>OX387244.1:36035804-37299997 GCA_947561735.1 Cenchrus americanus | reverse complement strand
ACCAAGAGGATAACTCCTAGGTCTATCCCTCCATGGCCGATGCTAAGCAACAAATGACACAAGGATTTATCCCCGGGTTCCCGCCCGAGGGGGCCGTACGTCCCAAAGCCAGCGCGGTGTGCTCGTGGCACTATATTGCCAAGACCGGGGTGCTTGGTGGGGCAAATACAAGCAAGGCGGGAGAGGAAGCGTGGCTCCCAAGTCCCCGGTGAGTAGCCAAGATATTGTGGGAGAATAAGAGAGTGAGTGCAGGCCTGCGCCGTGTTCTTCCTGGCTCGTCCGAACTCGTCCCTCCTTCGCCTCCCCCGCGGCCGGGGCTCGCCCTCCCCTTTTATAGGCCAAGGGGGCGAGCGAGTTACATGCATCGCCGCGCCGCCTAGCTACGTGAGGGAGCACGTCGCGCTATGGTGTAGAGTGGGGCGGCCGTCCTGGTCGATCTCGCCGCGATCCGCCATGATGGCCTACCTTGTACCCGAACGCGGGCCTCCGAGGGTAGAAGGCGAGATGGCGATGGCGTCTCCCCGAGGCTTCGAGGGGAGGTGCTGATGAGGCATCGGCACGGGCACAGAGCGGGTGGAACTTCTGCTCCTTCCCAATGAGCTTGTGGTGGCGCGAGTGGCCGCCGCAAGCAGCCCGGCGTGCGCCGGCGAAAGCCGCGGCGCCTCCCGCGGGTACGGCGCGCCGCGCCGCTACAAAGGCCACAGATGGCCACCCACCGGCCTAGCGCCCCTCACCTAACTCCGTAGGTGGTCACGGGAAAGTGGATCGAGGGGTGCGCCCGCCCCTTTCGAGTGGCCCGCGCGCAAGTCGCAGCGCAGCGTGCGCGCGTGTTAAGGGATCGACACCGCCGGCCGCACGCTCCGCCCTGGCACGCGAGCGGGGATGGCCCCCTCCCTCGGGGAGTTGGTGCTGGCGGCACGGGCGTGAGCCCGGGGCGCACG
This sequence comes from Cenchrus americanus, assembly GCA_947561735.1. Taxonomy (NCBI): domain Eukaryota; kingdom Viridiplantae; phylum Streptophyta; class Magnoliopsida; order Poales; family Poaceae; genus Cenchrus; species Cenchrus americanus. The sequence goes on along the minus strand of OX387244.1, from coordinate 37,299,056 downwards.
TAGGGCGCGCGGCCCCGCGCGTCGTGGCGTGAAATGCCCAAGGGCCCGGCCGCGCACGCGTAAGGGCGCCCGTGAGCGTGGCGGGCCCCGGCCGAGGGTGGAGCGAACCCTCGAGCGAGGCGAGGCCTCGCCGAGGGGAAGCGGGCCCCCGAGCGGGGCGGGACCGCTCGAGGGAAGGGGTCGCCCCTCGAACGGGCGGAACCTCGTTCGAGGAGGGGGGGTTGCCCCTCGAGCGGGCGCGAGCCCGTTCGAGGAGGAGCGTACCCTGGGCGAGGCGGGCCCTCGCTCGAGGGGTCTCGCTGGCCGGCTATCTCGGCGGGCCTCCGAAGTCCCTCGCTCGCGTGGGCCACGTCCCGCATGGCTGGGCCCCCGCATGGTTAGGCCCGCTCATTTGATGCGGTGAATTTAGCGAGGGTTCCCCCATCGCTTGGAGGGGACCCCTAGTGGCGGCCCCCGACAGCAGCATCCCGAGCACCGCGGCCTTCGCCATTTAGAGCTCCCGCGCTGCGCCGGAACCTACGATAGGACGTTCTTCCTCCTTGCCTACGAACGGCTTTCCGTGGGCCCGCGCTAGCGGACCCGCGAATCTAGCTTCTCGAAGCCCCGGCAGAGTGTGGGCCTCCCCGCAGGGGTTAACCGCGAGCAATTCGGGCCGAAAGGCGGGCACATATGCCAACCCCGCATCGGCGGGGGCTCACCGAGCGGGGGGGCCACGCCTCCCCCGTCACCGGTCTCGGCGGGTGCACTCCAAGGAGGTGGAAGCCGTGCGCCGAGCCCCCGAGCCTTGCCTCGTTCGAGGCGATCGGGGCCGAGCTCGACGACTTGTTTTTTATCGCGCCCTCGCCGTCCCTCCGCGGCCCTGGAGGTGAGGTTTCCACGACTCCCATCGAGCGGGTCGCGACCGGCGTTAGCTCCCTCTTCGAGTCGCTAGAGGGTAGTTCAAGTGGACGTCCATGCCCCGTTCGATAAGGGTAGGCCGCGCGGTCCGGAGACACGTCCATGGAAGCGCTTGCGTGGGTTTGCTAGGTGGGGGCCCGGTCCCGTTCGGGGCTAGGGACCGAGGGCGTCGAAGGTCTCCCCAGTGGGATCCCCCCGCCAGTCGCCCTCGCCGGCTCTCGAACACGACATGTGGGGCACCCGAGCCGACGGGCTTCGAGGTACGCTCGAATGCGCGTGCCCCCTCGTCGGCCCTACCTCCGAGGATCCGGGGGCGCCCGTTCGAACCCGTCGAGGGTCGCTTCAACCCCCGATCGCAAGGCCGTGCGGGCCGTGCATGGGCAGCCCCGCCTTTTCACGTTTGCGGGCCGGCCGAGGGGTCCGGGCGCGCCTGGGCCGCCCGAGGTGCCTGTTGGCGGCGTGGCGCGTACGAGAAGCGTTCTTGTCGCTCTATTTCAAGCGGTGACTCTGGGGCGATCCTCTTACGCGCGTGCCCTCGCGCGAGGGGGCGTTTGACGTCGTCTCGAGTTGGGGGTCATGCTCGCTCGAGGGTCCCACGGGGCATGGGTGCCCGGTGTGGCCTCGCTCTACATCGAGCAGTCCCGGCGACCTTCTCACGCTCGATATCCCGTCGAGGGCCTCGCCCGTTTCGAGTTGGGGGTCATGCCGCTCGAGGGTCCCACGGGCATGGGTGCTCGCGTGGCCCGCTCTACGCGGACGGCGCCCCGGGGCGACCTTCTCACGCCGATATCCCATCGAGGGTCGCCCGTTTCGAGTTGGGGGTCACGCCGCTCGAGGGTCCCACGGGCACGGGTGCTCGCGTGGCCTCGCTCTACGGCGAGCAGTCCCGGCGACCTTCTCACGCTCGACATCCCATCGAGGGTCGCTCAAGTCTGGAGCTGGGGGTCATTCGCCTTTGCTCGAGGGCAGTACTACGCGTGGCATGGGGCTCTGGCCTGGGGTACTTGCCTACATTCGAAGCAGGTCCCGGCGCTCCTCACGCCGATATCCCATCGAGGGTCACTCTCGTCTCGAGCCGAGGATTCGCCTCGCCGAGGGCTCTCCTTGCTTGGCAAGGGGCCCTAGCATTTAATTGCCTTGCGGCTGCGCCGCGTTTAGCGCCGCCGCCGGCCGGCCCTTAGGCGTCGCGCCGCGCGCGCGCGCAGGGCGCGGGGCGCCGGCTTGCATGACTCGCTTCACTCCTGCTGTCGCCGGGCCTGCCGTAATGATGTCCCGCCCGTGCAAGGCGTTAGAGCCGCCGCGTTGGCCGTGGTGGGGCCCGCTTGCCGACGCGACGGAAAGATTCCCGCAGCTAAATCGACAAGGCCCCGCTCCGAGAACTCGCCCGTTGCCTATAAAACCGCGGCGGGAAGGAGTAGGCGGCGGTTTTTTACCTCCGCCTCACCGTTTTAGTCCTCCGCCTCCTCCGCCTTCGTCTCACCCTGCCGCCCGCGCGGCTCGCTTGCTTAGAGCTTTCTCCTCGCTTCCTCGTCCTCCACCTTCCTACTCGTTCGTCCTCCCTCATGGCGCCGCCGCCCTCCGATCGTGTCCCGGGAGCCGTACGCCCCGGGGAGAAGTCGACCGTGACCCGCTCGCCCCGGGCGACCGGTCGCCGCCGGCGCCCCGCCAACGAAGAAGGCGCGCCCCGACGGAGTGGATCGTGCCGCGGCGCGTCGCACCACGAGCCGAATCCGCCGGAGGCCGCCGTGGTGAGCTTTCTCCGCTACCACGAGCGCGGCTTCAACGCGCCGACGAGCACGTTCATGCGGCCCGTTGTGCTACCTACTCACGGGTGGAGCCGCACAACTTCGCCCCCAACGCTATCTCGCAGCGCCGCCACCTTCGTGGGCGGCCTTCCCCGCGAAGGGTACCCGGGGATCCCGGCCACCTGGGAGCCTTCGGGCTACACCTCTTCCGCTGGAGCTGATCACGCGGCCCCACGTTCGGAAGCCGAGGACCCGCCCGCCCCGCGCGCCGGCCGGGATGTCGCTTGCCCCGCGCGGCGCCACCCAAGACCTTCCACATCCCCCGCACCATGACGACGAACAACGCCGCCGGGAGCGGGATGGCTTTATTCTCCGCGCAACGCCGAGCCCGCCTCCTCCCTACACCGGCGGTAGCCCAAGGAGAGGCCGGACCGCCGGCTACGGTTGCCTACGGCCAACCACCGGCGCGCCAGAGTCCGTCCCCGCCGCCCCCGCAATGGCCGGGCGAGGGAAGGGCTCAACGCGATGGGCGTCCTCGCTTTCCTTCATCACCGCGACCGTGCCGTTGATGGAGAGGCCGCCTCCGTATCTTCGAGATGACGCGAGGCGGGCCAACCCCGTCGACTCCGGGCGAGGTCGCGGATGCTTCCGACGCCGCTGGAGCGGCCGTACGCGCTCACCCGGCGCGGGAGCGCCGCCGACACCTCGACGCCGGCTGCCATGCGGCTCGACCCCGTGGGATATCGAGATGCTTCCCACCGCCCCGTTGGTGAGTGTGGTTTTCTTACTCCCTTTCGTCCTCGCTCTCGCTATATGTTTCCTGGGTTTGACGCGCCATCGTCACTCTTGCGCGCAGCCTTGGGGGTGCGCCCCAAGATCGCCAAGTCCGTTCCACTCCACCCCCCCCTTGACTCCCGTGCGCTCAAGCCGGCGGCTAGCCGATGCAGAGCGGCGGCGCGCGCGCCGAGGGGAGTGGACGCAAGGCGCGCCAGGCGCCGCCCGACGCACCCGCTCCGCCGAGTACCGGCGTACGGGAGGAGCCGGGGCTCTCCTCCCCCGACATCGAGGAGCCCTCGTCCCTCGGACATCGCATCTAAAGAGGAAGAGTCCGAGGGGGAGGGCCCCCTCGCAGGTGGCGCCCCCGCGCCCCGTCGCCGGGATCTCGCGCCGGGGCCGGGGGGCGGCTTCGTCCGGGGCGGGCGCTGCCGGCGTCCGCCGCCGTGCGCCGCCGTCGGGGGCGGCACGCGCCGCGGGGGGGCCGGCGCGCGCCGCGGAGGCGCGCGCGGCGGACGTGCCCGCGCGCGCTCGAGCGTGCCCGCACGCGGCGGGAGTGCGTCCGCGCGAGCGCCGTCGTCGTCGAGGGGCGCGTCGGGAGGGCGTGCCCGCGCGCGGGACAAGCGTGCCCCCGCGCACCGTGGCGCCGCTCGGGGGTGCGGCCGGGCGCGCGCGCGCACGGCGCGTGCCCGCCCGCGCGTGCGGCGGCGCCATCGGGGAGGCGCCGCGTCCGCGCGACCGCCACGCCGGCCCCGTCCGAGGCCTCGAGGAAAAGGAAGCGGCCTTTTCCTCCGCGAGGTACGTAGCCTTGCCTTCCTCCGTGTGGCTTTGGTGTGCCGGTGGTTAGATGTTCTAACTCTCCGTTCGTGATTGCGCAGGCGGTGCCGACCGTTCCTCCCTCTTGCACCGCCCGCCAAGGTGCCGAGGACCCGACGCGCCGATCCTCACCCGGCGCGCGTCGTCGAGGGGGGTCGCGCCAGAACGAGCGGCGGCGGCACGAGCCGCAAGGCCCGGCCGAGGCCTGGGGCCCTACCGGCGGATCAACCCGCCGCGGCGGAGCGGCAGGCTGCCGGGGGCGACCGGGCGCCGCCGCCACGGAGGCGCAGCCGCGGCGGCGGCCACGGGGAGGTGCGCCCGCGGTGGCGGCCACCACGAGGAGGCGGAGCGGCGCCGGCGGAGCGCCCGCGATGTGGCGGCCGGGACGGCGGTGGCGTGCACGCCGCCACGACCGGCGCCCGTGGTCGCGGAGGGCGCGAGGAGGCGCCGCCGGGGCGGCGGCAGGGCTCCGCCCGCCGGCGGTCCCCAAGCGGAGGTGGTGGAGCCCCTGATGACTCCCCGCCGCCCGGGGGGAACCAAGGGGCCACCGGCCCGCGAACTCCCCCCGAGCCCCGTAGAGGGGGCCCTCGTGAAGCGGCACGAGGGTCGCATGACCCGCGGGGGCCGAGGGCACAATGCCGAGGCCCTCGTCCCCCCGCGCCGGCCGCCCCGCCTGTGGGGGGGCCGTGGAGGATCCCCCTACGAAGCGTTTGCCGATGCTCTCTGGGAGCAGGGAGCCTCGGGCGAGCTCCCCGGGCCATGGCGCCACGCTCAACCGCGCGTCGAACGAAGCGCCGCGGGTCCACAGCCGGCCCGGCCCGGACCGGCCTCCGTGTGAGCCACGCGCTGCTCGTTTCCTTCCTTTTTTCGTTTTCGCGTGCCGCACTCAAACTTTGGCGCTTACGGGATTCGATGTGTGCTATGCCAGAGCTCGAGCGCCGCGCCGCGAAAAGTATAGCGCGTTCGACCAGTGAACGCCGAGGCCCGCCGCCCCCCGGGAGCGATGCAAACCGCTACGACGCGCTTGCAGATGCTCCTCGTGACGCCGGGAGCACCGTCGGGTGTACCGGCGATGGCGTGGTGCGACGTGCTTCCCGAGAGCTCGTGCGGGGACGCGCGCGTGACCCGAGCCTCGGCGGATCCGCGCAGCCCTCGTCGATCGTGACGAGGCGCCGTGGAACGCGCGCGAGGACCCGGAGAAGACGCGGACGTTGGCCGCCACCGGGAGGCGGAGGTGGCTACCGCTCGCGCCGAGACCCGGAGCTCCGCACGTCGCTCGAGGGGGCCCAGCGCGGGACCGTCAGCCGAGGAGCGGGCGCGCGGCCGGGAGCCGCCGCGCCAAGGAGGCCGATGACCCGAAGGCCGCCCTCGACGTGAAGGGCGCGGCTCTCGTCGCCGCCGAGGGGGGGCCCGGCGAGAGCGCATCGCCCGCCGTGGGGCCGAGGGGCGCCGTCGGCAGGAGCAAGCCGCCCTTGGTGACGCCCCCGGACGGCGCCGGGAGCGGAACGCGTCGCGCGCGAGACGACGGAGAGGGGTCGCCGGGAGGAGCGAACGCCGCATTCTCCGAGGTTGAGGATGAGGCGCCGGCGCCGCACGCAATGCCGCCCAAGAGATGGCCCTCGTCGAGCAAGGCGAGACCGTCCGAAAGATCTCGAGTCGGGCGCTCGAGTCCGCGCGCCGCGACCTCGATCCGGAGAAGAGGCAAGTCGAGGGTAAGTTACCGTCTCGACCCCTGCTTGTTAGTTTTTGCTTTTAGAGGGTTCGTTTCCCCCTTCGATTTCTTGTCGTCTTGTCGCTTCCGAGCTCGCGCACAGCCTTTGGGGCACGCCGTGGGGCGGCCGAGGCCTCGCAGCCTCCCTACAACTCCTCTCGAGCGGGAGCCGGCGAGGAGCGGCGGACGCGGCCCCCGAGACCCGTCACGTCGTCGAGGAAGGCGATGGGTCCGGGCCGGCAGCTCGGCCGCGCCGCCCGCCGCGCGCTCGGTGGCCACGTCACCGAGCGGTGCGCCGGCGTTGCACCCCGGCGTGCGTGGCGGCCCTCGCAGTGGTGCGATCCCACTACGAGGTCAACCTCGAGGCGGTGGCGGAAGGCTACATCGTGCCCGTGGGCGTCGAGGACGAGGTGGCCATGGCGCGCGGACGCGCTTGTTGCCGACGCCGCCGAACGCTCGCCGAGGCCTTCGAGGAATTCCTCTTCCCGACGCCGCCGACGCCGCCGCTCCCCCTCTACCCTCGAAAGCATCCGGGCGCTAGGCCCGTTTTTTTGTTTGTGTGTATCAGAACTCTGGCCTCGTGGCCTCTTGTAAACAAATAAGTAGTTTCGTGAACATGGTCAGTTTGTAAATGAAATCACTTGCTTATTGCGCTTTTTGCTTCTTCTTCTTCCTGAGTAGATTCTAGTTAGGGAAGTCCGCCTTTCGCAGGGGCCCGCTGGGTTGGAGGCGAGAGAGACGGCCGTAGCCACGCGGCGTAGGCCGGCCCTCGGCTCGCGCGCTCCTTCCGCCGTGCCGCCTACGCCCCGTTCAAATCGTGGCTCGTGGTTGAAGTAGGAAACAAACTTAGCGCGTGTTATTACGTTTTTTGCACGAAAAAATGGGACCATTTGGGGGGGGGGGTGCCCCCCCGCAAGCAGGCCCCCGAGGGTAACTTGGGTTTCGGGGGGAAAGCCGAGTTGCCCTTTTATTGGATTCGAGTATTTACATAGGTGACGCCAATCGGGGCGTTGGCCGTGCGTTTTTACAACGGAAAATACTTGGAAATCCTAGCTAAGGGTAGAAGCGACGTAGGTCGTTGGATGTTCCAAGCGTTGGTGAGTTCTTCGCCGTCCTCGTTGGCAAGCTTGTACGTGCCCGGCTTGAGCACCTTCACCACGACGTAGGGTCCCTCCCATGGGGGCGATAGCTTGTGGCGCCCTCGGTTGTCTTGGCGTAGCCTTAGGACCAAATCCCCCCTCGCCGAAATCCCTCGCGACGTATCTTGCGCGCTTGGTAGCGTCGTAGGGACCGTTGGATACCTTGCGGAGTGCATCAACGCCACGAGGCGTACTTCGTCTAGCCGATCCAAGAGTCCTCGCGGCTCGCCGGTTAGCGTCCTCGTTGTAGCCCCGAACTTTGGGTGAACCGTATTCCGATCCGTGGGGAGGATGGCCTCCGCGCATGGACTAGGAAAACGGGGTGAACCCTAAGTGGCTCTGCTTGGGGTAGTCCTTAGGCTCCACACGACCGGCCGGGCAGCTTCTTGGAGCCATTTTCGGCCGCATTTGTTGAGTCGGTCGAAAATTTCGGGTTTGAGGCCTTGTAGAATCATGCCGTTGGCACGTTCCACTTGGCCGTTAGTCCGGGGTGCGCCGACAACGCCCGTCCACTCGGATGTGGAACTTGTCGCAGAACTCCAAGAACTTCCGCCCGTGAACGGGACCCGTTGTCCGTGATGATGGAGTTTGGCACTCCGAAGCGTGACGATGCTCGTGAAGAACGTAAATCGCCGCTCGGCCCTCAAATTCGTAATGGGGCGCACCTCCACCCACTTGGAGAACTTGTCGATTGCGACGAGCAGGTGGGTGAAGCCCCCGGCGCCCTTCCGCAGGGGCCCGACGATGTTCAACCCCCACACGGCGAACGGCCATGTGACGGGGATTGTTTGTAAGGCGTGAGCGGGAAGGTTGGTCTTGCGGGCGTAGAACTCGCACCCGTCGCGGTGCGCACGATTTCGCTGGCGTCCGCGGCCGCGGTAGGCCAATAGAAGCCCGGCGGAACGCGTTGCCAACGAGAGTGCGTGGCGCGGCGTGGTGGGCCACGCATTCCCGCGTGTATGTCCCGCAGAGGGCTCGCGCCCCTCGGGGATTGGTATACACCGCCGGAGGATGCCCGACGCGGCGCGCTTGTACGGCCGCCGTCGACGAAGGTGAATGACTTGGCCATCCCGGCGACACGCCCGGGCCGTGGCCCGGTCCGCGGGGAGCTCCCCTCGAGCAATCCGTGCGATGTACTTCTCCCGCGTCCGCCCGGACGGGGGCCGGCTCGATGTCCATTGCGACGACCTCGTGGGGAGCCGGTACCCCTCGAGAAGGGAGAGTACGTACGCCTCGTTCGAGGGGTCCTCTTCCATGGGGTCCGCACCCGCCGGATTCGAGGGAGCCCCCGAGGGTCCGTCGTCGCTCGAGGGGTAAGGCTCGAAGGTTACCGAGGGCGCGCGCGACGTCGCGCGCGAAAACGTTCGGGGAACGGTGATCCGCCCGACGCTATCTTTGCCGCTACCGTCGCTTCTTCGTTGTACCGGCGGGGGTACATGATTAAGCTCGATGCCGTAAAATTTGTCCTCGAGGGCCCGCACGGCTTTACGCAGGCCTCCATCTTGTCGTCGTGGCGACTCGCGTTCTTCATGACTTGGTCGATCACGAGCTGCGAATCCCCTCGCACGTCGAGGGCGCTTGATGCCCAACTCGATGGCGATCTTGAGGGCGCAGGAGGGCCTCGTATTCCGCCATATTGTTGGATGCGGGGAAATGGAGACGCACCGCGTAGCGCATGTGCTCCCCGAGGGGTGACACGAAGAGCGAGCCCGCGCCCGCTCCCCGTCTTCATCACCGAGCCGTCGAAGAACAGAGTCCAGCACTCTGCTTGGATCTGAGGGGGCGGCAGCTGCGTGTCCGTCCACTCCGCGACGAAATCGGCAAGGATTTGTGATTTGATGGCCTTGCGCGGGGCGTAGGCGAGCGTTTCGCCCATCAACTCCACGGACCACTTGGCACCCCGCGCCGCCGCGTCGGGGTTGCGATGATCTCTCCTAACGGGAAGGAAGAGACCACTGTAACTGGGTGGGCCTCGAAGTAGTGGCGGAGCTTGCGCCGCGCGAGGACTACTGCATACAACAGCCCTCTCGGACCCGGGGGTAGCGCGTCTTCGTGTCCGACAGACCTCGCCGATATAGTAGACCGGCCTGCGCACGGCAAGGCATGCCCTTCTTCCGTGCGCTCCACGACGATCACGCGCCGACCACCCGGGTGGTCGCGGCCACGTAGAGTTGGAGGGGTTCGCCGTCTCGCGGCGGCGCAAGGATTGGGGCGTGCGTCGGCCGATGCCTTCGGCCTTGTCGAGCGCTTCCCCGGGCCTCCCCCCCCGGCGGTCCAAGAGAAGCGCTCGTGCTTCTTGAGCACCGGTAGAGGGGCAGGGCCCTTCTCACCGAGCCTCGAGACGAAGCGGCTCCAGGCGGCGAGGCACCCCAACACTTTCTCGCACTCCTTTGAGGTCCCGAATTGGACCCATTCGCTCGAGGGCCGCGACCTTTTCGTGGTTGGCCTCGATCCCCCGCCCGGGAGACGATGTATCCTAGGAGCATGCCCCGCGGCACTCCAAAGACACATTTTTCGAGGTTGAGCTTGACCCCGCTTGGCCCGCAGCCCGAATGCGATGCCAAGATTGCTGACCCGAGTCGTCCGCCTTCTCGGTTTTGACGACGATGTCGTCTACGTAAGCCTCGACCGTCCGCCCGATATGGTCCCCAAAAACGTGCCGCATGCGCGATATGTTGCGCCCGCGTTTCCGAGGCCAAAAGGCATTGTGACGTAACGAACGTCCCGAACGGTGTGATGAACGAAGTCGCGAGCTGGTCGGACTCCTTCATTTTTATTTGATGATATCCCGAATAGGCATCAAGGAAACAGAGTAGTTCACACCCGAGCGGTGGAATCAATGATCCGATCTATGCGTGGTAAAGGAAAGGGAACTTTTGGACATGCTTTATTGAGACCGGTGTAGTCAATACACATCCTCCACTTCCCATTTTTCTTTTTTACAAGCACAGGATTAGCTAACCATGTCGGGTGGAACACTTCCTTGATGAATCCCGCCCTCGAGGAGCTTCCGCAGCCTCCACTCCGATCGCCCGTCGCCGTTCCCTCGTCGAAGCGGCGCAGCCCGCCGCCGACCAGCCGCGAGCATTAGGCAGATATCAAGGGAGTGCTCGGCGACCTCCCTCGGAATGCCCCGGCATGTCCGAGGGGCTCCACGCGAAAACGTCGGCGTTGGCGCGAGGGAAGTCGACGAGCACCGCTTCCTATTTAGGATCGAGGGTCGTGCCGACCCTCAATGCTTTGCCCTCGGGGCCGATGGGTCGAGAGGGACCCCTTTGGTTTGCTCTGCGGCCTCGAACGTGCCGACGTGCTTGGTGGCGGAGCCGAGGTCGTCGTTGACCATCTTCTCCCGCCGCGTTTACCGCCTTCATCCGCCGCTAGCGCCTCCGCATGTTCCACGCACTCGACATCGCAAGCCGAATGCATGCTCGATCGATGACCCGACGGTGATGACGCCGTTTGGACCCGCATCTTCATCTTCGTGTACGTGTAGTTGGGGACCGCCATGAACTTGGCATAGCATGGTCGCCCGAGGATGGCGTGGTAGGCCCCTTTGAATCCCACCACTTCGAATGTGAGGGTTTCCTTGCGGGAAATTCTTGGGGGTCCCGAACCGGACGGGCGGATCGATCCGCCCAAGGGGTTGGACCCGCTTTCGGCGCGATGCCGTGAAACGGCTTCGTGCCGGGCCGCACTCGGTCCACCCCAATCCCCATCGGGCGCAATGTGTGCGCGAAGAGGATATTGAGGCTATCGCCTCCGTCCATAAGGACCTTCGAAAACCGGCGTTCCCAATGATGGGATCGACCACCGTGGGGTACCGGCCCGGTTCGGGATGCGGTTTGGGTGATCATCCCGGCGAAAGGTGATGGCATCCTTCGACCGCTTGAGAAAGGCCGGAGGTGCCCTCTCTCGCGGCGAGGACTTCGTGCCGCTCCTTCTTGCGCCGGCCGGTTGACATGTCGACAAGGGGTCCCCCAAAAATGAGGAACACATTTTCGACAGCGGGGAAGCCACCGCGCGTCGCCGTCGCCCCCATCCTTCTTGGCCTCGGCCTCCTTCGCGGCGGCACGGCCATAGAACTTCTTGAGCATGTCGCACTTGCTCAAGAGTGTGATTCACGGGGGTCTTGTGGTAGGGGCATGGCTTCTTCATCATGTCGTCGAACACCCCCGGGCCTCGAGGAGCCGGCCGAGGGCCCCCCGTCGGCCGGCCGACCGGCCGAGGGCCTCGGCGTTGCCGCCGTTGCGCCCTCGCTCGCGCGCCCCGCGCGCGGCTTCTTCCCCCTTCTTGCCCCGCTTGTCGTTGCGGCGCGGCTCCTTGGACCCGCCGCCCTCCGCGGCGTGTCCCTCGGAGCGCTTGCCCTTCTTGCCATCGAAAATTGCCCCCACGGCCTCCTCTCCGAGGCGAAGCCGGTGGCAATGTCGAACGCCTCGTTCGAGTCCGTGGGCGGGGCGCGTCCCGGCCCGCGCACAAGGTCCCGCACGTGGTGCCCTCGAGGAACGCGTGCACGATCTCGGATTGTGCCACGCCGGGGAGCTCGTGCGCCGCTTGGAGAAGCGCCGTATGAAGTCCCGCGCCGACTCGCCCGGCTTCGCGTGCGGGAGCGGCGCATCCCGTGAGTTCCCGGGCGCACGTATGTGCCCTGGAAGTTGCCCACGAAAGTGTGGACTAGATCGTCCCGGGGCTGTGGATCCGGGCCGGCGGGCAAATGCTCGAGCCATGTCCGGCCGCGTCGCCCAGATGCAGGGGCAAGTTGCGGATGATCACTTCGTCGTTGGTGGCCCCGCCCACCGACAAAGCCGGGGGCGGTAATCGTTGAGCCAAACACGAGGGTCCGTCTCCCCGTTGTATTTGATGATCGTCGAGGGCTGACGGAAGCGCTGGGGGAACGCTGCCGTGCGGATCTCCCGGCGCGAACACGCGGGTGCTCCGGGGGCTCCGCGTTGGGGAGCGATCCTCACCGGCCGCTCGTAGCGTCCACCCCTTCGAGGGTGGTAGCCCCCGGCCGCTCGCGCGTCCGCCTTGCCGGTGCGCCCGGCGTTGATGACGTTGCGGGCGTCACCATCCAGCCGCTCGCGTGTGTCGAGGAGGCGTTCCTTGGCCGGCGTGCGTCCCCGGTCGGCCAGGTTGACCCGCATGCACCGAGGGTTCGCCCCCGGTGCCGATCATCACCCCGCGCGTCCCCCCCGTCGGCGGATGCGTGAGGCCGAGCTTTCGGCTTGCCGGACGGCCGCTTGCTCAAGGAGGGTCCGCACCTCGCGGTGCATGTCTCGAGCCTCGGGGGTCGAGGGTGCCGCATGGCGCGCGCGCGGTGCTGCGGCGGCGATTGGCTTTTGCTCGCCCCGGCGGAGTATCCGCGTTGTCGACGTTGGGGATGGGGTTGAGGCGGTCTCGGACCGCCGTCGGCCCGCCTCCCGCGCGCGTTCGCCGCGCGCAGGCCTCTCCCCGCCATCGAGGCGCGGGAGCGCCCGCACAGTCCGCACTCCTGCCCGCGCTTGGCCTCGAGCTCGCGAGCTTGGGCCACCGCGCATCGACGTCGGCCCCGGGGCCGGGAGCGCTTGGCCCCGCGGCCGGCGCGTGGCGATCCCGGGGGCCGGCGTGACCTCCCCATCTCCGGCGCCCGCCGCACCGGCGGCGTTGGCCGGTCGTTGGTGATGACGCGCGCAGCATTCCCGCGTGGGGTCGTAGCTCCCGGGCCGGGAGTCGTCGGAGCGGCCCCGAACCGCAGTCCGTGGCGTCGAGGAAGCGCCCGAACGCGACCGGGTCCCCCGCACACCGTAGAAGTCCCACTCCGCGTACCCATGGCGGCTGGCGGGTGGCATCGTGTCGACGGAGCCCAGGGACGACTCGTCCGCTGCTGAAGTGCCGGGATCCCTGGCGACGAAGATGTGCCGACCAGGCGGAACCCTGCGCATTGTAGTGTTGACGTTGGCGTTGTAGGCCGTAGTGGCGCCACGCAACCCGATGGGGACGCGTGGTCCGAGACCGCACGCGGTCCCGCCGCGGTGGCGGTCGTCGTGGCGGTGGACGCTCCGCGCTGGGCGGCGGTGCGCTCGCCCCCGCCGCCGCCGACCGTGCCCGTCGCGAGCGCAGCCGAGCGACGACGACGTCGTGGTGTCGACGGTCCCGCATCCGTGCTGCGGTGCCCGCGCCGGTCGTGCGTGCGGCGGTGACCGGGCGGACCCGGCCTCCCGCCGCGCGCGTAGCTCCTCACGGTTGGTGAGGCGCATGAGATAGCCATTCCCCGTGGCCCGGAAGTTCAAGTCCCCCGAAGCGGATCTCGAACCCGGCCGGAAGGGGGTCCGAGCTACCCATGTTGTAGCGGGTGCTACGGTACTCGGTGCGAATCACCATGGAGGGAGTCGGCGAAATGACCTTAGGCGCTCGTTTGCCCCACGGTGGGCGCCAACGCGTCGGTGCGGAATATGGTCCCGACACTAACCCGCAGATAACGCCTAGGTCTATCCCTCGATGGTCGATGCTAAGCAACAAATGACACAAGGATTTATCCCCGGTTCCGCCGAGGGGGCCGTACGTCCAACGCGGGTGTGCTCGTGGCACTATATTGCTCGGACCGGGGTGCTTGTAGTGGGGCAAATACAAGCAAGGCGGGAGAGGAAGCGTGGCTCCCAAGTCCCCGGTGAGTAGCCGAAGATATTGTGGGAGAATAAGAGAGTGAGTGCACGGCGCCGTGTTCTTCCCGGTTCGTCCGAACTCGTCCCTCCTCTCCCCTCTCCCCGCGGGCGGGGGCTCGCCTCCCCTTTTATAGGCCAAGGGGGCGGCGAGTTACATGCACGCCGCGCCGCCTAGCTACGTGAGGGAGCACGTCGCGCTATGGTGTAGAGTGGGCGGCCGTCCGGCGATCTTCGCCGCGATCCGGCCATGATGGCCTACCTTGTACCCGAACGCGGGCGGTTCGAGGGTAGAAGGCGGTAGATGGCGATGGCGTCTCCGATAGGCTTCGAGGGGAGGTGCGTCGATGATGGTCGGGTACGGGCACGTGAGCGGGTGGAACGGCGTTCCTTACCAATGAGCTCCGTGGTGGCGGAGTGGTTGCCGCAGAGGCCCGGCGTGCGCCCGCGGAGTCGGGCGGGGCGCCTCCGCGCGTGGGTACGGCGGCCGCGCGCGCGCGCGTGGCCGGGATGGCCACCCACCGGCCTAGCGCCCTTCACCTAACTCGGCAGGTCACGGGAAAGTGGGATCGAGGGTGCGCCCCCCGCCCCCTTTCGAGGGTCGGCGCGTTAGTCGTACGCAGCGTGCGCGCGGTGTTATGGGGGACCGACACCGGCCGTACCGCACGGGTCCACCCCACGCGGGCGGGGATGGGCTCCTCCCCGGGGAGTTGGTGCGGCGGGGCACGGGCGTGAGCCCCGGCGCATGATGGCGCCGGCCCGCGGCGTCGGGCGTTAAATGCCCAAGTACGGGGCCGGCGCACGCGTGCGGGGCGCCCGTGAGCGTGGCGGGCCCCGGCCGAGGGTGGAGCGAACCCTCGAGCGAGGCGAGGCCTCGCTCGAGGGGAGCGGGCCCTCGAGCGGGGCGGGACCGCTCGAGGGAAGGGTCGCCCCTCGAACGGGGCGGAACCCCCGTTCGAGGAGGGGGTTGCCCCTCGAGCGGGGCGGAGCCCGTTCGAGGAGGAGCGTACCCTCGGGCGAGGCGGGGGCCCGCTCGAGGGGTCTCGCGGTCGGGCTATCTTGGCGGGGCCTCCGAAGTCCCTCGCCGCGTGGGCCACGTCCTGCATGGTTAGTTCCCTGCATGGTTAGGCCCAGTTCATTTGATGCAGGAATTTAAGTGAGGGTTCCCCCATCGTTTGAGGGGACCCCTAGGGCGGTCCCCGACAACTACAATAGTCGACTTTAGAATGCCGCACAGAGCGGACTTTAAGATGCGACTACAGTAGTCGACTTTGCGCCACACGAGGTGGACTTAAGATGCAAAAAACGAAAAGCACTTTCCGGAAAGCCAAAGTGAATAAAAAATCGAGCGAGAGTGAATAAAATCGGAGAAAACGAGTAGTTTTGCCGCCGCGCGGCTTAAGATTGCGCCGAGCTCGGCTTGTGCCACCGGAGTGGGCTTAAGATACCGAGCCATGGATTTCACCCCCAAGGCACCCAAAGCTTGCCCCCGAGCGGGGCGGGTTTGTGCCCCAACCCCGAGTGGGCTTGGATGCGACCGTTAGCGTCGACTTGTGCCACCGGAGTGGGCTTAAGTACCGAGCCATGGATTTCGGACCCAAGGTACGATTGCGCCTGAGCGGGCTTGAAGGTGCGACCGGAGTCGGCTTGTGTACCTAGGCCATGGATTTCGCACCCAAGGTACGGGTGCCACCGTAGTGGACTTGAAGGTGCGACCGGAGTCGACTTGCGTACACGGGGCCATGGATTTCGGACCCAAGGTACGGAGCGCGAGTACTTAGGGCACTTGGACCCATGGTACGGAGCGTGAAGACCACGTGCGCCTAGGGTTCCATCGTCGCCAGGACCCGAGGGCCGCTTACGCCTAGGTTCCATCGAAGCTTACACACATAGTATGCCACCGAAGGCGAAGATGCGACCGGAGTCGACTTTAAGATGCCGCACCTGAGCGGACTTTAGAATGCGACTTTAGAAGTCGACTTTAGATTGCCGCGCGTAGCGGACTTTAGAAACTGCCTCCTAGGGATAACCCCCGAGTTGATGAAGTAGACTCGCGGCGACTTGATTGATATGCCCCAAGAGTAGTTAGCAGAGTGTAGCTCCTGTGAAAACCTGCCGAGAAGCATACACAAATGAGTAGTCGGCAAGTAGTCCTACATGATGAGGAGAACAAGCCAAGAAAACAGTAATCATTTAGATAAATGACTTAGCTGTTGCTGCCTGGGCAGACTTGTAGATGAAGCCGTGGCGATCGACGATGGAGCCGCGACGGTTGTTGTTGAAGTCGACTAGTAAGAGTTGATTCCGACTAGTTGTTGGGGGCGTGACTGCCGTTCTCGACTAGTTTGGAAAACTAGTCGAGATGAATGGTCGACGCGAAGCGACCGGGGAAGATGACGTCGTGGCGGCGCGCGGCGTACTCGAAGTAGAGCCAGTGTTGCCGCGAGACAAGTAGTCGCACCCCACGGCGTGGCTGAAGTAGAGCCAGCGTGGCCGCAAGACGAAGTCGCGGCGCACGGAATAGTCGACGACGAGACTGCGCGACGCGGAGTAGTCGACGACGAGCGGTGCGACGTGCCGAGGCACCCGGACGCGCGGCGTAGGCGAAGTAGTCGACGACGAGCTCGCGCGAGGCGAGTAGTCGACGACGAGCGGCGCGACGAGCCGCGCGACGTGCCGAGGCACCCCGACGCGCGGCGGAGGTGAAGTAGTCGACGACGAGCCCGAGTAGTCGACGATGGGGCGAGCGACGAGCCGCAAGACGAGCCGCGCGACGTGCCGAGGCACCGGCGCGCGGCGTAGTCGGAAGTAGTCGACGATGAGCACGAGTAGTCGACGATGAGCGGCGCGACGAGCCGCAAGACGAGCCGCGCGACGTGCCTAGGCACCCGGCGCGCGGCGTAGTCGAAGTAGTCGACGACGAGCACGGAGTAGTCGACGATGAGCGCGCGACGAGCCGCAAGACGAGCCGCGCGACGTGCCGAGGCACCCGACGCGCGGCGGAGGCAAAGTAGTCGACGACGACGAGCTCGCGCGAGGCGGAGTAGTCGACAACGAGCGCGCGACGAGCCGCGTGACGAGCCGCGACGACGTGCCGAGGCACCTGGACGCGCGGCGGAGGCAAAAGTAGTCGACGACGACGAGCCCGCGCGAGGCGGAGTAGTCGACGACGAGCGGCGCAACGAGCCGCGTGACGAGCCGCGTGACGTGCCGAGGCAACCGGACGCGCGACGGAGTTGAAGTAGATCGCTGCAGCCGGGGGAGTGGAGACGAGTACTCGCGGTGCACGGCGAGGTTGACGTAGAGCGCGTGCGGCCGGAGACGAGAAATCGCGGCGCACGGCGAGGTTGACGTGGCCGAGGGTAGTTGTACCCGAGTACCACGTACTCACGTACTGTCTTGTGTGTGCACCAAGCCAAAAATCTTGGAGCCTTGTTGGTAGCCTTCGTGTGTACAACAACATATGCGTGTAGTGGAACTCCAAAACATGGCCTATATAGGAGTAGTACTCGGACCCTCTCGGAGATACAGAGCCAGGAGACTTCGACTAGAAATCAGAGTTGATTTTTTTATTCCGTTGGGGCAGCAACGCGCAATCAACTGCATGTAGGCCAGGACTCTTGATCAGCTATGTACTTGATTTCGAATTCGGCGAGAACGCTTGAACCCGTCTTGGATTGCCCGGCGCATCGCCGATAGATGGAACTGAACAGCCACGTTGTCATGTCCGGTAGATTTGATCTTGTAGATGAGGTCCTTCGAATTTGCCCGGTGGTGATGATCACCCCTACCTGGCGTGCCAGCTGTCGGTGTTTTAGACCGGCAAACCTACCAAGGGGGTACCCGAGGTAGTAGATTGTGCGGTGGGGATCGTGATCGGGAGACCGAGAACTCGAAGGTATGAGCGAGGACACGGGACACAAGATTTATACAGGTTCGGGCTGCCAAGGTGGCGAGCCCTACGTCCTGTTTGGGGGATCAAGTATGGCGCCCTGCGCTTCGTGTTGGTTGTCCCCGGAGGGATTGGGGCTGTGCGGCTAGGTACCTGGCCCTCCTTTATATAGGCCAGGGGGCGGGTTCCTAGTCGGTTACAAGGCAGGAGTCCTAGTAGGAGTACACAGAGCGAGTCCTAGTAGGAGTACAGGGGAATTCTATTAGGAGTCCGTCTTCTACTATTCTTCCTTTGTTGCATGAGTACCCGGGGTGTATGCCCGACAGGTGCCCCTCGACCCTCCTGCCCCGAGGGCAAGGCGTTGAGGGTCAGCTCCACCCTCGACCCAAAATAGGAAGTGGTGCTCGTCGATTTCCTTCGCGCCAACGCCGACATCTTCGCGTGGAGCCCCTCGGATATGCCAGGCATCCCGAGGGAGGTCGCCGAGCACTCCCTTGACATCCTGCCTCATTCCCGTGCCGTGCGGCGCCGGCGGCCGCCTCGACGAGGAGCGGCGGCGGCGATCGGAGCGGAGCCGCGAAGCTTCTCGAGGCCGGGTTCATCAAGGAAGTGTTCCACCCTACGTGGCTAGCAAATCTCGTACTTGTAAAGAAAAAAGAATGGGAAATGGCGGATGTGTATAGACTACACTAGTCTTAATAAAGCATGTCCTAAAGTTCCCTTTCCTTTGCCACGCATCGATCAAATTGTTGATTCAACAGCTGGGTGTGAGCTACTTTGCTTCCTTGATGCCTACTCCGGGTATCACCAAATAAAGATGAAGGAGTCCGATCAGCTCGCGACTTCATTCATCACGCCGTTCGGGATGTTTTGCTACGTCACGATGCCGTTCAGCCTCCGGAACGTGGGTGCAACGTATCAACGCTGCATGCAACACGTTTTCGGGGATCACATCGGGCGAACGGTTGAGGCGTACGTAGACGACATCGTCGTAAAAACTAGGAGGGAGGATGACCTGGTCGGCGACCTCAACATCGCGTTCGGCTGCCTACGGGCCAACGGGGTAAAATTAAACCCCGAGAAATGTGTCTTTGGTGTGCCGCGGGGCATGCTCCTAGGATACATAGTCTCCCAACGGGGCATCGAGGACAACCCCGAGAAGGTTGCGGCCCTCGAGCGAATGGGTCCGATTCGGGACCTCAAAGGGGTGCAAAAGGTTCTGGGGTGTCTTGCTGCCTTGAGCCGCTTCATCTCGCGGCTCGGTGAAAAAGGTTTGCCCCTCTATCGCCTCCTCAAAAAGCACGAGTGCTTCTCCTGGACCGCCGAGGCCCAAGACGCGCTCGACAAGCTGAAAGCGTCCTTGACCCACGCCCCGATCCTCACGCCGCCGCAGGATGGTGAACCTCTGCAGCTCTACGTGGCCGCGACCACCCAGGTGGTCAGCGCCGTAATCGTAGTAGAGCGCACGGAGGAAGGGCACGCCCTGCCGGTCCAACGGCCGGTCTACTACATCAGCGAAGTCTTGTCCGACACCAAGACACGCTACCCTCAAGTCCAAAAGCTGCTGTACGCGGTGGTCCTCGCGCGGCGCAAGCTTCGCCACTACTTCGAGGCCCACCCCGTCACGGTGGTTTCCTCCTTCCCGCTGGGGGAGATCATCCGCAATCCAGACGCGGCGGGCAGGATCGCCAAGTGGTTGGTGGAGTTGATGGGCGAAACGCTCGCCTACACCCCGCGCAAGGCCATCAAATCCCAGATCCTGGCGGATTTCGTCGCTGAGTGGACAGATACGCAATTACCGCCACCACAGATCCAAGCAGAGTGCTGGACTCTGTATTTCGACGGCTCGGTGATGAAAACAGGGGCGGGCGCGGGCCTGCTCTTCGTGTCACCCCTCGGGGAGCACATGCAGTACGCGGTGCGCCTCCACTTCCCCGCGTCAAACAACATGGCTGAGTACGAGGCCCTCCTTTGCGGCCTCAAGATCGCCATCGAGATAGGCATCAAGCGCCTCGACGTGCGGGGGGATTCGCAGCTCGTGATTGATCAAGTCATGAAGAATGCGAGCTACCACGACGACAAGATGGAAGCGTACTGCAAGGCCGTGCGAGCCCTCGAGGATAAGTTCTACGGCATCGAGCTCAATCACGTGCCCCGCCGGTACAACGAGGAGGCGGACGAGCTGGCAAAGATCGCGTCCGGGCGGATCACCGTCCCCCCGGACGTTTTTGCCCGTGATATCGCCCAGCCCTCCGTCGCCTTTGAGCCTCACCCCTCGAGCCACGCGGAACCCTCGCGGGCTCCCTCGAATCCAGCAGGCGCGGAGCCCATGGACGAGGACCCCTCGAACGAGGCGTACGTGCTCTCCCTCCTCGAGGGGTATGGCGCCTACGAGGCCGATGTAATGGATGTCGAGCCAGCCCCCATCAAGGCGGATTGGCGCGACAAGTATGTCGCCTGGATGGCTCGAGGGGAACTCCCCTCGGACCGGGCCGAGGCCAGGCGCATCGCCAGGATGGCCAAGTCCTTTGCCCTCGTCGACGGCGAGCTGTACAAGCGTGCCGCCTCCGGCATCCTGCAGCGGTGCGTGCCCATCCCCGAGGGGCGCGAGCTCCTACGGGACATTCACGCGGGGATCTGCGGCCATAACGCCGCACCCCGCACCCTCGTGGGCAATGCGTTCCGTCAAGGCTTTTACTGGCCTACCGCGGTCGCGGATGCCAGCGAGATTGTGCGCACCTGCGAAGGGTGCCAGTTCTACGCCCGCAAATCCAACCTTCCTGCTCACGTCCTGCAGACCATCCCCATAACATGGCCTTTCGCCGTGTGGGGGCTGGACATCGTTGGACCCCTGCGAAAGGCGCCCGGGGGCTTCACCCACTTGTTGGTTGCAATTGACAAATTTTCCTAGTGGGTAGAAGTGCGCCCCATTACGAATCTCAGGGCAGAGCAAGCGGTGACGTTCTTCACCGACATCGTCCATCGTTTTGGAGTACCAAACTCCATCATCACAGACAACGGGTCCCAGTTCACGGGCAGGAAATTCCTGGAGTTCTGCAACAAATTCCACATCTGTGTGGATTGGGCAGCTGTGGCACACCCACAGACCAACGACCAAGTAGAGCGTGCCAATGGCATGATCCTACAAGGCCTTAAGCCCAGAATTTTCGACCAGCTGAACAAGTCTGGTCGGAAATGGCTCCAGGAGTTACCAGCGGTCGTGTGGAGCCTAAGGACCACCCCAAGCAGAGCCATTGGGTTCACCCCGTTTTTTCTAGTCCATGGCGTGGAGGCCGTCCTCCCCACGGACTTAGAGTATGGGTCACCCAGGGTACGAGGCTACGACGAGGACGCCAACCAGCGAGCCCGCGAGGACTCACTGGACCAGCTGGATGAAGCGCGCCTCGTGGCCTTGATGCACTCCGCAAGATATCAACAGTCCCTCAGGCACTACCAGGCACGGAAAATACGCCGGCGGGACTTCAGCGAAGGGGATTTGGTCCTAAGGCTACGCCAAGACAACCGAGGACGCCACAAGCTGTCACCTCCGTGCGAGGGGACCTACGTCGTGGTGAAAGTGCTCAAGCCCGGCACGTATAAGCTGGCCAACGAAGACGGCGAAGAACTCACCAACGCTTGGAACATCCAACAGCTACGTCGCTTCTATCCCTAGCTAGGATTTCCAAGTCTTTTGTTGTAAAATCACGTGACCAGCACCCCAGTTGGTGACAACCATGTAAACATCATCAGTTTAATAAAAAGGGCAACTCAGCTTTCCCCTGAAACCCAAGTTACCCTCGGGGGCTACTGCGGGGGGCATCCCCCCCAAAATGGTCCCATTTTTTCGCGAAAAAGAAACAACTCACGCGCACTAAGCATGTTTCTACTTCGACCTCGAGCAAAGCTCGAACAGGGCGCAGGCAGCCTAGCGGAAAGGACGCGCGAGCCAGAGATAGCCTACGCCTCCGCGAGGATACGGCCCTTCTCTCTTGCCTCCAGCCCAGCAGGCCACCCGCGAAAATCGAACTCCCCTAACTAGAATTTACTCGGGAAGAAGGAGAAACAAAAAAGCGCAATAAAGTAAAGAACATCATTCCACTTTGACAAACGTCTGAAGAGAAAGTGATATGTTTATTTACAAGGCCATATGGCCCGCACAATAATACATAAACAAAAAGGGCCTAGTGCCCGGCTGTCTTCAGGCTGGAGGAGCGGCGGCATCAGCGGCATCTGTGAAGAGGAACTCCTCGAAGGCCTCGGCAAGCGTCCCGGCGGCGTCGACGGCTAACGCGTCCACGCGCTCCATCGCCACCTCGTCCTCGACGCCCTCGGGGACGACGTAACCCTCCGCCACCGCCTCGAAGTTGATCTCGTAGTGAGACCGCACCACTCCGAGGGCCTTCTGGACGCCGAGGTGCAGCGCCCGGCGCATGCGCCCGGTGACGTGCCCGCCAAGGGCGAGCATGCGGCTGGCCAGCGAGCTCCCAGCTTGCGCCTCGCCCTCCTCTACGGCCTGGCAGGTCTCGAGGGCCGCAGAGCGCAACTCCAGCAACTCCTGCTCGGAGGAGTTGTAGGAGGTCTGCAGCGCCTCAGCCCGCTCGGCCGCGTGCCCCAGCGCGGTGCGCAAGCCCGAAGTTGTCAAGCAAGAGGGTGATCAGAAAAGGGGAGCGAACCCTCTAAGGGGAAGTTAGCGAAACAAGAGATAAACAGCAACTTACCCTCGACCTGCTTCCGCTCCACTTCGAGGGCGCGGCGCCTGGCGTCGACCGCCTGCTCAAGGCCCTTGAGGGTCTCACCTTGCTCCTGGAGGGCTAGCTCCTGGCTCGCGCTTGTGATGCTGAGCACCACCAGCTCGCCCTCGAGCTTCGAAAACTCCGTGTTTCGGCCTTCCAGCGATTTCTGCGCCGCCTCGCGGGTGACGCGCTCCTGCTCCAGCGCCGACCGGGCGTCGGCAAGGGCGGCCCGCTCCCCGCCGGAGATGCCCCTCGGCCCCTTGGCGGGCGGTACGCTCCTGCAGGAGCTGGTCCTCCGCGACGGCGAGCGCCGCAACCTTGGCGTCGAGGGCGGCCTTCAGATCGTCGGCCTCCTTGGCCTTCTGCTCGAGAGCGCGCGCTCGCTCCTCAGCCTGGCTCTGCTGAGCCTGCGCCCCCGGAGCAACGAGTGGAGCTCCAGGTTGTCGTTGCGGACGCCGGCCACCTCCGCCTCCCAGTTGACCGCCAGGGTGCGCATCCTCTCCAGGTCCACCCGCGCCCCGCGCGCGCCTCATCACGGTCGATGAGGGCCGCGCAAACCCGCTCGAGGGTGGACGGGCACGCCGGTCCCGCCTTGCGCTCTCATGGAGCCGATCGCGCGGGGCCATGGCCCGGGATGACGCCCACCGTCCGAGTCCTCAGGGCGTTGGCGAGCGCGTCGAAGGCGTCGCACCGCTCCCGGAGCTGGCGGAGCTCGGCGCTCACCTGATCGAAGGCGCCATACTTGTCGCGGGCGCGGTGCTCGAGCTCCTGTCACCAACAAGCCGAGACCCGTGAGCGTCATGCTGCAAGGATCGCGCGCAAAAAACGAGAAAACAGAGAAAACACGCAGCGGTGCCCCACCTGGAAGACACGCCACGCGGGGCCGCCATGGATCCGCAGCGCCTCGTTCAACGCTCGGTCGAGCGCGGCGCCGTGGTTGCGGAGCTCTCCCCATAGCTCCTGCTCCCCCTGGGCGTCGGCGAACGCGGGCGGATCGCCAACGAGCCCCTCTACCGGGGCGGAGCGGCCGGCGCGGGAAGAAGAGGCCTCGACACCGTACCCTCGGCCTCCTGCCACCATGTGTCCCTCCCGCCGCCTCACGAGAACCCCCTCCTGGGACTCTGGGGACGGCGTGAGGAAGCTCACCCACTGGTCCCATCCGGGCGGCGGGGAGTCGTCATCCGGGATCTCCACCACCACCGCCCGGGAGCCGCCGGCAGGTGCCGGCCCCTGCGTCGTTTCCGTCGACGCCTCCGCCCGCGCCTGCGCGTAACCGCGGGCTCCCGCCGCGGCACCGCGGCCACCGCTTCCGGCCACACCTCCGCGACCACGGGCGCCAACTCGCCCTCCTCGGCGCGCCGCCCGCCGCGCCTCCACCACGGGCCGGCGCCGCGGCCGCGCCTCCACCGCGGCCGGCGCCACGGCCGCGCCTCCACCATGATCCGGCGACGCCGGCCGCGCTCCGCCACGACCGGCGCCCCGCCGCTCCTCGACGGCCGCCGGCCGCGCCGCGACGGCCGATCCGCCGGCCGTGGCCTCGGGGCCTCGCCCGCGCCCGCGAGCTCTCGCCCGCGCCGGCCGCCGCGCTTGCTCCGCCCCGCGGCGCCCTCGACGAGCGCCGCCGGGTGGGAACGGATGCGTCCGCCCTCAACACCTTGGCCGGTGCGAGGGGAGGCACAGTCGGCACCACCCTGCGCAAACACAGACAAACAGTCAGGTGTTTGGTTGCCGGAGATGCAACTCCACACGAGAGTGAGCCCCTCACCTCGAAGAAGAGAAGACGCGCTTCCTCTTCCTCGAGGTCCCCGCGGATGACGCCGGCGCGGCCGTCGCGACCGCCGCCGTGCCTCCGGCCCGTCTCCGCCGCGCGCGTGGGCCCCGCCCCGCGCGTGGGCGTGCCCGTCGCGTGCACCTCCGGGGCTCGCGCTAGCGCCCTCCGCGGCTCGCGCCGCTCCCGTCGTCGGTTGCACGGCGGCGGGCGCCTCCCGCACCCGCCCCGTGCGATGCTGCTCTTGCCGTCGGAGCTGGCTCCGGCGGCGGGGGCACGGGCTCCCACCTATCAGGGAGGCCCTGCCCCCGGCTTCTTCCTCGTCTTCCTCCTCCAAGGACGAGTACTCCTCGGTCCCCGAGGAAGAGAGCCCTTGCTGCTCGCGCAGCCGGTACTCCTCGTTCCGGCGCTCGCGACGCTCGCGGTGTCGCTTTGCGCGCCGCCCGCTCCCGCTCCCGTTGCTGCGACGCTCGACCAAGCACACGAGAATGGGGAGTGGGCGGATCAGACTTCACGGCGCTCAGGCTCACCAGCTGCAAGCAAAACATCGAAGCGCGTCAGCAACCTGAAGTATCAGCAAGATCAAGAACAGAACCAAGAGTTCTACTCACCAGCGGGCCGGTGGGGAGCATCTCGAGGTCCCACAAGGACCGGTCGTTGCGCAAGGACCGGGTGTCGACGGCGCTCCGCGCCCGTGTGGCCGCGTACTCCCGCAGGAGGGGGCTCGGAAGCACCCGCGACCTCGCCAGCGCGACGGGGTTCGCCGTCTCCGTCATCTCGAAGATGCGGAGCGGCCTCTCCATCAGGGGGACGACCCGCCGGTGGTGGAGGAAGGCGAGGTCGGTCGCTGCAGTCAGCCCGCGCACTACCAGGTTCCTCAGCGCGGACAGGAGCGAGTCCAGCCGCTCCGATGCGAGGGCGGAGACACGCCGTGGCTCCAGGAGTCGGGCCTCTCCCGGAGCACCAGGCCGGTGTAAGGGGGGAGGCCGGGCTCGGCGTTGCGAAGGTAGAACCACCCCCGTTCCCAGCCGGCATTGTTGGTCATCATGGTACAAGGGATGTAGTCGTCCTTGTACTGCGCCCGCAAGGCGAGCGACATACCGCCGGCGCGCACCGCGCGGCGGGTCCTCTGCTCCGTCGTCGCGGCCGCGTGAACGGCCTCCGCGCGGAAGAGGTGTATCCAGAGATCCCAATTCACTGGGATCCCTAGATACCCCTCGCAAACGCCCACGAACGTGGCCGCCTGCGAAATCGCGTTCGGCGCGAAGTTGTGCAACTCCACGCCGTAGTGGTGGCAGAGCGCCCGCATGAAGCGACTCGCCGGCGCCGCGAAGCCGCGCTCGTGGAACCGGGTGAAGCTCACCACGTAGCCGCTCGGCGGGTTGGGCGCGTGGTCCCCAGCCGGCGGCACGATCCATTCGGCCGGCCGGCCCTCCTCGTTCGCCGCCAGCTGGCCGGCGGACACCAGATCGCCCAGGGCTAGCCGCGTCACCGTGGAGCGCTCCCACGTGTACGGATCGACAATGACGAGAGGCGGAAGAGGCGCCATGAGGAAAGGCAAAAGAACGAAGAACGAAGAACAGGGGGAGGAGGAGAACTCCAAGGACGGAAAGGCACTGCGGCGAGAACAAGACAGGGGCAGGAGCGTGGGGAGTGTTGACGGTGAAAATCCGTCAACCTAGCCATGAGTTTACCTTCGGTGTTGGCATGACTTTTGTATATTTTTCATTGGTACTAACCCCTGTGGTATAACAAGTTCACTTGTGCATGTCGGTTTTGGAGTTAAGTGTTTACGCAGGGTTTTAACGTTGAAAGCAAGACTTCCGGGATAAGTTCATTAAGCACCTCATGACAAGACCTTGAAGCCCGATACAAGTCAAGCAATGAAGTGAACATGACTCCAAGAGCCCAAGGACCAAGCCCGAGAAGATGATAAACTCCAAGGACCGAACCGAGAAAAGTGCTTCGAATCTTGCAAGACAAGGAATTGAGTCCAATTCGGAGAGAAACCGACGTCAAGGGCCCACATGCAAAAGGGGAGAACATCTAGAAGACGTGGGAAGCAACACCGGCGAAGCAGCCGCGGGATGGGCCGAGTGGGCCCAGGGCCGGCCGGCCCGGGCCGGCCGGCCCAGCCCAATTCGGGGCCCAATCGGCCTCTCCTTTGACCTAATTGCTTCTCAGGCTATAAATAGCCCCCTGACCGAGAGCCACGCAGAACCGAAGTCGTAATCCGCCGCCGAGGAGCAGAGAAGCTTGAGGGACACCAACTTGGAGATGAGGGTCGTGCTAGTTGTCTAGGGTTTCCCTAGCCGATGTGGGAACCTTGCATGGAAGACCACGTCGGAGCTCCGGAGCGAGGATCAAGATCGAGGTAGGATCTCGGTGGTGATCTTGTTCATGTAATCATTCATGGTGAAGTTTGTAAGTGAATCCGATTTCTAGCGATCAAGTGCCTTCTCGATGATTTTGATTTCTTCTTGGTTTTGCTTCTTCTACGATCTAGTCTATAGCTAGATTACATAGGGTGCTCTTGTAGCCGCGGTGGCTAGAGGTGCATACCGGACCGGCCAAGTGATTTCAACTTGTTCTATCGAACTCGCCCTAAGCTCCCCGCATGAATAGGGATACGTTGTGACGAACGGGGGTCTCGAAAGGCGGATGTTTTCGGAGTCGGATGGGAAGGCCACGATTTAAAGATGCTTTTAATGAGATTCGCTTTTCTATCTTCATCTATCTTGTTTGGAGCTACAACATAAGCATGATCTAGACTCTCTAGATCGGTTATCTCTTGCTTTCTCTTGCTACCTCTTTAGTAGATTAGATTAGATGTGTTTTCTTTATGAGTTAGTAGATTAGATGCAATTTGATTCTTCAATAGATAGCTTTACCTTGCTTTACTAAATTGAATCCTTGCGTTGCACATTGTTCCACGGATTCGATACCTTGGGTTCACCACTCGAGGGAAGAAGGGTCCCTTGACTACGACGGGAGACTTGTCCGCTTGCAAGTCACAAACAAACTTTGATACAATTATTAACCGTCAACAAGCCCCTTTTTCTGGCGCCGTTGCCGGGGAACAAGCAATCAAGATCCGATCTAGTATCGCTTATCTTTCAGTTTTTCTTTTGATTTTCTTTTGTATCTCTTATGTTTGATCATCCCCAAAAAGAAAAAAAATCAATCTAATCTAGTTTTGATTAACCCTAGTTTTTATGTTTAGATTTTTGTTTTATTACTAACCCTAACCGGAGATGGTTGGCTACCTCTCCAAGAAACCCAAACTTTTTTGTGGATGATCCAGGAAAACTTTACAGGCAAAGGTGACGTGCAACACAAGCTAAAGGGGTGGAAACCTAGATTCAAAAGTTGAAGTCGAAGGACCGTCGAAATCTCCAAGGGAATCACCACCTCCAAGTCCAAAGGAAGATCAACCTCAACCACCGGAGCGCGAGATCAAGCTATGCACCCCGGACATCGTTGATCTACCTATCATAAACGTTCAAGACGCCGGGAGGCCGTTCAAGATCAAAGTCTCAACTATCCGCATGACGATTGCGAGAGCTGAATGCATACGAGCTGGATTCCTTGAGTGGCATATCGGTTTACTTAAGAGGAGGATGGAGAAGATGGAGATGGAGAAAGAAGCTCAACACCTAAAGGCTGCCAAGGCAAGATCCACATGCAAGGAGCGTGAAGTGTTCATCGTGATAAAGATGCTAGACGCAAGTGGGACAACTTGCAGGGCGCCCGATGGATATCAAAGAAGAATATCCGAGACAACTCCAAGGTCCCAAGACGGCGAAGGCTACTCAAACTCATTCGGGAGAGATGAAGGATCACACTAGAGACCATGAAGATCACGACCGAAGGACCGGAGTTCGAGATGCCGAGCCACAAGGAAGTTGTTGCATCCGTCAAGACCAAAGGACAAAGCCAGCCTGTGAAGACCAAAAAAATGACTAAGCCAAAGTGGGTACCCAAGATTGCAACGCTCGCAAAGAGCGTTGATCCGGAGTAATCAAGTGAAGAAGTCTAGCCATGGACTATAAACGAAGCGCTAGGCGGGAGGCAACCCGTTTCGTCGAGTCAAGAATAAGCTACCGGGAGGACAACCCGATTCCAGGTTTTTCAAGTCTTTTTAATAATTCAGTTTTGAATTTTACTACGCAAAACCTTAGACTTAGAATGGTTGAACAATATTAGAGACATAATTCTTGGTTGAATATTTTGCTTGATCATAAACCCTTTACATGAACCATCCTATGTGATTGTTTGCTTCTTTTTCGAGAAACCACAACCAAAAAAAAAAAATTCAGAACCTAA
The DNA here is from genome assembly GCA_947561735.1 of Cenchrus americanus. Taxonomy (NCBI): domain Eukaryota; kingdom Viridiplantae; phylum Streptophyta; class Magnoliopsida; order Poales; family Poaceae; genus Cenchrus; species Cenchrus americanus. The sequence goes on along the minus strand of OX387244.1, from coordinate 37,270,620 downwards.
CTCAACCCTTCACCCTCATTATGGTGCTGTGGTTGACTTGTTTTTCATGTTAAAAACACTCGAGTAGAGCCACGACTTGTATCTAGATGTTATTTAAATTTCAGCATGTGGTAGGACTCGCGTGAACCTAGAAACTTGATTTTTGGTTGGTTTAAAAATCCATATCCTCAGTTTCTCTAAGATTAGAATTTTTCTAAGCCTCACTTAATTTTATTTCATTCAAAATCTCTCTCATCTAATCAAAATTAGGACCTAAACCTATGCCCCCATGATCAAGCCGGGAAAAGCTTGCTCTCAACTAATGAAGGCAAACTATACCGGTGAGACCGAAATCGACGTAGTCGAAAAATATTTTCGACTTGCATTTGTTTTTAATGGTTTAAAAACTTCTCTAAATTTATGCTTGAGCTCTTGCATGGCTCTGAAAAATATTTTTAAATTTCGAAATTAGAGGAGTGCTTAGCCTTAAACACACTTAAAGGGAGGCAATCTAGTTAACCTAACCATGCATGCACCATGATACATCACGGGATGCCCCTCCAACATATTTAAACCACATGCAAAGTACAAGCATGGGGGGCAGCCAAGGCTTTGTTTTGTAGGAATATCATGGATGCATGTGAGGCACGGGAGTATGGAAGTGAGTCAAAGCGAAAACATCAAGTGGAAGGAGCAATAGTGCAAGCGAAGGAGTGGACGGGAACGTTTGGAAGGTGTACGCGATCACGAAGCAACATGAATGCACTAGAGAAGAACCGAGCCAAGAGGAGGAGAGAGGTAAGTCTTTCATCCAACTCTTTGTTCGTGTGCTCTAGTTTGTAGGCCGGAATCACCTTAGACTTAGCCATCCACCGCGTTTGTTTCGTGCAACAAATCACATCCTTAATCCACTCAAAGTCCAGACTCCAAAATAATATTTGTGTACCTTGTTACCGGGTGAAAACCCCGGATATTTATTTGTGAGGGAGAGTGCTGCAATCATGGAAGAAAACTACAAGCCTTTTCACCGAAGAAGAAGGGATCATCGTCGTCTAAGCCATCATCGACAACCTCTTCGAGGAGGCGCTCGGTTTCCGAGTCTCCTTGGAGTATGGGGGAGGACACGGCACCACTGAGGAGGAACCACTCTTCTCCTTGGTGGCATGAGGTCCACACGAAACTCGTTTATTAGGTTTACCAAACTTCAATAACATATGGAGGAGCCGCTCGTCCAACCTCGCCACTTGACACGATCATCCGCTCCACCTCCATACGCTCCGCGGTATTCCGAGGGGTATGTCATCATGACGGAGGAGGAGAAGAAGCTCGCTCGCCTTAAGTAGAGGCTTGTAGCGAACGTCGACATCGACGACCAAGCTCTCCACATATTGGGTTTCACACGGGACACCGGTGCAATTCTCTAGCGGAGTGTCGGCAAGCACCCACAAGAAATTCGCCTAGGAAATTTTCATGACCATGGCATATACCCTTGATGAAGGAGTGCTGAGTCTCTCATTCCGTTGGAGGGAGCCCACAAGTGGAGAAGAAGGAAGACACCGTCGGAAGGGTAACCTTGATCAGTGATGCTATTTCTAGCACCTTGATGGGGTAATCTCCTTTCATCCATGGGTCGCTATCGGTCTTGAGATGTAATCGAACTCTATTGGATTATCTATCTATCATCTTGTGTTGAAAATACTTTAATGCTTAAGGCTAGCAACCATGCCGTAAAGGGAGTAAGGGCTCCAATGCTTCCTTGGATCCATTCAACACAATCCCCGATAGATTAGATTGGTTTTCATGTTCGAAACGATTGCATGTCTAGTATCGTAGACCATGGGCGAGTGTCTCCTACTTTCAAAAGGGAGCTCCGGAACAAGTATGTGCATGAAGGCACATGGGAAGGCTTTTGGAGTATGATCACAGGAAGAGACCATCAACGAAAAAAATACTATCCGGAACCCATTATCCAAGTGTGTCACTTTTGTGCAAGTGGATTTTTGGGAGAACAAGAGAGACAAAGATAACCAACACAGAGTTGAATTGGCTTTACTCGGCTTTGATTGCCAAGTGGCCAATAGACCCCACTCACCTATGATCAACCGGTGGTGTTGTTGCAACATCGAGTTCGGAAGATATTGGTTCGGGGTGTTACCTCTCCATATTGGCTATCTCTTTAAAACCGGGTATTACAAGGAACCCAAATCATCTCCTACCCGGGACTTCCCTAGGAATATATGAAGAAAGGAAAATATAAGAGTGAAGATGAGAGAGGAGGCTTACAAGTGGCCTAGGTGAATTTGCCCCTTCCGGATTGAAGATTAAGACTTTTCTTGAGGGGAAGAAGATCGGTTAGAGGAAGGACTTCTTGTGCCGGTGAAGAGAAAATAACAAAAGAGAAGGATTAGGAGAAGGATCTTCTATGGCCCAAGAAGGAGGTGCACAACAAAATTATGTTCCACCATTCGGAGAAATTCCGGCATCGCCAAATTACTACGGTGGTGTACCAATGCAAGCATGGGGGAGTGGTGCAGCCATACCCCCACCATTTTTGCGGTGCCCAACGTAGCCTTTGCGGAGCCATATGCACACCTTCCTCAACCACAACAAAATGCAGCCACCATTGGAGGATACGCTGCAAGGAACATGCAAATTATTGCAGCCATCCAAACCAATGCAAACCAAATGGGTGAAGGAAATGCAAACGTCGCTTATGTGCTTGGACACCTTCACCTAGCACCGTCAGACAATTCATAGGAGGAGAGGCGCATTCCTATTACAAGTAAGAGTACAACAACCAAGACTATCAATATCAACCACCGGCGGAAGATTAGAGAGAGGAGGAGCTTTAGTTATCTTTCCTTTACCCCCTTTTTCTTTAATTTTCAGCTTGTTTGCGCCTTTGTATGCGTAGTGTTTTCAGTTTTTTTTAAATTTCAGAAAGTGTGTTAGTTTAATTTTTTCAGCATGTATCTTAGTGTTTATTTTCATCATGAATAATGTCGCCACCAAGTTTTTACCTTTGATAAAGTTACAAAGTTTGTGCCATGATGATATATGATTATAATTGCCGCTTTGTTTATCTTTGTAATTGACTTATGCATGTTTGAACTAGTGCTCTCTTAAAAATACAAATCTGAAATTATCTAAATGCTAGCTTAATCTTCAGCGGAGGTTATGATTAAAATAAGGACCCATAGTGTTTTATGTGCTCTCAAGTTATGAATAGATTAAAGATGTCTTTTATGCTCAAAAATATTGCTAACCTTGTCATAAATATCACTTGTGTGTTGCTCAACCTATCCAAAGCCTTATATATATTTGAGTGCATAAACCTTAGTGTACAAGATTTATTTTTGAGTGAGTTATTGCGGGCCATGATTTCTCCGCGGCCCGAGACTAAGAAGCTGGTCATTCCGTTTTTGCGTATCTATCTTTTTGCTAGCCTTTTATCCGTGCATTGTGTATCCCCGCATCGGAGATCTCACAAACCTCGCCGGATATCCACCCTTAAACCGAATATCATCTTTTGTGATTACCTCCTTGACCACAACCTATCGTTGAGAATGGATCATCAATTCAAGGAAGATCGCAAGACGGTGCCAACATTGAAGATTTCAAGTATCTCTCCAAGGAAAAATATCCCTGGTACCTACCTTATTTTTCGCCTCTTTGCTCGAGGATGAGCAACGTCTAAGCATGGGGGAGGAGGTAGGTACGGTGCAGTTTTAGAGTTCAAAAAGGGAGTTTTTTTTAAAAAAAATGATGATGAAAGAAAAAAAATCCAGCGATACTCATGACTTTCAAGGTAAAGAAAAAAAATATATATATAATGAATGAAAGAAAGAAAGAAAGAAAGAAAGAAAGAAAGAAAGAAAAGAATGAGAAATATGAGAAAGAGGAAAAAAAATATGTGCGTAAAGTGAACTCCGCGGTTCTCTAAGAGTGCAATCAAGGCTTCAAGTTAAAAAGATCCATTCTCATTTTCCAACCATGTGCAATCCGATAACGAGGACTTCCTTTGTGCCTCGGGATCACTCTTTGCCATTTGCACATGTCCACTCATCTAAAAGCGTGTGTACTTTTCTCTTTCCCCTCCTTGATTTAACATTATTTTCCAATGACCTTTTTGACGAGTCTCGGTAAGACCATGAGAAGCTTGTCTTGTTTTGACAACACCTCATTTATAAAATCTTGTTAGGACTAAACTTTCCCAAAGCTCCATATAAAGCCTACCACATATATATGTTATGAGAGGGAAAGGAGTAGAATATATAGGCTTGAGAGACAAGCGAGATGAGAGTTCATGAGCAATATGCAAGGTGATTTAAATTTGTGAACTTGGTTTAGCTTTTCTTTATCTCGTTCTTTATTTCAAAAATTCTGAGATCTATTTAAATTTTGGGAGCATGTTAATACTTGTGGGATAAGCTTAATAAGAATCTACCCTCCGTAGAGGTGAAGGCTAGTACATTATGGAACTTAAACGAATTAAACTTTTGAGAGCATTATGTTTTTTTTCATGTATGATCAAGTGCAAGGTTTAAACATTGATGGGCAACGATGATATCCTTCGAAGGCTTACTCGAGGACAAGCAAGGTTTAAGCATGGGGGAGATGTTGACGGTGAAAATCCGTCAACCTAGCCATGAGTTTACCTTCGGTGTTGGCATGACTTTTATATCTTTTTCATTGGTACTAACCCCCGTGGTATAACAAGTTCACTTGTGCATGTCGGTTTTGGAGTTAAATGTTTACGCAGGGTTTTAATGTTGAAAGCAAGACTTCCGGGATAAGTTCATTAAGCACCTCATGACAAGACCTTGAAGCCCGATACAAGTCAAGCAATGAAGTGAACATGACTCCAAGAGCCCAAGGACCAAGCCCGAGAAGATGATAAACTCCAAGGACTGAACCGGAAAAGTCTTGAATCTTGCAAGACAAGGAATTGAGTCCAATTCGGAGAGAAACCGACGTCAAGGGCCCACATGCAAAAGGGGAGAACATCTAGAAGACGTGGGAAGCAACACCGGCGAAGCGAGGCCGCGGGATGGGCCGAGTGGGCCCCGGGCCGGCCGGCCCGAGCCGGCCGGCCCGGCCCCAATTCGGGGCCCAATCGGCCTCTCCTTTGACCTAATTGCTTCTCAGGCTATAAATAGCCCCCTGACCGAGAGCCACGCAGAACCGAAGTCGTAATCCGCCGCCGAGGAGCAGAGAAGCTTGAGGGACACCAACTTGGAGATGAGTGTCGTGCTAGTTGTCTAGGGTTTCCCTAGCCGACGTGGGAACCTTGCATGGAAGACCACGTCGGAGCTCCGGAGCGAGGATCAAGATCGAGGTAGGATCTCGGTGGTGATCTTGTTCATGTAATCATTCATGGTGAAGTTTGTAAGTGAATCCGATTTCTAGCGATCAAGTGCCTTCTCGATGATTTTGATTTCTTCTTGGTTTTGCTTCTTCTACGATCTAGTCTATAGCTAGATTACATAGGGTGCTCTTGTAGCCGCGGTGGCTAGAGGTGCATACCGGACCGGCCAAGTGATTTCAACTTGTTCTATCGAACTCGCCCTAAGCTCCCCGCATGAATAGGGATACGTTGTGACAGAACGGGGGTCTCGAAAGGCGGATGTTTTCGGAGTCGGATGGGAAGGCCACGATTTAAAGATGCTTTAATGAGATTCGCTTTTCTATCTTCATCTATCTTGTTTGGAGCTACAACATAAGCATGATCTAGACTCTCTAGATCGGTTATCTCTTGCTTTCTCTTGCTACCTCTTTAGTAGATTATATTAGATGTGTTTTCTTTATGAGTTAGTAGATTAGATGCAATTTGATTCTTCAATAGATAGCTTTACCTTGCTTTACTAGATTGAATCCTTGCGTTGCACATTGTTCCACGGATTCGATACCTTGGGTTCACCACTCGAGGGAAGAAGGGTCCCTTGACTACGACGGGAGACTTGTCCGCTTGCAAGTCACAAACGAACTTTGATACAATTATTAACCGTCAACAGGGAGCAAGAATGGCGATTGCTAAGGTAAAAAACCGCCGTTTTCCCCTCTCCTCAGATTTATAAGCCGCGGGCGTGCTCTCCGGAGCGCACGTCCCGCGCGCATTAACTGCAGGGGGAATCTTTTCTCGCTGACGGGTGGGCCCCACCATGACCACGGCGGCCACGCCACCGCAGACGGGCCATCATCACGGCGTAGAACCGGGAGGGCCGTGGCAGGCGGTCACGTCCGCCTGCCCACGCCGCCCACTACGCGCGCGGCCGCGACGCCTAAAAAGGCGCGCCCGCGGCGTGAAACCGCAGCCTCGACTGCGAAGCATTAAATGGCCCGGCCCCTTACCAAGTAAGGAGGACCCTCGAGCGGCGCGAGCCCCTGGCTCAGAAAAATTCAACCCTCGAAGGGTGTAAGCATCAGACGATCACCTCGGGGCCCGTTTGAGGTAAAACAGGCACCACAGGTACCCTCGATGCACCATTTTATTGATCAGCGCCTCGAGGGCTGACGCGGTCAGGGACCCTCGAGGATTCGCAGATGCCAAGACGGGGAGCGCTTGCCGCCACCCCGCACCATTTTACTGATCAACGCCCCGAGGGCTGACGCGGTCAGGCCCCTCGAGGATTCGCAGATGCAAAGACGGGGGGCACCCAGCCACCACCCCGCACCATTTTACTGATCAGCGCCTCGAGGGCTGACGCGGTCAGGCCCCTCGAGGATTCGTAGATGCAAAGACGGGAGCGCCTAGCCGCCACCCCGCACGGCCCTACTGATCAGAGGTTCGAATCCTGACCCTCGATGGGTTCGAACAGGCGCCCCGCATCACCGCAGTCGGGGACGACGAGGGCACGCGCATTCGAGCCGTTCCTCGAGCCCGCCGGCTCGAGGGTGCCCCACATGTCGTGTTCAAGAGCCGCCGAGCGAGGGCGGCTAGCGGGGGGATCCCACCGAGGGAGAGCTTCCGCGCCCTCGGTCCCTAGCGAACGGGACCGAGCCCCACCTAGCAAACCCACGCAAGCGCTTTAATGGACGTGTCTCTGGACCACGCAGCCTACCCTTATCGAACGGGGCATGGGCGTCCACTCGAACCACCCACTAACAGCTCAACGAGGAATCCGCAATCCGCGACCCGACCGATGGGAGTTGTGGAAACCTCACCTCCGTCCCGCGGAGGGACGGCGAGGGCGCGTTAAAAACAAGTCGTGGAGCTCTACCTGATCGCCTCGAACGGGCCCAGGCTCGAGGGCTCGACGCGCGGCTACACCTCCTGTATTGCACCAGCTGCGGATAGTGCCAGCAACGCGTGCGTCACCGTGGCCGGCTGAAACATTGCCGGCGTCGGTTGTGATATGCACCACGCCCTCTGGCCAAATCTCGCGGTAAAACCCCTGCAGGAGCGCCCACACTCCTACAGGGCTTCGGGGGCTAGACCCGCGGGTCCGCTGACGCGGCCCCACGGAAAGCGTTCGCGAACCAGGGGGGAAGGATGTCCTATCAGTAGGCTCCAGCATCTGCGGGAGCCTGAACAGCGAACCCGCAGATGCTCGGGGGCTACTGTCGGGGACAGCCCTGGGGTCCCCTTAAACAACTGGGGAATCCCCACTTAAAACCTGATAAAAGCCAAGGCCAAACACGCCTCGCTTAGACACACATGGCATGGCCCACGCCGTGGTGGCCCTGACGGCCCACCAAGGCAGCCCACTCAAAGATCCCCTCGAGCAGGCTCCGCCTCGCTCGAGGGCACACGCCTCCCTCGGGTGGGCTCCGCCCCGTTCGAGGGAGGACGCTTACCTCGAGCGGGCTCCGCCCCGCTCGAGGGTCCGCGCCGCCCTCGAGTAGGCTCCGCCTCGCTCGAGGGCACTCCGCACGCGCATGCCCGCTCCCCGTACGCGGGTACGGGCATTTAATGCTCGACGGCGGCGGGGGCGGCGCCATCATGCGCACCGGGACTCGCGCCCCGATTCCGTTGCACCAACTCCCTAGGAGGGAACCCATCCCCGCCCGCGCGGGGGGACCGTGCGACGTGGCCGGTGCCAGTCCCGTGACGCCGCGCCGCCTACTCCGGTACGGCTAAAGCGCCGAGCCCTCGAAGGGGGGCCGGCCGCACCCTCGATTTGCTTTCCCGTGACTTTGCAGGGTTAGGTCGCGGCGTTAGGCCGGCGGGGCACCATCCCTGCCACTGTTAACGGCTTGGTGGCCGCCCCCGCGCGTAGAATCCCACACCGGGCACTGTGGCAACAGCTCCGGCGCTGTGAAGCATGCGGGAACGGGACGCTGCCTTACCTGCCACTGTATCCCATACGGATCGACGTCAGCAACCCCCTCGAGCCCGCCTGGGGACATCATGGCCGTCCGCTGCACTCCTACCCTCGAAGCTACCACTGTTCGGGTACAAGATATGCCATGATGACCAGGTCACCGCAAGGACCGTCCAGGCGGCCGCCTACTCTACGGCGCGGCACACCACACTTCCCCATGTAGCTAAATAGTGCGGCATACATGTAATTCGCTCTCTCCTTGGGCTATAAAAGGAAGACGAACTCCCCCGCCGCAGGGGACATCGACAAAGAACACAAAGCAGAACAAGTCAACACACGACACATCACGCTCTCGCCCTCCAATTCTCCCACAATATCTTCAGCCACTTCACCAGGGACTTGGAAGCCACGCTTCCTCTCCCGCCTTGCTTGTAGCAGCCCCACTACAGGCACCCCCGGTGCTGAGCAATACAGTGCCTCGAGCACACCACTGCTGGACGTACGGCCCTCGGCCGGAACCAGGATAAACTTTGTGTTCCTGATTGCTTAGCATCGACCATTGAGGGATAGACCTTGGCGCTTATCACTGGTTAGTGTCGGGACCACATTCCGCACCGACAGTTGGCGCCCACCGTGGGGCACACGAGCGCCTAAGGTCAATCCACCGTCAACTCCCTCCATGGTGATTCGCACCGAGTACCGCGGTACGCGCTACTCCATGGGCAGCTCGGACCCCTTCCCCGCCGGGTTTGAAATCTGGTTCGGGAGCCTGAATTTTCCAGCCACGGGGAATGGCTACCGGATGCGCCTCACCAACCGTGAGGAGCTCCGTGCGTGGCGCCAGGCCGGGTCTGCCCCGGTTGCCGCTGCGCGCATTGCCACGACGCAGACACTCGCAGGCACGGACGCGCGGGCCCGTCAACGCCACGGCGTCGTCGCCGCTCCGGCCGGCGTTCACGCCGGGCTCGGTCCGAGCGGCGGCAAGCCGAACTCGCCGCCTCCCAACGCGACGCACCTGTCAGCGCGATGACCGCCACCCTGGCGCGGGAGCGCACGGTCTCAGGGCCGCGCTTCCCCATCGGCCTACGTGGCGCCACGACAGCTTACAACGCCAACGTCAACACCACGATGCGCAGGGTTCCCCCTGGCCGTCACGTCTTCGTCGCCAGGGACCCGGATGCCTTCGCGGGCGACGAATCGTCCTTGGGCTCCCTTGACGTGTTGCCACCCGCCAACCTGCATGGGTACGCGGAGTGGGACTTCTCCAGCGTGCCGGACCCAGTGATGTTCAGGCGTTTTCTCGACGCCACGGACTACTGGTTCGGCTGCTCTGACGATTCCAGCACCGGGAGCTATGACCCCGCGCGAGAATGCTGCGTCGTCATCACCAACGACCCAGCAAACGCCACCTGTGCAGCGAGCGCAGGCGACGGGGAGGTTACGCCCGCCCCAGGGATCGCTCCGCGCCTGGCTGCGGGACCCAGCACCCCTGCCGGGGCCGACGTCGACGTGCAGCTAGCCCAAGCTCGCGAGCTCGAAGCCAAACTGGCGGATGAGTATCGGACGGTGCGGCTGCACCACGCCTCCATGGCTGGGGAAGCCTCCACGCGCGGCGAACGCACGCGGGAGCTGGGCAAACAGGCCCGCGACCGCATCAACACCGACTTCAACGTCGACAACCCGGACACGCCTCCGCGGGCGAGCCAGAAGCTTATCACTGCCGCAACACTGCTGCGGGCCATGCCGGCCCCCTCAACGCCCGAGGCGTGAAACCTGCACCGAGAGGTGCAGGCACTCATCGAGCAAGCGGCCGTTCAACAGGCCGAGAGCTCGACGTCACGCATCCGCCAACAGGGGGACGCACGAGGCGACGGGGCCGCGCAGGGGGGCGAACCCTCGGTCCATGCAGGTGAAGCGGCGGAGCGGCCCGCCAACCCGGACGCACGCCGGCCAAAGAGCGGCTCCTCGACATGCGCGGGCGCCGGACGGCGACGCCCGTAACGTCATCAACGCTCGGCGGACGAGCAAGGCGGACGCGCGAGCGGCGGCAGGCTACCACCCTCGGCGGGGTGGACGCTACGACAGCGATGAAGACCGCTCTCCGACACCGGAGCCCCCGGGGACCCGTGTGTTCTGCCGGGAGATCCATGCGGCGGCCTTCCCCCAGCGCTTCCGTCAGCCCACGACCATTGTCAAGTACAACGGGGAGACGGATCCCCGCGTGTGGCTCAACGATTACCGCCTGGCATGTCAGCTGGGCGGGGCCACCAACGACGAGGTCATCATCTGCAACCTGCCCCTACACCTCGACGATTCAGCCCATACGTGGCTCGAGCACCTGCCCGCCAGCCAGATCCACAACTGGGATGATCTGGTCCGCACGTTCGTGGGAAACTTCCAGGGGCACATAGGTCCCCCCCGGAAATCCCGGGAACCTCCGCCCTCGCCCCAGCAAGCCCGGCGAATCGCTCGGGACTTCATACGACGCTTCTCCAAGCGTTGCACGGAGCTCCCAAGTGTAGCGCAATCCGAGATTGTGCACGCCTTCCTCGAGGGCACCACGTGCGGGATCTCGTGCGGGAGGGCGGGGCGCAGCCCGCCTGCGGACTCAAACGAGCTGTTCGACATCGCCACCAGCTTCGCTTCAGGAGAAGAGGCCGTGGGGGCAATTTTCGACGGCAAGAAGGGTAAGCGCTCGGACGACGCGCCCGCGGAGGGCAGCAAGTCCAGGGAGCCCCACCGGAAGGACAAGCGGGGCAAGAAAGGGAAGAAGACGTGCCGCGAGGCGCGCGAGCAGGGGCACGACGGTGATGACACCGAGGCCCTTGCTGTTGACCCGGCTCGACGAGGCCCTCGACCGGCCCCTCGAGGTCCGGGGGTGTTCGATGACATGCTGAAGAAGCCATGTCCATACCACAAGACCCCAGTGAACCACACCCTTGAGCAATGCGACATGCTCAAGAAGTTCTACGGTCGCGCCGCCGCGAAAGGACGCGGAGGCCAAGAAGGACGGAGGAGATGGCGACGCAGGCGGCTCCCCCGCCGTGGAGAACGTGTTCCTCATCTTCGGGGGATTGACCGTCGACATGTCGAGCCGCCAGCGCAAGCGGGAGCGGCACGAGGTCCTCGCCGCAGAGAGGGCGCCTCCATCCTTCCTCGACTGGTCGGAGGACGCCATCACCTTCAGCCGTGAAGACCACCCGAACCGCATCCCCAACCCGGGCCAATACCCACTGGTGGTCGACCCGATCATTGGGAACGCGTGGTTCTCAAAAGTTCTGATGGACGGAGGCAGCAGCCTCAACATCCTCTACGCGCACACGATGCGCCTGCTAGGAATTGGGTTGGACCAGCTGCGGCCCAGCACGACGCCGTTCCATGGCGTCGCGCCCGGCAAGCGCGTCCAACCCATCGGGCAGATCGACCTGCCGGTTTGGTTCGGCACTTCGAGCAATTTCCGCAAGGAAACGCTCACCTTCGAGGTGGTGGGGTTCCGGGGCGCCTATCACGCCATACTTGGGCGGCCCTGCTACGCCAAGTTCATGGCCGTCCCCAACTACACCTACCTCAAAATGAAGATGCCGGGACCAAACAGCGTCATCACCGTGGGCTCGTCCATCGAACACGCGTTCGACTGCGACGTCGAATGCGTAGAGCACGCGGAAGCGCTGGCGCTGGATGAAGCGCTGGTGACCACCTTGGACTCCACCACGAAGCACGCCGGCAACTTCGAGGCCGCAGAGCAGACCAAGGAGGTGCCCCTCGACCCTGCTGCCCCCGAGGGCAAGGCGTTGAGGGTCAGCTCAACCCTCGACCCAAAATAGGAAGTGGTGCTCGTCGACTTCCTCCGCGCCAATGCCGACATCTTCGCGTGGAGCCCCTCAGATATGCCAGGCATCCCGAGGGAGGTTGCCGAGCACTCCCTTGACATCCTGCCTCATTCCCGTGCCGTGCAGCAGTGACTCCGCCGCTTCGACGAGGAGCGGCGGCGGGCGATCGGAGCGGAGCTGCGGAAGCTTCTCGAGGCCGGGTTCATCAAGGAAGTGTTCCACCCTACGTGGCTAGTAAATCCTATACTTGTAAAGAAAAAGAACGGGAAATGGCGGATGTGTATAGACTACACTAGTCTTAATAAAGCATGTCCTAAAGTTCCCTTTCCTTTGCCACGCATCGATCAAATTGTTGATTCAATAGCTGGGTGTGAGCTACTTTGCTTCCTTGATGCCTACTCCGGGTATCACCAAATAAAGATGGAGTCCGATCAGCTCGCAACTTCATTCATCACGCCGTTCGGGATGTTTTGCTACGTTACGATGCCGTTCGGCCTCCGGAACGCGGGTGCAACGTATCAACGCTGCATGCAACACGTTTTCGGGGATCACATCAGGCGAACGGTTGAGGCGTACGTAGACGACATCGTCGTAAAAACCAGGAGGGCGGACGACCTGGTCGGCGACCTCAACATCGCGTTCGGCTGCCTACGGGCCAACGGGGTAAAATTAAACCCCGAGAAATGTGTTGTCTGACACTAAGACACGCTACCCTCAAGTCCAAAAGGTGCTGTATGCAGTGGTCCTCGCGCGGCGCAAGCTTCGCCACTACTTCGAGGCCCACCCCGTCACGGTGGTCTCCTCCTTCCCGCTGGGGGAGATCATGCGCAATCCAGACGCGGCGGGCAGGATCGCCAAGTGGTCGGTGGAGTTGATGGGCGAAACGCTCGCCTACGCCCCGCGCAAGGCCATCAAATCCCAGATCCTGGCGGATTTCGTCGCTGAGTGGACAGATACGCAATTATCACCGCCACAGATCCAAGCAGAGTGCTGGACTCTGTATTTCGACGGCTCGGTGATGAAAACAGGGGTGGGCGAGGGCCTGCTCTTCGTGTCACCCCTCGGGGAGCACATGCGGTACGCGGTGCGCCTCCACTTCCCCACGTCAAACAACATGGCTGAGTACGAGGCCCTCCTTTGCGGCCTCAAGATCGCGATCGAGATAGGCGTCAAGCGCCTCGACGTGCGGGGGGATTCGCAGCTCGTGATTGATCAAGTCATAAAGAATGCGAGCTGCCACGACGACAAGATGGAAGCGTACTGCAAGGATGTGCGAGCCCTCGAGGACAAGTTCTACGGCATCGAGCTCAATCACGTGCCCCACCGGTACAATGAGGAGGCGGACGAGCTGGCAAAGAGATTCTATCACATATCTAAGAGATTGACAGAAAATTCAATTGTCATATAGGGAAAATTCAAACTTCTACTAGCCACCTTTTCATAAAATAATGATAATAATACCAAAGTAACTCAAAAAATTATTTAAACTTATATGTTCCATTCTAGCTCCCATATAAGATATTGACATAGTTTCATAAGATTTTGTGAAAATTGGAGTATACATTGTTCATAAACTAGATAGTTCATCACATTATTTCATACGACTCAACATAAACTTTGAAGTCTGTATGGTCGCAAAAAAACTTTGAAGTTTGTATACCCTAAACTATTTTCTTGCTCATGAATCAACAAGCTCTTCTAGTGTTGTAGGGGCATGCAAAGCCGCACCCTCAGACTAGGATGAGAAGGGAGGATGACGACGCGCTGAATCCTACCGGCCTGAACTAACGTGGTGGACTACAGAGCCCGTCCGGAGCTATCACCTCCTTAGGGTACCACAACTAATCCGTTTCGCGGGACACCAATCTAAGCCTAAGGCAAGTTTTGAGCACCGCGCTCACAACGAACTGAAGAACCTTCCCTAAGGCCTTTAGAGAAAGGTCTCTCTCTCCCGTGAAACACTAGAGATCAAGCGAAGAACGACCACAACACTATAGGGTTCAAGAGAACTAAGATAACCAAGACAAAAGAAGTAGTAGTTCAATTGTATTTTTTAAAGTCCAAGTGCACAGACAATTTTTGGGCCTAGAAATAAATTGGGCTGCTCATAAATAAAAGAAAGAGAGGAAAAGAATCAACACCATTTGACCTCGGGTCAACTCTCCTAAATTTATTTTACTACATAAACCTCGGGTCAATATGAAAGTTGTAGGGTTTTAAATTCTAAGAAACTTTTGTTTCGACCAAAATTTGAGTTTCAACATAAAAAACATAAAAATCTTAGTCAAACATGTTTGCTGCATGGTCAACTCTCTTCTCTCTCCCTCACAAGTGGGCCGCAAGTATGAGTGGGCCGCGACTGCTAGCGCGAGCTGGGCTAGAGGAGGTGCTTTGCGGCCCAATGCGCGGCAAGCAGGCCTAGCGGAGGCCCAGCGAGCGAGCTATCCCAACGAGCATTTTAGAATTGATAAAAACAAACCAAATTCTTATCAAGACAATAGTTGTGAGGTAGCCTAGTGGTAAGGCATTGTGCATTGAAGGATGAGGTCTTAGGTTCGAGTCACACTTTGCCCTTTTTTGTTTTTTAGAATTTTTCAATTCATCATTTTCTCCATTCATAAATATGGAATCATTTTATGGATGTTTAAACTTTACATAAAATTTTCAAATGATTTCGGTAAAGGCGGAACCTACATTGTTTACAAATGGATACATCTCTCTTATAGTTTTCTAAAACCCAAAGTCAAACTTTGAGATTTGAATACCTCATAATTAATTTTGACTCGTATACATCTAAATTTTGGACACGACCTTATGTTGACCATAACATTAGCAAATATGAAGTTGCATTGCCATTTTTCTTAAAAAACTTGGTTTTATATTTTTAAATACCCAACTAAGACACCATTATGAAGTAACTTGAAAATTAATTACCTTATATACCCCAAATGCATTTTTCACATGTATCAGACAATATTTAAGTTTTGCTCTAGGTGTTTCAAGATTTTCTGAATAGATTTGTTGTTTTCTATCATTTAGTTGAATTTCTAGATGTTTACTGAAAGTAATTCCAATTTGACTTATATGTATATATAATAAGATTCAAACAAATTCAAAAAAATATATAAGTGTTTATGGTCCATTCTAGGCCACATCTTGGAGATTGACAAAAAAATTCAATTGACTTGTAGAGAAACTCGAACTTATACTAGTCACCTTGTTATAAAATAATGATAATAATACCTAAAACTTCTCTGAAAATTCTAAAAATTAACATGGAATCATTTTATGGATGTCTAAACTATACATAAAATTTTCAAATGATTTCCATAAAGGAGAAACCTACATTATTTACAAATGGATACATCTCTCTTATAGTTTTCTAAAATCTGATAAGGTACAAGATAAGGTATACAAATAAGATCTGTATAATGAAAATCTGTACTAAAAATTTCATTAATGAAAATATGACAATTTTAGAAAATTTTAGAAAAAAAATCATCAAATTTGGATTAAGTATGATGGAGAAAAACTAGATACAAAATTTAATTACAGATTAAAAGAAAAAATGCGAAACCATGACTCTAATAGAACTCGGGCCAATCTCGCGCTGCCATCGGTGACCGCTTGCGTACATGATAAAAGGTCCGTGTCGGGCCTCTAACCACAAACACACTTGTATCCGAGTGGCGAGCATCCTCTTTCTAAACCCGGCGGCGCGCGGGTTCGAGTCCTTCGGTCACTGCTTTTTGCTTCTTTTTGGGATATTTGTCGACCAACGCTTGCGGCCCAGTAAGCGAGCGTGCCCAGCGTGCGGCAGGCCAGGAGCAGCTTGCGGCCCAGTACTCTTGTGGTTAGATTTAGATTAAAAAAAAGATCCAAATGCAAGAGGAAGCAATAGTTGTGAAGTAGTCTAGTGGTAAGGTGTTGTTGATTGAAGACATAGTCTTCGGTTCAAGCCATGACCCAATTTTTTACTTTTTAAATATTTTTTTCAATTTATTAATTTTCTCCATTAAAAAATATGACTATTTTTTATTTGTTGGGTCATATGGGAAATGAAATGTTCTGCCAATCCGCTGAGTGTCGAGGCAAGCGCATCCAAATCCGATCTTCATCTGATGCCATTAATTAATCTGCATTGTTCATGTTTCAATCGACCTAAATCATGATGTAGCAATATTCATGCATATGCAGCGAACGATCGATTGAATATATATACGAGATCATCAAGACAACAGTACGTACCGGCCGTGGCCGTAGCGCCACACAGATCTCCGCAACAAGAACCACGTGGAGATCGCCGTGGAGATCGATCCCCTAGAGGCCCTTGTGGAGACCACGTGGAGTGCAACCAAAGAATACCTCGTTGCAATAATTTTTATACAGTTGCAACGATCATGAAAAAATAATGCAACGACTAAATTTCGTGGCAATACATACACGATATTGCATCTTTAGGCTACAAACGAAGCAATAGCCCTCCATGTATTGCAATAAAAAAAAGACATATCTGCAACCCAAATTTTTAGTTGCAATATAGTTGTTCCGTATTTGCAACCAAAATTCTACGTTGCGACATATTTGTTCAAACGCAACCATCCCTAGTATGGTGGCTATAGCAACTTTCTGTTGCAACGTAAGGAATGTTAATGCAACACAAAATTGGGGTGGCATTATTTCCAACCAAATGCAACGGAAATCCTAAAAAAGGGTGCATTAGCGTCAACATGTTGCAACCGAACAAATAAATAATGCAACTCAAATTTTGTGTTGCAATAGACACACAAATTGCAACCAAATCACCGTTTCGGTGCAATAGTACCCCCCTATTGCAACCGAAATAGTGGTGTTGCCTAAGGGATTTGTTGCAATAGGGGGAAAACCTTGTAGTGGTGGTTTTATAGACCACTGTCTCATGAAGTGCCACATAGTTTTTTATGGGGCTACGGGCTTACAGTCGACAAGAAGCTGGTCTGAATATTTTCACTAGTTGTACGAAGTTCAAAGTAGAGGATTTGTGAAAAGGGGGTGAAGGGATTCTATAACACAAGGCTACGTTACATGGAAACGAGAGAGAGCCACAAATGTAAGGAATTCCAGTTTCTAGGTGCAAAGCGGTGAAGCAAAAGCTGAAGGTCAAGCGCTGCATTGTTAACGATGACAGTCGACGCGAGGCAATATGACTGGAAGACCCAGGAATTCTTGACCTTCCAAATATTCCACAACGATGCAGTGATGATGGTGGAGTTGAGCTTTGTCGCAGTAGTGTTCGGAAGTTCCGGCATAGTCCAAAGATCGCAAAAAAAGGTGGTAGGCTAGCCAGCGGCGCACCACACTGTGAAAGGATCTTGATGTCGCCTGGGGGGGGGGGGGGTTGAATAGGCGAGTCCTGAAAATCACCACTTAAAACAATTTTAGCAGGGAACCCCGGATACTCCGGACTTGTCTCCGAAATCTCTGGAGAAATCTCCGGAATCTCTGGACTGGTGCCTGCGCAGCGGAATATGTGCACTGCCCAAAACCGGTGCCACCGGTTTTGCAAATCCGGTGCCACCGGGTTTGCCTGGCAGTGACTCCTCTCATCTTCTTCTTCTTGTTTACTTGTTTGGCTTGAACTCAAACTTGGTGCAGGGCTTAAGGATCAGTTCCTTGATGAATATAGAGTGTCTGCACTCCACAAACACTAACAACCAAGTAGATCCACCAATATGGCAAAAGCAAGCAAGGATAGATATATCAAGGTAAATGCAAGGTAAACCAACGAGATACACAAGGATTTGTTTTACCGAAGTTCGGATTCACCACCGTGTGAATCCTAGTCTCCGTTGGGTGCTTCTCCTACCGAAGCCGGGTTGCATTCAACCCTTTTCCCGATCCACTAATAGCTTCTTCCCTTTCAGAGGCAAAGCATGACCTTCACAAACTGTCCCACAGCTCACCACACCTTGGGAGCTTGTGGGCGACGCCTAGCCATCTAGGAGGCAAGCCTCCAAGAGTAACAAACGCTTCACACGACTTGACAACGTCCAACAGTGCTCAAGGGATACAAGTGCTCTTGAATTGCTTACAAAGGTTTCTCTCTACCACCCAACTCACTAGATCTACCAAAGATCTAACAACCTTACAAAGAGGGGTTGGGGAGAGCTAGGATGGCTTTGGCTTAGCAAGGAATAGCAAGGAAGCACACCAGCAATCTTAGGAACATCAGCTTGCAATAGTAGGGGTTGAAGGGTATAAATACCGACTCCCCAAAAACTAGCCGTTGGAGTTAAAACCCGGAATCTCCGGAAAAAACCCCGGATACTCCGGACTTCCCAAAACTAGTCGTTGCAAACTTCAGTGAAAACCGGTGCCACCGAGTTCCCAAACTCGGTGCACCGAGATTTCAAAAATTAGCCGTTGGGCCGACTGACACAAAACCGGTGCCACTGGGTTTGACTCAGGGTCAAACCCGAAGACGTGTATGTGTGGTTTTTGTGTCTCTCTCAACTCACATGGGTTACTTGAGCACTGGGACTTTATCAAAACTCCTTGTGATGCATCCCTCTTGATAGTATGACGTACCTATACTCAAGATAGTATGACAACCTTGATTAAAGCTTACAAAAGATATTCAACAAAGCTTAAAAACTCAGATTTAGGTTAAGCTCCCCCTTAATATGTGCTATGAATGGAATTCATAATTTTTGGCCTCAAATGCCATTTTGCATATTTTCAAGAAAACATGGAGCTCCCCCTAAATCCTTGCAACAGTGGGGTGCAAAACAAGTGTGTGAACATTTAAATCGTGATGCATGAATTAAAAGGCACTTCAACAAATAAAGCAAGGAAATGGCAGTGTTGTCTGGCCAAACCCGGTGCCACCGAGTTGCCAACCTCGGTGCCACCGGTTTTTCCCAGGCAGCGCTGTCAAAAAGCAATACATCACCCATAAAATCACACTAACATGCAATTGAGTCTTAATAAGCATTGAAAGGTTCAACAGACATTCAAGCACACATATAAAATGTTCTCAAGTCCAATTGAAGCTAAAGAGAATTTATTACATGGGCCTGTTGCATCCAACAGCCAAAACCGGTGCCACCGGTTTTGGAAACTCGGTGCCACCGAGTTTGCCTGATAGAAGAGATACTGAGACTGATTGAGAAACACTGAAACCGGTGCCACCGAGATCTGATTCCGGTCCCACCGATTTTGTGCAGACAGAGCAGATGCAGAACATATCAACAAGCTTTCAATCGACACATCCTCTCCCCCTTTGTCATCTATCATCCATAAATGATCCTGGGGGGTCTTGAACATCTACTCATGGTTCTTCTACATCATCATCTTGAGGCGGTGGCACAAATTGACTTGGAGGCACAAAAGGTTGTGGCGGTGGAAATGGAGGAAGATGAGAACCCATTCCCTCATATGGGTTCACCGAGCAAAAAGACTGCCATAGTAGTATCCACCAACGGCGCTTGAACTTCCTTGTGCATTAGGATCCACCTGAGGCATGCTAGAGGATGTGCCTTGCCCTTGTGTGCCCATGAAAGGAACCTCGGAATATGAAGATCTAGCACTATATATTCCTCCAACGGTGGGATTGTAATATGTGTTTCCATAGGATCTATCCCAATAGTCTTTGTTGGTTACCGGATCAACTTTTTGTGATTTGTCCCAAATGCTCTCAAAGGTCTTCGGCTCACTATCTTCCTCATCGGATGGTGCATGTGGCATGGGAGGCCTATTTGTGGGAGAGGGGTTTTCATACATGAGCCTTATCATCCTTGAATCCCTCTTCCTAAGTTGTCTCTCCTTGTGAATCGCATCATTTGATTTCATGCAAGAGCCACACCAAAAGTTGAATAATTTTCTAAGTGGGGAAGGGGCCTTTTGCACTTGTTGTTGCCCACGTCCACGCCCTCGACCATGAAGGCCTTGCTGCCCTAGATGGTGCAGCAGCTGCGGTGGGCTGATTGGGGGCTTCTTGGCCCCCAATATTAGCCTGTGCCCTTTCCAAATCAGCTAGAGAGGGTCCCACAACATCATTCTTCAAGTGGAAAGGCTTATTATCATTATCATATACAAATGTGTAGTTGGTGATAGCTTCAATGACATGCATGAGATAAGGAGCATATCCACAACTCTTTTGTGGCGAGCCGGAGATGGAATGAATTTCCTCCCAAATATAGTCCACAACACTGAATTCCAGCTCACTAGGACTCATGTGTTTCAACAAATCTCTTCCATAGCTTGACACATTTGATTGGTCCCCTTCCCTAGGAGCAAGTGTCTTTCTAAACATGCGGTGCAAGTATGCATAGAATGGTAGCATTCCATTGACTCGACCGAAGTTCCATTCTTGTCCTGGGATATACATGAACTTCACATCCACCTTGTCCATGTCATGATCTCTATGCATCTTCACCCTTCCAATATCTTCTTCATAAAAACCAAGTAGATAGGCAAACTCACTGATAGTGATACCAAACCATTTTCCCTCAGTCATCCAATGAACAATTTTCTCATTATTCCAAGTGGTGAAGTAACATGTGGCATAGAATTGTGCAATCACTTCATTGTTCCATGACTTGGCAAAGCCCATGATGTCATAAATATTTTTCCTCTTGCACTCCTGAATAATTTCAGCAACCTTATGATCCTCCATGACTGACAAGAATCCCCAATCAATGTATTCTGAGCGAGCAATGGGGTAGTCTTTCTTGATGATGACACTTGCATAATAGTCTTGATGAAACTTAGTGCCAAAACGATAATCCAAGTTCCTTCCACCAACCACCATGGGATTCTTTTCCCTTTCCTTTCTTGCCCTCTCTGTCATACCCCTTCCCTTATAGTTGACTATGTTGCGGTGCTCAGGGTCAACGGGTGGCCTCATTCTCACATTGAAGTGAGTCTCATCACCACTCTCAATGGGTTGTGGTCCAAGAACTGAGATGCCCTCATATTCACCATCACTGTCATCCTCTCCGATGCCCTGACTATGCTCATGGCTAGTTGTGCGGATGTTCTTGCCCTTTCTCTTACGCTGAGCAGCTGCTGTAGGTGACTCAGGAGGGGGGTTTCTGCCTGTATGGGCTCTCATCATCATCATCATCATCATCATCATCATCATCACTAGAGGTTGACTCAGGCTCGGAGTCCTCAATGCGCATAGCACCTCTAGGAAGATTAATCTTCCCTGTTGCCCTTTTGACCTTCAGCAATTTCATGAGCACTGCTAGATCCTTCTCTTCTTCTGAACTCGAAATTTGCATTCTTCGTTCTAGGTTGCCTTCTTCCATAAACCATGTCAAACCTTGGATCTGTGATTTAAGCAAATACATATAGGTCTTAGGAACATTTCCCTGCCACAAAAATATGCAATTGAATTTTCTTGAGCACAAACCCCAACTAGACAGACCACTTGGTTCCGAAACCGGTGCCACTGAGTTGGGAAACTCGGTGCCACCGGTTCAGCATAAACCCTAGATTATGCCCCTGACCAGCAACTAATGAATCTTTAATATTTTGATTTGAATCTATTCTAGGACCATATTAAAGCCATTTTACCAAAGGAATCCAAGCGATAATCCCTAGAAAAGTAGATCGGGCAAAACCAAGACATGGGGTACCTCCCGACATGGTGAGAGAGTTGCTGCAGCCTTGGAATGGAGGGGAATCCGGTCCCACCGAGTTGGGGAACTGAAATCTTGTTTCAATCCTTGAATCCCACGCTGAGCCCTCAAATCGCCATGAAATCGCCCTTCTGGCCTCTCCCTTTCCTGTTCTGAGTCGTGGGTGAGAGAGGGGGTAAATGGGGTAAAGGGGTAACTGTAACCGGGTAAGCCACGGGTATATCCTGTGCTGCCGACAGAAACCGGTGCCACCGGTTTCAGAAACTGGTGCCACCAGGTTTCACTTGATGTGACGCCCTAGGTTTTCAATTAACCTTAATCGTCGGTCAACTCTGCTGACAGTGGTCAAATCACGGTCAACCTGGGTCCTCACCTCGAAAACCTCACCAACCAACCCTAATGAGACCATTAATCAAGTGGACACACACGTGTGGTCAACCCTTGGTCAAAGTCTTGGTCAAACCCCACCTAAACCCTAGTGACCCTGGATGTCTTCCAGAACTTTTGCCGCGTTCTCCAAAATTCACCTAAACACTTAAAAATCTACCAATACAAAAGTTGTGCAGAATTGCCAGGGACACAATTCATCTTCAGGATGGCATTGCTGGTTTTGAGTGGAAAAGGTGTTAAATTTCCAAGAAAGGTCAGGATTACTGTTCACAGAGACATAAAGTTTTCCCAACTTGGCACCTGATTTTCTCCTTCAAATTGAACCAAATTCAAATTCGGCTTCAGCCAAGTTTTAGAGGAATCACCCATCTACAATTTTCCTATCTACAGATTTTGAAGTTTATTTGCAATTTTTGGAGAATCGTGTAAAGAAACAGGGGCACATGCCACGGACCGAGGGCGGGAACGCGCCGGCGCGACGTCACGCGCGCGCGCGCCCACGCGTCGCCGCCGCGCGCCGCCGTGCGCCCGCCTTACCACGACCCTCCTAGAAGTCCGCGCGTGAGCATGACATGCGTCGCCCCGCACGCACCTCCCGGGCGCTTCTCGGCATGTGAGCCCGCGCGCCACGCGGTGTGCACGCGCTCGCCGCGGCGCCGTCGGTCGCCCGCCTGTGCACGCACGCCGAGGGTCACCATACCCCGCGCTTTAACACGCCAGTCACATCACTGCGAGGCATTGAGGCCTGCGTGCCTGCTCGGCTATAAAAAGCCGCCTTCCTCTTCGCAAGCGCGTAAGCCCGCCGCCCGCCGATCCACCATCACCACCGCCGCCGGTGAGCTCACAGCTCCGCTCTCTCCCGCCGTCGGCCAACCCTCCTAGCCCTTCACTAGATCACCCTCGAGCTTCCATGGCCGCGCATTGAGCTTCTCCGCCCCGAGCTTCGCCGGAACTCGAGCCACAACGGGCGTGCCGCCGTGACGCCGCCGCCGTCGCTTGCCGGGGTCATCTCCGGTCGGGACACTACCATCAATCGACGTGTGGTGAGCCCAATCACACCCCCACGCTGCATGTTTCCCTCCTCCGGTCGCCGTTCGCCGCCGGTGAGCCCACCCGGTGGCGGGAGGGCATCTGTGTGAGGATTTCAATCCTCCTGAGGGCCTTAGTGCATAGGAGGGGTAGTTTTGAGAGACTCTGAAAAGTTCTAGGGGTCCCTGCGTAAAAATACATCTTCAATAGTATAGCCATTTTGCTGGATTTTGTAAATTCTCTATAAAATCGTAGGAAACTCGGGAAATTGCAAAGTCAATTTTGCTACATTCCTGGTGAGGATCACTACAACTTTTGTTATACTCACCTAGGCTGTTTCTTGATATTTTTGGCATGCAAAATAGAAATGTGAAAAACCTAGATCTGTGATATCTCCAAATCCATAGGTCCTATATATCTATTTTTTGGATATGCTATGTGTGATGTTTTGACTAGCTCCTGTACCAAAAACTGCACAAAGTTATGATGTAAATCTTTTTATAGGAATTATTATCCATTTATGCAAAACCTGACTGAATGATTTTTGTAGCTAAAAATAATTATGTTCTTGAGCCCAACTTCTGCATGCTGTCTTGTTATGCCTAGTTACACATCTGGTGAACTAATCGTAATTTTTGAATGATCAGAAATATTTATTCTTAATATATGCATGTTTTCCTTTGTAATTGTATAATGCTAGATCAGTAGTAGTTCTAGGTGTGCTTGCTACTTTTCTAGGATGTTTTAGGACCAGAGAGAATGTGTGAGGAAGTTCAGAGCATTTGGGTGCTTATTTATTTTTGTATGCATTTAACTTGATTTGCTAGCTAGCTTTGGTTATTTTCAAAATAATTATTTTTCTAGCTTTCCAAGCATTGCAAGTGTGCTCAGTGGCTTAGTATAGGTGTTTTGGTGCTTGAGAAGCACACCACTGAATTTTGGGTGGTTTATTGTTTAAATAAAAGCTTTGGGGGCTTTTTATAGATTAATGTTTCGTTAAAATAGGAAAAATGCCTTTTATGTTTTATACCCCTATTTATCAATTGTTGCAAAGCTTATTTAAGATCTAAGAATACACCCTTGTTGTTTAAAGAATTAAATGTAATTAATGATCTTTGTACACACCTTTACTAGTGAAAGGTGAAGTATTAAATCTTCACATGAAATAACAATTATAAAGGAAGCATTAGTTAAGTGTGTAATTAAAAGAATAAAACACGTATCAATAATAACCTTCATGAAAAGGAAATTAATAATTAATTATTTGTCAAGGTGAATATGGCCAATAAGAGTTGGATAAGATAAATAATCTATCACATCACCTGAACCCTGCTTTGCATTCCGTGTAGATCTTCCTGACGGTGACTACTCGCTCGTGCCGGAGGCCGAGGAAGGAGAAGCGGAAGCTGCACTGCAGTACGTGGAAGTACTCGACGACACTGAGGGTGCTCAGGCTAACCTTGCTGACGAAGGCAAGCCCCATTGCATTTAACCTAGTATTTCAAAATTTGAATGCAACTATCTATGGATGCTTGTGCATTTAAGTTCTGGAGTTGTATGGAACCTTAGATGCATGATCCCTAGGTGCCTGTGTCCTTACTAGTATGATAGGCCGATAGCTGCTAAGCTATAAGACCGTTACAAGTCGGGTGATGATGTCACTCGCGAGAATAGGTTCCTAGGTAGGAATCATAAGATCTCCTTAAATGGATTGCTCATGTGGTAAGAGCATGGGATGTGGACTCTGGTCCAATGGCTATCGTGGGTTAAGTGTTTGAACGTACTAAGCACTTGTCGGGAATGGGACCGGTAAGCCTAGTACCTTAATGAGACGGTTAGGGATTTAACTGTCACTACACTTGGGATGCGTCTCACGGCTAGCTACCGGTGGTGTATGGTGAGTCCTGGTGCCTCGCGGGGTATACCGGATAGCCTGCTCCAAAGACTGTGGCCTTTTATCCTGACCCGAGGATTTTTGGGAACCGTTTGGTGGTTGTCCTCGCGGGGGCATCCCACCGTGTGTTTAGGTCTACCTTGCAAGGTTTTGAATCAATCGATTGTCGGCCTCTCATCGTTATCTGAGACTACTTACTACACTAGCCATGAGATCCCTAATGATGGAAGTTAATGAATATTATGCTTGATTAATTGTATGGTACAACCTTGTCTGTACTAGATGGCTAATTTAGAAAAGAATAAACCCACTAGAACTTGTGCTAAAATCTTGAAAGTAAGGACATACTCTTTGTTACTTTTCAGCAAAAGAAACCCAGTGGCCAAAAGCCTTTCATGTCTAGGGTTGGTGAAGTAGTTATCACCGACGGGTAAGTATACTCAGCCTTGCTAATCTGTTGCTCCAGGTAATGCCTTTGGTGATGTGTGGCCCGGAGAGATCCCGCCCGACTGGGAGCTGGAGTGGGTGGAAAACGACGAATGAAGGCATCGTGGCTGGCCTCCCGTGGTGTTCTCGCTTTCTGCTTAGTTTAATTCCACTGTTTTAAAAACTCTGAACTGCGTTGTCATGCCAAAGATTTCGTTTTTGTAATAATTAAACCCTCTGGGGTAAATTTCGGATGTTAATTATGTTGTATCTCTAGACTCGCCTTCGTCTGAGTTTTAATGCATATATGTCGATCCTTGTTGCTATATAAGTGATTTACCGGGCGTTAACCCGACGACTAACGACAGGATGATACTTTATTACTACTTAATGACCAAAGTGGATTGGTTTAGGCGGTAGTGCCGTATTCTCCTGGGCGGGTTGTCACACTTGACCCGTGGACTTTTGTTCATATTTTCAAATCTGCACCTCCTTTTTCATTCCTCTTTCTTTCTCTGCCCTTTATATCCATTTTTGCACAACCCTTTGTCTCAGATATGGATTTGAGAGATTTTGATGAAATGAGAGAAATCCAAAGTTTGCAATCCCTTGAGATTAGAATGAGTAGCTTCCTTTGAACTTGAGAAAATCTTACCATTTATGGTTAGCCAACATTCAAACATGAGCAACAATAACCATAAACAACAAGACATGATCTAAAAGATCAAGACTCAAATATTTTGCAAAAGGCACACCACCTACACAAGCTAGTGAATTTTGAAAATCTATCTTGAGTCACAAAGAGTACGCAAAGATTACTAGCCAAGATAGGTCTTAGCATATTTAGCTCATGCCTCTACTGAATTTTCATCCACGGTTAGAAAAATAAAATTTCCAACAAGAATCTGTGAGGCATCAACCAAATATCTAAAAACTCATCACTACCACCAATCAACAAATCAAGGTGATGCTAGCTCCCTTTGCACACCAAAACTTATACTAGCAAGAATAAGGCCTAGATGCACAAATTAATTACTTGAAATTAGGATTCATACCTTTGCCTTCATTCTATTCAATTTCTCACTTAGAGGAACTCACATAAGTTAGCTTGCACTTTTTAGTTTTTCAATAACTTCCTCTTGTCACTTTTGATGAGAAATACCCATTGTGAGCTAAGATGACAAGAGAACACAAATATTAAAAGCACAAGCTCTAGTATCACATTGGATGACTCTTTGAGAGTGGAATGGAAGTAAGTCACCCAACATGAAACCTCATAGCATGGGCTAAACTCCTCAAAGATATAGTGCACACACGGATATGTGGATGGACGGGACATGTGCACTACCTTGGTCAATTATGTCCAAGTTAAGGAATTTAAACCATGCAAAGGTGAGTAGCCAAAGATAAATATAATCCAATCCAAAAATAGAGAGAAAGAGATACAATTACAGATATGGATTGGTGACCTCCTTGTCATGTGGCTTACTCACAACCAACACCCTTGCCATAAGATTTATTCAGGTGAAGAGTATAGATAAAATATTGAGACATCTCACACTTGAGCTACACACATGAAACTTTGCAAGTGATGTTAGTACCAAGAGACACAAAATGTGAAGTGAGCTCCCCCTAAATAGGTGCATCAAGTTTTTGAATCTTGAGAAGTGCACTTTTGGTTCAATTAAAGAACTAGGGTAGCAAGCTTCACATTTTGGTCAAAGATATATGAGCAAATAAGCATTGATGAATATGATCAAGAAAATTTTACAAACAATTCTGGGTAGAACCAAGATAATATTTAAATGACAACCGAATTATTTTCCTCTCCTTTTCTGCTGATCCTGACAAACCCGGTGCCACCGAGTTCTGTGCCCTTGTATTTCCTAGAGATGCAAACGATTATTTTCTTGATCCTTTATTTTAATTTTGCTCATATTTATGCTCCTGCATGCAAAAACCACTCAAAGCTTCTAGATGAAGCGGTTAATAGCATCGATGGTGTTTGACATAAATTTTCTAGAAGGAGCATAGGTAGGTTGTCCATCTCATATGATCAACTAGCACAAGAGCATGTTTTACATATGAGCATAAACAACTACTAGAAGAGGTACTTATCATTGGAGGGGCATTGAATGTGATTTCTTTCATTTATGCACTTGGTCCTTTTCTAGTGATGGGTCTTAAAATTTCTCTTGAGATGTAGATGAATGAAAATACATATCCTCTCAAGTGAACCAAGCTTCCAGTGCTACTCCAAGTACCTGCAAAGTCCTTTTAGGCATGTTTTGGTACCCAACGTGCATTGGGTCCGACAAAGTTAGTTGTAACACCCTAGGTGTTTATTAAAGATAAATACCTCATTTAGTTGTGTTAGTCATGGTTAACTAGCTCCTAAACATATTTGACATGATTGGGCACATATTAGCACAAAAGACCTTGGTCAAAATCCCAAATCATGGTCAAAACCCTAGATCTCAAAAAGGCTGATTCAGTTTTCTTGCGCGTTCTCCAAATTTCACTATAGAAGTTCAAAATTGGCCAATATGAAAGTTCTTCGTTATTTCCGAGAACACATTTTTTGTAATTGGCGGACATTCCAATTTTGAGTGCAAATTGGCCAAAAAAACGAGTTGAACGTGCTGTGAACAGTAACTTGGGGCCGAGAATTCTGCCAACTTCGGCCGACGTTCCCAGACAAACTGTTGATCAAAACATATGTCGCCCTTTGGGAAAGTTGTAGGTCTATAGCTCCTCTACAACTTTTATTTTTTGGAGATTTTCAAGTATGTTGGCACTTTTTGGAGTTTCGTAATTTCGAAAACTGGATCACGAAATGAGTTGTGTCGCCGGCGTCGCCGTGGCCGCACTCCAGAGCGTTCGCTCGCGCGCCAACGCCGGCCTACCACGCGTTGAGCCGCGCAAACTCCGGCGTACGGACTTGGAGGTGGTCGCTGTGAACCAAGGCTTCGTCGTGGGCCCTCCGCCTCGAGCTTTGGCCATGCACCGTGCCTATGCGGCGGCCCCGCGCCGTCCGGGCCATGCGCCCGAGCGCGCGGGTGCCGGGCGGCTGCATGCGGGCGCTCGGCCAGCTGGCCACGCTGCTCCGTCCGCCCTTGGGTACCCTCGCCTCGTCCTCGTTGCGTGGACATCACAGGAGCGTCACAAAAATCAGTCGAAACGCCATCCTCTGCTCTGTTTGCCCGCACCAGAGCGGCGCCGCCGGAGCAGAGCGCCGTTGGGCGTCGACACAGCGTTCGTCATCGCCTTTCAATCCTTGCCGAGCTCGCCACATCTCCTTCGTTTCCTCCACCCCTACTTCACCACTGCGACATCCCGTGTTTCGGTCTCGTGCACCCGCACGGCACGTCGCCGACATCGAGCCGCACCAGGGCCGCAGGCCACCCCTTCCGCTGCCGGCCATCATCCGGACCATCTCAACACCGCCGGAGCCCAAGAATCGAACCATAGGTGAGCCCTTGTCAATCCCCACCACTTCCCCGGTCCATCCCGGCGACGAGCTCGCCGGATTTTGGATTTCCCCGTCGGGGGCCGCGGTCAGCGACTACATTGCGAGGTCTGAGGTCTTTCTAGGGGCTGGAACGCAAAACCCAAGGACCTGTTCGTAATAAATCAGTTTTCAGATCTAGGGTGTCTAGGCTGAACCTTTGAAAAATCGTTAAAAATCATAGAAAAATCAGAAAAATGCAAATCCAATTTTCTTGGGTTCCTGGTGAAGAAACCTATCTTTTCTTGAAAACATGTATAGGGGTTTTCTGTGTAGTTTTTAAATTTAAAATTCAAACTCATTTTGGAGTGTTTTTAGTGTAGTTTGAAAAATACAAATGCTATGGACTTGAATTTTCAATATGTTTCTCTTTATGGCATATCTAGATCTATGACAAAAATTGGCATGATTTTGATGTGTATATTTTCAGTTATGATTTATGTAAGCTTTGATGAGGACATCACTCCATTGGATGCGAACAACATTCCTGGTCCAATCACTAGGGCCCATGCACGTCAATTGAATTTAGAGGTGAGCTCGTTCCTAAAACCTTCCTTTTATATTTTTTAGAATAGATTGCTACCTAATGATTATATTGTGATTAGGAACAAAGGAGAGGACCAGAATATGCATGGGAAGGGGCTTGGAGGCGTGGAGGTCCAGCAAGAGGGTGCAAGGCATGGTGGAGACCCAAATCAAGTCGACTTCGAGTCTGTCTCGGAGTCCAGGAACAGCCTGCCATAAATCGGACGCACAGGCCACATACGAAGTTGGATTTGGACGTTCTATATAAGGAAGGAAAGATAATTTCATAAAACTTCCAATGGCACTGGTCTCACCTTAAAATACGTCCGGAGTCAACGGGAATCATCGAATCATGATGTTGTCCAGAATCTGTCTTGGTGCTGTGTCACCGTATTTTGGCCTTTGGGCCATGTATCGCGTGTGAGCCCATTTGGGGCGCGTCCAGGGGGTCTTGCACGACCCTAGGGTCTTCATAAACAGAAGCCGCCCAACCATTAGGGTTTGGGTTTTGCTTTAGATCAATCTTGTCTTTGAACGAGTCACCGTCATTCGGTTTGTGAAACCCCAACTCGAATGCTTAATCTTTCATCTGCAGCTTGTCACCATCTTTGAGAGCCTGTGTTGTTTCGAGTTCTTGCTCGTGTTCTTCATTTCGCGAGCGGGGATTAGCCTTCTCGGTGAGGTCAACCGGGTCGTGACACGGTTGATAACCAGAGGAGTTGTGGTGCTAAGATTGCAGGGATTCGGGTCTTTGGATCTGAAGCCGGATCAGTGTTTCACACTCCGCCCAAGACGGAGTTATCATCTTCTGACGGAAGATCGGGCCACCTAGTTCCCATCAAGCTTTATGCTAGATTAAACATGATGCTTTTTATAGCACCTTTAGTAAACTTTTCTTTAAGCACCTGTGCACCCTAGGGCTTTGCCCAGTTGAGTAGTACCTCTGGTAGAGTAGATTTGATTTTAGGGAATTATTTAATGGGTGAATTGGATTTAATCTTGTGTAGGAGTTTAAATTCAAAATCTAAAAAATAATTTGAATCTGCACTTATGCTTTGGTCAGAAGCTCATTTTTGGCATACAGACCTGTAGGAGAAAGTTGAGATCAAAAAGTTTATTAAATCTTTTTATATGAATTAATGGTGATTTACTAGGCTGAAATTTAATTAATTTATAAATGATCTTAAGCTATATTTTGGTTTGAGAGCTTAAAATAGGCATATGTTGTTGTGTGCAAAAACTTAGGCTCATTTGAGTTGTCTTTGGTTTAATATGGATTTATGGTTGTAAAGCTTGTTCTAAGTAATTAAATAAAGAAATAGCAATTAAAGTGTTAAATTGTGAAATCATGTTTGTTCCTGTTTTTATTAATTTAAACACACCCCCTTACTGTTTGGTGAAGTTAAGTAACTTAATTTGCTTATAGATACACAGTCACCATCAAGATTAACTTTAATTAATGCATATGCATGTGTACGTGTAGATCTACCAGACGGTACGTACACACTCACCCAAGAGGGAGACGGGACCGTTGATGGTGAGCTGGACCAGCTTGGTGTGCAGTAAGACCTGGACCAAAGTCCAGAAGAGCCCAAGGCTTGTGTTGGTGTTGAGTCTGAGGAAGGCAAGCACCGGTTTCATCTAACCCGTTTTATAAATTAAAATCATGTCCTTTACCTTTCAGTATTTATGCTTTTCTTTGTGCATTTAAGTTTCAGGAGTTGCTTGAAACCTAGATGCATGATCCTTAGGACTCCTATGCTCTTTTACTAGTATGTTAGGAACGCTAGTGCCATGCTTTAAGGACACGATACAAGTCGAGTAATGACTCATTGCTCGCGAGATATAAGATATTCTTGTTGGAATCATAAGATGGTTAAAATGACTCGCTCATGTGGTAAGAGCAATGGGTTCGGTCTCGACCGAGTAGCATTGTGCTGGTTTAAACTATTGAACGTACCAAGTGCTTGTCGGGAATGAGACCGGTAAGCCTAGTACCTTCTGAACCGGGGCGGGATCTTTCTAGCTACCCGCTTGGGATGCGTCTCCGAGCTAGCTACCCGTGGTATAGTGTGTGAGTCCGAACTGGTCGGGTTAGACCCTCCGGATAACCGTGTACCAGAGTTTGTAGCGTCTGATCCCAAACTGTGGGATGTTGGGAACCGCCTGGTTGGGGTAGACACTGCACTTGGTCTACCTTCTTCCGTGTATCTTGGGTTTACCTTGCAAGGATATAAATCGATCGATCGTCGGTCAGTCGCCGTTATCTGAGTCGGCTTGACCACTGGCTACCCCATGTTTATTTATGGAACATTTTGGATTAATATTGTTACCTATGTAATATTGTTTGCACAACATGCTTGTTTAGTACAGGTGCTAACCTAGATGGTTAACATACTAGAATTGGAGCTAAAATCTGAAGATAAGGATCAACTTTTAGATGTTTTTGGCAAAACAAACCCACCAGCCAAAAAGCCTTGCATGTCTAGTTGTATTTTCTTTTGTCGGGTAAGTCTTGCTGAGTATTAGTACTCAACCTTGCTTAATTTGTGGTTTTCAGGTAACCCCATCTGGCTTGGCTCTATTCCAGATGGTTGAGATCTTGAGTGGGAGAACGATGATGATGAGTGATATGCATGGATGGCCTCTTGTATGTATCACGCGTTTAGTTTACTTTCCGCTGTTTAAACTCTAAATCACCATTACTTTTATGTACGAAAAACCTGGTTTGTAATAATGTTGAACTTGTGGACTTTAAATGTAATGTAATGTTGTACTCTGGTCCCGCCTTCGTGTGGGCTTAGCGCATATCAGCGATCCTGTTGTATGTGATTTACCGGGCTTTACCCAGCGGAAGCGACAGAATAGTTCTTTATTATTGCTTAATGGCCACGTGGACAGGCTTAAGCGATAATACGGAACTATTTTGGGCGGTTTTGTCACATTAGTGATCAAGGACTTAGGTACCCAAATGGCCTTTGTGCTCTTCCTTTGTGAAATAACCACTTTAGGGGCACTAGAGTCATTTGAATTACTCCTAAGCTTCTTATTACTATGATGAACATGGTTGAGCTTAAGATTCTTACTATTGGGACAATCTTTACCGAGATATCCCTTTTGACGACAAGTGTAGCAAATCTTGTGCTTGATGTTGCCATTGCCATTTACACTTGTCACTGAGCCATTCTTTTCTCT
Source organism: Cenchrus americanus (assembly GCA_947561735.1). Classification (NCBI taxonomy): domain Eukaryota; kingdom Viridiplantae; phylum Streptophyta; class Magnoliopsida; order Poales; family Poaceae; genus Cenchrus; species Cenchrus americanus. The sequence continues at coordinate 37,237,954 of OX387244.1, read as the reverse complement.
GAATTTTGCTTGAGCCTTTAGAAATCCCTTGTTGAGCTTCATATGAGGCTTTTCAGGTCAAACCGGTGCCACCGGTTTGGCAAAGCCGGTGCCACCGGGTTTCCCTAAGGACACCCTTGATTGGTCCATTCAAAATACTTACAAAGATTAATGATAATGCCTACAAACTAGAATTGCCTCCCGAGTTTGGCGTTAGTCCCACCTTTAACATTTCAGATTTGAGACCTTACTTGGGGGAAGATGATGAACTTGAGTCGAGGATGACTCCGATTCAAGAGGTGGAGGATGATGAGGACATCACTCCATTGGATGCGAATAACATTCCTGGTCCAATCACTAGGGCCTGTGCACGTCAATTGAATTTAGAGGTGAGCTCGTTCCTAAAACCTTCCTTTTATACTTTTGAGAATAGATTGCTACCTAATGACTATATTGTGATTAGGAACAAAGGAGAGGACCAGAATATGCATGGGAAGGGGCTTGGAGGCGTGGAGGTCCAGCAAGAGGGTGCAAGGCATGGTGGATACCCAAATCAAGTCGACTTCAAGTCCGTCTCGGAGTCCAGGAATAGCCTGTCATAAATCGGATGCACAGGCCACATACGAAGTCGGATTTGGACGTTCTATATATGTACGGAAAGATAATTGAAGGATCAGATGGCGACTAGAGAGGGGGGGGGGAGTGAATAGGAGCCGGTAAAAATTCTTCCCAAAGAACCCGGCCTATGTCCTACTCAAATCCCGGTCACACACAAGCGATGGATCGAATCACGCACCAATCGCCAAGACCACGAGGTTATGGATCAACCTCTAGCCTTAGGAACGATTCCTCAAAGCACACGCGGAAGCACTAGAAAGGGAGGAAGGAATCGAACCAAGAAGCAAAGCACACGGGCTCGGCGGACCGTCCGCGCGGAGGGGCGGACCGTCCGCAAGAGCCGCGCGGACCGTCCGGCCGGGTATCGCGGGCCGTCCGCACCCGGCCGCGGACCGTCCGGCCTTAGCCGCGGACCGTCCGTTAATTTACACGAACGACCCAAAGACACCCCTGTGCCACGGACCGTCCGCGGGGAGCACGCGGACCGTCCGCCTAGCACCCGCGGACCGTCCGCCCGACACCGCGGATCGTCCGAAACTTCGTCCAACCAAAAATCAAAATCACAACGGATCGAAACAAAGGACGAGCAAGAACACGAAGAACACGGGATGAATCGGAGCCGCGCGGACCGTCCGCCCGGTCCTCGCGGACCGTCCGCCCCGGTGCGGACGAACGAAAATAGCCCGACCCCAAAAGTCAACTCCCCCAAGTCATCATCGGATTTCCCAAACGGTTGAAGCCTGTAGAGACAAGGGTTTGGGGACTTGAAAAGCGTCACACAAGGATGATATAGCCCAAAAATCTTGCCTCCTAACTCCCTAAATCACCGGGAATCGCGAATCCTTTGAGCACCTCCAAAAACTAGAGCACCGAACGAAAACTCACGAATCGAAGTGATTTCCGGCGTTTGAGGGCACAAGATCAAGCACAAAGATGCACAAGGCATCTATCCATGTTTCCCTCAAAGAAATCCGGGAAGAAACTCACTCAAATCCGCGGAATCACACCGAGAACAAAGGCACGAAAATAAGCACAAAAAGGCACGAAAAACAACCCCGAATCTTCTATACAAACCAGGAAAGATTCACAAGGTCTAGCATGCCGCCCTAGCATCCATCCCTCTCAACAAATCTCTCATGAAGCTCTCATGCTAGCCTAGAGAAAATAGGAAGGAAAATAGCTACGAAAATGAGAAAGAGAAGGGGGGAAATGAAACCCTAAGTCGCGGAGAGAGGAAGCCATCAACACACACTCCAGGCTTATATATCAGGTCCCGCCGGAGTGGTAAATGACTCGACTACCCCTAACTACACTACTGGCGATACAACCCACGTAGGGGCATTTTGGTAATGTTTGTGGGTCTTGCCATCGGACGGCCACGCCTTCGCCGCACCCCGCGTCCTCCCGACGCAAGCCATGCGATCCCGCCGCGTGTCCTCCGCTTCGAAGCTTCCCCGACACGCCCGGATCCCGTCTCCGTCGTGTTGGGCCCTCGGACTTGGTTTTGAGGCCCAAACCAAGAAACCGTCCGCCGGTGGTTTTGTGGGCAAACCACCAAACCCCGCGTGCCCGGTCCGGCCTCCCGCCAAACCACTTGACTTGACCGCCACCGTGCACCGGCTCACTTTTCTATGACTTCGTCTTGCTTGTGTCGCCACCATGTGGCCCGCACCCGGGCCCCGTCGTCCACCGGTCCCTCGAACCGAGCCTACTTGTCTCTCCATCTCCCGGAGGCCCCTCAAGGTGAAGACCTTTCGCGCCCGTTCTTCACCTCGCAACAACACGAACTAGGCCGCAGCCTACACCTGCGCACTAAGCCAAGAGTCAGTCCAACACCCGTTGTCAATCACTCATCACTTAAGGAGCGGTCATCCACCGACCACTGGGACGCTCCTGGTCCTCAATCTCCCCCTTGATGAGTGCATTGACAACACACAACGCGAAATGAAATTCAGAGTGAAAGAGAAAGAAAGAAGAAAGAAAAACAAGGAAGCTCAACTCATGACCAAAACCGAAGAAAGGCGAAGAAAGGTCACAAGCCAAGCAAAGCACAAAATCCACACCGAAAACGACAAGAAAGCTCCCCCCTGAACAAATGCAAGCTCCCTCTGAACATGTGAATGCAAATTTCCAAATTTCAGCTCACCTCTTCTGAATTTTCATTAAGCTCACCTTTTCTCCCCCTTGTTGACAATGATGAATCAAGGTGAAAATGCAGAAATGCAAAGCATATAGACAACTACATGAGCTTCTCAAATAGGCCAAATCTAGTGTCAAAGGCTAAAAATGAGACAAAGATCACACACATGAATCATAGCATAGTCAAAGCATTGCCACAAGTAATATATGAAAATACAAGCATGTGACAAAGCAAAATTTTCAGATTTAAGCGGTTTTACCAAAAGAAGACTCGCTTCACATGTAAAAGCCTATCCATGTCACACTTGAGCCACAAACATGCATATTACTCAAAGATCATACAAGGATATCAAATTCTCAGCAAAAGATCATGGCAAACACCCATAAAGCAAAGCATGTCATGTCAAAGCTCATGAGCCATGTGTCCACTTCGGGGAGACTTCTCCACTGGTGAACATCATGCAACATGTTTTGCACCCATATGTGAAAGATAAGACATTGTAAACATAGACATGATGGATGGAGCATTTTTCAAGCATTATGCACTTCTTTTCAAGATTAATTCATTTCATGGTACATGAAGTGCCTTTGCGGCAAAAAGAAGCTTATGCTCCCCCATGAATGCAACATAGGCTAAACATTCACAATGATATCCGGCCTTTGGCCCAAATGCAAGAACAAGGCATCCAAGCACAATCTAAGCATGAAAAGCACATTTAGACCAAACTGTGACATGGATACACAACTACACACGAGTGGAGCATATTTCATCAAAAATTAGTCAAGTTAAGCATTTATCTCAAAAGGGGCTATCTCACCACACATATATCTCAAATATTCCAAGAGCATAGCCTCACATCACCATTTCTCCACACATATAACCACAATCTCACAAATAGCCAAAGAGACTCACATATGGCATATAAAAGAAGCTCATCATCCTAAAATGCAATATGATACAAATGCAACATGATAGATGACAAGATGGCTATCCTACCATGGTTTATACATCAAGCAACGTATGTATGTACATCAAAGTAAAAACATGATATGATACAAATGGTACAAAAGGAAACCCCCAAGAATCAACTAGAAAGGGCAACAAACCCCAAGTTCCCCCCGCAAGCGCACAAATGTAGCTTGGTCGAGAGGCTTTGTAAAAATGTCGGCTAGCTGATCTTGGGTAGGGACATGGCTCAAAACAATGGTTCCTTTCTCCACATTGTCCCTCAGAAAATGATACCTCACTTCTATATGTTTGGTTCTGGAGTGAAGCACTGGATTTTTGGCTACGCTTATGGCACTGGTGCTATCACAAAGAAGTGGGATCTGGGTGCACTCCTTACCAAAGTCTCTCAAAGTGTATGAAATCCACGGCACTGGGAACAACAACTCGCGGCGGCAACATACTCCGCCTCCGTGGTAGACCGAGCTACACTAGACGCTTTCGGGAAGACCATGAGACCAACGAAGAACCAAGAAACCGACAAGTGCCGGAAGTAGACTTCCTCTCGACTCGACAACCGAGCAAAATCCGCATCGGAAAAACCATGAAGAGACAAAGTCGAGGAGGAAGAATACCAAAGGCCAAGACCGAGGGCGGTCGTAGGTACCGAAAATCCTCTTGACGGCCCGTCGATGTGATGTCCTCGGCGAAGCTCGAAAACGAGCGCACGGACACACGGCCGAACCGTATGTCCGGCCTCGTCGCCGTCAAGTAGAGGAGGGAGCCGATCATGCTCCCGTACTCCCGCCGGTCCACCGGTTCTCCGTCCTCATCCGCATCCAAAGTGGCCGTACTCCCCATGGGAGTCGACATCGGCTTCACATCTTGCATCCGGAACTTTCTCGGCATGTCTTTCGTGTACTTGGTTTGGTGCACAAATGTACCGTCCTTCACTTGCTTGATCCGCAGCCCCGAGAAAATACCGCAACTCGCCCATCATGCTCATCTCGAACTCCCCGCTCATCTCATCTGCAAACTTGGCAACAAGGTTATGTGACGAGCCACCAAAAACAATATCATCCACGTATATCTGCACAATCAACAAGTCATTTCCATGCTTGAGGAGAAACAAGGTTCTATCCACGGTACCCATCACAAACCCTCTCGCTCAAAAGAAAACCTCTCAATCTCCCATACCAAGCACGGGCGCCCGTTTCAACCCATACGAGCCCTTTTCAACCCGTATACCCCGTGTGGGTACAACTCGCTCTCAAACCCGGTGGGTCGCTTCACATACACCTCCTCCTCTATGACCCCATTCGAGAAAAGCACTCTTCACGTCCATCCGAAACAACTTGAACCCTTTAGCCACGGCAAAGGCTAGAAGAATCCGAATTGCCTCAAGATGGGCCACGGGAGCAAAGGTCTCCTCATAGTCGATCCCCTCCTTCGACTAAACCCCCGAGCAACAAGTCCGGACTTGTTCCTCACAACCATCCCATTCTCTCCCTCTTTGTTCTTCCAAACCCACTTGGTTCCTATGGGATGGCAATTTGGAGGTGGTTCAACTAACTCCCACACACGGTTCCTCTCAAAGTTTTCCAACTCCTCATGCATAGAATTGACCCAGTTTGCATCAGATAAAGCATGTCCAATGTCCTTGGGCTCAAAAGTAGCAACAAAAGCAGCATGAGCAAAATGAGAGGAATTCCTGGACCTCGTCCGTGTAGTGCGTTCATTGATGTCTCCAATGATCTTCGACATGGGATGCACTTCTTGAATCCGCCGGGGAGCCTCACGCCTCAAGACCACTTCCCCCTCAACTTCAGCTTCTCTTGCCTGGTCCTCTTGTTGCACCGTCGTTGTCCATGAAGTAGACGGTCCATGCTCCAAAGTAGTCGTAGGGGAAGTAGTGGGTACATGCTCAGTTTCAGGCGCATGGTTCTCCCCATCATCATCTCCAGCTCCATCTTTCTCCTCTTCAAAGAGGTCCTCGGCCATCTCTTCATCACCTGCACATTCAAAGCCAAGAGAAGTACATGGCATTGTCTCGTCGAAGGTCACCTCGCAAGTCTCCATGATTTTGTTAGTCTCAAGGTTAAGCACCCTATAGGCTCTAGAGTGGTTAGCATATCCAAAGAAAATACCATCACTAGACCTAGCCTCAAACTTGTCGAGTTTTCCCTTTTTCAAAATAAAGCACTTGCGGCCAAAAACTCGGAAATGACTCACTTTGGGTGCCCGACCATGCATAAGCTCATAACGGGTCTTCTTCTTGAAAGCTCTCAATAAAATCCGATTGGAAACATGACAAGCCGTATTGACCGCCTCGGCCCAAAACCTCCTAGGAGTCTCGTGCTCATCGAGCATCGTCCTAGCCATCTCACAAAGAGTCCGATTTTTCCTTTCCACGACTCCATTTTGAGGGGGCACATAAGGGGTCGAATACCGATGTTCAAGACCTAGATCACGACAAAAGGCATCAAAACGAGAGTTCTTAAACTCGCAGCCATTATCACTTGCGGATAGCTCGAATAGCATTCCCATGCCTCTCGTTTTTCAACCTCACGATCGGATCTCGAACAAAACCAAAAGTCTCACTCTTATCCTCCAAGAAGAACACCCGGGCATAGCGAGAGTAATCGTCCACCACAACAAGGACATACCACTTCCCACCCACCGAGCGAACTCGAGCCGGCCCAACAAGGTCCATATGCAACGGCTACGTCGGACGCTCGGTCATGACATCGGTCAGGGGTGGATGGGGAGTGGCTACCATCTTACCATGCCTACAAGGAGCACAAACCAAATCCTTCTCAAACTTCAACTTCGGCAATCCTCGGACAAGGTCAAGACCACTCAAACGGGAAACCAAATCAAAGCTCAAGTGTCCCAACCGCCTATGCCATTTCCACAAATCGAAGACGGACCGGCCATCAAACGGCGAGCGAGGACCCAAAGAGCGAGAGAAATCGGCCACGAAAATCGACCCTCGGGGATGATCATACGACAAGATCACCTCGAGAATCAAGCAAACGAGACTCGCCGGACTTGAAACGCACCTCAAAACCCTCATCAAGCAACCGAGAAACCGAAAGCAAATTGAAACCCAAAGACTTCACAAGAGCCACTCTCTTCAACGTTACCTTGTCACTCACATGCACAACACCCTCTCGAAAGCACCCTACCTCGTCCATTGTCCCCAAATGTGATGTCTTGCTTTTCCTTCAACCGGGGTGAGGGCCGGAGAACCACTTCTTATCTCCGGTCATGTGTCGAGAACACCCGGAGTCGATCAACCAAATGTTCTCCAAGCCTCCCCCTGCGGTCGAAACAAGAACGAGAATGAGCTAGCGACTCGACACCGGGGTTAGCACGGAGAAAGTTAAACCGGTGTCGAGCCATCCTGCTCAAAAGAGGGGGTTAGCAAACATCACTCCCTTGCCACCAAACTTCCCATGTCCCATGGGAGGAGTACGAGCACCACGAGGGGGAAAACGTGGTCCGTAGTTCCTCTCGGAACCCAAAGCTGCGATCATCTCCCCTAAACCCGTACCGAGGACGAGTAGGAGGACGTCCGACAAAACCACCACGAGCCCGACCAAACCTCTCACCGGCACGCACACCATCACCTCTCTGTGGGAACACCGCCAACACTCCTCACACTTCCCACACCCCGTGGAAGTGGCACTCTAGGCTCGGGGGAATACCGCGAGGGCCGGCGATACCTGTCTCCGGTTTGCTTGCTCCCTAGCAAGCCTCTCATCCCTCTTCCTCTTGTAGCAAAACTCGCAAGATGCCTCTCCTTGCCACAATACTCACACCGAAAGGGATGGGTTTTGGTTTTGGCTCGGCTTCTCTCTAGGCTTCTCACCCTTCTCACCCACAAACTTCATCGGTTTCGGAAATCATTTGTCTTAGGTGGGAATTTGGGTGGATCTTGGGTTGTGTCAAGCTTGTTGCAAAGGTGGTTGGGCTTTGGTGTGAAAGAGTTCTTGGGTGCTTTTGGGAGTGGAACTTGGATCTCTCCGATCACCTCAAACCCGGGGTTAGACTCAACACACTTCTCGTACACACTCTCCCCACTTGTTCTCTCCCACTTTCTCACCCAACTTCTCAAAACCCAAACCACGACCATCGGCTCTCTTGAACTCCTCAATCATGATTTTCAATTGAGGTTCCCGCCCGAACAACCAACCCAACACCTTCCTCAAATAGTCATTCTCCTCATAAATGACATCCAAACGGGAAGTAAGTTCAAGATTACGCAAAGTGACTTCATCACGACTAGAACATGCATTTGCAACGGGAGATTTCAAAGATGCTTCCAAAGAACTAATGGTAGAACGAGCATCGACAAGCTTAGCATGCATAGTAGGACATGATTTGCAAGCACCAAGCAAAGTAGGTCTAGCCTTAAGCTCATCATGTTCGGTCCTAAGAACATCTAGTTGAGCCAAAGTAGAAGCATTCTTCTCATTAAGCGAGTTTGATCTCATTCAACCAAGCATCACATTCAACACATTCAACATCATCGGGAGAAGTAGGAGCAAGTTTCAAAGAGTCATTCTCAAGTTTCAATTCAAGCGAGTTTTGACTCTAACTCTCCTACTTTCTCGCTAGCATTCTCAAGCCGAGCCCTAAGATCTTTTCTCATCTTTTTGGCATCTCTCGGCACACTATCACGGTTATCAAGCAAACCATTCAACCTAGCAATCTCGGCAAGCAAAGAGTCGGGATCACGGTTTACCTCATCCTCCGAGTCGGAGTCGCCGTCTTCCTTCACACTCTTCTTGCTGCTCGAGCTATGGGCCATGCCACAAAAGCCCTCGAGCGCCACACGGCTCCGGCCCGCCGAGGTTCCGGCTTGCACTCTTCTTGCCACCTGCGCCTCCCGGCGTCTTCATCTTTGCTTGCTTGAGCTTGATCGCTCCTCGCTTGAGCTTGAGTCGACGTCGCTCACACCGGCCACCATCGCTCTTGCCTTGTTCTTCTTGTAGGTGCTCTTGCTCGGTCGCCGCTTGTCCTTGTCCTTGCTCTTGGACTTGTTGAAGTGCTTGCCCTTGGAGGAGTACTTGTCTTCACGCCTCGGGTGCGCCTTGTACTCGTTCACCTTGTACTTGTTCTCCTCCGCTTCCGGGCACTCGGCGATGAAGTGGCCACGCTTGCCACACTTGTAGCATGTCCCTGAGCTCCGCCTTGCGTTCCTTCGACTCTCGTGTAGTCGTTCAAATCTTCTTGAGAGCAAGGCCAGCTCCTCCTCGCCCAGCACATCAAACTCCTCATCTGGAATGGACATAAGAGAGGACAAAGAAAACTGTCGACAGGAAGGGTTAGATTTGTCCTTTGATCCTCCCACAAGAGCAAGACTATGATCAGTCGAGCCCTCATGCTTGGATAGCAACTTCCTGTCAACCTCAGCCGACTTGAGCTTAGAAAAGAGGTCATCCAACTCAATAGTCAAATAGTTCCCAGACTCCTTGATGGCCTCAACCTTTGCACCCCAAACATTTGGATCCAAGACATGCAAGAGCTTCAAAGCCTGATCATGCTCGGAATACGGAAAATCCTCAACATTTGCCTTCATGTTGTTCACGATGGCGGTGAACCTCTGAAACATCGCATCAATGTCCTCACCGGGAAGTGGAGTGAAATTCTCATATTGCATCCGGTAAGAGACAAAGAGGCGAGCCTTCACATGGTTATCACCACCGTGAGCAACCAACAACTTATCCCAAATTTGCCAAGCAAGATTCAAATGGCGAACACGCTCAAACTCGGATCACACAAGCTCGGCACAAGTGATCAACGGCTTTTGCATTAGCCTCATACTTGGCCTTGGCATCGGCATCGGTCACCATAAGAGTATGGATGTTGACCGGAATAGCATATGTCTTGTCAAGCACAATAAAATCCAACGACTTCCCTCGAAGAAAGATCATCATACGAGCCGCCCACTTGTGGTAACCCTTGCCATCGAAGTGCGGCGGACCGCCCCGCTCAACGTACGCCATCTTAGGATTCGAGACTTGTCAAAGTCGCAAAGAATCCGGCACCAAGCTCTGATACCAATTGAAGGATCAGATGGCGACTAGAGAGGGGGGGGAGTGAATAGGAGCCGGTAAAAATTCTTCCCAAAGAACCCGGCCTATGTCCTACTCAAATCCCGGTCACACACAAGCGATGGATCGAATCACGCACCAATCGCCAAGACCATGAGGTTATGGATCAACCTCTAGCCTTAGGAACGATTCCTCAAAGCACACGCGGAAGCACTAGAAAGGGAGGAAGGAATCGAACCAAGAAGCAAAGCACACAGGCTCTGGCGGACCGTCCGCGCGGAGAGGGGCGGACCGTCCGCAAGAGCCGCGCGGACCGTCCCGCCGGGTATCGCGGACCGTCCGCACCCGGCCGCGGACCGTCCGGCCTTAGCCGCGGACCGTCCGTTAATTTACACGAACGACCCAAAGACACCCCCGTGCCACGGACCGTCCGCGGGGAGCACGCGGACCATCCGCCTAGCACCCGCGGACCGTCCGCCCGACACCGCGGACTGTCCGAAACTTCGTCCAACCAAAAATCAAAATCACAACGGATCGAAACAAAGGACGAGCAAGAACACGAAGAACACGGGATGAACTGGAGCCGCGCGGACCGTCCGCCCGGTCCTCGCGGACCGTCCGCCGGTGCGGACGAGACGAGAAAATAGCCCGACCCCGAAAGTCAACTCCCCCAAGTCATCATCGGATTTCCCAAACGGTTGAAGCCGTAGAGACAAGGGTTTGGGGACTTGAAAAGCGTCACACAAGGATGCTATAGCCCAAAAATCTTGCCTCCTAACTCCCTAAATCACCGGGAATCGCGAATCCTTTGAGCACCTCCAAAAACTAGAGCACCGAACGAAAACTCACGAATCGAAGTGATTTCCGGCGTTTGAGGGCACAAGATCAAGCACAAAGATGCACAAGGCATCTATCCATGTTTCCCTCAAAGAAATCCGGAAGAAACTCACTCAAATCCGCGGAATCACACCGAGAACAAAGGCACGAAAATAAGCACAAAAAGGCACGAAAAACAACCCCGAATCTTCTATACAAACCAAGAAAGATTCACAAGGTCTAGCATGCCGCCCTAGCATCCATCCCTCTCAACAAATCTCTCATGAAGCTCTCATGCTAGCCTAGAGAAAATAGGAAGGAAAATAGCTACGAAAATGAGAAAGAGAAGGAGAGAAATGAAACCCTAAGTCGCGGAGAGAGGAAGCCATCAACACACACTCCAGGCTTATATATCGAGTCCCGCCGGAGTGGTAAATGACTCGACTACCCCTAACTACACTACGGCGATACAACCCACGTAGGGGCATTTTGGTAATGTTTGTGGGTCTTGCCATCGGACGGCCACGCCTTCGCCGCACCCCGCGTCCTCCCGACGCAAGCCATGCGATCCCGCCGCGTGTCCTCCGCTTCGAAGCTTCCCGACACGCCGGATCCCGTCTCCGTCGTGTTGGGCCCTCGGACTTGGTTTTGAGGCCCAAACCAAGAAACCGTCCGCCGGTGGTTTTGTGGGCAAACCACCAAACCCCGCGTGCCCGGTCCGGCCTCCCGCCAAACCACTTGACTTGACCGCCACCGTGCACCGCTCACTTTTCCATGACTTCGTCTTGCTTGTGTCGCCACCATGTGGCCCGCACCCCGGTCCCCGTGTCCACCGGGTCCCTCGAACCGAGCCTACTTGTCTCTCCATCTCCCGGAGGCCTCTCAAGGCTGAAGACCTTTCGCGCCCGTTCTTCACCTGCAACAACACGAACTAGGCCGCAGCCTACACCTGCGCACTAAGCCAAGAGTCAGTCCAACACCCGTTGTCAATCACTCATCACTTAAGGAGCGGTCATCCACCGACCACTGGGACGCTCCTGGTCCTCAATAATTTCATAAATCTTCCAATGGCACTGGTCTCACCTTAAAATACGTCCGGAGTCAACGGGAATCCTCGAATCATGATGTCATCTAGAATCTGTCTTGGTGCTGCGTCACCGTATTTTGGCCTTCGGGCCATGTATTGCGTGTGAGCCCATTAGGGGCGCGTCTAGGGGGTCTTGCACGACCCTAGGGTCTTCTTAAACAGCAGCTGCTCAACCATTAGTGTTTGGGTTTTGCTTTAGATCAATCTGTCTTTGAACAATCGCCGTCATTCGGTTTGTGAAACCCCAACTCAAGTGCTTAATCTTTCATCTGCAGTTTGTCACCATCTCTGAGAGCTGCGTTCTTTCGAGTTCTTGCCTGTGTTCTTCGTTTCGCAGGCAGGGATTAGCCTTCTCGGTGAGGTCAACTGGGTCGTGACACGGTTGATAACCAGAGGAGTTGTGGTGCTAAGATTGCAGGGATTCGGGTCTTTGGATCTAAAGCCGGATCAGTGTTTCACACTCCGCCCAAGACGAAGTTATCATCTTCTGACGGAAGATTGGGCCACCTAGTTCCCATCAAGTGGTAATCAGAGACTCAGGTATTCCCGTCAGGACTATCCCTAGTTTAGATTTTGCCTTCGTCCTATAGTCCACAAAAATCATACAAAAAATTTCCGCTGTCCTACAACCCTTGTACTAGCCTTGCAATTTTGTTTCAGTTTCGCATTGTTGAGTTTGTGTCCTTGGTCGAGTCTTGTTGCTGGTTTAGATCGTGTCTTCGTTGTAGTTCAACCGCTCCGTCGCTTTTTGTTTCCGCCGCTACCCTATCCACCTTCACCCAGATTACAAGTCGTGCCACCACTCTACTCGACTTGCCCTCGCTAGACGCCTTGTGTGAACTCTCGCCGCGCTAGCCCTAGATAGGTTGCGAGCCGCCTTGTGTTTTTCGCCTTGCATCGCAGCCTCCCGTTGCAGATACTAGGGATGCTTTGCCCTAGCCGCCGCCGCAATCTTTCTACTGTGTTGTGCCTTTCGCAAACGTAACTTGAGGTACCTTCCTTAAAACAGGCATAACTTTTCGCTCGGTGCTCCGATTTGGCTGAATTTTTTACAGGAGCTTGGTAACGAAAAGTTGCACATACGATTCACCAGCTTCTCCAGTCAGGCCGTTCTCAAAAAAAAATAAAAAAAATCGGGAAGATAATTAAAAAAATCAGTTTCTGTTTAGCCAACTTTCGGTGAATCTGATTCTTTTTCTGTCAGCCACATCCGATCTCTGTTTCAGTTCATACTTGGTGTGGTTCCTATTCTTGTGTTATTAGTGCAGAGAAGAATATCAAAAAAAAAGAAAAAAAAGAAAAGTGAGAACAACTAATACTTGCACTAGTTTTTATTGACAACTTATTTACAGAACTGCCTTTGAGTGCCTTTGTGCTTGTTTCTTGAGTTGTCTTCCTTGTTCTTTGTTCCAACTTGTTGTGCTACTTCTAGGAACACGTCTTAGCCAGCAATTGTGACTTGTGCTTTGGACACTTATTGAACTTTGCTATTCTGCATTCGTAAATTGTTCCACATATACTACATATTGTGCCTGTCCTAAGGTCCACAAACAGGAACTTCAGATCAGTACAGCGAAGGACCCTTGCAATCTTGGTACCACATCCTCACAGGTATCACGAACCAGCCACCAGTTGTACCATCCCGCCTTGCATTGGTAAGAACCTGGTAAGAACTTGGTAAGACGTGTGTGAGGCTGTGATTCCATCTTCCACCCACCACATAGTGCATTGGTCTTTACTAATAATTAACCATGTCAGACGACATTCCTGTTTTGTCTAGTCAGTTGCAGGAGATGCAGAACGAGCTATAGGACTTCTTCATGAAGGAGTTGAGCAAGCTCACTAAGGAGGTTCATGCGAACAATCATACAGTTGAGAGTGTGAACAAGCGAGTCTCCACACTCACCACAAGACTTGAGCAGCTTGAAAGGAACCCGCCCAAGAATGATGGCACTAAGGACGAGGAGGACTCCTTCGACGACACTGACCACCCTGAGGATATTGTTTACTTCCCTGATGGCACGGTCGACCACAAGATGACAAGTGAAGATCGTGCACGCCGCATTCTTGCCTTCAATACACGAGGTATGAGAGGTAAAAGGGTCTCGATATAATAATGGTTAGGATGACCCATATGCTAAAGTTAAATTTACCATACCTGCTTTCTATGGGAGATATGATGCTGAGGAATATCTTGATTGGGAGATGACCGTAGAACAAAAATTTGCTTCACACCTTGTTCCTGATCATCATAAAGTTAGACAAGCCACTAGTGAATTTAAAGATTTTGCTATTATCTGGTGGCAAGAATGTGCTTCATTAAATATACAACCTGATTCATGGGATGCTCTTAAGATAGCCATGCGTGATTGTTTTGTTCCTGCCTCTTATAAGCGTGATTTACGTAAGAAATTACAACGTTTAGAGCAGGGAAAATGTCTGTTCAAGATTACTATGCTGAGTTACAAAAGGGTATGATTCGTTGTGGTGTAGTTGAGGATCCTGAGGATAAAGTTTGTCGTTTTTATGCTGGCTTGAAACGTGAAATTCAGGATATTGTTGACTATAGACCTTTCACTACCACCAACCAGTTGTTCCAGCTTGCAATACTTGCAGAGAAAGAATTGCAGGGACGACAACAACAATTTCAGCGGAACAAGAACACCTTTATGCCCAAGACTTTCACACCACCAGCCGCTAGGACTTCTTCTGCAGCGCCTTCAGCTAGCACGTGTTCGCCATCAACAACTACACCTGCCGATGGTAAGCCTCGTTTGCAGGATCAGTCCAAGGGTGTACCGTCATTAGGGCGCTCTTCTTCTTCTTCCATTCAGTGTCATCGCTGCTAGGGATTTGGCCATGTGTTCAAAGACTGTCCAAGCAAGCGGACATACATTGCCACTAATGACGGTGGATATATCAGCACATCGGACGTAGAGGATGACATTGAGGATGAACCTTCTTCTCGAGAGGGTCTTTCTTTGAGTTCTGGTGATGCGGGTACACAACGGATTTGCATTGTCAACCAAGTCCTCAGCACACAGATGGAACAAGCCGAGAAAATGCAGCGCCATAATTTGTTTCAGATATTATTTGTCATTCAAGATCGACGTGCGCGTGTCATTATTGATGGAGGCAGCTGCAACAACTTAGTGAGTGCTGATTTGGTTAAACAACTAGGCTTGTCCACGCGTCCACATAAACATCCATACTATGTTCAGTGGTTGAACGACTCGGGTAAGGTTAAGGTAACTCAAACTGCTCGAGTTTATTTTTCTCTTGGTCCATATTCTGATTTTGCGGATTGTGATGCGGTACCCATGGAAGCTTGTTCTCTTTTGTTGGGTCGTCCATGGGAATTTGATAATGATGCTATCCACCATGGTAGGAGTAACACATATACGCTTATGTATAAGGGCAAAAAAATTACTTTGCAACCCATGACCCCTGCTGAAATTGTGCAAGCTGAGAAAGAGAGACTTGCTACTCATGTTGCTGATACTACAACTGAAAATCAGCAAGTAATTCAATTAAAAAAATAATGTTATGCTTGCAACCAAAGTTGATCTTTTTGATATTGATGCTTCTACTGTGTGTTATGCCTTGATATGCAAAGATGCTTTGTTCTCCATTGATGATATAGCTAGCACTTTGCCACATGCTGTCACTAACATTTTGCAGGAATATGCGGATGTTTTTCTACATGAGCTACCACCGGGGCTGCCACCTTTGAGAGGTATTGAGCACCAAATTGATTTGATTCCGGGAGCGTCATTGCCAAATCGAGCAGCATACAGGGCCAATCCCGAGGAGACTAAGTGTAGGATCTAGGATACCGACTAGAGGGGGGGGTGAATAGGCGGTTTAAAAACAAAAATCACAACACTAGAGAAATTTAATTAGAACCACAAGGAGAGATAAATCTCTACCTACTCTATTCCTATGTTGGGGGGTTTTGCGACCTAGGGTGACAAGATAAACAACAACCTCTAGAAATAGAATGCTCAAAGTAAAGTGCTTCAAAGGAAATTGAGGAAGGAGATAACCAAGCACAAGAGACGAATTTTATCCCGTGGTATCGATGACTTGCCGGTCACCCCTAATCCACGTTGAGGTGGATTCAATGTTCAACTGCTCCTCTATCAAGACACCACTTGATCTTGAGCCGGTTAGAACAAGAGAACCACTCCACACCTCGATTCCACTAGAGTTGCTCTTTACCGCTCCGGTGAGGTGAGCACAACACCTCTCACAACACGAAATCCGGAGTCACGCACAATCTTCTTGCGAGCTTCAACGGATTCTTCCACCACCAAGCCGTCTAGGAAGCGGCAACTTCCAAGAGTAACAAATCAACCACTTGCTTGATGATTCCCTAGTGCCACAAAGATCAAAACCTTGATGCAATGCACTAGAAACTCTCAATCTCACAAAGAATACCACCACTAAGTCAAGTGAGTGAGAGAGAGGAGAGGGAGAGCTCTACAAGGGAGTATGAACCTTTCAAAGTGCCAAGAGAGACTCTCCAACCCCGGGCTTGGAGTATAAATACTCCCCCTTCCCGTTACTAGCCGTTAAGAACAAAACGCGTGCCTCGCGGACTGTCCGTGATGCCCTCGCGGACTGTCCGCGTTTGAATTCCAATGGTAAAATCGCGAAGTCAACGGCTGGGGTGACTGCCCGTTGGGCCGGGCGGACCGTCCTCCAGGGCCACGCGGACCGTCCGCCTGGGCCACGCGGACTGTCCGCGGGCCGGCCGCGGACCGTCCGCCCCGTCCACCGAGCAAGACCTCATTCTCGTTACGAATAACGGACCGTCCGCCGGTCCTCGCGGACCGTCCGTCTTGCCCCGCGGACCATCCGCCTGGACCCCGCGGACTGTCCGCCCGGAAGCGCATTTTCTTGAAAACTTTTGCCAAAAATTCAGGTATTAAATAATAACCAACAACCCACAAACCGTCCGCCCGAAGGGCCCGGACTGTCCGCCAGATACCTGAAAACTTGTTTTTCTTATGATTTTCAATGAAACCCTTTTACCAAGAGAAACCGCCACTCATCTAAATGCAATGCATGCAAATTTTTGATCCAAGTGGCACTATGGAAAGTCAAGCTAATGAAATTGATCCCTCTTGATAGTACGACTATCTATCCTATTAACCCGGTCATTTAACATCCTCTAATCACCTTATGACCGGTAAAAATAAAACCCTATCTTTTACCTTTGCCTTGAGCCCTTTCCAACACAAGTCATCCAAGACCTTCTCATATACACCACATGAACTCATCATTTCACCGGACTAACCTATTCTTATAACTCAAATAAAATTGTTAGTCCATAATGATTGTCATTAATTACCAAAACACGAATTAGGGGCCTAGATGCCTTCAATCTCCCCCTTTTTGGTAATTGATGACAACCATTTAAAGGAGTGATATAAGAAAGGTTTTGTGTTTTGGAATCACTTACTCTTCTCAAATAAATTCAATAAATAGATAGAGTGGATGTCTCCAAAACAAGAATATAGAGATAACTCCCCCTACATATGTGCATGTAATTTCCATTTGATTTTTACACATATGCATAAACATAATAAATTTTGACGGAGTTTCCCTACAAAATAGAGATCAAGGCAACAACCACATATATATATCCAAAGAGATTAAGGAAGGGTTAGCATCAAAAACTACTACGGGAACTAGAACAAGCCATAAGATAAACAAAACAAGATCATAATTATAGAACATCACAAGATAGCCACAAGTTCTAGTTCTCAAACACATCACACACCAAAACGTAAGTCTCACAAAATTATTACAAGCCAAACGAAGTTCATGCAAAACCAAAATTAAATATGTAGATGCAATGCAAGAGAGTTCCAAATTCATGCAAGCAAAGTGAGCTCCCCCTAGAGATCACACACTCCTCCAAATCTCTCTCCCCCTTTGGCGTCAAATACCAAAAGGGCCTAGTCATCCTCAGGAGGCAGCGGAGGAGGATAGAATGGCGGAGGGGGACAAAACTGTGGTGGTGGAGCTGGAGCCGAATAGTAATGATAAAAATGATCTCTGAAATCTCCAAAAGCTGTGTTCAGGGCATGGACATCGTGCTGAAGCTGTGTCTGTTGATCATGCAACTGCTGATACTGCTCGGAGGTGGACATCTGAGAGAATCTATCATTGAGGGCATTGAGGTCATTCTGAAGATCAGTCTGCATATCACCCAACCGCTGCATCATGGGGTCATGCATAGTATTATAGACATGATGACCAAAGGTATCCAGACTAGTATCAATCTGATGCTGAAAATTCTGCTGCATAGTCTGAAAAGTATCAGTCATCTGCTGTCCATATGCCTCAAAGTGAGATTGAGACCCCGACTGCATTTGTTGAAACTGAGAGTTCATTGACTGTTGAATAGTAGCAAAATAGGAATCAAAATATCCAGCAGGAGGCTCCCACTGTGGCTGCATGGGAGGAACTGGAGGAGGAGGAGGAGGCATAGTATAAGCACCCACATCAACATTAACATTGCCCATGTTGCCAACATTTGCATTTTCATCATCACCACCATGAGCCTCATTATTTTCTGCAACATTGTGAGCCTCTGCTTCCTGTCCATAGGGTGTTAATGGCTTGTTCAAAAAGGCTTTAGCATTGTAAAATGGACGATAAAGTTCATGCTTCACATCACATAACCCATTGAACCCCGTCTTGATCTTGATCAATGACATAATATAGGGAGCAAAATAAATACTATCTCGAACAAGACGCTTCTTGCAAATCATTTGATCAAGAATAAGCTTCACAACATTAAATCTAGTTCCATTCATAACATAATCAATCACATTCCAATAATGTTCTCGGACTTCATCCTTATTACCACTTTTAGGCATAAAAGTGTGCCTAATGATGTTGTTGATGGTAGCCGGATGGTGTCTAAGTCCTGCTGATAGGCAGTTCATTATAGTTGCATTAGGGGTGCCATGCTCATAGAATACAGTTGTATCTTCAAGAATATCCTCGTTATAAACATCAACACCCTCGCTAAAATACTCATAGTTAAGATGATTAGCAGCCGCAAATTCTGCAAATGTGGCCTCATACTCACTCTTACCAGTTATCCATCTCATTTTCTTCCCTATGAAATCCATTTCATAAGTTGCATAGAATTGTCTAACTATTGTATCATTCCAGTCACATCTATGCTGAAGAAATGGTTTTAACCCCAAATTCTCAAATTTTGTTGCCACCCCAGCAAGGACAGGTTTAGACTCAAGATAATCAAAATCAACCCTTTGATGAGAGAAAACTGTGCACTCCATCAAACTACCGAAAAATGCTTGTTCTTGCACAAGAGTGTGGAAGAATAAATTGTGGGTGTCGCGGGGTTGATTATAAGCATTTTCATTTCTGGCAATAGCAAACTCTCTTTGTGTCCACTGCCTTCTAGGAG
The DNA here is from genome assembly GCA_947561735.1 of Cenchrus americanus. Classification (NCBI taxonomy): domain Eukaryota; kingdom Viridiplantae; phylum Streptophyta; class Magnoliopsida; order Poales; family Poaceae; genus Cenchrus; species Cenchrus americanus. The sequence goes on along the minus strand of OX387244.1, from coordinate 37,218,854 downwards.
CTGTGTAATTAACCACATCAATGATTTCAACATTGTTACCTCCCCCTTGACTTATCTCATCTTCATCCATCATGAATGAGGCACTTGCCGCTTCATCGGCCGAATTAAAGTCGCTGTCATTTGGATTGTCGGGTTCCTCTTCTTCCTCAGAGGTATCATCTTTTCTCCGCCTCTTCGATGTCCCAACATCCTTGCCCTTCTTCTTTGATGTGACCTTTTTTGTCACCTTTCTAGTGAGTGAAGCTATAGCCTTGCGAGCACTGTCAAAAACCATAGATTTCAATTAGTATTAACAATTTGAAGCGATTAGAAGTGAGCATGAATCCTCATACTAGAAGTTACTGGACGCGGGGCTGCTGCCGGGGCCACGCGGACCGTCCGCGCGGAGGCGGCGGACAGTCCGCCCGGTTCGGGACAGCAGGCGCTCGTGAACAGTACCACCAATTCTTTCCAACCTCATAACTTGATCAAAATCCAATATTTCTTTACCAAAATTTTGCCACAACACCACATTGATACCCCAAACACATTCACCAAGCCAAAATCTTGAAATCATGGACGAATTTTAGATCACACATCCAAACCCTAACCACCTCCTTGCTCAAAATCCAAGAGATAGACAGAGAGATTCGAAAAAATACCCGGATGACATGGTGGAGAACCTCGCGGAGAGTCCGGGAATGTGCTCGGACGGTCCGGGGAGTGCCCCAAGAGAAATCCCTAAAAGGGGGCTATCACTTTGAGAGGGAGCAAGAGAAAGGAGAAAGGGACGAACTGCTTCGGTGGAGGAAGGAAAGAAGAGGCTGGATCGATTTCATCCCGCGGCCTGGGACCCACCCGCGCGCGACACGGGTGGATAGTCCGCGACACCCCCGCGGACGGCCCGCGAGGCGAGCGGACGGTCCGGCCCCGTGCGCGGACGGTCCGTTATTGCTTCCCGGAACGACCGCAGCCGCACCTTCGCCCCACGAGCCACGCGGACGGTCCGCGCTGCCCTGGCGGACAGTCCGCCAGGAGCAGCCGGACGGTCCGCCCTGTTGCTGCGAACAGTCCGAACTCCTCTTTTAAATTCAGCGTGAAATAACTCTAGAAGGAGATTTTCAAGGATTTCTTTTGGGATCATTGCTCAAGAATAATGAGAGAAATCTATTGAATGATGCAATGTACTAAGTAATGCTATAAAAATTTGCAAAAGCAAGCTTCACGAAAATAAAAGACAAGAGATAAGTTAGAAATAAATACGAGAGATAGACAAAAGCATATGGATAAACACATGTGCTAGTTCTCAAGCCACATTTGAGATGTCAATCACATTTAGCTCATTTCTCAATTTGCAAAACTGAGACTCATCCAAAGGCTTGGTAAATATATCCGCCAATTGATCATCCGTGCTTACTCCATCAATCTTGATATCTGCTTTACTCACATGATCTCTAAGAAAATAGTGCCGGATGTCAATATGCTTGGTTGTAGAGTGTTGAACCGGATTATTTGCAATCTTGATATCACTTTCATTGTCACATAAGAGAGGAATTTCCTTGAATTTCACACCATAATCAAGAAGTGTTTGCTTCATCCATAGCAATTGAGCACAACAACTCCCCGTCGAGATATATTCCGCTTCGGTGGTTGAAAGAGCCACTGAATATTGCTTCTTAGATGACCAAGAAACAAGTGACCGTCCAAGCAATTGGCAACCTCCGGAAGTGCTCTTCCTATCAACCTTGCAACCGGCATAATCTGAGTCCGAAAACCCTACTAACTCAAATTGAGCACCCTTTGGATACCAAAGACCAATGTTAGGAGAATACTTCAAATATCTCAAGATCCGCTTTACGGCGGTCAAATGACATTCTTTAGGAGCGGCTTGAAATCTAGCACACATGCACACACTAAACATGATATCGGGCCTAGATGCGGTAAGATAAAGCAAACTACCAATCATGGACCTATAAAGCTTAAGATCAACCGGTTTACCTCCCTCATCAAGATCAAGATGTCCATTAGTAGCCATAGGAGTTTTGATGGGTTTTGCATCTTCCATGCCAAATTTCTTTAAGATGTCCCTCACATATTTAGATTGGCAAACAAAAGTGCCTTCCTTCAATTGTTTGATTTGAAGACCAAGGAAGAAACTCAATTCACCAATCATAGACATTTCAAATTCCCTAGACATCATTTCTCCAAATTCTTTACAAAAATCTTCATTTGTTGAGCCAAAGATGATATCATCAACATAAATTTGACAAATAAAGATGTCATTTCCAATTTTCTTGGTGAACAATGTAGTATCAACCTTTCCAATTTTAAAGCCATTTGAAAGCAGAAAGTCTTGAAGCCTTTCATACCAAGCACGAGGGGCTTGTTTCAACCCATATAATGCCTTAGAGAGCTTGTACACATGATTAGGCTTTGTGGGATCTTCAAAACCGGGAGGTTGCTCAACATATACTAGTTCACTAATTTTCCCATTCAAGAAAGCACTTTTGACATCCATTTGATATAACTTGATGTTGCGAGAACAAGCATAAGCAAGCAAGATTCTTATGGCCTCAAGTCTAGCTACGGGAGCAAAAGTTTCATCAAAATCCAATCCCTCTACTTGAGTATAACCTTGAGCAACTAATATTGACTTGTTCTTCACAACAATACCATCTTCATTTTCTTTGTTTCGGAAGACCCATTTAGTACCAATAACATTATGATTCTTGGGTCTTTCAACCAACTCCCGAACTTCATTTCTAGTGAAATTATTTAATTCTTCTTGCATGGAGATAACCCAATCCGGATCATTAAGTGCTTCATCTACACGCTTAGGCTCATGGAAAGAGACAAAAGAATAATGTTGACAAAAGGAAGCAACACGAGATCGAGTTTGAACACCCTTACTAATGTCACCCATGATTTGATCAATAGGGTGATCTTTGGCGACTTGATGATGAATTATTGGTTGATCAATTGGTTCTTGAGTTGATGGAGAAGGTGTGGTCATATGGGCCATTTGATCATCTTCTTGAGGTGAGTCATTGTTACTTGAGTTACCATTTTGTTGACCATGATCATTAGTTGTGGAAGTAGATGGGTTAACTTCAATAGATACCGATGGATCTTCATCATCATCTTCTTCTCTAGGCATGATATCCCCAATTGCCATAGTCTTCATTGCTTTGCTTAATTCTTCACCTCTCACATCATCTAAATTCTCCTTTTCATCTTGAGAGCCCAAAGTTTCATCAAATTGCACATCATATGCCTCCTCAAAAAATCCTTTAGACTTGTTGTATACTCTATAGGCTTTGGAATCTGAAGAATATCCAAGAAGAAATCCCTCATCACACTTGCTTTGAAATTTAGACAACCGAGATCCTTTCCTCAAGATATAGCACTTGCAACCAAAAACCCGGAAATATGAAATATTTGGCTTTCTTCCATTTAGAAGTTCATAAGGTGTTTTGTTGAAGAATCTATGACAATATAGCCTATTAGAGGCATGGCAAGCGGTGTTGATAGCTTCAGCCCAAAAAGAATCCGAAACTTTGTACTCATCTAGCATTGATCTTGCCATCTCAATCAAGGTCCTATTCTTCCTCTCGACTACACCGTTTTGTTCCGGTGTATATGTAGTTGAAAACTCATGCTTGATTCCTTTCTCATCACAAAACTCTTCAACATTTGTGTTCTTGAACTCACTACCATTGTCACTTCTAACTTTCTTCAACTTTAGCTCAAATTCATTTTCGGCTCTTCTCACAAATGACTTGAAAATATCACAAGTGATAGCTTTGTCATGAAGAAAGAATACACATGTGTATCTTGAATAATCATCCACAATTACAAGACAATAGGTATTGCCACCAATGCTTCTATAGGTAGTAGGACCAAATAAATCCATATGTAGTAATTCCAATGGTCTTGTGGTTGACATAGTACTCTTGTTAGGATGTGAGTTGGCAACTTGCTTTCCGGCTTGACAAGCACTACATAATTTATCTTTCTCAAATTTTACATCTTTCAAACCAAGAACTAAGTCATGTTTCACCAATCGGTTGAGTTGTTTCATACCAACATGGCCAAGTCTTCTATTCCATAACCAACCCATAGAGGCCTGTGAGAATAAGAAAGTAGTCAAATTTGCCTTTTTCGATGAGAAATCCACTAGATATAAGCTCTCATGACAAAAGCCCTTAAAAATAGAATCTTTCCCATCAAGTGAGGTAACCTCAAAATCATTGCTAGTGAAAGTACATTTATAGCCATTGTCACAAAGTTGAGCAATAGATAGCAAATTGAAATTGAGAGAATCAACTAGTAGGACATTAGAGAGATTATAGTCTTTAGAGATAGGTATTTCACCAATGCCTTTTACACCTCCCTTGCTATCATCTCCAAAAGTGATGTTATCAAAATCGGAAATGTCTTCATCAAGATGAGAGAATATTTTTCTTTCGCCGGTCATGTGGTTTGTACAACCACTATCAATTACCCAATGTCTTCCTCCGGCTTTATAGTTCACCTACAAAAGAAATTACTTTGTTTTAGGTACCCAAATTTTCTTGGGTCCTTCAATGTTAGTGACCAAAATTTTAGGCACCCAAATAGATTTCTTTTTACTACTACCGAGAGAACAACCAACATATTTAGCACAAACAACTCCCTTAGAATTTTTCTTAAGAATATATGAAGGATCCAAGGATATAGTCTTCTTGCTCTTGCATTGGTGATCCACATTAACCCTTGTCTTGCACTTATGGCACATCTTAATCTTTTCTTCTTCCTCAAAGGAAACATTTGAATTTACAAAGATACTTTCCTTAGAAATGAAAGCCTCTTTTCCTTTCTTGGGCAAGTAACCAAGTGCATCTTTATTTAAGGTGAATTTTTGATTTGTCCAAATATGATTAAACCGAACATGACTTCCAAAATACTGTGCAAGATCATTAGATAAGCACTCAATCTCCTTCTTCAAAGATTCATTCTCCAATAATATAGAGTCATAAGACATATCCTCACTAATGCAAGAGCTAGTGCTTGTGCTACAAGATGGGTTAGATGAACAAAGAGGACCATTTAATATATTACATTCAACACCCATACTCATTTTTCCTTTGACTTTTTGTGCAAGGAGAGAGTTGTGAGTGAAGGACCGATACGGCGAACCAGAGAGGGGGGGAGTGAATGGGAGCCGATAAAAATTCTTCTCGAAGGAGATGGAAACTCCAACAAGACGAACGCGGCTTCCAACACACGTCTCCGACTCACTACCAAGGTTGGTCAAGCCCACGTAGCCACTGGAGTGCCACTGGACCTAGGAACCAACACGCAACCTTCCGACCCGAGAAACGCAGCGGAAAAACCAAACCTCGAGTCTACGACCCACACCGGTCGGACCGGTGAGCACCACCGGCCGACCGGTCCCCGCCGGTGAAACCGAGCAACTTCCACTAAGTGGCTCTACACCGGCCGGACCGTGGAGACACACCGGCCGACCGATGGCGACCGAAAGCCCCCAAGACACAAAACAAAGCCAACCGACCACCAAACGGACCCAAACTCGAAACAAAGCAGCACCACGGGACAACAACGAACACACCAAGACGCTCACCCGAGCAAAATCCCACAAGGGCTTGCACCGGTCGGACCGGTCAAGAGCACCGTCGACCGGTGTAGCTCAGGGCGACTCGGGATGAACAAGACCCGCGGGTCAACTCCCCCAAATCCAAATCTCGATCTCCCGAATCGCTCCACGGACTTGAACAAGACTTTGGGGATATCGGAACACCTCATGAGGAGTCCATAGCCAAGTTTAATCCAACCAAATCTCGTCCAAAAAGGAGGAATCGAAGAAATCCCGCCAAAAGCACTTCCAACCCAAGAACTCAAGAAACCCCCAAAATCGAGCACTTTTACTCACGGATTTGGGAGGGGAATCACAGCCCAAAGAACCACGAAGGGTTCCCACAAATTTCCCCCATCAAATCCCCAAGAGAAAAGCCCCGAAAACCACCCAAAGAAATCACCGAGAAAGGGCTCCGAAAATCACCACCAAGAACAACCGGGGAAAACACATCCAAACCTTGAGGAACCACGCCGAATCATCTATACATGAGACAAAGGTTCGTACAAGGTCTAGCAAGCCGCCCGATCATCCATCCCTCTCTACAAGATCTCTCCGTGAAGCTCTCTTGCTAGTCCTAAGGAAAACCTAGAGAAAATAGGTGGAAAATAGGAAAACTAATGAGCTAGGGTTCCAAGAGTTGGCTGCCATCCTCTCACCTCTTGGGTTATATAGGCGGCAACCGAATGTCTAAAATGCCCTTCTCTACTAACTAGGGATACAAGCCCCTCAAGGGCGGATTTGGAATTCTTGATGTCTTCACCATCGGACGGATGCCCGACGACCGCCCCCCTGCGTAGCCTCGACGCAAGCCATGCGATCCCGACGCGTGTCCTCCGCTTCGAAGATTCCGACCGCGTCGTCGCACACCGGCCGACCGGTGCTCCTCACCGGCCGACCGGTCCCCACCGGTCGACCGGTCGGACCCATCGGTCGGACCGGTCCGGTGCCGCCGCACCTCCGTCTTCGGTTCTCCGGTCTTGGCTTTGTGGATCAACCAAGGAACCCGGTGGTTTTCCGGTGAACCACCGGAAACCCCGCGAACTCGGTGTAGCCTCCGCCAATCTCCACTCATGACTTGGCTCCCACGTAGTCCCGGCTCGACCTTGGTTTTGAGGCTCAACCAAGAAACCGTCCACGACTTCATCTTGCCGTTCATGCCACCATGCGGCCCGCACTTGACCCCGCCGGCCACCGGGTCCCTCGAACGAAGCCTACTTGTCTTCTCCACACCCCGGAGGCCTCACCGGCGACGACCTTTCGCACTTGTTCTTCACCCGCACCAACACGAGTCAAGCCGCAACCCGCACCCGCAATACTTAGCCAAGAATCGGTCCACACAACGTTGTCAATCACTCATCACACAAGGAAGCGACCATCCACCGGTCCTCGAACCACACATGGTCCTCAATCTCCCCCTTGATGAGTGCATTGACAACACCCACACGAAAGTAACAAGAGAGAAAAGAAAAAGAAAAGAAACAAACAAAAAGAAACTCCAACAAGCGATCGAAAGCCAAACAAAGGCAAAGATCAAGATCACTTGAAGAAAACAAGTCTCGGACCCCTTAGGCAAGGGCAACGGCTCGACACATCCGAGACAAAGCAAAGCTCAAGCAAAGAGCACAAACCACCGAAACAAAACTCGAAAACTCACAAAGAGCTCCCCCCTGCACACATGCAAGCTCCCCCCGAACCAATGCAACTCCCCCCGGACGAATGCATGCAAGAAACCACATGAAACAGAGACAAGCAAAGACTTTCGGCTTACACCGGTCGACTGGTCATCACCACCGCCGACCGGTGCCCAACATATGAACAGGACCAGCACTCATACCGGTCAGACCGGTGCTCTTCACCGGTCAGACCGGTGTACAACAGAGCCCAGAAATGGCTCGAAACCACCTGAAAACCTTCTAAACGCGTCCAACAAGCCATTTCAAGCTCAAACTTCTCCCCCTTGTTGGCAATGCATGAATCAAGCCAAAAATGCAAAACTTTCAACCTAGAGCTTCTCAAATATACAAAATTCAACATAGGATGCTACACACGTCCAAAAGAGCAAGTTAGATACTCTACGGCTTCGTATCGATCTCAACTACATGATCACCAAGTTTCACAACCATTGGACGAAGCTAAGATGGATTTTGGCAATTTTGCGAAAAACTTGCCTCTCATGAGCAAAGTCCTAAACATGATCAAAGCATATCAAAATGGCAAAGCCACACAAACTTCATGCTTGGACAACCTATTCTAACCATAAGACCATCACAAACACCCACAAGCACCTCATGTCATGTCAAAGCCACCGAGCCATGTGCCTACTTCTATTTATGAGACTTCTCATTGGTAGGCATCATGCAACGGTTTAGCACCCAAAGCAAATTAAATTCAGCACATATGACATGGGAGCATATTTTCCAAGCATTTTTCATTTCATTTTCAGATTTGTAAATGGTACATGAAATGTCTTTGCGACAAAAAGGAACTTATGCTCCTCCACAAGATAATTCAAGAGGGCTAAACATTCATGATGGCAAATGAGCCTTTGTCCCCATATGATCAATAAACTAGCCATCCAACCACAAATTAAGCATAGCAAGGCCACACAAACATGTCAAGAGCATGTAAAGGCATTTACACATGAGAGAGCATACATGTGACATTTTTCAAAAGCATAGCTATCAACCATGGATTATTCATCAAGATCATCAAGAGCTAAGCCAAACTAACCATAGCATACCAAACAAGCTCACAAAGACATATATCTCATTCCATGGTGAACAATGTATATGAGAGAAGCTTTTCCTAACCGATGCGTATGATACAAAATGCATGCAATCTAAGATACAAGGATGCGTATACAACATGCTACATATGCCATGCCAAATGCAAGAAATGCACAAAGGAAAGCTATACATATGCTACAAAGGAGCTCCCACACACAAAGCTCACAAACCACCGGCTCCTCGAGGGGAGGCAAAAAGGGCTCGACACCACCGGCAAAAGAGCAAAGGAGCACCAAACTCACAAGCTCCCCCTAAACTCATGCATTAAGGCCAAAGAGCGTACAAAGCTCACCTTACACACATGAGATAAGGCAAAGAGCAAAAGAAACCAAGTGGCTTGACCAAGGCCACACACTCGAAGGTCACAAAAACACTTACCTTTAACATTTCTTCACAATTCACTCATCCTTGTCCACCATCCCCGAAAGTGATGCACCTACATGTCACCACCGGGATATAAAGCCGAAGAACCACCCCCCGATATCAACCAAATGTTCTCCGAGCCATCCACCTGCAACTCAAAACCAAGAGCGAGAGCGAGCAAATGACTCAACACTGGGGTTAGTTCCAAATGTGTAAAACCAGTGCCTAGCCATTTGCTCGAAAGTGGGGTTAGCACAAACCAAACCATCTTTCCTACCAAAGCTACCTCCACGAACACCACTACGGTAACCACCATGAGGGAACCAACCCTCTCTCGCCCGGAGGAGGACCAAAACCACGAAAGAAAGCCCGTGGACCATCCCTCCTCTCCTTCTCAAAGCCATGACTCCTCCCATCCCCGTAGTGAGCTCGAGGGGGAGAATGCCTAGCAACCGGCCTCCCGCAAACTTTCCGGACCAACCACCGTAACCACGACCTCCGTAAACAACCATCGCACCCGTACGAGCACGAAACCCAAACCGCCGCCCTGTCCAGGCTCGCACCGGTCCGACCGGTGCTCCACACCCGTCCGACCGTGTAGCCCGGGCAAGCACCTCCAACAGACCCTTCCGCTCTCCCCAAGCCCGAACTGACCTCACACTCGCCTTGGCCCTGGGCAACTGCACACGTGGCTCAAGTACACCATCGGAAGGGTGGTACTTGTCCTTGATAGCCCACTCCTTCGCCATTCTCTCCTCACGCTTCCTCTTGAAGCAAAATGCTCTCTTGTGACCATCCTTTCCACAAAACTCACAATGGAAACGGATCGATCTGGGCTTAGGCTTGGGATGAGGCTCTTCACAAGGCTTCTCACTTGGTTTCTCACTAGGCGTTTCACTTGCCTTCTCACTCGGTTTTTCTCTTGGTTGGTTTGGCTTGGAGGTAAACTTGTCTTTGGGTGTGGGTTGTGGTGGAACTGAAACATTCCCAAATTTCCTTCCTCTCTCACCACTGCCCTCACCAACCTGATCCAATCCCAAAGCCCAATCGTCAAAGCGCTTACAACTAGCAATCATCATACCAAGCTGAGGTTCTTGACACGACAACCAACTCAGCGCTTCACGCAACTTATCATTCTCATCTTGCAAGCGACCAACACATTTTGCAAGATCCAAATTCTTCATAGCATGCAACTCACATGTAGAGCAAGAAGTAGCAATAGGCACTTTCAAATCAGCCTCAAGTGAAACAATGCGAGACCGGAGCTCAGCAATTTTCTCATGCAAACTAGGGCAAGAAGTGCAAGCACCAAGCAAAGTGGGTCTAGATTGTAGCTCAGCCAACTCAACCCTAAGAACATCTAGTTCCTCACACTTGGAGGCATACTTCTCCCTAAGATCAGTCAAGTCAGCTAGGAAAGCAGAGCAATCAGCACAATCATTTTCATCAGAAACAACAGGGCTAGCCTTGAGCGAATCAATTTCAAGCTTGCTATCAAGCACCTGTGTCTCTAGCTCAGCCACTCTAGTCCTAGCATCCTCGAGTGAAGATCTAAGCTCCTTCCTAAGCTTCTTAGCCTCTCTAAGCATGTGATTGCGATTATCAAGCAAGTCAACCAACTCCTCATTCTCCTTGCGCAAAGAGGAGAGTGTCGGGGACCGCCCTAGGGGTCCCCTTAAACAACGGGGAATCCTCACTTAATCCCGGTATCAAAACACGCTAAGCCTAACCATGCAGGTAACTAACCATGCAGGACACGGCCTACGTCAGGATCCCGACGGCCCACCGAGACGGCCCACGGAGAAGACCCCTCGAGCAGGCTCCGCCTCGCTCGAGGACGCGCTCCCCCTCGGGCGGGCTCTGCCCCGTTCGAGGGGCAACCTTTTCCCTCGAGCGGTCCCGCCCCGCTCGAGGGATCGCCCCCCCCCCTCGAGCAGGTGTCTCGACTCGCTCGAGGGTTCGCTCCGCCCTCGGCCGGGGCCCGCCACGCTCACGGCGCGCCCGCACGCGTGCGCCGGCCCCGTACTTGGGCATTTAACGCCCGACGCCGCAGACGGCGCCATCATGCGCCCCCGGGCTCACGCCCCGGTGCCGCCGCATCAACTCCCCGGGGAGGAGCCCATCCCCGCCACCGTGGGGGATGGACTCGTGCGTACGGCCGGGTGACGCCCCGTGACACCGCGCGCCCACTACAAGTACGGCTAACGCGCCCGACCCTCGAAAGGGGGCCGGCGCACCCTCGATCTCACTTTCCCGTGACCCTACAGCTAGGGGTAGGGGGCGCCGGTGCCGGTGGATGGCCATCCCGGTCACCGTAACGGTGCGGGGCCGCCGTACCCACGCGTGCGGACGCACGCCCGCACCGCAGCGCACGCCCGAGCACCGCAAGAACCACTCCGCCGGCCGCGGAACGCATTGGGAAGGAACGCCGTTCGCCCGCGCCCGTTCCCCTTACCGCCCATCATCGCACCTCCCCTCGAAGCCTATCGCAGGACACCACCACCATCCGCCGCCTTCCTACCCTCGAACCGCCACCGTTCGGCACGGGTAGGCCATCATGGCCGGATCGCAGCGAAGATCGTCCGGACGGCCGCCCGCTCTACACCGTAGCGCGACGTGCTCCCTCACGCAGCTAGGTAGCGCGGCGTGCATGTAACCCGTCCCCCCCTTGGCCTATAAAAGGGGAGGCGAGCCCCCAGCCGCGGGGGAGAACAGGTGGAGAGGAACACAACACACCGTGCACTCACTCTCTTATTCTCCCACAACATCTTCAGCCACTCTCCCAGGGACTTGGAAGCCACGCTTCCTCTCCCGCCTTGCTTGTACTTGCCCCACTACAAGCGCCCCCGGTGCTGAGCAATATAGTGCCACGAGCACGCCCCTGTCGGGACGTACGGCCCCCTCGCCGGGAACCAGGATAAAACCTTGTGTCATTTGTTGCTTGGCATCGACCATTGAGGGATAGACCTAGGCGTTATCTACTGGTTACTGTCGGGACCATATTCCGCACCGATAGTTGGCGCCCACCGTGGGGCAAACGAGCGCCTAAGGTCATTTCGCCAACTCCCTCCATGGTGATTCGCACTGAGTACCGTGCTACCCGCTACAACATGGGTAGCTCGGGCCCTCTCCCGGCCGGGTTCGAGATCCGCTTCGGAGACTTGAACTTCCAGGCCACGGGGAACGGCTATCTCATGCGCCTCACCAATCGTGAGGAGCCGCGCGCGCGGCGCGAGGCCGGGGTCCGCTCGGTCTCCGCCGCACGCACGACACCGGCGCAGCGCGCCCGCAGCACCGATGCCGCGGGTCCGTCGACGCCGCGACGCCGTCGTCGCTCCGGGCCGCGCTCACGCCGGGCGCGGTCCGAGCGGCGGCAAGCCGAGCGCGCCGCCGCCCAACGCGGTGCGCCCACCGCCGCGCCCGCCACCACCCCGGCGGGACCGCGTGCGCCTCGTGGACCGCGCGTCCCCATCGGCCGCGGCGCCACGACGGCCCATAACGCCAACGTGAGCACGACGATGCGCCGGTTCCACCCGGCCGTCACGTCTTCGTCGCCGTGGACCCCCGCACCTCGTAGCCACGGACGAGTCATCCCCGGGCTCCGTCGACACGATGCCACCCGCCAACCGCCACGGCACGCGGGAGTGGGACTTCTCCGCGTGCCGGACCCGGGGCCGCGTTCAAGCGTTTCCTCGACGCCACCGACTACCGGTTTGGTTGCTCCGACGACTCCAAAGACCGGGAGCTACGACCCCACGTGGGAGTGTTGCGCCGTCATCACCAACGACCCGCCAACGCCGCCGGCGGCGGCGGTGCCGGAGACGGGGAAGTCACGCCGCCCCGGGATCGCCACGCGCCCGGCCGCGAGGCCGAGCGCTCCCCGCCGGGGCCGACGTCGACGCACACCCGGCCCAAGCCCGCGAGCTCGAGGCCAAGCCGGCGGAGGAGCACGGACGCGGCGGCCGCTCCGCGCCTCGATGGCGGGGAGGCCTCCGCGCGCGGCGAACGCGCGCGGGAGCCGGGGCCGACAGTCCGTGACCGCCTCAACCCCGTCCCCAACGTCGACAACGCGGATACTCCGCCACGGGCGAGCCAAAGCTCATCGCCGCCGCGACGTTGCTACGCGCCATGCCGGCACCCTCGACCCCCCGAGGCTCGAGACATGCACCGCGAGGTGCGTACTCTCCTTGAGCAAGCGGCCGTCCAGCAGGCCGAGAGCTCAGCCTCACGCATCCGCCAACAGGGGGACGCACGGGGTGATGATCCTGCACCAGAAGGCGAACCCTCGGTGCACGTGGGTCAACCCGCTGACCAGAGGCGCACGCCGGCCAAGGAACGGCTCCTCGACACGCGCAGGGCGCTGGATGGCGATGCCCGCAACGTCATCAACACCAGGCGCACCAAAGAAGGCGGACGCGCGAGCGGCTAGGGGTTACCACCCTCGAAGGGGTGGACGCTACGACGCCGGTGAGGATCGCTCCCCGACGCCGAGCCCCCGGCACCCGTGTGTTCGGCCGAGAGATCCGCGCGCGGCGCTTCCCCCGGCCGCTTCCGTCGCCCCCCTCGACAATCGTCAAGGACAACGGGGAGACGGACCCCCCGCGTCCGGCTCAACGACTACCGCCTAGCCGTCGCCCGGGCGGGGCCACTAACGACGAAGTGATCATCCGCAACTTGCCCCCCGCACCGGGCGACGCGGCCCGACATGGCTAGAGCACTTGCCCGCCACCGCATCCATAACCGGGACGATCTAGTCCACACATTCGTGGGCAACTTCCGTGGGCACGTACGTGCGCCCCCGGGGAACTCCTCGGGATCCGCGCTCCCCGCACGCAAGCCGGCGAGTCGCCGCGGGACTTCATACGGCGCTTTTCCAAGCGCCGCACGGAGCTACCCGGCCGTGGCACGCTCCGAGATCGTGCACGCGTTCCTCGAGGGCACCACGTGCCGGGACCTTGTGCGCGAGCCGGGACGCAGCCCCCGCCCACGGACTCGAACGAGCCGTTCGACATAGCCACCGCGCCTTCGCCTCCGGAGAGGAGGCCGTGGGGGCGATCTTCGACGGCAAGAAGGGCAAGCGCTCCGAGGACACGCCCGCGGAGGGCAGCGGGTCCAAGGAGCCGCGCCGCAACGACAAGCGGGGCAAGAAGGGGAAGAAGTCGCGCGCGCGAGGCGCGCGAGCAGGGACGCAACGGCGGCAACGCCGAGGCCCTCGCCGTTGACCCGCCCGACGGGGCCCTCGACCGGCTCCTCGAGGCCCGGGGGTGTTTGACGACATGATGAAAAAACCATGCCCCTACCACAAGACTCCCGTGAACCACACTCTTGAGCAATGCGACATGCTCAAGAAGTTCTACGCCGTGCCGCCGCGAAGGAGGCAGAGGCCAAGAAAGATGGGGGCGATGGCGACGCGGGCGGTTTCCCTGCCGTCGAAAATGTATTCCTCATCTTTGGGGGGACCTACCGTCGACATGTCGACCCGCAACGCAAGAAGGAGCGGCACGAAGTCCTCGCCGCAGAGGGCACCTCCGGCCTTCCTCAACCGGTCGAAGGACGCCATCACTTTTAGCCGGGATGATCACCCAAATCGCATCCCGAACCCCGGCCAAGCACCACCGGTGGTCGATCCCATCATCGGGAACGCCCGGTTTTCGAAGGTCCTTATGGACCCGAGGCGTAGCCTCAATATCCTCTTCGCGCATACATTGCGCCCGATGGGGATTGGGCCGGGACCACCGCGGCCCGAAGACGAAGCCGTTTCACCCGCATCGCGCCCGGCAAGGTGTTCAACCCCTCGCGCATCGATCCGCCCGTCCGGTTTGGGACCCCCAAGAATTTCCGCAAGGAAACCCTCACCTTCGAGGTGGTGGGATTCAAAGGGGCCTACCATGCCATCCTTGGGCGACCATGCTATGCCAAGTTCATGGCGGTCCCCAACTACACGTACCGAAGATGAAGATGCCGGTCCAAACGGCGTCATCACCGTCGGGTCGTCGATCGAGCACGCATTCGACTGTGACGTCGAGTGCGTGGAACATGCAGAGGCGCTAGCGCTGGATGAAGCGCTGGTGAACACGCTGGAGAAGATGGTCAACGACGACCTCAGCTCCGCCACCAAGCATGTCGGCACCTTCGAGGCCGCCGAGCAAACCAAAGGGGTCCCCCTCGACCCGTCGGCCCCCGAGGGCAAGGCGTTGAGGGCCGCCTCGACCCCTCGACCCCAAATAGGAAGCAAGCGTGCTCGTCGACTTCCTCCGCGCCAACGCCGACGTCTTCGCGTGGAGCCCCTCGGACATGCCGTGCATCCCGAGGGAGGTCGCCGAGCACTCCCTTGATATCCCGCCTAACGCTCGCGCCGTGTGCGGCAGCCGGCCGCGCCGCTTCGACGAGGAGCGGCGACGGGCGACGGAGCGGAGCCGCGGAAGCTCCTCGAGGCCGGATTCATCAAGGAAGTGTTCCACCCTACGTGGCTAGCTAATCCTGTGCTTGTAAAAAAGAAAAATGGGAAGTGGAGGATGTGCATAGACTACACTAGTCTCAATAAAGCGTGTCCAAAAGTTCCCTTTCCTTTGCCACGTATAGATCAAATCATTGATTCAACAAAGGGTGTGAGCTACTCGTTTCCTTGATGCCTATTCGGGATATCACCAAATAAAAATGAAGGAGTCCGACCAGCTCGCGACTTCGTTCATCACACCATTCGGGACGTTCGTTACGTCACGATGCCTTTTGGCCTCGGAAACGCGGGCGCGACATATCGCGCGCATGCAAGACGTTTTTTGGGGACCATATCGGGCGGACGGTCGAGCTTACGTGGACGACATCGTCGTCAAGACTAGGAAGGCGACGACCCGGTTAACGACCTTGGCGTCGCGTTCAGCCGCGACGGGCCAACGGGGTCAAGCTAAACCCCGAAAATGTGTCTTTGGAGTGCCACGGGGCATGCTCCTAGGGTACATCGTCTCCCGGGG
Source organism: Cenchrus americanus (assembly GCA_947561735.1). Classification (NCBI taxonomy): domain Eukaryota; kingdom Viridiplantae; phylum Streptophyta; class Magnoliopsida; order Poales; family Poaceae; genus Cenchrus; species Cenchrus americanus. The sequence continues at coordinate 37,203,117 of OX387244.1, read as the reverse complement.
CCGGGGAATCGAGGCCAACCCCGAAAAGGTCGCGGCCCTCGAGCGAATGGGTCCACCCGGGACCTCAAGGGGGTGCGGAAGGTGTTGGGGTGCCTCGCCGCCTTAAGCCGCTTCATCTCGAGGCTCGGTGGAGAAGGGCCTCGCCCTCTACCGCCGCTCAAGAAGCACGAGCGCTTCTCTTGGACCGCCGAGGCCCGTGAAGCGCCGACAAGCCGAAGGCGTCTCCGACGCACGCCCCAATCCTTACGCCGCCGCGAGACGGCGAACCCCTCCAACTCTACGTGGCCGCAACCACCCGTGTGGTCGCCGCCGTAATCGTTGTGGAGCGCACGGAGGAAGGGCATGCCTTGCCCGTGCAGGCCGGCCTACTACATCGGGCCGAAGTCCTCGTCGGGACACGAAGACGCGCTACCCCCCGTGTCCGGGCCGTTGTACGCGGTAGTCCTCGCGCGGCGCAAGCTCCGCCACTACTTCGAGGCCCACCCGGGGCCACGCGTGGTCTCTTCCTTCCCGCTAGGAGAGATCATTCGCAACCCCGACGCGGCGGTGCGTAATTGCCAAGTGGTCCGTGGAGTTGATGGGCGAGATGCTCGCCTACGCTCCGCGCAAGGCCATCAAGTCGCAAATCCTAGCCGATTTCGTCGCCGAGTGGACGGACACGCACCGCCGCCCCTCGCATTCCGCGCAGTGCCGGACTCTCGTTCTTCGATGGCTCGGTGATGAAGACAGAGCGGGCGCGGGCCCGCTCTTCGTGTCACCCCTCGGGGAGCACATGCGCCACGCAAGGCGCCCTCCACTTCCCCGCATCTAACAATATGGCGGAATACGAGGCCCTTCTCTCGCGGCCTCAAAATCGCCATTGAGTTGGGCGTCAAGCGCCTCGACGTACGAGGGGGATTCGCAGCTCGTGATCGATCAAGTCATGAAGAACGCGAGCCGCCACGATGACAAGATGGAGGCCTACCGTAAAGCCGTGCGGGCCCTCGAAGACAAGTTCTACGGCATCGAGCTTAATCATGTACCCCGCCGCTACAACGAGGAAGCAGATGAGTTGGCAAAAATAGCATCCGGGCGGATCACCGTTCCCCCCCGAACGTTTTCGCGCGCGACATCGCGCGGCCCTCGGTCACCTTCGAGCCCTACCCCTCGAGCGACGGTGGACCCCTGGGGGCTCCCTCGAATCCGGCGGGTGCGTAACCCATGGAAGAGGACCCCTCGAACGAGGCGTACGTGCTCTCCCTTCTCGAGGGGTACGGCTCCCACGAGGGCGTCGCGATGGACATCGAGCCGGCCCCCGCCCGCGGACCGGGCGAAGAAGTATACCGCCCGGATTGCTCGAGGGGAGCTCCCCGAAGACCGGCCGCGGCCGTGCGCATCGCCAGGATGGCCAAATCCTTCACCCTCGTCGACGGCGAGCCGCATAAGCGCGCCGCATCGGGGCATCCTCCGGCGGTGTATACCCATTCCCGAGGGGCGCGAGCTCCTACGGACATCCACGCGGGGATCCGTGGCCACCACGCCGCGCCGCGCACCCTCGTTGGCAACGCGTTCCGCCAGGCTTCTACCGGCCTACCGCGGTCACGGATGCCGCCGAAATTGTGCGCACCGCGAAGGGTGCCGCTCTATGCCCGCAAGTCCAATTTGCCCGCTCACGCCCCGCAAACGATCCCCCCGTAACATGGCCGTTCGCCGTGTGGGGGTTGGACATCGTCCGGCCCCCGCGAAGGCGCCGGGGGCTTCACCCACCCGCTTGTCGCGATTGACAAATTCTCCAAATGGGTGGAGGTGCGCCCCATCACGAATTTGAGGGCCGAGCAGGCGGTCACGTTCTTCACCGACATCGTCTACCGCTTTGGAGTGCCAAACTCCATCATCACGACAATGGGTCCCGCTTCACGGCCGGAAGTTTTTGGAGTTCTCGCGACAAGTTCCACATCCGCGTGGATTGGGCACCGTGGCACACCCACGCACCAACGGCCAAGTGGAGCGCGCCAACGGCATGATTCCGCAAGGCCCGAAGCCCCCGACCTTTTTGACCAGCTCAACAAATGCCGAAAATGGCTCCAAGAACTACCGAAGTCGTGTGGAGCCTAAGGACAACCCCAAGCGCAGCCACCGGTTCACCCCGTTTTTCCTAATCCATGGCGCGGAGGCCGTCCTCCCCACGGACCCGGAATATGGGTCGCCCGTGATTCGAGGGTACGACGAAGATGCTAACCGCCGAGCCCGCGAGGACTCGCCGGGACCCCGGCTAGACGAAGTACGCCTCGTGGCGTTGATGCACTCCGCAAGGTATCAACAGTCCCTACGACGTTACCAAGCACGCAAGATACGTCTGAGGGATTTCGCCGAAGGGGATCTGGTCCTAAGGCTACGCCAAGACAACCGAGGGCGCCACAAGCTATCGCCCCCATGGGAGGGACCCTATGTCGTGGTGAAAGTGCTCAAGCCGGGCACGTACAAGCTGGCCAACGAGGACGCGAAGAACTCACCAACGCTTGGAACATCCAACAGCTACGTCGCTTCTACCCTTAGCTAGGATTTTCCAAGTGTTTTTTGTTGTAAAATCACATGGCCAACGCCCCAGTTGGTGTCAACTATGTAAACACTACAAGTCTAATAAAAGGGCAACTCGGCTTTCCCCTGAAACCCAAGTTACCCTCGGGGGCTACTGCGGGGGGGGCACCCCCCCCAAAAAAGGTCCCATTTTTCGCGCAAAAGTAAAAAAACAACTCACACGCGCTAAGTTTGTTTCCTACTTCAACCTCGAGCCATGATTCGAACAGGGCGTAGGCGGCACAGCGGAAGGAGCGTGCGAGCCAGAGATAGCCTACGCCGCGTGGCTATGGCCCTTCTCTCTCGCCTCCAACCCAGCGGGCCCCCTGCGAAAATCGAACTCCCCTAACTAGAATCTACTCAGGAAGAAGGAGAAACAAAAAGCGTAATAAACAAGCAACTTCATTTACAACAACTGCTCATGTTCACAAGACAATTTGTTTATTTACAAAAGGCCACGAGGCCAGAATTCTGATACACGTAAACAAAAAAATGGGCCTAGCGCCCAACTGGCTTCGTGCAGGAGGAGCAAGAAGCATCGGCGGCGTCCGGAAGAGGAATTCTTCGAAGGCCTCGGCGAGCGACCCGGCGGCGTCGGCAAAGAAGCGCGTCCGCGCGCTCCATGGCCACCTCGTCCTCGACGCCCTCGGCACGATGTAGCCCTCCGCCGCCGCCTCGAGGTTGACCTCGTAGTGGGATCGCACCACTCCGAGGGCCTTCCGTGATGCCTAGGTGCAACGCCCGCCGCATCCGCTCCGTGACGTGGCCGCCTAGGCGGCGCGCGGCCGGCCGGCCCGAGTCGCCGGCCGGGGCCTCGCCTTCCTCGACGACACCGCGGGTCTCGAGGGCCGCGTCCACGCGCCCCCGCAGCCTCCCGCTCGCAGGAGTTGTAGGAAGCCTCGCAGGCCTCGGCCCGCCCGGCCCAGCGCCGTGCCCCAAGGCGTGCGCAAGCCCGGAATCAACAAGATGACAAGAAATCGAAAGGGAGAAACGAACCCTCCAAAGCAAAAAACCAAAGAAACGAGTCAAAAAGTGACTCACCCTCGACTTGCTTCCTCTCCAAATCGAGGTCGCGGCGCGCGGACTCGAGCGCCAACTCGAGACGCCGGACGGTCTCGCCTTGCTCGCGGAGGGCCGCCCTCCTCGGCCGGCGTTGTCGAGGCCGAGCGCGAGCGCATCATCCTCAACCTTGGAGAATGCGGCGTTCCGCTCCTCCGGGCCGACTTCCTCCGCCGCCCGCGCGCGACGCGCTCCCGCTCCGCCCGCGCCGGCCGGCCGCCAAGGGCGCCCTCGCTCCCGCCGGAGCCGCCCCTCGGCCCCCCCGGCGGCGATGCGCTCTCGCCGGAGCCGCTCCTCGCCAGCAACAAGGGCCACGGCCTTGGCGTCGAGGGCGGCCCCTCGTGTCATCGGCCTCCTTGGCGCGGCGCTCCAACCCGCGCGCCCGCTCCTCGGCCCTCGCGCCGCCGCGCCCGCGCCCTCGAGCGACGAGCGGAGCTCCCGGTCCCGGCGCGAGCGGTGGCCACCTCCGCCTCCCGCCTGGCGGCTAGCGTCCGCGTCTTATCCGTGTCCGCACGCGCATTACACAACGCCTCGTCACGATCAACGAGGGCCGCGCGGATCCGCTCGAGGCTCGAGCGGCGCGCCGCATCCCCGCCCCCGAGCTCTCCGCGGAGCTCGTCGCACCACGCCATCGCCCGCACGCTAGCCGCCCGTCCGCGTCCTAAGAGCGTCCGCAAGCGCGCGTCGAAAGCGCCGCATCGCTCCCGAGCCGGCGCGCCTCGGCGTTCACCCGGTCGAACGCGTCGTATTTGTCGTGGGCGCGACGCTCGAGCTCCTGGCATCCACACATCAATTCTCGTAAGTGTCAAGGCTTGAATGTAGCACATGGAGACGAAAAAGGAAGTGGGACGAGCAACTGTGGCTCACCTGGAAGACAAGCCATGCCGGCCGCCGTGGACACGCAGCACCTCGTTCAACGCGCGGCTGAGCGTGGCGCCGTGGCCCGAAGCTCGCCCCCGCAGCTCCTGCTCCCCCCGCGCGTCGCCGAACGCAGGGGGATCCTCCACGGCCCCCCCACCCGGGCGGGCGGCCGGCGTGGGAGGACGAGGCCTCGCACCGTGTCCTCGGCCCCCCACCACCATGTGGCCCTCGCGCCGCCCTCACGAGGGCCCCCCTCCCCGGGGCTCGAGGAAGTTCGTGGGCCGCCGGCCCACCGATTCCACCCGGCGGGGGGAGTCGTCCGAGAGCTCCACCACCTCCGCCCTCGCAAATCGCCGGCGGGCGCAGCCGCCGCGCCGCCTCCGCCGCACCTCCACCCGCGCCTCCGCGGCCACGGCGCCCGCCCGCGCCGCCGTGGCCGCCACCTCTCCGGCGGTACCGCCGCATCCACGGCACTCCCGCGGTCGCGCCGGCCCCCACCTCCTCCGCAAGGGGCGCCACCGCGGGCTCCACCACCACCGTCGCCGCCACCGCGGCCCGCGCCTCCGTGGCGACCGACGCCGGCCGCCCCCCGCGACCGCCGGCCGCGCCGCGCGGCGGGCCGATCCGCCGGCCGGGGCCTCGAGGCCCCGCCGGGTCCCTGCGAGCTAGTGCCCGCCGCCACGCTTGTCCCAGGGCGCGACCCCCTCGACGAGCGCCGCCGGGTGGGTATCGATGCGTCCGTCCTCAGCACCTTGGCCGGTGCAAGAGGAGGAACGGTTGGCACCGCCCTGCGCAGGCACGAACGGAGGGTTAGAGCACCTAATCACCAGCAAATCAAACCAAACAAAGGAGGACAGGCTCCTTACCTCGCGGAGGAAAAGGCCGTTTCCTTGTCCTCGGGGGCCTACGCGGAAGGGCCGGCGCAGCGGCCGCGCCTGCCGCAGCGCCTCCTGACGGCGCCGCCGCACGCACGGGCACGCCCGCCCCGTGCACGCGGGCGGCGCCCGATGCGCACCCCACCGAGAAGACGCCACCGCGCGCGGGCACGCTCGCCGCGCGCGGGCACGCCTGAACACGCCCCTTGACGTGTGCGCGCGCGCGCGCGCGCTCCCCGCGCGCGGGCACGCTTGGCCGCGCGTGCGAGGTGCGTACGCACGCGCGTGCCTCGCGGCACGCGCGGCACCTCCGCGGCGTGCCGCCCCAGATGATGAGTGCACGGCGGCGGGCGGCCGTGCGCCGCCCCAGCGGCGGCCACGGCCGCGGCGCGGGTTGGGGCGACGGGGGCGCGGGGCGCCGCATGCGAAGGGCCCTCCCCCTCGGACTCTTCCTCCTCGTCTGCTCAGGGACGAGGGCTCCTCGATATCGGGGAGGAGAGCCCCGGCTCCTCGCGCGCGCCGTGCTGCGCGGACCGTTGGTCGCGGCGCGCAACCCCGGCGCCCCGGCGTGCTCCCTCTTGCGCGCGCGCCCGGCTCCCCTGGCGCTCTCGCTGCGCCGCCCGGCCGAGCGCACGGGGAGTCGGGGGTGGGCGGAACGGACAGCGTCGCCCGGCTTCTTCACCACCGCACACAGAAGCAACAAAGGCGTGTCAGAGGCAAAGGCAACGCTAAAGAACCAAAACGAGATCGAGAACCACACTCACCAACGGGCCGACGGGGAGCATCTCGATGTCCCACGGGGTCCGACCCGCAGGTGGCGGCGTCCGTGTGTCGACGGCGTTCCGCGCCCGGGTGAGCGCGTACGGCCGCTCCAGTGGCGTCGGGAGCATCCGCGACCTCGCCAGGTCGACGGGGTTGGCCGCCTCTGTCATCTCGAAGATGCAGAGCGGCCTCTCCATCAACGGCACGATCCGCCGGTGATGAAGGAACGCGAGGACGCCCATCGCGTTCGGCCGTGCTTCGCCCGGCCGCCGCGGGCGGCAAGGACGGACTCCTCGCCGCCTCCGTCTTTCGGGGTGTGGACACCCCGTAGCCCCGGAGAGCGAGGCCTCTCCTTGAACACCGGCGGTGTAGGGGGGGGGGAGGCGGGCTCGGCGTTGCGCGGATAAAACCATCCCCCGCTCCCGGCCCGGCGTTGTTCGTCGTCATGGTGCGGGGGGATGTAGACGTTCTTGAATTGCCCCCCGCGGGCAAGCGACATCCCGCCGGCGCGCATCGCGCGCGGGGTCCTTGGCTCCGTCGTGGGGGTCGCGTGACGAGCTCCGCGCGGAAAAGGTGTACCCCGAGCTCCCGGTGCTAACCGGGATCCCCGGTACCCTTCGCGGACACCCACGAATGTGGCGGCTCGCGAGATCGCGTTGGGGGCGAAGTTGTGCGGCTCCACCCCGTAGTAGTAGCACATCGCCCGCATGAAGGTGCTCGCCGGCGCGGTGAAGCCCCCGCTCGTGGTAGCGGATGAAGCTCACCACGTAGCCCGCCGGCGGGTTGGGCTCGTGGTCGCGGCCGGCGGCACGATCCATTCCGCCGGACGCCCGTCTTCGTTGGCCGCCACCGGCCGGCGGCGACCGGCTTGCCAAGGGCCGGCCGCGTCCGCGTTGACCTCTCCCGGGCATATGGCTCCGAGGATCTGAGTGGAGGCTCGGGCGGCGCCATGAAGAGGACGAAAGCGAGCGAGAGGCGGAGGACAAGGTCGGGGGAAAAAGCTCTAACGGCCGAGCCCGCACGGCAGCGAGAGCAAGACGAAGGCGAAGGGGGCGGGGACTGAAAATGGTGAGAAACCAAGGTAAAAAACCACCTCCCCTTCCTCCCCGCAGTTTTATAGGCCGACGGGCGAGTTCTCCGGAGCGGACGCCCCGCCAGCATTAACTGCAGGAATCTTTCCATCGCGTCGACGGGCGGGCCCCACCACGACCGCAGCGGCTAAAACACTGCAGGCGGGTCATCATTACGGCAAGGACCAGCCGCGACCGAGGCAAAACCGTCACGTCCGCCTGTCGCGCCGCCCACTACGCGCGCGCGCGCGGCTGCAGCGCCTAAAAAGGCGCGCCCGCGCTGCAAACCCGCGGCCACGACCGCAAGGCGCTTAAATGCCCGGGTCCCTTGCCAAGCAAGGAGAACCCTCGAGCGGGGCGGACCCCCGGCTCGAAGCAGAGGCGACCCTCGATGGGATATCAGCGTGAGAAGGCCGTCCGGGACCTGCTCGATGTAGAGCAGGCAACCGCGGACACCCATGCCACGTGAGACCCTCGAGCGGCATGACCCTCGGCTCCAAACAGAGGCAACCCTCGATGGGATATCAGCGTGAGAAGGCCGTCCGGGACCTGCTCGATGTAGAGCAGGCAACCGCGGGCACCCATGCCACGTGAGACCCTCGAGCGGCATGACCCTCGGCTCCAAACAGAGGCGGCCCTCGATGGGATATCAGCGTGAGAAGGTCGCCCGGCACCTGCTCGATGTAGAGCGGACAGCCGCGGGCACCCATGCCACGCAAAACCCTCGAGCGGCCCGGGCCCCCGGCTCGAGACAATGTCAACCCTCCGAAGGGAGGCACGCGCGTGAAGGGACCGCCCAGGTCACGCTTGAAATAGAGCGACACCGAAAGCACTCATACCGCGCCGTGCTGCCAACAAGCGCCTCGAGGGCTGACTCGCGCAGACCCCTCGACGGCCGCAAACGCGAAAAGACGGGGCTGTCCATGCACGGCCCCGCACGGCCTTACTGATCAGAGGTTCGAAGCCTGACCCTCGACGGGTTCGAACGGGCGCCCAGATCACGAGTTAGGGACGACGAGGGCACGCGCATTCGAGCCGTTCCTCGAGCCCGTCGGCTCGAGGGTACCCCACATGTCGTGTTCGAGAGCCGGCGGGGGCGGCTAGCCGGGGGATCCCACCGAGGGGAGAGCTTCCGCGCCCTCGGTCCCTAGCGAACGGGACCGAGCCCCACCTAGCAAACCCACGCAAGCGCTTCCATGGACGTGTCTCGGACCGCGCGGCCTACCCTTATCGAACGGGGCATGGACGTCCGCCCTTGAACCACCCGCTAGCGGCTCGACGAGGAATCCGCGATTCGCGACCCGCTCGATGGGAGTCGTGGAGACCTCACCCTCCGTCCCGCGGAGGGACGGCGAGGGCGCGTTAAAAAACAAGTCGTCAGGCTCGACCCGATCGCCTCGAACGGGCCAAGGCTCGGGGGCTTGACGCGCGGCTACACCTCCTTGAAATTGCATCCGCCGGAGACAAGTGACGGGGGAGCGTGCACCCCCGAGCCGGGCCGAAACACCGCCGATGCCGGTTGGCATATGTGCCACGCCTTTCTGACCAAAGTTCTCGTGGTTAACCCCTGCAGGAGAACCCACACTCCTGCAGGGCTTCGGGGGCTAGACCCGCGGGTCCGCTGACGCGGCCCCACGGAAAGCGTTCGCAAACAAGGAGGGAAGAACGTCCTATCGGTAGGTTCCGGCATGCGGGAGCCTCAATGGCAAACCCGCGGATGCTCGGGGGGCTCTTGTCGGGGACCGCCCTAGGGGGTCCCCTTAAACAACGGGGAATCCTCACTTAATCCCGGTATCAAAACACGCTAAGCCTAACCATGCGGGTAACTAACCATGCGAGACACGGCCTACGTCGGGATCCCGACGGCCCACCGAGACGGCCCACGGAGAAGACCCCTCGAGCGGGCTCCGCCTCGCTCGAGGACGCGCTCCCCCCTCGGGCGGGCTCCGCCCCGTTCGAGGGGCAACCTTTTCCCTCGGCGGTCCCGCCCCGCTCGAGGGATCGCCCCCCCTCGAGCGGGTCTCGACTCGCTCGAGGGTTCGCTCCGCCCTCGGGCGGGGCCCGCCACGCTCACGGGCGCACCGCACGCGTGCGGCGGCCCCGTACTTGGGCATTTAACGCCACGACGGCGCGGGACGGCGCCATCATGCGCCACGGGCTCACGCCCGGTGCCGCCGCATCAACTCCCCGGGGAGGAGCCCATCCCCGCCACCGTGGGGGATGGACCCGTGCGGTACGGCCGGTGACGGCCCGTGACACCGCGCGCCCACTACGGTACGGCTAACGCGCCCGACCCTCGAAAGGGGGCGGGCGCACCCTTGATCTCACTTTCCCGTGACCCTACGGGTTAGGTAGGGGGCGCCGGGCGGTGGATGGCCATCCCGGTCACCGTAACGGTGCGGCCGCCGTACCCACGCGTGCGGACGCACGCCCGCACCGCGGGCGCACGCCCGAGCACCTGCGGCAACCACTCCCCGCCGCCGCGGAACGCATTGGGAAGGAACGCCGTTCGCCCGCGCGCTGTTCCCCGTACCGGCCATCATCGGCACCTCCCTCGAAGCCTATCGGAGGACACCACCGCCATGTGCCGCCTTCCTACCCTCGAACCGCCACTGTTCGGGTACGGGGTAGGCCATCATGGCCGGATCGCAGCGAAGATCGTCCGGACGGCCGCCCACTCTACACCGTAGCGCGACGTGCTCCCTCACGCAGCTAGGTAGCGCGGCGTGCATGTAACCCGTCCCCCCCTTGGCCTATAAAAGGGAAGGCGAGCCCCCAGCCGCGGGGGAGAACAGGTTGAGAGGAACACAACACACCGTGCACTCACTCTCTTATTCTCCCACAACATCTTCAGCCACTCTCCCAGGGACTTGGAAGCCACGCTTCCTCTCCCGCCTTGCTTGTACTTGCCCCACTACAAGCGCCCCCGGTGCTGAGCAATATAGTGCCACGAGCACGCCCCTGCTGGACGTACGGCCCCCTCGGCCGGAACCAGGATAAAACCTTGTGTCATTTGTTGCTTGGCATCGACCATTGAGGGATAGACCTAGGCGTTATCTACTGGTTACTGTCGGGACCATATTCCGCACCGACAGAGAGCTCATCACATACCTCATCCTCGGAATCCAAGTCCGAGGCGTCCTTCTGGCTTCTCTTGCTACTCGAACTGCGAGCCATGCCGCAGAAGTCGTCCTTGAGGCTTAGGCCCGTCACACAAAGGCCGTTGAGATACTTGCCAAAGTTCTTCTTCCTCCTCTTCTTCTCATCCTCTTCGTCTTCATCACTCGAGCTTGAAGACGTGTCCTCGGAATCAGACTCGATGTCGCTCGATCTCTTCATCTTCTCTCGAGACCGCGTCTTCTTCTCATGTCCATGATCCTTCTTCCTGGACTTCTTCTTCTTGTCCTTGGACTTGTGCTTGTCGTGGCTGTTCACCTTTGGACACTCAGCGAAATAGTGTCCAGTCTTACCGCACTTGAAGCATGTCCTCGTGTTCCTCCTCATGTTCACGCGGTTCTCGTGCAACCTCTCGAACCGCCTCGTCAGGAGCGCCAGCTCGTCTTCTCCAAGCTCGTCGAACTCCTCATCTGGCATAGACATCAAAGAGGAGAAAGAAAACATCCTGGTGGATGGGTTAGAGTTAGCCTTTCCTTTGGAACCACCAACGAGGGCGAGACTATGGGAGTCAGTCGGTCCCTCGAGCTTGGCAGTCATGCCCCTATCCACCTCAGCCGACTTGAGCTTCGAGAACAGCTCGTTCACCGTCAGAGTGTCATACTTCTCCGACTCCACAATGGCCTCGAACTTTCCGCCCCAAATCGTACGATCCAAAGAGTGTAAGAGCTTGACCGCTCTATCATGATCATCGTACGGGAGCACATCCACATTGGCCCTCATGTTGTTCACAACCACCGTGAACCTCTGAAACAAGGCATCGATGGACTCACCGGGGAGATGAGTGAAGTTCTCGTACTCTCTCCGGTAGGTCGCATACAACCGTGCTCGAACACGGGCGTTCCCAACATGAGCCTCCTTCAACACTGCCCAAATCCTACAAGCCAAGTTCTCGGTGTGCACCCGATCGAACTCAGGCCGACACAAAGCACGAAACAAGTAGTCGACCGCCTTCTTGTTGGCGTCGAATCCGTCCCTCGACCCCGGAGCAAGGAAATCCATCGGCTGGACATAGCACTGTGTCCACCGTGACATCCCAAAGCAGCGGCTGACCCTTTCCGCGGAGGAACGCACCCATCCGCTTGCTCCACATCCGGTAGTTCTTGCCATCGAAGTGTGGAGGACCCGAACCCCGTTCTCGGTACGCCATCCTTGGATCTTAGGCGGTTAGAGTCAACAAAGACCCGAACCGGCTCGATACCACTTGAAGGACCGATACGGCGAACCGAGGAGGGAGGGGGGGAGTGAATGGGAGCCGATAAAAATTCTTCTCGAAGGAGATGGAAACTCCAACAAGACGAACGCGGCTTCCAACACACGTCTCCGACTCACTACCAAGGTTGGTCAAGCGCACGTAGCCACCGGAGTGCCACCGGACCTAGGAACCAACACGCAACCTTCCGACCCGAGAAACGCGGCGGAAAAACCAAACCTCGAGTCTACGAGACCCACCGGTCGGACGGGTGAGCACCACCGGTCGGACCGGTCCCTGCCGGTGAAACTGAGCAACTTCCACTAAGTGGCTCTACACCGGTCAGACCGGTGAGACACACCGGTCGGACCGATGGCGGCTTTACCGAAAGCCCCCAAGACACCAAACGGGCCAACCGACCACCAAACGGACCCAAACTCGAAACAGGCAGCACCACGGGACAACAACGAACACACCAAGACGCTCACCCGAGCAAAATCCCACAAGGGCTTGCACCGGTCGGACCGGTCAAGAGCACCGCCGACCGGTGTAGCACAGGCGACTCGGGATGAACGAAGCACCCGCGGGTCAACTCCCCCAAATCCAAATCTCGATCTCCCGAATCGCTCCACGGACTTGAACAAGACTTTGGGGATATCAGGAACACCTCATGAGGAGTCCATAGCCAAGTTTAATCCCACCAAATCTCGTCCAAAAAGGAGGAATCGAAGAAATCCCGCCAAAAGCACTTCCAACCCAAGAACTCAAGAAACCCCCAAAATCGAGCACTTTTACTCACGGATTTGGGAGGGGAATCACGGCCCAAAGAACCACGAAGGGTTCCCACAAATTTCCCCCATCAAATCCCCAAGAGAAAAGCCCCGAAAACCACCCAAAGAAATCACCGAGAAAGGGCTCCGAAAATCACCACCAAGAACAACCGGGGAAAACACATCCAAACCTTGAGGAACCACGCCGAATCATCTATACATGAGACAAAGGTTCGTACAAGGTCTAGCAAGCCGCCCGATCATCCATCCCTCTCTACAAGATCTCTCCGTGAAGCTCTCTTGCTAGTCCTAAGGAAAACCTAGAGAAAATAGGTGGAAAATAGGAAAACTAATGAGCTAGGGTTCCAAGAGTTGGCTGCCATCCTCTCACCTCTTGGGTTATATAGGCGGCAACCGAATGTCTAAAATGCCCTTCTCTACTAACTAGGGATACAAGCCCCTCAAGGGCGGATTTGGAATTCTTGATGTCTTCACCATCGGACGGATGCCCGACGACCGCACCCTGCGTAGACTCGACGCAAGCCATGCGATCCCGACGCGTGTCCTCCGCTTCGAAGATTCGGACCGCGTCGTCGCACACCGGTCGGACCGGTGCTCCTCACCGGCCGAGCCGGTCCCCACCGTCGCCGGGACCGGTCGGACCCACCGGTCGGACCGGTGCCGCGCTGCACCTCCGTCTTCGGTTCTCCGGTCTTGGCTTTGTGGATCAACCAAGGAACCCGGTGGTTTTCTCGGTGAACCACCGGAAACCCCGCGAACTCGGTGTAGCCTCCGCCAATCTCCACTCATGACTTGGCTCCCACGTAGTCCCGGCTCGACCTTGGTTTTGAGGCTCAACCAAGAAACCGTCCACGACTTCATCTTGTCTTGTTCATGCCACCATGCGGCCCGCACTTGACCCCGCTGGCCACCGGGTCCCTCGAACGAAGCCTACTTGTCTTCTCCACACCTGGAGGCCTCACCGGCGACGACCTTTCGCACTTGTTCTTCACCTGCACCAACACGAGTCAAGCCGCAACCTGCACCTGCAATACTTAGCCAAGAATCAGTCCACACAACGTTGTCAATCACTCATCATACAAGGAAGCGACCATCCACCGGTCCTCGAACCACACATGGTCCTCAGTGAGCTTCCTTAAGCTTCTCATGCTCATCTTTTAGAGTTTCCCAAGAAATGTTAAGTGTTTCATGGGAAGTCTTTAGATTTTCATGAGTAGTCTTTAGCTCCTCAAAAGAATTTTTAAGTGAAATATTTTTCAACTCCAAATCCTTCAACTTTGATCTCTCCAAGCGCAATTTGTCACCGGACTTAATAATCATGGTGACAAGATCATCATAAGATAAGGCATTATCATCATTATCACTATCACAATCATCATCGTCATCGTCGATTATTACCTTAGATTCACCTTTTGCCATGAGACAATATGGCTTGGAGAAGAGAGAAGGCGCTTCCTTGATAGCAACCCCGGCAAGTCCTCTTGAAGGCTTGTCATCATCTTCTTCATCGGAGCTTGCATCGGAATCCCACTCAACAAAATATGCTTGACCATTCTTCTCCTTCTTGTAATATTTCTTCCTCTTAGGTACACTCTTCTTGTCTTTCTTCTTGCCATATTTGTCTTCTTTCTTGTTTGGACAATTAATTGAGATATGTCCAATTTCACCACAATTGAAGCAATCTTTTCCTTCAAAAGGATTCTTCTTTGAAGATTGCCCCATCTTGCCAAACTTCTTCTTCTTCATGATTCTTCTTAGTCCCTTTACAATAAGAGCCATTTCTTCATCGGAGTCAATATCTTGGTTCTCATCATCATTTTCCTCTTGAGTAGCCTTGGCCTTGAGAGCAATATTTTTTCTTCTCTTCATTAAATGATTGGCCTTGAACTTCCTTTTGTGATTGCTTGAATAGATCATGAGTTTGCACTTCACCAAGCACCTCCGTAGGAGTCATCTTACTCAAATCACTCCTCACAAGCAAGGTCAAAATTGTCTCATATTTTGCCGGAAGGCACCTAAGGAACTTGTGAGAGAAGTCTTTGTTTGATACATCAAAATCAAGACACTTGAGTTCATTCACTATATCATTCAACCGGTTGAACATGGTTGAAACATCTTCATCCTTCTTCATGGTGAACTCATTGAACTTTCCTTTATACACATAAAGTTTTGCTTCCTTAACCGTAGATGTTCCCTCATAAATTTCCATAAGCTTCTCCCATATCTCATTAGCCTTCTCAAGACCCTTCACTCTATTGAATTCACTAAGAGCAAGAGCATTGTAAAGTACACTCAAAGCTCTATCATTGAGTTTTTCATTTTTATCATCTTGATCCGTTTTATTCTTAGAATCCAAAATAACATATCCTTCCATTACAATCTTCCATAATTCTCTTCCCAAGGCCTTAAAGTGAACCTCCATTCTTTTCTTCCAATAGTCATAATTGTTCCCATCAAAGACCGGTGGCTTCCCAACATGAAACTAATCTTCCTCACCCATTTATCCTACTCCGAGATGGTTAAATCTCTCAAACAAGGAGTCCTCGGCTCTGATACCACTTGTAGGATCTAGGATACCGACTAGAGGGGGGTGAATACGCGGTTTAAAAACTAAAACCACAACACTAGAGAAATTTAATTAGAACCACAAGGAGAGATAAATCTCTACCTACTCTATTCCTATGTTGGGGGGTTTTGCGGCCTAGGGTGACAAGATAAACAACAACCTCTAGAAATAGAATGCTCAAAGTAAAGTGCTTGAAAGGAAATTGAGGAAGGAGATAACCAAGCACAAGAGACAAATTTTATCCCGTGGTATCGATGACTTGCCGGTCACCCCTAATCCACGTTGAGGTGGATTTAATGTTCAATCGCTCCTCTATCAAGACACCACTTGATCTTGAGTCGGTTAGAACAAGAGAACCACTCCACACCTCGATTCCACTAGAGTTGCTCTTTACCGCTCCGGTGAGGTGAGCACAACACCTCTCACAACACGAAATCCGGAGTCACGCACAATCTTCTTGCGAGCTTCAACGGATTCTTCCACCACCAAGCCGTCTAGGAAGCGGCAACTTCCAAGAGTAACAAATCAACCACTTGCTTGATGATTCCCTAGTGCCACAAAGATCAAAACCTTGATGCAATGCACTAGAAACTCTCAATCTCACAAAGAATACCACCACTAAGTCAAGTGAGTGAGAGAGAGGAGAGGGAGAGCTCTACAAGGGAGTATGAACCTTTCAAAGTTCCAAGAGAGACTCTCCAACCCCGGGCTTGGAGTATAAATACTCCCCCTTCCCGATACTAGCCGTTAGGAACAAAACGCGTGCCTCGCGGACTGTCCGCGATGCCCTCGCGGACTGTCCGCGTTTGAATTCCAATGGTAAAATCGCGAAGTCAACGGCTGGGGTGACTGCCCGTTGGGCCGAGCGGACCGTCCGCCTGGGCCACGCAGACTGTCCGCGGGCTGGCCGCGGACCGTCCGCCCTATTCACCGAGCAGCACCTCGTTCTGTTACGAATAACGAACCGTCCGCCGGTCCTCGCGGACCGTCCGTCTTGCCCCGCGGACCGTCCGCCTGGACCCCGCAGACCGTCTGCCCGGAAGCGCATTTTCTTGAAAACTTTTGCCAAAAACTTAGGTATTAAATAATAACCAACAACCCACAGACCGTCCGCCCGAAGGGCTCGGACTGTCCGCCAGATACCTGAAAACTTGTTTTTCTTATGATTTTCAATGAAACCCTTTTACCAAGAGAAACCGCCACTCATCTAAATGCAATGCATGCAAATTTTTGATCCAAGTGGCACTATGGAAAGTCAAGCCAATGAAATTGATCCCTCTTGATAGTACGGCTATCTATCCTATTAACCCGGTCATTTAACATCCTCTAATCACCTTATGACCGGTAAAAATAAAACCCTATCTTTTACCTTTGCCTTGAGCCCTTTCCAACACAAGTCATCCAAGACCTTCTCATATACACCACATGAACTCATCATTTCACCGGACTAACCTATTCTTATAACTCAAATAAAATTGTTAGTCCATAATGATTGTCATTAATTACCAAAACACGAATTAGGGGCCTAGATGCCTTCACTAAGGAGATTCAACGACAAGTCCAAGAACTTTTGGACCGCGGGTATGTACGGGAGAGTCTTAGTCCTTGTTCTGTGCCTGTGCTTTTGGTTCCTAAGAAAGATGGTACTTGGCGTATGTGCATAGATTGTAGAGCCATTAACAACATAACTAGACGATACTGTCATCCTATACCTCGGTTAGATGATATGCTTGATGAGTTAAGTGGTGCTATAATTTTTACAAAGATTGATTTGCGTAGTGGCTACCACCAAATTAGAATGAAGTTAGGAGATGTATGGAAAACTGCTTTTAAAACAAAATTTGGTTTATATGAGTGGTTAGTCATGCCTTTTGGTTTAACTAATGCGCCTAGCACTTTCATGCGTTTGATGAATGAGGTTTTATGTGCTTTCATTGGAAATTTTGTGGTGGTTTATTTTGATGATATCTTGTTATATAGCAAGTCACATGAGGAACATCTTGATCACCTACGTGCTGTTTTTGACGCTTTGGGAGCGGTGCGTTTGTATGCTAACCTTGAGAAGTGCATCTTTTGCACCGATCGAGTTGCTTTTCTTGGCTATGTTGTGACCCCGCAGGGTATTGCAGTGGATGGCGCAAAGATTGATGCTATTAGGAGCTGGCCTATCCCTCAGACCATTACACAGGTGCGAAGTTTTCTTGGTCTCGCAGGGTTCTATCGGCGTTTTGTGAGAGATTTCAGCACCATTGCTGCCCCATTACATGAGTTGACAAAGAAGGATGTTCCTTTCCATTGGGGTCCAGCACAAGATGCGGCTTTTGATGCCTTGAAAGAAAGGCTTACTTTGGCACCTTTGCTTCAACTTCCTGATTTTGGTAAAACTTTTGAACTTGAATGTGATGCTAGTGGAGTTGGTATTGGTGGCTTATTGATGCAAGGAGGTAAACCTGTTGCTTATTTTAGTGAGAAATTGAATGGGCCTACTCTCAATTATTCCACGTATGATAAAGAATTTTATGCTCTTGTTCGTTCTTTAGAGACGTGGCAACATTATTTATGGCCTAAAGAGTTCATTATTTATTCTGATCATGAATCACTTAAATACCTTTGCATGCAAAGTAAGTTAAACCAACGACACGCGAAGTGGGTTGAATTTATTGAATCTTTTCCCTATATCATTAAACATAAAAAAGGGAAAGATAATGTTATTGCTGATGCTTTGTCTCGTCGCTACACCATGTTGTCTCAACTTGATTGTAAAATTTTTGGGCTTGAATCAATTAAAGGACAATATGAGTTTAATGCTGATTTTAAAGATGTAATTCTGAATTGCAAAGAGGGTAGAACCTGGAATAAATATGTGAGCAATGATGGATTTTTGTTTAGAGCTAACCGCTTATGCATTCCAGTTGGATCCGTTCGTTTACTTTTGTTGCAGGAAGCGCATGGTGGCGGTTTGATGGGACACTTTGGGGTCAAAAAGACGATCGATATATTGGCCAACCACTTCTTTTGGCCACAGATGAAGAGGGATGTTGAGAGGTTTGTGAGTCGCTGTACTACATGTCAAAAGGCTAAGTCACGTTTGAATCCACATGGTTTGTATATGCCTCTTCCTGTGCCTTCTATTCCTTAGGCAGATATTTCTATGGATTTTGTTTTAGGATTGCCTAGGACTAAGAGGGGGAGCGATAGCATTTTTGTTGTGGTGGATAGATTCTCTAAGATGGATCATTTTATACCTTGTCATAAGAGTGATGATGCTACTCATATTGCTGACCTCTTTTTCAAAGAGATTGCACGTTTGCATGGTATGCCTTCTACTATTGTTTCAGATCGTGATGCAAAATTTTTGAGTCACTATTGGCGTACTCTGTGGAACAAGTTGGGTACCAAATTATTGTTTTCTACCACTTGTCATCCTCAAACTGATGGACAAACTGAGGTGGTTAATCGCACATTGGGCACCATGTTACGGACTGTTTTGAAGAAGAATTTGAAGCTGTGGGAAGAATGTTTGCCTCATGTTGAATTCGCTTACAATCGCGCAAAACATTCTACCACCAAGGTAAGCCCTTTTCAGGTAGTGTATGGTTTCAACCCCCGCGCTCCTATTGATATTTTACCTTTGCCTACTAGTGAACGGGTTCATACTGATGCTAAAGAGCGTGCTGATTTTATTTTGCAACTTCATGAAACAACTAAGACCAACATTGAAAAAATGAATGAATTGTATAGAATTGCTGGTAGCAAAGGTAGAAAGGAAGTTAAGCTTGAACCAGGTGATTTGGTGTGGTTGCACTTAAGAAAGGATAGATTTCCAGATTTGCGAAAGTCTAAGTTGATGCCTAGAGCTGATGGTCCATTCAAAATACTTACAAAGATTAATGATAATGCCTACAAACTAGAATTGCCTCCCGAGTTTGGTGTTAGTCCCACCTTTAACATTTCAGATTTGAGACCTTACTTGGGGGAAGATGATGAGCTTGAGTCGAGGACGACTCCGATTCAAGAGGGTGAGGATGATGAGGACATCACTCCATCGGATGCAAACAACATTCCTGGTCCAATCACTAGGGCCCGTGCACGTCAACTGAATTTAGAGGTGAGCTCGTTCCTAAAACCTTCCTTTTATACTTTTGAGAATAGATTGCTACCTAATGATTATATTGTGATTAGGAACAAAGGAGAGGACCAGAATATGCATGGGAAGGGGCTTGGAGGCGTGGAGGTCCAGCAAGAGGGTGCAAGGCATGGTGGAGACCCAAATCAAGTCGACTTCGAGTCCGTCTCGGAGTCCGGGGAACGACTTGTCATAAATCGGACGCACAGGCCACATACGAAGTCGGATTTGGACGTTCTATATATGGACGGAAAGATAATTTCATAAAACTTCCAATGGCACTGGTCTTACCTTAAAATACGTCCGGAGTCAACGGGAATCATCGAATCATGATGTCGTCCAGAATCTGTCTTGGTGCTGTGTCACCGTATTTTGGCCTTTGGGCCATGTATCGCGTGTGAGCCCATTTGGGGCGCGTCCAGGGGGTCTTGCACGACCCTAGGGTCTTCATAAACAGAAGCCGCCCAACCATTAGGGTTTGGGTTTTGCTTTAGATCAATCTGTCTTTGAACAGTCACCGTCATTCGGTTTGTGAAACCCCAACTCGAATGCTTAATCTTTCATCTGCAGTTTGTCACCATCTTTGAGAGCTGTGTTGTTTCGAGTTCTTGCCTGTGTTCTTCATTTCGCAGGCAGGGATTAGCCTTCTCGGTGAGGTCAACCGGGTCGTGACACGGTTGATAACCAGAGGAGTTGTGGTGCTAAGATTGCAGGGATTCGGGTCTTTGGATCTGAAGCCGGATCAGTGTTTCACACTCCGCCCAAGACGGAGTTATCATCATCTGACGGAAGATCGGGCCACCTAGTTCCCATCAAGCTTTATGCTAGATTAAACATGATGCTTTTTATAGCACCTTTAGTAAACTTTTCTTTTAGCACCTGTGCACCCTAGGGCTTTGCCCTGTTGAGTAGTACCTCTGGTAGAGTAGATTTGATTTTAGGGAATTATTTAATAGGTGAATTGGATTTAATCTTGTGTAGGAGTTTAAATTCAAAATCTAAAAAATAATTTGAATCTGCACTTATGCTTTGGTCAGAAGCTCATTTTTGGCATACATGACCTGTAGGAGAAAGTTGAGATCAAAAAGTTTATTAAATCTTTTTATATGAATTAATGGTGATTTACTAGGCTGAAATTTAATTAACTTATAAATGATCTTAAGCTATATTTTGGTTTGAGAGCTTAAAATAGGCATATGTTGTTGTGTGCAAAAACTTAGGCTCATTTGAGTTGTCTTTGGTTTAATATGGATTTATGGTTGTAAAGCTTGTTCTAAGTAATTAAATAAAGAAATAGCAATTAAAGTGTTAAATTGTGAAATCATGTTTGTTCCTGTTTTTATTAATTTAAACACACCCCCTTACTGTTTGGTGAAGTTAAGTAACTTAATTTGCTTATAGATACACAGTCACCATCAAGATTAACTTTAATTAATGCATATGCATGTGTACGTGTAGATCTACCAGACGGTACGTACACACTCACCCAGGAGGGAGACGGGACCGTTGATGGTGAGCTGAACCAGCTTGGTGTGCAGGAAGACCTGGACCAAAGTCCAGAAGAGCCCAAGGCTTGTGTTGGTGTTGAGTCTGAGGAAGGCAAGCACCGGTTTCATCTAACCCATTTTATAAATTAAAATCATGTCCTTTACCTTTCAGTATTTATGCTTTTCTTTGTGCATTTAAGTTTCAGGAGTTGCTTGAAACCTAGATGCATGATCCTTAGGACTCCTATGCTCTTTTACTAGTATGTTAGGACGCTAGTGCCATGCTTTAAGGATACAGTACAAGTCGAGTAATGACTCATTGCTCGCGAGATATAAGATATTCTTGTTGGAATCATAAGATGGTTAAAATGACTCGCTCATGTGGTAAGAGCAATGGGTTCGGTCTCGACCGAGTAGCATTGTGCTGGTTTAAGCTATTGAACATACCAAGTGCTTGTCGGGAATGGGACCGGTAAGCCTAGTACCTTCTGAACCGGGGCGGGATCTTTCTAGCTACCCGCTTGGGATGCGTCTCCGAGCTAGCTACCCATGGTATAGTGTGTGAGTCCGAACTGGTCGGGTTAGACCCTCCGGATAACCGTGTACCAGAGTTTGTAGCGTCTGATCCCAAACTGTGGGATGTTGGGAACCGCCTGGTTGGGGTAGACACTGCACTTGGTCTACCTTCTTCCGTGTATCTTGGGTTTACCTTGCAAGGATATAAATCGATCGATCGTCGGTCACTCGTTGTTATCTGAGTCGGCTTGACCACTGGCTACCCCATGTTTATTTATGGAACATTTTGGATTAATATTGTTACCTATGTAATATTGTTTGCACAACATGCTTGTTTAGTACAGGTGCTAACCTAGATGGTTAACATACTTACAAGCCTCTCATGAGAATTTTCAAGTTCTATGTGAGTTCCTTGTAGCTTCACAAACTTACAAGTGATTTCCTCAAGTTGGTCCTTGAGAGCTTGATTTTCCTTTTCCAAGGATGTTGCACAAGATAGAGAGTTAGTAGCACAAGCATATGCCTTGGTAATGTCCTCCTTGCACTTTCTAGACAAGACATCATTTGACTCCTTAAGTTTCTTCAATTCTTCTTCAAAGGAGTCTCAATAAGCTTGTTGGCTTGTGAGCTCATCTTCTTGCCTTCTTACTCTCTTTATGAGCTCTAGCACATTCTTCTTGTCTTTCTTGGTCATCTTGTCAAGCTCGAAGTCAAATTGCTCAACTTCACTTCCTTTCTTCCTTCTACCTTTAGTCACTTGAGACTTATAATTGTTAGTACATAGTAAGGAAGTACTAGGAGCTGTAGATACTTCAATAGGCTTGTGCGATGCTGTTCTGAAGTTCGACGAAGCAAGTTGGTGCTGATCACTGCCAAACCCGGTGCCACCGAGTTCTGAACTCGGTGCAACCGAGTTTGCCTGGTCAGAGGCAGTGGTCGCGATGTTGTCGCTCTTTTGCTTCGTGGATGAGGTCTTTAGAGGAGGAATGCAAGATGCTGATGTTGAGCACTCCTCTAGTGACTCCTCTTCATCTTTGTCATCGTCATCATCGGCACTAGTATACATGTCTTTGAGTGCCACCCAAATATGATGTGCATCATCGCAAATGTCTTCATTGTTGAAAATGAATTCTTGAATAACCTTGCTCACATTATTGTACATGAGGTTAGTAATATAGGAGTTGTGAAGCACACATTCCCTTTCCTCTTTTGATAGATTGGACGAGTCCTCACTATCAAAATCCTCGGGGAGGATGCTAGCCTCCACAACTCGTTCAAATGGAGAACCCCAAGTATGTAATACATGAAGAACATGAGTAGACCAAGAAGAGTACTTTGATACGTCAAACTGAACAGGCTCAAACGATACCTCACACGTAGCCGACATCCTTTTAACTCCAAGCGGTTAAGATCGAATCGGAGCACCAGGCTCTGATACCAATTGAAAGGATATTGATGTCGCCTAGAGGGGGTGAATAGGTGAGTCTTGAAAATCACCACTTAAAACAATTTTATCAGTGAACCCGGATACTCCGGAGTTTCTGGAAAGTACGGAATCTTTGGAGAAATCCCCGGAATCTATGGACTGGCGCCTGCGCAGCGGAATATGTGCACTGCCCAAAATCGGTGCCACCGGTTTTGCAAATCCGGTGCCACCGGGTTTGCCTGGCAGTGACTCCCCTCTTCTTCTTCTTCTTGTTTACTTGTTTACTTGTTTGGCTTGAACTCAAACTTGGTGTAGGGCTTAAGGATCAGTTCCTTGATGAATATAGAGTGCCTGCACTCCACAAACACTAACAACCAAGTAGATCCACCAATATAACAGAAGCAATAAAGGATAGATATATCAAGGTAAATGCGAGGCAAACCAATGAGAGACACAAGGATTTGTTTTACCGAAGTTCGGATTCACCACCGTGTGAATCCTAGTCTTCGTTGGGTGCTTCTCCTAACGAAGTCGGGTTGCATTCAACCCTTTTCCCGATCCACTAGATAGCTTCTTCCCTTTCGGAGGTGAAGCACGACCTTCACAAACTATCCCACAGCTCACCACACCTTGGGAGCTTGTGAGCGATGCCTAGCCGTCTAGGAGGCAAGCCTCCAAGAGTAACAAACGCTTCACATGAGCTTGACGACGTCCAACAGTGCTCAAGGGATACAAGTGCTCTTGAATTGCTTACAAAGGTTTCTCTCTACCACCCAACTCACTAGATCTATCAAAGATCGAAGAACCTCACAAAGAGGGGTTGGGGAAAGCTAGGATGGCTTTGGCATAGCAAGGAATAGCAAGGAAGCACACCAGCAACCTTAGGAACAGCAGCTTGCAAAAGTAGGGGTTGAAGGGTATAAATACCTGACTCCCCAAAAACTAGCCGTTGGAGTTAAAACCCGAAATCTCCGGGAAAACCCCCGGATACTCCGGACTTCCCAAAACTAGCCATTGCAAACTTATGTGAAAAGCGGTGCCACCGAGTTCCCAAACTCGGTGCCACCGAGATTTCAAAAACTAGCCGTTGGGTCGGCTGACACAAAACAGGTGCCACCGGGTTTGACTCAGGGTCAAACCCGAAGACGTGTACATGTGGTTTTTGTGTCTCTCTCAACTCACATGGGTTACTTGAGCACTGAGACTTTATCAAAACTCCTTGTGATGCATTGTCACACCCAGTTTTAAAGGCAAAACCGAATGCATAGATCACGTGTGCGCCAGGATCAAGTTACACACATGCTTAGACATTGTGAATACCAAAATCAGTGCCACAAGAATAGAGAGTTATTACAAACCATAGTCTTAAACAAAACTTGAATAACGAGTTCTCGCAGCGGACAAAATGCCTCCACATGCAGCTGACTGAAGACTACGCACACCTAGAACTCCTGGAAATCTCCGGGGAAATCTTTAAAGTTCTCCCAGTCTGAGCAGCAATCTGAGTATTGTAGATGCAAGAAAATAAACAAGCGTGAGCACATGACATACTCAGCAAGACAGAACAACATAACATGCAAGGCCATATGGTGGATGGCTAAGGTTCAAGCAATTTAGCATTTTAGTGAGTCAAGTTTTATTAGCAACCTGATTACTAAAGAGTATAAGTTCATACCAACCCAATTAATAAAATATAAGCATAATAAATAAAGAATAAAACAACAATGAAACATTTAAGTTCCATAATTTAATCATGTGAGTGTCCAGGCCGCTCTTGACTGTGAGCACGGCTAACCGATTAGTTTTACACTCTGCAGAGGTTGTACACTTTCACCACAAGTAGAGTAAAAGCTCTGAAGAACTTTGAACCCAATCATGCGGTGTTTGCAAGGCACCATACCACACTACCGAGGTGTGGCTGCATAGGGACGCTACATGGCCTTTACAAAGGTTCCCTGGCAAGTTATGACCCACAAGGTCCGGATCAGTTAGCAAGGTATAAAGTCCCCTAGCAGGTCAATACCCCACCATAAAAATACAAAACTCACCCGACCCCCTGCTAGAGCGAGTCCATACCCCACAGTACCGTCGATCCCTTGTCCTTATCAGGTAAGATCATCCCAAGCTAAAGTTCCTAATTATTCAGCCAAGACCATTGCCCGTTTAATTCTTGTGGTTGTACTGTTTTCCTGGGTGGTTCTCCATGTTCCGATTAACATATCAAAGTGGTCTTGTAAAGTAAAGTAACATAAATGGAACATAGAATATAAAGTATCCAAGTTTGATTAATACCATCCCAGTTAAGCATGCTAAGCCATAGCTACCCTCAAGATTAATTTAATAAACCCGGTGACAAGGTAGAGGTAGTAAAAGACTAGGCATGATCCTTAATAGGTTCCCATCAAATTAATGCAAGCAGGAAAAAGTAAATACTGTGAATTTAAATGAATGTTATGTAGGACAAGCGGGCATGCATCAAGGAAGACTTGCCTTCAACAAAACTCTGCTGCTCAAACTCTGACGCGTCTTGATCTTCAAATCCTTCGAACGCTTCACTCTCTACGGTCCACAATCATCACATACAAGCATAAAATAAGAATAAATAAGAAACCATCACCAAACAGTACAAACAGAACAAAACAGTGGCATAAAACTAATCTACGCTTCGAGACGATCACGTGGACATAAAGAACGCTAAAATCAGAGCTAAAACGACCAAGTTACGCCCTAATAAAGGTGCAGGGACTAATCTGTAAAGTTTTAAAAAGAATCTGGGCTAAAATAAAGAAAAAGGACTAAACTGTAAGGATTTTCCTAATGTGGGAGGGTATTTTTGTGAATATCAGAAAACATAGGGGGTTTTCTGCAAAATCTCCAGGGCCGGTTGGGTTTCTGGTGGCGACGGCGCAAAACGACGGGGTGGCGGCTAGGGCTCGGGTGAAGAGTCCAGGGGGCGGCGCGGCTGTTGACGGTTAATAATTGTATCAAAGTTCGTTCGTGACTCGCAAGCGTACAAGTCTCCCGTCGTAGTCAAGGGACCCTTCTTCCCTCGAGTGGTGAACCCAAGGTATCGAATCCGTGGAACAAATGTGTGACGCAAGACTTAATCTATTAAAGCCAAATAACTGCAATCTTCGATAAAGAACCTAATGCATCTAAGTTAAAGAAACAAAACAGATCTAATCTACTAAAAACCGGAGAAAACAAAGTAAGATTGGGTAGATAAACCGATCTAGAGGGATCGGGGTAAGCCTTTTGTTGATGTTCCAAGCAAAAGAAGAAGTAGCAAATCGAATCTTAATAAAAGCCTCTTTAAATCGTGGTTTCCCGTCCAAATCCGAAAACATCCGCCTTTCGAGACCCCCGTTCGTCACAACGTATCCCTATTCATGCGGGGAGCTTAGGGCGAGTCAAAAGACAAGTCGAGATTCTTTCGGAGGATCCGGCGTGTACCTCTAGCCACCGCGGCTACAAGAACACCCTATGTAATCTATCTCGAGAATAGAATTGGAATAAGCAAAGCCGATCGAAAAACTAAATCTTCGAGGAAACACTTGATCGCTGAGAAAAGATTCAACTTGATAATTCAACTATAACAATGATACATACACAAGATCACCACCGGGATCCTTCCTTGATCTTGCTTCTAGCTCGGGAACTCCGACGTGGTCTTCCTTGCAAGGTTCCCACGTCGGCTAGGGCAACCCTAGTCAACTAGCTCGACCCTCTCCTCTCCTAGATGGTGTCCCTCTCTTCTCTCGCTTCTCGGCGGCCGAAGACGAAATCTTCTCTGCGTGGCTCTCGGTCAGGGGACTATAAATAGCCCGATTGGCGGCTAGGGCAAAGGGCGTCGGATTTGGGCCCTAAATGGGCTCGGGCCGACCGGACCGGGGCCGGCCGGCCCGGGCCCATTTAGGCCCGGCCCCGCGGGCTCCTTTGCCCGAGGTCGGTTCCCTTGCTTCTTGGATGTTCCCCCTTCTGCATATGGGTCCATGTCGTCGGTTTCTCTCCGAATTGGACTCAACTCCTTGTCTTGGAAGATTCAAGACTTTTCTCGGTCGGGTCCCTGGAGTATGTCGTCTTCTCGGATCAAGTCCCCGGCTTCTTGGAGTTAATTTTACTTCATTGCATGACTTGTTCGGGGCTTCAAAGTCTTGTCATGAGGTGCTTGATGAACTTATCCCGAAAGTCTTGCATTCAACACTAAATCCCTGCATAAACATTAAACTCCAAAAACGACATGTACATGTGAACTTGTTATACCACGGGGGTTAGTACCAATGGATAAGGTATAAAATTAATGCCAACACCGAAGGTAAACTCATGGCTAGGTTGACGGATTTTCACCGTCAACATCTCCCCCATGCTTAAACCTTGCTCGTCCTCGAGTAAGCCTTCGATGGATATCATCATTGCTAAACAATGTTTAAACTTTGCATTTGATCATACATGAGAAAACATAATGCTCTCAAAATATTAATTCATTAAAGTTCCATAATGTACTAGCCTTCATCTCCACGGAGGGTAGATTCTTATTAAGCTTATCCCACAAGTATTAACATGCTCACAAAGTTTTAAATGGATCTCAGAATTTTTGAAATGAAGAACGAGATAAGAAAAGCTAAACCAAATTCACAAATTTAAATCATCTTGTGTATTGCTCATAAACTCTCATCTCACTTGTCTCTCAAGCCTATATATTCTACTCCTTTCCCTCTCATATATATGTGGTAGGCTTTATATAGAGCTTTGGGAAAGTTTAGTCCTAACAAGAATTTATAAATGAGGTGTTGTCAAAACAAGACAAGCTTCTCATGGTCTTACCGAGACTCGTCAAAAAGGTCATTGGAAATTAATGTTAAATCAAGGAGGGGAAAGAGAAAAATACACACACTTTAGATGAGTGGACATGTGCAAATGGCAAAGAGTGATCCCGAGGCACAAAGGAAGTCCTCGTTATCGGATTGCACATGGTTGGAAAATGAGAATGGATCTTTTTATCTTGAAGCCTTGAATGCACTCTTAGAGAACCGGGGAGTTCACTTTACGCACAAATATATTTTTTTCTTTCTTATATTTCTCATTCTTTTCTTTCTTTCATTTTTTTCTTTCCTCATCATTTATTCAGTCCATGACTTTCACAACGAAGTTTTGATTTTTTTATACCTTGAAAGTCATGAATATCACTGGATTTTTTTCTTTCATCATTATATATTTTTTTTAAAATACTCCCTTTTGAACTCTAAAACTGCACCGTACCTACCTCCTCCCCCATGCTTAGACGTTGCTCGTCCTCGAGCAAAGAGGCGAAAAATAAGGTAGGTACCGGAGATAATTTTCCTTGGAGAGATACTTGAAATCTTCAACGTTGGCACCGTCTTGCGATCTTCCTTGAATTGATGATCCATCCTCAATGATAGGTTGTGGTCAAGGAGGTAGTCACAAAAAGATGATATTTGGTTTAGGGGTGGATATCCGGCGAAGTTTGTGAGATCTCCGATGCGGGGATACACAATGCACGGATAAAAGGCTAGCAAAAAGATAGATACGCAAAAATGGAATGACCAGCTTCTTAGTCTCGGGCCAGAGAAATCATGGCCTGCAATAACTCACTCAAAAATAAATCTTGTACACTAAGGTTCATGCACTCAAATATATATAAGGCTTTGGATAGGTTGAGCAACACACAAGTGATATTTGTGACAAGGTTAGCAATATTTTTGAGCATGAAAGACATCTTCAATCTATTCATAACTTGAGAGCACATAAAACACTATGGGTCTTTATTTTAATCGTAACCTCCGCTGAAAATTAAGCTAGAATTTAAATAAATTCAGATCTGTATTTTTAAGAGAGCACTAGCTTAAACATGCATAAATCAACTACAAAGATGAACAAAGCTGCAATTTTAATCATATATCATCATGGCACGAATTTTGTAACTTTTCCAATGATATAATCAAGGTGGTGACTTTATTAATGGTGATATCAAGTTGAAATACACACTGAAAATAAACAAACATGCTTGCTGAAATTTAAATAAAAACAGAAAAATACTACGCAAACACACATAAGCAAAAGCTGAAAATTACGAGAGAAAAAGAAAAGAAAAGAAAACTAAAGTTCCTAAATCTTCTAGTCCTCCGCCGGTGGTTGATGTTGGTAGTCTTGATAATAATACCCTTGCTCATAATATGAATGAACGCTTCCTCCGTCGAATTGATTTGGCTCCACAAGGTGAAGGCGTCCAAGTTCAAAGGCAATATTTGCGTTGCCTTCACCGAGTTGAGCTGCGTTGGATTGGATGGCTGCGATATTTTGAGCATTTCTTGCAGCATATCCTCCAATAATAGCCATGCTTTGTTGTGGTTGGGGATGATGAGCGTAGGACTCCGCGAAGTTAGCGTTGGGCACAACATAATTTTGTGGGGGTACCGGTGCACCACCCCCCATGCTTGTTGTTGAGACCCTCCGTAATAACTTGGCGGAGGAGGAACTCCGCCGAATGGTTGCACATTGGGTTGTGCTCCACTCGCTTGTGCGGAGGATGTTCCCTCCTCTACGATTCTTCCTCTTTTGTTCTTCCTTGCGGGGACAAGTAGTCCCTCTTCCAACCAATCTTCCCTTCCTTCGGTGAAAAGCCTAAGCCTCTCATCCGGAAGGGGGAGGTTCACAATGGCCAATCGATAACCTCTTCTCTCATCTCCACTAATGTACTTGCCTTGCCGCAAGTACTCAAAACCGAGAGAGGTACCGCGCAAAAGGTGAGCGGGGTTTCTTGCGATCCCCGGCCGCAAGGAAAAGGCCAACATGGAGAGGTAACACCCCGAACCAATATCACCAGCCCCCGATGTTGCTTCACAACACCAACGGTTGATCATGAGGTAAGAGGGGTCAATTGGCTGCCTGGCAATTAAAGCCGAGTATAGCCAATTCAAATCCGTGTCGGTCACCTTTGTTTCCCTCATCCTCCCCAATACCCTCTTGCACATCCAAGAGTGAAATATCCGGATAATGGGGTTGCGGATGCTTTTGCGTTGTTGATGGGCATCTCCGGAGATCATGCCCCAAAATTCCGCCAACATGCCGGGAGGCACGTCAACTTTCTCCGAGCTCCCTTGTGGAATCCAAGCAGCTCCCTAACGTGCTCGTAGGGAACCACTTGCTCGATTCCCTCCAACCGGAATGACAAGCTTTGCACCCCATCATCATCAACGATGGGTGCAATAGTCATTAAAATTTCCAAGGCGTAACCCAAATGGGTATCCACCGGTATTCCGTTGGAGAACTGAACCCACCCGAGGTGCCCCAACATGTAGTATATGTCGGTGCGAAAACCCAAGGTGTGGAGTGCTTGGTCGTCGAGCTCGACGTTTGGCACAAGCCTCTTCTCAAGATTTGCGAGCCTATCCTCCTCCTCCGCCGACAAGATGATGAAGCCGTACGAAGATTGTGTCGGGGTGTAAGGAGGTGGTGCGGGTTGAGCGAGTCGATCGTCGTGGTGGCGCGGGCTGCTCCTCCGTGTGCCCACGAGGTTCGGTGAACCTCATGGAAGTGCTTCTTGCAGCTCTCATACCACCAAGGAGGAGAGCGTCGTTCCTCCTCGGTGGTGCCGTGTCCGTCTCCATGCTCTGGGGAGACTCGGAAACCGAGTGCCTCCTCGAAGACGTGGTTGATGACGGCTTGGACGACGACGAACTCTTCTTCTTGGAGAAGAGACTTGTGGTCTTCTTCCACATGGTTGCTGCACTCTTTCTTCAACTAAAAATCCGGGTTGCAACCGGTAAACTAGGCACTTAAACTTTTTGCTTCGGATGTGGACTTTGAGTGGATTTAAGGATGTGGATTTTTTCTTGAGCTTTCAAGCTTGGGATGGTTGGCTAAGTCTACGGAGGTTCTGAGCACACAAACTTGAACACACAAACAAGGGAAGGAGAGGGAAGCTTGCTCGAGAAGACGGGCGCCGGGGGACGCCATTTATAGGGCGGGCCGGCCGCCGGGGGGCCGGCCGGGCCCGAGCCGGCCCGGGGTCTCCCCGCCTCCTCCTCGGCGCGTCTTTCTCCCGCAAAGAAGATCATTTCGCCTCGCAACTTTCCCCGCCCGCGTGCTCCACGAGTTGCACCTCCCAAACGCTCTCGTCCACTCCTTTTCTTGAATTATTGGTCCTCCCACTTGATGCTCCATGCTTTGGGTCATGTCCATGCTCCCTAGCTCCACTTGCTTCACATGCCACCATGAAAACCCTGCAAAGTTGATGCTTGCTGCCCACCATGCTTGTCCTTTGCATGTGGAATTGGTGAAAGTTGATAAAAGGGGATCCAATGGTGCATGCATGATTAATTCAAACTTGATTGCCTCCATTTAAGTGTGTTTAAGGTTAAGCACTCCTCTAATTCGAATTTTAAAATATTTTTCAGAGCCATGCAAGAGCTTGAGCATAATTTTAGAGAAGTTTTTGAACCATTAAAAACAAATGTAAGTCGAAAATATTTTTCGACTACGTCGATTTTGGTCTTACCGGTAAAGTTTGCTTTCATCGGTTGAGAGCGAACGTTTTCCCGGCTTGATCATGGGGGCGTAGGTTTAGGTTCTAATTTTGGCTAAATAAGAAAGATTTTGAATAAAACAAAATTAGAATAGGCTTAGAAAAATTCTAATCCTAGAGAAACCAAGGATATAAATTTTTAAAACCAACCAAAAGCTTTGATTTCTAGGTTCACGCGAGTCCTACCACGTGCTGAATTTTTATAACACTTGAATATAAATCGTGGCTCTACTCGTGTGGTTTTAGCATGAAAAATAAGCCAACCTCAGCACCATAATGAGGGTGAAAGGTTGAGCTAAGGTTCTGAAATTATTTGGTTGAGGGGTTTCTCGAAAAGAAAAGAATCAAACAAGCACATAGGAGGGTTCATGCAAAGGGTTTATGATAAAGCAATCATTCAATCAAGAATTATGTCTCTAATATTGTTCAACCACTTCTAAGTCTAATGTCTTTGCGTAATAAAACTCAAAAACTAAATTATTAAAAATACTCAAAAAAACCTGGAATCGGGTTGTCCTCCCGGTAGCTTATTCTTGACTCGACTTGACGAAACGGGTTGCCTCCCGCCTAGCGCTTCGTTTATAGTCTATAGCTAGACTTCTTCACTTGATTACTCCGGATCAACGCTCTTTGCGGGTGTTGCAATCTTGGGTACCCACTTCCGCACCATCTTGGGCGCGGGCTTGACTTCCGGCTTAGTTGGCTTAGTCATTTTTTTGGTCTTCACAGGCTGCTTCTCTTCCTTTTTCTTGACGGATGCAACACCTTCTTTAATTTTCGTTGCGTTCATTTTTTTCGGCTCCTTCTTCTTTTTCAGCGCCTCCGTTTGTTTTGGTTCTCCCTTCACTCCAATCATGTTGCATGCCTCAATCCTTGGACGGAACTTGAAGGAACTCCTTTCTCCGTTGATATCGAACATGATCTCCCCCTTGCCAACATCAATAGTTGCTCCCACGGTCTTGAGGAACGGCCTCCCTAGGATAAGCGGCGGCTTCTCCCTCTCTCCCATCTCGAGCACAACGAAGTCGACGGGGATGAAGTGGTGTCCAATCTTCACGGGTACATCTTCGGCAATGCCCAAGGGATAGCGAATGGAGTTGTCTCCCAACTCCAAACATATTCCCGTAGGCTCCATCGGTAGGCGTAGCTTCTCGAACACATCCCTCGGCATGACACTCACACTAGCTCCAAGGTCGCATAACGCCTTCTCGAAGTTGAAAGAACCAATCGAACATGGAATTGTAGGGCACCGGGGTCTTTTTTGCTTCTCTAGCCCATAAGCAATAGCCGCACTACACTCCTCGGACATTTTGACATGATCTACCCCGAGTGTTGCTATCTCATATTTATTTGCAAGTATATCTTTAAAGTAACGAGAATATGTAGGTACTTGTAGGGCATCTAGTAATGGCATGTTGATGCTAAGTCTACGCACAACTTCCACAAACTTCTCAAAGTGGTTGTCAAGTTTACCTCGGAAGTAGCGTGGCTTGAGTTGCGGTATCCTCGTGTCATCTTCCGGCATCTCGAATTCGGGTTCCTCGGTGACGATCCCCGTAACCTTCTCTTTAGCAGCTCCTTCCACCTCGGTGGACGGTTTAGGCTTTGCTCCCGCGGAACGTTCCGGATCTTCAGTCTCCTTCCCCGAACGCGTTTGAATGGCCTTCGCCGATTCGGGACATTTGGGTTGTCCCGGAAGCTTCCCTTCATCATTAGTGAGGCGCCCCGCAAGCTGTCCAACTTGCGTCTCGAGCATCTTCATCATGTTGAGCACTTGATGATTGGAACTTCCGACCTCCGTCACTTTGCTATCGATGTTCTCCAACACCTTGTCTATGGTCTTGAACTTGGTGACGGTGTCCTTGTTGATCTTAACTTGCTCATCCATGAACTCCTTCAATTGTATCCGAAGTGGAACCGCGTTAGGAATAGATGAGCTTGCATTAAATTGAGGCCTACCTTGCCCGTAGCGGAAGTTCGGCAATTCTCCCTTCCTCATGTAGTCGAGCACTTTGGCTTCCTCCGGACAATCTTTGCGTACATGGCCATACTCTCCACATTCTTCGCATGTGGACCTTGCTTCGGCGGCCTTCAAGTCTTGAGCCTCTTTCTTTTCTATCTCCATCTTCTCCAACCTCCTCATGAGCGAGTCGATCTTGCCTTCAAGTATGTCTTCCTTCTCCACTTGCAAGACTCCTTTGACGTTCCCCATGGGTTGAGCGAGGTGTAGGCGCCGGATGACGCCCACGTGTCATTATCCGCGACCTTCTTGAATAGCGTGAAAGCTTCCGTCGGTGTAAGCTCGATGATAGATCCTCCCGCCGATGCATCGATGATCGTCCTAGACGCCATGGTGAGTCCTTGATAGAACTTTTGCACGAGGTCTTCTTTCGGGAACTTGTGATGTGGAACCGCCGGGTGTACTCGTTGAAGCGCTCGAATGCCTCCGAGATAGTTTCGTAGGATATTGAACAAAGGTGGCAATCTTATTACGCAAGCTTTGAGTTTTACCCGGTGAGTAGTATTCCTTCATGAAAGCCTTCATCAACGTGTTCCAATTTTGCACCGTCTCCGCCGGTTGAGAGTGGAACCATTGCAAAGTCTTCCCGAGTAGTGAAAACGGAAAAAGCCTTGCCCTCATTTGATCTTGAGTCACCCCATCCATGTTGAAAGTCTGACATAGTTGAATGAATGCTTGGAGGTGAAGGTTCGGATCCTCTTTGCCGGTGAAGGGTGAATGTTGCACCATGCGGATTGTTGAGGTCTTTATCTCGAACGGTCTTCCGATCTCGTCGAGGTTCAAGATTGGTAGGTCGATGATGTCTGGGCTGCATAGCTCCCCAATCTTGCGTTCTTCCGGTGGTTGGTCACCCATTGGTGGAAGTCGATTCTCCCGCGGACTTTGAGGTGGTGAATTCTCCGGAGATTCCTGCGATCCTTCATCTTCCGACTCCGAATCTACAAAATCCAGCTTTTTAGCTTGATGTGCTTCACGTCTCCTTAGCCTGTAAAGTTTTTCTGGATCATCCACAAAATTATTGGGTTTGTTGGAGAGGTAGCCGTCCATCTCCTGTTAGGGTTAGCAATAAACAAAATATGCAAAAGAAACTAGAAAACAAAACAAATCTATAAAGACTAGAGTTAGACAAACTAGATTAGATGTATTTTGAGGATGATCGAAGCTTAGTAGATGCAAAAATAAAATAAAATCAGTACTGAAAATTACAAAAAAAAGCAATAAAAAATCAAATCTTGATCACTTGTTCCCCGGCAACGGCGCCAGAAAAAGGGGCTTGTTGACGGTTAATAATTGTATCAAAGTTCGTTTGTGACTCGCAAGCGTACAAGTCTCCCGTCGTAGTCAAGGGACCCTTCTTCCCTCGAGTGGTGAACCCAAGGTATCGAATCCGTGGAACAAATGTGTGACGCAAGACATAATCTATTAAAGCCAAATAACTGCAATCTTCGATAAAGAACCTAATGCATCTAAGTTAAAGAAACAAAACAGATCTAATCTACTAAAAACCGGAGAAAACAAAGTAAGATTGGGTAGATAAACTGATCTAGAGGGATCGGGGTAAGCCTTTTGTTGATGTTCCAAGCAAAAGAAGAAGTAGCAAATCGAATCTTAATAAAAGCCTCTTTAAATCGTGGTTTCCCGTCCAAATCCGAAAACATCCGCCTTTCGAGACCCCCGTTCTGTCACAACATATCCCTATTCATGCGGGGAGCTTAGGGCGAGTCAAAAGACAAGTCGAGATTCTTTCGGAGGATCCGGCGTGTACCTCTAGCCACCGCGGCTACAAGAACACCCTATGTAATCTATCTCGAGAATAGAATTGGAATAAGCAAAGCCGATCGAAAAACGAAATCTTCGAGGAAACACTTGATCGCTGAGAAAAGATTCAACTTGATAATTCAACTATAACAATGATACATACACAAGATCACCACCGGGATCCTTCCTTGATCTTGCTTCTAGCTCGGGAACTCCGACGTGGTCTTCCTTGCAAGGTTCCCACGTCGGCTAGGGCAACCCTAGTCAACTAGCTCGACCCTCTCCTCTCCTAGATGGTGTCCCTCTCTTCTCTGCTTCTCGGCGGCCGAAGACGAAATCTTCTCTCGCGTGGCTCTCGGTCGGGGGACTATAAATAGCCCGATTGGCGGCTAGGGCAAAGGGCGTCGAATTTGGGCCCTAAATGGGCTCGGGGCCGACCGGACCGGGCCGGCGGCCCGGGGCCCATTTAGGCCCGGCCCGCGGGCTCCTTTGCCCGAGGTCGGTTCCCTTGCTTCCTGTATGTTCCCCCCTTCGCATATGGGTCCATGTCGTCGGTTTCTCTCCGAATTGGACTCAACTCCTTGTCTTGGAAGATTCGAGCACTTTTCCGGTCGGGTCCCCGGAGTATGTCGTCTTCTCGGATCAAGTCCCCGCTTCTTGGAGTTAATTTTACTTCATTGCATGACTTGTTCGGGGCTTCAAAGTCTTGTCATGAGGTGCTTGATGAACTTATCCCGAAAGTCTTGCATTCAACACTAAATCCCTGCATAAACATTAAACTCCAAAAACGACATGTACATGTGAACTTGTTATACCACGGGGGTTAGTACCAATGGATAAGGTATAAAATTAATGCCAACACCGAAGGTAAACTCATGGCTAGGTTGACGGATTTTCACCGTCAACAGCGGCCTTAAATAGCCCGGGGAACCCGGTCTTGGTGTGCGGGCCATGCACGGGAGGGAGTGCATGGGTCGGACTCGGCGGTGGCGGTGGACTCCCGGTTGGATGCGGCTGGCCGGAGGGGATGACGGGTAGGCCCTAGTGGTGAGCGACCGATGCGGAGGCGGGGAGCGGCTGCGGCGGGCTGGCGGTGCAAACGGGCCGAAAGGCCAAGCGGGCCGCAGCAACAGCTGGGCAACGACGGCTGTCGCACGCTAGGCTGAAGCGGCTAGCTGGATCGGCTGGTGGCCACTGCGCGCTGGGCTAGGAAAGGGATGGCGGGCTGAAAAGGGAAGGGAAAAGGGTAAGGGAAGAAAAAGGATTTAGCAAATTTTGAAAAGGGCTCTAGCAAAAGAATTCAAACTTGAATTTGAATTCCAACAACCAAAAGCAATGCACCAGCATGAATGCCACAATTAATTCCTATAATTCATTAATTTTATTTTAGAAAAGTTTTAAATGCCTAAAAGAAAATTAAAGCAACCTTATATTCCTTAAGTAATTAAAAGGGCTTTCTAGCAAATTTTAATAAAACCAGATTTTAGCAAAATTAGGGTGTTACAAATCCTACCCCCCTTAAGAAGAATCTCGTCCTCGAGATTCGGATAGATTGGGAAAAAGATCTGGAAACTCTGCTTTCAGCTCATCCTCTCTTTCACATGTTGTCTCATCTTCTGCATGATTACTCCATTGTACTTTGCACATCTTGATCGCACTATTTTTGGTGACCCTTGTCATAGTTTCCAATATCCGAATAGGGTGTTCGACAATAGTG
Organism: Cenchrus americanus; assembly: GCA_947561735.1. NCBI lineage: Eukaryota > Viridiplantae > Streptophyta > Magnoliopsida > Poales > Poaceae > Cenchrus > Cenchrus americanus. Next base: position 37,166,616 of record OX387244.1, on the reverse strand, counting down.
AGATCCTCTTGAACGTTTAGATCATCCAAGGGTAACGGCTCCTTGTCATGAGGACCAAAACCCTTCTTCAACTGAGAGATATGGAACACATCATGCACATCAGCTAACTGGACTGGCAACTCCAACCTGTAAGCCACTTCTCCCACTCTCTCAAGGATCTTAAAAGGTCTGATGAATCAAGGTGACAACTTCCCTTTAACTTTGAATCGACGCAAACCTCTGATAGGTGACACCTTTAGGTACACATAATCTCCTTCCTGAAAGACCACGTCTCTTCTTTTTCCATCTGCATAACTTTTCTGTCTGGACTGAGCAATCCTCATGTTTTCTCGGATAATCTGAACTTGCTTCTTTGCCTCTCTGATGATATCTGCCCCAAACAACTGCCTTTCGCCTGTCTCACTCCAGTACAACGGAGTTCTACACTTCCTTCCACACAAAGCCTCAAAGGGTGCCATTTTGAGACTGGCTTGGTAGCTGTTGTTATAAGAGAACTCTGCGTACGACAAGCTCTTATCCCAACTACCACCATGCTTAAGTGCACATGCTCTCAGCATGTCCTCTAGGATCTGATTGGTCCTCTCTGTCTGTCCATCTGTCTGTGGATGATAAGCTAAGCTGAAATTCAACTTGGTATCCATAGACTCATGCAACTTCCCCCAAAAACGAGAAGTGAATTTAGTACCTCTGTCCGACACGATCTTCTTTGGTACACCATGCAAACACACAATCCTGGACATGTACAGCTCTACCAACTTAGCTCTTGTATACGTGGTTTTCACAGAAATGAAGTGAGCTACCTTGGTCAAACGATCCACAATGACCCAAATCGAATCATAACCATCTCGGGTTTGGGGTAAACCCACTATGAAATCCATTCCGATCTCTTCCCATTTCCACGCAGGCACCTTCAACGGTTGCAGCAAACCAGCGGGCCTCTGATGTTCAGCCTTAACCCGATGGCAAGTGTCGCACAAAGCCACATGTGCGGCCACATCCCTCTTCATACTGTACCACCAATACCTCTGTTTGAGATCTTGGTACATCTTAGTGTGACAACCCGACCAGGAAAGTACCGTACTATCGCCTAAGACCGATCCACTTTGGTCATTAAGCAACAATAAAGTACCATCCTGTCGTAAGTCGCCGGGTTAACACCCGGTAAATCACTTGAGAGCACAAGGATCGAATATATGCATTAAAACTCACTCGAAGGCGAGTCCAGAGATACAACCACATTCAAATCCAAATTCATACCCTGAAGGGTTTAATTATTACAAACCATGGTTTTTGTCATGACGAAATAGTTCAGAGTTTTTGAAAAGCAGCGGAAATTAATTAACGGATGCGAAGACACCACGGGAGGCCATCCATGATGCTTTCAGTAGTCGTCCTCCACCCACTCTAGCTCCCAGCCGGGCGGGATCTCACCGGGCCACACATCGCTGAAGGCATTACCTGGATCAACACATTATAGCAAGGCTGAGTATACTAATACTCAGCAAGTCTTACCCGTCGGTGATATCTACTTCACCAAATCTAGACCATGAAAGGCTTTTTGGCTACTGGGTTGCTTTGCTAAAAAGTAACAAAGAGTGGGTCCTTACTTTCAAGATTTTAGCATAAGTTCTAGTAGGTTTAATCTTTACTACATTAGCCAACTAGTACAAATGAAGTTGTACAAAACAATTAATCAAGCATAAAGTTCATCAACTTCCATCATTAGGGATCACATGACTAGTGTAGTAAGTAGTCTCGGATAACGGTGAGAGGCCGACAATCGATTGATTTAAACCTTGCAAGGTAAACCCAAACACACGGTAGGCTGCCCCCGCGAGGACAACTTCCCAGGCCGTCCCCATAAATCCTCGGGTCGGGATCGAATCTTACAGTCTTTGGTGCAGGCTATCCGGCATACCCCGCGAGATACCGGAGTCACCATACACCACCGGTGGCGAGCCGTGAGAGCGAATCCCAAGAGTATTAACGGTAGGATCCCTAGCCGCCTCATTATGGTACTAGGCTTACCGGCCCCATAACCGCATGTGCTTAGTACGTTCAAAAACTTAACCCACATAACCACTGGACCGGAGCCCAGATCCCATGCTCTTACCACGTGAGCAATCCATTTAAGGATATAGTATGATTCCTATCTAGGAACCTATTCTCGCGAGTGAGGTCATCACCCGACTTGTAACGGTCCTATAGCTTAGCAGCTATCGACCTATCATACTAGTAGGGACCAAAGGTACCTATGGATCATGCATCTAGGGTTTCATTCAACTCCTGAACGTAAATGCACAATCATTCATAGATAATTGAATGAAGAAATTTTAAAACTGGGTTAAATGCACCGGAGCTTGCCTTCGTCGACTAGGTTAGCTTGGGCACCCTCGGTGTCGAGTACGTCCACGTACTGCAGAGAACCTTCCGCTCCGCCTTCCTCGGTTTCCGGGACCAGGGAGTAATCTCCGTCCGGAAGATCTACACGGAATGCAATGCACTTTAGGTGATGTGATAGTTTGTTGTCCCATCCAACTCTAGTTGGTCATATTCACCTTAACAAGCATTCATCTAAGGTTTCTATTTTAGGAAGTCATTGGTTGTACATGGGTTACTCTTTTATTCCACATTTGATTAAAGGTCTTTATTAAGCCTTATCATTCCATGTGGAAGCTTCATTTCAGTTTATCTTTACCATCAAGGTGTAATTGATATTTTTATTTGTGAGTTAACTCCTTATCAGTGTTGATAATTAAATTTCTTTTATTTATGTATATTAAACAATACTTTCAAAAAAAAGAAAAGATTTAATAAAGGGTTCCCTTTATTTAATTTCCCTTTAATATTAAAAGGGCATTTAAGCCATTTATTAATCGATTAAATTACCAAAAATTACATGAGTGTTTCTTAAGCCTACTAGCACCTATCCTAGTCCATTGGACCCACATGTAAGTGTTGGATGCTAGGAAATTAAATATTGTGGAAAATAACAAAGGCTAACTAGTGATTCAACATAAATGCATATAAAAATAAATAAGCATCAAAATGATCCAATTTTTCTTGTGCATGCTCTCTGGACCTAAACAAGCCTAAAGAACCAGCACATTCACATGGAAACCTTACTGAACTTGGTATATTAATTTACAAAGGAAAACATGCATAATTCAAGAATAATTGTTTCTGTTAATCTAAAAATCATGATTAATTCACAGGATGTGTATTTTGACATTACAAGACAGTGTGCACAAGTTGGGCTCAAGAACATAAATATATTTAGCATGAAAAATCATTTGGGTAGATCTGGCAGAAACGGAAAAACATTTTTATAAAAAGATTTACATCATAACTTTGTGTAATTTTTGGCCTCGGAGCTAGTCATGACCTAACACATAACATATCCGTAAATTAGCTACAGACGAATTATGGTTTTTGAGATATTGCAGATCTAGGGTTTTCACATTTGTATTTTTCATGCAAAAACTAACAGGAATTAGCTCAGGCCAGAATAACAAAACTTGTAGGATAATTCACCACAAATCCAACAAAATTGGCCTTGCATTTTTATGATTTTTCTGCAATTTTCTACGGAATTTACAAGTTTCAGCCAAAGGTCAAACACTATTTAAGATCTAACTTTCACCGGGGTCCCTGGAAATTTCTGCAGGTTTACAACCATGCCCTTACTTTGCACAAAACTCCCTAGAAACATTTCGAACCTCGCAATGTCATCCCCGGGCGCCGGCCGGCGGCGGTCCGGCCAAATTCGGCGAACCGGCGCGGGGCCGGCCGGCGCGGGCGGGGGATGGACCTCGGGCCCCTAAGGGTCGATTTCCGTGCGCGGCTTGGTGCAGGACGCCACCGGCGAGCTCGCCCGGCGCAGCTCCGTGGCGGTGGCCGCCGGAACGGCGGCGCGGCGGTTTGGCCGCCAAGGCGCGTCGGCCCGCGGCTTGGGGCGTCAAGGTGGGTGCGTGCGCTAGTGCTAACGGCCCGAGGAATGCCGGGGGAGGGGTCTAGAAGGACGCTCGGCGCGCGGAACGGCCATGGCGGCCGGTACGGCGGCGCGTCCACGCCGGGACGCCGCGGTGCCTCGCTTTATAGACACGAGCGAGAGAGAGCCTTCGAGGCTAAGGAACGTAGGGAGATGGGGAGCCCGGCGGCCTAGGGGTGCGCGCGGCCGGCCTCGGCAGGTGTGCCCGGGGCGGGGGGGGGGAATCGAGCCGTGGCGGGGCACGTGGCGCGATGCCCCTCGCGGTGCCCCCGCCCGAGGCGCGGGTCGGGGAGTGCGCGGCCGACGCCGGGCGCCTTGGCTTGCGCGCGCGCGCGCCCCTTCCCCGACCGGGGCCGTGGTACGGGGTACGGCGGCGCGGCGGCGGCCGGACGCGTGGCAGTGCTCTGGAACGCCGGTCGCGGCGGCGCGCGCGACGTCGCCCGTTCCAGCCTTTCGGTTGCGGTGTAGGTTAGTTTGACCGAAAATTTCTCCAAAAATTTGAACTAAAGTGCACCGAGCAGTGAATAGGAAACTTGTAGATCTCACTACCCTCTACAACTTTGTAAAGACCGTCTAGTGTTTTTCTCAACGGATTTGGCAGGAACGTCGTGCCAATATTGAATGTCGGCCTGTCCTGGAAAACAGGAGGTACTGTCAGTCGATCAAGTTTTTCGCTAATTTCCACTCAAAATTTGAATTTCCAATCTACATGAAAGTTATGTCCCTCAACAAGATGGACAACTTTCATAAAGGTAGATTTTGAAGTGTTTAAGTGAAATTTGGGGAACGCGGCAAAAGTTCCGGACGACATTCGCTGACGTCAACGGTTAAGCCGGTTTTGACCGTGTCTTCGGCCAAGGGTCGACTACGGGTGTGTGTAGGCTTGGTCAAGGGGTTCATTAGGGTTCATTGGCGAGGTTTTCGGGGTGATGACCCAGGTTGACCTAGGTTTGACCGGTGTTTGACTGGTTTGACTCGGGCCGATCCGGTCATTAGCGTTAATGACGGTAATTAAAAACCTCGGGGCGTCACAAGCCTACCCCCTTAAGAAGAATCTCGTCCCGAGATTCGAAATTCCAAGTACAAGGTACGGAAATAGAGAAGTGGTCCTCTCGGATTTCCCCGGAATTACTCGGGGGAGCCACACGATGGGATTATGGGGCGGGAGCATAACCACCCTTGGTTCAAGATTAGCCCGTAAGAGTATTCAAAGACGACAAGTAATGGAAAGCTTCTGCACGAAGTTTATTTGGGGATGCAAGCAGAAAGTATGGAGAGGTAAATTGGTATAGGGTCTTCTGAACGATCTTGCTCACGCGTTATTTAGCTTGCAACCTTATGTGGCTTGGCCGTGCCACTACGATGCAATGCTTTTCAAAAAGTGATGTGATGCACATGTTTATGGAGACACGATGCATACGCTCATGTAGTAGGTGCCTATGATGCATGTTAGCAGGACTCGGTTACCCACCAAACGAGTTAGTGATTGAGAGGACAATCACAGGGCAAGAAGGGGTGTGTGTGGCGAGTCGCAATTCTCACAACCAAGATACCTAGTGCGCTCCTAGTGGCAATCATGTGGCTGCAGCACACATAACGCCCTAGGTTCTGTCACGGCACCTTTAGTTATGGGATAACAACGTCACCAAACACCAGGGATAGAGTGGAAGATATTGAAAACACTCCAAGCGTATGCACGTTAGTTCACCCAAGGTTCCCAAATGCACATGCCATGCAAATGCACGCTCAAGAAGAGACATGATCATATTCATTTATTTATTTATTTATTTATTTATTTTCAAAGCGTTGTGAGCAAAACCATGAGGAATAAGCTCATGATTGGAAGTTGAAGTAACCACGACAGGGATATCAATACGAAGAATATCCTAGTGCTCCAATCATGTCTGAGGACAAGGGGTTGAAAGGAAAATACAAGTCAACGGAAATGACATGATGATAGGAGAATCACCATTGAAGATTGAATTCTAAGATCAAGGCATTTCCAAAGTCTGGCAGAATGGCAAAAGTTCTCTTTCTCATGTTGGGTAATACGGGGTAGTCATGGGCACAAGGGCACAATTGCATGCTATACATAATGACATGAAGTTCTGGCAGTTGTGAACGAAATTTCATAACCAAAAATCCAGAAACCTCAAAAATTTCCCAAATTTTTAAATTAAACCTTTAATACTTTTAATTAAGCTTTTTAAGGTTGAGCATCGATCGAGGAACAAGATGAATGGTCCTTAACCTGGATGTGCCTAGGGAAAATGTGAACCATCCCATCGAAATTAGGATTGAGATTTGCTATTACAAGACAGCTAGTTGAGGAGCAATTATTTTTAACAATTTGGTTTTAATTAAACCTAGCACACGGTAAATAACTTTTCTACAAAATTTCGGCAGCATGACGGCTAGGTGTGCCGGCGGGGGGGGGGGGGGGGGGGGGGAATCAAGCCGTGGCGGGGCACGTGGCGCGATGCCCCTCGCGGTGCCCCGCCCGAGGCGCGGGGTCGGGGAGTGCGCGGGCCGACGCCGGCGCCTTGGCTTGCGCGCGCGCGCCCCTTCCCCGACCGGCGTGGCACGGGGTACGGCGGCGCGGCGGCCGCCGACGCGTGGCGGTGCTGCGGAACGCCGGTCGCGGCGCGCGCGCGCGTCGCCCGTTCCGGCCTTTCGGTTGCGGTGTAGGTTAGTTTGACCGAAAATTTCTCCAAAAATTTGAACTAAAGTGCACCGAAGCAAAGTGAATAGGAAACTTGTAGATCTCACTACCCTCTACAACTTTGTAAAGACCGTCTAGTGTTTTTCTCAACGGATTTGGCGAGAACGTCGTGCCAATATTGAATGTCGGCTCGTCCTGGAAAACAGGAGGTACTGTCAGTCGATCAAGTTTTTCGCTAATTTCCACTCAAAATTTGAATTTCCAATCTACATGAAAGTTATGTCCCTCAACAAGATGGACAACTTTCATAAAGGTAGATTTTGAAGTGTTTAAGTGAAATTTGGGGAACGCGGCAAAAGTTCCGGACGACATTCGCTGACGTCAACGGTTAAGCCGGTTTTGACCGTGTCTTCGGCCAAGGGTCGACTACGGGTGTGTGTAGGCTTGGTCAAGGGGTTCATTAGGGTTCATTGGCGAGGTTTTCGGGGTGATGACCCAGGTTGACCTAGGTTTGACCGGTGTTTGACTGGTTTGACTCGGCTGATCCGGTCATTAGCGTTAATGACGGTAATTAAAAACCTGGGGCGTCACAGTCTACCCCCTTAAGAAGAATCTCGTCCCGAGATTCGAAATTCCAAGTACAAGGTACAGAAATAGAGAAGTGGTCCTCTCGGATTTCCTGGAATTACTCTGGGGGAGCCACACGATGGGATTATGGGGCAGGAGCATAACCACCCTTGGTTCAAGATTAGCCCGTAAGAGTATTCAAAGACGACAAGTAATGGAAAGCTTCTGCACGAAGTTTATTTGGGGATGCAAGCAGAAAGTATGGAGAGGTAAATTGGTATAGGGTCTTCTGAACGATCTTGCTCACGCGTTATTTAGCTTGCAACCTTATGTGGCTTGGCCGTGCCACTACGATGCAATGCTTTTCAAAAAGTGATGTGATGCACATGTTTATGGAGACACGATGCATACGCTCATGTAGTAGGTGCCTATGATGCATGTTAGCAGGACTCGGTTACCCACCAAACGAGTTAGTGATTGAGAGGACAATCACAGGGCAAGAAGGGGTGTGTGTGGCGAGTCGCAATTCTCACAACCAAGATACCTAGTGCGCTCCTAGTGGCAATCATGTGGCCGCAAAGACACATAACGCCCTAGGTTCGTCACGGCACCTTTAGTTATGGGATAACAACGTCACCAAACACCGGGGATAGAGTGGAAGATATTGAAAACACTCCAAGCGTATGCACGTTAGTTCACCCAAGGTTCCCAAATGCACATGCCATGCAAATGCACGCTCAAGAAGAGACATGATCATATTCATTTATTTATTTATTTATTTATTTATTTTCAAAGCGTTGTGAGCAAAACCATGAGGAATAAGCTCATGATTGGAAGTTGAAGTAACCACGACAGGGATATCAATACGAAGAATATCCTAGTGCTCCAATCATGTCTGAGGACAAGGGGTTGAAAGGAAAATACAAGTCAACGGAAATGACATGATGATAGGAGAATCACCATTGAAGATTGAATTCTAAGATCAAGGCATTTCCAAAGTCTGGCAGAATGGCAAAAGTTCTCTTTCTCATGTTGGGTAATACGGGGTAGTCATGGGCACAAGGGCACAATTGCATGCTATACATAATGACATGAAGTTCTGGCAGTTGTGAACGAAATTTCATAACCAAAAATCCAGAAACCTCAAAAATTTCCCAAATTTTTAAATTAAACCTTTAATACTTTTAATTAAGCTTTTTAAGGTTGAGCATCGATCGAGGAACAAGATGAATGGTCCTTAACCTGGATGTGCCTAGGGAAAATGTGAACCATCCCATCGAAATTAGGATTGAGATTTGCTATTACAAGACAGCTAGTTGAGGAGCAATTATTTTTAACAATTTGGTTTTAATTAAACCTAGCACACGGTAAATAACTTTTCTACAAAATTTCGGCAGCATGACGGCTAGGTATGAGGGTACTTCTAATTTATAAAAAGCACACACAAGCATAAACTTCCTTAGAGAACATATGGAATTCCGATTTTTGGGTCCATTTTAGTTATTTCGATTTTTAATATGCATGCAAGACGTCCTATTCGACCTCACACGGCAATCAAGCCAAAATCGAAGTTAGTGCCGGTGGCAAGGCTTATATTCGTCTCTCCCTATAATATCTAGTCGAGAGTTATACGGTACTCGCTTAACAACTAACGAAGTGTTGTTGTGTACCTGCAGAAAATGAACCTTTCGTGCCAGCACGTCACGAAAGCGTCCACATTCATTACCGTTCACTATAGAAACGGTATCCATGCGTTAAGCCACTGCATGGACAGCGTCCTATTTAAGACTCTGACGCGACGTGAGTGCCCATTGGAATAGGCCACACTCATCCCTCACGGACTTTCCCGTGGTACCATCACGTATGGCAAAACGTGACGAGACTCAAACGTGACGTGGCACCCATTGGAATAGGTCCCACTAGTCCCTCACAGGACTTTCCTGTGGTACCACCACGTATGGCAAAACGTGATGAACTAGTATGGTTGTGGGAGAATGTAAGTCTGACATAAAGTAATGTGCTGGGAGTTAGCAAAATAAACCATAGGTTAATAAGCCACCTGAAAGAACCCAAAATGCCCTCTAGGGCCTCTCGGTCTAGTTTATCCTTAGCGGACCAACGTATTTTGGAAAATCAGAAAATCTTGGCATATTTTATTCAAAAATCAGTGCTTAAGGTTTATTAATTAATCTACTCGGTGCATATAAGCTCGATGCCAATCGTGACAACCCGCCCAAGAAAGTACCGTACTATCGCCTAAGACCGATCCACTTTGGTCATTAAGCAACAATAAAGTACCATCCTGTCGTAAGTCGCCGGGTTAACGCCCGGTAAATCACTTGAGAGCACAAGGATCGAATATATGCATTAAAACTCACTCGAAGGCGAGTCCAGAGATACAACCACATTCAAATCCAAATTCGTACCCCGAAGGGTTTAATTATTACAAACCATGGTTTTTGTCATGACGAAATAGTTCAGAGTTTTTGAAAAGCAGCGGAAATTAATTAACGGAAGCGAAGACACCACGGGAGGCCATCCATAATGCTTTCAGTAGTCGTCCTCCACCCACTCCAGCTCCCAGCCGGGCGGGATCTCACCAGGCCACACATCGCTGAAGGCATTACCTAGATCAACACATTATAGCAAGGCTGAGTATACTAATACTCAGCAAGTCTTACCCGTCGGTGATATCTACTTCACCAAATCTAGACCATGAAAGGCTTTTTGGCTACTGGGTTGCTTTGCTAAAAAGTAACAAAGAGTGGGTCCTTACTTTCAAGATTTTAGCATAAGTTCTAGTAGGTTTAATCTTTACTACATTAGCCAACTAGTACAAATGAAGTTGTACAAAACAATTAATCAAGCATAAAGTTCATCAACTTCCATCATTAGGGATCACATGACTAGTGTAGTAAGTAGTCTCGGATAACGGTGAGAGGCCGACAATCGATTGATTTAAACCTTGCAAGGTAAACCCAAACACACGGTAGGCTGCCCCCGCGAGGACAACTTCCCAGGCCGTCCCCATAAATCCTCGGGTCGGGATCGAATCTTACGAGTCTTTGGTGCGAGCTATCCGCATACCCCGCGAGATACCCGGAGTCACCATACACCACCGGTGGCGAGCCGTGAGAGCGAATCCCAAGAGTATTAACGGTAGGATCCCTAGCCGCCTCATTATGGTACTAGGCTTACCGGCCCCATAACCGCATGTGCTTAGTACGTTCAAAAACTTAACCCACATAACCACCGGACGGGAGCCCCGCATCCCATGCTCTTACCACGTGAGCAATCCATTTAAGGATATAGTATGATTCCTATCTAGGAACCTATTCTCGCGAGTGAGGTCATCACCCGACTTGTAACGGTCCTATAGCTTAGTAGCTATCGACCTATCATACTAGTAGGGACCAAAGGTACCTATGGATCATGCATCTGGGGTTTCATTCAACTCCTGAACGTAAATGCACAATCATTCATAGATAATTGAATGAAGAAATTTTAAAACTGGGTTAAATGCACCGGAGCTTGCCTTCGTCGACTAGGTTAGCTTGGGCACCCTCGGTGTCGAGTACGTCCACGTCTTGCGAGAGAACCTTCCGCTCCGCCTTCCTCGGTTTCCGGGACCAGGGAGTAATCTCCGTCCGGAAGATCTACACGGAATGCAATGCACTTTAGGTGATGTGATAGTTTGTTGTCCTATCCAAGTCTAGTTGGTCATATTCACCTTAACAAGCATTCATCTAAGGTTTCTATTTTAGGAAGTCATTGGTTGTACATGTGTTACTCTTTTATTCCACATTTGAATAAAGGTCTTTATTAAGCCTTATCATTCCATGTGGAAGCTTCATTTCAGTTTATCTTTACCATCAAGGTGTAATTGATATTTTTATTTGTGAGTTAACTCCTTATCAGTGTTGATAATTAAATTTCTTTTATTTATGTATATTAAATAATACTTTCAAAAAAAGAAAAGATTTAATTAAGGGTTCCCTTTATTTAATTTCCCTTTAATATTAAAAGGGCATTTAAGCCATTTATTAATCGATTAAATTACCAAAAATTACATGAGTGTTTCTTAAGCCTACTAGCACCTATCCTGGTCCATTGGACCCACATGTAAGTGTTGGATGCTAGGAAATTAAATATTGTGGAAAATAACAAAGGCTAACTAGTGATTCAACATAAATGCATATAAAAATAAATAAGTATCAAAATGATCCAATTTTTCTTGTGCTTGCTCTCTGGACTTAAACAAGCCTAAAGAACCAGCACATTCACATGGAAACCTTACTGAACTTGGTATATTAATTTACAAAGGAAAACATGCATAATTCAAGAATAATTGTTTCTGTTAATCCAAAAATCATGATTAATTCACAGGATGTGTATTTTGACACAACAAGACAGTGTGCACAAGTTGGGCTCAAGAACATAAATATATTTAGCATGAAAAATCATGTGGGCAGATCTGGCAGAAATGGACAAACATTTTTATAAAACGATTTACATCATAACTTTGTGCAATTTTTGGCCTAGGAGCTAGTCATGACCTAACACACAGGATATCCAAAAATTAGCTACAGAGGAGTTATGGTTTTTGAGATATTGCAGATCTAGGAATTAGCTCAGGTCAGAATAACAAAAGTTGTAGGATAATTCACCGCGAATCCAAAAAAATTGTCCTTGCATTTTTCTGATTTTTCTGCAATTTTCTATGGAATTTACAAGTTTCATCCAAAGGTCAAACACTATTTAAGATCTAACTTTCACCAGGGTCCCTGGAAATTTCTGCAGGTTTACAACCATGCCCTTACTTTGCACAAAACTCCCTAGAAACATTTCAAACCTCGCAATGTCATCCCCGGGCGCCGGCCGGCGGCAGTCCGGCCAAATTCCGGCGAACCGGCGGCCGGGACCGGCCGGGCGCGGGCGGGGGATGGACCTCGGGCCCCGCGGGGGGCGATTTCCGTGCGCGGCTTGGTGCGGGGACGCCACCGGCGAGCTCACCCGGCGCGCGCCCGCGGCGGTGGCCGCCGGGAACGGCGGCCGCGGCGGTTTAGCCGCCAAGGCGCGTCGGCCGCGGCTTGGGGCGTCAAGGTGGGTGCGTGCGCTAGTGCTAACGGCCCGAGGAATGCCGGGGAGGGGTCTAGCGGGACGCTTGGCGCGGGAACGGCCATGGCGGTCGGTACGGCGCGCGCGTCCGCGCCGGGACGCCGCGGTGCTCGCTTTATAGACGCGAGCGAGAGAGAGCCTTCGAGGCTAGGGAACGCGGGGAGGTGGGGAGCCCGGCGGCCTGCGGGTGCGCGCGGCGGCCTCGGCAGGTGTGCCGGCGGGGGGGGAATCGAGCCGTGGCGGGGCATGTGGCGCGATGCCCCTCGCGGTGCCCCGCCCGAGGCGCGGCTCGGGGGAGTGCGCGGCCGACGCCGGCGCCTCGGCTTGCGCGCGCGCGCGCCCCTCCCCGACCGGCCGTGGTATGGGGTACGGCGGCGCGGCGGCCGCCGGCGCGTGGCGGCGCTCTAGAACGCCGGTCGCGGCGGCGCGCGCGACGTCGCCCGTTCCAGCCTTTCGGTTGCGGTGTATCTTAGTTTGACCGAAAATTTCTCCAAAAATTTGAACTAAACTGCACCGAGCAGTGAATAGGAAACTTGTAGATCTCACTACCCTCTACAACTTTTGTAAAGACCGTCTAGTGTTTTTCTCAACGGATTTGGCAGGAACGTCGTGCCAATATTGAATGCCGGCCTGTCTTGGAAAACAGGAGGTACTGTCAGTCGATCAAGTTTTTCGCTAATTTCCACTCAAAATTTGAATTTCCAATCTACATGAAAGTTGTGTCCCTCAACAAGATGGACAACTTTCATAAAGGTAGATTTTGAAGTGTTTAGGTGAAATTTGGGGAACGCGGCAAAAGTTCCGTACGACATTCGCTGACGTCAACGGTTAAGCCGGTTTTGACCGTGTCTTCGGCCAAGGGTCGACTACGGGTGTGTGTAGGCTTGGTCAAGGGGTTCATTAGGGTTCATTGGCGAGGTTTTCGGGGTGATGACCCAGGTTGACCTAGGTTTGACCGGTGTTTGACTGGTTTGACTCGGCTGATCCGGTCATTAGCGTTAATGATGGTAATTAAAAACCTGGGGCGTCACACTTAGTACTGCCTGGATGGATAGAGTAGGCAGAATCGTGAGCTTCTCTTAATATAGTCTCTCTGAGGTCCCCTGTTTCTGGAACACATAACCGACCTTTAAACCATACAGTTGCCTGTTCATCTTCAGTGAAATCTGGGGCTTCTCCCTGTTTCATACTCTCCTTGATTTTTCGAATCCCAACATCATCTAACTGCCCTTTGCGTATCTCCTGCTCCAGAGTGGATTGCACTTCCAAAGTCACTCCCTTTGCATGTGCAACAACCTCCAGGTTGAGCCTTTCAAACTCGTTTACTAACTCCTTAGGAAACTGGAAAACCATGGCCATGTTAGCATGACCCTTCCGACTCAAGGCATCAGCGACCAAATTCGTTTTACCAGGGTGATAGTGAATCTCCAGATCATAGTCTTTGATCAACTCTAACCAATAGTGCCTCCAAATCTTCAACGCATGAACCATTGCTGCTATCTCAAGATCGTGCGTAGGGTAGTTCAACTCATGCTTCCTCAACTGGCGAGATGCGTAGGCTATAACGTGACCTTCCTGCATCAGCACACAACCCAGACCCTGTCGAGATGCATCACAATAGATGTCAAAGCTCTTCTGCAGATCTGGCATCACTAGAACAGGTGTTGTGGTCAACCACTTCTTCAACTCTTCAAAACTGGACTGACATGCATTGGTCCACTTGAACTCTCTATCCTTCTCTAGCAGTGTGGTGAGAGGCTTCACAATCTTGGAGAATCCCTCAATGAATTGACGGTAGTAACCAGCGAGTCCAAGGAAACTCCTGATCTCAGACACTGTACGAGGGGGTTCCCAGTTCAACACGTCACTGACCTTGCTCGGATCTACCGCAATACCTCCGTTGGTGATGATATGACCCAGAAAAGACACTTCCTTGAGCCAGTACTCACACTTGCTAAACTTTGCATATAGCTCGTGCTCTCTCAGCGTCTGCAGCACAAGCCTCAAATGCTCCTCATGCTCTTCCTCATTCTTGGAGTAGATCAAGATGTCATCAATGAACACCACAACAAACTTGTCCAGATACTCCATAAAGATCTTGTTCATCAGGTACATGAAGTAGGCAGGTGCATTGGTCAACCCAAAGGACATAACCGTGTACTCATAAAGTCCGTACCTGGTGGTAAAAGCTGTCTTAGGAATATCCGAAGGCCTGATCTTCATCTGATGATAACCGGATCGCAGATCGATCTTAGAAAACACCTTGGCTCCTCTCATCTGATCAAACAAGTCCTCAATACGAGGCAGAGGATACTTGTTCTTGATGGTAACATCATTGAGAGACCTGTAATCAACACACATCCTCTATGTGCCATCCTTCTTACCCACAAAAATAACTGGTGCTCCCCAAGGTGATGAACTAGCATGAATGAACCCTTTACCCATTAACTCTTTAATCTGTGCTTTAAGTTCTTGTAACTGATCACTCCACAACACATTGCACTCAAACAAAATCCAGCTCAATCATGTAGCACAAAACCAAGCATTCAACCAATCTCCTAAACTAAGCACACTTTAACCGTTCGTCTACTAGCGATTACAAAAAGATCCTATTCTTAACTTAAGCCTAAGCACTATCTTCGGGCATGGCATCTATGCGGGCGTCAGGGGAGTCGTAGTGTGGCCTCTTGGGTGACGGGGAGGTGCATCCTTTCGTGGCATCATGAACCACTGGCTGCTCTCTGTTCTGCAGTGCAGCTTCCACGGCACGCTTCTGCAACTCCAGAGTGAAGATCTGCTGCTGTGTCGCGCATAGAGTGTTGCTGGTGTCGTCCAAAGCAGTGTTAACAGTGGCAAGTAGACTCCAGACATTGTTCAGTGTCCCTTCATAGGCTGGCACCGGGGCGATGTAGGTCTTGGCTTCCCCACTAGCTCTGAAGGGTGTGTACCGGCTGTGACGCCCCGGGTTTTTTATTAACCCTAACCGTCGGTCAACCCGGCAGACAGTGGTCAAATCACGGTCAACCTGGGCCCTCACCTCGAAAAACTCACCAACCAACTCTATTGAACCCTTTTAACTAGTAGACACACTTGTGGGGCCAACCCATGGTCAAAGACTTGGTCAAACCCCACTTAAACCCTAGTGTCCATAGCTGTCTATCGGAACTTTTGCCGCGTTCTCCAAAATTCACCTAAACACTCAAAATTCTACCTTTAGGAAAGTTGTCCATCTTGTTGAGGGACACAACATTCATGTAGATTGGCATTACAAATTTGGAGTGGAAAGGCATGAAAAACTTGCTCCAAGGTCAGCATCTCATGTTCATGAAAACATGTTGGCATTCAAAGTTGGCAACTGCTTCTTGCAGATTCTGTTGAGAAAAACCCTATATAGCCTTTTTGAAAGTGATAGAGGGTAGCTAGATCTACAACTTTCGTATTCAAAGGTTAGTGCAGTTTTATTCAAAAATTTTGAGTTTGTCGTGTTCAAACATGTGCTCAGCAAAATAATATGGCAGGGCGTCGCCCGTGCGCCGCGCGTCGCCGGCCGCGTGCCGCCGGCCCTCGGCGTCCGCACCCGTGCGCCTCCCGACGCCCCATCCACCCGACGCCGATCGCGCCCCTAGGCCGCGCGCCCGCCGAGGTGCCCGTGCCCCACGACGCGCGCGGGGTCGGCGCGCGCCACGCGCCGACGCGCGCGCGCGCGCCGTGCGACGGCCGGACGCACCCCTTCGAACCGGCGGTCCGTCCGCATCTCCCCACCCGCGCGCACCGTGCTACGGCCGTGGGTCACGCCGCCATCACCGCCAGGCTGGGCCGGGACTATTTAAGTGCCTCCATTCTTCCCCCTCCGCGCTCCAGACCGCCGCCGCCCTCCACTGCCGCCGCCGCCGGTGAACTTGCTGCGCCGCTAGCCCTCACCGTCGGCCGACTGTTTCGCCCTCTCCCCTAGGACCCGTGGAACCTCCCAGGGTCACGCATTGTCCACCCCGTGTGCCTTCTTCGCCGGAGCCCGAGCTATCGCAGCAGCCGCCGCCGGCTGCCGTCGAACCCCCACGCCGGCGTGCTCTCCGTCTCAACTTCGACCACCCCCAGGCCCTAGGTGAGCTTGCACGCGATCCCGAGCCACTCCCCGGCCAGGAGCGCCGCCGGAGCCACCGGATTTCCGCCGAGCTCGCCGCCTCCCATGGCCAAGGGCCCAATTGCAAGGCCGGAGTTCTTTGTAGGGAGTTTAGTGCAAACCAGGGGCCTATCTGTGAGAGTCTAAATCTTTCCAGGGACTTCGGTGCAAAATGAATCTTCAATAGTGTTTGCAGTTTGCAGAAACTTGTAAAATGCGTAGAAAATTTAGAAAATTGCAAACTCAATTTTGTTGGATTCGTGGTGAAAATACTACAACTTTTGTTATACTCACATGGTTTGATTCTGGATATTTTTAGCATGAAAAATAAGAATGTGAAAAAACTAGATCTGCCATAACTCAAAATCCACAGGTCTGTTGTATCCAATTTTTGGATATGTTGTGTATCATGTCATGACTAGCTCCTGTGCTAAAAGTTGCACTAAGTTATGCAGTAAATCTTTTTTATATAAATTGTTTTCCATTTATGCAGAATCTGCCTAGATGATTTTTGTAGCTAAAAGTATTTAGGTCTTTGTGCCCAACTTGTGCATGCTGTCTTGTTATGCCAAAACAGACCTCTAGTGATTTAATCATGATTTTTGTATGAGCAGAAATATTTATTCTTAATTTGTGCATGTTTTCATTTGTAAATTAATGAAACAAGATCAGTAGAGCTTCTAGGTGTGCTTGTTGGTTCCTTAGGCTTGTGTAGGACCAGAGAGCATGTATAAGGAAGATTGGAGCATTTTTATGCTTATTTATTTTTGTATGCATTTAATTTGATTGCTAGCTAGTCTGTTGTTATTTTTCCAAAGTAATTTATTTTCTAGCTTCCAAGCTTTGCATGCGAGTCCAGTGGTTCAGTATGGGTGTTGTGATGCTTAAGAAACCCTTCTTTAAATTTTTAGTGATTTATTGCTTAATAAAAAGCTTTAAAGGTCTTTTAAAGATTGAAGATTGATTAAAAAAAGAAAATGCTTTTTAATTCTTTACCCTTTTTGGGAAGTGTTACCTAACTTAATTAAAAGGCTAAGAGCACACCCTTGCTGATAAGGAATTAATTTATAAATAAATATCTTTGTACACACCCTTGCTAGTGAGAGGTAAAAGGGATAAACCTTCACATGAAATATCAAGTATAAAGGGAACATTAATTCAAGTGTGTAATAAAAGAATGAAACATATATCAATAATAACCTTCATAAAAAGAAATTAATAGTTAATTATTTGTTAAGGTGAATAGGACCAACAAGAGTTGGATAAGATAAACAAATTGTCACATCACCTGAACCCTGCATTGCATTCCGTGTAGATCTTCCTGACGGTGACTACTCACTCGTCCCGGAATCCGAGGAAGGACGAGCAGAAGCTTCGCTACAGTACGTGGAAGTGCTCGACGACACCGAGGGTGCTCAGGCTAACTTCGCTGATGAAGGCAAGCCCCGGTACATCTGACCCAGTTTTCAAATTTTGTTATCCAATTATCTATGGATGCTTGCGCATTTAAGTTTAGGAGTTGTATGGAACCTTAGATGCATGATCCCTAGGTACCTTTGTCCTTACTAGTATGATAGGTTGATAGCTGCTAAGCTATAGGACCGTTACAAGTCGGGCGATGATGTCACTCGCGGGAATAGGTTCCTAGATAGGAATCATAAGATCTCCTTAAATGGACTGCTCATGTGGTAAGAGCATGGGATTAGGCTCCGGTCCAATGGCTATTGTGGGTTAAGTGTTTGAACGTACTAAGCACTTGTCGGGAATGGGACCGGTAAGCCTAGTACCTTAATGAGACGGCTAGGGATTTAACTGTCACTACTCTTGGGATGTCTCACGGCTAGCTACTGGTGGTGTATGGTGAGTCTGGGTTCTTCGCGGGGTATTCCGGATAGCCTGCACCAAAGACTGTGGCTTTTTATCCCGACCCGAGGATTTTTGGGAACCGCTTGGTGGTTGTCCTCGCGAGGGGCATCCCACCATGTGTTTAGGTCTACCTTGCAAGGTTTGAACCAATCGATTGTCGGCCTCTCACCGTTATCTGAGACTACTTACTCCACTAGCCATGAGATCCCTAATGATGGAAGTTGATGAATATTATGCTTGATTAATTCTATTGTACAACCTTGTCTGTACTAGATGGCTAATTTAGTAAAGATTAAACCCACTAGAACTTGTGCTAAAATCTTGAAAGTAAGGACATACTCTTTGTTACTTTTCAACAAAAGCAACCCAGTGGCCAAAAATTCTTTCATGTCTAGAGTTGGTGAAGTAGATATCACCGACGGGTAAGTCTTGTTGAGTATTAGTATACTCAGCCTTGCTATAACATGTTGATCCAGGTAATGCTTTCGGTGATGTGTGGCCCGGAGAGATCCCGCCCGGCTGGGAGCTGGAGTGGGTGGAGGATGACGACTGAAGGCATCATGGCTGGCCTCTCGTGGTGTTCTCGCTTTCCGCTTAGTTAATTTCCGCTGTTTCGAAAAACTCTGAACTACGTTGCTATGACAAAAACTTCGGTTTGTAATAATTAAACCCTTCGGGGTAAATTTCGGATGTTATTTAAGTTGTATCTCTGTACTCGCCTTCGCGTGAGTTTTAATGCATATATGTCGATCCTTGTTGCTATTTAAGTGATTTACCGGGCGTTAACCCGGCGACTAACGACAGGATGATACTTTATTATCGCCTAAAGACCAAAGTGGATTGGTTTAGGCGATTGTACGGTATTTTCCTGGGCGGGTTGTCACACCGGCAGTGGGTATCCTCCAACCTGTCACGCTCCTTGTGAGAGATCACATAGAGCGCCCTCCGAGCTGACTCCGCTATGCCAACGTCCATAGTGGTCCTGTGGTGTCGGTGTTTTAGACCGGCAACCTACTAAGGGGAGTACCCGAAGTAGATGAATGTGGCCTCGCCGAGATCGGTAACTGAAGGATCAGATGGCGACTAGAGAGGGGGGGAGTGAATAGGAGCCGGTAAAAATTCTTCCCAAAGAACCCAGCCTATGCCCTAGTCAAACCCCGGTCACACACGAGCGATGGATCGGATCACACACCAATCGCCAAGACAACGAGGTTATGGATCAACCTCTAGCCTTAGGAACGATTCCTTGAAGCACACGCGGAAGCACGAGAAAGAAAGGGAGGAATCGAAACAAGAAGCACGACTCACGGCCTGCGGCGACCGTCCGGCCGGGCGGTGCGGACCGTCCGCGATGGGCCGCGCGGACCGTCCGGCTCGCTACCGCGGACCGTCCGCGCCAACACCGCAGACCGTCCGGCCTGCGCCGCGGACCGTCTGTTAAATCACACAGAACCAACAGAAGCGACCCACGAACCACGGACCGTCCGCGGGGAGCACGCGGACTGTCCGTCAGGCACCCGCGGACCGTCCGCCCTCTGCTGCGGACCGTCCGAAACTTCGTCCAACCTAAAACCAAAATCACGATGGATCGAAACGAAAGGAGAGCAAGAATAGGAAGAACACGGGACGAACCCTAGCCACGCATACCGTCCGCCAGGTCCTCGCGGACCGTCCGCCAGGTGCGGACAGAGCAGAAAACGCCCGACCCCGAAAGTCAACTCCCCCAAATCATCACCGGATTTCCCAAACGGTTGAAGCTATGGAGACAAGGGTTTGGGGACTTGAGAAGCGTCACACAAGGATGCTATAGCCCAAAAATCTTGCCTCCTAACTCCCTAAATCACCAGGAATCGCGAATCCTTTGAGCACCACCAAAAGCTAGAGCACCGAACGAAAATCTACGAATCCAAGTGGTTTCCCGGCGTTTGAGGGCACAAGATCAATCACAAAGATGCATGAGACATCTATCCATGTTTCCCTCAAAGAAATCCGGGGAGAAACCCACTCAAATCCGTGGAATCACACCGAGAACAAAGGCACGAAAACAAGCACAAAAGACCACGAGAAACACAACTCCAAATCTTCTATACAAACCAGGAAAGATTCACAAGGTCTAGCATGCCGCCCTAGCATCCATCCCTCTCAACAAATCTCTCATGAAGCTCTCATGCTAGCCTAGAGAAAATGGAAGAAAAATAGCTACGAAAATGAGAAAACGGAGGGAGGAAATGAAACCCTAAGTCGCAGAGAGAGAGAGCCATCCACACACACTCATGGCTTATATATCAGGTCCCGCCGAAGTGGTAAATGACTCGACTACCCCTAACTTAACTACTGGCGATACAACCCACGTAGGGGCATTTAGGTAATGTTTGTGGGTCTTGCCATCGGACGACCACGCCTTTGCCGCACCACGCGTCCTCCCGACGCAAGCCATGCGATCCCGCCGCGTGTCCTCCGCCTCGAAGCTTCTCGACACGTCCGGATCCCGTCTTCGTCGTGTTGGGCCCTCGGACTTGGTTTTGAGGCCCAAACCAAGAAACTGTCCGCCGATGGTTTTGTGGGCAAACCACCAAACCCCACGTGCTTGGTCCGGCCTCCCGCCAAACCACTTGACTCGACCGCCACCGTGCACCGGCTCGATTGTCCATGACTTCGTCTTGCTCGTGTCGCCACCATGTGGCCCGCACCCAGTCCTGCTGTCCACCGGGTCCCTCGAACCGAGCCTACTTGTCTCTCCATCTCCCGAAGGCCCCTCAAGGCTGAAGACCTTTCGCGCCCGTTCTTCACCTGCAACAACACGAACTAGGCCGCAGCCTACACCTGCGCACTAAGCCAAGAGTCAGTCCAACACCCGTTGTCAATCACTCATCACTGAGGAGCGGTCATCCATCGACCACTGGGACGCTCCTGGTCCTCAATCTCCCCCTTGATGAGTGCATTGACAACACACAACGTGAAATGAAATTCAGAGAAAGAAAGAAAGGAAGAAGAAAGAAAAACAAAGAAGCTCAACTCATGACCAAAACCGAAGAAAGGCAAAGAAAGGTCACAAGCCAAGCCAAGCACAAACTCCACACCGAAAACAGCAAGGAAGCTCCCCCTAAACAAATGCAAGCTCCCCCTGAACATGTGGATGCAAACTTCCAAATTTCAGCTCACCTCTTCTGAATTTTCATTAAGATCACCTCTTCTCCCCCTTATTGACAATGTATGAATCAAGGTGAAAATGCAGAAATGCAAAACAAAGCATATAAGCATCTACATGAGCTTCTTAAATAGGCCAAATCTAGTGTCAAAGGCTAAAAATGAGACAAAGATCACACATATGAATCATAGCATAGTCAAAGCATTGCCACAAGTAATATATGAAAATACAAGCATGTGACAAAGCAAAATTTTCAGATTTAAGCAGTTTTACCAAAAGAAGGCTCGCTTCACATGTAAAAGCCTATCCATGTCACACTTGAGCCACAAACATGCATATCATTCAAAGATCATACGAGGATAGCAAATTCTCAGCAAAAGATCATGGAAAACACCCATAAAGCAAAGCATGTCATGTCAAAGCTCATGAGCCATGTGTCCACTTCGGGGAGACTTCTCCTTCGGTGAACATCATGCAACATGTTTTGCACCCATATGAAAGATAAAACATTTTAAGCATAGACATGATGGATGGAGCATTTTTCAAGCATTATACACTTCTTTTCAAGATTAAATCATTTCATGGTACATGAAGTGCCTTTGCGGCAAAAAGAAGCTTATGCTCCCCCATGAATGCAACATAGGCTAAACATTCACAATGATATTCGGCCTTTGGCCCAAATGCAAGAACAAGGCATCCAAGCACAATCTAAGCATGAAAAGCACATTTAGACCAAACTGTGACATGGATACACCACTACACATGAGTAGAGCACATTTCATCAAAAATTAGTCAAGATTAGCATTTATTTCAAAAAGGGCTATCTCACCACACATATATCTCACATATTTCAAGAGCATAGCCTCACATCACCATTTTTCCACACATATGACCAATATCTCACAAATAGCCAAAGAGACTCAAATAAGGCATATGAAAGAAGCTCATCATCCTAAAATGCAATATGATACAAATGCAACATGATATATGACAAGATGGCTATCCTACCATGGTTTGTACATCAAGCAAAGCATGTATATACATCAAAGTAAAACATGGTATGATACATATGATACAAGATAAAATCCCCCAAGAATCAACTAGAAAGGGCAACAAACCCCAAGTTCCCCCCGCAAGCGCACAAATGTAGCTTGGTCGAGAGGCTTTGCAAAGATGTCGGCTAGCTGATCTTGGGTAGGGACATGGCTCAACACAATGGTTCCTTTTTCCACATTGTCCCTCAAGAAATGATACCTCACTTCTATGTGTTTGGTTACGGGAGTGAAGCACCGGGTTTTTGGCTACGCTTATGGCACTCGGTGCTATCACAAAGAAGTGCGATCTGGGTGCACTCCTCACCAAAGTCTCTTAAAGTGTATGAAATCCACAACAGCTTGGAACAACAACTCGCGGGCCGCAACATACTCCGCCTCGGTGGTAGACCGAGCTACACCGGACTCGCTTGCGGGAAGACCATGAGACCAACGAAGAACCAAGAAACTGGCAAGTACCAGAAGTAGACTTCCTCTCGACTCGACATCCAGCAAAATCCTCATAGGAAAAACCATGAAGAGAAAGAGTCGAGGAGGACGAATACCAAAGGCCAAGACCGGGGGCGGTCGTAGGTACCTGAAAATCCTCTTGACGGCCTGTCGATGTGATGTCCTCGGCGAAGCCTGAAAACGGGCGCACAGACACACGCTGAACTGTATGTCTGGCCTCGTCGCCGTCAAGTAGAGGAGGGAGCCGATCATGCTCTTGTACTCCCACTGGTCCACTGGTTCTCCGTCCTCATCTGCATCCAAAGTGGCCGTACTCCCCATAGGAGTCGACATCGGCTTCACATCTTGCATCTGGAACTTCTTCAGCATGTCTTTCGTGTACTTGGTTTGATGCACAAATGTTCCATCTTTCACTTGCTTGATCTGCAGCCCGAGAAAGTACTGCAACTCGCCCATCAAGCTCATCTCGAACTCCCTGCTCATCTCATCTGCAAACTTGGCAACAAGGTTATGTGACGAGCCACCAAAGACAATATCATCCACGTATATCTAAACAATCAACAAGTCATTTCCATGCTTGAGGAGAAACAAAGTCCTATCCACGGTACCCATCACAAATCCTCTACTCAACAGAAAACCTCTCAATCTCCCATACCAAGCACGGGGCGCCTGTTTCAACCCATACAGAGCCCTTTTCAACCTGTACACCCTGTGTGGGTATAGCTTGCTCTCAAACCCAGGTGGCTGCTTCACATACACCTCCTCCTCTATGACCCCATTCAGAAAAGCACTCTTCACGTCCATCTGAAACAACTTGAACCCTTTAGCCACGGCAAAGGCTAGAAGGATCCGAATTGCCTCAAGACGGGCCACAGGAGCAAAGGTCTCCTCATAGTCGATCCCCTCCTTCTGACTAAACCCCTGAGCAACAAGTCTGGACTTGTTCCTCACAACCATCCCATTCTCTCCCTCTTTATTCTTCCAAACCCACTTGGTTCCTATGGGATGGCAATTTGGAGGTGGTTCAACTAACTCCCACACCTGGTTCCTCTCAAAGTTTTCCAGCTCCTCATGCATAGAACTGACCCAGTTTGCATCAGATAAAGCATGTCCAATGTCATTGGGCTCAAAGGTGGCAACAAAAGCAGCATGAGCAAAATGAGAGGAATTTCTAGACCTTGACCGTGTAGTGTGTTCGTCGATGTTCCCAATGATCTTCGACAGGGGATGCACTTCTTGAATCCGCCGGGGAGCCTCACGCCTCGAGACTACCTCCCCCTCAACTTCGGCTTCTCTACTTTGGTCCTCTTGTCGCACCGTCGTTGTCCATGAAGTAGACGGTCCACGCTCCGTAGTGGTCGTAGGGGAAGTAGTGGGTACACACTCAGCTTCAGGCGCATGGTTCTCCCCATCATCATCTCCAGCTGTCGGTGCGGAATATGGTCCCGACACTAACCAGTAGAAAGCGCCGAGGTCTATCCCTCAATGGTCGATGCTAAGCAATGAGAGACACGGGTTTTATCCTGGTTCCGGCCGAGGGGGCCGTACGTCCAGCAGTGGCGTGCTCAAGGCACTGTATTGCTCAGCACCGGGGGTGCCTGTAGTGGGGCTGCTACAAGCAAGGCGGGAGAGGAAGCGTGGCTTCCAAGTCCCTGGAGGAGTGGCTGAAGATATTGTGGGAGAATTTGGAGAATGAGTACGTGGCGTGCTGTGTGTTCCTGTCCGTCTCCCCCCTGCGGCTGGGGGGTTCGCCCCCCCTTTTATAGATCAAGGGGGAGGCGGATTACATGCGCGCCGTTCTATCTAGCTACGTGGGGAAGCACGACGTGCTATGCTGTAGAGTGGGCGGCCGTCCGGACGATCCTCGCAGCGATCTGGCCATGATGGCCTACCTTGCACCCGAACAGTGGCGGTTCGAGGGTAGAGGGGCGGCGGATGGTGGCGATGTCCTCGATAGGCTCGAGGGAGGTGCTGACGTTGGCCTCTACGGGGCACAGGAGTAGGTAAAGCGGCGTCTCTTCCCGACGCGCTCCACAGTGTTGGGGTTGTTGCTATAGCGCCTGGCGTGCGCCTGCACGCGCGGGGACGGCGACCACGCCGTTACAGTGGCAGGGATGGTGTTCCACCGGCCTAGCGCCTCCACCTAACCCTGCAGGGTCACAAGAAAGTGAATCGAGGGTGCATCCGGCCCCCCTTCGAGGGCTCGGTGCGTTAGCCGTCTTTGGAGCGGGCGCACGGCGTCACGGGTCGACACCGGCCGCGCCGCACGGTCCCTCCCCACGGGGATGGGGATGGGCTCCTCCCACGGGGAGTTGGTGCGGCGGCACGGGGGCGCGAGCCCCGGCGCATGATGGCGCGCGTCCCGCCGGTGTCGGGCGTTAAATGCCCGTGTACGGGGGCCGGCGCACGCGTGAGGGGCGCCCCTCGAGCGTGGCGGACCCCGGTCGAGGGTGGGGCATACCCTCGAGTGAGGCGGAACCTGCTCGAGGGGGAGCGAGCCCTCGAGCGAGGCAGAGCCCGCTCGAGGGAAGTGCTGCCCCTCGAACGGGGCGGAGCCCGCCCGAGGGTGCGCGCATCCTCGAGCGAGGCGGAGCCTGCTCGAGGGGATCTCTAAGAGGGCTGCCTTGATGGGCCGTCGGGGTCCCTGCGGCGTGGGCCGTTTCCAGCATGGTTAGGCAAAATGTGTTTTGGCTTTGTTGCGGGTTTTAAGTGAGGGTTTCCCCGTTGTTTAAGGGGACCTCTAGGGCTGTCCCCGACAGTAGCCCCCGAGCATCTGCGGGTTTGCCATTGAGGCTCCCGCATGCCGGAACTCATCGATAGGACGTTCTTCCCTCCTTGTTTTGCGAATGCTCACCGTGGGGCCGCGTCGGCGGGACCCGCGGGTCTAGCCCCCGAAGCCTGCGGGCAGAGTGTGGGTGCTCCCGCAGGGTTAACCGCGAGAACGGGTCGAGAGGGCGTGGCACATGTTTCAACCGGCATCGGCGGTGTCTCGGCCGGCTTCGGTGGACGCACGCGCCGCCGGCGCCCGGTCTCCGGCGGGTGCAGAGCCAAGGAGGTGTAGCCGTGCGTTAAGCCCCCGAGCACGGGCCCGTTCGAGGCGATCGGGTAGAGCCCTTACGACTTGTTTCTTAACGCGCCCTCGCCGTCCCTCCGCGGGACGGAGGGTGAGGTTTCCGCAACTCCCATCGAGCGGGTCGCGATTGCGGATTCCTCTTTGAGGCCGCTGGTGGGTGGTTCGAGTGGACGCCCATGCCCCGTTCGATAAGGGTAGGGCGCGTGGTCCAGAGACACGTCCATGGAAGCGCTTGCGTGGGTTTGCTAGGTGGGGCTCGGTCCCGTTCGATAGGGACCGAGGGCGCGGAAGCTCTCCCTCGGTGGGATCCCCCGACCAGGCCGCCCTCGGCCGGCTCTCGAACACGACATGTGGGGCACCCTCGAGCCGACGGGCTCGAGGAACGGCTCGAATGCGCGTGCCCTCGTCGTCCCTGACTCTGCGATCTGGGGCGCCTGTTCGAACCCGTCGAGGGTCAGGCTTCGAACCTCTGATCAGTAGGGCCGTGCGGGGCGGCGCCTGGGCGGCCTCGTCTTTTGCGTTTGCGGCCGTCGAGGGGTCTGGGTGAGCCAGCCCTCGGGGCGCTGGTTGGTAGCACAGCGCGGCATGGGTGCTTGTGGTGCCTGCTTTACTTCAAGCAGGCCCCGGGCGACCTTCTCACGCCGATGTCCCTTCGAGGGCTGAAATCATCTTGAGCCAAGGGCTCGTGCCGCTCGAGGGTTTTGCGTGGCATGGGTGCCGCGGTGCACCTTTACTTCAAGCGGACCCGGGCGACCTTCTCACGTCGATGTCCCTTCGAGGGCTGAAATCGTCTTGAGCCAAGGGCTCGTGCCGCTCGAGGGTTTTGCGTGGCATGGGTGCCCGTGGCGCCTGCTTTACTTCAAGCAGGCCCCGAGCGACCTTCTCACGTCGATGTCCCTTCGAGGGCTGTCTTTGTCTCGAGCCAGGGGTTCGCCCCGCTCGAGGGTTCTCCTTGCTTGGTAAGGGACCGGGTCATTAAATGCCTCACAGCCGAGGCTGCGGTTTTGCGACGCGGGCGCGCCTTTTTAGGCATTGCGGCCGCGCGCGCGCGCGTAGTTGGCGGCGTGGCAGGCGGACGTGACCGCTTGCCTCGGTCCCTGCAAGTCTTCGCCTTGATGATGGCCCGTCCGCGGTGATGTGGCCGCTGCAGTCGTGGTGGGGCCCGTTCGTCGCCGTGAAGGGAAGATTCCCTGCAGTTAATGCGCGCGGGACATCCGCCCCGGAGAGCTCGCCCGCGGCTTATAAATCTGAGGGGAGGGGGAGACGGCGGTTTTTTTACCTTGGCGCCTCACCATTCCAGCCCCTTGTGCCTTCGTCTTCGCCTCGCCTCTGCCACCGTGCGGTGTCGCCATTAGAGCTCTTCTTCCGTTTCTTGTCCTCCGCTCTCGCATTTCTTCTCCTCATGGCACCGCCTCCGCCCCTCACGATCCTTGACCCGTACGCCTGGGAGCGGTCGACGGTGACTCCGCTGGCCCTTGGCGAGCTGGTCACCGCCGGCCACCGACGGCGAACGAGGATGGCCGCCGGCGGAGTGGATAGTGCCACCGGCGGCGACCGCGCGCCCAACCCGCCGAAGGCTACGTGGTCGGCTTCATCCGCTTCCACGAGCGGGGCTTCAACGCGCCGGCGAGCCGCTTCATGCGGGCGCTGTGCCACTACTACGGCGTGGGAGCCGCACAACTTCGCGCCCAACGCGATTTCGCGGGCGGCCACGTTCGTGGGCGACTTGCGAAGGGTACCGGGGGATCCCGGTCAGCGGGAGCTGCGGGTACACCTCTTCCGCGCGGAGCTCTTCACGCAGCCCACGACGGAGCCAAGGACCCGCCGCGCGGTGCGCGCGGGCGGGATGTCGCTGCCCCGGCGGGGGCGGTTCAAGGGCGACTACATCCCCCGCACCATGACGACGAACAACGCCGGGCCGGGAGCGGGGATGGTTCTACTTGCGCAACACCGAGCCCGGCCTCCCCCCCCCCCTACACCGGTCGGGTGTTCAAGGAGAAGCCCAGCTCCTGGGGCTACGGGATGTCTACGGCCCAGCACCGGAGGCGGCAGGACTCGGTCCTGACCGCCCTGAGGAGCCTGTCGGGGCAGGGGCTGACCGCGTTGGGCGTCCTCGCCTTCCTCCATCACCGGCAGATCGTGCCTCTGATGGAGAGGCCGCTCTGCATCTACGAGATGACGGAGGCGGCCAACCCCGTCGATCTGGCGAGGTCGCGGATGCTCCCGACCCCCCTCGGGCGGGCGTATGCGCTCACCCGGGCGCGGAACGCCGTCGACACCCGGATGCCGATGCATCCGGACCGGACCCCATGGGACCTCGAGATGCTCCCCACCGGCCCACTGGTGAGTGTGATTCTTGATTTTGTTTTAGTTCTTGGTGTTGCTTCTGCCTCCTGACGCGTCCTTGATGTTCCTGAGTGCAGCTGGTGAGCTTTACCGCCTCGAAGTCCGTTCCGCCCACCCCCGACTCCCGCGCGCTTGGTCGGGCGGCGCGGCGGCGGGGGAGCGAGGAACGGGCGGCGCGCGGGGAGGGAGCGCGCGAGGCGGCGCAACGAGCGCGCGGTGAGCGGCGGAACGCGAGCACGGCCGCGCGAGGAGCCGGGGCTCTCCTCCCCGGGGAGCGAGGGAGTACTCGTCCTCGGGGAGGGACGAAGAGGAAGAGGGCGATGGGGGGAGGCCCCTCGATAGGTGGGAGCCCCTCGCCCCCGCCGCGGGAGCCGCTCCGGCGGCAAGGGCGGCATCGCCCGGGGGCGGCGCAACGGCGCCCGCCGCCGGCAATCGTCATCGAGGGCGGCGCGCGCGCGCGGGCGCCGGCGCGCACCTTGGGGGCGCGTGCGGCGAGCGCGCCCATGCGCGCGGCGAGCGCGCGCGCGCGCGCGCGGGGCCGCGCGCGCGGCGGCGACGTCGGGGAGGCGCGGCGGCGGGCGCGCGGCCGCGCCGGCCTCATCCGTCGAGGCTTCGAGGAAAAGGAAGCGCGCCTTTTCCTCCTCGAGGTAAGGGGTTCGACCTTATATTTTGGTTTGATTTTTTGATGATCAGGCGTTCTGACCCTCCGTTTGTGCCTCGCGGGGGTGGTGCCAACCGTGCCTCCCCTCGCACCCGGCCAAGGTGCGAAGACGGACGCGTCCATCCCCACCCCGGCGACGCTCGTCGAGGGCGGTCACGAGCGGGGGGCGAGGGCACGGCGGCGGCGGGGCGAGAGCTCGCAAAGCCCGGCCGAGGTTTCGAGGCCTCCCGGCGGCAGATCCCGGCCGCCGCGGCGCGGCCCGCGGTTACCGAGGAGGGACCGGCGCCGGCCATTGTGGGGGCGCGAGCCGCGGTTGCGGCCGTGGCGGAGGCGCGGCCGCCGCGAGGCCGGCGTCGTGGAGGCGCGGTCCGTGGCGCCACCGGTGGAGGAGGGCGGAGCGGGTGCAACCGCGGCGGCGCCGTGGTCGCGGAGGCGCGGCCGGAGGTGGTGGCCGTGGCGCCGCGTCGGGCGCCCGCGTCCATGGGAGGCGCAAGTGGAGACGCGGTGGAGGGCGAGCGCAAGGGCGGTGCCGCCGGCGGTTCCCGGCGGAGGTGGTGGAGGTCCGGATGACGACTCCCCGCCGCCGGGTGGGATCGGTGGGCTAGCTTCCCCACACGCTCCCCCGAGCCCCGGGGAGGGGGCCCTCGTGAGGCGGCACGAGGGGCACATGGTGGCGGGGGATCGAGGACACGGTGCCGAGGCCTCGTCCTCCCGCGCCGGCCACCCCGCCGGTGGAGGGGGCCGTCGACGATCCCCCCGTGTTTGCCGACGCCGGGGGGGAGCGGGGAGCTCACGGGGAGAGCTCCGGAGCCACGGCGCCACGCTCAACCGCGCGCTGAACGAAGCGCTGCAGGTCCATGGCGGCCCCGCATGGCGCGTCTTCCAGGTAGGGCGTGGTTGCTCGCTTTCTTCCATCTCTCGTTTTTGTGTGCTGCCCTCGTGTCACAGTGCTTACGGGTTTTGATTTGTGGGTGCCAGGAGCATGAGCGCCGCGCCCACGACAAGTACGACGCCTTCGACCGGGTGAACACCGAGGTCCACCAGCTCCGGGAGCGGTGCAGAGCTTTCGACGCGCTTGCCGACGCCCTCAGGTCCCCGGACGGTGGCTAGCGTCACGGGCCATGGCCCCTGGCGCGACGAACTCCCCGAGAGCTCGCGGCAAGACCGGCGCGCCGCTCGAGCCTCGAGCGGGTCCGCGCGGCCCTCATCGATCGTGATGAGGCGCCGTGGGCGGCGCGCTCGGACTTGGAGAAGATGCGGACGCCGGCAACCAACCGGGGAGGCGGAGGTGGCCGGCGTCCCGCGGCGAGAACCGGGAGCTCCGCTCGTCGCTCGAGGGGGCGCGGGCGCAGCCGCCGCCGGGCGAGGAGCGGGCGCGCGGGCGGGAGCGGGACGGGCCAAGGAGGCCGACGACTTGAAGGCCGCCCACGACGCCTGGCCGCGGCGCTCGTCGTCGGCGAGGAGCGCCTCTGCGGAGAGCGCACCGCCCGCCAAGGGGCCGAGGGGCGGCTCCCGGCGAGGAGCGGGGGCCGCCCTCGTCGACACCCGGACGGCGGCCGGAGCGAGGAGCGCGCGCGCTCGAGGCGGCGCAGAAGTCATTGGCGGAGCGGGACGACAAGCTCTCCAAGACCGAGGGCGAGCTCATTGTGCTCAGCATTGCAAGCGCAAACCAGGAGATGGCCCTCCAGGAGCAGAGCGAGGCCGTCAAGCGCCTCGAGCTGGCGGTCGAGGCCGAGCGCCGCGCTCTCGAGATGGAGAGGAAACAAGTCGAAGGTGAGCCACTGTTTGACTCTTGCCTTGTTGGTTTTTCTGTTAGAGGGCTCGCGTTCCCCTTTCTGATTTCTTTCTTGTCTTGGCGATTCCAGGCTTGCGCACCGCCCTGGGGCACGCAGCTGAGCGGGCCGAGGCGCTGCAGGCTTCCTACAACTCCTCCGGCGGGGGGCTGCGGGAGCTGCGTGGTGCGGCCCTCGAGACCTGCCGCGCCGTGGAGGAGGGCGAAGCACGGGCCGGCGACTCGGCCGCCGGCCGCCCGCGCGCCCTTGGCGGTCACGTCACTCGAGCGGATGCGTCGGGCGCCGCACACGGGCGTCCGAAGGCCCTCGGAGTGGTGCGGTCCCACTACGAGGTCAACTTCGAGGCGCTGGCGGAGGGCTACATCGTTCCCGAGGGCGTCGAGGACGAGGTAGCGATGGAGCGTGTGGATGCACTCGCCGCCGACGCCGCCGGGTCGCTCGCTGAAGCCTTCGAGGAGTTCCTCTTCCCAGACAGCGCTGACGCTGCCGCTCCTTCCGCCTGAAAGCAGTTGGGCGCTAGGCCCATTTTTTGTTTGTGTATCAGTATTCTGGCCACGCGGCCTTGTAAATAAGCACGTTATCTCAGTCGCAAACATTTGTTGATACGAAATGAAATCTTTTGCTTATTGCGCTTTTTTGTTTCTCCTTCTTCCTGAGTAGATTTTACTTAGGGGAGTTCGATTTTCGCGGGGGGCCTGCTGGGTCGGAGGTGAGAGAGAAGGGCCGTATTCTCGCGGTGTAGGCTATCTCTAACTCACGCGCTCCTTCCGTTAGGCCGCCTGCGCCCTGTTCGAATCGTTGCTCGAGGTTGAAGTAGGAAACAAACTTAGCGCGTGTGAGTTGTTTTATTTTTGCGCAAAAAATGGGACCATTTTGGGGGGGTGCCCCCCGCAGTAGCCCCCGAGGGTAACTTGGGTTTCAGGGGAAAGCCGAGTTGCCCTTTCCATTAGACTTGAGGCGTTTACATAGTTGCCACCAACTGGGGCGTTGGTCATGTGATTTTTACAACGGGAAAAATGCTTGGGAATCCTAGCTAGGGGTAGAAACAGACGTAGGCTGTTGGATGTTCCAAGCGTTGGTGAGCTCTTCACCGTCCTCGTTGGCCAGCTTGTACGTGCCGGGCTTGAGTACCTTCACCACGACGTAGGGTCCCTCCCATGGGGGCGATAGCTTGTGGCGCCCTCGGTTGTCTTGACGTAGCCTTAGGACCAGATCCCCTTCACTGAAATCCCGCCGGCGTATCTTGCGTGCTTGGTAGCGCCTGAGGGATTGTTGGTACCTTGCAGAATGCATCAAGGCCACGAGGCGTGCCTCGTCCAGCTGATCCAGCGAGTCCTCGCGGGCTCGCTGGCTGGCATCCTCGTCATAGCCTCAAACCCTGGGCGAGCCGTATTCTATGTCCATGGGGAGGACGGCCTTCGCGCCGTGGACTAGAAAAAACGGGGTGAACCCAGTGGCTCTGCTCGGGGTGGTCCTTAGGCTCCACACAACCGCTGGTAACTCTTGGAGCCATTTTCGCCCGGATTTGTTCAGCCGGTCGAAAATTTTGGGCTTTAGGCCTTGCAAGATCATGCCGTTGGCACGCTCTACTTGGTCGTTGGTCTGTGGGTGTGCCACAGCTGCCCAATCCACTCGGATGTGGAACTTGTCGCGAGAACTCCAAGAACTTCCCCGCCCGTGAACCGAGACCCATTGTCGGTGATGATGGAGTTTGGCACTCCAAAGCGGTAGACGATGTCGGTGAAGAATGTTACCGCCCGTTCCTCGCCCGAGATTCGTGATGGGGCGCACCTCCACCCACTTGGAGAACTTGTCAATCGTGACCAACAAGTGGGCGAAGCCCCCGGCGCCTTCGCGAGGCCCGACGATGTCCGGCCCCCACACGGCAAATGGCCATGTTACGGGGGATGGTGCACGGGGCATGGGCGGGCAAGTTGGATTTGCGGGCGTAGAAGCGGCACCCTTCGCGGTGCGTACGATCTCGGCGGCGTCCGTGACCGCGGTAGGCCAGTAAAAGCCCTGGCGGAACGCGTTGCCGACGAGGGTGCGGGGCGCGGCGTGGTGGCCACAGATCCCCGCGTGGATGTCCCGTAGGAGCTCGCGCCCCTCGGGAATGGGCACGCACCACTGTAGGATGCCGGAGGCGGCGCGCTTCTACAGCTCGCCGTCGACGAGGGCAAAAGATTTGGCCATCCTTGCGATGCGCCTGGCCGCGGCCCGGTCCGCGGGGAGTTCCCCTCGAGCGATCCAGGCGATGTATTTTTCGCGCCAGTCCTCTTGGACAGGAGCCGGCTCGATGTCCATCACGTCGGCCTCGTGGGAGCCGTACCCCTCGAGGAGGGAGAGCACGTACGCCTCGTTCGAGGGGTCCTCGTCCATGGGTTCCGCACCCGCTGGATTCGAGGGAGCCCCCGAGGGTTAGTTGTGACTAGAGGGGTAGGGCTCGAAGACGACCGAGGGTTGAGCAATGTCGCGCGCGAAAACGTTCGGGGGGACGGTGATCCGCCCGGACGCGATCTTGGCGAGCTCGTCCGCCTCCTCGTTGTACCGGCGGGGCACGTGGTTGAGCTCGATGCCGTAGAACTTGTCCTCGAGGGCTCGCACGGCTCTGCAGTAGGCCTCCATCTTGTCGTCGTGGCAGCTCGCGTTCTTCATGACCTGATCGATCACGAGCTGCGAGCCCCCCCGCACGTCGAGGCGCTTGACGCCTAACTCAATGGCGATTTTGAGGCCGGCGAGGAGGGCCTCGTATTCGGCCATATTGTTAGACGCGGGGAAGTGGAGGCGCACCGCGTACCGCATGTGTTCCCCGAGGGGTGACACGTAGAGCGAGCCCGCGCCCGCTCCTCGTTTTCATCACCGAGCCATCGAAGAACGACAGTCCGGCCTCCGCTTGGATGCGGCGGCGGTAGGCGCGTATCCGTCCACTCGGCCGACGAAATCAGCCAAAATTTGGGTTTTGATGGCCTTGCGCGGGGCGTAGGCGAGCGTCTCGCCCATCAGCTCTACGGACCACTTGGCGATCGCCGCGCGCGTCGGGGTTGCGGATGATCTCCCCTAGTGGGAAGGAGGGAACCACCGTGACGGGGTGGGCCTCGAAGTAGTGGCGGAGCTTGCGCCGCGCAAGGACTACCGCGTACGGCAACTCGGACACGGGGGTAGCGCGTCTTTGTGTACGACGGGGACCTCGCGATGTAGTAGACCGGCCGCTGTACAGGCAAGGCGTGCCCTTCCTCCGTGCGCTCCACGACGATTACGGCGGCCGACCACCACGGGTGGTTGCGGCCACATAGAGCTGCAGGGGTTCGCCGTCTTGCGGCGGTGTGAGGATCGGGGCGTGCGTTAGAGACACCTTCAGCTTGTCGAGCGCATCCTGGGCCTCGGTGGTCCAGGAGAAGCGCTCGTGCTTCTTGAGGATGCGATAGAGGGGCAGGCCCTTCTCACCGAGCCGCGAGATGAAACGGCTCAAGGCGGCGAGGCACCCCAACACTTTCTGCACCCCTTTGAGGTCCCGGATCGGACCCATTCGTTCGAGGGCCGCAACCTTTTTAGGGTTGGCCTCGATTCCCTGCTGGGAGACAATGTATCCCAGGAGCATGCCCCGCGGCACCCCAAAAACACATTTTTCGGGGTTTAACTTGACCCCATTGGCCCGCAGGCAGCTGAACGCGACGCCAAGGTCGCCAACCAGGTCGTCCGCCTTCCTGGTTTTTACGACGATGTTGTCCACGTATGCTTCGACCGTCCGCCCGATGTGATCCCCAAAAACGTGCTGCATGCAACGCTGGTATGTTGCACCCGCGTTTCTGAGGCCAAACGGCATCGTGACGTAGCAGAACGTCCCGAACGGTGTGATGAACGAAGTCGCGAGCTGGTCGGACTCTTTCATCTTTATTTGGTGGTACCCGGAATAGGCATCAAGGAAGCAAAGCAATTCGCACCCAGCCGTTGAATCAACAATTTGATCAATGCGTGGCAAAGGAAAAGGAACTTTAGGACATGCTTTATTAAGACTAGTGTAGTCTATACACATCCGCCACTTCCCATTCTTTTTCTTTACAAGCACGGGGTTTGCTAGCCACGTTGGGTGGAACACCTCCTTGATGAATCCGGCCTCGAGAAGCTTCGCGGCTCCGCTCCGAGTGCCGTCGCCGCTCCTCGTCGAAGCGGCGGAGCCGTTGCCGCACGGCGCGGGCGTTTGGCGAGGATGTCAAGGGAGTGCTCGGCGACTTCCCTCGGGATGCACGGCATATCCGAGGGGCTCCACGCGAAGATGTCGGCGTTGGCGCGGAGGAAGTCGACGAGCACCACTTCCTATTTGGGGTCGAGGGTGGAGTGACCCTCAACGCCTTGCCCTCGGGGGTCGAAGGGTCGAGGGGGACCCCTTGGTCCGCTCCGCGGCCTCGAAGGTGCCGGCGTGCTTGGCGGCGGAGTCGAGGTCTTCGTTGACCATCTTCTCCAACGTGTTCACCGGCGCTTCATCCGGCGCCGGTGCCTCCCGCGTGTTCTACGCACTCGACGTCGCGATCAAATGCGTGCTCGATCGACGAGCCGACGGTGATGACGCCGTTTGGTCCCGCATCTTCATCTTCAAGTAAGTATAATTGGGGACCGCCATGAATTTGGCGTAACAGGGGTCGCCCAAGTATAGCGTGGTAGGCCCCCTTGAACCCCCACCACCTCGAAGGTGACGATCTCCTTGCGGAAGTTCTTTGGGGTGCCAAACCAAACCGGCGGGTCGATGCGCCCCGAGGGGCCGGACCACGCTTGCCGCGCAATGCCATGGAATGGCTTCGTGGCCGGGCCGCGCCGGTCCCGGCCCGATCCCCATCGGGCGCAACGTATGCGCGTAGAGGATGTTGAGGCCGCCGCACTCCATCCATGAGGACCTTCGAGAACCGTGCGTTCCCGATGATGGGGTCGACCACCAGCGGGTACTGGCCCGGGTTGGGGACGCGGTTCGGGTGGTCTTCCCGGCTGAAGGTGATGGCGTCCTCCGACCAATTGAGGAAGGACGGAGGCGCCCTCTCCGCGGCGAGGACCTCGTCTTGCTCCTTCTTGCGGCGGCGGGTCGACATGTCGACGGTTGGCCCCCCAAAGATGAGGAACACGTTTTCGATGGCGGGGAAGCCGCCTGCGTCGCCATCGCCTCCGTCTTTCTTGGCCTCCGCCTCCTTCGCGGCGGCACGGCCATAGAACTTCTTGAGCATATCGCCTTTGCTCAAGGGTGTGGTTCCGTGGCGTCTTGTGGTAAGGACATGGCTTTTTCGGCATGTCGTCGAACACCCCGGGCCTCGAGGGGCCGGTCGAGGGCCCCGTCGAGCCGGGTCAACAGCAAGGGCCTCGGCATTGCCGCCGTCGCGCCCCTGCTCGCGCGCCTCGCGGCGCGGCTTCTTCCCCTTCTTGCCTCGCTTGTCGTTGCAGTGGGGCTCCTTGGACTTGCTGCCCTCCGCGGGCGCGTTCTCCGAGCGCTTGCCCTTCTTGCCGTCGAAGATCGCCCCCACGGCCTCTTCCCCGGAGGCGAAGCTGGTGGCGATGTCGAACAGCTCGTTGGAGACCGCGAGCGGGCTGCGTCCCAGCTCCCGCACGAGGTCCCGGCACGTGGTTCCCTCGAGGAAGGCATGCACGATCTCGGATTGCGCCACGCTGGGGAGCTCCGTGCAGCGCTTGGAGAAGCTCCGTATGAAGTCCCGCAGCGACTCGCCGGCTCCTCGTGTGCAGGAGCGCAGGTCCCACGAATTTCCGGGGCGCACGTACGTGCCCTGGAAGTTGCCCACAAACGTGTGGACCAGATCGTCCCAGTTGTGGATTTGGCTAGCGGGCAAGTGCTCGAGCCATGTCCGGGCCGCGTCGCCGAGATGGAGGGGCAAGTTGCGGATGATGACCTCATCGCTGGTGGCCCCGCCCAGCTGACAAGCCAAGCGGTAGTCGTTGAGCCACACGCGGGGGTCCATCTCCCCGTTGTACTTGACGATGGTCGAGGGTTGGCGGAAGCGTTGGGGGAACGCCGCCGCGCGGATCTCTCGGCTGAACACACGGGTGCCTGGGGGCTCCGGCTTCGGGGAGCGGTCCTCGCCGCTGTCGTAGCGTCCGCCCCGTCGGGGGGTGGTAGCCCACTTGCCGCTCGTGCGTCCGCCCTGGCCGGTGCGCCGGCGTTGATGACGTTGCGGGCGTCGCCATCCAGCGCCCTACGTGCGTCAAGGAGCCGATCCTTGGCCGGCGTGCGCCCTTGGTCGGCGGGTCGCCCCGCTGGTCCCCCTGCGTGCACCGAGGGTTCGCCTCCCGGTGCAGCTTCGTTGTCCCGCGCATCCCCCTGTTGGCGGATGCGTGAGGCCAAGCTCTCAGCCTGCTGGACGGCCGCTTGCTCGATGAGAGTTTGCACCTCGCGGTGCAGGTCTCGAGCCTCGGGGGTCGAGGGTGCGCCGCATGGCCCACGGCGGCGTCGCGGCGGCGATGAGCTTTTGGCTCGCCCGCGGGGCGCGTCCGTATTGTCGACGTTGGGGACGGTGTTGATGCGGTCGCGGACTGTCGGCCCGGCCTCCCGTGCGCATTCGCCGCGCGCGGAGGCTTCCCCGCCATTGAGGCACGGAGTAGCCGCACCGTCCGTGTATTCCTCCGCCGGTTTGGCCTCGAGCTCGCGGGCTTGGGCCGATCGCGCGTCGGCGTCGGCCCCGGCGGGAGCGCTTGGCCCCGCGGCCGGGCGCGTGGCGATCCCCACGGGGCGGCGTGACTTCCCCGTCTCCGGCGCCCACCGCACGGCGGCATTGGCCGGGTCGTTGGTGATGACGGCGTAGCACTCCCGCGCGGGATCGTAACTCCCGGTCTTGGGAGTCGTCGGAGCGCGTACCGAACCGCAGTCCGTGGCGTCTAGGAAACGCCGAACACAAGCGGGTGCGGCACGCGGAGAAGTCCCACTCCGCGTACCCGTGGCGGTTGGCGGGTGGCAACGCGTCGACGGAGCCCGGGGACGATTCGTCCCCTGGCCGAGGCGCGGGGTCCCCGGCGACGAAGACGTGGCGGCCGGGCGGAACCCCCGCGCATCGTGGTGTTGACGTTGGCGTTGTAGGCCGACGTAGTGCCACACGGCCCGATGGGGATGCGCGGTCGCGGAGACCGTGCGCTGTCCCGCCGGGGGTGGTGGCGGTCGTGACGGCGGCGCGCGCGCGTTGAGTGGCGGCGCGCTCGGCTGCCGCCGCTCGGATCGCGCCCGGCGCGAACGCGCGCCGAGCAACGACGGCGTCGTGGCGTCGACGGGCCCGCGGCATCGTGCCTGCGGGCGCCGCGCGTGGTGGTGCGTGCGGCGGGGGCCGAGGCGACCCCGGCCCGGCGCCGCGCGCGGAGCTCCTCACGGTTGGTGAGGCGCATGAGATAGCCGTTCCCCGTGGCCACGAAAGTTCAGGTCCCCGAAGCGAATTTCGAACCCGGCTGGGAGGGGGTCCGAGCTACCCATGCAGTAGCGTGTACCACGGTACTCAGTGCGGATCACCATGGAGGGAGTTGACGAAATGACCTTAGGCGCTCGATTGCCCCACGGTGGGCGCCAACTGTCGGTGCAGAATATGGTCCCGACACTTACCAGTAGAAAGCGCCGAGGTCTATCCCTCAATGGTCGATGCTAAGCAATGAGAGACACGGGTTTTATCCTGGTTCCGGCCGAGGGGGCCGTACGTCCGACGGTGGCGTGCTCAAGGCACTCGTATTGCTCGGCACGGGGGTGCCTGTAGTGGGGCTGCTACAAGCAAGGCGGGAGAGGAAGCGTGGCTTCCAAGTCCCTGGAGGAGTGGCTGAAGATATTGTGGGAGAATTTGGAGAATGAGTATGTGGCGTGCTGTGTGTTCCTGTCCGTCTCCCCCCTGCGGCTGGGGGGTTCGCCCCCCCTTTTATAGATCAAGGGGGAGGCGGATTACATGCGCGCCGCGCTATCTAGCTACGTGGGGAAGCACGACGTGCTATGCTATAGAGTGGGCGGCCGTCCGGACGATCCTCGCAGCGATCTGGACATGATGGCCTACCTTGCACCCGAACAGTGGCAGTTCGAGGGTAGAGGGGCGGCGGATGGTGGCGATGTCCTCTGATAGGCTCGAGGGAGGTGCTGACGTTGGCCTGTACGGGGCACAGGAGTAGGTAAAACGGCGTCCCTTCCCGACGTGCTCCACAGTGTTGGGGTTGTTGCTACAGCGCCTGGCGTGCGCCTGCACGCGCGGGGACGGCGGCCACGCCGTTACAGTGGCAGGGATGGTGTTCCACCGGCCTAGCACCTCCACCTAACCCTGCAGGGTCACAAGAAAGTGAATCGAGGGTGCATCCGGCCCCCTTCGAGGGCTCGGCGCGTTAGCCGTGCGTGGAGCAGGCGCACGGCGTCACGGGTCTGACACCGGCCGCGCTGCACAGTCCCTCCCCACGGTGATGGGGATGGGCTCCTCCCCCGGGGAGTTGGTGCGGCGGCACGGGGCGCGAGCCCCGGCGCATGATGGCGCCGTCCCGCCGGTGTCGGGCGTTAAATGCCCGTGTACGGGGGCCGGCGCACGCGTGAGGGGCGCCCTCGAGCGTGGCGGACCCCGGTCGAGGGTGGGGCGTACCCTCGAGCGAGGCGGAACCTGCTCGAGGGGGAGCGAGCCCTCGAGTGAGGCGGAGCCCGCTCGAGGGAAGTGCTGCCCCTCGAACGGGGCGGAGCCCGCCCGAGGGTGCGCGCATCCTCGAGCGAGGCGGAGCCTGCTCGAGGGGATCTCTAAGAGGGCCGCCTTGATGGGCCGTCGGGGTCCCTGCGGCGTGGGCCGTTTCCTGCATGGTTAGGCTAATTGTGTTTTGGCTTTGTTGCGGGTTTTAAGTGAGGGTTTCCCCATTGTTTAAGAGGACCTCTAAGGCTGTCCCCGACACCAGCTTCATCCTTCTCCTCTTCAAAGAGGTCCTCGGCCATCTCTTCATCACCTGCACATTCAAAGCCAAGAGAGGTACATGGCATTGTCTCGTCGAAGGTCACCTCGCAAGTCTCCATGATTTTGTTAGTCTAAAGGTTAAGCACCCTATAGGCTCTAGAGTGGTTAGCATATCCAAAGAAAATACCATCACTAGACCTAGCCTCAAACTTGTCGAGTTTTCCCTTCTTAAGAATAAAGCACTTGCAGCCAAAAACTCGAAAATGACTCACCTTGGGTGCCCGACCATGCATCAGCTCATAACAGTCTTCTTCTTGAAAGCTCGCAATAAAATCTGTTGGAAACATGACAAGCTGTATTGACCGCCTCAGCCCAATACCTCCTAGGAGTCCTGTGCTCATCGAGCATCGTCCTAGCCATCTCACAAAGAGTCCGATTTTTCCTTTCCACGACTCCATTTTGAGGGGGCACATAAGGGGTCGAATACTGATGTTCAAGACCTAGATCACGACAAAAGGCATCAAAACGAGAGTTCTTGAATTCTGAGCCATTATCACTGCGGATAGCTCGAATAGCATTCCCATGCCTCTCGTTTCTCAACCTCACGATCAGATCTCGAACAAAACCAAAATTCTCACTCTTATCTTCCAAGAAAAACACCCAAGCATAGCGAGAGTAATCGTCCACCACAACAAGGACATACCACTTCCCACCCACCGAGCGAACTCGAGCTGGCCCAACAAGGTCCATGTGCAACAGCTCTGTCGGACGCTCGGTCATGATATTGGTCAGGGGTGGATGGGGAGTGGCTACCATCTTGCCATGCCTACATGGAGCACAAACCAAATCCTTCTCAAGCTTCAACCTCGGCAATCCTCGGACAAGGTCAAGACCACTCAAGCGGGAAACCAAATAAAAGCTCAAGTGTCCCAACCGCCTATGCCATTTCCACAAATCAGAAGAAGGACCGGCCATCAAACAGCGAGTAGGACCCAAAGAACGAGAAAAATCAGCCCTGAAAATCTGACCCTCGGGGATGATCATACAGACAAGATCACCTCAAGAATCCAGCAAACGAGACTCGCCAGACTTGAAACGCACCTCAAAACCCTCA
This sequence comes from Cenchrus americanus, assembly GCA_947561735.1. NCBI lineage: Eukaryota > Viridiplantae > Streptophyta > Magnoliopsida > Poales > Poaceae > Cenchrus > Cenchrus americanus. The sequence continues at coordinate 37,125,779 of OX387244.1, read as the reverse complement.
TCAAGCAACTGAGAAACCGAAAGCAAATTGAAACCCAAAGACTTCACAAGAGCCACTCTCTTCAACGTTACCTTGTCACTCACATGCACAACACCCTCCGAAAGCACCCTTCCTCGTCCATCGTCCCCAAATGTGATGTACATCTTTTCCTTCACTGGGGTGAGGCTGGAGAACCACTTCTTATCTCCGGTCATGTGTCGAGAACATCCGGAGTCAATCAACCAAATGTTCTCCAAGCCTCCTGCCTGTAGTCAGAAACAAGAACGAGAGTGAGCTAACGACTCGACACTGGGGTTAGCACAAAGAAAGTTAAACCAGTGTCGAGCCATCTGCTCAAAGGAGGGGTTAACAAACATCATCCCCTTGCCACCAAATTTCCCATGTCCCATGGGAGGAGTACGAGCTCCGCCTTGCGTTTCTCCGACTCTCGTGTAGTCGATCAAATCTCCTTGAGAGCAAGGCCAGCTCCTCCTCACCCAGCACATCAAACTCCTCATCTGGAATGGACATAAGAGAAGACAAGGAAAACTGTCGATAGGAAGGGTTAGATTTGCCCTTTGATCCGCCCACAAGAGCAAGACTATGGTCGGCCGAGCCCTCATGCTTGGATTGCAACTTCCCGTCAACCTCGGCCGACTTGAGCTTAGAAAAGAGGTCATCCAACTCAATAGTCAAATAATGCCCAGACTCCTTGATGGCCTCAACCTTAGCACCCCAAACATTTGGGTCCAAGACATGCAAGAGCTTCAAAGCCTGATCATGCTCGGTGTAAGGAAAATCCTCAACATTAGCTTTCATGTTGTTCACGATGGCGGTGAACCTCTGAAACATCGCATCAATGTCCTCACCGAAAAGTGGAGTGAAGTTCTCATATTGCATCCGGTAAGAGACAAAGAGGCGAGCCTTCACATGGTTATCACCACCGTGAGCAACCAACAACTTTTCCCAAATTTGCCAAGCAAGATTCAAATGGCGAACACGCTCAAACTCAGGATCACACAGGCTCCGGACCAAGTGATCAACGGCTTTTGCATTAGCCTCATACTTGGCCTTAGCACCGCCATCGGTCACCATAAGAGTATGGATGTTGACCGGAATAGCATAGGTCTTGTCAAGCACAATGAAATCCAACAGCTTCCCACGAAGAAAGATCATCATACGAGCCACCCACTTGTGGTAACCCTGGCCATCGAAGTGCGGCGGACCGCCCCGCTCAACGTACGCCATCTTAGGATTCGAAACTTGTCAAAGTCGCAAATAATCCGACACCAAGCTCTGATACCAATTGAAGGATCAGATGGCGACTAGAGAGGGGAGGAGTGAATAGGAGCCGGTAAAAATTCTTCCCAAAGAACCCGGCCTATGACCTAGTCAAACCCGGTCACACACGAGCGATGGATCGGATCACACACCAATCGCCAAGACAACGAGGTTATGGATCAACCTCTAGCCTTAGGAATGATTCCTTGAAGCACACGCGGAAGCACGAGAAAGAAAGGGAGGAATCGAAACAAGAAGCACAGCTCACAGCCTCTGGCGGACTGTCCGGCCAGGCAGTGCGGACCGTCTGCGATGGGCGCGCGGACCGTCCGGCCGCTGCTACCGCGGACCGTCCGCGCCAACACCACGGACCGTCCGCCTGCGCCACGGACCGTCTGTTAAATCACACAGAACCAAAAGAAGCGACCCACGAACCACGGACCGTCCGCGGGGAGCACGCGGACTGTCCGCCAGGCACCCGCAGACCGTCCGCCCTCTGCTGCGGACCGTCCGAAACTTAGTCCAACCGAAAACCAAAATCGCGACGGATCGAAACGAAAGGCGAGCAAGAACACGAAGAACACGGGACGAACCCTAGCTGCGCGGACCATCCGCCAGGTCCTCGCGGACCGTCCGCCAGGTCCTCGTGGACCGTCCGCCGGGTGCGGACAGAGCAGAAAACGCCCGACCCCGAAAGTTAACTCCCCCAAATCATCATCGGATTTCCCAAACGGTTGAAGCTATGGAGACAAGGGTTTGGGGACTTGAGAAGCGTCACACAAGGATGCTATAGCCCAAAAATCTTGCCTCCTAACTCCCTAAATCACCGGGAATCGCGGATCCTTTGAGCACCACCAAAAGCTAGAGCACCGAACGAAAATCTACGAATCCAAGTGGTTTCCCGGCGTTTGAGGGCACAAGATCAATCACAAAGATGCACGAGACATCTATCCATGTTTCCCTCAAAGAAATCCGGGGAGAAACCCACTCAAATCCGTGGAATCACACCGAGAACAAAGGCACGAAAACAAGCACAAAAGACCACAAGAAACACAACTCCGAATCTTCTATACAAACCAGGAAAGATTTACAAGGTCTAGCATGCCGCCCTAGCATCCATCCCTCTCAACAAATCTCTCATGAAGCTCTCATGCTAGCCTAGAGAAAATGGAAGAAAAATAGCTACGAAAATGAGAAAACGGAGGGAGGAAATGAAACCCTAAGTCGCAGAGAGAGAGAGCCATCCACACACACTCATGGCTTATATATCAGGTCCCGCCGGAGTGGTAAATGACTCGACTACCCCTAACTTAACTACTGGCGATACAACCCACGTAAGGCATTTAGGTAATGTTTGTGGGTCTTGCCATCGGACGGTCACGCCTTTGCCGCACCCCGCGTCCTCCCGACGCAAGCCATGCGATCCCGCCGCGTGTCCTCCGCCTCGAAGCTTCCCGACACGCCCGGATCCCGTCTCCGTCGTGTTGGGCCCTCGGACTTGGTTTTGAGGCCCAAACCAAGAAATCGTCCGCCGATGGTTTTGTGGGCAAACCACCAAACCCCGCGTGCTCGGTCCGGCCTCCCGCCAAACCACTTGACTCGACCGCCACCGTGCACCGGCTCGATTGTCCATGACTTCGTCTTGCTCGTGTCGCCACCATGTGGCCCGCACCCGGCCCTGCCGTCCACCGGGTCCCTCGAACCGAGCCTACTTGTCTCTCCATCTCCCGGAGGCCCCTCAAGGCTGAAGACCTTTCGCGCCCGTTCTTCACCTGCAACAACACGAACTAGGCCGCAGCCTACACCTGCGCACTAAGCCAAGAGTCAGTCCAACACCCGTTGTCAATCACTCATCACTGAGGAGCGGTCATCCATCGACCACTGGGACGCTCCTGGTCCTAAGTAACTCGAATGAAGAGACACGTGGCACACAATTTAGACAGGTTCGGGCCGCGAGGTGCGTAATACCCTACGTCCTGTATGTTGCGTAGCTCTGGATTGATTGGACACGATTACAAGATGGTGTAATAGTGCGCCGTGGATTGGGTGAGATGCTAGAGAAAGGTCCCTGCCTCGCCTTATATAGTCCGGGAGGCAGGGTTACAAGTCGGAGTAGGGAAAGAGTACTAGTCGGGTACGTCTAGGAGTCTTCCATACAGTGCAGGACATGTACAACTTCCTAACCGAGTACTTCTCCTTCGTAGTCCTTGTCCTCCACGCCATCAGGTGCCGTGTAGCGCAAGCCGGGTAGTCCCAAGGGCCCACCGGGTAGTCGGTCCTGGTACCCACCGAGGTAGTGGGCCCAGGGAGGTCCATACGACAAGCCCCCGAGTACTTTGTAGTCGAGAAGGATAGCTTCAAGTAGTCTTGACGGCCTTAACGAGTAGTGCTCAAGCGTCCCCGAGTACTACAAGTCAAAAGTCCTCAAGAGTAGTCGAAGCATCCCGAGGCTGGAATGTACTCCAGCTGATGTTTGAGCAATCCTGAAGTCTTCTTGAGTAGTCCCAAGCGTCCTCGAGCGCTGCCCTCGAAGGTCTTCAAAAATGCCCGCTTTGTCTTGAAGCCGAAGTTGATATGGAAGTGCGATTGCAAAATTGCACTCCAAATGGAGTAGCCCCCGAGCCTTAGGTTGAGCCGCAGGCTCTGGCTGAGGGTCCATCTGAAGTCTTGCCAAGAAAATCCCGAAAAATCAAATGAGAAAAAACCGAAGGACACGTGGCACGGAGCCCCCGAGCCTTGAGTCAAGTACTTCCTCTCGAATTGAAGGGTCATCTTGAAGAATGTGTCCTAAGATGCTCCTGAGTCTTGTCGCTTCCCAAGTAGTCGAATAGAAGTAGCCGAGCGCCCGAGGTGAGGCGCGTCGACTAGTAGAATGCGAAGAGTCACGCGCGGCCACTGAGTCAGCCGAGCGCAGACTTATCCATCTGGCCGTTGGAGGGCCGGTTTGACTTATAAATAGAATCCAAAACCCTTAGGGTTTTTCACCCATCGCTGCTATAGCCACTTCGAATAGATCTGAGCCAGATCCGCTTCCAGCACACGCCGCCGCCGCAGTAGATCCAAACGCGCCGCCACCCAGAGCTTCCAGAGTAGCCCCCGAGCGGATGTGCGTGAAGACGTCGTGTACTTGGAGAATGAAGCCTTCACCGTCCAAGTCTACGAAGGCCGCGGGGAAGAAGAGGGGCTGTGACGAGGCCGCCACGGCTGCCACAGGGGCAGCGCCGCCGATGTCTCCACCACGGCCAAATCCAAGCCGCGAGTGGAAAAAGTCGAAGGTGAAGACCAAGGATTTGTTGGCCCTCCTCAACAGCGGGTTCATCCGTGAGAAGGAAATGGACAGTTGGAGGGCCGCCGCCGGGGACCCGTACCCCATGGAGAAGAGCGAGGATGAGATTCCAATGTTCGTGCGCTTCGCGGAGCACGGACTCGCACTGCCCGCAAGCGACTTCTTCAAAGGTCTTCTCGGGTACTACGGCGTCGAGTACCTGAATCTCAACCCCAACGGTATTTTCCATACCACTCCATTTCTGTGAGGCGTTCTTGGGGATCAAGCCGCACTGGATCCTGTTCCAAAAATTCTTCCGGGTGAAGCTGCAGCCGAGCGCCAGCAACCCGCGAGTAGTTGGAGGAGCGGGCATCCAGATGTGAGAGGACGCCGCCGAGCAGTACCTCGCGTACAAGCTCATCGACTCCAACGCCGATTGGAAGGCGAGGTGGTTCTACGTCACGAACCACCACCCCGGCTTGCCGAAGCCGAGCGGGAGGCAGCCCAGGCACCGGGACTGGTGGAACACGGAGCCCACGATGCAGGAGGGGATCCAGCTCCCCGAGCTCTTGGCGCGCATCAAGGAGCTTAGAGAAGCCGGACTGAGGGCCGAGCACGTGGCCTTCAGCTTTATGAAGCGCAGGGTGTGGCCACTGATGGCCCGTGACACCCTGGGCTTCGAGTACACCGGCGACGACGACACGTCGCGGATGCCAGGAGGTGAAGTCGACGATGACGACATCATTGATAGGCTGACGCGCATCTTCAAGGACATGCCACCGTACACGGCGTGCCCAGTCCAGGAGTGCTCCGCCGCGCACCCGCCAAAGGAGGTAAGTAGCCGTACCCCCTAGTCGAGTAGTCGTTGCTTGTGAGTAGTCACACTGATGTCTTCTGTCTTGCAGGACGACTTGAAGAGATTCGTCTCTGAGCCGCAGCCGCCCCCTCAGGGAATCGAGATCCCGAAGGAGGGGAAAGCCCAAGCCAAGGAGCGGCGAGAGGTCGGCGAAGGAGATTACACTGTCATCGTAGAAGATACGTCCGACGACGACGACGAGGAGACGCTACAGGACTGCTTCCAGCTGCGGTCGAGGTTCAGCCGTCCCGGCTTGCCTCATGTACCCCTCGTGCAAGATCCGCCGACTAGCCTGGAGGCTAGTCTGGCTGCACCACCACGGAAGCCGCGCAACCCCGCCCGCAAGCGGGTGACGAAGAAGCTAAGGGTCTCAGAGACCATGCCTGAAGAGGTAAGATGTCTTGACTAGTGTAGTCGAGTACCCGTCGTACGAGTTCACTTGCTGATGACTGATCTTCCTTGTATGCAGGAGGTGCCGCCGACGGAGCCCGTTGAGGAGGGCGACGAAGGCGAGTGGGACACAGTGGGGGAGCCGGCTGGGAGTCGTAGCCCAGCCCCCACTGTTGAAGAGCTCATAGCGCAGTTGGAGCGCCAGCCCCCTGCTCATCAAGAGAGCACAGGACCCGCAGCCTCCGCCGTCGAAGAGGTGGTGGCCGCAGGAGCGCAGAAGGGCGCTGCACCGGCTGCCGTCGCTGCAGAGGAGGAGCGGCGGGCTGCAGAGGCGCAAGAGGAGGCGCCCGCCGAGGGTGGACTGGTAGACATCGCCAGCATCCTCGGTGCCCCGGCCGTGACGATAGTCCGGTCGAGCCTGTAAGTACTGAGCCTTCCCGAGTAGTACTTGGCGTAGTAGTCGAGCTTGAATGACGACCGGTTTTGTGTACTTCTGCAGGAAATCAACAAACCTATCCTGGGAGGGAGATGAGCCCTCCACGACGGTGGCGGAGGAAGAAGTCACGCCGCCCGCCGAGGAGTCTACCCCAGCCCCTCAGGTGGAGTCAGAAGCGCCAGCTGCTGAAGCTGCGTTGCCTGAGGCCAGCGTGGTCGAGGGTGAGTACTTTATCGAGGTTTTAGCCTTCCCCATAGAGTGGTCATAGTCGCTAATGAGCTTGACGTCTTCTTGTCAGGCGTCGAGGCCGAAGGGAGCGACATCCCTGCAGCGGTGCCAATGCAGAAGTCGACACCACTGGCGCTGGAAGCTGCTGAAGGAGCCCCCGAGCCGATGGAGGAAGTCGCCGAGGAGGCGACCGGAGGAGAGGAGGCCACCGAGCCGCCAGAGGCTGCCCTGGAGGTGGTTGTCCGCTCCCCGGAGATCCAGGATGCAGAGCCCATCCGCTCTGCGCCGATGACTGAGGCCGCCGCGAGTAGTCGTGGCGGGGTAGAACTGCTCGCGGACGATCTGGTCGACCCGGCGATGGTGGCCAAGCACCTGGAGGCGGTCCGCCAGGCTGAGCAGCGGATGAAGGTAAGTAGTCTTAACTTCTGAGTAGTCAATCCTCTGTTGTTGAGTACTCGTTGACATGTGTTGTCTGTGCAGGACGTCATGGAGAGGTCCCACGAGAAGTCCAACATGCTGCAAGGCTTTGGTGACGCGGTGCTCCGGGCTGAAGCACTAGAAGATCAGCTCCTGAAGTCGCGGAAGCACGCGGCCGCCATGCAGTCCAAGCTCGATGCTGCTTTTGCCAAGTATCATAATGACATCCAGGAGTTGCAGGCAAAGGGCGACGACTTGGTGCGGAAGAACAAGACACTCCGCAACAAGAACAAAGGTACGCCGCTTGACTTGTTGGGTAGTTGTTGCAGGTCGAAAGGTTTAAACATCGACATCTGGAGCACGGTGAGGGACGACTTCGCGGTGGCTGTTGCCACCCTGTGGGGGTCCGCCGGTGTTGGAGCGAGTGCGGTTGGGCTGAGCGGGGAGCTCAGCTCGAGTACGGTTGGGACCGTTGTTGGCGCTGCGACTTGTGGTTTCGTTGTCGCGGTGCCTGGCGGGGGAGGTTGGTTGACCCTGTTGTCGACCCGCATGAAGTAGGCGTCTTCAGCGAGCTTGGCGATGACCTCTCCAGCGCGTATGCCCTGAGCCTGGCGTGCGATCGCTGTGATCGACATGAGGCATTGCTCAGGGGTAGTGTGTACTCTGCTCTCGACCGCCTCGAGAGCTTCCGCAAGGTTGCGGACGGGGAAGTTGTCGCGGAGGCGTCGGCGACGTTCGCTGCGCTTCCGGTTACGCTCGCGTCGAGCGTCTCTGTCTGCAGGGGTCTCGTTTGCTGGGGCATCAGCAGAGAGCTTGTCGGAGGAAATGTCTTCAAGGTACTTGTCTTGGGCCGTCCCTGAAGGTCCTGGGGTATCGCCGGCAGCCATGAAGACTTGGCGATCAGGGGTGCCGAGGCTGGACTCAGAAACCGCCACCTCAGTTCGGGTGTTCGAGTCAGCCCGGGCAAGTGGTGTTCCCTCCTGGAACGGTAGTGAGTCGATGTAGGCGACGTAGCGTGAGTCTCCACTTATCGTGTCGGCGAGGCTTGCGGTCCGGCCGATGAGACGAATCTCCCCCGGCGGTGTGGATGTTATAACCAGCCCAGAGGCCGGCCCTGACAAGGGATGCTCGGTGGAGTTGTCCTCGGACTCGGGATCCTCAGGGTCTGACCCGAAGTCGAACTCGTATGCGGGGTTCGAGTAGAACTCGGAGAGAGGGTTGGAGTCCGAAGTGTGGCCGGGGCGGTGTCGGGGTCCGAGTTGTACTCGGGTACGGGCTCCTTGCCAGCCTAGCGCGAAGAGGGAGCCCCGTGCGGGCCCGGCTGAGGATGCGGGGGCCACGTGTGGAGCGCTCGCGGAGTGGTGGGACCGCATGCGATGGCTGAGCAGCCGGCTCGCATGCGATAGCCCATGGGGACGTCGAGTTCGAGTTGGAAGCGGACTCAAGCTCGAAGTCAGCGTGATGCTTGAAGAGCGAAATTTCGCCGAACTTGCCAACGAGTTCGCCTGTGACAACTTCAGGAAGCGTCACGAAGCCTATCTTCGGGTTGGGCGGCATGGTGAGGCGGCGCTAGAAAGAGCCCGCGCCGTCTGCAGTGCAGACCCAGGCGCCGAACACGAAGGCGTCGCCATGGTTGAAGGCGACGGTTGGCTTGAAGTAGACTGGAGCCGTCGAGTTCGCCATGTGATCTCAGGCGAGATCCCCTACCTGGCGCGCCAGCTGTCAGTGTTTTAGACCGGCAACCTACTAAGGGGAGTACCCGAAGTAGATGAATGTGGCCTCGCCGAGATCGGTAACTCGAAGGAAGGGACACGTGGCACACAATTTAGACAAGTTCGGGCCGCGAGGTGCGTAATACCCTACGTCCTGTATGCTGCGTAGCTCTGGATTGATTGGGCACGATTACAAGATGGTGTAATAGTGCGTCGTGGATTGGGTGAGATGCTAGAGAAAGGTCCCTGCCTCGCCTTATATAGTCCGGAAGGCAGGGTTACAAGTCAGAGTAGGGAGAGAGTACTAGTCGGGTACGTCTAGGAGTCTTCCATACAGTGCAGGACATGTACAACTTCCTAACCGAGTACTTCTCCTTCGTAGTCCTTGTGCTCCACGCCATCAGGTGCCGTGTAGCGCAAGCCGGGTAGTCCCAAGGGCCCACCGAGTAGTCGGTCCTGGTACCCACCGAGGTAGTGGGCCCAGGGAGGTCCATACGACATGTGGGCCACATCATGATGCTTGGACATCTCTCTCACTCCACAACATGGAACGTACTCCTCCAATATGGCGGCAACCTCCTAATGGGGCTCGAATCACGGGTGAGTCCACAGCTCACAATGGTAAACAGGGGCCTTGTCATAGCCCAAGCGGAGTACCATAGCTCGCAGGTGGTCAGCCATGGGAATGCCCACTCCATCAGCCCTGTAGTGGTACACTTCTTAGATCACTTCCTCAGCTACTTCATCTTGCTCTTGCTCTTCTTCCTCCACCTCTGGATCAAGGTGATCTTCCAGATCTTCTCCTGGCGCCTGCTCCTCTTGGTTGGGCTGATCAGCTGGCTCATCCTCTTCTGGGATCATCTCCTCTGGGTCCTCCTCATCATCAGACACCATGACGAGGTCAGGGACGGCTACTGGTGCAGGCTCCATCACAATCTATTCATCTGTGTCTCCTTCATGGAAGTTGTGGTACTGTTCCTAAGGAGCATACTGGTGGGCAGCACCAGCATGAGAAGTCTTCAAACGGCGAACCATCTGTAGTGCAGTGTAGAATGATATAGATGGTAAGACAAAAGGATGAGAGCTAAAGCAAGCACAAGGTAAAGAATCTAGATTAGCTCAAGAGTGAGGCAAAATCAAGAGTAAGGTTAATAGAAGTAAAGCAAGCATGTAAGAGAAAGCTTCTATGATTATAAAATCCTTAGTTCGACCATTTCTATCTAGGCTAACGTTCCTACAGTCAACACGGCTCTGAAACCACTTTGTCACACCTAGTTTTAAAGGCAAAATCGAATGCATAGATCACGTGTGCGCCAGGATCAAGTTACACACATGCTTAGACATTGTGAATACCAAAATCAGTGCCACACGAATAGAGAGTTATTACGAACCATAGTCTTAAACGAAACTTAAATAACGAGTTCTCGCAGCGGAAAAAATGCCTCCACATGTAGCTGATTGAAGACTACGCACACCTAGAACTCCTGGAAATCTCTGGGGAAATCTTCAAAGTTCTCCCAGTCTGAGCAGCAATCCGAATATTGTAGATGCAAGAAAATAAACAAGCATGAGCACATGACGTACTCAGCAAGAGAGAACAACATAACATGCAAGGTCATATGGTGGATGGCTAAGGTTCAAGCAGTTTAGCATTTTAGTGAGTCAAGTTTTATTAGCAACCTGATTACTAAAGAGTATAAGTTCATACCAACCCAATTAATAAAATATAAGCATCATAAATAAAGAATAAAACAACAATTAAGCATTTAAGTTCCATAATTTAATCATGTGAGTGTCCAGGCCGCTCTTGACCGTGAGCACGGCTAATCGATTAGTTTTACACTCTGCAGAGGTTGTACACTTTCACCACAAGTAGCGTAAAAGCTCTGAAGAACTTTGAACCCAATCATGCGGTGTTTGCAAGGCACCATACCACACTACCGAGGTGTGGCTGCATAGGGACGCTACATGGCCTTTACAAAGGTTCCCTAGCAAGTTATGACCCACAAGGTCCGGATCAGTTAGCAAGGTATAAAGTCCCCCAGCAGGTCAATACCCCACCATAAAAATACAAAACTCACCCGACCCCCTGCTAGAGCGAGTCCATACCCCGCAGTACCGTCGATCCCTTGTCCTTATCAGGTAAGATCATCCCAAGCTAAAGTTCCTAATTATTCAGCCAAGACCATTGCCCGTTTAGTTCTTGTGGTTGTATTGTTTTCCTGGGTGGTTCTCCATGTTCCGATTAACATATCAAAGTGGTCTTGTAAAGTAAAGTAACATAAACGAAACATAGAATATAAAGTACCCAAGTTTGATTAATACCATCTCAGTTAAGCATGCTAAGCCATAGCTACCCTCAAGATCAATTTAATAAACCCGGTGACAAGGTAGAGGTAGTAAAAGACTAGGCATGATCCTTAATAGGTTCCCATCAAATTAATGCAAGCAGGAAAAAGTAAATACTGTGAATTTAAATGAATGTTATGTAGGACAAGCGGGCATGCATCAAGGAAGACTTGCCTTCAACAAAACTCTGCTGCTCAAACTCTGACGCGTCTTGATCTTCAAATCCTTCGAACTCTTCACTCTCTACGGTCCACAATCATCACATACAAGCATACAATAAGAATAAATAAGAAACAATCACCAAACAGTACAAACAGAACAAAACAGTGGCATAAAACTAATCTACGCTTCGAGACGATCACGTGGACATAAAGAACGCTAAAATCAGAGCTAAAACGACCAAGTTACGCCCTAATAAAGGTGTAAGGACTAATCTGTAAAGTTTTAAAAAGAATCTGGGCTAAAATAAAGAAAAAGGACTAAACTGTAAGGATTTTCCTAATGTGGGAGGGTATTTTTGTGAATATCAGAAAACATAGGGGGTTTTCTGCAAAATCTCCAGGGCCGGCTGGGTTTCCGGTGGCGGCGGCGCAAAATGGCGGGGTGACGGCTAGGGCTCGGGTGAGGAGTATAGGGGGAACCCGGTCTTGGCGTGCGGGCCATGCACAGGAGGGCGTGCAAGGGTCGGACTCGACGACAGCGGCGGAGTCCCGGTCGGATGCGGCTGGCCGGAGGGGGGGTGACGGGTAGGCCCTAGCGGTCGGCGACCGAGGTGGAGGCGGGGAACGAGGCCGGCGGCGGGGTTGCGGTGCAAACGGGCCGAAAGGCCAAGCGGGCCGCGGCAACGGTCGGGGCGACGGCGGCTGCCGCGCGTTGGGCTGAAGCGGCTAGCTGGGCCGGCTGGTGGCCCCTGCACGCTGGCTAGGAAAGGGATGTCGGGCTGAAAAGGGAAGGGAAAAGGGGTAGAGGAAGAAAAAGGATTTAGCAAATTATGAAAAGGGCTCTAGCAAAAGAATTCAAACTTGAATTTGAATCCCAACAACCAAAAGCAATGCACAAGCATGAATGCCACAATTAATTCCTATAATTCATTAATTTTATTTTAGAAAAGTTTTAAATGCCTAAAAGAAAATTAAAGCAACCTTATATTACTTAAGCAATTAAAAGGGCTTTCTAGCAAATTTTAATAAAACCAGTTTTTAGCAAAATTAGGGTGTTACATGCATCCCTCTTGATAGTACGGCATATCTATACTCAAGATAAAATATAAATGCAATAATAGAACTCTTGAGCTTCTTCTTCAAGAATAGACATACTAGATCAATATACCCTCATGAGAGATCCATCCATCAATGTCTCATTGAATTGAGCACTTCTACCTTGAGCTGGTGACTTTGATCTTCATATAAGAATGAAACTCAATTCTTGATCAAGTCACCCTTCACATGACTCAAAGAATATGTAATGCTTCTTCATTGCTTTACTCGGTTAGGCTCGACTTGATACCTCGAAACTTTCCAAGCTATAGCCACTTCACCCTAGCCAAGCTCATGGTCCAAGTCACTACTTGGCCAACCTTAGCTTAGTACCTCGTTGCTAAACCCTTGCTTGATTTCTTCATCCATTCGTTGCCAATTTGAGTTAAGCTTTGATTCAACATCAAGAGTGGAGTTCAATTGAGATCATGCCTTCTTTTAATCTAAAATATCCCTTTTGATTATAACAAGCTTCTTCCTTCAATAAGAGACCATCCAATGTTCCAATATCAATGTGCCTCTATCTTAACCTTTATTAGCTTGTCATATACCATCTATATGCTTCATGGGATTATACATATCAAATATCATGACATTCACCTTTGTGTTAAGCCATTTCACAATATGAGGCTAAAGCCATGCCTCAACTTATCTCATAAACACATAGCTTGTTTTCAACATGTAGATAATCAATGTCATATATTATGCCTTATTTATATGTTACAACGTGCTCACATACTTAACAAGGACATTAGATCTTTAATCTAGTTGTCAATCAATACACCAAAACCCACTTAGGGCCTAGATGTCTTTCACACTGCCGCAGCTAGGGGGCATCGAAGCAACAGGTGGTGCTAAGTTTCCGATCGTCCACATTAGGCACAATCGGGGGACTCAACAATGTTCCAATAGTGAGGAAGTGTCATATACAGAAGGCGATCTGAAGGATCGAAACGACGAACCAAAGAGGGGAAGTGAATGGGAGCCAATAAAAATTCTTCTCGAATGAGATAGAGGTTCCAACAACATGAATACGGCTTCCAACACACGTCTCTGACTCACCACCCAAGTTGGCCAAGACCACACAGCCACTGGAGTGCTACTGGCCCTAGGAACCAACAACCAACTTCACGGACCCGAGAACGCAGCAGAACACCAACTCGAGCCTCACTGACCTACACCGGTCAGACCGGTGAGCACCACCGGTCAGACCGGTTCCTGCTGGTGAAACCTGAGGACTTCCAAAGAAAGGCCCCTACACCGGTCAGGCCGGTGTAGCTCACCGATCAGACCGGTTCAAACCAGGAAACCCCAAATCTACCAAACAGGCCTACCGAGCTCCAAACTGACCCAAACTTGAAACAACAGCAACACGGGACAACAGCAAACTCACCCAGACGTTCACCCGAGCAAAACTCAATAGGAGTCTGCACCAGTCAGACCAGTGAGAGGCATCGGTCAGACCGGTGTGACGTGAGCTCTCGGGATGAACAACACCCGCCGGTCAACTCCCCAAATCCAACTCCCGATCTCCCGAATCGCTCCACGGATTTGCACAAGACTTTGGGGATAGTAAGAACACCTCATGAGCACTCCATAGCCAAGATTTTGTCCACCAAAACTTACTAAATCAAGAGGAATCGAAGAAATCCTGTTAAGAACTCCTCTAACCCTAGAACACCAAAAACCCCAAAATCGAGCCCATACTCACGGATTTGGGAGGGGAATAGAAGGGAAAAGAACCATGAAGGGTTCATGCATACACCCCCACCAAATCCCAAAGAGAAAGGCCTCGAGATCGCTCCAAGAAAATCGCCAAGAAAAGACTCCGAAAATCACCAAAAAGAATGAACAGGAACAACACATCCAAGCCTTGAGGAACCACGTCGAATCATCTATACATCACAAAGAGGTTCATACAAGGTCTAGCTTGCCGCCTGATCATCCTTCCCTCTCACAAGATCTCACCATGAAGCCTCAAGCTAGTCCTATAGAAATCCTAGGGAAAATAGGAAAACTAAATGAGCTAGAGGTCCAAGAGTTGGCTGCCATCCTCTCACCTCTTGGGTTATATGGAGGCAACCGAAAGTCTAAAATGCCTTTACTAGCTAATTAGGGATACATGCCCCTCGAGGGCAAATTCGGAAGTCTTTGTCATCGCTCCATCGGACAGATGCCCAGCGACCGCAAACTTGCTTAGTCTCGACGCAAGCCTTGCGATCCCGACAGGTGTCCTCCGCTTCGAAGTTTTTGGACTACGTCGTCGCACACCGGTCAGACGTGCTCCTCACCTGTCAGACCGGTACCCACCAGTCAGACCGGTCCGATGCTGCTGCACCTCCGTCTTCGGTTCTTCGGTCTTGGCTTTGTAGATCAACCAAGGAACCCAGTGGTTTTCTGGTGAACTACCGGAAACCCCGCGAACTCGGTGTAGTCTCCGCCAATAGCCACTCATGACTCGGCTCCCATGTAGTCCCGACTCGACCTTGGTTTTGAGGCTCAACTAAGAAACCGTCCATGACTTCATCTTGCTGTTCTTGCCATCATGCAGCCCGCACTTGACCCCGCTGGCCACCGAGTCCCTCGAACGAATCCTACTTGTCTTCTCCACACCTGGAGGCCTCACCGGCAACGACCTTTCGCACTTGTTCTTCACCTGCACCAACACCGGTCAAGCTGCAACCTGCACCTGCAATACTTAATCAAGAATCAGTCCACACAACGTTGTCAATCACTCATCACATCAGGAAGCGACCATCCACTGGTCCTCGAACCACACATGGTCCTCACGATCCTGATGTACTAGCCACATGAAGTGTTTGCACCTTGGTATAGCCCCATTGTCTTATATGAGTGGGCTAAAAGGATCTACCGGCAACACCGCTATGCATTCGTCGGAGAAAGAGGTCGAGGAGAAGAGAGCCATGGAGACACCCACACCCCGAGCGTCCATAACGTTCGAAGGCAGTTGAGCTTTTTGGAGCGCGAGCTGAATGGTGAGTTCATCCGTAGCCGCCGCCGCCACAGACAGGCGGCAGTGCGGGCCCAGATCCCAGGCGTTACCTTTGCATAGCCTGTTGGATCGGCGCCAATGGGAGAACAAGGCTGGGAGCATAGCAGCTAGCGGTCGGCCGGTCGCGGACCGATCCAATGATCGTGCCAGTTGCCCATTGCCCAAATGAATCCGAGTGTGAAGCCGCAGTTGGGGCAGCATCCGCCGGCAAGTAGGGTGTCAAGGTGATGCGGATCTTCAAGATACGATGATGCTGAGGAGAGAGTAATAAGAGAAAAGAGTGTCGTTGTTCAGCGAAACAACCACTTTGTGAACCAGACATTTATTTAGGACAAAGGGAATAAACTTTTGAACTACAAGATAACTCAAATGGTATACAACTCATGATATTTTTCTATACGCACAAAGTGTCATTAGATAACCCATTGTATCGTTTGCACCATGAGCTTGGTTCTCACCGTTGCAAACTTTTGCAAGTCTGCAACTGCAACATGGGCGGAGCTGCATCATGCGGCTGTTGTTAGTTGACAATAACAGATTTACAACTTAGTGCAAACACTATTCAAGCATGATCTCCAGCGCTAACAACTTGTATCGTTTGACTGGTGGCTGATGTTGATTTGTTCTGAGAGAAAAGTACTGCTGACTGGTTTGCTCGTAGCTGGTTTGTTATGAGAGAAAAATATGATGAATGATAAGTCAAGCGATAAAAGATAGACAAAAGTAGAAAATGAAACCGACGCCAACGCAGCCTGTTCGCCCCCTAACTCTGCAACACGAACACGAGAACATGCAAGTACTCGCGTCGCATATCGATCATTATGCAGTCTAGTACAATTAGTCCAGCACCTAACAACGTCATGTAACGAGACGAGAATCTTCTCCCACAGAGACAGCAGTCGCTTCACGCCGAGGAAAATTTTTTTCTTAACAAGAACGGGCCTAGTTGACCCCAACCCGCCATTAAGAAAACGCTGAGCACAATCATTGTCATCCGTGCCGACCACGTGTCACCGCCCTCCTGTCGGCGCCACATGCCGCGGTGGAAGCCGCCGCCCTCTGGGGACTGGGGAGCCGCCCGTCTTCCGTTCCCCTCCTCACCCGCGCGCACGAACCCAGCACGGCATGTGCATGTGCTCCCGTGCGCCGCGGCTTCGAACCTCATTGGCTCCTCCGGATCCTCATTGCCACGTCGCGCGTGTTTCCTTCCGCCGCGGCACCGGAGGAGCGCGTGTCGCCGTGTCCCGCGCGATTCGCTTGCTTCCGGCGCGGGCATGGAGTGTTTTCCTTGTTCGGTTGCTTACTTGGAATCGTTTCTTGAGCCGGAGGGCAAAAGGGTGGACCGGACCGGAGAGCGGATGCTGCCGTGGCTTTGCCCCCGAGCGACGTCTCACCAGACAACCAACGCCCGCATTGTCCCTGCCAAGTGCCAAACCAACCGTTCTAGTACGTGTGTGTTTGTATTTGCACTCGTATTAATTGTAGCCTTTGTTCAGGGGCGGGCGGGCGGCTGGTATGGTAGGCAAGCTCAAGGGCGTTGCTGCAATGTACTGTAAGCTGTGGCGGCGCGCTGTCTTTGTACGGACTAATTGGGAATTTGTGGGCGAATGGCTGCCCCCGGCCCAGCCCCAGCTCGCCAAATTTCTTCAGATCTTGGCAGCCATTAACTTGTGCCAATGGAACCATTACCAATCCACGACCGGCCTCGTCCCCCCCGGAGGCCCCGAGTTCGCTCTCGACTGTATGATTTATTTTTCGTGGCCAACGGATGGTCGCCGGCTGAATTCGTACGCCGGATTCATGTGGCCTTCCTTCCTTTTTCCCGGTTCAAGGAACGCCAGAAGGGGGGAACCTTTGCTTTTAGCCACGCTTTGGTACCAAAGAAAACGAACGGGTGGCAAAAGCGGAGGGACGCGTAGTAGGACTACAGGAGAGAGAGGAGAGGGAGACGACAAGAACTCCACTCCCCACCCACCCACGCCGCTCCACCCCTCTCGTTTTCACTGCCCCTGCCGCAGCAAAGAACAAACACACACACAAAAAAAGGGGGGGACGCGCCTCAACTCCCCTACTCCGCTCCACAAGGCCACTCGGATCCCAAATTCCCAATCCGACCCCTACTCGTCCTCGTCGTCGCCGACGACGAAGACGGTGCGACGGACCGAGCTACATCCCCCGCTGGCGAGCCAGCCACCCCGCGGCGTCGACCTGGGGAGGGAGGAAGACGGTAGAGCGGAGCCGGAGGGATGGACCCCGAGAAGCGCGGCTACAGGCTCCGTATCCTTTTTTTTTGCTTCGTCTCCGAGTCGCTGCTCTGTGTTCTTGATTCGATTTGGCTCGCGGGAGGAACAAGCCACCGTTCCGTGAAGCAATCCGGGCAGGCATTTGCTCAAGCAGCAGAGCGCCGCGAGTATTTCACTTGCACCCCCCCCCCCCCCCCCCCCGAAATTCTTGGGTTTCCTTGGGTCTGTGGGATGCTTTGATTCTTGAAATTTCCCGCCGCCTTTCTACTTTCTTGGCAATCTGCGCCAACAAGGCAGCCGTTCTCGAAGCATCCTAGCTAAACCTTAAGCTGTCGCAACTGGTTCGGCAAACAGTTCCCCTTTTGTCCCCAACTTAGGTTACAGCGCCAAATTCCGAAATCTGTTTTGCTTCAGCTAATGCTACTTCTGCTTTTTTTTTTCGGATTTATCGTGCTTCATATTTCTTCAGCCACTTTAGTTTAATATACAAACCATGGTACCTTGAACTACGACTAGCTAACTATCCGCAGGTGTGCATTGTTTTCAAATTTGACATCTCCTTAACTTCGTATTTCAAATTAGAGGAGTTTGTGGCGCACGATGCTGACGTGAGGTCCCTGGCCATCGGCAAGAAGTCTAGCCGTGTCTTCATTACCGGAGGCAATGACCGCAAGGTCAACTTGTGGGCCATTGGCAAGCAAACTCCACTTCTGGTACATGTCCCGTATGCCAATGGCACTGCTATATTTTTGTTTAGTAGCTTAAAATTTGAATAATGCGGTGTTTCTGAATAATTGTCCAATTGTTTCTGCAGAGCTTGTCAGGCCACACAAGTGCAGTGGAGACTGTGCAGTTTGATTCAGCAGAGGTGCTTGTGCTTGCTGGCTCATCAAATGGTTCCATCAAGCTCTGGGACTTAGAGGAAGCTAAAGGTGTGGTTCATGCTTATTATAAGGATCCCACAATTTGGTTTTACTCTAAAACCGTGCATATTTCTCTCATTTCTTTCTACGCTTGCTTAAAACATGGCTGTTTTATGTTGTGTTCTTTACAAATTCCTTTTAGATTTTGATACAGTCATACAGCCGAAAACACTTTGTGAGGGTAGTCTTCTATTGCATTATGGACTTCCTTTTGTTTTTTAGTGGCTGTTTTGGAACCATGATTATAGATTTTCAAGCTCCCCAGTCTTCTCCAAATGTCTTGGATGGTCACATTCAAATCTGCGTGCTTTGGTGGCTCCATGCTAAAGGATTCTGCTGAACTAATTAGAAATCAGTGCCTGGACTGTCATCTTAGCAATCTGCTGAGTGTGCTCCAATTTGTTTCAGTTTGCCCAGCATCATAGTTTAAGCTTGCAAATCAACTACATCAAGTTTGACCATCTGTGGTAACTTTAAGCTTCTTGTGGATGGATAGGGGAAATGAAATATCTGATTAATGCTTTTCAATTGACATGCAGTTGTGCGGTCTCTTACTGGGCATAGATCGAGTTGCACTGCTGTTGAATTCCATCCATTCGGCGAGTTTTTTGCATCTGGTTCATCAGATACAGACCTGAAGATATGGGATATAAAGAAAAAAGGATGCATTCACACGTATAAGGGTCACAGAGGAGCAATTAAAAAAATCAGGTTTACTCCTGATGGACGATGGGTTGTCACCGGAGGGGAAGATAACATTGTGAAGGTTTGGGATCTGACAGCTGGAAAGCTTCTACATGATTTCAAGTTTCACAGCGGACAAATTAACTGCATTGATTTTCACCCTCAAGAATTTTTGCTTGCAACAGGTACCTACCTATCTTTCTACACACTAATACCGTCTCATTTTCATCATTTTTGTTATTATTGATGTACGATGCGATGTCCAAATGTTTTAAAATCTCATTTTTGACTGAGAAAAGCAATTGTGTTGTCATATACATCTAAATTAAATGAAGTTAAGTAGTAGAAATGTATCCTGATTCCTGAATGACTTATATTGACATTTTCAGGCTCAGCTGATCGGACAGTGAAGTTTTGGGACCTCGAAACTTTTGAATTGATAGGTTCTGCTGGACCCGAGGTATCACAAATGATTTTCTTAAACCATGCTAGATTTTATATGAAATCGGTAATCTGATAAACCACGAACTATGGCTCCTCAATTCTTTTGTGTGCATGTGCTATATTTGAATGGTAATTACCACAGCACATTCATACAGTTGGCCTTTTGTTACTATCTTATTTCTTTCAAATTAGCACCATAATAGTTTTCTCAGAAGATGGTAGTTGACATCTCCTTATGGTTGATACAGTGTTGCTAAGAGACAGTCTGAGGTCTAGGCTTTGCTTACGTCTCGTGCACTTGTTCTGTGCTCTTTGATCTAAAATGCACATGAGGTTCATATACATCTTCCTCATCTGGGATAGCTTACGTGCCTTCTCTCTCCCAGGGAACTGGAGTACGTTCTATGGTCTTCCACCCAGATGGTAAAACCCTTTTCTGTGGATTGGACCAAAGCTTGAAGGTAGGTCTGGTTTTGATATGCTATTTGTTGATATTTAATTATTTACTGTATTTGCTTGGCACCTCATAATATATGAATATTTTCAGGTATTCTCTTGGGAACCAGTAAGATGCCATGACGTTGTTGACATGGGGTGGAGCAATTTGGCTGACTTGAGTATTTATGAAGGGAAACTCTTGGGATGCTCCTACCATGAACGCCGTGTTGGTCTATGGGCTGCTGATATATCAGTGAGTGTACTTTATACCTAATGTGTATTCTCCTCATCTCCTCCCTGTTCTAATTTTTATTGTTTGATCCAGCTGATTGGACCCTATGCTCTCGGTGTGTTGCCCAAAGCAAATTTCTTTGCTGAGCTGGTGCAGTCTATGGATGATGATCCTGTGAAAACAATTGAAAGTACCGCAAATTCTAGTCCTGCCTTAGCAATGACGCAACCAAAAAATTCATACAAAGTCAAGGAGTCCGGGAGTGGTATGGTTTCGAACCACCTATACATTTTTCCTCTTTACTATTTATTGAAAATTTTCTTTCTCCTTATCACTGCTTGACATGTGTTGTGATGATCCTTCCCTCCCTCTGTCTTGCTTCTGTGGTACTAGGTGAAAGCAGGGTTCGTGGCTCACATTTAACTCCAGCAAGTACAGATAAGATCAAGAAAGATAGGAGCAGTACTATTCCACGAAGACCTGATTCATCTTTTAGATCTATTCAGAGTTCTACTCCAATGAGGCGTATGAAGCTTGTTGATAGTCCTTTTGCCAACCCGAAAACATCAGAACGGAATTTTGCACAGAAAGATATTTCATTAGCATCTCGTACAAGAATAGCCAACAATTCTTCTACTACCAAGAAAGGCAATCTAACAGAGTCAGCATTGGTGAAAGATATTTACACTACGCCGCAGGCTGTTTCTGCACCTGTTGTTGTACCCAGAGACATTTTAGAGGACAAAACAGTAAGCAGTGTTCGTAGAAGAACGGGAGGCACAACTACAGCCCCAGATGCTGTCCGGGTTCCTTTTCACAGAAGAAAACCTTCACTTAGTGGCACTGCTGCTGATAGTGATAGCTCAGTAGGATCCGCAATAACTGATCCTGACATTTGCTCAGAGGGTGCGCCAAGCTTAAAATTCTCCTTTGGACTATCTCCATATTATAAAAAAGAAGAAAACAGTGAGGTGGATAGAGAAGACATTGCACATATAGCAAAAGAGATGGATAGAACAGTATTGCTGGATCATCCTCTGCAGTCAAATGATGATAAGTGTATGTGTGTATAGCCCTTTGTTTTTAAACATTGACCCTGTTGCTAGTATGGTAATGTGACAGTTGAACTCCGTTTCATGCAGCCTTTGAATCACCATGCTCAACAACAGAGACAGCCAGGGTTAAATATGTCAGAGGAGGTGTGTATGTTTAGTAGCTGATATTGTCAAGGGCATATCTTTTATCCACTCTCAACTTGGGTTCTACCTGGCCTAAAAATAACTTTCTAACGATAGTAACTCCTTTTCAGTTGCTGTGCCACTGGGAAAAACAAAGTCTCTTGTTGAGAGATGGGAAAAGAGGGAGTCTTCTAGCAATGATTGTTCACCACAAATTGGTTCTTTTGGCGACCGTGCATTGAAAAATGACAGCCCTCCAGCCCATTCAGTATGTACTCACTCATAAGTTTGAGTGTACTTATTTAAACACGATTTTTTTTTACCTTATTATGGTCCTGTGATATAGTGGTATTTTGACTTATTTGTGCTTTCCTAGTTTACTGGATAAGAATTGTAACCATTTCACTAAAACTATTGCAGCTATGCTGGATGTAATTTAGTTTTCATATGTTTACTTGTTATTCTTTTGAGTCCTGATTGCCACATATATTTATAGGAAAAGTAATGCCAGACTACTAAGTACTAACCAGATACAAAATTCATGGGGCCGATTGTGTTGTAATGTTTATGGACATTATACTATTAGACTTAGAGACTGAAGTATTCATAAATTACACGCAGAATCCAAATCAAACATAGTGACTAAGCTTTGCTCCACTTTATTTGTACATGTTATGTATAGTTTTTCAAAACTTGTTTGGCTGTTCAGATTTTTATGTTTGGTACTGATTCCAATGAACAGGCAGAACCAAGTCAGACATATGAAAAGGATTTGTCAACAGTGGATGAAGTCATGACTCCTGTCAATTTAGTGCGGAACCATGATGAATTCATAAATGCTGTAAAACTTCGGCTGACAAAACTGGAGGTAATACCTTTGCTATGAACTTACCGACTGCTGTTTGTTTTCAGTTCGTACTTCATATGCATCATGGAATTTGTTAGAGTATATTAGGCAACTCCGGATATGGTTGGTTTAGGATTGATCGTAATCCCGGGAATAAACCTTCCTTATCTCTAGGAGAGGCTACTTGCCGTCCAAGCCATGCATTCCGCCACTCCGTATATACTGCCCTAGGGGCTCAATGCAATACATCGACCACATTATACACATCCTACCTTTCCTACAGAATTGTGTTGTGAACTTACATCCAACAAATAGAGGGGATCTTGTGAGACTTACATAGTTCATTTATTGGTGCAACATGTGAGTGATTAATACCATTAACCTTTGCTTGGCAGTTCCCATACCAAGAAGGTTGTGAAGGAAAGATGATTTTTTTTGTTTATTTCATTTACTACGTTCAAAATACATGATATTTAGGACAAGGTAATTATTTAAAAGGAATAAAGTTGGTTGTTTGAAAAGTCTTATTTAAAAATGAAAGGAGTACATGAGAAACCTTAATGTTAAATATTTGATCATTTCAAAAAAAAAATGATTCTGGGACCCACAGCTAGTGTGGCATCAGGGCATATAACAATTAACAAACATCTATGACTTTATGCTATGACATGGGGCTGCTATCTTTCACTTCTTTAGGCTCATGTACAGAATCATTATTATTTTTATGTGATAAACCAATATAATTGTAGTATTATGTATATTCAGATGATGCGGCATGTCTTTGAGCAAAGTGGTATCAAAGGAGCAATTGTTGCAGTTGGAAAGCTGCCTGACAATGCTGTAAGTTCCTTTGAGATGCATGGCTGTATATTGTATTCCTTCTCTTTTATAAGCTACTGATAGTCGAGACGGACAGGTTCAAGCTGATGTTGTTAGTGCTCTCAAAGGGAAGCTTGATCTTTTCAACCTGGAGATTTTCTCAAGCTTTCTACCTGTTCTTGCCGGGTTACTGTGTAGCAAGACTGAAAGGTAATGTATTGACTGCTTTGTTTCATTGCAAGTCTCTCTTCATTTGAAAGAGAAACCATGTCGTGTCAATATTCTGCAGTATCTAAATCATGCAAATATTGGCATCGTGCATTGGAATAAGACAATTAGTTTACAGTAATTATTTCTCATAAGTTGCGATTACTTTGGCACAAATTTTCAGGCATGCTACAGTTTCTTTGGAAATGTTGTTGGATCTTATAAAGATTTTTGGACCAGTTATACATTCAGCATTATCAGCAAACTCAGGTGTAGGAGTTGACCTTCAGGCTGAGCAAAGGTATGCAAATTAACTCTAGAACTTGTACCTTCCCAAAAAACATTGATGTGAAGAGAAGAATGGTGCAGGTCCCTACATACCAGTGATAAACCGCTGCCGTACATGTCACCTACTTTGCTTATCTAATGCAGGCTGCAACGTTGCACACGATGCTTTAACCATTTGCAAAAGATTCAACAAGTTCTGCATCCGTTGATAATGTAATTCTCTTCCTTTCCCTTGCTTTATACTCCATCTTTTTAACCTTCATTTCTCAATTAGGCACCTGTTGGAACAAACCAATTTTTTTCTAATGTTCCGCGGTTTACTTCTTGTTTGTTTGTTGGTACAGGCGGGGTGGTCAATCAGCACAACTCGCGCAAGAGCTAAGTCTCTCATTGCAAGACTTGGTGGTGATCTAGGACAAGTCGGGTGAAGTTCATCCCATACAGCAGAGTAGATACAATTCTTTTTGGCGGAAGTGCCCACAGTTGTGTAGCTTGTAATTTTGTCATAGCTTAGCAAGTGGGTCTTGCAGTTGTGTTTTTGACTTGGGCTGGCATTCGGCCTTTGTTCCCTGTTGTATATGTAACCTGGGTGTGCATCAGTCTGTAATTAGCCACAATGCGCAGCCCTGAACAGAGATTAGTGGAAACAGGAAAGGAAACAATTAGGGGAAGAAACACATTCTGTTTCTTGCTGCCTTAGGCACCCCAGTTGGCGGTAATGGCCCATATATCATGTGATGATTGTTCATGTGACGATTGTTCGTCTAGTTTATCAGTCACTGTTCGGTAGTACTTTTCTTTCAGAATAAACAAGACAACAGTATTTTTCTTTCATAACAAATCAATACCAGTAATAAGCCAAATGAACAGGGTCCAACATATGGTCAATGTTTACTTTGACCTAACGACAGGTGGCTGCTGATGACTTGTACGAAAATGCCCTGTATTTGCCTTCCTTCAATGCTAAGGTTACAGCCTAGCACATTCGTTCCGCTATTTATATATTTTCTTGCGTTGGTAATCTGTCCTTTCTTGGCGATATTTCAGCAGTTGCGAACAATTCTTCCGTAACTGAACTCTGAGATCTAATACAGATATATACTCTTCTTTTCCATGCTTCTTCAGTTTGTACATGGCATGCCAGGACAAATAAGTGTTCCACCTGATAATTTCCATTTGTTTAGGCCGTTTATGCAGCTTGCTTGTTGCTTACCGACAAATTATAGGAGTTAAAATAGTGTAGGTAAACTTTGAATTCAACTTTCCGTTAATGAACAGTTACTCCTGCAAGTCTCGTTGATAAAACCGCTGACATTTTTGTTGTCCTGCGCAAGAGACTAGGCCTGTTGTTTTTATCCACTATCCACATTCAAATCCACACCCATCTCAAATGGGGAGGGTATGAGTAGAAAATTATTATCTATTGAAGAAATGAGTAGGTTGGGTGTGGTAAGGGTACAAATAATCCATTGGGTATGTATATAATCTAGTACAAAACTAATTATCCATTGGGTATGGGTGGGATTGAGGAGGGTAAAAAGTGGATAATAATTATTTGGATTTATCTATACCCTCCCCAGTGGCAGGCTTACCCTCCCCAGCTTACATGAGACTACGCCACCAGCCAGCCACCACAATTCTGTTCCACCTTGGCGGTCACCCGGCTGCCAAAACCGACCCCACCTGTCGGCCGCACCGCCAGCACGCGCAGAATCGCACTGGTCAACTAGGCACCACGGGTTCGCAGGAGTATAAAATCAAGCCCCGGAACAAATCCGAAATTCCAAACCCACTCCATCAAGTAAACAACCCCGGCTAAAAGTGAAAGCGGCAGCCGCGTAGCAGTTGGTCGCCACCGTCACGTTGGAGGTCGGACTCCTCCCTCCCTCCCACCCCCGCCCCGTGCTGCTCTTCCCCTTCCTTCCCCTCGCCGGAGACCCCGCCGCAGCAGCAGCAGGAGGCGGCCATGGCGGGGAGGTACGACCGCAACCCGTTCGATGAGGACGACGTCAACCCCTTCGCGGTGAGTAATCGTTGTACTTTGTTGTAGCCGGGTAGCGAATAGCGATCGCTCCCCGCTCCAGGCCGCGGCTTATCTAGTAGCCGCCATGTGGAAGCTTGTTCCCGCACTTTTGTTGATGCGGAGGTGGGTTTGGGTTTGGGTCCGGGGGGCTTGAGACCGTTGGCGGTGGTTTCTGGCTGTGACGCTTCGTTGGGACCCGTCGACGGCGGTGGATGCTCGGATCTGCCGAATTGCTGGCGCTAGGGTTCGTTGTTTAGGATCGGGTTCGCTTTTGAGGTGCCGGTTCGTGCTTGGGCTTGCGTGGTGTTCGCTGATTGCGAGTTGTGGCAAGGATAGGGCTTGGCTGTGGCTAACTGGCTGTGGTTCTGGGGTTTTCAAGGGAGAAATGATGCTTAATTTTGGAAATTGCTACTTGGGTTTGGGGCTGCTGGGTTGTCAGCCTCTGATAATTGAGTGTTTTTGTAAGAATTAATCGTGGGGAATTAGGAGCTACTCATTTAGTGAATGTGAAAATATATGAAATGGGGAATTTACTCTTGGGGCTGTATGATATGGTAAAAACATTTTTCTGTGAAAATTATTAGTGGCAAAAGGGCACTGTTTGTAGCAGTAGCTGTTTGTCAGGGTTCATTGTGTGTGGAAACTGGTAATAAGTGGCTGCATAGATTTTGAGTTTGGGACTCTGTGTGCATTCTTGTTTGTTCCATCTAGCATTTACCATTCTTCGGAGCAACACTTTTCTTATATCTTGTAGATAATGCAAAACAAGCTTCCAGTTGCCTCTAACATTCAGTTTGTTTTCTTTAAATATTGCTTGATTGATCTCCCAAATGCATCGTATTCTGCAGGGAGGAAGTGTACCTCCTGCTTCCAATTCTCGGATGCCACCTCTTCCTCATGAACCAGCGGGCTTCTACAATGATCGTGGTGCCACAGTAGACATACCTCTTGATTCATCTAAGGTGCATGATCTCCCATTGAGTCTGTTATCATTGTGCAAATTTATATTTACAAAATTTGCTCTGCCTAAGAAAAAAAATTCATATTATTATGGTCTTATTCAAACACTATAAGTGCATATGGTCACTTCTTTTTTTCGGAAGGTCGCATCTGATGTTATCAATCAAGCCGTGGAGGTCGTGCTATATTTTTAGATGTTGATAATCCAAAATAAATTCGATATATTTTTTTCATTGATCTGTTTGTAGTTTTTTTTTTGGCAAGGATGTTTATAGTGTTTGATCACGTGCTGAATATTTCTTATGTAAATGTAGGACATGAGTAAAAAGGAGAAAGAACTGCAGGCAAAGGAGGCTGAGCTAAACAAACGGGAAAGGGTATGTGCCTTTGTAATTGAAACTTGGAACCATGCTATACCTGTGTGCCCTGTGTTTGATCAAACCATGTGTTTGCGGATTCATGGAGGGCTTCTACTGCATTCAATATTTCAACAGTAAAATTATCCCATTGATAAAAAACATGGCATGCCATGGATGATCTTTCAAAGCTCCTACATGTTATGATTTTATTGTGCTTAAATACGTAGCAGTAAAGAGTCGCAAAATATTCTTATGTTGTTTTACTTTTTCTGAGTTACTGAAACAGCGACCACGATGCAGTATGGGAGCTAATTAGCTAAAGTTGGAATGGCACACTTAACAGAACACAACTAACTATTGCCTAAATAATTGTATGTGCGCCTTTGGATTGAAACTTTGAAAAAACGAGTAACATGGAGAAGATTGGATCTCCATGGAGCTACTTATAGCGCTATTAGTTGAATGGTAATAATGTATGTGCAGACTGTGCATTGTTACCAACAGTTCACTTCTACCCATTCGTTTTTTGTCCAAGAAGATTTTGTTGTGTTGTTCACACGAGAAGCTTTGGGACATCATGGACCAATATACAGAGCTCAAGAGTGACCTGCGTCGAGTGTTGACCAGTTCTTCTCAAAGAAGCAAAAGTCGCTTCAGCGATGTTTCATATATTTGAAACAAGCCATATGTGTCTACACTCATTACCCTATATTTCATCTCTTTGAATATGTTACCTGATTTTCCCCTTTGTTGCCTTGACACTCAGGAACTGAAAAGAAAGGAGGAAGCTGCAGCCAGAGGTAGGTTATTACTTATATATGGGCTCGAATATCTAATAAGAAATATTTGAAAACAGAAATCATGTGATGGTCTCAAACTGTTGATGAAATCTATATAGGATGTTTTTCAGAGGAGTCTCAAACTCTAGCCTACCACCCTACCCCAACTTGCTTGGGACAAAAGGCTATGTTGTTGTTGTCTAGTCATTAATGTGATTCAGGAGTTTTGGTTTAAGAATGTTCAAAGGAAATCTTAGCAATTCGAGCTCTGGAGAGGTTAGGGCTTTAGTTTACTCTTTTGTACTACTAATTAGTGGTCTAGAAAGGCTCATATTACTTTATGTTCTCCATTCTCCAAAAGCTACTTCAGGGTTTCAGGTTTCCCTTTTTTCTAAGAATTAGTTAAGCTAATTATTGCTTATTGCTCGTGCTGATGCAACCATTTTACTTGTTAGGTCTGTCTTTTAGTAATATTTCATTTTCCTTTCTTCGACAGCTGGTATTGTCATTGAAGATAAGAACTGGCCACCCTTCATGCCGATTATTCATCATGACATTTCAAATGAGATACCAGTTCACCTACAAAGGATGCAGTACCTGGCATTTTCTTCACTGTTGGGTAAGTATTGGTTGCCCATTGCTCTCAATTGTAGGAAATAGCCTGACAAAAGAAGTAAATTACTTAGCTAAGCCTCAAATTTTTCATGTGCTATCGGTCAAATGCTGTCTGAAGACCTGCATGTCCAAGTACACATTATCTCATTGCATTCAGAACTTTTACTGTCACATGAGAAGTGGCATTTCTCACATTTGTAGTTGAAATCAGGACTAGTTTAATGCCTCAATGGTATGCTGAGATGATAAGCAGACTAGCAGACATTAAAGTCAGGAGACGAGACACCGTCATGCATTGGCATAGCATTGCTCCATCAGGAGTCCTTATTTGTGAACTTTGATATCATGCAGGATTGACAGCCTGTCTTTTTTGGAACATCATTGCAACCACAGCAGCATGGATTAAAGGAGAAGGTATGCACGTATGGTGGGCTACTTCATTTTTACATCTTGTGAATCAATTGCTACAAACTTGAAACTAATCTGGTGGTTCACTTGAATAGGTGTGATTATCTGGTTGCTAGCCATCATTTACTTCATCTCTGGTGTCCCTGGGGCCTATGTGCTATGGTATCGCCCACTTTATAATGCAATGAGGTATATGTTCCTTCCTTGGCTATTCATGCACATTGTCGCATTGTATCTTCATATGTTTTGCATGTCTTATTGAAATATCTATTACAGGACTGAAAGTGCTTTGAAGTTTGGGTGGTTTTTCCTGTTTTACTTGGTAAGTTTGCCATCATTTCATATATTAGACCAAAATGTTATTTAACTCCTTGCTGATGATCTTTACCCTTCCAGCTCCATATACTATTTTGTGTCTGGTCTGCTGTGGCTCCTCCATTTCCTTTCAAAGGAAAATCTTTGGCGTAAGTGTTATATGATTTGGAATTTATCCTTTTGTAAGTGAAGTTACTATTTTTTTTTTGAGTCATGCGCAAATCTGACAGTTGAGGAAGAGAGCATTGCTCAGACAATCAGAATTTTGAGGCTACCAGTATCATTTTGCACTAGGGCCAAATTTACTGCTGACACAGCCTTTGCACATGTTTCACAAGTGTTAGCTTAATCTTAAATTGCTTGAGTTCTTGGTCTGCAACCACACCTTTGTTACGAAGTCTGCTAAATCTGTCATCATATGCCTAGAACAACTTTACTGCTACTGTAAAGTTCTAGAATACTGTAGTGACTATATTTCCAACTATTATCTGTGTACAATGCTAGCTAACTTATATTATCTAGTGTCAAATTAATTTTTCAATTTTTTGTTCCGACAGTGGAATTTTGCCAGCAATTGATGTCATTGGCAGGAGTGCTATTGTGGGGGTAAGTCCACTGCTTAATTTGGGTCTAATTTCAAGTTAATTATGATCGTACATAATAAAGCTATATGATACCAAGCAAAACGTTGAGATATGAGGGATCCCTGCCTAGATAGGATCCAACCCTTAAATTTTGTTACGGACATCTTAACATCTTGCACCAATCCACATGCCTGGGAATAATTATGTTTTGCCATTTCTGATTGGCTGATCAAATATACTCAATTATACATGAATAAGCCAAATTCACATCTTGTCTGGTAAATGGTAAATGCTCACTCGGTTCACACTATTTTTTTATGTTTGACAGATATTTTACTTCATTGGATTTGGATTGTTCTGCCTTGAATCACTGCTCAGCATCGCTGTCATTCAGGTGGGTTTTATGTTTTTACCTTTGCTCACTGATGTGGAGAACATTCTTTAGGAACATGGTGTCTATGTGCATCGTGTTTTATCACAATGTCTCTTCAAATTTTTATCATTCCAGAAAGGAATTGTGTGAGATTTATTTTTCTGAACTTATGGAAATGCAGCAAGTCTACATGTACTTCCGTGGAAGTGGAAAAGAAGCAGAGATGAAACGCGAGGCGGCCCGTGGTGCACTGCGAAATGCCTTTTGAGTTTTGATAGAGCGGCCTTGCTGACTGGAAGAGAAACAGGGTTTGGCAGTTGGTACCTCCGTCTTGTACATCCCTATGCATATGGAGTGCGCCTGAGATTACTTATAGCCTTCTGCCCTTCTTGCCTCCATGTAATATATACCGTCAACATTACCAGAGCTTTATCTCTTACCTAGGTTCAGATCTGCTTATAGGTAACTTATCAAGTTTTTAGGGGAATACGTTTGCCTGCCTGATATGTACTCTTAACTACTTGCGTGACCATCATTGTTATGTTTATCTTGATGAGTGATTCTTTGCCCCACTGGAATTCTGGGTACTCAGTCCATGATCTTTCAGCATGTTCGCTTGGCTTATCAGCCACCGGCCAACAGTACTTTTCTCTCAGAACAAACCAGCCAGCAGTATTTTTCTCTCAGAACAAATCAGCACCAGCCAAACGAACAGGCTGTTTGTTTTCTCTGTTTTACTGCATCTTGCTATCCAGGTCCAGTATAAAATTAAATACACAGATTTCAAGGGTTCCACAAGTAACAACAGAAAAATGAGAAAATATTGCTAACTGTGTTTAAGCTACCTTATTATATTCCATGCAAATCATTAGAACGTAATTATTGCATAATACTAGAGCTAGCTAGCTCGAAAACTATTGGTAAAGGAAACACCTGGTAATGAAAACTGAGGCTATATACTGCCTAAGCAAACGGAGAGAGGAACAATCTATTTGCCGCTCATGGCTGGCTGCGCTTGTTGCACCTTGGCCCCGAAGCCGCACTTCCTGGTGAGCAGGCTCCACGACCTCCGTGGCTTCCCAAGCCTCCTGATCTCCTGCTTCATGCTCTTGCACTCCTTCTCCAGCTCCGACACCCGCTCCTTCACGTCGGTGATGGTCTCCTTACCCTCGGGCGCGTCGTCCTCCGCGTCGGTGTCCACCTCAGCTTGCGCGCTAGCTGCGACGGCGGCGGCAGCGCCGCCCTTGGGCACGATGGCGCCGCCGTGGTGCGGGCGCGCGCCGTCACCTCCCGCCGCGTTCTCGGACACGAAGAACCACCCGGCGATGGACGTGCGCAGGCGGAGCTGCTCGAAGAAGAGCACTTGCACCACCACCCGCAGCGGCAGCCTCTCGTTCTGCGCCGCGTGCGTGCACGCCTCCAGCGACAGCTTCTGGCAGTTCATCAGCCGGCACAGCTGCTCCCGCTCCGACTCCGACAGCCACGGGTGCGACTGCAACACGGTCGCATGCCGATGACATCACATGAAACCTGAAAGTCGATGAGATCGCGAAAAGGAAACCTAAATGTGTACGTACCTTGAGGTATATGTCAATGGCGCGGTAGATGCCGTCGTCGACGGGGCGCGCGTAGTCGGGCACCACGGCGGCGAGCGCCTGGAACTTGGGCAGCTTCAGGTTGGTGTCCGGCGCCACCTCCGCGAGGAACCCGTCCATGAGCTTGGCCACCATGGTGATCGGCGACAGCGCCGTGGACGGCGTCCCACCATGGGGCACCCCGAGGTTGCCGCCGCCGTCCTCCGCCAGCGCCGGCGACGTGTACCCCGTCCCGATCCCGTCCGTCGACGACATGAAGTAGTCCAGGATCCGCTGCACGCAGTCGATGTCGTAGAGCGTCTCGACGTGGTACCCGAGGTTGGGCACGAGCAGGTCGTCCAGCGACGCGTCCTCGAGCTGCGCGCCGATACGGCGCTCCAGGTTCTCCCGGCACAGCGGGCTGGCGTGAAGGAGCATCGCCGTGCGCAGCATGCCGAGCAGGAACTTGGTGGACGCCACGCCCTTCTTGGTCGGCAGCAGCGCCACGATCTCCTCCAGGAAGTACCTCTGGTCGCCCTCCGACGGCGCCGACACGCTCGCGGCGCGCGGGGTGATGTTCCGGCTGCTCATGCCGCCGCCACCACCACCACCACCGTCGGCGCCGTAGCTGGCCAGCGCGTTGCTGAAGCTGGTGTTGCGCTTGAGGCCCGGCAGGAACCGCCCCGCGTAGAACATGATGGCGCCGGCGATGCTCTCGGGGCGCATGCCCTTGGCCTCCATCGCCTGGATCAGGCGCTTGAACATGGGCAGGCTGAGGAACGACACGTCCTCGTACCACCAGTCCATCCCGGACGCCGCCGAGGACGCCGTGTCGCCCGACCGGATGCCGTTCCAGAGCGCGTCCTTGTCGACGCTGGCGTTCCTGAGCAGCGGCGCGGCGGCGTCGGACGCGCAGGCCTTGGACGCCAGCGCGGTGATGCAGCGGGAGACGAGGTGCAGGTCCTCGGCGGTGGGGAGCACGCCCTCGCAGGTCTCGAGCGCCTTGATGGAGTCCTTCCAGTTTGCGAGCACGTCGGCGAGGAACGACTCGGCCTGCGTGATGAGGTTGCCCTCAGCGTAGTCGTCCGTCATGCGCAGGTACTCGGCGGCGCAGCGGAGGCACACCACGTTCAACGCGTTGAGCTCGATCTTGACGTCGTAGCAGAACTTGGCCGCCAGCTCGAACGCCTTGGCACCGCCGGGGATGTCGTCCAGCTGCAGCGTGCACATGCCGCCGCCGTCCGAGGGGGGCTGGTACTCGCTGATCATCCGCTGCAGCACGCCGCTCCGGCTCAGCAGCGGGAACTGCATACAACCAGAAGGCGTCGCGGTTCAGATCAGCAGCGGGAATAGACGATGGCAGCAGTAACTAACCTTGTGGAGGTAGAAGGACATCTCTCCTACTTCGACAACAACATCACTCTCAAGCTCGGTCGTGCATCTCCTGGGAATAAGAACAAGATCAAACGTATGAATTTTTGCGACTTCATCTGATGGGAATGATACAAGGGGTTGATTCGTTAGAGATGTTGGATTATTTTCGAAAGTTCGTTGAAACCCCACATATTGTGAGATCAGATTTGAAATTCAATCTTAATTGTAGAGAGAGGAAATGGATGTGGTTTGGAGGAACATGATTTGAGGTTTACTCTGTACCAATGGAAAGAGAATAAGAGATAGGAGTAATTCTTCCAAAATTCTGGCTTATTACACGTCGTAAATCAATCAACACAACCGAAAAGAAACGAGAAATCGAGATAACCATGTGAGGTCTTCGAGGACGAAGATCTCCGGCTTGGAACCCAGCTTCATTGTCGCCATCCTCGTACCGCGTCAGCCACCAAACTATTCTTTATTGCAGTCGACTCCTCCTCCACAGATCTGCAGGGCTGCTGAGTGGCGTTGGCTGCTCATGCATGTGGTTATTTTGTGGAAATGGAAGGCAATGGAAGGAATTTGCCAAGGATTTATCAGGGACGAGGACGATGGGTGGGAAGGAGGCCGGTGTGCTCGTTCCTCATGCAGACAGTGGCGAGAGGAAAGGAAATGGCGGATGGCGCAACCAGTCAAGGCTCGGCCCGGGTTTAAAGGAGCGGGCGCTGACTGACTTTTGGCCAAATTTCCCTTGGGACAAAAAAAAAAGCTGCTGCCACAGGTATACCGGAAATGTCCAAGGCAGTCCCTGACAGATGGGGTCTGGACACTGTGTGTTTTTGTCCTGCCCCTGTCCCACTGGTCAGAGTCAGACGCTCATCGATTTGTTTGCAGACATGATCCTGATCTCGTCTGTTAGCAAAGCGATCGGCTTGAGAGCGAGAGGTGATCGATGGCAGTGCATGGCTCTCGGTCTTGGCTGTCTCTCCCTCTTTTACACGTGGCCAACCAGATCCACTTCCCAAGGGCTGTCCGTTCGCATGCAACGACGCAAAGCCCAAGCGCGCTGGACTTGATGTCGCTTTCGTAGGGGGGAAGCGAATGCAGAATTGCAGATCCATCGTATTCAGTTCAGCCCCGTACGTGATACCGTATAACAGTATAAAGCTACGATGTACGTACATATAGTAGCTACTCCTGGTACAGTAGATTATCTACGGACTGACCGTGCATCCGGTGTGGTGGCCTACCTGTACCTGACTGCATCTCTTGCAATCGATCCGCTAGAGGCCAGAGGCAATCGATCCGCTGGAGCCCCTTCTCGGCAGCGTTGCTGCTGCGACGGCAAAGCCTGCACTGCAGAAGGCCACGGCGTCACCCGGGCCCGTCAGCATCATCACTCAGGCACTCAGCTAGTCAGTCACAGTCCTGGCTCCCACGTCAGCGTCGCCGCGTGCGCCGGGCTCCGGCGATGCGATGCGACGCCGATCCTCCCCGTCCCGTATCTCGCCGCGCCAGCTTTGTCGACTCCGCGGCGCGGCGCGGCGCAGCGAATCTCTTGATGGATCCACGACCGTCGTGCCCTCGGTCACCGTCACCGTGTCACGTCGCTTCCGTCACTTGCTGCTGCTTCTAGCCATGGGCTCACTGACTGGCTCATACGGCGCATGAGCTAGCCCCGGCCGGCCGGACGACTCGTGTGTGCCTCCAAGTTCCACGTTTCGGCCTCGCGTTTGCCCTTCAGCCGGACCGGATCGACCGACGGGCGAGCTCTCTTCTCTCACGTTCGGCTCCGCACCGGGCACCGGGATGCTGACTGAGAACACAGTGGATCTGCCGCCCGTGCTGCCAACTCCTGCGCCTGCTGTTGCTGCTGCAACAGGGGCATCAGATAGCAGGCGCGCCCGCCACTGTTCTCGTACCGGGCGCCAGGCGGACAGGGCGGCCCCGTTCCCCGCGCCCCCCGCCCGCTGGACTCGCTGCCAGCCCGTGCACCGAAACCATCCGCTGTCGGGATGTCCGTCAACATTCAACAGCACGGCGAGGCGCCTGGAGGAGCCCAGGTGCAGCCGTGCAGGTCGCCCGGACGGGTAGCAGGGGCGGGTGCGCTGGGCACTGTGCGGAAGTGCCGCCGCGCCGGCACCATACGGCCAGAGAGGTCCGGCGGCACTGTGCGCCGACGCTCCTCCCCTCCGAGCACCCAACAGTGAAAATGCGAGATGCTGCATCGCCCAGGGAGAGCCCCCGCCGCAGCCTCGCGACCGTAGCCCATAGTACTAGCATCACGTCCCGACGCCGGGCGAGAGACGCGGCGGGGGTCCCCAACCCCGAACCGAATAATTTGCCAGCACCGATTGGCCCCCATCGCCCATGCTACGTAGGACTGTAGGAGTAGACGGCAGACGATACGCGGCTGCAGATAGATGTTGGCAGCACGTTACACAGACGCGTACGTACATACAAGCATTTCAAGCCTGGCATCTTCACTGCACCAGGCTCAAACGTCCTGCGTGGCGAAAGGTCAACCTTTTGCGGCTAGCCAACCACGGCGCAGATACAATATGTCCTACCTTTCGTTTTTGTTCAATCAAAACAAAGGAGTTAAACACGGTACGAAACCACCGCAAAATTGAAAAATCTGCGAATTTGTCAGATAAATGAGCAGACAGATAACATACACGGAGTAGGATCTTAAATGCATGCAAGTAACGCGCAGAAAGTAGTGTTTGGTAAAATTGTGCTACATACGTAGCAAAATTGGCTGGCCCTTCCCTACTCAAGTGACTGCCACAGCCATGGATAATAGAGAACGGAATTGTTCAGAACGGCAGCCTACCCAGTCCCAACATGCTGGTTGCTGATGGCATGGATCGGCACCGGTGAACTAAGCTAAAAGCCTCCTGTTTGCCGAAGGCTGACGGACGACATCCGTCGGCAAGGCTGAAGGCCATTTTTGGTGTCTTGGCCAATGGAACCAATGGTGTTAGATCCTCCCTATATTATTATTCCTTCGAGTTGCGGTAGAAGTCGACACAGGTCTGGCAGTCGCAGTCCTTGAAGCGGCAGGTCTCGCACCCGAAGCAGACGCACTTCATGCAGCCGCTGCAGGAGGTGGCGCGGGAGCAGCCCCTCAGCACCTTGCGGCTTCCTCGCTCCTCCTCGTCGTCACAAGTGACCCTGGTGGTCAGACAGCCATGTATACAGGAGAGTTAGAGCACTGAAGACAATCAGACAAAGACTTGCAGTTAAACAGGTGAAAGAGATTGTCACATGGAAAACAAATATTCAGGTACTAACAGGAAGCAACTATTTTCTTTCGTTTTTTTTAACAAAAGGCAGCTCAAATAGTTTAACTCTATGTAGGAAAAAAAATATTATCCCTGCAGGCAAGCTATGGAATGCACACAAATGCTACTGTGGCCGAGACAGGGACCTGCAGAGATCTGCCAATGTTCGGCCAGAAACTTTGTTGGCAACAGTTCACAAACTGTACTGGGGGCGTGCAGCTTCCACTTCATAGTTTCCTACAGTAGGATGCTGAACGCATCTGATCTATGCTACAGTTAATCAATCGATCTGCTACCACAACGGGCATTACCAATAATGGTACTGGGTATGCATCAACCACTTGCCTTGGCCCAGGGCCTGCAGTTGGACGTTCAGGGGTTTGCTGTCACTATTCTAGTAACACTACCAGTTGGACAACATGGGAAGTTCCTGCTGCTAAAGGGCATCCAATCAACCTAGTAGTTAAGTTCATATCCATGTCAACCAAGAATTCTAAAGACAATTAGCAGCTAGGAGAATCTCAGCATTAATGAAATTTGGAAACACTATACTACAGAGCATAATCACAAAGAGAGCAGAAACCATAGCTTGGCAGCTGACAACTGAAAACTCCCCAGTATCTTTTTTGAGCAAAAAAAAAAATCCCCAGTATCGCACTAGCAGTCTAGCTTGATTGAACTAAAAGCAACAAATTAACTGTGCTAAAACAACAGAAGTCCATAGTAGCTCTAGATGAAACTAACATGGTGGAACAGAAATCTCTATTGTACAAAACTCGTCTATATAATTTGCAATTAAAAATACACTAGGCAAATGTGCAAACACATACCTATCAGTTGTCAAATCTGCACATGTCCAGTTGATTTTGGCAAGAGCGTCATGGTACACACGGCACTCTTCTTTTGACCGGAGCCGAAATCTCCTCTCTTTGCCACATTTTGTGCAGCGGATGAACTCATCGCGGTGAGATGGACGTCCATTACGACCTTTGTGAGAACCATTGCCAGATCTGTGTGCCGAATAGTAGTGCTTGAGCAGAGCTGTCTTTGACAGTGG
This sequence comes from Cenchrus americanus, assembly GCA_947561735.1. Lineage (NCBI taxonomy): Eukaryota > Viridiplantae > Streptophyta > Magnoliopsida > Poales > Poaceae > Cenchrus > Cenchrus americanus. The sequence continues at coordinate 37,088,586 of OX387244.1, read as the reverse complement.
CACTTTTTCTCCCTGAACCATGACCCAGATAGTGTTCCTCCACTTTCCAGCAGTCTCCTTTCCAGAGTGTTTCTCAAAGGCAGCAGGTGTCAACTTATCTGCAATTCCAAGTTACAAAATTAACTTGTATCACAGTTAGCCTGAGCCACCATGAAACTGAGAGCTATCAGATGATTAAACAAATGCTATCTCCAAGATTTGACCTAGAAATGTACTATGTCATGCCACAAAAAGAACTCAAAGCAGAATGAGTTTTAACTAGAAGATATACACGCAGTCTTATGAGTCCTTAAATTCATATAAAACAAGAACCATTTGAAGCTTTGTGATCTGTGATGTCACTCGAGCCAAGTAGCACATAAACAAAGTAACTTCCCTAGAAAACTGGGTGTCTGATTGCTCCACTGACGAGCACTGCAGTGTATGTAGCCCCAGATCGATACACATCTTATAGAACACTGCGGGGTGCCGTCATAAATTATTGGCATTAGGAACTGCATATTTCGAGTGCAGAGCCTATCACATTTGTTAAATCCCACATACATATCTAGATTTCATAAACAAATCCTGAAATTTGGAATATATGGCAAGCCATAACTAGTTGCTATCTTTATGTCACTTTGCCATGTTGCTATCACTGTGAACACAAGCCATGAAAAGGAAAAAAAGTGCCAAATCAATGAGAACTTACTAGCACATCTGAATAAAGGAAGACAATTGTTGCTTCATATGTTAACCTCCAAAATAGTCATATTTTGTCATACATTTTAGGTTTAAGACAAACCATTCAATTATGCAAACCATCCAAGGTTCCTGTATACAGTATGCTAGCAGCCATAACACTATGTTACCTATATGACTATATCAGTATGTCCCCTACAATAATCTACTGAAACATCAGTATGGACGCACAATGAAATACAGACATTGCAGATGAGGAGCAGAAAATATCATCTAAACATCTCAGAGATCAACTATTAATTAAGGCCACCAGGTACCAACACAGAAACAGAGATTAACGGTATATTTACATATTAGTCGTTGTAAACAAGCATCCTGATGTCACAATAGAAGATCACAAAGGGCACTTCCACTTTGCATACAAAAGAAAGCAGCATGCAACTCCAAACGAGAACTGGTGCTAATCCATGCAAACGAAAACCTGGATATAAACAGAGACGTAACAATGTGCTGTAGTTGTACTGCCGTGATGGACAACATGACCGAACAGAGGGGCAAATCCCATCACCACCAGCCATGCAAAGAGAGCATACAGAATGAATCGACGTGCATTAGGTAACTGGTTTCGTGTGCTGTACTAGACTGGAGGATGTGCAGAGACAACAACATGAAAGGTCAGTTATGCCGAATGAATGATACAAGTGATATTAATTACTCAGGGGCGCATGACCACCAACCAACAAACTAGTTCGGTAGCATCCTAACATTCAGATTGCAGAGAAGGCAATGGTTTATTGGCAAAAATATCAACAGGCAAGAAGCAACAGACACAGAAGCAAAGCCAGAGCCGCAATGCATGGGATGCAGCATGGTACCAAGCACTAGAAGCAGCCGATGCGGGGCACAAGCCACAAGCGGCGCCGCTGCGCGTGCACTGGCATTGCATGCAGGCTCACCTTTGCGGGCAAGACGCCGTGACCCAGAGATCAAAACAGCATACGCGCATCGATGCACGGACATGAAATCAAGAGCGAAGAAAAAAAATCAAAGAGAGAGAAGTGGTGTGTTGGTGACTGGCACGGACCTTCGTGGCAGCCGGGCGTGCACTCGCAGCTGACCTCCAGGTCGCCGGAGGCGAAGACGCGGAGGCGGCCGACGGCGTCGCCGTAGCGGTGGCTGGTACATCCGCACGTCATCTCCACGAAGTCCTCCCCCCAGCGCACCCCGCTCACCTCCCGCAGCTCCTCCTCGCTGAAGAGCGCCGCGCCGGCACCTCCGTTCGCCGCCGCCATGCCTCCCGGCCAAGAACAGGAACAAGCACAACAACCCTCCGGAAAACAAGGGCCACAACCCACAGATTGATCTGGTTCGCGTCAAATCAATAAGCTATCGAATGCCGAGGCGTGGACGGCACAAACTGGTGGATCGAAGTAAAAGAAAGTTAGGCAAGTAGGTGAACAAGAGATTGAGATATATAGAGTTGGGAGCTGTGGGGAAACAGGAACCAAAGCGGCGCCTTTCCACAACGGAATCCCAGCGAATTGGGTTCCCACCAAATCTTGACGGGCGGCGATCTCCGAAGGGGCCAAAGAATAAATGCAAAGGTGGCTTCTCTTTTTCCTAGATGGATATATGATTCCGAGGCCAAGAACGACGAGCAAAGGCTCGCAGAGAGGCTGGAGCGGCGCAAAAGCGGCTCCTTTCTTCTGCAGCAAACTATTTGGGGACTTCCTCCAAATCCGCCCAAAGATACGACCCAGAAAGATGGATCTGCCGATCTGGAGAAGTCGCCACAGAATCTCCAGAAATGCTTCCTCCAACTCCAGCCCCCGCACCCTACGCCGACGTAGATGGGGTTTGGAGAGGGAGAGGAGGAGGAGGAGGAGGAGGAGGAGGTGGGGAGCGAGAGGAGGAGGGGGAGGGTAGGGCCGAGATGGAGGAGCGCCGGTGATGACTGAAGAGGGGGAAGCTTGGTGTGCGGGGGTCGGGCTTTTAACCTATGGTTGGATGGAGAGATGTTGAGATGTTTGTATATGCTTCTTCAGTGTTAGCCCTCCCTTTTATGCTACTTCTCCGCACTACAGTTTCAACTGCTTTCCATTCTTGATGTTAGATGATTTCCACTAGAAAAAATCTCTAGAGGAAGAAGTGTTGAGAGGCAAAACTACAAAGCCTGCGAATGATAGCCGCTATGCGACGGAAAGACGCCATTGCAACTTTGTTGTTGGTACCATATCATTGAGTCATATAGACGAATTGTTAAGAAAGGATATTATCAAATGCGAGAATCTTGTGGATGTGGCGCGTGACAAGGAAAGCAACTGGACAAATAGTCTAGCTATCATTATTTACACAAGTATTTTTACGTGATAATAATGCTAAATTTATACTTTAAAAACTATTAATGGTAACAATAATAAGTGCTAGTATTATTAGGTGTGTGTTGATGCCATGAAATGTTGGTGGCGATGGCAACACTTGTATAGGAAGACTGGAAGAGAGTCCTCCAAATATGAATCCCAAATGCTAAACGGAGAGGGCTCTCCATTTAACACTAAATGGAGAGCCCTCCGAGGTAACTACTGTGACACATAAGTTACTTTTCGTGACAAAAAGTTACTTCCCGCAACATATAAGTTACTTTTCGCGACAAAAAGTTACTTCCCGCGACGCATAAGTTACTTCCCGTGACAAAAATTTACTTCCTCATGTGCGCAGGAAGTAACCTTGGAGGGTTCTCCGTGTGTGACTAAAAGTTACTTCTTCGTATGTGCTTTTTCTGTTGAAGGAAGTAATTTTGTGTCGCGGGAAGTAACCTCGGAAGGCTCTCCATGTAAGACTAAATGGAGAGCCCTCTCCGTTTAGTCACCTCTAATATAAATTTAGTAATAACAAGTGATCTGGCGATGGCAACACTTGTATAAGAATAGAGTCCCAAATATGAATTTAGTAACAAGTGATTTAAACTCTTACTGTTTTAAGATCGAGTATGTATGCGTACACACTAGCTTTCACACTAACATTACGAATTGTAAAATATAGATTTTTGAAATATGTTGTTTTTAAAAGTGTTTTTGGTTACACACTACAAACAGACACGCCGAAAGGCGTCCACGCAATAATATTTGGCCGCTTTCGCTTGGTAGCAAAAAGCTGGCAACCGCCCGAAAAAGAAAGTGGATCCGCAAGATGTGTGTCGTGAAGTGTGATGTTAGCTTTCGGCAGCGTTACATCGTGACTTGGTAGTTTGCGACCCTTAGAGCCCGAAAGCAAACATGACTCCATTGTGCATGGTAGCAAAAAGCTGGCAGCCACATGGAAAAGAAAGTAGATCCGCAGGATGTGCGTCGTGAAGTGTAATGTTCGCTTTCGGTGGCTTTACATCGTGACTTAGCATTTTGCGACCCTTAGAGCCCGAAAGTAAACACGACTCCATTGTGCATGGTAGCAAAAGGCTGGCAACGCCTGAAAAAGCAAGTGGATCCGCAGGATATGCGTCACAAAGTGTGGTGTTTGCTTTCGGCGGCGTTACACCATCGTGACTTAGCAGGTTTCGGCCCTTAGAGCCCGGAAGCAAACACGACTCCATTGTGCATGGTAGCAAAAGGCTGGCAACGCCTGGAAAAGCAAATGGATCCGCAGGATATGCGTCACAAAGTGTGGTGTTTGCTTTCGGTGGCGTTACATTATCGTGACTTAGCATGTTGTGACCCTGAGAGCCTGAAAGCAAACACGACTTCATTGTGCATGGTAGAAAAAATGCTGACAACCACCTGGAAAAGAAAGTTGATCCACAGGATGTGCGTCGCAAAGTGTGATGTTCGCTTTCAGCGGCGTCACATCATCGTGATGTAGCATGTCGCGACCCTTAGAGCCGGAAAGCAAACACGGCTCCAGTATACATGGTAGCAAAAGGCTGGCAACGCCTGAAAAAGCAAGTGGATCCGCAGGATGTGCGTCGCAAAGTGTGATGTTCGCTTTCGGCGGCGTTACATCATCGTGACTTAGCATGGTGCGACCCTTAGAGCCCGAAAGCAAACACAACTCCAGTGTACATGGAGCAAAAGGCTGGCAACCACCTGGAAAAGAAAAGTGGATCCGCAGGATGTGCGTCGTGAAGTATGATGTCCGCTTTCGGCGGCGTTGCATCGTGACTCAGCAGGTTGCGCCCCTTAGAGCCCCAAAGCAAACATGACTCTAGTGCACATTTTTGGCAAAAGGCTGGCAACCGCCTGAAAAAGAAGGTAGATCCGCAGGATGTGCGTCGTGAAGTGTGATGTTTGTTTTCGACGGTGTTACACCGTCACCGTGACTCAACAAGTTGCGGCCCTTAAAGACCAGAAGCAAACACCACCTTAGTGTTTTTTTACATATGTATAATATGTACTTCTTGATACATTATAGTGAGAGCAGTGATAGTAAATTATTGGTAGTGCTAAAAAACAAATTTAGTTGAACTCTGTACCCTTACAAATATGGATTTTCTTTAAAACACCCTCGGAAAGAAAAAACCAGAAAGAAAGGGTAGGCGTGCACGTACCGGTGCTGCGGGGGCCTAAAACGTAAAAAGTAACATAAAATCGGACGCCTTCTACGTCGTGGTCGCGTTGCCTCATATCAAACCTCGTGTCTCCTGTTCTCCTGGGGACATCCCAGATTCCGCCAGCCCCCCTCGCTCGGCTCCTCTCCGGCCCCAACATCCCCCCACCCACCCCACTGCGCGGCGGGCTCCCCGCGCTCAGGGCCCCACTCGACCAGCGAGACGGCGGGCTTTCTTCTCTACCCGCTGCGCGCCTGAGTGGGCGCTCCGGCGGGCCCATCATAGAGGCCTGGGCGCTGATACCGTGATACGGCCATACGGGCGCGGAGGACGTTTTGGGAAAAGGGAAACCGGAGCGGGAGTAGGGATGTCAATGGGTACCCGCCACCCGTTTACCCGCGGGTAAAAACCCTATTAGGGTGTGGGTATGGGGGATTTTCCCCCGACGGGTGACTTAGTGGGTGATTCCTTCCCCCGTTAGGTATGGTGGGTGTGGGTACGTTCTTGCGTCCCCCATACCCGGTACCCGTTGGGGGTTCATTTACATGTAATATTATGTATTATTTCTAATATATAACATATAGTTTAAGAGATGAGAGACTTCATTTGTGTGCGATATAGTTAAAATTAGTATTGTTACCTTACATTGTTATTGTACGACTAACATTATTGATAAAATGATGATTTGATGTTGCTTGCATAATTAATTACATGTTTTATAACATTAGCTACAATTATAGTGAAGCGGGTATGGGTCACCCGCTAGGTACCCGCTACCCGATGGGTGGTGGGTGTGGGGGAATTTGAGACCCGCGGTGGGTGATGGGTATGGGTGGTGGGGTGTTTTGCCTATGTGGGTGTGGGTATGAGGAGGTCATACCCGATGGGTATGTACCCGTTGCCATCCCTAAGCGGGAGGAGGGAGGGCCCGCGGCCGCGGGCGCCGGCCCGGTCCCACCAACTCCCAACCCAAGGGGAGGAGCCCCCGAGGCCGGGTTGGTCGGCTGGCGGCCGGGGCGGAGCGGAAGTAATGAGGGCGCCTGACGCTTTGGTCAGGGAGGTGTTCGGCTCGCCCGTCGCCTGCTCGCGCTCGTCGTCGTGTGCGTGACATCAAAGCAGTCAGGCGCGTCAGGCTCCGCTCCGGCTGCCGTCGCGTGTGCCGTGTTGGTCTGGTCCTGCTCGGTCGGCCGGGCGTGGCCTCACGCCCTCACCGATCCAGCCGCTCGCACATATCCCGTTGACGACGGCGAGTTTGCTTCCCGCGTACCGTGTCACTACTGTTGTGGGTGCAGTATACGCGCAAGTCACGCGTCTGGGGCTACATATACATGCTTGGCGGCGCGCGGGATAAACGGTCTTGGACACGAGTTTAATTAACGAAACGGGTCTAAAAAGTTTGATGGACTAGTACTAGTAGGGAAGAATCTAGTTACTGTGACGCGCGCATCGCAGCACGGACACACACTTGCGTGGGTACGGAACGGCTAGTTTTATTTTATTATCGACACAGGATGGCTAGATGCGTAATGGTACACCGGTCGGTTAAGGATCAGATCGAGGACGCAATTCTGACAAAGCTTCTCGTGCTTTTTGTACGTTCCTCATGGATTAGAGAAAAATAGCAAGCGCACGGTTATCGTCTTTGGCACAGGTAGCTAGATGCAAGGTACGTATATTCTGCTTCGAGACAATATCGCATGCCTTCGAGGGAGCAATCAAACAATGCAAGGTGCTTAATTAGTTCGCCAATTTTGCTTATCCCGAATGCAACGTAGATGATTTTGTTGCGATTTTGAGCTTGTGATCATAGCATTAATCGACATATGGAGTTGCCACTCTTCTTCATTCTTGGATTGGCTCATGCTTTGCATTGGTTTCAAAATTCAGCAGTTGAGAGGAAGTTGGGTCATTCAAAAGAGACTTTACAAAACAAGATGTATTTAGAGATTACCGAAGTAGTTTGTCAAAGAATTTGAGTTGTATTTTCTTATTTGGTTATTTTCTTTAGTACATCATATCTTCTGATGTTCTACATGTTTCCGGAACATCTGCCCCTATGTACTCTTTGTGGTTTGATGCATTCTTGAAGAAGAATGTCTAAAGAAGTTCCCAATTTTGCAAAAAGTCTGGTGATTAAGCTCATCTTTTGACAACATGGATCTAAGCACCATTGAAAAAACTTACCTTGCAAAGATTTTTGCATTTCGAAGGTAAGCACAATTGAAAAATTTCACCTTGCAAAGATTTTTGCATTTCGAAGGTCACATTTCCAAAACTTACAATTGTGACAACCCGCCCAGGAAAATACCGTACTACCGCCTAAACCAATCCACTTTGGTCATTAAGCGATAATAAAGTATCATCCCGTCGTTAGTTGCCGGGTTAACACCCGGTAAATCACTTGAATAGCAACAAGGATCGAAATATATGCATTAAAACTCACTCGAAGGCGAGTCCAGAGATACAACATCATTAATACCCAAATTCGTACCCCGAAGGGTTTAATTATTACAAACCAAAGTTTTTGCCATAACAAATTCGTTCAGAGTTTTGAAACAGCGGAATTTAGAACTAACGGAAGCGAATACACCACGGGAGGCCATCCTTGATGCTCTCAGTTGTCGTCCTCCACCCACTCCAGCTCCCAGCCGGGCGGGATCTCTCCGAGCCACACATCACTGAATGCATTACCTGGATCAACATATTATAGCAAGGCTGAGTATACTAATACTCAGCAAGACTTACCCGTCGGTGAAAACTACTTCACCACTTCTAGACCATGAAAGGCTTTTTGGCTACTGGGTTGCTTTTGCGGAAAAGTAACAAAGAGTAGGTCCTTACTTTCAAGATTTTAGCACAAGTTCTAGTAGGTTTAATCTTTACTACATTAGCCAACTAGTACAAACAAGTTGTACAATACAATTAATCAAGCATAGTATTCATCAACTTCCATCATTAGGGATCTCATGACTAGTGGAGTAAGCAGTCTCAGATAACGGTGAGAGGCCGACAATCGATTGATTCAAACCTTGCAAGGTGGATCTAAACACACGGTAGGCTGCCCCCCGCAAGGACAACTTTCCCAGGCCGTTTCCAAAAATCCTCGGGTCGGGATCGAATCTTACAGTCTTTGGTGCAGGCTATCCGGCATACCTCGCGAGATACTCGGAGTCACCATACACCACCGGTAGCTAGCCGTGAGACGAATCCCAAGAGTAGTAATAGTAGGATCCCTCGCCATCTCATTAAGGTACTAGGCTTACCGGTCCCATACCCGACAAGTGCTTAGTACGTTCAAACACTTAACCCACAATAGCCATTGGACCGGAGCCCGAATCCCATGCTCTTACCACATGAGCAATCCAATTAAGGATATATTGTGATTCCTATCTAGGAACCTATTCTCGCGAGTGAGGTCATCACTCGACTTGTAACGGTCCCATAGCTTAGCAGCTATCGACCTATCGTACTAGTAAGGACAAGGTACCTAGGGATCATGCATCTAGGGTTCCATTCAACTCCTGAACTTAAATGCACAATCATCCATAGATAATTGAATAAAGAATTTGAAAACTAGGTTAGATGCATCGGAGCTTGCCTTCGTCAGCTAGGTTAGCCTGGGAAATAAATGCATGCAAATTAAATGCATACAAAAATAAATAAGTATCAAAATGATCCAAACTTTCTCATGCATGCTCTCTGGTACTAAACAAGCCTAAAGAACCAGCATGTTCACCTCAAGGCTCTACTGGTCTTGCTTAAGTAATTAACAAAGGAAAACATGCACAAATTAAGAATACATATTTCTGTTAAGCCAAAAATCATGATTAATTCACAAGAGGTGGGTTTTGACATAACATGACAGTGTGAACAAGTTGGGCACAAAAAATAAATATATTTATCTAGAAAAATCATCTAGGCAGTTTTTGCAGAATTGGACAACAATTTATTTAGCAAGATTCACTTCATAACTTTGTGCAATTTTTGGGACAGGAGCTAGTCCTAACAAGATACACAACCTATCTAAAATTTAGATATAGAGGAGTTGTATCTTTAAAGATATTGCAGATCTAGGGTTTTCACATTTGTAATTTTCATGTTAAAAATATTTAGAATCAGACCATGTGAGAATAACAAAAGTTGTGGGATTTCTTTCACTGAATCCAATAAAATTGGTTTGGCATTTTTCTGAATTTCCTACAATTTTCTAGGAATTTTTTAGTGCTCCGGACTAACTTGCAAGAAAACTTAGATAGAGTTCTTTACAACCAGGCCCTGGAATTTACACGAGACACCCTAATAAGACTTTGACCCTTGCAATTGGGCCCTTGGTCGGGGAGGCGGCACGACTCCGGACAAATTCCGGCGAGCCGGCGGCGCTCCCGGCCGGTCAAGCAGCTGGGGTCGACGGTAAGCTCACCTAGGGGCTAGGGGTGGCCGGCGTTGGGCGGAGGGACGACCGGCGAGGTGAGACGCTGGCGGCCAGGCGCGGCGGCTCGGGGGAAAACAGCGAGGAAGCGCGGGCTTGGACAACAAGCGACCTGGGGAGGTTCACTGGGGGCTAGGGGACCTAGAGAAGTGGCTGGCCGACGGCGAGCGCGAGTGGGGAGGCGAGCTCTCGGCGGTGGCGGCAATGGCGGCGGTGCGGCTCGGGGTGGCGCGCGGAGGGGAAACGACCGACTTTTATAGGTGGCTTGGGGGGTCCATGGGTGACGGCGAAGATGCCCGCCGTGCTACGGCGGCTCGGGCGGCGCGCGTACGGCGGCAACGCGCCGACGGACCGGTGGTCCGTGGCGCGCGCGCGTACGGCGGCGCGGACTAGAGGCCTCGGGCGGGGGGGAGCGCGTCGGGGGCGCGGGCGGCTCGGGCGGCACGTGCCTCGCGGCGGCGCGGGCGCGGACGCGGGGCGCGGCCGGCGACGCGCGGCACGCGGGCGCGCGACGTCGCGGTGCTCCTGCGCTCTGCCCGGTTGCATTTCACTGGTGCTGTGTTTGAGTCGATTTTTCTCCAAAATTTTGAACAAAACTTGACCAAGTGATGAACATGAAAGTTGTAGATCTAGTTACCCTTAACAACTTCTAAAAAGGCTATATAGGGTTTTTCTTCACAGATTTTGAATTACATGAATGCCAACTTTGAATGTCAGCCTGCCTTTTCAAACAGTGAGTCCTGCCTTGCAACCACCTTTTCAAGCTTTTCCACTCAAAATTTGAAGTGCCAATCTACATGAAAGTTGTGTCCCTCAATAAGATGGACAACTTTCATAAAGGTAGAATTTTAAGTGTTTAGGTGAATTTTGGAGAACGCGGCAAAAGTTCCGGCAAACACCTATGGACACTATGGTGGCAAGGGGTTTGACCAAGCCTTTGACCATGGGTTGGACCGACAAGTGTGTTTACTATTCAAATGGGGTCACTAGGGTAGGTTAGTGAGTTTTTCGAGGTGAGGGCCCAGGTTGACCGTGATTTGACCACTGTTGACTACTTTGACCGGCTATTAGGGTTAATTAAAAAACTGGGGCGTCACAGCCTACCCCCCTTAAACGGAATCTCGTCCCGAGATTCGATTTGTTAACGAAACAATGGGGAGAAGAACTCACGGTTTCGAGATTGTAGGAAGCCCGGATACTTAGTGTTGAGATAGTCTTCCGTCTCCCACGTTGCTTCTTCTTCCGTGTGATGACTCCATTGGATCTTGTACATCCGTACGGTCTGCCTCGGGTCTTTCGCTCTTTTTGGTCTACTACTTCAATGGGTGCTCGATGAGCGAGAAGTCCGGCTCAATCAAAGCATTAGCTTCTGTGATAACTTCATTCTCTGGCACATGCATTCCCTTCTTTAATTGAGTTACATGAAACACATTGTGGACTGCGGAAAACAGTTCCGACAATTGGATACGATAAGCCACTGGCCCACATACTTCTATGACTTCATAGGGTCCAATGTAGCGCGGAGCTAACTTTCCCTTGACTCCGAACCTTTGCACACCTTTGGTGGGGGATACCTTCAAATATACGTAATCGCCCACGTCAAAGTGTCGAGGTGCGGTTCCCTTGTCATTGTAACTCTTTTGCCTCATCTGTGCCATCTTCAAATTCTCTCTTATCACTTGCACTCTTTCTTCGGCATCTTTAACTAAATCCGGACCAAAGAGTGTTCTCTCTCCGGCCTCTGACCAATTCAGCGGAGTGTGGCATCTACGTCCGTAAAGAGCATCGAACGGTGCCATCTTCAAGCTGGCTTGATAGCTATTGTTGTAAGAGAATTCTGCCAAAGACAAACACTTGTCCCAACTCTTGTCAAAATGCAAGATGCTGGCTCGTAGCATATCTTGCAAAATCTGATTTATCCTTTCCGTCTGACCATCGGTCTGCGAATGATAACTGGAACTGCAGATTAGCTTGGTTCCCAAACACTCATGCAATTGCTCCCAAAAACGAGCTACAAACTGAGTTCCTCTGTCAGAGATTATAGTCTTTGGGATTCCATGCAAACGAACTATGTGATCCATGTACAACTCTGCATATTGCTGCACTGAATAAGTGGTGTGCACGACAATGAAGTGAGCGGTCTTAGTGAGTCTGTCTATGATTACACAAATAGAATCTTTCTTTCTAGCTGTTAGGGGTAAACCCACAATGAATTCCATACTAATATCGTCCCACTTCCACATGGGTATCGACAGGGGTTGGAGTACACCTGCCGATTTCAAATGGCTCACTTTCATCCGGTGGCAAGTATCGCACTCGGCTGTCAGACCTTGCCCAGGTGATGTACACCGGCGGCGAGGCCAGAAGCTCGGTGTCGAACACGAACACAACTCACACACACGAGAGCACTTGGAACACGCAAGGGAGTTTTTGGTGCTGCGAACAAGAAGCAGCTTTTCTAGTTTTTCTTCCTATCCTTTTATTCCTGGTTACAGTCTAACGGTTAGCAGCAGAGTCCGCCGCACATCGCGTGTTGAACGTGTCCATCCCCACGTCCTACGATGCCGCGCTCACCTCTGAGCTCCCAGGTCGTGCGCGAGCTATTCTCGCCACGCCCTGCCTACACGCACGACAGCCACAAGTCGGCGCTCATGCGCATGCACTACCCTAACAGAAACATGCAAGATGCTAACTGCCTAACAGAGAAGAGAAACGTGCAAGGGTTATCTCTAACAATCTCCTCCTAAGCCTTGCACGCGGTCTGTACATCAATGACCCCAAGCCTAGAACGAAGTTCACAGAACTGTTCACGGCCTAGAGCCTTGGTCAAAATGTCTGCCAGCTGATCCTTTGTTCCTATGAACTCAAGTGCAACCCTGTTCTCTTCAATGCAATCACGAATAAAATGATATCTGATATCTATATGTTTGCTTCGATCATGAAAAACAGGATTTTTGCTTAGTTGGATTGCTGACTGACTGTCAATTCTCAAATTTATGGTGGTTGGCCTCCTTCCCTTGAACTCAGCTAGCAACCGCGCCAACCACACTCCCTGACAAGCTGCAGTTGTAGCTGCAATATACTCAGCTTCACATGAGGACAATGCAACTACCTTTTGCTTTTGTGACTGCCATGTAATCACATTGTTGCCAAGGAAAAATAGTATACCTGAGGTACTCTTTCTAGTGTCTATGTCCCCTACAAGATCACTATCACTATATCCCACCAGCTCTGCTTCTCTTCCCTTCTGTTAGAAACAACCAAAGTAAAGAGTTCCTGAAATGTACCTCAGGATTCTTTTAACTGTTGTCAAGTGTTCAGCTGTTGGAGCTTCCATAAATCTACTGACATACCCTACTGCAAAAGCAATATCAGGCCTGGAGTTTACCAAATAACGAAGTGACCCAACAATTGACCTATACTGAGTAGGATTGACAGCAGGTGCAGCACTTGTTTTGCTCAACTTCAGTCTGGGTTCCATTGGAGTTTCACTTGGATTACAATCTGAAAGTCCTGCCACTTCCAGGATCTTTGCTGCATATGCTCTCTGGCACACAGTAATGCCTTCCTTAGACTGCATCACTTCCAATCCAAGATAGTATTTTAACAGACCCAAGTCACTCATTTGGAATGTGCTCTTCATTTCCTGCTTGAATTTGTGAATGTCTTGTTGATTCCCTCTAGTAATGACAAGATCATCAACATAAACACCTACAACGAGCCTTCTTTCACCATGGCCACGCAGATACACAGCATGTTCTGATGTGCTCCTGGTGAATCCAAGTTTCAGCAGTGACCTATCCAATTTTGAGTACCAGGCCCTTGGAGCTTGTCGAAGACCATATAAAGCCTTGATCAGATGAAGCACCTTGTGCTCCTCCCCTTTCTTCACAAAACCAGGGGGCTGCTCCACATACACATCCTCCAACAATTCCCCGTTCAAGAATGCTGATTTTACATCCATGTGGTGAACTTGCCATCCCTCTGCTGCTGCACATGCCAACAGGAGCCTTACTGATTCTAGTCGGGCTACAGGTGCAAACACCTCATCAAAATCCACACCTTGCCGCTGCACGTAGCCCTTTGCCACCAGCCTGCCCTTGTACTTGGAGATCAACCCAGCTTCATCTCTCTTGGTTTTGAAAACCCATTTGAGCCCAATTGCTCGCACTCCAGGCGGGGGATCAACCAAAACCCAAGTATTGTTGTCCTCAATCGAGGTAAATTCATCAAGCATAGCAAGGCGCCAATTATCGTACCTTAGAGCTTCTTCGAATGTTGCTGGTTCAGCTTCACTAGCCAGTAGCAGGTGCTCGTCCAACTCTCGTTCAATTGGCCCTGGTGGAGTAGCAGGCCCGATCACGTTGTCGATGCGGCGGAAACGAAGAGGGGCATCTTCATCGTGATCAGCATCTAGCTCCTCCCTGGCACCAACTGGTGGTGTCACAAACTGCGCAGCTCCTCCTGGTACGCGCACAAGAGTCGCAGCCGTTCCAGGCTTGTCGTCGTGGATGCTGGGCGACGAAGTTGGAGTGGGTGAGGTCGATCCAACCCCCTCTGAGCTCAGTGTAGTGGATGTGGTCACCGTCACCATGCGAGGCAGACGTTCAGCAGGTTCCTCGACGGCGAAATCGATGCAGACGTCGTCGATCTCCCCTGCCTAGTTCCACTGAGCAGCTTCATCGAAAATCACGTCCCGGCTGACATGAACACGACGTGTCAACGGATCATACAGCCTGTAGGCCTTCGATCCAGCCTCGTACCCGACGAAGATCGTGCGGCAGCTGCGGTCATCGAGTTTCTTCAGATTCGGCGTCGTGATCTTCATGTGGGCGACGCAGTCGAACGTGCGAAGGTGTTGAACGCCTGGAGGGCTGCCTGTCCACAGCTGGTAGGGGATCTTGCCCCCAACTCCTTTTGATGGCGCTCGATTCAGCAGGTACACTGCTGTAGTCACCGCCTCTCCCCAGAAGATCCCGGGGAGCTTCTTGGCCTTCAGCATGCTCCGGGCGGTGCTCATCACGATTTGATTCCGCCTCTCCACCACGCCATTCTGCGGCGGAGAGTAGGGTGCCGTGAGTTCACGACGCACCCCAAGCTCAGCGTAGTACTTCTCGAAGTCTTTCGCCAAGAATTCTCCTCCTCTGTCCGTGCGGAGTGCACGAATGCATTCGCCGGTCTTGCGCTCTGCAGCGACTTGGATGCGCTTGATCGCTGCGGCAGCTCCATCCTTGGTGGGCAGCAGTGCGATCCACATGTACCGCGAATAATCATCCACCAACAAGAGGAAATAGCGATTACCGCTTGGCGTCGGCGGTGAGATGGGTCCACAGAGATCCCCGTGCAGAAGCTTCAGCACCTTGGTTGTCCTCGAGAGCGCCCGTTGCGGGAACGACGTCTGTCGGTGCTTGCCGGTGAGGCAAGCATCGCAGAGTTGATCAACCTGGTTCAGCAGCGGCATCCCATGAACAAGCTCGTCCCGCGCCATCCTCCTCAGGGCGTCGAAGTTGACATGCCCATAGCGGGCGTGCCAGAGCCATGCATCTTCCTTGGCGTGCGCAGCGTAGCAGACTGGCTGTGCGATGTCGACGTCGAGCACGTAGAGCCGGCATGGATTCCGGTGGATCTTGGTGAGGAGACGCCGCTCTTCATCACGAACCCGCATCACTCCGTCCTCCACCAGGACTTGGTAGCCGGTTTCGTCAAGCTGCCCGACGGAGATGATGTTGGTCGTGAGTCGAGGCAGGTAGTAGACGTGCGCGAGGGCTCGATGTTCCCCGGACTTGCAGGCGAGGAGCACGGTCCCGATCCCTTCGATCCGAGCGACCGAGCCATCCCCGAACCTCACAGAGCCGGTGACGCCGCCGTCGAGGTCGGAGAAGGCAGCCCGCGACCCCGACATGTGGTTGGAGGCTCCAGTGTCCAGAACCCATCGCTTCGGGTCCCGGTCGTTGGCGTCGTCGAAGGCGGCGAGCACCTTGTTCTCCAGAAGGTGCAGATGGCCGTCACAGTGGATCGCCGGAGCGGGCGTTGAAGGTGTCGGCACCAGCTCCGACTCGAATTGGGGATCGATTCCTATTTTCTGGTCAACGCTCACAGCAAGGAGAAGTGCGTGCTCCTCTTCCTCCTGGGCCACATGGGCCTGATCTTCAACTTTAAGTTTGCCACGACAATGTTGAGCCCAGTGGCCTCTTTTGCCACAGCGCTTGCAGAGGTCGCCAGGTCCGGCCCCGCGGAGCTCGCCCCCGGCGTCGACCCGTCGGATCCGCCGCCCGAGCCGTTGGAGCCGCCACGACCGCCGCCGCGCGCCCGCGCGGCTTGCCAGACCCGCGAGTTTTGCCGCAGCCGTCGTAGCCGGAACCACCCCGGCCCCCGTCTTGCGACTTGTACCTCTCCACCCACTCCTCATGGGTCAAGAGCAGTTTCCCAGGGGAAGAGTTTGGCGGCGGCGCCGTCTCCTCCTCGGCGTCGTCAGAAGACTTGAGCGTTCCTGTAATTTCTTCAATAAACAACGTGGAGAGGTCCACGACGGCCTCCATGGAGACCACCAACTGCCTGTACCTGGGTCGAACAACGAGGAGGTACTTCTTGATGGCCTTCACGTCCGGCTCTGGGTCGCCGAGGTCAGCCAGGCGCTGGAGAACCCCAGAGAACCTGAGCGCGAAATCTTCAATCGCCTCACCGACACCGAGTTTGATCGCCTCGTACTCGGTGCGCAGCGTTTGCGCCGTCACCGCACGCCGGCGCTCGTCGCCAATCCGGAGTGTCCGGATGGCCTCCCAGGCTTCAGTCGCTGTCTCTTTCACGGCGAGGGTGGGAATCAACTCCGAGGGCACCGCGCTGCAAATGGCGTCGAGCGCGGTGCGGTCGTCACGATAGTCGCCGTCGCCAAACTCGACGATGTCCCACAGCTCCCGTGCCTGTAGCTTGAGCTTCATCCGCAGGGACCATTCGTTGTAGTTCGTCTTGGTCAGCTGCGGCCAGGAGCCTGTGCTCCCGGAGTCCCGGATCACGCGCTCGACAACGCGCTCCCGAGGCTTGTCGGCGTCGTGATGGCGTGAGCGTGGTCGGCGTGGAGGGGACTTGCTCGGGAAGCCGCGGCGGAACGGCTTCTTGCCGTCAGAGTCGTTGGACGATCCCGGCTTCTCAGTCGTCTTCTCCGGTGGTGGGGTATTGCCGGTCGGAACGCGCGGCGGTGTGGCGCCCCTTGACTTGGATGGTGGCGAGGCCATGGCAACCACCGCACCTCGGACCCAACTTGGCTCTGATACCAAATGTCAGACCTTGCCCAGGTGATGTACACCGGCGGCGAGGCCAGAAGCTCGGCGTCGAACACGAACACAACTCACACACACGAGAGCACTTGGAACACACAAGGGAGTTTTTGGTGCTGCGAACAAGAAGCAGCCTTTCTAGTTTTTCTTCCTATCCTTTTATTCCTGGTTACAGTCTAACGGTTAGCAGCAGAGTCCGACGCACATAGCGTGTTGAACGTGTCCATCCCCACGTCCTACGATTCCGCGCTCACCTCTGAGCTCCCAGGTCGTGCGCGAGCTATTCTCGCCACGCCCTGCCTACACGCACGGCAGCCACAAGTCGGCGCTCATGCGCATGCACTACCCTAACAGAAACATGCAAGATGCTAACTGCCTAACAGAGAAGAGAAACATGCAAGGGTTATCTCTAACATCGGCTACACACTTGGCTATATCCACCTTCATATTGGACCACCAAAAGTTCCGTTTCAGATCTTGGTACATCTTGGTACTACCGGGATGAATGGAAAATTTGGACTTCTGAGCCTCATCTAGAATGATCTCTTTAATTTCCGGATCAACAGGGACCACTAGACATTTCCCAAACCAGACCACATCCTGGTGATCCTTCTGGAAACAAGTGTACTTGGGATATCCCTCTGCTAGTTTCTGTTTGATGGTTTGAATGTCTTCATCATTGCGCTGAGCAGTGACAATTCTATCATAAAGATCGGACTCTGCCGCCAAGGCATAAAGACTTCATTGTGGTACCACTTCTAAGTTGAGCCTTCTCATCTCTTCACATAATGGTTCACTAACTGGCTCCAATTCTAGGTGGTTGCAGTGATCTTTGCGGCTAAGAGCATCTGCAACAACATTTGCTTTGCCGGGGTGATAGTGCACTTCTAGATCATAATCCTTGATCAACTCAAGCCATCTTCTCGGCCTCATATTCAACTCTGACTGAGTAAAGATATATTTGAGACTCTTGTGATCAGTGAAGATGTTGCAACGATTACCCATTAGGTAATGCCTCCATATCTTGAGAGCGTGGACAACAGCAGCTAACTCAAGATCATGGGTAGGATAATTAAGCTCATGAGGTCGAAGTGCCCGTGAAGCATAGGCAATGACTCAGCCTTCTTGCATAAGGACACAGCGGAGACCCGTGCCTGATGCGTCACAGAAGACTTCAAACGGTTTGGAATTATCCGGTTGCACTAGCACTGGGGCTGAAGTTAGATGTTGCCTCAAGGTGTGGAAGGCTTTCTCACATGCTTCGCTCCACATGAACTTCACTCCTTTCTTGAGTAGTTCAGTCATAGGCTTTGCGATTCTAGAGAAGTCAGGGATGAATCGACGTAGTATCCCGCCAATCCTAGGAAACTGCAGATTTGGTGTACGGACTTGGGTGGTTTCCAATCCATCACCTCTTGGACTTTGCTAGGATCTACGGAGATACCATCGTGGGAAATGGTGTGCCCCAAGAATTTCACACTTTTCAACCAGAATTCGCATTTTTAGAACTTAGCATAAAGCTTATGATCTCGCAAACGCTGAAGGACAACTCGAAGGTGTTTGGCATGTTCTTTCTCACTTTTGGAATAGATGAGAATGTCATCGATGAAGACCACGACTAATTTGTCGAGCTCCGTCATAAACACGGAGTTCATGAGGTACATGAAGTAGGCTGGGGCATTCGTGAGACCAAAAGACATTACTAAGAACTCGTAAAGACCATAACGAGTGGAGAAAGCGGTTTTAGGAATGTCACAAGGTCGAATCTTGATTTGATGATAACCAGAACGAAGGTCAATCTTAGAGAAGACTTTGGCTCCAGCCAATTGATCAAAAAGAACATCGATTCGGGGGAGAGGATAGTTGTTCTTGATGGTGACTGCATTGAGCGGTCAGTAATCTACACACATTCTCAAGCTACCATCTTTCTTCTTGACAAAGAGAGCAGGGCAACCCCAAGGAGAAGAGCTCGGGCGAATATAACCCTTATCTAACAATTCCTGGAGTTGGGTTTTCAGTTCGGCTAACTCTTTGGGTGGCATACGATAAGGTCTTTTGGAAATGGGTGCGGTAACCTACGGAGTTCGATCACAAACTCGACATCTCTGTCTGGTGGCATACCAGGCAACTCATCAGGAAAGAAATCCGGATACTCACACACTACTGGAATTTCATCAAGAGGGGAGATAATGGTCACATAGGCACAACAGTCGGTACCGTCCTTGAAAGGTAGGTACAAGGTAGTGTGCCCGACCGTAGGAGAGTTGATCTCTACGACCCTATCTGATATATCTAGAATTACCTTATGCTGGGTCATCCACTCCATACCCAAGATAACATCCATGCTTCCCAATTTTATGATTATGAGATTAGATTGAATAACCTTACTCCCTAACCTTAAAGGAACTCCAAAAGTTACTAGGTGAGAAGTGATGTTTCCACCTGGTGTGGTAATTTTATAAGCTGATTTGGTTTGCATTCCCTTTAGACCCAAATTGTCTAGTAGATTCTCACTTATGAAGCTGTGGATGGCTCCCGAATCAAATAAAATCTTAACAGGAGTGTTGTTGATAGAGAATGTACCCGTGAGCACTAAAGCTCCCTCTGGGATATCGCTCATGGCGGTGAAGTTCAGCTTGCCCTGGCGTACTTGCACCATAGGCTTCTTAGCCGGAGTGGCAGACTTGTTTCCTGCACCTTGATTCTGGGGGTTGGGCTTGATCTGCCTGGGCTTGGGACACTCGCTGATGTAATGCCCTGGCTGGCCACAGTTGAAGCAACGGCAATCACCAACGTTGCGAGTAGGTGCATTAGGCTTTGGAGCCTGCTGCTGAGCATTGCGGAACTGGAAGTTCCCGGTGGGTTTGTTTTCGGGTGGCTTCATCGTCCAGCGTCCAGTTGAATATTGCTGGGATGGGCCTGGAACGTTCTTCTTCACAAAGCGAAACTTTTTGCCCGTTCCGCTGCCCGGAGTGAAACCAGACATTCTCTTCTTGTCTCCGTGGGCCTTCTTCATAGCATCTTCTTGAGATATAGCCTTGTTCACTAGCTCATGGAAGTTTGCGGGCTCGAGCAGGTTCAGCCGCTCATACAACTTGCCATCTAGCCCGTCACGGAACCTCTCCATCTTTTTTGCATCAGTATCAACGTGATGCCCGCCATACTGGCACAGGCTGTTAAACTTTTGGGCGTAGCGGTACATCATGTCAGATCCCTGCCTGAGGGCCATCAGCTCCCTCATCTTCCTATCCATCACTCCCTTGGGAATGTGGTGGCTCTTGAAGGCTTGCTTGAACTCATCCCAAGTTACAGCGTGCCCTCGCTGCATGGACTTGAAATAGTCCCACCACATCAAAGCTTCTCCCCGCAGTTGCAGAGTTGCGAAGTTAGCCTTGTTCTCCTCGAAGCAAGGCAGCACAAAGGCAGAGAATTTTGCCTCTATGGCCTTGATCCAAGCCTCAGCTTCCAAGGAGTCTTCCGCTTTAGCGAAGGTTGGCGGCTTCATTGCGATGAACTGGGCATACGTGGTGACCTGATTAGGCCCCTCGTGGTTTGCCCCATGTGGCGGTCCTCGGTTCATCTGCTGGGTGATCTGCTGCTGCGTCTGCAGGATCTGGCGCAGCACCTCGGTTTGGGTAGCCATGAAGGCCTCCGACGGCGTCATGGGCGGTGGTGGCGGCAAGTCACTGCTACCGTTCGCTCCGAAACCGTTGGGTGAGCTGCGCGTGGTTCCCACCATCTGAAATGCGAGCCTTATTAGTTACATAGTCAAAAGCTTACTCCAAAATGATGACAAGCATGATCATACATAACCACAACTCATTAGCATTTATATGATGAGGGCAGCAACAGTCGAAAAGTATCACGTAGCCACA
This sequence comes from Cenchrus americanus, assembly GCA_947561735.1. Taxonomy (NCBI): domain Eukaryota; kingdom Viridiplantae; phylum Streptophyta; class Magnoliopsida; order Poales; family Poaceae; genus Cenchrus; species Cenchrus americanus. The sequence continues at coordinate 37,067,787 of OX387244.1, read as the reverse complement.
ATGATTCATAGAATCGTTCTTTAACACGGTTAGGAATGCGATCACTCAAATACATGAGCCAACATTCACTCTCGGACAATCCCTGTCCCTTCGGTACCAACGAAGGTGGTATACGAATGAGCACTTAATCGTTGGGCAACGAGTGATGCACCTAGAAATGCTTTGGTTTACCCACACTTATACAAATGCAAGGTTTGACAAGCGCGGTCATTGCAACAATTTATCCAAGAATTTGGTAATCATATGCAATAAAACTTCAATTCCTGGGTGACAAGCGAATTTCGATTAAAACACATGTTGTGGGGAAAGCCGCAGCTTTCGCACACGAACAATAAAGAGAAGACAAAAGCTCTAGAACCAAAACCAAAATGCTGAACAAAGAACAGACAAAGGCTTCTTTCTCCACAGTAGATTTCTCAAAAGTCGATCCCCTTTACAAGTGCCGGTCTGTCTCCTTTTATAGGGAGGCGGGCGGACTTTTTACATTCCGAGAACACCCTTGTGTAAAACGAATCAATACAGAATGTGCTAGGCTATCTTCGGGTAATCTCCAATTAGGTCTCCACGTAATCGGCGCTTCATGATGTCACGCCGCAAATCGCGGCACCTTTCCAGCTCTTATCACGTGCGCCTGTCGGGGTGAAAACCCCCGAGCCTTTGGAGATCCCCCCTTTCGCCTGGCACTCTTCGTCACCTGAAACAGAAAACCACACTCAAGTTTGAGCTCATTAAGTGTTAGGAACGACGAAACCCCCTGAGAGAATCCCAGGCCGAGACTGCCTGGGTGAATAGTATTCGCCCCAGAGGTTTCGTCGCGGAATAAGTTACCAAGCCTGACCGAGACCCTGACACCTTGGGCTACACTGGATTCGTTTGGCTGCTTCGCTGGCGACGAAGGGTACTGGCCGAAACGCAAATTCCGAAAGATGGAAAAGGAATCCGCGGCTCCTGGGATTTCGCTGTCGAACATTTCGCATAGTCACTTTTTTATTTTTAGGTATACGAAAGGCTTGATTCCGAATCCTCCCAACAGAAGCCCCTCGATGGCGAGGCGCTTGCTTTGATGCAATCCTGAGCCAGCGAAACCCGGGGATCGAGAATCGAGGCAGAAGAAAACGTCTTCCTAGGCGGCGGTTCCCGGAGGTCTCGCTGGAAATACCTAGAATGCCCTCAGGCTGCTGCTTTTTACCGTTGAGTTTGAATTTTTCGACCGTTGCGATTTACCGCCTATAAATAGTCGGGAGACGACACCGCTGCAACCCCGCCAGCATTTCCAACCTTGCTTCTCTCTTGCGGCTTTTTGCCTGCTGTTTCCGCCTTTGCCTCCGGCGAATCGCTTTAGCGGAAGCCCCAGTCGATTTGCGAGGTTAGTTCTACTTCTTCTTTGCACACGCACTTTCGTTTTTCAGTTTCCAGCGTTACGCGCTTGAGTCCATGTTTCTATGGAAGCCTAGCTGTTTGCGTCAGGCATTCAAACTAAACCATGGAGGACGAAGGATCATCGTCGAATCGTGGAAAACAGGCTATACCTGAAGTTACGGAGGCTGCCGCGACATCCTCCACCTCGACGTCTAGCTCGGAATCTGGTAAGATTTCTGGTTTGGATTGGTCTGCCAGCTCTCGTGAGAGTGGTAGTACCTTGTCTTCTTCTAGTAGCAATGAAAATAGCGGTTCGGGTGGAAGTTATGTCGAAATAATGCCTAGCGACACAGATGATGGAAAACGTGGGCTTGTCAACGTGGAGGAAGGCGAGATAGGAGTGGAGACTGATGCGGCTGTAGAGGAGTATGAAGGGAACCCGGCTGGGGCGAAAGCCCGGACCTGCTACATTGGTCGATCCTTGATGACTCAGGCTGATTTGGATGCCCTGCGGTTGGAAGGGTGCTTCGAGCCCGGAGTTTGCCGGTTACCTGGGAGGGAAACCACGCCGAAGCCCCGTAAAAATGAAAGTGTGGTCTTTCGGGATTTTTTCACTGCGGGCCTTCGGTTGCCGGTATCCAAGAAGTTTGCAGATATCTTGGCAGCTTACGGCGTTCAGATTCATCAACTGACGCCTAACTCTATCCCACAAGTGTTGAAATTTCTGTGGGCATGCCGGACCTTCGCCGGCGATAATGATGTCGAAACCTTCGTTCGGCACTTTGAGATTCATTGGGCCAGAAGGCTTGTGAAGGTTGATGACGAAGACAAAGAAGCTCAGTATGGCTGCTGCACCTTCCAGACCCGTCGCCTGACCAAGAATCAGGCTCCGGTGGAGCTAACGCCGGCATATAAGAACAAGTGGGCCAATCGATGGACTTCATATTGGTTTTATGTTCCCATTGAAGTGATAGGTCGAAATTCAAAGCAAGAAGAAGTGATAACATTCGATTTGGCTAGCCTCATGGTTGATTTAGAAGTTGAGCTGTCGCCAGAGCTGACGAAGGCCAGCCGATCCTCAGCAAGTACGACTGCATTTTATCAGGCAACACGTGTGATCACTACGCGCGACGCCCTGGAGGAATTTGTGGCTGCCGACGTCTCGCCATGCCAGCCCCGATGGGGGTCGTGGGCATTCAAGATACAGTGGCTGCCCGGGCTGGACGACGATGTGCGAAGCCCTATCTTCAATGTCAAGCGACCCAAGGATGTGACTGACGAAGAGATTGTGGCTGAAGTAGAGAGAAAAGTTGTGCAGATGATAGGGAATTTCACCCACAAGGAATGGGAATGAGCCCAGAGAATTTTGAAACATCAGGGTCGTGTCAATCGAGTTTTTGATGAGATGGGTGTGACATATTCCCCTCATCTGGTGCCTCCGACGGCCGGCAAGAAAATGCAGCCCCCGGGCAATATTGGGTCTGAGGCCATCAAGACCTCACGAAAGACCAGGCTAGGCAAGACTGGCTCAGTTGTTGATAATGCTGTGAAGAATAGGAAAGCCCAAGACATCTTGGCCAAGCGAAAGGCGGACGCTGCTAAAGCCACCCTGCCACTGTCGTATGGACCTCCCTGGGCCCACTACCTCGGTGGGTACCAGGACCGACTACTCGGTGGGCCCCTGGGACTACCGGCTTGCGCTACACCGCACTCGAAGGCGTGGAGCACAAGGACTACACGGGGAGTAGTACTCGGTTAGGGAGCTGTACATGTTCCGCACCGTATAGAGAACTCCTAGACGTACTCGACTAGTACTCTATCCCTACTCCGACTTGTAACCCCGCCTCCCGACTATATAAGGCGAGGCAGGGGACCGATCCCCCTCATCCAATCTCCTCTCATACAACTCACGGCGCACCATTGCACCATCTTGTAATCGTGCCCTATCAATCCAGAGCTACGCAGCATACAGGACGTAGGGTATTACGCACCTCGCGGCCCGAACCTGTCTAAATTGTGTGCCACGTATCTCTTCCATCGAGTTACCGATCTCGGCGAGTCACAATCATCTACTTCGGGTACTCCCCGTAGTAGGTTGTCGGTCTAAAACACCGACGGCTACGTACCTTCATCCATTGTTCGGCTCGCCGGATCGCCTCCAGGTGCTGGGCCACCGTTGCCGGCTCGACGAGATCGTCGGCCAGCAGTTCTATCCCGCCGCGGCTACTCGACGTAGCCTCCGTCATCGGCGCTGAGCGGATAGGCTCCGCGTCTTGGATCTCAGGGGAGCGGACAGCCACCTCCAGAGCAATCTCTGGCGACGTGGTGACCGCCTCTCCCCCGGCGGTCTTCTCGACGACTTCCCCCACGGGCTCGGGGCTCCTTCCGCAGCCTCTGGGGCCTCTGGTGTCGACTCCTGCATGGGCACCCCTGCAGGGATGTCACCTCCTTCGGCGCCCTCGCCAACAAACGACACGCGCATCGGTGCCTACGACTACTCGTCCCGGGAGCTCGCGGCCTTCAAGAAGAATACTCACCTTCGACTACAACCGCCTGCGGCGGCCGGCGCTTCGGCGGCCGGGGGCTCGGCCGCGGCTTGGGCGGGGCGGGAGCGCCTCCTCGACGGGCGGCGCGACTTCTTCCGCCACCGCCGATGAGGGCTCGTCTCCATCCCGGCTCGGATCCGTGGATTTTCGCGTAAGTATTCACAAAGGGTCGTCAGGCAAACATCGACTACTACATCAAGTACTACTCGTGAGGATATGGTACTTACAAGTTTGACCGACGATGGTCACGGCGGAGCACCGAGGATGCCGGCGATATCCACCAGTCCACCCTCGGCGGGCGTCTCTTCCTCCGCCTCTGCGGCCATCGCCTCCTCCACGGCGGCGGCGGCGCGCGACGTCTCTCGCGCTCCCGAAGCCACCACCTCTTCAACGGCGGCGGTCGCGGGTACTCGCTCTCTTCGGAGCGGGGGCCGGCGCTCCGGCTCGCGCCGGGGAGTTCTTCAACAGTGGGGGCTAGGCTACGGCTTCCAGCCGGTTCCCCCACCGGGTCCCACACACCCTCGTCGCCCTCCTCAACGGGCTCCGACGACGGCACCTTCTGCACACAAGGAAGGCTACTTGTCAGCAATGTACTCGAAACAATGGGTACTCGACTACTCCGCTCAAGACGACTTACCTCCTGAGGCGTGGTCTCCGAGACCTTTAGCTTCTTCGTTACCCGCTTCCTGGCGGGGTTGCGCGGCTTCCGTGGCGGCGCGGCAAGGCTAGCCTCCAGGCTAGCCGGAGGGTCTTGGACAAGTGGAACATGAGGTAAGCCCGGGCGGCTAAACCTCGACCGCAGCTGGAAGCGGTCCTGAAGAGTCTCTTCGTCTTCATCGTTGTCATCGGAGGTATCCTCCACGATGACGGTATCGTCGCCTTCACCGACTTCGCGGCGCTCCTTCACCTTCCCCTCCACCGGGATCTCAATCCCGCTCGGTGGCGGCTGCGGCTCGGAGACGAACCGCTTCACATCATCCTGCGCAAGACATAAGACGTCAGCAACTCTACTACGAGTACTCACTACTCGACGAGGAGAGTACGACTACTCACCTCCTTGGGCGGGCGCGCGGCGGAGTACTCCTCGACCGGACACGCCGTGTACGGCGGCATGTCCTTGAAGATCCTCGTCAACCTCTCGACGATGTCGTTGTCGTCGAGCTCGCCCCCCGGCATCCGCGACGTGTCGTCGTCGCCGGTGTACTCGAAGCCCAGAGTCTCCCGCGCCATCAGCGGCTGGATCCTGCGCTTCATGAAACTGAAGGCCACGTGCTCGGCCCTCAGTCCCGCATCCCTGAGCGCCTTGATGCGTGCTAGCAGCTCGGGGAGCTGGATTCCTTCCTGCATGGTGGGCTCTGTGTTCCACCAGTCGCGGTGCCTGGGCTGCCGTCCGCTCGGCTTCGGCAGGCCAGGGTGGTGGTTCGCGATGTAGAACCATCTCGTCTTCCAGTCTGTGTTGGAGTCCACGAGCTTGTACGCCAGGTACTGCTCCGCGGCGTCTTCCCTCAGCTGGATCCCGGCTCCTCCGACTACTGCGGGGTTGGAGGCACCGGCCGCGGCTTCACGCGGAAGAACTTCCGAAGAGCACCCGGTGCGGCTTGATTCCTAGGAAGGCTTCGCGGGTGGACGAAGACCGACGTGTGGAAGATGCCGTTGGGGTTCAGGTTCAGGTACTCGATGCCGTAGTACCCGAGCAGACCCTTGAAGAAGTCGCTTGCTGGGAGCGCAAGACCGCGCTCCACGAAGCGCGAGAACATCGGGATCTCGTCTTCGGCCTTCTCCATCGGATATGGATCTCCTGCGGCGGATCTCCACATGTCGACTTCCTTTTCCCTGATGAACCCGCTGTTCAGCAGGGTCAGCAGGTCCTCCGTCTTGACCTTCGATTTCTTCCACTCGCGGCTCGGATCAGCGCGCGGTGGAGACATGGGCGGCGCCGCTCCGGTGGCGGCTGCGACGGCCTCTGCACGGCTCCTCTTCTTCCCGGCGGCCTTGGACGCCTTGGACGGCGACGGCTTCATCCTCCAAGTACAAGGTGTCTTCACTCGCATCCGCTCGGGGGCTACCCTACAGGCCTCGGGTGGCGGCGCGCTCGGATCTACTACGGCGGCAGCAGGCGCTGGAGTGGATTTGCTTCAAGATTCAAGAAGAATCGCTTCGGCTCGAATGGGTGAAAACCCTAAGGGTTTTGGCTCTTATTTATAAGCCAAAACGGCTCCGTAACGGGCGGCTGAATAAGTCCACGCGCGGCTGACTCAGCGGCTGCGCGCGACTCTTCGTATTCTACTAGTCGACGCGCCTCACCTCGGGGGCTCGGCTACTTCTACTCGACTACCTGGGAAGCGGCTAGTCTCAAGAGCATCTCAGGACACATTCTCCAAGAAGACCCTTCAATTCGAGAGGAAGTACTCGACTCAAGGCTCGGGGGCTCCGTGCCACGTGTCCTTCGGTTTTTTCTCTCCGGATTTTTCGGGATTTTCTTGCCAAGACTTCGGATGGACCCTCAGCCAGAGCCCGCGGCTCGAGGCTCGGGGGCTACTCCATGTGGAGTGCGGTTTTCGCAAGTCGCACCTCCATAACAGCTTCGGCTTCAAGACAAGACAGGCAGTTTTTGAAGACCTTCGAAGGCAGTTTTCGAGGACGCTTGGGACTACTCGAGAAGACTTCAAGATTGCTCAAATATCAGCTAGAGTACATTCCAGCCTCGGGATGCTTCGACTACTCTTGAGGACCTTGACTTGCAGCACTCGGGGACGCTTGAGGACTGCTTGTTAGGGCCGTCAAGACTACTTGAAGCTATCCTTCTCGACTACAAAGTACTCGGGGGCTTGTCGTATGGACCTCCCTGGGCCCACTACCTCGGTGGGTACCAGGACCGACTACTCGGTGGGCCCCTGGGACTACCCGGCTTGCGCTACACGGCACCTGAAGGCGTGGAGCACAAGGACTACACAAGAGTAGTACTCGGTTAGGGAGCCGTACATGTTCCGCACCGTATAGAGGACTCCTAGACGTACTCGACTAGTACTCTCTCCCTACTCCGACTTGTAACCCCGCCTCCGGACTATATAAGGCGAGGGCGGGGACCGATCCCCTCATCCAATCTCCTCTCATACAACTCACGGCGCACCATTGCACCATCTTGTAATCGTGCCCTATCAATCCAGAGCTACGCAACATACAGGACGTAGGGTATTACGCACCTCGCGGCCCGAACCTGTCTAAATTGTGTGCCACGTATCTCTTCCTTCGAGTTACCGATCTCGGCGAGTCACAATCATCTACTTCGGGTACTCCCCGTAGTAGGTTGCCGGTCTAAAACACCGACAGCCACCGCTTGCAGAAAAATCCACTAAGTTGTTGAAGGTTAATGAGACTCTGGCCCGTCGCAAGGCTGAGGCAGCGAAAGTGGCGGCGGCTGAGAGGGAGAAGAAGAAGACACATGACCCTGTCGTCTCCGGAGAGGCGGACAAGGGATTGGCCTTGAGGAAGAGGCCGTTGGATACTGCCGATAGGGTGAAACAGCTTGCGGTCAAGGAGAAAGAGCCTGAAGATGCCGAGGCTTCCGCAAAAAGGGCGCGGATTGATCCCGTCGCAGAAACTGACGGGGATGTCGACATTCTGACAACACCTCAAATTCAACCTTGCACCAAATATCCTCCGAAAGGATCAACACAGAAATTGACAGAGGAGCCTTCGCGAGCAGGTCTAGCTGATGCAGAGGAGCTGGAGGCGCGCGAGGCGAGGGGCAGGCGTGTTGCTGAGCTTATCCAGAAGGAGATTGCCATGGCCGACGCGGCTCCGAAAGAGCGTGTGACCGGTCTTGTAGATGTCGTAGACGAATCAGAATCTCTTTGCTACATTGACGACGACACTACTCGAGCAGAAAAAAGTCTAGATGTGCCTCTTCCGCAGCCCCAATGCGAATCTGTGGTGAATTTGAGCGAGGGCTCTGGTGCGAAGGCCCTAGACCCAATTGACCTGGATGCTCCGGAAGTTGAGGCTTCCGCAGCACACGCGTCTCGCTCGCCTCCGCCAGTGTCGCGGGATTTTGACCTTGCGGCAGCTAGACCCACTGAAGCCGTCACGCCGGAGAAGGTGACAGCGCCCGAAAGCCTCCAGCCCGAAGATGCTGGTATGATGCTTTTACCCGGAAGTGGAGTTTTCGTGTCCTTTCTTTCTAACAAGCGTTTTGTTTTCTTACACTTCTTGTTTTCGCGCTAGCCTTGGCAGCGAAGACTCTGGTCACCCTGAGCACTAAGGATCGGGAGAAGGATATCTCCCAAAACGAGATGGACCCTGTGCCTTCGTCGTGTTGGCGATGGGAAGGATATGGGCTAAATAATGTGGTTGTTGACCACCTTGCAGATTTTGAACGCACCCTGGAGGACTTAGGCGCTGATGATTTAATGAAGGTCGTGCGCGCTTATCTTTCAAGAGGTATCGTCGCTTGCCAGAAGGGCTTCGAGAAGGCGACCTCGGAAGCAAAGACCTCTCTCGACAAGCAGAAATTGCTAGAAGACGAGAATCGACGCTTGAAAGAGGAAAATGAGAAGTTGAAACGTGATGCTTGTGAGCAAGCGAATCATCGCGCCAAGCAGCAGGAGGCCCTGGACGCTTTGAAGAAAGAGCTTGAACTGAGCGTGAAATGCTATGAGGAGTGTCGTCAAGAATTGAAGGGCATGGTTGTGCAAAACGACGCGCAGAACATCCTTCTGGAGGCCAATGCCAACCTCATTGCAGAATTAAAGAAGGTGAAGGGCGAGCTCGAAGATACTCTGGAGAAGAACGAGGCTTATTGTCACCAATGGGGTGCATATCTAGCGACTGAGTATCGCCGAGCTTTGGAAAGTTTCGGTGCCGAAGCCCAGGATTTCAAGATTACCGACAACATCTCAAGCTTTGTAGAGTGGTTGCATAGCGAATTAAAGCTTCTGCCCGATACTATGAGCAAGATTGGGGACTATGGGGCAGCTACCTGTTCTGAAATTTTGCTTAATCTTCTCGAGCGACAGGGCTGTGATCATTTCAAAGCTTTTGGAAGTCGAGGCTTCACATTCCCTTCACCTGACGACGTTCCAGCCCCAAGAAAAACGGTTGATCTAATCAATAAGATCATCCTTCGCAACTTTTGGGCCAAGAGCGGGCGGGCGCACGCTCGAAAGAAAGCTGTGGATCGCTTGGCGAAGGTAGGCCTTTTAGGTTCATTTCGACTACGACCATTTTTGTTGAACGATTGCTTGCGATGGTTGTTAATGCTTTCTTCCTTCTCACAGCTCCATTTTGGGCAGGCAAAACAGGCTTTGGAGCTTCGTGAGCATCGCGCGGCGCATGGTCCTGACGCGACTTTGGGGCCTTACGGACCCCCTAGAGATTGGCCATCGAGAGAAAATGACGATGCCCCTGAGCAAGCACTCCCCGGAGCCCCTGTTCGCGAAGTACCTCAAGACGAAGGCGGTCAGGTGGATCCCGTTACCGGAGAGGCGTTGGCTCCCCTTCGGCGTTGAATCGACTGGATAGTGCTTTAGACGAGAACTGAGAGTGGCGTGCCGGCCACTTAAACATTTGAAAGTTGAAATGTAAATTTGTATGCGAAGGCGTGGTGCTGAATGTGACGCCCGTAATTTTTGTCATGTTAGGATCTTTGAACGTTTCGAACTGATCTTGACACCGCTTTCGAGTTGCAGCTTTCGGAAGAAAACGTCTTCCCCCCCTTCGGAAGCGGGGATAAGTTCAGTTCATCCATTTTGCTTAGGATTGTTACATTACCGAGGTTTCGAATTTGTTGGCCTGTTAAACGTTGCGCGATTCTACGTGCTGAGCTCGCTCGTTTATCCCTTACGATTTTTCGTTAGGAGCAAAAAACTAGCCTGCGACGCAACGCCTAGGCATGGGACGCGTCGAAGGACTAGAGGTCATTTTGTATTTGTCAAATTTTACAGCTTTTGAGCTGTTTTTTGACGAGACGTTCACTTGTGTTTTTGGAACATGCTTGCCCTTGAGGCATTCTTTATCGCTTGCGACGTTGTTTCTGCGCAAGTTAGCTATTGCAAACTTCCTACTACGGGGTTATTTCGATTCGAGGCTGAACCGCTTTAGAACGTCCTTCGTGGACGGGCTGTCGAGGAGACAGCTCTTTACAAGATTGATTCTTGTGAATCGTTTCGATTGCACCACTTGTGGGTGGGCTACTAATGGGTAGCACTTTGATGCTCTCGCTTTCGGAGAGGGCTATTCTGGAATAGCACTTCAATTCATCCTCTTTTGGGATGGGCTATCTTGAGATAGCACTTTAAATTACGCGGAAGAAACACAACAAAATTTTAGGGAGGAAGTATTCCATTCACTTGGAAATAAATTTTACATCAAGGCTGCCTCGTTAAAAACCTCACGATCCAGAGTGGAGTCCTCCCTGTGTGAGGAAAAGAGTACCCGCCTTGTTATTGAATTTAAAATGCGAAAGTAAAGACTAGGAAAATGTAAAGCTAAGATGAATCCTCCGCACTTATAGTTCCGTGCAAAGGGCTCCTACTGAAAGTGGACTACGGAAAGAACTTACACAAGTTGTCCACATTCCACGAATGTGGCAACTCCACGCCTGCCGCGTCTTTGAGACGAAAGGCCCCGTCTCGAACCGAGCTTGAGACCACGTAAGGTCCCTCCCAAGTGAACTGGAATTTTCCTACGGCGTCGACATTCTTCTTTATCTTTAGGACAAAGTCTCCCACTTTGATGTCCTTGAGGGATACTTTCTTGTTTCTCCATCTCCTGGTTTCCTCTTGATATTTCAACAGGTTTTGGACTGCATCAAGCCTGTCAATTTCCACTAGATCTTTGTCGACTTCTTCGCTCTCGCGAGAGCTATCGGCCAAAACTCTGACACTTTCATTGGTGAGTTCTTCGGGGCACATCGCTTCGGCCCCATACAATAGCCTGAATGGAGTGAACTTAGTGGTTCTCGATTCCGTGGTGTTATGCGACCAGATGACTCTCGAGAGCTCATCCGCCCATTTCCCTTTCTTCTGCTCAAAGAGACATTTTTTTATGGCGGAGAAGATTTGCCCATTGGCCCTTTCTACTGCGCCGTTGGACTGGGGATGGTACACGGATGCGAAGCAGAGCTTCGTTCCAATTGATCGACAGTACTCCCTGAAATCTTGGCAGTCGAATTGCTTTCCATTGTCGACAGTGAGCTCTTTGGGTACTCCAAATCTGCAAATGATTTGCTGCCAAAAGAATTTTCTGATAGTGGCTGAGGTGATGGTAGCGAGAGGTCTTGCCTCGATCCATTTTGTGAAGTATTCGACTGCCACTACTACGAATTTGAAGTTGCCCTGGGCAGTGGGAAGCGGTCCGACGATGTCCATTCCCCAGCGCTGCAGCGGCCAGGTAGGTGTGATGAGCTGCGATGGCGCGCCAGGCCTTCGCTGGTGCTTTGCTGCAAACTGGCAGGCCTTGCAAGTTTTTACGATGTGCTCCGCGTCTTTAATGGCCATTGGTCAATAGAAACCCTGCCTGAAGGCTTTTCCGTCCAATGCTCTCGCTGCAATGTGCGAGCCGCACATCCCTCCATGGATTTCCCTCATGAGCTCGATGCCTTGGTCTTGAGAAATACATTTGAGTAGTGGTGCACATACTCCCAGCTTGAACAGGACGTCGTCCTTGAGGATATAACCCTTGGCCCGTGCCTGCATTCTTTTGAGGTCGTGGGTTTTGACGGGTTCATAGTGTCCGCAAAGAAAAGCGATTATGGGAGCTCTCCAGTCCAAGCTTGCGATTGCGTTAATAGTGCTGAGCGGCTGTTTGTCTAGCTTTGTGGACGGAGCGGTTAGGACTTCAAAAAACACGTCTGGGGGCATCGCCTCCCCCTGGCGGCTTTCTTTGCGAGCTCGTCGGCTTCGCCGTTGTTTTTCCTGGGCAGATGCTCGACAGTGAATCCCCGAAAATGCCTTTCCATTTTGCGCACCTCCGCTAGGTACTTGACTAGCTCCGAATCCTGGGCTTCACTTTCCTTTTCCACATGGTCTTTGATGACCTTGGCATCGCACTTGACTAGGAAGTTGCTGGCCCCCAGGGCTTTTACTTTGCGAAGGCCCAACAGTAGGGCTTCGTATTCAGTGGTGTTGTTGGTGCATCTGTCGGATGGGTCTTTGTAATCTAACCTCGCGGCGTATCTTAGCGTGATACCCATCGGAGAGGTGATAATGGCTGCAATGCCAGCACCTTTGCGCCCCCAGGCTCCGTCACATCTGATTTCCCAGATTGGCACTAGCTCTTCGTCAGCGGTGACATTGCTAGGTGAGGTCCAATCTACGATGAAGTCTGCTAAGACCTGGGATTTGATTGCCGACCTCTTTCCAAAATCAATTGTGTATTCTGATAACTCGGTTGCCCATTTGGCGATTCTGGACGAAGCCTCCTTGTTGATGAACAGATCATTCAGAGGTTGATCTGTGAGCACCGTGACTTTGTGAGCCTCAAAATAATGCCTGAGCTTTCGCGTGGTCATGATTACGGCGTAAGCAATTTTTTTAGCTCTGAGTAGTGCAGTTTTGACCCTGCCAGGGCTTCGGAGACAAAATAGACCGGGGATTGGAGTTTGCCTTTTTCGGTCTCGACCTCTCGGACCAGAGCGGCGCTAACCGCGGCCTTTGAAGCAGCTACGTAAAGGAGTAGCGGCTCCGACGGTGAAGGTGGGGATAAGGTTGTCATCTTTTCGATGTAGTCCTTGAGCTCGGCGAAAGCCTTGCTTTGCTCAGGGCCCCATTCGATTGCACCTTTGCCTTTCAGTGCCTTGAAGAATGGAAGGCTTCGCTCTACAGATCTTGAAATGAATCTGTTCAAGGCTGCTACTCGGCCGTTCAGTTTCTGGATGTCCTTCTTCGTTTTAGGCTCCTCCATTTCCCTGATTGCTTTAATCTTGTCGGGTTTGGCTTCGATTCTTTTAGCGGAGATGAGACACCCCAGAATCTTTCCTTTCGTGACCCCGAACACGCATTTGTCCGGGTTTAGCTTCAAGCCGGCCCTCCTCATATTGGCGAAGGTTTCGGCCAAATCATTTACATGGCTAGCCCTATCGGAACTTTTGACGATGAGGTCATCGACGTAGGCCTGAATGTTTTTGCCGATCTGTGTCTTAAACACTGTTCCAGTCATTCTAGTGAACGTTGAGCCGGCGTTTTTCAGCCCTTCCGGCATACGAACAAAGCAGAAGGTTCCGAAGGGTGTGATGAAACTGGTTTTCTCCTCGTCCTCTTTCGCCATCCAACACTGATGGTAACCGGAGAAACAGTCCAACAGGGACATGATTGCGGCGTTGGCCGCTGAGTCTACCACCTGATCCATTCGAGGCAATGGGTAATTATCTTTTGATGTTGCTTTGTTGAGATCGGTGAAATCGATGCACATGCGCCACTTGCCGTTCTTTTTCTTGACCGGCACCGTGTTGGCCGACCATTTGGGGTACATGACTTCGCGGATGACGGTAGCGTCAAGCGCCTTTGGACCTCGACTTGGACGTGCCACCACCTTGTCGTCAGACATCTTTCTTAACTTCTGTTTGTGTGGCTTGACCGATGGGTCGATGTTCAATTTGTGCTCAATGAAGCTTCGGTCGACGCCTGTGAGATCTTTGGCAGACCATGCGAACACATCTTTGTTCTTCTAGAGGAAAAGGATTAAATTTGCTTCCTCATCAGTCGATAGATCAGAGCCAATAACAACAGTCTGATTGAGGACCATCGCGTCCAGAGGGACTCGTTTGGTTTCGCAGTCTGGCTGGATGTTAATTTTTTCCTTGTCTGCCTTCGGCTGTTCTACCGCCTCATTGCGCTTGACTGCTTCGTCGAGGGCATGCACATTTCGTTGTCCCGGGGTACAGCCTCTTTCTAGGTTGCGACCGTCGTTTTGATGGCCCCGGATTATGATTACCCCCAATGTTGCCGGGATTTTGATGCATAGATATGCTTGGTGGATGACTGGCTCGAACTTGTTGAGGAAACCTCTGCCCAAAATGCCATTGTAAGGATAATACATTTCCACAACATCGAAGGATAGATACTCAGTTCTGGCATTTTGAACTGTGCCGAAGGATACCGGGAGAACCACTTTTCCCAGTGCATGGATGACCCGCCCTCCGAAACCATATAGAGGTGTATCAGGGGGTTGCAACAGATCTCTGTTGAGCCCCATTTTGTCGAAGGCGTCGGCAAAAATGATGTCTGCTGATGAGCCGTTATCCACCAATAGCTTCCCGAGAGTCCAATTCGCTATGTTTGCTTCTATTACAAGAGCGTCATTGTGAGGAAAACCTTGCAACCTCACGTCCACTTCCGAGAAGGTGATCGGAATGTGGGACCACCTTGTTTTTTCAACTCTTCCTTCCACACAGATATTCCGCACCTCGCGAAAGTAGTGTTTCCGTTCCTTCTTGGTTTCGAATTCCAGGGCGGAGCCATCTGAAATAGGCATTATGGTACCGACGGATGGCAAAGGATCGCTCTGGCCCTCGAGCTTGGCTGGCAGTGGCGGAGCTGAGGCACCTTTGTAAGGAGGGGGTGGAGGAGGAATAGGATGTTGCTCGACGGGCCTACGCTCAATGTTTTGAGCCTGGAAGGTCTGCGATTGCCAAGACGGAGGCTGGGAGTAATTGGAAGGTGACGGTTGGTATTGGGGTGGCTGGAAAGGGTTTGCGAACGAGTTTCTCCCGAAACTAGAATTTTGCCAGGCCGGAGCGGAATGGTTTACAGCACTCGCTCTCTCTTTTTCCTTCCTCTCTTCTTCGAGGACAGCTTCGAACCTTTTCTTGTCTGGGCAATAGTTTGAGCTGTGATCATCGTTTTCCTTGTGGAAAATGCAGTACCATTTTCTTTTTTCGTTATGGCCTTGGCCTCTACCTCGACCTCTACCCCTGTCACCACCTCTTCCGCCCCTGCGGCCTCCGCCCTGATTGGTATGAGGGGGACTGGGTGGGCTTGGAACCAGACTCTGCGAATCAGCCTGCGGACAGGGATTATCCTGGGTGTTTTCTCCATCCAGGCCGAAGACGCCCCGAGGATTAGAATGTGAGGTGTTTCTGGGATTGGGCCACTCCCTCTCGCTGGGTTGATTGGCTTTCGCAGACTTTTTCTGCTGGGATTGCTCTTCCATGCACATTCTGAAGTCGTTGTCTGAGCGACAATACTTCTCGAATTCTTCGTAGAGGCGCTGGATGGTCTTGGGCCTTTCGCGCATGAGATGCGAGCGAAATTGACCAGCTCTTAAACCCACAATGGCAGTATTGATGGCGACAGCGTCCAAGACGTTTGGCGCTTGGGCTCTCAGATGTACGAATCTTCTGAAGTAGTTTTGGAGAGGCTTTCTGCTTACAGGAGAAAAGGTCGCTCTCTGTAAGTTCTGGACGCTGGAAACCTTGGAAGTTTGAGAGGATCCGCTGTTTCAGATCATCCCATTCGTGAATCACGCCTGGGCTTAACAGAAAATACCACTGCGCTGCCGCGTCATCGGCGACGATGATGAAAGATTTCACCAGTACAGAGTCGTCGCCACCGGCCGAAAGAATGGCGGCTTCGTAGCTCATCAGAAATTGCCTTGGGTTAGATTGGCTCGAGAATCTAGGCAGTGGAACTGGTCTGTACGTTTGTGGCCATGGAGTGATCTGAATCTCTTGAGACAAGGGAGATTTGGGGTCCCATGGTCTCGTGCGAATGGTGTGAACGTCTTGGTGCGAAGGGCGTGATTCGAAAGGGCTCGCGAAAGGGTTGCGACTGAAGGTGGTGTGCGGAGGAGGCGGGGTGAAAAACTCAGTGCGCTCATTGAAATTGGGTTGGCTAGGAACTGTGTATTCAGGTGAAGGTTGGGTGAAGCTTAAAGATTGCTTTGCTTTTAGAGCGCGCAGTTCTTCCTTTAAGCTAGCGATTTCTGCTCTCTGTTTTTGGATCTCTGCTTCGTGTTGTATTGCCAGGAGCCTTTTCTTGGTTCTGGCCAATTCCTCAGCCTCCTTGCGCAGTCTGGCCAGCTCTGCCTCTTGCGTAGGGTTGGGGTCTGGGAGCGCCTCTCCCTGGGTGAGCAGAGCCGAAAGGCTTGGCTCCTCGTCCAAGGAAGATGAAGCCCCTTTGGTAGAATTGACGATGGTTCTCTTCTTCCTTGAGGACATTCTGGGTTTGATACTTGAGCCAAACACAAATGGTGGGCGCCAATTGTTGTGGGGAAAGCCGCAGCTTTCGCACACGAACAATAAAGAGAAGACAAAAGCTCTAGAACCAAAACCAAAATGCTGAACAAAGAACAGACAAAGGCTTCTTTCTCCACAGTAGATTTCTCAAAAGTCGATCCCCTTTACAAGTGCCGGTCCATCTCCTTTTATAGGGAGGCGGGCAGACTTTTTACATTCCGAGAACACCCTTGTGTAAAACGAATCAATACAGAATGTGCTAGGCTATCTTTGGGTAATCTCCAATTAGGTCTCCACGTAATCGGCGCTTCATGATGTCACGCCGCAAATCGCGGCGCCTTTCCAGCTCTTATCACATGCGCCTGTCGGGGTGAAAACCCCCGAGCCTTTGGAGATCCCCCTTTCGCCTGGCACTCTTCGTCACCTGAAACAGAAAACCACACTCAAGTTTGAGCTCATTAAGTGTTAGGAACGACGAAACCCCCTGAGCGAATCCCAGGCCGAGACTGCCTGGGTGAATAATATTCGCCCCAGAGGTTTCGTCGCGGAATAAGTTGCCAAGCCCGACCAAGGCCCTGACACCTTGGGCTCTGGATTCGTTTGGCTGCTTCGCTGGCGACGAAGGGTACTGGCCGAAACGCAAATTCCGAAAGATGGAAAAGGAATCCGCGGCTCCTGGGATTTCGCTGTCGAACCTTTCGCATAGTCACTTTTTTATTTTTAGGTATACGAAAGGCTTGATTCTGAATCCCCCAACAACACACATGCTTAAGCATTCATTATTACAACAAGATGGAACAAGGTCCAAGGACGTTACAACACTCGAATTTGAAAACAACGTGACATGACAAGGTTACAAGCAGTTACTCGGCACGAAGACGCGCTAACAAGTTAACTACTTTAAACATCTCGAAGATAACTCCATAGGATCGACATCCTTCTTATTCTTGTTGTCGGCAACCTAGTTGCCCACCGAAGCACCACTGTACGTAGGCGAAGCTGGGGGAGTCGGCAACGGTGGTCCTGCCTGGCTCGTCTGATCCAGATCAGACAAACCATGCTGCTCCTCCGGGTGTGCCTGTACTGGGGGCAGTGGCTGTAAGGCCACTATAGCCTGCAAGGCTGCCACGTGTACCTCGGCCTCCTCTACCTGCTGCTGCATATCAGCAATGTTCTGAAGTAGCATCAACCTCTCAATCTCATGCTCATCGACATTCTCCTCTAGAGTATGATTCTCTGCCTCCAGATCTACAATCCTCTGCGGGCGGTCGCCTCTCTCTAGCTCTAACTGGAATCTCCTAGCACGCAGCCTGTCATTCTGCTGCTGCACCTGAGTAAGTGTAAAGTTCAGCTGCTGATGTGCTGTTGACAACTGCTGTCAATCATGCCTAGATGCCTCCAAACGCTGCCCAATAACCGATGCGGTATTATAGCGCAGCCCCTGAAGTGTGAAAACCACGTTCAGACAACGAGCTAGTGTCTGAGTAACATCCAACGGCTCCGCTAGTGTCAACAGCTCCCGTAGGTGATCCGTAGGTCCAACCATGCCGGGTCGTGAGGACTCACAGTAGGAAACAATCCAAATGGAGAGAGTGTCGGTGTTTTAGACCGGCAAACCTACCGAGGGGTACCCGAGGTAGTAGATTGTGTGGTGGGGATCGTGATCGGGAGACCGAGAACTCGAAGGTATGCGCAAGGACACGGGACACAAGATTTATACAGGTTCGGGCTGCCAAGGTGGCGAACCCTACGTCCTGTTTGGGGATCAAGTATGGCGCCCGCGCTTGGTGTTGTCCCGGAGGGGATTGGGGATGATGCGGCTAGGTACCCGGCCCTCCTTTATATAGTCCGGGGGGCGGGTCCCTAGTCGGTTACAAGGCAAGAGTCCTAGTAGGAGTACACAGAACGAGTCCTAGTAGGAGTACAGGGGAATTCTACTAGGAGTCCATCTTCTACTATTCTTCCTTCCTTGCAGGAGTACCCGGGGAGTATGCCCGACAAGCCCCCGAGCACGTTGGAGTCGAGAGAAGTAGTTCGAGTAGTCTTGAAGCCTCTTCGAGTAGTTCTTGAGCGTCCTCGAGTACTGCTTGGAGAAGCCTTCAATAGTACTTGAACCGCCGCGAGGGCTGGAAGGTGGTCCGGCCCATCCGTCTTGAAAAAAATTCGAATGATGGGTGTAGCTTAGCGACCCCCGAGCCTTGAAATGATTAGGTAATCAATCCAAGGGTCTTCAGTGTTCGCGAAGCCATCATCCGAGTACTCTTGCAGCGTGTAGCCCCCGAGATAAGAGAGCCGTATGAGCCACGTCGAGTAGTGATTGGTGAGGAGCCCCCGAGCTTGAGAGCGAGCGAAGCATGCTGAAGTTATCTTCAAGTAGCCCCCGAGCGTGGAGAGATTCCAAGTAGCAGTTTGGCGTCGAGCCGTGGAGCTTGAGAAGTAGTCGTGCCGTCAGAGCGGACTTTAGAATGCGACTTAAAAACCGAAGTCGACTTTGTGCCGCGCGGAGCGGACTTTGAGATGCGACTTGAAAACCGAAGTCGACTTTGTGCCGCGCGGAGCGGACTTTGAGATGCGACTTGAAATCCGAAGTCGACTTTAGTTGCCGCGCGGAGCGGACTTTGAGATGCGACTTTAGAAGTCGACTTTAGGATGCCGCGCGGAGCGGACTTTGATATGCGACTTTAGAAGTCGACTTTAGGATGCCGCGCGGAGCGGACTTTGATATGCGACTTTAGAAGTCGACTTTAGTTGCCGCGTAGAGCGGACTTTGATATGCGACTTTAGAAGTCGACTTTAGTTGCCGCGTAGAGCGGACTTTAGGTGCGGCGCAAAGTAGTCGACTTTGTGCCACGCGGGGTGGACTTAAGATGCAAAAAACGAAAAGCACTTTCCGGAAAGCCAAAGCGAATAAAAAATCGAGAAAACGAGTAGTTTTGCCGCCGGAGCGGGCTTAAGATTGCGACCGGAGTCGGCTTGTGCCACGGAGTGGGCTTAAGTACCGAGCCATGGATTTCGGACCCAAGGTACGGTTGCGCCGGAGCGGGCTTGAAGGTGCGACCGGAGTCGGCTTGTGTACCTAGGCCATGGATTTCGGACCCAAGGTACGGGTGCCACCGTAGTGGACTTGAAGGTGCGACCGGAGTCGACTTGCGTACACGGGCCATGGATTTCAGACCCAAGGTACGGGTGCCACCGTAGTGGACTTGAAGGTGCGACCGGAGTCGACTTGCGTACCGGGCCATGGATTTCGGACCCAAGGTACGGAGCGCGAGTACTTAGGGCACTTGGACCCATGGTACGGGCGTGAAGACCACGTGCGGCTAGGTTCCATCGTCGCCGGGGACCCGAGGGCCGCTTACAGCTAGGTTCCATCGAAGCTTACACACGTAGTATGCCATCGAAGCAGGCGAAGATGCGACCGGAGTCGACTTTAAGATGCCGCACAGAGCGGACTTTAGAATGCGACTTTAGAAGTCGACTTTAGATTGCCGCGCGTAGCGGACTTTAGAAACTGCCTCCTAGGGATAGCTCCCGAGTTGATGAAGTAGACTCGTGGCGACTTGATTGATATACCCCAAGAGTAGTCAGCAGAGTGTAGCTCCCGTGAAAACCCGCCGAGAAGCATACACAAATGAGTAGTCGGCAAGTTGTCCTACATGATGAGGAGAAAAAGCCAAGAAAACAGTAATCATTTAGATAAATGACTTAACCGTTGTCTTTGCCCGGCGACTTGTTGATGAAGCCGTGGCGGTCGGCGATGGAGCCACCGGGGGTTGTTGCTTGGCCGACTAGTCGAGTTGATTCCGACTAGTTGTTGGGGGCGTGACTGCCGTTCTCGACTAGTTTGGAAAACTAGTCGAGATGAATGGTCGACGCGATGCGACCGGGGAAGATGACGTCGTGGCGGCGCGCGGCGTACTCGAAGTAGAGCCAGAGTTGCCGCGAGACAAGTAGTCGCACCCCACGGCGTGGCTGAAGTAGAGCCAGCATGGCCGCAAGACGAAGTCGCGGCGCACGGAGTAGTCGATGACGAGACTGCGTGACGCGGAGTAGTCGACGATGACGAGCCTGCGCGAGGCAGAGTAGCCGACGACGAGCAGCGCGACGAGCGGCGTGGACGAGCCGCGCGACGTGCCGAGGCACCCGGGACGCACGGCGAAGGCGGCGTGGGGCCGACGACGAGTAGTCGACGACGAGCGGCGCGACAAGCCGCGTGACGAGCCGCGCGACGTGCCGAGGCACCGGACGCGCGGCGAAGCCGAAGTAGTCAACGACGACGAGTAGTCGACGACAAGCGGCGCGATAAGCCGCGTGACGAGCCGCGCGACGTGCCGAGGCACCCGGACGCGCGCGAAGCCGAAGTAGTCGACGACGACGAGTAGTCGACGACAAGCGGGGCGATAAGCCGTGTGACGAGCCGCGCGACGTGCCGAGGCACCCGGACACGCGGCGAAGATGAAGTAGTCGACGACGACGAGTAGTCGACGACAAGCGGCGCGATAAGCCGCGTGACGAGCCGCGCGACGTGCCGAGGCACCCCGACGCGTGGCGAAGACGAAGTAGTCGACGACGAGCGGCGCGGCGAGCCGCGTGACGAGCCGCGCGACGTGCCGAGGCACCCGGACGCGTGGCGAAGACGAAGTAGTCGACGACGACGAGCCCGAGCGAGGCGGAGTAGTCGACGACGAGCGGCGCGATAAGCCGCGTGACGCAGCCGCGCGACGTGCCGAGGCACCCCGGGACGCGCGGCGAAGACGAAGTAGTCGACGACGACGAGTAGTCGACGACGAGCGGCGCGATAAGCCGCGTGACGAGCCGCGCGACGTGCCGAGGCACCCGACGCGTGGCGAAGACGAAGTAGTCGACGACGAGCCCGGGCGAGGCGGGAGTAGTCGACGAGCGGCGCGGCGAGCCGCGTGACGAGCCGCGCGACGTGCCGAGGCACCCGGACGCGTGGCGAAGACGAAGTAGTCGACGACGAGCGGCGCGACGAGCCGCATGACGAGCCGCGCGACGTGCCGAGGCACCCGACGCGTGGCGAAGACGAAGTAGTCGACGACGAGCCCGGGCGAGGCGGAGTAGTCGACGAGCGGCGCGGCGAGCCGCGTGACGAGCGCGCGCGACGTGCCGAGGCACCCGGACGTGTGGCGAAGACGAAGTAGTCGACGACGAGCCCGGGCGAGGCGGAGTAGTCGACGAGCGGCGCGGCGAGCCGCGTGACGAGCCGCGCGACGTGCCGAGGCACCCGACGCGTGGCGAAGACGAAGTAGTCGACGACGAGCGGCGCGACGAGCCGCACGACGAGCCGCGCGACGTTGCTGAAGCAACCGGAAGTGCGGCGTAGGAAAATTGATTCCGCTTTGACAAGAGCAAGGAGACTTGCTTCAATGGATCTCGGCGAGTCGACGAGTAGATCGATCTTGTTGACGAGGGTCCTTCGAATTCGCCCGGTGGTGATGATCACCCCTACCTGGCGCGCCAGCTGTCGGTGTTTTAGACCGGCAAACCTACCGAGGGGGTACCCGAGGTAGTAGATTGTGCGGTGGGGATCGTGATCGGGAGACCGAGAACTCGAAGGTATGCGCAAGGACACGGGACACAAGATTTATACAGGTTCGGGCTGCCAAGGTGGCGAACCCTACGTCCTGTTTGGGGATCAAGTATGGCGCCCTGCGCTTGGTGTTGTCCCCGGAGGGATTGGGGATGATGCGGCTAGGTACCCGGCCCTCCTTTATATAGTCCAGGGGGCGGGTCCCTAGTCGGTTACAAGGCAGGAGTCCTAGTAGGAGTACACAGAACGAGTCCTAGTAGGAGTACAGGGGAATTCTACTAGGAGTCCATCTTCTACTATTCTTCCTTCCTTGCAGGAGTACCCGGGGAGTATGCCCGACAGAGAGAGCTACCACAGTGGGGTTGTGGTCACAGAAGTCCGTCAGCACTCTGAGGGTTGCTGACTCAACGACCTCGTGGGTGATAAATCCCCAGTAGATAAAACTCAAGTCGAACCAGTCGGCATGGTTCGGGTGTGGTAGAATAGTGACAATCACCTTGCAACGGGGAACGCCATAGCGCTCGAACTCGGACACCTCATAAGTCGGTGGTGTGAGGTAGCCTGCAGCGCTGAGTGCTTCCCACGCAAGGCGTGGAAAACCCTCCCAGTGCAACCCGTTGGTACGGATCGTACCATCAGCGTCGAACTCGTGAAACACGAGGAAAGCCATCTGTACAAACATGTAATACATGTCAGGTCTCAAAGAGAACGGCATGTCAAAAGGTGAAGTTCTGGCAGCTGTGAATAAAAATTCATAACCAAAAATCCAGAACCATCAAACCTTCCCCAAGTTTCTCGGTTACTACAAAAGTTCTTTGATACTTAATTGATTTTTAGGGTTGACCTCGGACAAGGAACAACAAGTAAACAAGCTCTTTCAAAATTTCGGCAGCATGATAGCTAGGTATGAGAGGTACTCTAGTTTATAAAAAGCACACACTAGCATAATCTTCCTTAGAGAGCATATGGAAATTTAGATTTTTGGGTCCATTTTAGTTGTTTCGATTTTTAACATGCATGCAAGACGTCCTATCCGACCTCACATGGCAATCAAGCCAAAAATCGGAGTTAGTGCCGGTGGCAAGGCTTTTATTCGTCTCTCCCTATAATATCTAGTCGAGAGCTATATGGTACTCGCTTAACGACTAACGAAGCGCTGTTATGTATCTTCAGAAAATGAACCTTTCGTGCCAGCACGTCACGAAAGCGTCCACATACATTACTGTTCACTATAGAAACGGTATCCATGCGTTAAGCCGCTGCATGGACAGCGTCCAACCTCGGACACCCTCCGTTTGAATGGAGTGTATCCTTGCCTCGCATAAGCGACATGCGGAATGCACACGTATGAAACACGTGGTGACACACAACTCATAAACAGACGTGAAGATGGGATCCGTGGAATGGATCACTCCATCGACCCTCGCAATTCCCGTGATGCGGAACAGCACACGTATAAAACACGTGGCTCATCTAGTTTGGTTGTGCAAGAAAGTAAGTCTGACATAAAGTAATGTGCTGGGAGTTAGCAAAATAAACCATAGGTTAAGTAAGCCATCTGAAAGAACCCAAAAATTCCCTCTAGGGCCTCTCGGTCTAGTTTATCCTTAGCGAACCAACATATTTTGGAAAATCAGACAATCTTGGCATATTTTATTCAAAAACCAGTGATTAAGGTTATTAATTAATCTCTGGTGCATATAAGCTCTGATGCCAACTGTGACAACCCGCCCAGGAAAATACCGTACTACAGCATAAACCAATCCACTTTGGTCATTAAGCGATAATAAAGTATCATCCCGTCGTTAGTTGTCGGGTTAACGCCCGGTAAATCACTTGAATAGCAACAAAGATCGAAATATATGCATTAAAACTCACTCGAAGGCGAGTCTAGAGATACAACATCATTAATACCCAAATTCGTACCCTGAAGGGTTTAATTATTACAAACCAAAGTTTTTGCCATAACGAATTCGTTCAGAGTTTTGAAATAGCGGAATTTAAAAATAACGGAAGCGAAGACACCACAGGAGGCCATCCCTGATGCTCTCAGTTGTCGTCCTCCACCCACTCGAGCTCCCAGCCGGGCGGGATCTCTCCAGGCCACACATCACTGAATGCATTACCTGGATCAACATATTATAGCAAGGCTGAGTATACTAATAGCACACGGTTTGGGACACTCGTGCTTTTTGTACGTTCCTCATGGATTAGAGAAAAATAGCAAGCGCACGATTATCGTCTTTGGCACAGGTAGCTAGATGCAAGGTACGTATATTCTGCTTCGAGACAATATCGCATGCCCTTGAGGGAGCAATCAAACAATGCAAGGTGCTTAATTAGTTCGCCAATTTTGCTTATCCCGAATGCAATGTAGATGATTTTGTTGCGATTTTGAGCTTGTGGTCATAGCATTAATCGACAGATGGAGTTGCCACTCTTCTTCATTCTTGGATTGGCTCATGCTTTGCATTGGTTTCAAAATTCAGCAGTTGAGAGGAAGTTGGGTCATTCAAAAGAGACTTTACAAAACAAGATGTATTTAGAGATTACCGAAGTAGTTTGTCAAAGAATTTGAGTTGTATTTTCTTATTTGGTTATTTTCTTTAGTACATCATATCTTCGATGTTCTACATGTTTCCGGAACATCCGCCCCTATGTACTCTTTGTGGTTTGATGCATTCTTGAAGAAGAATGTCTAAAGAAGTTCCCAATTTTGCAAAAAGTCTGGTGATTAAGCTCATCTTTTGACAACATGGATCTAAGCACCATTGAAAAAACTTACCTTGCAAAGATTTTTGCATTTCGAAGGTAAGCACAATTGAAAAATTTCACCTTGCAAAGATTTTTGCATTTCGAAGGTCACATTTCCAAAACTTGCAATTGTGACAACCCGCCCAGGAAAATACCGTACTACCGCCTAAACCAATCCACTTTGGTCATTAAGCGATAATAAAGTATCATCCCGTCGTTAGTTGTCGGGTTAACGCCCGGTAAATCACTTGAATAGAAACAAGGATCGAAATATATGCATTAAAACTCACTCGAAGGCGAGTCCAGAGATACAACGTCATTAATACCCAAATTCGTACCCCGAAGGGTTTAATTATTACAAACCAAAGTTTTTGCCATAGTGAATTTGTTCAGAGTTTTGAAACAGCGGAATTTAAAACTAACGGAAGCGAATACACCACGGGAGGCCATCCTTGATGCTCTCAGTTGTCGTCCTCCACCCACTCCAGCTCCCAGCCGGGCGGGATCTCTCCGGGCCACACATCACTGAATGCATTACCTGGATCAACATATTATAGCAAGGCTGAGTATACTGATACTCAGCAAGACTTACCCGTCGGTGAAAACTACTTCACCACTTCTAGACCATGAAAGGCTTTTTGGCTACTGGGTTGCTTTTGCGGAAAAGTAACAAAGAGTAGGTCCTTACTTTCAAGATTTTAGCACAAGTTCTAGTAGGTTTAATCTTTACTACATTAGCCAACTAGTACAAACAAGTTGTACAATACAATTAATCAAGCATAGTATTCATCAACTTCCATCATTAGGGATCTCGTGACTAGTGGAGTAAGTAGTCTCAGATAACGGTGAGAGGCCGACAATCGATTGATTCAAACCTTGCAAGGTGGATCTAAACACATGGTAGGATGCCCCCGCAAGAACAACTTTCCCAGGTCGTTTCCAAAAATCCTCAGGTGGGGATCGAATCTTGCAGTCTTTGGTGCAGGCTATCCGGCATACCCCGTGAGATATCCGGAGTCACCATACACCATCGGTAGCTAGCCGTGAGACGAATCCCAAGAGTAGTAATAGTAGGATCCCTCACCGTCTCATTAAGGTACTAGGCTTACCGGTCCCATACCCGACAAGTGCTTAGTACGTTCAAACACTTAACCCACAATAGCCAATGGACCGGAGCCCGAACCCCATGCTCTTACCACATGAGCAATCTAGTTAAGGATATATTGTGATTCCTATCTAGGAACCTATTCTCGCGAGTGAGGTCATCACTTGACTTGTAACGGTCCTATATCTTAGCAGCTATCGACCTATCATACTAGTAAGGACAAGGTACCTAGGGATCATGCATCTAGGGTTCCATTCAACTCCTGAACTTAAATGCACAATCATCCATAGATAATTGAATAAAGAATTTGAAAACTAGGTTAGATGCATTGGAGCTTGCCTTCGTTAGCTAGGTTAGCCTGGGCACCCTCGGTGTCGTCGAGCACTTCCACGTACTGCAGCGAAGCTTCTGCTCCTCCTTCCTCGGCTTCCGGGACAAGCGAGTAATCATCGTCCGGAAGATCTACACGGGATGCAATGCAAGTTCAGGTGATGTGATAGTTTGTTATCTTGCCCAACTCTTGTTGGTCATATTCTCCTTAACAAGTATCTAGATAGTACATTCCTTTTGAAAGGATATTAGTTGTATATGAGTTATTCCTTTATTGCACATTTGAATAAATGTTTCTTTCATGTACTTGTCATTTTATGTGAATGTGTTGTCCTTTTCCTTTCACAAGCAAGGGTATGAACAATTTTTTTATTCATGAATTAATTTCTTATCAACAAGGATATTTAATTATCTTTTAATTAAATTAGGTAATACTTTCCAAAAGGAAAAAGAATTAAAAAGAGGCTTTCCTTTATTTAATTTTCCTTTAATCTTTTAAAGGGCTTTAAAGCTTTTATTAAGCAATAAATTACCAAAAATTTAAAGGAGTGTTTCTCAAGTATATTAGCACCCAAACTGGTCCATTGGACCCACATGTAAGGCTTGAAAGCTAGAAAATAAAATACTCTGGAAAATAACAAAGACTAGCTAGTGATTCAAATTAAATGCATACAAAAATAAATAAGCATCAAAATGATCCAAACTTTCTCATGCATTCTCTCTGGTCCTAAACAAGCCTAACGAACCAGCATGTTCACCTCAAGGCTCTACTGATCTTGCTTAAGTAATTAACAAAGGAAAACATGCACAAATTAAGAATAAATATTTATGTTAAGCCAAAAATCATGATTAATTCACACAAGGTGGGTTTTGACATAGCATGACAGTGTGAACAAGTTGGGCACAAAAACATGAATATATTTATCTAGAAAAATCATCTAGGCAGTTTCTGCAAAATTGGACAACAATTTATTTAGCAAGATCCACTTCATAACTTTGTGCCATTTTTGGCATAGGAGCTAATCCAAACAAAATACACAACATATCCAAAATTTAGATACAGAGGAGTTGTAGATTTAAAGATATTGCAGATCTAGGGTTTTCACATTTGTATTTTTCATGTTAAAAATATTTAGAATCAGACCATGTGAGAATAACAAAAGTTGTGGGATTTCTTTCGCTGAATCCAATAAAATTGGTTTGGCATTTTTCTGAATTTCCTACAATTTTCTAGGATTTTTTTAGTGCTCTGGACTAACTTGCAAGAAAACTTAGATAGGGTTCTTTACAACCAGGCCCTGGAATTTACACGAGACACCCTGATAAGACTTTGACCCTTGCAATTGGGCCCTTGGCTGGGGAGGCGGCACGGCTGCGGCCAAATTCCGGCGAGCCGGCGGTGCTCCCGGCCGGGCAAGCGACTGGGGTCGACGGTAAGCTCACCTAGGGGCTAGGGGTGGCGGCGTTGGGCGGAGGGACGACGGGCGAGGTGGGGACGTCGGCGGCCGGGCGCGGCGGCCGCGGCAGCTCGGGGGAAAACGGCGAGGAAGCGCGAGCTTGGACAACAAGCGACCCGGGGAGGTTCACGCGGGGGCTAGGGGACCAAGAGAAGTGGGCGGCCGGCGGTGAGCGCGAGCGGGGGAGGCGAGCTCTCGGCGGCGGCGGCAATGGCGGCGGTGCGGCTCGGGGGTGGCACGCGCGGGGGAAACGGCCGGCTTTTATAGGTGGCTTGGGGGGGGGTCCATGGGTGACGGCGAAGATGCCCGCCGTGCTACGACGGCTCGGGCGGCGCGCGTACGGCGGCGGAGCGCGCCGACGGACCGGCGGTCCGTGCCGCGCACGCGTGCACGACGGCGCGGACTCGAGGCCTCGGGCGAGGGAGCGCGTCGGGGCGCGGGCGGCGCTCGGCCTCGGGAGGCGCGGCGCGGACGCCGGGGTGCGGCCGGCGGCGGCCGGCGACGCGCGGCGCGCGAGCGCGCGACGTCGCGGTGCGCCTGCGCTCTGCCCGGTTGCATTTCACTGGTGCTGTGTTTGAGTCGATTTTTCTCCAAAATTTTGAACAAAACTTGACCAAGTGATGAACATGAAAGTTGTAGATCTAGTTACCCTTAACAACTTCTAAAAAGGCTATATAGGGTTTTTCTTCACAGATTTTGAATTACATGAATGCCAACTTTGAATGTCAACCTGCCTTTTCAAACAGTGAATCCTGCCTTGCAACCACTTTTTCAAGCTTTTCCACTCAAAATTTGAAATGCCAATCTACATGAAAGTTGTGTCCCTCAACAAGATGGACAACTTTCACAAAGGTATAATTTTAAGTGTTTAGGTGAATTTTGAAGAACGCGGCAAAAGTTCCGGCACACACCTATGGACACTAGGGTGGCAAAGGGTTTGACCAAGCCTTTGACCATGGGTTGGCCCCACAAGTGTGTTTACTATTCAAATGGGGTCACTAGGGTAGGTTAGTGAGTTTTTCGAGGTGAGGGCCCAGGTTGACCGTGATTTGACCACTGTTGACTACTTTGACCGGCTATTAGTGTTAATTAAAAACCTGGGGCGTCACAGCAATGAAATGTGACGAGGGCCCGGATTAGGGCCCCCTTTGACGGTGAAAAGATCTCCCTTAAACACAAGGTAACCCAACACCGTTGACAACGTGTAGGCCAATATTGACAATGTCAAGGCCAAGATTCAAGACGAGGAGGACTAGGGACCCCGATCAAGACCCACATCGGCAAGACGTCAGGTCTCCGACCAGTTGGCAGCATCTCCGACCAATTCCCCATAGGAGGGAACCCCCCGACAAGTCTCCGCCTCGCACGAGGAGTCTCCGCCTCGCACGACGAGTCTCCAGCTCCGACTGGTACGTGGGCCATGACATGCGACGCGAGAACAGGGCGCGAGCACCACCACCGACGCGCGTGGAGGAACGATTCCCCGCTCCATGCAAGTACACCAGCTGGCGTCCATGCAAGCGGCTGGCCCCAACAAGAGCCTTAATGCTGGCCTAACCGGCTGCGTCGCCATCCCATCGTCATCATCTCCCACTCTACCACACGCAAGCTCGGCCCGAGGCACTCAAGCACTCCCTACGACGAGCTCGGGCCTAGACTTAGGCTCAAGCGTGGCGGCTAGTCAAGTACTCGGGCGGGCTAAGACGATAGCAAACTACTCAGAGGAGGTGCCAAGCGTCCCAGGGTGAACAGCTACGCTCGGCCACACGGCAGCTCCCATGACCAAGCATCACGACTCTGCTTCAATGCGTCTTGACAGACAGCGACGTGCGACGGGACATCCCAGCAACCTAGCATTGTACCTCTTTTTACTTCCCCCTTGTGCCCCTCCCCTTGTGACTATAAAAGGGAGAGGAGGGCAACGGTTATAAGGGTTAGAGCAACTCCAAGAGACTAGCTATCTTGGCTTAACTAGCTAAAAAATAGAAAATTTTTCCAAAAACTCAATCCAACAGACTAGCTAAACTTGCCCTCGCTATCCTCCGCTAGCTAAACCGGAGGCTTCGCTAGCCATCTTTGGCTAGCCAGTCCCGCTAGCTATCCCCTCGTACATGAGTATGGCAGGCGGGACCCACTAACGGTAGAGCATATGGAGAGTTGATTTTAGTGAGTCTGTTGGATTTCATCAACTTTTTGCTAGCTATTTCATTTTACATACTATCCAAATCAGGATTTTAGCTAGTGATTTTTAGAGAGGCTCTTGGAGTTGCTCTTAGACCTCATACAGATCGAACACCACTCCAAGGGACTTGGGCTCGACACCCTCTCCCAACCAGCTTATAACCCCTACTACAAGCACTCCTAGCTCGGGAACACGGCAACTCGACGCTGGACGTAGGGTGTTACTCCTCGGATGCCCGAACCAGTCTAAATCCCGTTGTCTCTTGTGCTAACCATCCAAGCCCGACGCACGATCGATACAAATTTACTGCCGGCGGTAGAGAATCCCGACAAAATGCATTTGGTAACGCGCACGCGTGTTATTGAATGTTTTTTTAAATGTGCAAAACACGTTTTTCATTAAGAGAAGAGAGAATTACAAAACACGACTCTAGAAGAACCTCTAGAGCGTGGGAAGAACAAAAACAACAACAACTCAGAAGACAAGAAACAAGGAAGGAGACCACGACACCACCACAACAACAGAACAAACATGACCTATAGTGATAGACCGAACACGACCTAGAGCAGCTGAAACCTGCGAGAGAGCACATCGCCACGAACACCCGCACGTCACCGATCGCTTATCAACTCGGACCTAACAAGGTAGAGCGTTTAGTCTTGCAAGACGAAGCCTCTAAGGGGGGAACGACGCCAACATCCGTCTGCCCACGAAAGAGCAGACCAAGTTTTCACTTGGCAAAACCAGTAGGTTCAGGAGCCTGACAATGCCCCGCCCCACAGGGCGAGCTACGTCCAGAAATGCAACCGTTATCAGCTGGGCAAACGCCTGAGAAAAGCTTGCGCAGGGCTCCCATTACCGACCGCGGCCAACCGAGCGAGGTCTAGAAGAGAGGCACATCGATGGGATGGCAGCGAGCATCCGCAACAACGACGAAAGAGCACAATAGCAGGGCAGCGAACAACAAAGAGGCAGCCGACGAAGGTGAAGACGAGCGACATCGTAGACCCGGGCGACGAACAGTACAGTAGGATGGTGGAAGAAGACGACGCGACGACGCACATCGGGCAAAACGGCGAAGCATGGAAACCATCAGCAGCCATGACCACCAGCAGCCTGCGCTGCCAGATCCAGCAGTGACGTCCAACGCCACCGGGCAGATCCGGCTCCGTGACGACCACCAACGACCGCTGGAGGAAGAGGATGTGCAGGGGAGAGGGTACCTCCCCCACGTCCCACCGCCCGCACCCACACCCGCGCCGACAAGAAGAAGAAGGGCATCAGGTGCCAGGTGCCAGGTGCCAGGGGCACAACCGCCAGCGGGGCACAGCCGGAGCCGCTGCATCCGCCGGGGAGGGAGGTTGGTGGGGACGATGGCGGGGTGGGCGAGGGCGGCGCGTCGGCGGGTGATGGCATCGCGGCCGGCGGGAGCGGGTTGGCCACCGGTGCAGAGGGAGAGCGCCCGCCGGGAGGGAACCACCGTACCATCGGGGAGAGTGAGAGGAGGGCGAGGATAACGGTAGGTGGGCAGGGTGGCGCCGGGTCTGATGATGATGTGGCGGCGGGCGGCGGTGAACCAGTAGATGACGGGCTGGAGGCGGCGAGAGGAGCCGCGGCCGGCGTCCAACGCCAGATCCTTGCGTAGGGAGGCATGGGAGCGTCGCGGTCGAGCTCGCCACCGGCGGGGAGGAGACGTCGGAAGTGGCGGCAGCCCTGAGAGCCCCAAATCTGGGGTTTGGCGGCCGACGACGCGAGGAGGGGAGAGCCGTCGGCGGCACGAAAGAGCATCGGTCGAGCCCGGTTCCGACCGAGCCAAGGGTGGTGGTGGCCCCGGCGACCCTAGATCTACGGTTTCCCCAGCGGCGGCGACGACGGAGAGCGAAATAAAGAGGAGGAAGGGGGACAAGCCAGGGGAGGGCGGAGTCACCAGGGAAGGCGCGCAGCCGTTGACGACCGTGGGGGAATCAAGCTGGTGTCGTGGGGCGGGGAGGGGAAGGAGGAAGAAATAGGGAAGGGGAAGGAGGAGAGGAGAAGGGGGGAGAGGGGGACGGGGGGGGGAGGGAGCACGACGACGCCGATTGTGCGCACCGCAGTCAACAATTGTGGAGATGGCGGCGGCGGCCGACATGCGCAGCGGTGCGGGGAGGAGCCCCTCGTGTTGCCTCTCGACAGTCCCTGACCGATATCTCGAGGATATCTCATCTTGGCTGGTGAGGGCTTCATTCTCCAAGAACAGCGGGTTTTCACTCGCATTCGCTCGGGGGCTGCGGTGGTGGCTACTGGTGGCGGCGCGCCTGGATCTACGATCTACACTGAGGTGGCAGTGTGCACTGGTGGCGGATTCTAGGCGAGATTTGCTCCGAATGGCTGCAAGTGTGTGGGGTGAAAAACCCTAAGGGTTTTGGCTTCTATTTATAAGTCAACAGGCGGCTCCTCAACGGCCGGATGGATATATTTCAACACGACTGACTCAGCGGCAGCGCCTGACCCTTCAACTTCCAGTAGTCGATGCGTCTTATCTCGGGGGCTCGGCTACATCTAATTAATTCCCTAGGTGGCGACAAGATTCAAGAGCAACTCAAGACACATTCTACATACAAGATGACCCTTCAATTCGAGATGAAGTACTCGACTCAAGGCTCAGGGGGCTCCGTGCCACGTGTCCTTCGGTTTTTTCTCCGGATTTTGCGGGATAATCTTGCCAGAACTTCAGATTGACCCTCAGCCAGAGTCTACGACTCAACCTAAGGCTCGGGGGCTACTCCATATGGAGCGATTTTGCAATCGCACTTCCATATAAATTTCGGCTTCGAGACAACACAGGTATTGTTGAAGACCTTCAAGAGCAGAACTCGAGTACGCTTGGGGACTACTCGAGAAGACTTCAGGATTACTCAAAGATCAGCTGGAGTACCTTCCAGCCTCGGGATGCTTCGAGTATTCTTGAGGACTTTCGACTTGTAGTACTCAGGGATGCTTGAGGACTACTCGTCAAGGCCGTCAAGACTACTCGAAGCTATCTTGCTCGACTACAAAGTACTCGGGGGCTTGTCGTATGGACCTCCCTGGGCCCACTACCTCGGTGGGTACCAGGACCGACTACTCGGTGGGCCCTTGGGACTACCCGGCTTGTGCCGCACGGTACCTGATGGCGTGAGGCGCAAGGACTTCGGTGGAGAAGTACTCGGATAGGAAGCTATACGTACCATGTACTGTGTAGAGGACTCCTAGACGTACACGACTAGTACTCTCTCCCTAAACTGACCTGTAACCCTGCCTCCCGGACTATATAAGGTGAGGCAGGGACTCTTCTCTCTCATTACGCATCATCTTGTAATCACATCCAATCAATCCAGAGCTACGCAGCATACATGACGTAGGGTATTACGCACCTCGCGGCCCGAACCTGTCTAAATTGTGTGCCACGTGTCTCTTCCTTCGAGTTACCGATCTCGGCGAGGCCACATTCATCTACCTCGGGTACTCCCCTTGGTAGGTTGTCGGTCTAAAACACCGACACGAGGGTCAGGAGCCGCGCAAATGCCCCTAGCGTGACCGTATTATTATTGAATGGTTAGATTTTACTTTATGAAAAAAGATTTTGATGAATCTAAACACCTTATCTAAAATTTGGGAAAACTTTTGGTGCAAAAGTTTTTTTTGGCAATATTTGGGAGTAAACAGAACCTTAGTTAGTTAATTCGCATTAGGGAGGCCACCACTGGGGGAAACGGTAGTAGGATCCAGCTCTAGCCGTATGCATTTTTCCTTTTGCCAGACTAGCGTTAACGAATCGTATATACTTTCTGTGCTCCAAATTGTAAATTATTTTTATATTTTTATATTAATAGCTTTTAGCACGTATATACAAGGGAGACAATATGAATTTAGATGCGTAACAAAAATTATGAATTTAGAATATTAAAATGTGGATTTCATGTGTTGATAAAAACGTACACTGCTCGGTGATTACGACGCAGGAGTAGCAGTTGCTAACAATTAGCACGAGGAGGATTTAGAGAGAAGAAGAGAGTTTGGTTCCGATGAGCAACGTCATCCCATAATGACGATGCATGCCGAAACAAACGAACGACGTGGCGGCATGGAGCGCCTAAACCCAATAATTGGCGGCGGATTTTGCCGGAGCAGCGCAGGTATGGTTGATGGAGCTAGCACGCGACATGAACCTCTGCTACCCCCGAGAGACCACCACCACCACGATGATTGATCACGAGCTCGCTACGGCCTACGGCGTCGGTCGGGCCACGCCACGCTCCTGGTGACGTGTAGCCGCGCAGCAGCGGCCGCGCGCGTTCAAAAAACGAAAGCCACACCACCCAGGCACCAACCCCAGGCCAGCAGCAGCAGCTAGCAAAGCAAGCAACGACAGCGCTCGAGCGAGCCGACCACCGCCCTGCTCGTTTCGCTTCCGGCCCTGTACTACTTTTCTCTCACAACAAACCAGCCACTGACAACACATCCTGGACGGCGCGGCCAGGGCTGGGGGATCTGGACGTGCGCGTCCCTTTCGGTCCTTTGCGCGACCACCACCAGATGTCCAGATCGATGCGCCCGCGCCGGCGCCGCAAAGAGAAAAAGTTCAGCGCGGATCCGCTCGTCCGGAAGGCAGCCAGCTAGCGCCCAGCTCGATCGATCCCGCAGGCCGCCGCCGCATGCAGCAACGCGTCGGCCGCGCCGCGTGCGGGAAAGCGGCTGCCCGCCCGCTTGCATGCGCGAGCGCGACCGTTTCGGCCGTCGTTCGTCCCCGGCAGCGGCAGGGCAGGGGCCGCACATTCGCATCCGCCGCGGCCAGGACCACCGCGCGGCGCCGTCGCCGTCGCCAAGTCGTTGTGGCCGTACGGCTAGTGGGAGGCCGGAGTTAGATTAATAAAGGGCAGCCCGCGTGATTAGATTCAGCGCGCGCCAGATTAAGTAGCCGACGGCGACGCGTCGTGTGACCCTGTTCTCCTCAAGACGTGGATTGGCGGACTTCTCCATCAGAAATTCAGAATAAAGTCGATACGGCTAAGAGTGAGCCCTCCTTTTGGGCATCAGACACGGCCTAGATTCCATGCAACTTGTGAGTAGACAGGTCTCGTCTTATATATGCATCCTCTCTGCCAAATGAAGACGATGAATAACCTTTCGCTTGCATCCTCTGCCAGATGAAGTTAACGTGTCATGAACTCATGATGTTGGCTCCCCAGTTTACTTGCATGGCGGTCCTCATCCACGGTGAGTGCTTGTCGTGCTACCTCCAAACTCAAATTACTGCTCCCTCTGTTCTAGTTAATTGTTGTTTTGGTGTTTCTATATACGTTTTATTATGTATATATAATTATGTCTGAATACATAAAAAATAAATGTATAGATAATTTGGAACAGAGGGGGTATTTAACATATATCTAGATGTGTAACAAAATTTATGATATAAAAAAGTTGAAACAAATAATAAGTTAAGATGAAATGGGTATCATCTTTTCAGTGGAAAAATGTGCTTAGCCTTTCGCTTCCTCAACCGTAGAGAAAATGTCATGTGTTGCAGGACACCGGTTTGGCAGTATCAGGTTCTAACTCTAATTTGGCTCAATCTAGACTTGGCCTTACTAATTACCACTCCCTCCAGTATCAAATACGGAGTAGTAACGAGCAGATTGGTTTGCCCTAATTCATGGTGTCTACGATCATTTTCTAAACTAAAGGTTTATACGATCGTACATTTTGTGTTATCCTATGGCGTATTTCACGTAGGTTCTCGCCCATCCCGGCCTAAATACGTCACGCTACAGTACCAAACAGTGGTTTTCCCTGTTCTCTCTCTTTCCCATGCACGGACGACGTGCTCGCTCGCGGATGGCTGGCACTGCAGGTCTGCACCCTAGCCTAAACAAAAAGAGAGAAAAAAGGAAAAGAAAACTCTATTACTACTAGCCACCACGCTTTTCTGACAGTGCGGGGCCTAAATGGCAACTCGGGCCTTTTGGGCCGCGGCGCCTAGCTTAGGCCTTTTGGGCCTAGATGGCAGAAGGAAATAAGAAAATAGAAGCAAATAAAAAAAAGTTGTGTAGTGCGGTGACAGATTGTAAGCAACTACAGGCGTACAAACACTCCCGTGTGCCGTATCCCGCTTTCATGATCGTCGGACAGTCTCCTGGCAATGTGCCAACAAAGCACAAACAGAGAAAGAAAGGAGAGCATATCTAGCTGTGCGTGGTTGTGTCGCAGTGTGTCCAGAGATTCGCAATCGCACAGGCTTTTCGTTTGGTCGGTGCTGATTTGTTCTGAGAGAAAAGTACTGTTGGCTGATTGCTGGTGGCTGATTTGTTATGAGAGAAAAGTACTGATGGTGGTTGATAAAGCAAACGAACCGTGCGCCAAAAGGGACAAAAAGCCTGAATCAATCCAAGGAGCCAACAGCGTAAGCCTTGTCTCCAAATTCCAACTGGGAAGCCAGTAGTCACCATAATCGCCTGTACATTGTCCATTCTCTGCTTTACCCAATCACTCCGTCGATAGATTCAGATAGGACATAGGAGTATATCGGAGTATCCCAGAAATTTGAGCAAAAAACTAGTGTGTGCTGTACTGCTGTTCATTTTCCCACCTACTCCTGAACGAGCTTTCTGTACAACGGCGCCGAATGCCGCTGCCGAAATTGTGCGTGGAGTCGTGGACTCGAACGTGTTTTCTTGTGCGAGGAGGCCACGAATACAAGCTGTGCCGCCGTGCAGACTGGAGTCGCTTCAGCAGAAAGGCAAAAAAAAAAAAAGAAAAAAAAGAAACGCGTGCAGGGCTTTGGCCCCGTCGTCCGCCGAATCCGTCACAGAATCTCTCCAATTCACACG
The DNA here is from genome assembly GCA_947561735.1 of Cenchrus americanus. Classification (NCBI taxonomy): domain Eukaryota; kingdom Viridiplantae; phylum Streptophyta; class Magnoliopsida; order Poales; family Poaceae; genus Cenchrus; species Cenchrus americanus. The sequence goes on along the minus strand of OX387244.1, from coordinate 37,031,486 downwards.
GAACCCCCTCGCACATGTACGCAACTCCCAAATCCATCCTACTCCGATCCCCTCTCCGGCTCTCCTCCCTCTCCTCCCTCTCCCGGCCCTCCCCAAATCTCGCGCGCCGCGAAACCCTAGCGCCCCCTTCCCGCGGCGGCGATGGAGGTGAAGCTGTGGAACGACAAGCGGGAGCGGGAGCTCCTGGAGAGCTACGCGGACCTGTACGCGATCATCAAGGCGACGGAGAAGCTGGAGCGGGCCTACGTCCGCGACCTCGTCTCCGCCGCCGACTACGAGGCCGAGTGCCTCAAGCTCATCTCCCAGTTCAACTCTCTCTCCTCCTCGCTCGCCGGCGCCGTCACCGTCCCGCGCTTCGTCCAGGCCTACCGCCTCGACTGCCCCGCCGCGCTCAACCGCCTCCTCCAGTCGGGCGTCCCGGCCACCGTCGAGCTCCGCGCCGCGTCGTCGTCCTCGGCGCCCGCCGCGGCCGCGGCCTCAGCCGCCTCCATCGCGCACTGCGTGCAGACCTTCATCACCGCCATGGACGCCGTGAAGCTTAATATGCTCGCCAACGACCAGGTCCGCCCGCTGCTGCAGGATGTCTCCACCTCCATGGCCAGGCTCGGGCCCCTGCTGCCGCCGGACTTCGAGGGGAAGGTCAAGGTGAACGAGTGGCTCGGCAAGCTGCATAAGATGGGCGCCGCGGATGAGCTCACCGAGCAGCAGGCTAGGCAGCTCAACTTCGACCTTGACTCGGCGTACAGTGCCTTCCTGGCTGCGCTGCCCGCTGGCATGTGACTGGGCAAGGATCTGCCCGCTTCAATCCTATTTGGTTGGTTCGTTCCATTTTGTTATGCTCTTGGCTGCGTGGATCAGTACTGTAGTGCTTTAGATATGTGTAATTTTTGCCCTGCTATATTGCTGTTGATAAGAAAGTTTCCAATTTGTGGTGTTTTCTGTTTCATTTATAAACAGTAAATATGTTTATTGCATGATACGCATTCATAATACAAAGCATGCTAGCCTATTCATTCGATCTGTTTGTTTCCTGTGGAACACACGAAACAATAACTGTAAATTATATTGTTATCTTTCTGCTTCCACGAAGCCATGACTGATCTATTTGTCATTCTGTATATGTGCAATTGGTTCTGTTGATTTCTATCGGATTCCGAAAACTCTAAAGCAAGAAAAACGAGGGCATGGTCGTGATGCATGGTGTTTGGTCTGGAGAGTAGTTTATCAACAGTGTGTGTGCACTTCAATTAACCATTGCAACTTGAATTTGCAAGGCTAGAATGTTCAACACGTCACCACCTTAACATATGCTTCCTTTTTCTGATATTGGCAGGATGCTGTTAATTAACTTATTTTCTGATTAAGTACCAATGGAATTACTCTTTGTGAGAAAGAGAAACACTGTTATACATGGAGCTGGCTCCTTGCTTATCAAATTAGTTTGGTTCATTTGAATTAAATACCTGTATTCATATGTAACCCCTGTTTTTTGTGCGATACTCCCCCCCCCCCCCCCCCCCTGTTTGTTAGCATCACTCATGATTCGTGCATCTGGTAACATGTGAGCAAAATAACTGATGTAAGGCTCCCTTTGATGTTAAAAGCACTGCACAAGAAGCTTCTTATGCAGTACTTTTCTCTCAGAACAAATCTGTCGTACAAATCAGCAGATGATCTGCCGAACAAAGACCATGCCTAGTTTACTAGTTTTGGAATTTAACTAAAAACACTGCTTTAGTTCCAGTCATAATAGAAAAATATTCTGATGCTTTTATTCAGATTGTTGCTTTGGTGCTATAGATATGTGTTTTTTTAATTGTGATATATGTTTTGAATAAAATTGCTGATATTGTGATGAATTGACCTCTTTTCAATGACCTCTGTTGCATATTTGGTGAGATGCATAATACATAATTCTGTTCATTTGGATATATCAATTTCCTTTGGATCTATATGAAGCAACAAGTGGATTTTATATTGCTGTCCCAACAGATCTCATTGTCTTTTTTTTTTGTTCGCGAGAATGACCCGGTTTGAATTGTGGATGTGTGCAATTTATTTTGCCGATTCCTTTTCGCTCAGAAGTCACAAATAATGAATCTTATTGAACGAGAGAACATACGTTGCCATGCATATATCATTGCAAGTTTTAATGTGACCTTACATCTTCATTTGTTATTTGCAGTAGTTCACTGGTGTCTTTTAATCATTGCAATCGGCAATATGGATTAGTTATGGTCCAACACCAAACCTCTCTTAACAGTCAACAAATGCCCATAGTTCATATAGCTATGTGGCATTTAATTAACTTATTTTGATGTTATCAAGGATGTGATGGAATCACCTGGAATCAGTTCATGTAAATTTTCAAGACTTGCCATAGAGAAATATGAACTAGGCTCCGCACTTAGCAGTTTACTTTGGATCTTTATTAGGATTTGTATTCAGATATCGTTCTGGTGGGTCATTTTTCTATGTACCATTACTCATTATTCTGCTAACTTTTTGCTATTTACCATTACCCTTCTAGTCTTTGGTTTAGTGTTCATTTTGTTTCCAGAGCCACAATAAAATCTTGGATTTTGTTCATTGCTCAATTCTTCAAATTGAATTACAGATGCATGTTGTCATTATTTGCGCCGACTTTCTATCCTGCATTGCTGAGTGTCTCTCTCTTCTGCAAGCCCCCCCTTAATGGTGATGACTGTCCGTGTTTTCATTGCTAACAATGAGTTTCATAATCAGCATCAAGATTCAAGTATATGGAGAGGAAAGAAATTTTTTAGAGTTGTGGGAAGGGTGTTGACATGTGACCATGTCGGCTCATAGTTCATTCTCTTCATCTCTGTTTCAAATCTCACAGTCTGAATGCTCTGAAACTGACGTAATACAAGAAATACCTCTATCTTGACCATGTAGTAATGTAAGTTCCGTGGAAATTCAAGTACCCAATTGCAGTAATCTAAGTGGCCACATTGTATTTAGACAATTTGATAAATGCCATTGCAAAGCATCGGGCTTGTGTACTATTTGTCACACAGCATTCAGATCTGTAAGGGTGGTACATCCAGAGTATGAAAGGCCGGTAATGGTGGTGAAAAGGTAGCAGCATCAGGTAGCTTTTTGTACCATTTCATTTGCCTGTTTGATGCGCTGGTTTTCTTAGGCAATCATTGGTGTTAACAGGCAGTCATTGGTTAACAGAATTTCTACCACCATCAGAGATGGTTCCGGACTCCTGCAGTATGGCGATGAATGGGATACTACCGGTGAAACTTGGGTTAACGAAAATTGGACTAGTCTCGTCATGCAGACCTACTCTTTGCAAAATTAATCTCTATAGCAAATGAACCATTTCTGGTTCGTTGGGTGCCACTTGGTCCAAAACAATCATTTATCAGTCAGCTATCAATTATGGACGCCCAGCTCAGCCAGACCCAGACTAAACAAAAAAGAGCCACTAGTTCCTTGAGTCTTACTGTAGTTTTTTTCCTGCTCCGAGAAAGGAACAAGAGTTGTTGAAGTGACCCGAATATTTTGATAAGGTACCCCACCTTTCTTTGTCGGGACAGTACCACTGGATCAGATCTGTAAACGACTGGCTGTTTGCCTAAGTAGTTGAGTCCTGCGTCTCATTTCTCAGGTCAGCTCACTGCTCTGCAACCTCGCATCCCTCTTCGTGGTCAGCTCCAGCAACTCTGTTTCCGTCGCACTTCAATTTTCTCATCGTGTAAGCTCTCACTCTCTTATTTTCATCATGTATAAGCTCCCTAAATTTAGCTATCCATGTTTTGTGCTAGGTCAACCCTTACTTTTGTGCATGTATTTCATAAATAGGGAAAAGGAAAGATAATCTGCTTGTAGGTTCTGTTTCTCTTGTCTCGGCTGCAGCTCACTAATTTCATCTCGTCTTTTCTGATTCCGGCAGGTTTTGCCTCCGACATCTTGTTGCCTTCGCCTCTAGAATCCCCCTGCATAAGTTTACCTGTTAAATCCCTTCCTCGCCTTTCCTTTCCAGTTTCCACTTCCATTTTGTCCTATACATTTTACCCGCTCCAGATACACTTGCATACATCATTTCTCATCCAGTTCTCTTATTCCCTAAAAAGAAAAAAAAAGAGAAAAACTACAAAAAAAAACCTTGTCTTTTTTGTTTGTTTCCACTGCCTATTTAGATCCCTGCAAATTTCCCGATACTCTGTGCCACTATCACTTCATTTCCTTCCCTTCCCTTGCTTTTCATCTGAAAACACCTACTGCACTTCCATGGCGGATGTGGCACTAGCCGGTTTACGATGGGTGGCATCACCAATCGTGAAGAAGCTCCTCGCCGAGGCTTCAAACTACCTCAGCGTGGATATGGCGCGGGAGCTCCAGGACCTGGAGAACACCGTCCTTCCACAGTACGGCCTGGTGATTGAAGCTGCTGAGAAGAGCCCTCACAGGGACAAACTGAAGGCATGGCTCCAGCAGCTCAAAGTTGCCTTCTATGACGCTGAAGACCTGCTGGATGAGCACGAGTACAACCTCCTCAAGCGCAAGGCGAAGAGTGGGAAGGATTCCTCGCTGGGAGAGGATGCTTCCTCCATCAAATCAACTATTCTGAAGCCTGTTCGTGCTGCGACGAGTAGGGCACGTAACTTGCTCCCTGAGAACAGAAGGCTGATTGGCAAGTTGAATGAACTGAAGGCCATCCTGGCAAAAGCCAAGGAATTCCGTGAACTTCTTGGCTTACCGGTTGGGAACACAGCAGAGTGCTCTGCCGCACCGACCACTGTCGTTCATCCAGCCACAACGACATCACTTCCCACAGCGAAGGTCTTCGGTCGCGACGAGCATCGTGATCGCATAATAGATATTCTTATCAGCAAGACATCAGCTCCGGAGGCAAGTTCATCTGGCTATTCGGGTTTGGCTATTATTGGAGCCGGAGGCATGGGGAAGTCCACATTGGCGCAGTATGTCTATAATGATAAGAGGATAGAAGAACATTTTGATGTCAGGATGTGGGTCTGCATCTCCCGCAAGCTCGATATACATCGTCACACCCGGGAGATTATCGAGTCTGCAGCCAAGGGAGAGTGCCCACGTGTTGATAATCTTGATACTCTCCACTGTAGATTAAGGGACATATTGCAAAACTCACAAAAATTCCTTCTTGTGTTGGATGACGTATGGTTTAAGGAATCGGACAACGAAACAGAATGGCAGCAACTTCTAGCTCCTCTGATTTCTGAGGATGTGGGAAGCAAAGTTCTGATAACTTCTCGGCGTGACACACTTCCCGCTGCTCTTTGCTGTAAACAAGTTATTCGTTTGGAAAACATGGAAGATGCTGAGTTCCTGGCACTGTTCAAACACCATGCCTTCTCTGGAGTAGAAATTAGAGACCAGCTGTTGCGGGTGAAGCTAGAGCAGATTGCGGAGAAGATTGTTAGAAGGCTTGGACAGTCTCCTTTGGCAGCAAAAGTTCTAGGTTGCCAGCTGAGTAAGACAAAGGATGCCACTAGATGGAAAGCTGCTCTAAAAATTGAGAATTTGAGCGAGCCCATGAGAGCTCTGCTGTGGAGTTATGAGAAGTTGGATCCACATATTCAAAGATGCTTTCTGTATTGCAGTTTATTTCCAAAAGGTCACAAGTATAAAATTGATGAGATGGTTAACCTTTGGGCGGCAGAGGGTCTTGTTGATTCGTGCAAGCTGGGTAGGACTAGGAGAATGGAAGATATCGGGACTGATTACTTCAATGAGATGGTGTCTGGATCTTTCTTTCAATTGGCTTCGGAAAGATTTTTAGGTTCGTGGTATGTTATGCATGACCTCCTCCACGATTTGGCAGAGTCACTCTCTAGAGAAGACTGCTTCAGATTAGAAGATGACACTGTGTCAGAAGTACCATGCACTGTTCGTCATCTATCTGTTCGTGTTGAGAGTATTGAAAAGCACAAGAAAATTATCTGCAAGCTACATCATTTACGCACTGTTATCTGCATCGATCCAGTATTTGACAGTCCAGATGATCTTTTTGATCAGATACTGCGGAATCTGAAGAAATTGCGTGTACTATATCTGTCATTTTACAACAGCAGCAAACTGCCTGAATCCATCGGTGAGTTGAAGCACCTTCGGTATTTGAACCTCATCAAAACATTAGTATCTGAATTGCCTAGATCATTGTGTACCCTTTACCACTTACAGTTACTTCAGTTAAATGAAAAGGTTGAGAGCTTGCCTGACAAACTTTGCAATTTAAGTAAGTTACGCCATCTTGAAGGGTACATTGATTACGGATATAGATTGTCTGAAAGGGAACTTTGCCAAATTCCCAACATAGGCAAGCTGACTTCACTGCAACACCTGCTGGGTTTTTCTGTGCAAAAGAAGAAGGGATATGAGTTGCAACAATTGAGGAACTTGAATGAGCTCGGTGGCAGTTTGAAGATTAGAAATATTGAGAACGTGGCTGGAAAGGATGAAGCATTAGAGTCAAAGCTACACCAGAAAAGTCGTCTTCAAAGTTTGGAGCTTCATTGGAGAGCTGAGAATGATGTGGATGAAGATAGTTCACACCTAGAAATCTTGGAAGGCCTGACACCACCGCCTCAACTAAATGACCTCAAAATCAGCGGCTACAAATCTTCCGCATATCCAAGTTGGTTGCAAGATGGTTCCTATTTCGAGAATTTGAAATCTTTTGGGCTTTCTAGTTGCTGTGTTTTAGAAGGCCTACCACCTGATACCGAGCTCCTTTGGCATTGCTCTGAACTGTTCCTTGATAATCTTCCGGAACTTAAGACGTTACCTTGTCTCCCAGAATGCCTTAAAAGCTTATCAATCAACATGTGCCCACTGCTTATGTTTGTTGCCAAAAATGAGCTGGAGCAACATGATCTGAGGGAAATTGGGATGACTGACCACCTAGCATCTAAACTCGCATTGATGTGGGAGTTGGATTCAAGATCAGATATTAGGAGTGTACTATCCGAAGAACATTCCTCTCTGAAGCAGCTGAGGACATTAATGGATAATGATATATCAAAACATCTTCAAATAATTAGAAGTACTCTAGAAGACGAAAGAGATGATCCATTGGTGAAAGAAAATGTCATCAAGTCGTGGCTATTTTGCCATGAGCAGAGGTTAAGACTCATTTGTGGAAGGATCATCGGGCTCCCATTGGTTGCACCATCAGGACTTTGTAAACTTGATCTTTCTTCATGCAGTATCACAGATGGAGCATTAGCTATTTGCCTACGTGGCCTCACTTCATTGAGATGGTTGTCCTTAGTGCAGATTATGACTTTAACTGCACTTCCGTCAGAAGAGGTGTTTCAACATTTGATGAAGCTTGATTTCCTGTTCATCAAATCTTGCTGGTGTCTCAGATCATTAGGGGGCTTACGGGCTGCAAAGTCTCTGTCAGATGTTAGGTTTATTTCCTGCCCTTTGCTACAGCTAGCACGTGGAGCAGAATTTTTACCGCTGTCCTTCTCTGGGGACATCTTTATAAGCGCGTGCACACTTGCAGCCGATTCATTCAGTAATGGCTTGCCACACCTAAAAAGGCTCTCCATTTATCATTGCACAAGCTCTGCATCCTTATCGGTTGGCCACCTGACCTCCCTTGAATCATTATCACTAGGTGGTGTTCCCGATCTGTGCTTTCTAGAAGGCTTGTCTTCCCTGCAACTTAAGTACGTACATCTGATAGATGTTCCGAAGCTCTCTGCAGAGTGCATCTCTCAGTTCCGTGTCCAGAAATCACTCTACGTTAGTAGCACGGTAACGCTCAACAACATGCTCAAGGCTGAAGGTTTTAAAGTTCCACCATCTCTCTCTCTCGAAGAATGCAAGGAGCCATCGGTCTCATTTGAAGACTATGCAAGTTTCTCATCTGTCAAGCGTCTGAACTTAATTGCCTGTGAAATGAAATCCCTGCCAAGAAATATGAAGTGCTTCTCCAGTTTGGAGAAACTCGTTATCAAAGACTGCCCCAATATGTCATCTTTACCAGATCTGCCATCCTCCCTCAAGCACATAGCCATATGGCGCTGTGATCTCTTGAAGGAGAACTGCCGAGCGCCTGATGGGGAGAGCTGGCCAAAGATTTCGCACATCCGTTGGAAGGAATTCAGATGAAGAGCTCTTCAGGTTGGCAACCAGGAAGAAAATAAAAGGTAAAGGCTCCACCCTTATTAAAGACCAATTTCTCCAGATATATTTTTCATTCGGTCCTGACTCCGCTAGCTTTGTATTTTGAACAGCCGTCCGCGTGTACCGCATGGTACTGGGCGGAACTGGAGTACTTGGAGCCCATCAATCGCTTCCGGTCTGCACCAGCGGGCGAGCCTGCGCCACCGCCACTACTGAACCGATGAAACCTCTCTCTTGTCAGCGAGGCATCGCGAGTCGTGTTTGGTTGCTACTATTTCTCCTGGACGTGTTTCTGAATTGGGGGATTGTTCCATTGTATTTGCAGTTCTGTTTTCCGGTTGCCAATGTTTATTTCTCTGCATCGTGTAATCTAGCATGGACAAGGAAAAACGTCGGTATGTCGAATTGGTGCTTTTGCGATCTCTTCCCTATCTGTTCATCGCAGCACTGCGTCTGCGTGGAAATAAAATTGGAGCTTCACTAAGGAGGGCATGACACACTTTAGCCACGACGCGTGTGTTGACGGCCGAGATGAAGCTCGACACAGCCACCGTCATGAGAGACGCCGGCTTGACTAGTGCTTAGTTTCGGGCGAGCGGGCGCAACGGGTAGGTCGGACTCGGAGGTGAGCGAGAGCGAGGTTGACCTTGACTACTTTGCAACGAAGCTCGACTCGCCATGGAGCCGATCACCTTTTCTACCCTCTTCGCTTGTGGTTGCAATTGATCGCTGGCTGGGCTAGCGGGCTCGGCTCTGACGCTGAGCCGTAAGCCGAGGATACCAGCCTGCCTGCAGGGGTCCTACACGCTCCGAGTGATGATCGCTCCAATTATTGCGCTCCCTCCCTCAGAATCAGATGAGATCTATGCGCATCCTCTCATCTCTCGCCCTCGCCCTGCTCTCCTGCAACACAACACTTGCCGCGATCCTTCACACTCGCAGCTCGCGCCGTTCGTCTTCCTCCCTCACCGGCTCCTGTTCCTGACTTCTATCCATCCGAGTAAGCTCTCCCGTCATCTCTCTTCCTCTGGTGGTGTAGTTGTCCCCTAGCTTTCCCCCCTGCATATGTGCATCCATCCTGATAGTAGGTTCCGTTTCTCAGATCTGGTGAATTCTCTGATTGATCCCCGCTGTTTCTGACTCCAACAGGTTGTTCATTCATCGCAAAGGCAGAGTTGCAACTTGCAACGGTTGCTCTTCCTGTTTTCACTCCGGTCGTCTCTTTGTTCAGCCACAGGTAACAGACATGCGACTCCACCTTAAAAAAAAAAGACATGAGACATGTGTGATGTGTGCAAAAAAAAAAAAAATTCTTTTCAGGCTTGGTTGCCAACTTGCCATTGTTTATTCTCATCCTGTCCTGTTCTTGTCGTAGATCCTCAACAAATCACCTGCATCCTAGATTTCGTCGTTCAACAGCATCCATCCTCATTCTCACAACAGACAAACACGCACGAAAATCCAAAGCTACCATGGCAGAGGTGGCGCTCGCTGGCTTACAATTGGCGGCATCGCCGATCTTTAAAAAGCTCCTTGCTGATGCTTCAACCTATCTTGGCGTGGACATGGCGTCTGAGCTATGTGAACTGGAGACCATCATTATGCCGCAGTTCGATCTGTTGATCAAAGCAGCTGATAAGAGCAACCACCGGGCCACGCTGGACAAATGGATCCAGCAGCTCAAAGAAGCATTCTACACCGCTGAGGATCTGCTCGATGAGCACGAGTACAACCTCCTGAAGCAAAAAGTAGAGAGCGGGAAGGATTTCTGGACGGGAGCGGGGGCCTCCTCCATGAAAGCAAAAATGCTAAAGCCTTTTCATTCTGCCAGGAGCAAGACAACCAATTTGCTCCCAAAGAACAGAACGTCAATTCGCCAGCTGAATGAACTAAAGGCTATCCTGGCAAAAGCCAAGGACTTAAGAGAACTTCTTGGCTTGCCATTATATGCTAATAGTGCCGATCGCTCAACTACACCAACAGAAATGATACTTCCAGCTACATCATTACCACCTCCAAAAGTGTTTGGTCATGACACAGATCGTGATTGCATAATAGATCTTGTTACTGTGAATACTGGTGATGGGGATAGCTCGAGTAGATACTCAGGTTTGGCCATTGTGGCTCATGGAGGTGCGGGAAAATCCACCTTGGCACAACTTGTTTACAATGACAAGAGGGTACAAAAATACTTTGATCTCAGGATGTGGGTCTGCATCTCACGGAAGCTTAATGTCTGTCGTCACACGCGGGAGATCATCGAGTCTGCCACAAAAAAGGAGTGTCCTCACTTTGACAGCCTGGACACTCTCCAATGCACATTAAGGGAGGTCGTGCAAAAATGTGAAAAGTTCCTTCTTGTGCTTGATGATGTTTGGTTTGATGAATCCAACAGCGAGAGGGAGTGGGACTTATTGCTAGATTCTTTGGTTTCTCAGAAGTGTGGAAGCAGAGTTTTGGTAACCTCTCGACGAGATATATTTCCAGCTGCTATTTGCTGCAAAAATGTTGTCCCTCTGGAAAGCATGGAAGATGCTGAATTTTTAGCACTCTTCAAATATCATGCCTTTTCTGGAGCAGAGATCAGAGATCAACATTTGCTTGTCAAGCTAGAAGACACTGCAGAGAAGATTGCAAAGAAGCTTGGACAATCTCCTTTGGCAGCAAAAGTTTTGGGCTCCCAGTTGAGCAGGAAAAAGGATATTGCTGCATGGAAAGATGCTCTAAAGATCAATAACTTAACAGAGCCGAAGAGAGCCCTATTGTGGAGTTATGATAGGTTAGATCGACATCTGTAGAGGTGTTTTATATATTGCAGCTTATTTCCTAAAGGTTACAAGTATGACATGAAAGAGTTGGTTTATCTGTGGATCGCTGAGGGACTTGTTGATTCATGTAACCGGAATATGAGAATGGAAGATACTGGCAGGGGCTACCTTAATGAAATGGTGTCTTGCTCCTTCTTCCAACCAACTCCTACAGGATCGTATGTTATGCATGATCTCCTACATGATTTGGCAGAAGAGCTGTCTAAAGATGTCTGCTTCAGATTAGAACATGATTCAATGAAAGAAATACCTTCCTCTATTCGGCATCTATCTGTTCGTGTTGAGACGATCAAACAACATAGTGGAAGTATCTGCAAGCTGCAACATTTACGCACGGTTATCTGCATTGACCCACTTATGGATGATATAAGTCATGTTTTTGATCATGTATTGCAGAATTTGAAGAAATTGCGTGTACTGCATTTGTATTTTTACAATGAAAGCAAGTTGCCTGAATCTGTTGGTGCGCTCAAGCACCTTCGGTGTCTGAACCTCGTCGAAACTTCAATTTCAGAATTGCCAAGCTCGTTGTGTACTCTCTACCAATTGCGGATACTTCTATACAATTTTAAAGTTGGGAGCCTGCCTCGTCAGATCTGCAATTTAAGTCAGTTACGGCATTTGGAACCACGTGGTCATTTTGGACAGCCTGTAAGTGGATACCCTCAAATTCCTGACGTAGGCAAGCTTACTTTGCTTCAAGAGCTTGAAACTTTTACGATGAGAAAGCAGAAGGGGTATGAGTTGCGACAGCTGAGTTACATGAATGAGCTTGGTGGCAGTTTAAGGATCACAAATCTTGACAATGTCACAGGAAAAGGTGAACCCTTACAGTGAAAGATACATCTGAAAAGTCATCTTAAGAGTTTGGAACTTGTTTGGAGTTTGAAGAATGCCTTGCACAGAGAAGATGCTTTACATTTGGAGATTCTGGAGGGACTAGTGCCACCACCTGAACTGAATCGCCTTGCACCCTATGGTTATAAAGCTTCCACATATCCAAGCTGGTTACTTGAGAGTTCCTGTATTGAGAATTTGACATCTTTTTGTCTTGTAAAGTGCAGTGCTCTACAAGACTTACCACACGATGCTGAGGTCTTTAATCACTGTTCTAAACTCACGCTACAAGATGTCTCAAATTAGAAAACACTAACTTGTCTCCCGACAGGCCTGGAATCTCTCTTGATCGGGGGGTGCCCATTACTTACATTCGTTTGTAGTGATGAGCTGGAACAGCATTATGAAAAGGAATATATGAGGGATGAACTTCTGTCATCCCGACTTGCTTTCATCTGGGAAGTGGACTCGTCGGAAATAGAATCATGTTTGGGGGTCAGGAAGGGCCTATCAACAGAATGTTCATCTCTAATGCAACTGGCTCCATTGATGGATACAGATATATCGGAACAGCTTCAAGCCATCAAAACCTCTCTAGATGAAGCAAGAGACGAAGTGCTGGAAAAAGAAGAAATCATCAAGGCATGGCTATATTGCCACGAACAAAGGATAAAACTTGTCTATGGCCGTAGCGCTGGGGTACGATTGGTTCTGCCTTTAGCACTTCGTGATCTTGATCTTTGTGGGTGCAATATAACAGAAGGAGCCTTAGCTGTTTGCCTTGGAGGCCTTACTTCACTGAGACATCTGTTCTTAGAATGCATCATGACTTTAAATAAACTTCCATCAGAAGGGGTCTTCCAACAATTGAAAGCACTTGAACGTTTGCGCATTTATAACTGCTGGTGTCTCAGATCATTGTTGGGGAATTCAGGAAAACCCGTCACCCTCGAAACGTCAAGGTTAATGAAATTTGTGATGCAAGTTTTCAGGGGCAAAGAACTCACGAAGATCTGGAGTCTGGAACTCGCGAAGTCTCGGAGTCGCGAATGTGCAGTGGACTGGACTCCCAAACTCTCGAAGTCTCGGAGTCGTGAACGCGCGATGGCTCGGAATCTTGAACCTGCTAAGCCCTGAAGTCGCGAATTCGTGAAGACTCAAAGCCATTAACCTGCGAAGCCATGAACATCGGGAATCTGCGAAATTCGGGAATACGATGGTGGACGAGTTCGGGAATCACGGTGCGTGAAGATTTCCTGAACGAGAACATTCACGAACTAGCAAGAAGCAAAGTCAAAGTTGTCATCTCAAAAAGTCCGAGTTTAACGTGTGAACTAGTGGCATGCTTGTAAATATATGAGATGTAAAAGACATTTGTGTGTGTGTGTTCACACTAGGAATATTCTTTGAGTTCAAGGGTATTGTCGGAATGTAAAAGTCCCTTCGTCTCCCTATAAAAGGGGGCGTGAGGGCACGTGTAAGGGTTATTCACAACTTTTGAGGTACGAGCAGTCTTTGGAAGGCTCTTTGTCTTCTCTTACGTCACTTGCGGTTTTGACTTGAACGTCTGCCCACCTTCTTCTCTTGTGTTCGGGGGTATTATCCGGATTTTCGGTTACCCCCCAACATTGGCGTCCACCGTGTTTCAGCCGAATAACAACTCACGATGCCACCACAGAAGAAGTCCAAGAAAAACATTCCAGCTGAGACAAATCAAGAAGACCACCATCCTCCCGAAGGGAATGAAATCTCTTTCGTTCCCGAACCTTCTAACACCACAGATCAAGAACGGAGAGCAAAACTCGAAGCTCTGATGAAGGCAAGAGCTGAGAAGACAACACATTCAAGAACAACCTTCTGAACAACAAATGCATCAGAACGATGATGATGATGACACCATAGACAGAGAACTGGAAAGAGTTCAGCAGAAGATACAGCAGCTGCAGAAAGAGAAAGAAAAATTCGCAAGTCAGTTGCAAACAAAAAGAAAAATATCTGAAAAGTTAGAACAACTCAACCAAGCAAGAGAAAAAATCGAAACAATACAGAGAGAAATAGATGAAATGAAAGAACAAGAAAACAGTTCATTGTGGCAAGATTCACCACATCAGAACTCTGGACCAACTAGAAGAACCCCGAAAGAAAACTTCTTCGCAGGAAATGGAATCTCACAGTTCGTAGATTCTGAATCACCACTATCCATAGGGCTTCAAACTGCACCATGGCCATCAAAATTCAAGCCGGTTTCTCTCCTGAAATATAACGGCTTCAGAAATTCCAGGCAGTTCCTCATGAGGTAGGAATCGGCTGTGAATTCAGCAGGAGGAGACGATGTTGCACTAGCCAAATCCTTCATCATTGCTTGCGAAGGACCAGTACTGAATTGGTACTCTTTGCTGCCGCCGCACTCAGTCTGTAGTTGGGTAGATCTCAAGACAAAATTCATGCAGGCATTTCAGATGTTTCATGACACAACAGCTGAATCATCAGATCTGTACAATTGCAAGCAGAAAGACAGAGAACCATTGAGGAACTTTGTGAGAAGATTCATGCAACAGAGATCCCAGATCCCAGAAGCTGATGACAATACAACGATCAATGCATTAATCAAAGGTTTGACTCAAGGAGCAACAGCTTCGCATCTGACGAGAAAGAAACCCAAGACGGTTGAAGAACTTTTTCATGAACCGGAAGAGTACATCTTGTCTGATGATGAGCATCGCAAAAGAGTGGCTGAACGAAATGAAGCCCGACAGGGCAACAGAGAGATGACCTGGAGAGCGCAATCCCAGAATCCACGAAATGTCAATAATGTGGAAAATCCTCAGTCTGACCAAAACAACAGACCTAATGCACGAGGAGGGTTCGCACCCAGAGGAAGGGGAAGAGGAAGAGGACCCCCGAGACTCACGAATCACAATCCAAAAGACCCGTACTTTTATTGTCAGTATCATGGGAGAGGACACAACACTGAAGGGTGCCCGGAAACCAAGAAAAACATGGCAAGAATCCAGCAAGAAAAAGCGTTGATGAGCATCGCGTCCTCAATGCCAAGTCAGTTTCGCCCGAACTTCTGGCAGCCGTAATTCATGAACTCTCAACCAAGTCCAGTCCCAATTCAGCAGTTTTCACAACCACAATCATCATGGCACCAGTCACAGGCAATCCAATCACAGGCAATCCAAGCAATCCAGCAACCATAGCCAATTCGGGAAATCTTACCATCACCACCCGACAGTTCGTCAAGACCTCAATCAAGTTCAGGATCTCAGAACTCGAAGGCATTGCCGTCTTTCGGGACTATCATGCCAATTTCAGGAGGGCCAGCCATGGAATTCGAGACTAAGAAGCAAATAAGCAACTACTTCAGGTCTGTGAACACCATCATTAATGACGGTCCAGCTGCACGACCAGAATGGGCAAAGGTGCCAATCACTTTCACAGAAGAGGATTTCAAACTGAAATCCACGATTCACAATGATGCCATGGTCATCGAGGTAAACATAGCTGGGTGGATCATCGGAAAGGTCCTAGTCGACAATGGAAGTTCGGCAGACATTTTGTTCTTGGAAACATTCGAGAAGATGAACCTGAGCCAACACATGTTGCACCCGCCAGAATACCCGTTACAAGGTTTCGGAGGGAAGCCAATCAAGCCAGTTGGAAAGATATCGCTCCCTGTCTCTTTCAGAGATCTTGACAACGCCAAAACAGAGAATCTCACATTCGATGTCGTTGACATCTATCATCCGTATCTCGCGATTTTTGGCAGAGGATTAATGAACAAATTCGACGCAGCCATAAGACAACAATTCCTGTGTATGAAGATACTTGCACCTAAGGGGGTCATTGCAGTGTTCAACAATCAGCAAGAGGCTAGAAACATTGAAAAGGGCCACACTCCCGGCCAAGCAAATGTGTACCAGCTGAAAACAGCTGAAGAAAGGAAGGAACCCTACGAAGAGGACAAGCACGGTGAAGAAAAGATTGAGATAGCAGCTGACGGTGAAACCAAGAAAGTGGACCTGGACGACATGCCCGACAGAGCTGTCACAATTGGGGCTCACCTCAACCCCGAAGAAGAAAAAGAGCTCACACAATTCCTGAACAGAAACAAGGATGTTTTCGCATGGTCAGCCAAAGACCTGCAGGGTGTTGACAGGGACATCATCGAACATGCCCTGGAAACAGATGAAAGAATACCTCCTAAGAAACAGAAACTTCGGAAAATGTCCAAAGAAAAAGTAAAGACAGTTGAAGCTGAATTTCAAAGGCTGCAAGACGCGAAAGTGATCAGAGAAGTCAAGTACCCAGTCTGGCTGGCCAACACTTTACCAATAATGAAAAAGAATGGAAAGTGGAGAATGTGTGTAGACTTCACGGATTTGAACAAGGCATGCAAGAAAGACGATTTCCCCTTGGAAAGGGTAGACGAAATCGTAGATGATGCAGTCAATAGTGAAATGCTCTCCCTCCTGGATATGTTCTCGAGATATCATCAAATCAGAGTTCGCAAAGAGGATGAAGAAAAAACAAGCTTCATCACTCCCTTTGGAACGTTTTGTTTCGTGAGAATGCCAGAGGGGCTGAAAAACGCAGGATGCACATTTTCGAGAATGATTGCAATAGTCCTCCATCCTCAACTCCGCAGAAACATCTTGGCATACGTGGACGACATAGTCATCAAGAGCGTCCAGAGAAAAGATCACACCAGCGATCTGGCAGAAACATTCGCGAACTTGAGAGCAGCGAATCTGAAGCTCAATCATGAGAAGTGTGTGTTCAGAATTCACAAGGGGAAAGTCCTCGGATGTCTTGTATCAATAAAGGGCATAGAGGCGAACCCCGACAAAATCAAAGCAATAGTAGAAATGCAAGATCCAGTTTCAGTGAAAGATGTGCAGAAGTTGACAGGGAGAGTGGCCGCGCTTAACAGATTCATTCCTAGAGCTGCAGAAAGAAGCTTACCATTCTTTCAAGTTCTCTGAAGTGCCAAAAATTTCCAGTGGTCCGAAACCCAAAAGCAAGCTTTCCAAGAACTGAAAGATTACTTGTCCAACATGACCAAGCTGTGCCCTCCAGAACCAAAATCTCCACTTCTGCTATATGTGTCTGCGTTGAATTCGACAGTAAGCGCTGTACTGGTGCAAGAAAAGGAGGAAGAAGGAAAGCTCAAGCAAATCCTAGTATATTTCGCTTCCGAAGCCTTGTCTGGTTCGAAGATCTTCTATTCCGAGCTGGAAAAGATTGCATACGCAGTCATCATGGCTGCGAGGAAGCTAAGGCACTACTTCGAGGGTCACAGAATAAGGGTCATCACCAATCAGCCACTGAATAAGAGTTCAACGCCCCACCAAAAATCGTGAATGCAGTGGAGACTGCCGATTGGAGAGCAGAAATCATGGCTTATCTGAGAGGCCATTATGAACCACAAGATGAGTTGGAAGAGAAAAGATTAAAACAAAGGGCACGGGGCTATACAGTGGTAAATGGAGAACTGTACAAATCAGGAGTTACTGAGCCTTGGCTAAGGTGCATCACCTCCGAAAAAGGCCTCGAACTTCTCAAAGAAATTCACAGCGGATTTTGTGGTGCGCACATAGGCACTAGGGCTTTAGCAGGAAAAGCAATAAAACAGGGATTCTATTGGCCCACCATAAACATAGATGCTAAGGCACTTGTTCGACAATGTGAAGCATGCCTGAAAACAACAAATCAACAAAATTTACCTTCAATGCCAGTTCACTTAATTCCACCATCTTGGCCATTGCAAAGGTGGGGAATGGATCTAGTAGGGCCATTGCCAACGGCTCAGGGGAATTGCCGATTCGCAGCTGTTGCAGTCGATTATTTCACTAAGTGGGTAGAAGCAAAACCACTTGCGAACATCAAAGCACCAACAATTCAGAAGTTCTTTTGGCGAACATAGTGCGGGGTTTGGAGTTCCTAGAGAACTGACTGTTGACAATGGGAAACAATTCGACTGTTACACTTTCAGAGAATATTGCAAGACCTTGGGTACTCATGCGAAATTTTCGTCAGTGTACCATCCGCAGTCCAACGGAGCAGTTGAAAGGGCAAATGGCCTAATTTTTTCAGGAATCAAGAAGTGCTTATTCGACCAAAAGAAGGGTAAATGGGTGGACGAATTGCCGAAAGTAATCTGGTCCCACAACACTACCGTGTCAAGAGCAACAGGTTTCACGCCTTTTCGCCTACTCTTCGGCACTGAGGAAATGACACCAGAGGAAATCAAGAATGAAAGCATAAGAGTCTTGAAAGCAAAAGAGATTGAAGAAATTGATAAAAAAGTGGAAAAGGATATGATCGAGCTGACGATCCTTGAAGCTGCTGAGAACATTGAGAAGTACCAAAAGGAGACTAAAGCTTGGAGAGACAAGAAAGTGGTTCGAAAGGACATCAAAGCTGGTGATCTAGTGTTGAAAAGAAAGAAAAATTGGGAGAACTCGGGAAAACTTCATGAATCTTGGGAAGGGCCATACATTGCAAAAGAAACAGATATGCCAGGGGCTTTTCGTTTGATGGAGCAAACTGGCGAAGAGTTGCCATATTCGTGGAATGCCGATAGCCTGAAAAGGTACTACCCTTGAAAGTTCCAGTTGTAGCTAGATGTAACTTAGAGAATTTTTTCTTTTTTCTTTTTTCGCAAATTTGCATTCTGAAAAGTAAAAAATCCGAATCACGTGTCTATAAGTGATTTCGGGAAAAAACGTTAGCTTTTCTTTTCTTAGTTGCATTAGAATAAGGAGGACCGTACTCTTTTCCTTGCAAAGGGGCTCTAAATCAAGATACAAGGTTTTTAACGAGGTGGATCCTATGTAAATACTCTTTGTGATATATATATGAAAAGAGTCTTCCCCCAAATTGCGTATTTCGAGAATTCCATCGCGAAAAGAGAAAAAAGTTCGTGAGAAAGGCTCCTTGATAGCCAGAATTCCATCGTGAAAAGAGAAAAAAGTTCGTGAGAAAGGCTCCTTGATAGCCAGAATTCCATCGTGAAAAAAGAAAAAAAGTTCGTGAAAAAGGCTTCCTTATAGCCAGAATTCCATCGAGAAAAAAGAAAAAGTTTGTGAGAAGGGCTTTCTGATAGCCAGAATTCCATTGTGAAAAAATAACAGATTGTGAAAAAAAGTCCTGAGACAACAATAAGTTGTGGCCTAAAATCCCATCCACGAAGGGATTCCCACCAAAAAGGCCCGAGACAACAACAAGTTGTGGCCTAAAATCCCATCCACGTAGGGATTCCCACCAAAAAGGCCTGAGACAACAACAAGTTGTGGCCTAAAATCCCACCCACGAAGGGATTTCCACCGAAAAGGCTTGAGGCAACAACGGGTTGTAGCCTAAGTTTCCATCATGATAATTAGTGGCGATTGCGGTCAGGCGAATGTGTGAGGCGTTGTTTAAAATTTTTTCCTTAACGCAAATTGCTGAAAGTTTTTCACGATAAAATCGTTCTGATAAAAGGGCAAGGGGCTCGTGTGGAAATTCGTAGAAAATCACGGTTGAAGCAACTGAGGGTTGCAATCGGATCAAGTCCACAAAATTTGAGAACAAATTTTGTCGACTTGCGTTGAAGTTTTCAAAAAACTTACGAAGATTTCTCCAAAAAGCGTGTTTGACCAAAATACTCGACGAATAGTAAAACTTAGTTAACTTGCCTTGAAATTTTCAATGCAAAACGGCAAGCTGGGGAGGGTGACATTTTTAAAAAAAAAGAAAATGTCTTTATTGCCTTAGTTGCATAAAAATTTCAAAATAGTTCAGCAACAATTACAATGGGGAAGTATAAATCCTAGAACAAAAGTTCGACAATGTGTCCTGGTTTGCTACTATTATCATCTGCAATATCGCTAGCGTAAGCAAAGTCGAGCTCATCAGCGATCGGGCTAAGGGGCTCCTTCTTCGAGATCCTCGAGGAGCTTGAATTCGCAGCACTTGGGATCACCTTCTTCCGAAGAAGGAAGAAAGAGGAAAGATAGAAGCATCCCATAGAAAATCTAAGTGAAACCTCGAGCCAGAAATCGGAAGAATCTTGTTCGGGGTGAAATTTTTGAAACAAACGCCACGCTTCGCCACTGATGAACATTTTATCGTGATGAATTCGAAGAGGCATCACGTCCTGCGCAGGCCCAACTTGCAGGACTCGCGCAGGTTAAAGTTTACAAAAAACAACTTGTTCAGGCAAAACACTACAACTGAGTGAATGTACAAATATACATGAACATCCACGAAGGGCGAATGTTTCGGAAATTTCTAGCCCGTAATGTCAACCTTCGGATAGTTCTCTTCATGCCCGGAGGTTTGACCACCATCACTGCCGTCATCGCTGCTGTCGCCTGAGCCTTCATCTTCCGAGTCGCTCGATTCTTCATCTTCAGTAGAGGATTCAAGAGATGCGGCGCCTTTTCCTCGGTTCTCTTCGTCAATTAACTAAGAGAGGCAACAAAAAAACAGATGTAAGGAAAACCAGAGAGCAAAAAATTTGCGAATTAGCAGTGGCGAACGGAAACGTCCGAAAACTAACCTGGGCAAGCTTAGCGCGTGCGATGCTCTTGACAGCCTCCTTCCCGCTAGCAAGCCAGAACTCCCTCGTGAATCTGGATCTGATAGCTTGCACATCCTCATTTGGCCGAATTCTTGAGGTGCTCAAGGCATCGGGAAACTGCAGGAGCTTTTCACAAAATTTCGCGAGATCCGCGCAATCGAAGTCGTGAAGAAGCTTCAGGATGCTCTCGACTGAGAAGGCTGCCGCAAAATCGTTAGCACCAGAGATAATATCGGGAAGCGCCTTGAACTCAGCTTTGACCCACTCCATGAATTCAGGAAGTCCTAGGTCAGCAGGGAGCGGTGCGGGACAAACGCCAAATTTGTTTAGAGATTTCTCGTACTCTACAAATAAAACCTTCAATTTGTTCAAAATGTCGGAAACCTTCTTTCCCGAAGCCTCCTTCTGTTCAGTAAGTGCCCTTTCAAGATCTTGAATTCTTCGGTCCTTGACGCTCAAAGACTTAGCCAAATCAGAATTGTTGGTGCGAAGATCCTCGACAGTCTTTAAGGACTTGTCGTGATCTTTGCGAAGATTCTCGATCATTCGCAGATCATCATCATGTGTCTTCCGAAGCCTTTCAAGCTCTTTTCGGGAATTTTCAGTAGCTTCTGCAGCAATCTTCTTCTCGTCTTGGCACTTCTTCAGAGCATCGGCCAGCTCAGACACCTTCTTCTCTAAGTCCGAATTTGCCGCTCTAGAAAGTTTGAAGTTGCGATTCAATTTCGATGGTCCTCTAGCAGCTTTTTGTTCGCTTTCTCTTGCGCAATCAGGTGTTCGCAGGAAATTCTTCCAGATATGGAAGCTTTTGCCGCGAAATCTCTCCGTTGCGCGGAAAATTCGAATGCAGGAAGCGATCGGAGAAGATCCTCAAACTCTGAAAAGTCACGAAATAAAACCATAAAAAGAAACTCGAAATATGTAAAGTAAAAAGAATTGTAAAAAGTAGTGAACCTTTTTTATCCTTCGTAAGAAGCATCTGTCCCGAACTTGTAGAAGTCCTCTTCGAGGAGGTACAGGGCTTCTTTCCAGAGCCTCGAACAGCCTGGCGAGACGTTTTTTCCGAAAATCCTTCTCCTGTTTCATCAACAAGTGTAGACCATTTCCAGAGTGTTAAAATCTCGAAACCGCTACCACCAACACCAGCCGCCCTGCAACCAACACTTAATAGTTCACCGCGGTAAGACGTACCAAAGCTCTTGTTAAACGCAGCCTGCGAAGGGGAGGGAGCTTGGCCTTCAGGCAATTTCTCACGAATCTCGAGCAAAGGAGCATCTTCAACGGGATCTTCCCCCCTATGAACAGTGAGTTCAAGTTCCTTGACAAATTCAGGAGAAGCTTCTTCGTGAGGATGGAAAGACTGAGGAACAACAGAATCAACAGCAGAATCAGCAGCAGCAACAGGGGGCCGAGCAGCAACGTCGGGAATCACTTCTTTCTGAACTTCGGGAGCAGGATCTGAAAAGGAGTCAATATCCACGAATTCATTCTCAGAACCCGATGGGTGTCGTTCATGAAAATCAAATCTCAACAGTGGTCAGAAGAAAGAACCTTTCTGACTGATTGGCTCCACGAAGAGATCATCGTCGAAAGCGGATGGGACCCGCCGAACTCCTGATGAGACAACCTTCTTGACAGCCTTCTTAGATTTGTTGCGGCTCATCTGAGCAAGACTGGAGGCTGCTTGGAGTTCGGCGTCCGAAACTTGTTCGGAGGATTTGCGCTTGCGTTTCGACGACTCGAGAGACTTAGTCTTCGAGGGTTGAACACCAGATGTTGTAGTCTCGTCGACAGTCGCTGGGTCGCTTTTCGAAGATCTTCTCGGCGCTTTCGGAGGAGCGACTGAGCAGCTGGCAACAACAACTGCGGGAATCTTAAGCTTGCGGCCTGGGCGTCGTGAGGGAAAAGCTTTATCAGTGCAAACTTCGGAGAACACACGATTTATCTTCCTTTTATGCTTCACCAATGCTTTGTACGCCTTGTACTCATTCATAGTGTATTCACCTATCATAAGAGTTACGCTTTTCTTGACTTCAAGCATGAAAGCATCGACACTTTGGCCTTCCCTTAGTTTAATGCCGAGCTTTGGGAAAGGGACTTCTTGTGATGCCCAATTAACATTGAAGTGCACGATCTCGCTAGGGGCCCAGCCATAAGAGATCGGCCAAATCTGGGAAGCAACGAACTCCTCGACAATGTCGCGGCCACCAAGGATAGTGCTGGTGAGGTGAAAAGCATTTTCGCAACTTCTGATCCCCACTGCCCGATGGTTAAATTCAGCAGTGTTCACAGCAGTCAGGGCCTCGATAGGAGAAGGCAAAGGATGGGCCGGTTTGTCATATCCAGGAATCTTAGACATGTCAACCTTGACATAGATCCAGTACGAGTTCCAGTCGTCAGTCAAGTTGGTCTTGCGGCGGGGGCGCGATGCGGGTCGCGTGATCCCCCTTCGGGTGTTTTGTCGTCGGGTGTTGAAAGTACAACACACATGGTGAGCTTCGTAAAACTGCCCATCGTCGACTTTGATAACGTCGGGCATAATGACCAACTCAAAAAACCTTGCGTCGGGTGTTGAAAGTACAACACACATGGTGAGCTTCGTAAAACTGCCCATCGTCGACTTTGATAACGTCGGGCATAATGACCAACTCAAAAAACCTTGCGAAAGCGTCGACACTGAGGTTGCACCCGAAGGTCTTCATAATCCAAATAAACTTGAACATCTCCAGGAAGGACGTCGGAGAGAGCTGATGAATCTTCACTGAAAAAGCGTCCGAAATTGCGGGGAGAATTGGATCGCAAGGGAATCTCAGCCCACAGGTGAAGAAGTCACGAAATACAACTACCTCTCCATCTTCGGGATCAGGGGTCTGCTCATCCAATGGAGCCCGCCCAGTGCCTGAAGGGAAGAATCCAGCTGCCTCATATTCCCTGATCATGTTCGTGGTAACCTTAGATTCTCCGAAAACAAGAGACGGAGGGAGAGGTCCCTGCAGGCCTTGTCCGACCAAGTCTCGACATCCGCATCCACATCCTCGACATCTTCATCATCGTCCCGACCTCCACCGTCTTCGTGACTCCCGGATTCGGCGCGGCGAGGCGATCCCTCCTCTTCGAGAGGTTGAGCATTCTCAGGGTTCTGAGCAACTGGTTCGGCTGGAAGGCCAGCTGCAGCAAGATCTTCGGTCGCCATGGGTTTTGCAGTGCTTTTGACTCGACCCACCTATTCAACAGTAATACAACTAAGAGAAAATAAGACGACGTTCGTGAACAAAGTTCGCAAAATAAATAACGCTAGTACGATGGAAAGAAGAAAACAAGAGTTAAGAGACAAAAGAATAACACCTTACGAAAGTTCGGAGAAAAGTTGAAGCTGCAAACGCTAGAACGCAAGACGAATTTCCGCGAAGGAGAAAGCTGCAGTTTGCAACAAAGCAAGACAGCGGTGCAAAAAATTTGAACAGCGGAAGCCGTCTATTTATAGGGGCAAGGGGGGGGGGGGGGGGTAGTTCTGCGAACGTGCCTCGATTCGACTGTTGCGAGGTTCCCGGGTGACGCGTGTCCCCTCCGACGTTCCGAGGGTGACGTTTTTTACTGAAATTCCGAAATGTTCCTGGAATCGGATCGTCGGAGTCAACCCGCTTCCCCGAGGGGCTAGTGTTGGGGAATGAGGACCATGTGTGGTTCGAGGACCGGTAGATGGTCGCTTCCTTGTGTGATGAGTGATTGACAACGTTGTGTGGACTGATTCTTGGCTAAGTATTGCAGGTGCAGGTTGCGGCTTGACTCGTGTTGGTGCAGGTGAAGAACAAGCGCGAAAGGTCGTTGCCGGTGAGGCCTCCAGGTGTGGAGAAGACAAGTAGGCTTCGTTCGAGGGACCGGTGGCCGGCGGGGTCAAGTGCGGGCCGCATGGTGGCATGAACGGCAAGATGAAGTCGTGGACGGTTTCTTGGTAGAGCCTCAAAACCAAGGTCGAGCCGGGACTACGTGGGAGCCGAGTCATGAGTGGAGATTGGCGGAGGCTACACCGAGTTCGCGGGGTTTGCGGTGGTTCACCCGGAAAACCACCGGGTTACTCGGTTGAGCCACAAAACCGAGGCCGAAGACTCGACGAGGAGGTGCGGCCACCCGGGCGGTTCAACCGCCCGGGAGGGCGGTCGGACCGCCTAGGGCCGGTCGGATCCCCGGGCGGTCTAACCGCCTTGGGGGGGGGGGGGGTCCGACCGCCCGGCCGCCGCGGCGAGAAGCTTCGAAGCGAGAGGACACTCGTCGGGATCGCAAGGCTTGCGTCGAGGCTACGCGGGGGTGCGGTCGCCGGCATCCCGTCCGATGGTGAAGACATCAAGAATTCCAAATCCACCCTCGAGGGGCATGTATCCCTAGTTATTAGTGAAGGGTAGTTTAGTCTTTTGGGTGCCTCCATATATACTCATTAGATGGGTGGATGGCAGCCATCTCTTGGAACCCTAGCTCATTTGTTTTTCCATTTTGGTTCTCCATTTTCCTTAGGATTTTAGAAGGCTAGCTTGAGAGCTTCATGTGAGATCTAGAGAGAGGGATGGATGTTTGGGTGGCAAGCTAGACCTTGTACGAACCTTTCATGGCATGTATAGAAGGTTTGGCGTTGTTCATCATGGTGGTTTTCCCGTCTCCTTGGTGTTGATTTTCGGAGCTCTTTTTGGCGGTGTTTTTGAGAACGATTTCTTGGGGTTTTTGGTGGGTGTCACGTATGAGGTTCTTGTGCCTCTTTGGCTGGTGACTTTGCCCCCAAATCCCCTTTGAATTGGACTCGATTTGGTGGTTTCTCGAGTTGGGCGTGTTCTTGACCTAGAGAAGCGATTTCTTCGATTCCTCTTGATTGTGAGAGTTTCGGGTCGATTCCTTTGAGGTAGAGGTTGCCCAGGAGGTAACCCAGCTATTCCCGAAGTTTTGCTGCAATCCGTGGAGTGATTCGGGAGATCGGGCGCGAGGAAGTTGAGGTTTGACCCGCGGGTTCGTTTTCCGGAAGGGGCGGTCTAACCGCCTACGGGGGGCGGTCTAACCGCCCGGGTGTTTCGGGTCAATGTTTTGTTTCGCCGGATTTTCCTCCGTGAGTTTGTTCGCCTTGATCGGAGGAGCGTCCGGGTGAAATTTGGGGTCGTTCTCGCGCGGTTTGCTAGGTGTTCTTGGTTGGAGTTTGTTCTTGGGTACGGGAGGTTAGACCGCCCCCGGTAGCCGGTCTAACCGCCCTAGGCCCACGGGTGAAGTTTTGGTTTTCGCCAAAATTTTCCGGTAGCTAGCATGGCCATGACCGGAGAGATCTCTTGTTGGTGAAACCGTGGTGAGTTTTGGTGCTCGGAAGAGGCGTTTTGGAGGATTTCTTGGTTGCCGAGTGGAGGCGGTCTAACCGCCCCCTATACCGGTCTAACCGCCCCCTGCGGTTAGCCGCCGGCTTTCGAGTTGTTTCCGCCGCTTTGTCGGTCTTGCGTGTGTGTTGTGGTTCTTTGGTAGAGTTTGCTCCTAGGACCGGTAGCACTCCGGTGGCTATGTGGTTTTGGCAAACGGGAGGTTGAAGTGCGGAGCGTGTGATTTCGGGGGGTTCGACCGAGCTAGTTCGTCTTGTCGGAGTTTCAATCTCCCTCGAGAAGAATTTTTATCGGCTCCCATTCACTCCCCCTCTCTCGGTCGCCTAATCGGTCCTTCAAGTGGTATCGAGCCGGTTCGGGTCTTTGTTGACTCTAACCGCCTAAGATCCAAGGATGGCGTACCAGGAATGGGGTTCGGGTCCTCCACACTTCGATGGCAAGAACTACCAGATGTGGAGCAAGCGGATGGGTGCGTTCCTCCGCGAAAAGGGTCAGCTTCTTTGGGATGTCACGGTGGACACAGGCTATGTCCAGCCGATGGATTTCCTTGCTCCAGGGTCGAGGGACAGATTCGACGCCAACAATAAGGCGGTCGACTACTTGTTTCGTGCTTTGTGTCAGCCTGAGTTCGATCGGGTGCACACCGAGCACTTGGCTTGTAGGATTTGGGCGGTGTTGAAGGAGGCTCATGTTGGGAACGCCCGGAGTTCGGGCACGGATGTATGCGACCTACGGAGAGTACGAGAACTTCACTCATCTCCCCGGTGAGTCCATCGATGCCTTGTTTCGAGAGGTTCACGGTGGTGGTGAACAACATGAGGGCCAATGTGGACGTGCTCCCGTACGATGATCATGATAGAGCGGTCAAGCTCTTACACTCTTTGGATCGTACGATATGGGGCGGAAAGTTCGAGGCCATAGTCGAGTCGGAGAGGTATGATACTCGACGGTGAACGAGGCCGATTCTCGAAGCTCAAGTCGACTGAGGTGGATAGGGGCATGACTGCCAAGCTCGAGGGACCGAATGATTCCCATAGTCTTGCCCTTGTTGGTGGTTCCAAAGGAAAGACTAACTCTAACCCATCCACCAGGATGTTCTCGTTTTCCTCTTTGATGTCTATGCCAGATGAGGAGTTTGATGACCTTGGAGAGGACGAGCTGGCGTTGTTGACGAGGCGGTTCGAGAGGCTGCACGAGAACTGCGTGAACATGAGGAGGAACACGAGGACTTGCTTACAGTGCGGCAAGCCGGGACACTTCGTCGCCGACTGCCCGGAGAAGGTCGAGAACAAGGACAGCTACAAGCACAAGCCGAGGATGAACGATGGCAAGTACCGTTCGAGGCGCGACCACAAGAGCAAGCACAAGAACAAGTACAAGGACGAGCGACGATCGAGGAAGAAGGAGGGCCGAGGCAAGGCCCGAGCAATGGTTGGAGCGAGCGACGTCGACTCCAGTTCTGCGTACTCCACCTCGAGCTCGAGCAGCAGTGAAGACGAGGGAGATCGTCGCAAGAACAAGAAGTCGTCCAAGAACCTGAGCGGGCTGAGCTGCTTCGCGAGAGATGGCTTCTGCACCATGGCGCTAAGCTCCGGCAGCAAGAAGAGTACACAGAGCGACTCGGACTCTGAGTCCGACGACGAGGTGCATGATGAACTTCCCTTCTTGCGCCAAGAGAATGAGAGGCTTGGCTCTTTGCTTGATAACCGTGATGACATGCTTAGAGAGGCCAAGAAAATGAGGAAAGAGCTTAGGGCTTCACTCGAGGATGCTAGGACTAGAGTGGCTGAGCTAGAGACACAGGTGCTTGATAGCAAGCTTGAGATTGATTCGCTTAAGGCTAGTCTGTTGTTTCGATGAGAATGATTGTCTTTGATTGCTCCATATTCCTTGTTGATCTTGCTTTGTTTAAGGAGAAGCATGCCTCCAAGTGTGAGGAACTAGATGTGCTTAGGGTTGAAGTGGGCGAGCTTAAGTCTAGACTGCTTTGCTAGGTGCTTGCACTTCTTGCCCTGTTTTGCATGCTAAGATTGATGAGATGCATGCTTACACTAGTTCACTTGAGGCTAAATTGAAGGAACCCATGCCTACATCATGCTCTACCTGTGAAATGCATGCATTGAAAAATTTGGAACTTGCACATTATGTTGATCGTTTGCAGGATGAGAATGATGACTTGAGGAAGTTGATGGGTTGGTTGTCCGGTCATGAGCCTCAGTTGAGGATGATGATCGAGGCCTTTAAGAGGCAAGATGGTGAGGGACTTGGGGCAAACAAGGTTGGTGAAGGAAGTGGAGAGAATATCCCGGAGCCACCAAAAACCCACCACAAAAATGATTTCCCTCCAAAACCCAACCATCTTAGGAACCGACTAGACACAACCCCAGCTCCACCTACATTTCCTACACCCACAAATGATCTCCGTAGGCCTATCAAGTTTGTGAGCACTTCCGGGAAAGTGTTCTTTGGGAAAGTGAGTGAGAAGGCAAGTGAGGAGAAATCGGTGGAGGAGTTGAGTGGAGAGAAACCAAGCGAGCAGCCCCAATCCAAGCCAAAACCTAAGCTTGTGAGGTTCCGTTGCGGCCATTGTGGGAAAGAGGGTCACAAGGATGAGTTTTGCTTCAAGAGGAAGCGGGAAGAGAGGATGGCAAAGGAGTGGGCGAACAAGGATAGGTACAACCCTTCCCATGGTGTACCTAAGCCTCGTATGCCACTGCCCAGGGGTAAGGCGGTGGTGAGAAGTGTTCCGGCATGGGGAGATGCGAGTTCCGCGGCGAGGAGCAGATCTGGAGGGGGCGGTCAGACCGGCCTGGCTAGGCGGTCAGATCGGCCCAGCCCAGAGGGGGGCGGTTAGACCGGCCCGGCTAGGCGGTTTAACCGCCCCCCGAACTCCGGCGGAGTGGTTTTCGAGGTGGTGAGTCGAGAGGTTTCGGTGTCCGGGAGGTCGAGTTGCTGGTGGTTGGTCTGGAGAGACAGCAGGTGGTCAGTTTGCTAGGCATTCTCCCCCTCGAGTTCACTACGGGGATGGGAGGAGTCGTAGCTTTGAGAAGGAGAGGAGGGACATTCCACGGGTTGTCTTCCGTGGTTTTGGTCCTCCTCCAGGCAGTGAGGGATGGTTTCCTCGAAGTGGTTACCGAGGTGGTGTTCGTGGTGGCAGTTATGGTAGGAAAGATGGCTTGATGTGTGCTAACCCCACTTTCGAGCAAATGGCTCGGCACTGGTTTTCCTCCTTTGGTACTAACCCCAGTGCTGAGTCGTTTGTTCGCTCACGTGCTTGTTTTTGAATTTCAGGTGGGAGACTTGGAAGAACATTTGGTTGATTGACTCCGGTTGCTCGAGGCATATGACCGGAGACGGGGTGGTTCTCAAGTCTTGTCCCGGTGGTGACGAAGAGGTACATCACCTTTGGGGACAATGGGCGTGGGCGTGTGCTTTCAGAAGGTGAGATAAAAGTGAGTGACAAGATCACTCTGAGGCGTGTTGCTCTTGTTCAATCGTTGGGGTACAATTTGCTTTCTGTGTCCTAGTTGTTGGATGAGGGCTTTGAGGTGTTGTTTCGGCCTGGTGGTTCTCGGATTGTGGACTCTCGAGGGGACCTTGTTTGTATGGTCGTTCCCGAGGGTCAGGTGTTTCGTGCTGATTTTTCTCAGTCTTCGGGTGTGGAGCGTTGTTTCTTGGCTGGTTCTTCGAGTGAGTTGTGGAAGTGGCATAGGAAGTTGGGTCACTTGAGCTTTGACCTTTTGTCTCGCTTGAGTAAACTCAATTTGGTTCGAGGATTGCCACGGTTGAGGCTTGAGAAAGAGTTGGTTTGTGCGCCGTGTAGGCATGCCAAGATGGTAGCCTCTTCTCACCCGCCTCTCACCGATGTGATGACGGAGCGTCCATGCGAGCTGCTCCATAAGGACCTTGTTGGCCCAGCTCGTGTGCGATCTGCGGGTGGGAAGTGGTATGTCCTTGTTGTGGTGGACGACTATTCTCGGTATGCGTGGGTGTTCTTTCTCGAGGAGAAGGGGGAGACGTTTGGTTTTGTTCGAGATCTAGTCTTGAGGTTGAGGAACGAGAGGCACGGAGATGCCATACGAGCTATCCGCCGGTGATAATGGCTCGGAATTCGGGAACTCTCGTTTTGAAACCTTTTGCCATGACTTGGGTCTTGAGCACCGGTTTTCGAGTCCGTATACGCCTCCCCGTAATGGTGTTGTGGAAAGGAAGAACAGGACCTTGTGCGAGATGGCTCGGACGATGCTTGATGAGCATAGGACTCCGAGGAGGTATTGGGGCGAGGCGGTGAATACCGCGTGCTATGTGTCGAACGGGATATACCTCGTAGTGCACAAGAAGAAGACATGCTATGAGTTGATGCATGGTCGCACACCCAAGGTGAGTCACTTCCATGTCTTTGGTTGCTAGTGTTTCATTCGAAGAAAGGCGGGAAGTTGGATAAGTTTGAGGCTAGGTCTGTCGATGGCATTTTCTTTGGTTATGCATCTCATTCTAGAGCATATCGTGTGCTCAATCTTGAAACTAACCAAATCGTGGAGACTTGCGAGGTCACCTTCGACGAGACAGAGCCACGTAGTCAGCTTGTCTTTGAGTGTGCAGGTGATGATGAGCTTGGCGAGGAGATTTTTCAGGAGGAGGAGCATGAACATGGTGATGATGAAGATGGCGGTGCGGTGCCCCCGGCTGAACATGTACCCACTACTTCGACTACGATGATGGATGGACCCTCTGCTACATCTACGACGACAAATCAAGAACGAGGAGAAGCTGATGTTGAGGGGGAGGTAGCTTCGAGGCGAGAACCTCCCTGGCGAGTTCAAGTGGATCACCCAGCTTCGAGGATCATCGGTGACATGAATGAACGCACTACACGGTCAAGGGTTCGGAACAACTCTCATTTCGTTCATGCTGCATTTGTTGCTTCTTTCGAGCCCAAAGACATTGGACACACACTATCTGATCACAATTGGGTTAACTCAATGCATGAGGAGTTGGAGAACTTTGAGAGGAATCTGGTGTGGGAGTTGGTTGACCCTCCCCCAGGGTGTAAGCCGATTGGTACCAAGTGGGTATGGAAAAACAAAGAGGGAGAGAAGGGTGAGGTTGTGAGGAACAAGTCGAGACTTGTTGCTCAGGGGTTCAGTCAGAAGGAGGGGATCGACTACGAGGAGACCTTTGCTCCCGTAGCTCGTTTGGAGGCGATTAGGATCCTTCTAGCCTT
Organism: Cenchrus americanus; assembly: GCA_947561735.1. Taxonomy (NCBI): domain Eukaryota; kingdom Viridiplantae; phylum Streptophyta; class Magnoliopsida; order Poales; family Poaceae; genus Cenchrus; species Cenchrus americanus. Next base: position 37,000,529 of record OX387244.1, on the reverse strand, counting down.
TTCCGTGGCTAAAGGGTTCAAGTTGCACCAAATGGATGTGAATAGTGCTTTTCTGAATGGTGTGTTGGAGGAAGAAGTGTATGTGAGGCGACCTCGGGGTTTGAGAGTGAGAAGTACCCCCACCGGGTGTACAAGTTGAGGAAGGCGCCGTATGGGTTGAAGCGGCGCCTAGAGCTTGGTATGGTAGGTTGAGGGGGTTCTTGTTTGAGAGAGGTTTTGAGATGGGGAAGGTCGATCGGACCTTGTTTTTGCGAGGCGGGCGGAGATATCCCGATTGTGCGGTGTGTACGTGGATGATATTGTCTTTGGTGGCTCGTCTAACTCTCTTGTTGCAAGGTTTGCGAGACGATATGAGCAGGGAGTTTGAGATGAGCATGATGGGTGAGTTGCGCTTCTTCCTCGGGCTACAAATCAAGCAATCAAAGGAAGGAACATTTGTGCACCGAGCTAAGTACACCAAGGACATTGTGAGGAAGTTCAAGATGGAGGACTCCAAAGCTATGACGACGCCGATGAGTACGACTACGGCTCTTGATGCGGACGAGGAAGGTGAACACGTGGACCGGAAGAGTACGGAGCATGATCGGGTCACTCCTCTACTTGACGGCGACGAGGCCGGACATACGCTTCTCGGTGTGTCCGTGCGCTCGTTTTCAAGCGTCTCCGAGGACTTCGCATCGGCAAGCGGTGAAGAGAATTTTCGGATACTTGCGTCACACTCCCGGCTTCGGCCTTTGGTACTGCGTCCTCTTCTTTGGCGCTTCATGGCTTTTCAAACGCGGATTTTGCCGGGTGTCGGTTGGATAGGAAGTCCACTTCGGGACTTGCCGCTTTTGGGTTCTTCTTTGGTGTCTTGGTCTTCCCGCAAGCAGTCGAGTGTTGCTCAATCCACGACCGAAGCCGAGTATGTTGCCGCCGCTAGTTGTTGCTCTCGGCTCCTTTGGATCACCTACACCATGAGTGACTTTGGTGAGGAGTATACCCATGTCCCACTTCAATGTGATAGCACCGGTGCCATAAGCGTTGCAAAGAACCCGGTGCTCCATTCCAAAACCAAACACATAGAAGTAAGGTATCATTTCTCGAGAGACAACGTAGAGAAAGGGAAGATAGCTTTGATTCATGTACCCACACATGACCAACTAGCCGATATTTTCACCAAACCCCTAGATCAAGCAACTTTCACTCGTTTGCGGGGGAACTTGGTGTGTGCTTGATTTCTTGAGTTGGGTGTGTGGGAGCTCCTTTGTAGCATATGTATAGCTTTCTTTTGTGCATTTCTTGCATTCGGCATTGCATATGTATCATGATGTATAGGCATCCTTGTATCTTAGATTGCATGCATTTTGTATCATATGCATTGGATAGGAAAAGCTTCTCCTATATACATTGTTTACCATGGGTTGCTATATATGTTCTTGTGAGCTTGTTTGGTATGCTACGGTTAGTTTGGCTTAGCTCTTGATGATCTTGATGAATGATCCATGGTTGATGGCTAATGTTTTGAAAAATGTCACATATATGCTCTCTCATGTGTAAATACCTTTACATGATCTTGACATGTTTTAGTGGCTTTGCTATGCTTACTTTGTGGTTGGATAGCTAGTTTATTGATCATATGGGGCCAAAGGCTCATTTGCCATCATGAATGTTTAGCCCTCTTGCTTAATCTTGTGGAGGAGCATAAGTTCCTTTTTGTTGCAAAGACATTTCATGTACCAATCATAAATCTGAAAATGAAATGAAAAATGCTTGGAAAATATGTTCCCATGTCATATGTGCTGAAATTATTTTGCTTTGGGTGCTAAACCGTTGCATGTTGCCTACCAATGAGAAGTCTCATACATAGAAGTAGGCACATGGCTCGGTGGCTTTGACATGACATGAGGTGCTTTTGGGTGTTTATGATGGTCTTATGATTAGAATGGCTGTCCTAGCATGAAGTTTGAGTGGCTTTGCCATTTTGATATGTTTTGCTCATGTTTAGGTATTTGCTTATGAGAGAGTAACTTTTCGCAAAATTACTCAAATCCTTTTTAGCCTCGTCCACTGGTTGTGAAACTTGGTGATCACGTAGTTAAGGTCATTACGAACCTGTCGAGTATCTAACTTGCTCATTTGGACTTGTGTAGCTCCTTGTGATGAATTTTGTATATTCGAGAATCTATATGTTGAAAGTTTTCGCATTTTGCCTTGATTCATGCATTGTCAACAAGGGGGAGAAGTTTGTGCATGTTTTGGGCACCTGGGAGTGTTTGGAAGGTGTTCCAATTGTTTCGGGCAATTTTTGAGCAGTTTGGTGCAGGGCCGGTTTCTTGGGGCGGTCTAACCGCCCCCGAGGCGGTCAGATCAGGCACAGGCGGTCTAACCGCCCTGGGCAGTGTGAGCAGGTTTTTGCTTGTTGTTGCTTCCCGCGTTGCATTGCTGCATTTGTTCAGGGGGAGTGTGCTTTGGCTCAGGGGGAGCTTGCATGTGTGCAGGGGGAGCTCTTTGTGGTGTTCGAGCGTTGCTTTGGTGGTTTGCGCTTTTTGGTTGAGCTGTGTTTTGTCTCGGATGTGTCGAGCCGTTGCCCTTGCCCTTGCCTAAGGGGTCCGAGACTTGTCTTCTTCAAGTGATCTTGCTCTTTGCCTTTGTTTGGCTTTCGATTACTTGTTGAGGTTTCTTTTTTTGTTTCTTTTCTTTTCCTTTTCTCTTGTGTTACTTCATGTGAGTGTGTTGTCAATGCACTCATCAAGGGAGAGATTGAGGACCATGTGTGGTTCGAGGACCGGTGGATGGTCGCTTCCTTGTGTGATGAGTGATTGACAACGTTGTGTGGACTGATTCTTGGCTAAGTATTGCAGGTGCAGGTTGCGGCTTGACTCGTGTTGGTGCAGGTGAAGAACAAGCACGAAAGGTCGTTGCCGGTGAGGCCTCCGGGTGTGGAGAAGACAAGTAGGCTTCGTTCGAGGGACCCGGTGGCCAGCGGGGTCAAGTGCGGGCCGCATGGTGGCATGAACAGCAAGATGAAGTCGTGGACGGTTTCTTGGTAGAGCCTCAAAACCAAGGTCGAGCCGGGACTACGTGGGAGCCGAGTCATGAGTGGAGATTGGCGGAGGCTACACCGAGTTCGCGGGGTTTGCAGTGGTTCACCGTAAAACCACCGGGTTACTCGGTTGAGCCACAAACCGAGGCCGAAGACTCGACGAGGAGGTGCGGCCACCCGGGCGGTTCAACCGCCCGGAGGGGCGGTCGGACCGCCCGGGGCGGTCGGATCCCCGTGGCCGATCTAACCGCCCGGGGGGGGGGGGGGGGGGGTCGGCGACCGCCTTGGCCGCCGGCGCCGAGAAGCTTCGAAGCGGAGGACACGCGTCGGGATCGCAAGGCTTGCGTCGAGGCTACGCAGGGTGCGGTCGCCGGGCATCCGTCCGATGGTGAAGACATCAAGAATTCCAAATCCGCCCTCGAGGGGCATGTATCCCTAGTTATTAGTGAAGGGTAGTTTAGTCTTTTGGGTGCCTCCATATATACTCATTATATGGGTGGATGGCAGCCATCTCTTGGAACCCTAGCTCATTTGTTTTTCCATTTTGGTTCTCCATTTTCCTTAGGATTTTAGAAGGCTAGCTTGAGAGCTTCATGTGAGATCTAGAGAGAGGGATGGATGTTTGGGTGGCAAGCTAGACCTTGTACGAACCTTTCATGGCATGTATAGAAGGTTTGGCGTTGTTCATCATGGTGGTTTTCCCGTCTCCTTGGTGTTGATTTTCGGAGCTCTTTTTGGAGGTGTTTTTGAGAACGATTTCTTGGGGTTTTTGGTGGGTGTCACGTATGAGATTCTTGTGCCTCTTTGGCTGGTGACTTTGCCCCCAAATCCCCTTTGAATCGGACTCGATTTGGTGGTTTCTCGAGTTCGGTGTGTTCTTGACCTAGAGAAGCGATTTCTTCGATTCCTCTTGATTGTGAGAGTTTCAGGTCGATTCCTTTGAGGTAGAGGTTGCCCAGGAGGTAACCCAGCTATTCCCGAAGTTTTGCTGCAATCCGTGGAGTGATTCGGGAGATCGGGCGTGAGGAAGTTGAGGTTTGACCCGCGGGTTCGTTTTCCGGGAAGGGGCGGTCTAACCGCCTACGGGGGCGGTCTTACCGCCCGGGTGTTTCCGGTCAAAGTTTTGTTTCGCCGGATTTTCCTCCGTGAGTTTGTTCGCCTTGATCGAGAGGAGCGTCGGGTGAAATTTGGGGTCGTTCTCGCGCAGTTTGCTAGGTGTTCTTGGTTGGAGTTTGTTGCTGGGTACAGGAGGTTAGACCGCCCCTGGTAGCCGGTCTAACCGCCCCTAGGCCCCTGGGTGAAGTTTTGGTTTTCGCCAAGATTTTCTGGTAGCTAGCATGGCCATGACCAGAGATCTCTGTTGGTGAAACCGTGGTGAGTTTTGGTGCTCGGAAGAGCCGGTCTAAATTTATGCTTGAGCTCTTGCATGGCTCTGAAAAATATTTTTAAATTTCGAAATTAGAGGAGTGCTTAGCCTTAAACACACTTAAAGGGAGGCAATCTAGTTAACCTAACCATGCATGCACCATGATACATCACGGGATGCCCCTCCAACATATTTAAACCACATGCAAAGTACAAGCATGGGGGGGCAGCCAAGGCCTTGTTTTGTAGGAATATCATGGATGCATGTGAGGCAATGGAGTATGGAAGTGAGTCAAAGCGAAAACATCAAGTGGAAGGAGCAATAATGCAAGCGAAGGAGTGGACGGGAACGTTTGGAAGGTGTACGTGATCACGAAGCAACATGAATGCACTAGAGAAGGACCGAGCCAAGAGGAGGAGAGAGGTAAGTCTTTCATCCAACTCTTTGTTCGTGTGCTCTAGTTTGTAGGCCGGAATCACCTTAGACTTAGCCATCCACCGCGTTTGTTTCGTGCAACAAACCACATCCTTAATCCACTCAAAGTCCAGACTCCAAAATAATATTTGTGTACCTTGTTACCGGTGAAAACCCCGGATATATATTTGTGAGGGAGAGTGCTGCAATCAAGGAAGAAAACTACAAGTCTTTTCACCGAAGAAGAAGGGATCATCGTCGTCTAAGCCATCATCGACAACCTCTTCGAGGAGGCACTCGGTTTCCGAGTTTCCTCGGAGTATGGAGGAGGACACGGCACCGCCAAGGAGGAATCACACTCTTCTCCTTGGTGGCATGAGGGCCACACGAAACTCGTTTATTAGGCTTACCAAACTTCAATAACATATGGAGGAGCCGCCTGTCCAACCTCACCACTTGACACAATCATCCGCTCCACCTCCATGTGCTCCGTGGTATTCCAATGGGTTTATCATCATGACGGAGGAGGAGGAGGAGAAGCTAGCTCGCCTTTAGTAGAGGCTTGTAGCGAACGTCGACATCGACGACCAAGCTCTCCACATATTGGGTTTCATACGGGACACCGGTGCAATTCTCTAACGGAGTGTCGGCAAACACCCACAAGGAATTCGCCTAGGAAATTTTCATGACCATGGCGCATACCCTTGATGAAGGAGTGCTGAGTCTCTCATTCCGCTAGAGGGAGCCCACAAGTGGAGAAGAAGGAAGACACCGTCGGAAGGGTAACCTTGATCAATGATGCTATTTCTAGCACCTTGATGGGGTAATCTCCTTTCATCCATGGGTTGCAATCGATCTTGAGATGTAATCATACTTTGTTGGATTATCTATCTATCATCTTGTGTTGGAAATGCTTTAATGCTTAAGGTTAGCTACCATGCCGTAAAGGGAGTAAGGGCTCTATCCTTCCTTGGATCCATTCAACACAATCCCCGATAGATTAGATTGGCTTTCATGTTCGAAACGATTGCATGTTATAGTATCGTAGACCCATGGGCGAGTGTCTCCTATTTTCAAAAGGGAGCTCCGAACAAGTGGATGTGCATGAAGGCACATGGGAAGGTTTTTGGAGTATGATCACGGGAAGAGACCATCAACGAAGAAATACTATCCGGAACCCATTATCCAAGTGTGTCACTTTTGTGCAAGTGAATTTTTGGGAGAACAAGAGAGACAAAGATAACCAACACGGAGTTGAATTGGCTTTACTCGGCTTTGATTGCCAAGTGGCCAATAGACCCCACTCACCTATGATCGACCTAGTGGTGTTGTTAAGCAACATCGAGTTCAGAAGATATTGGTTCGGGGTGTTGCCTCTCCATATTGGCTATCTCTTTAAAACCGGGTATTACAAGGAACCCAAATCATCTCCTACCCGGGACTTCCCTAGAAATATATGAAGAAAGGAAAATATAAGAGTGAAGATGAGAGAGGAGGCTTCCAAGTGGCCTAGGTGAATTTGCCCCTTCCGGATTGAAGATTAAGACTTTTTCTTGAGGGGAAAAGATCGGTTAGAGGAAGGACTTCTTGTGCCGGCGAAGAGAAAAAAATATATAATAGAGAAGGATTAGGAGAAGGTTTTTCCACGACCCAAGAAGGAGGTGCACAACAAAATTATGTCCCACCATTGGGAGGAACCCCGCGCCGCCGAATTACTACGGTGGTGTACCAATGCAAGCATGGGGGAGTGGTGCAGCCATACCCCCACCATTTTTGCGGTGCCCAACGTAGCCTTTGCGGAGCCATTTGCACACCTTCCTCAACCACAACAAAATGTGGCCACCATTGGAGGATACGCTGCAAGGAACGTGCAAATTATTGCAGCCATCCTAACCAATGCAAACCAAATGGGTGAAGGAAATGCAAACGTCGCTTATGTGCTTGGACACCTTCACCTAGCACCGTCGGACAATTCATATGAGTAGTGGTGCATTCCTATTACAAGTAAGGGTACAACAACCAAGACTATCAATATCAACCACCGGCGGAAGATTAGAGAGAGGAGGAGCTTTAGTTATATTTCCTTTACCCCCTTTTCTTTAATTTTCAGCTTGTTTGCACCTATGTATGCGTAGTGTTTTAAGTTTTTATTTAAATTTCAGCAAGTATGTTAGTTTAATTTTTAAGCGTTTGTCTTAGTTTTTATTTTCATCATGAATAATGTCACCACCAAGTTTTTACCTTTGGTAAAGTTACAAAGTTTGTGCCATGATGATATATGATTATAATTGCCGCTTTGTTTATCCTTGTAATTGGTTTATGCATGTTTGAACTAGTGCTCTCTTAAAAATAATAATCTGAAATTATCTAAATGCTAGCTTAATCTTCAGCGGAGGTTATGATTAAAATAAGGACCCATAGTGTTTTATGTGCTCTCAAGTTATGAATAGATTAAAGATGTCTTTTATGCTCAAAAATATTGCTAACTTGTCACAAATATCACTTGTGTGTTGCTCAACCTATCCAGAGCCTTATATATATTTGAGTGCATAAACCTTAGTGTACAAGATTTATTTTTGAGTGAGTTATTGCAGGCCATGATTTCTCTGGCCCGAGACTAAGAAGCTGGTCATTCCGTTTTTGCGTATCTATCTTTTTGCTAGCCTTTTATCCGTGCATTGTGTATCCCCGCATTGGAGATCTCACAAACCTCGCCGGATATCCACCCTTAAAACCAAATATCATCTTTTGTGTTTACCTCCTTGACCACAACCTATCATTGAGAATGGATCATCAATTCAAGGAAGATCGCAAGACGGTGCTAACATTGAAGATTTCAAGTATCTCTCCAAGGAAAAATACCCCGATACCTACCTTATTTTTCGCCTCTTTGCTCGAGGATGAGCAACGTCTAAGCATGGGGGAGGAGGTAGGTACGATGCAGTTTTAGAGTTAAAAGGGGTATATTTTAAAAAAAATGATGAAAGAAAAAAAATCCGGCGATGATCGTGACTTTCAAAGAAAAAATATATAATGAAAGAAAGAAAGAAAGAAAGAAACGAATGAGAAATATGAGAAAGAGAAAAAAAATATATGCGTAAAGTGAACTCCCCGGTTCTCTAAGAGTGCATTCAAGGCTTCAAGTTAAAAAGATCCATTCTCATTTTCCAACCATGTGCAATCCGATAACGAGGACTTCCTTTGTGCCTCGGGATCACTCTTTGCCATTTGCACATGTCCACTCATCTAAAAGCGTGTGTATTTTTCTCTTTCCCCTCCTTGATTTAACATTATTTTCCAATGACCTTTTTGACGAGTCTCGGTAAGACCATGAGAAGCTTGTCTTGTTTTGACAACACCTCATTTATAAAATCTTGTTAGGACTAAACTTTCCCAAAGCTCCATATAAAGCCTACCACACATATATGTGATGAGAGGGAAAGGAGTAGAATATATAGGCTTGAGAGACAAGTGAGATGAGAGTTCATGAGCAACATGCAAGGTGATTTAAATTTGTGAACTTGGTTTAGCTCTTTTCTTTATCTCGTTCTTTATTTCAAAAATTCTGAGATCTATTTAAACTTTGTGAGCATGTTAATACTTGTGGGATAAGCTTAATTAAATATCTACCCTCCGTAGGGATGAAGGCTAGTACATTATGGAACTTTAACGAATTAAACTTTTGAGAGCATTATGTTTTTTTCATGTATGATCAAGTGCAAGGTTTAAACATTGATGGGCAACGAGGATATCCATCGAAGGCTTACTCGAGGACGAGCAAGGTTTAAGCATGGGGGAGATGTTGACGGTGAAAATCCGTCAACCTAGCCATGAGTTTACCTTCGGTGTTGGCATGACTTTTGTATCTTATTCATTGGTACTAACCCCCGTGGTATAACAAGTTCACTTGTGCATGTCGGTTTTGGAGTTAAGTGTTTACGCGGGGTTTTAACGTTGAAAGCAAGACTTCGGGATAAGTTCATTAAGCACCTCATGACAAGACCTTGAAGCCCGATACAAGTCAAGCAATGAAGTGAACATGACTCCAAGAGCCCAAGGACCAAGCCCGAGAAGATGATAAACTTCGAGGACCGAACCGAAAAGTGCTTCGAATCTTGCAAGACAAGGAATTGAGTCCAATTCGGAGAGAAACCGACGTCAAGGGCCCACATGCAAAAGGGGAGAACATCTAGAAGACGTGGGAAGCAACACCGGCGAAGCGAGCCGCGGGATGGGCCGACATGGGCCCGGGCCGGCCGGCCCCGGCCGGCCGGCCCGGCCCCACTCGGGGCCCAATCGGCCTCCCCTTTGACCTAATTGCTTCTCAGGCTATAAATAGCCCCCCGACCGAGAGCCACGCGAGAACCGAAGTCGTAATCCGCCGCCGAGGAGCGAGAGAAGCTTGAGGGACACCATCTCGGAGATGAGGGTCGTGCTAGTTGTCTAGGGTTTCCCTAGCCGACGTGGGAACCTTGCATGGAAGACCACGTCGAAGCTCCGGAGCGAGGATCAAGATCGAGGGAGGGCCCGGTGGTGATCTTGTTCATGTAATCATTCATGGTGAAGTTTGTAAGTGAATCCGATTTCTAGCGATTAAGTGCCTTCTCGATGATTTTGTTTTCTTCTTGGTTTTGCTTCTTCTACGATCTAGTTTGCAGCTAGATTACATAGGGTGCTCTTGTAGCCGCGGTGGCTAGAGGTGCATGCCGGACCGGCCAAGTGATTTCAACTTGTTCTATCGAACTCGCCCTAGACTACCCGCATGAATAGGGATACGTTGTGACAGAACGGGGGTTCCGAAAGGCGGGCGTTTTCGGAGTCGGATGGAAGGCCACGATTTAAAGATGCTTTTAATGAGATTCGCTTTTCTACCTTCATCTATCTTGTTTGGAGCTACAACATAAGCATGATCTAGATTCTCTAGATTGGTTATCTCTTGCTTTCTCTTGTTACCTCTTTAGTAGATTAGATTAGATTCGTTTACTTGATCATATCTTAGATTAGATGCATCTTTGTTCTTCAATAGATAGCTTTACCTTGCTTTACTAGATTGAATCCTTGCGTTGCACATTGTTCCACGGATTCGATACCTTGGGTTCACCACTCGAGGGAAGAAGGGTCCCTTGACTACGACGGGAGACTTGTCCGCTTGCAAGTCTAAACGAACTTTGATACAATTATTAACCGTCAACACCATGCCACAAGCAATTCTTCTGTGATTGTCAATGACCTCAATCACAGTGCCAGTCTCAATTTTGCAGGCGATATGGTCAGAGGTAGTTCTGGCCAAGGTGTGACACCCCAGGTTTCTAATTAGCATCATTAGCACTAATGACCAAGTCAACCGAGTCAAGCACCATTGACATTGGTCAAACCTTGGTCAACCTGGGTCATCACCTCGAAAAACGAGTCAACAAGCCCTAATGACCCTCTTGATCAAGTCAACACCCACTTGTGGTCAACCCTTGGTCAAAACCCCGGTCAAACCCCTTTGTCTTTGAGCCTCCTCTGGAACTTTTGCCGCGTTCTCCAAATTTCACCTAAACCCTTCAAAATCTCCCAATATAAAAGTTGTTCAGTTTTTTGAGGGACACAACTTTGCTTTTGGGTGGCATTTCGAATTTTGAGTGGAAAAGAGCGAAAAACTTGGTCAACTGCAGCTTTTAGTATTCATCGGCGCCATGGAAACCAGCAACTTTTCCTGTAGTTCATACTCAAACGGTTGATCAAAACACCTGTCGGCCTTTGTAAAAGTTGTAGAGGGATCTTTGATATACAACTTTGCTATTTTCACCACTTAGTGCACTTCAGTTCAAACTTCGGGAGATAATGGTGGTCAAAAGGGGCTAAACTGAATTCGCCACCGCATCGTGGCCGCGCTCCAGAGTGCGCCCGCGCGCGCCGCCATGTCGACGCGCCGCCGTACGCGCACGTCGAGGCGGGCCCGCGACCGTCGATCCGTGCGCCGCGCTCCGTGTGACGTATCCCCCCGCCACGCGGAGCTCCCTCACGCGCCAAGCCGACCACACGCCGTGCTCGCCGGATCGATCGTCTGCCCCCTGCACGCGCGCCTGCCGAGGCCGACCGCCGTACCTACGGCTTAATGGCTGGGGCATCCTTCGCGACGAAGGCATCACTGTCCTATCCGTTTTCCCTGGCTATAAAAGCAGCCACCATGCCCTCCCCTCGCTATAAAAGCAGCCACCGTGCGTGGAGGTGTTGACCTGCATTTTTCACCAATTTGTTTTTCAAATCAGCAATGCCACTCAACATGAAAGTTGTGTCCCTCGACAAAATACACAACTTTTACATTGAGAAATTTTGAAGTGTTTAGGTGAAATTTGGAGAACGCGACAAAAGTTCCGGCTGACACTGGAGGGCAAAGGGGTGTTCAAGGGATTTTGAGTAGGGTTTGACCAAGGGTTGACCAAGGTTGACCAAAAGGGGTCATTAGGGGTTGTTGGTGAAGTTTTCGAGGTGATGGCCCAGGTTGACCGTCGTTTGACCAAAGTCAACTCGGTTGACCAGATCATTAGGGTTAATAAGCCCGGCTGAAAACCTGGGGCGTCACAACCTACCCCCCTTAAACAGAATCTCGTCCCGAGATTTGACAACAAAATTGGAGCAACCTTCTTCTAACAAGGCAAAGGTTACAAAGGTGGAAGACATACTCGCTTACACTTCTCGATAGAGAGAATTAAGATGGGGCAAAAGATACATGGTGCTCTCCTCATTGCCTCAACGCAGTTCATGAGGAAGCGGGCGATGGATGTGTACATGAAAAACTAAAAGAAGACAAACTCCGCCGACGATGCAGAGGTACATCGCTGCAAGCGTCCAACAGAGGGACTCGAACATCTCCACGAATTGAGCCATGGTCGACGCTGGAGCTAGGGTTCTTCTCTCGGTCTTCTTCGAGCTTCTTCTGGTGGTCGTCAACGAAGACGGCGAAACAGCTTGCTCGGCGAGGGCGGAGCAACAGCTGAGTTGGCTAGTGGTAGGTTGGCCAAAAACTAGCCGGAGGGAAAAACAAGAGTGGCGGCACTGTCGAGCTCGAAAGCAGGCGAGACTTGGAAATGGCAATACCGCGGAAGGGTTTCCCTTTTTGTAGCTCAACGGAACGCAACGGTCATCCCAACCGACTGAGGTAGGGACTAGCAGAGCGATCCGGCGGTTCCCACACGGGGCTCGATAATGGTCGACCCGTGAGGTCTCGGCGATGTGATCGTGGCCGTGGAAAAGAGATGGCAGAGCGTCGCTACGGCGTCGTACCATCGTGGCACTGAAAAGAATGGGGTCCAACGGTCGGAAGAATTGACTGTAATGGTGAGATCGTAACAAGGAGGAATTAACCAATGATTTTATCAGTCCCTCGTTTGCTTGTTCTCTTGATTCCTAGGATTTGGAGGATATGATCAACGGATCATGGATTGATAAGCGATGGAGGACTCTCATGCCTTGACTTTTTGAGAACCTGGATTGCTCCCGCAAAACTTTGCCCGAACTTCCTTAACTTAGCCAATTGATTTGATCACATGCTAAGAGAGTTTTGAGATTAGGCGGGAGAAAAACCAAGTTGACAAAGGTGATTACCAAAAGAGATTTCTATGAAGAAAGGGAAGGCTAGTAAACAAATATTTGCCAAAATTTGTTTACTAAGATTTCTGAGTTCATTTTTGAAAGGCAACAAAGGTGGAGGGAGGGATCAAAGGTTCCACCGTCAAAAGTCCAAGGTTAGTTGTCCATAGCAACAATAAAGGAAGGTAAGGCCATAAGGAGCGGTTGCATGGAGTTGGTTATGGATAGCAATGAGAATGACTTGAAAGGAAGGGTTGGTACAATAATGTCAGAAGATACTTGCTCACATATTATTTAGTTAGTGAATTTTGCTGACACATTCCTTATGTTACCGGTGCAACAATGGAGTGGTGCGCATGTTAATGCTCATGCAGATGAGCACATGATGCTTGTGCATATGAACATATGGTGCACTTGCCATGATGCATAGTGAGGAACGCACATGTTCATGGGATATGGTGCTCGTGATGCTTGTTAGCATGACTTGTTTACCCATGCAGTTAGTTGGCAACAAGGGGGATAACATAGAGTGGAGAACATGGATTTGCGGTGAGTTGCATGCTCCCCGACCAAGATACCTAGCGCGCCCCTAGTGGTAATCACATGGCTGCAACACACATGATGCACTAGGTTCCGTCGCGACACCTTTGGTCATGGAACAACAATCTCATCAGCCTTAAGGAGGATGGAGGAGGAAGGTCGAAAGCTTCAATGCGTATGCATGTTAGTCCATCCAAGGTTCCCAAATGCACATGCTGTGTAATGCATTTCCCATGCCCATGAATTATTAAATTAAGGGTGCAACCCATGCATGACATGATGATGCTCAAAGCATGCCACAGAATTTAACTCTTCCTACTCATGTTTTATGTGTTCATAATGTTGTGAGCAAGATCAAGATGAAGACGTTCAAGCTTGCAAGGTCAAACACGATTGAGATAAGGATGTCGCTAGCAAGGGTAGCATAGGGCATCAAGAAGCATAAGCATTACCATCACCAGTCCACGGTGGGTTGTTTACCAACAACAAATAATGGCAAGTCATAGAGAGAGGTGTTCTCGAATAGAAACAATACCCATGAATCTACGCTGATCTTTCTTCCCTTGAATGTTTGGCTTCTTGTTATGATGACTCTTACTTGCTTTGGAGCCTTGCCTCTGTGGGCGGGGCTTGTTCTGCCTAGGGTTCGGGCATGTATTGGCGTAATGCCCGGGTTGTCTACAATTGTAGCAAATGCGGGGCGGAAGTCCTTTAGGCTTGTGTTGACGGCTAATAGTTATATCAAATTTCGTTTATGACTTGCAAGCGGACAAGTCTCCCGTAGTAGTCAAGGGACCCTTCTTCCCTCGAGTGGTGAACCCAAGGTATCGAATCCGTGGAACAAATGTGTGACGCAAGAGTTGATCTAGTAAGGCCAAGTAACTTCAATCGTCGGTAAAAGAGAAACCCTAATGCATCTAGGTAAAAGACACGAAACTAATCTAATCTACTTAAGACCGGAGATAACAAAGTAAGATTGGGTAGATAAACCGATCTAGAGAGATCAGGCTAAGCCTTTTGTTGAAGTTCCAAGCAAGAGAAGAAGTAGCAAGTCGAATCTTATAAGAAGCCTATTTAAACTGTGGTTTCCCGTCCAAATCCGAAAACATCCGCCTTTCGGAACCCCCGTTCTGTCACAACGTATCCCTACTCATGCGGGGAGTCTAGGGCGAGTCAAAAGACAAGTCGAGATTCTTTTGGAAGATCCGGCGTGTACCTCTAGCCACCGCGGCTACAAGAACACCCTAAGTGATCTATCACGCAAATAGATCTAGAATAAGCAAACCGATCGAAAAACGAAATCTTCGAGGAAACACTTGATCGCTAAGAATAGATTCAACTTGATAATTCAACTATGACAATGATACATACACAAGATCACCACCGGGATCCTTCCTTGATCTTGCTTCTAGCTCCGGGAACTCCGACGTGGTCTTCCATGCAAGGTTCCCACGTCGGCTAGGGAAACCCTAGTCAACTAGCTCGACCCTCTCCTCTCCGAGATGGTGTCCCTATCGTCTCTGCTCCTCGGCAGCCAATGAATTAGATGATGTGTGGCTCTCGGTCAGGGGGCTATAAATAGCCCGATTGACGGCTAGGGCAAAGGAGGGGGCAAACAGGCCCTGGAATGGGCTGGGCCGACCGGCCTGGGCCGGCCGGCCTGGGCCCATCCAGGCCTAGCCCGAGGCCTCCTTTGCTCTATTTCGGTTCCCTTGCTTCCTGGATGTTTCCCCCTTCTGCATGTAGGTCCATGTCGTCAGTTTCTCTCCGAATTGGGCATAACTCCTTGTCTTGAAAGATTCAAAGACTTTTCCGGTTAGGTCCTCGGAGTTTGTCGTCTTCTCGGATCAAGTCCCTGGCTTCTTGGAGTTAAGTTTGCTTCATTGCATGACTAGTACGGGGCTTCAAGGTCTTGTCATAAGGTGCTTGATGAACTTATCCCGAAAGTCTTGCTTTCAATGCTAAAACCCTGCATAAACACTAAACTCCAAAACCGACATGCACACGTGAACTTGTTATACCACGGGGGTTAGTACCAATGGATAAGATATAAAACTTATGCCAACACCGAAGGTAAACTCATGGCTAGGTTGACAGATTTTCACCGTCAACATCTCCCCCATGCTTAAACCTTGCTCGTCCTCGAGTAAGCCTTCGATGGATATCATCGTTGCCAAACAATGTTTAAACCTTGCACTTGATCATACACGAGAAAACATAATGCTCTCAAAATTTTAATTCATTAAAGTTCCATAAGAGCAACTCCAACAGTTTGGCAAACCAACTTGGCATCCATATAATTTTGGCAAAACAAGAAAAATTGGCCTCCAACAGTTTGGCAAACCAACTTGACAAAAATAGAAACTTGGCAAAACTCACCTCCCCACGCGCATATATGCACGCGCGGATCGCGGTTGCCATCGTTGTTTCCCTCTAGGTGGGAGGGTGAAAAAGAAATAAAGAATAGAGAAGGATTCCTGATGTAAGTTTTTCAAGAGGTGGAAGGGCACATACATAATTTTGTTTCTCTCAGGATTGTAAGTTAGATCTGGATTTGGCAAGTGAATTATGCCAAACTGTTGGAGATGAATTCTTTTTTTACTTTGCATAGCTTTTTAGAAGTTGGCAAAACACAGTATTTGCCAAGTAAATTTTGGCAAACTCTTGGAGATGCTCTAATGTACTAGCCTTCATCTCTACAGAGGGTAGATTCTTATTAAGCTTACCCCACAAGTATAAACATGCTCACAAAGTTTAAATAGATCTCAGAATTTTTGAAATAAAGAACGAGATAAAGAAAAGATAAACCAAGTTCAAAAATATAAATCATCTTGTATATTGCTCATGAAATCTCAACTTGCTTGTCTCTCAAGCCTATATATTCTACTCCTTTCCCTCTCATGACATATATGTGTGGAAGGCTTTATATGGAGCTTTGGGAAAGTTTAGTCCTAACAAGATTTTATAAATGAGGTGCTGTCAAAACAAGACAAGCTTCTCATGGTCTTACCGAGACTCGTCAAAAAGGTCATTGGAAAATAATGTCATATCAAGGAGGGCAAAGAGAAAAATACGCAGACTTTAGATGAGTGGACATGTGCAAATGGCAAAGAGTGATCCCGAGGCACAAAGGAAGTCCTCGTTATCGGATTGCACATGGTTGGAAAATGAGAATGGATCTTTTAAACTTGAAGCCTTGAATGCACTTTTAGAGAACCGGGGAGTTCACTTTACGCATACTCATATTTTTTCTTTTTCTCATATTTCTCCTTCTTTTCTTTCTTTCTTTCTTTCATTCATTCATTTATTTTTTTCTTGTCATTCATTCGGTCATTTTTTTGAGACTTTTACCTTGGAAATCACGTACATCGCCTTTGAATTTTCTTTCAATTTTTTTAAAATACTCCCCTTTGAAATCTAAAACTGCACCGTACCTACCTCCTCCCCCATGCTTAGACGTTGCTCGTCCTCGAGCAAAGAGGCGATAAATAAGGTAGGTACCAGAGATATTTTTCCTTTGGAGAGGTACTTGAAATCTTCAATGTTGGCACCGTCTTGCGATCTTCCTTGAATTGATGATCCATTCTCAACGATAGGTTGTGGTCAAGGAGGTAATCACAAAAGATGATATTTGGTTTTAAGGGTGGATATCCGGCGAGGTTTGTGAGATCTCCGATGCGGGAATACACAATGCACGGATAAAAGGCTAGCAAAAAGATAGATATGCAAAAACGGAATGACCAAATTTTCTTAGTCTCGGGCCGGAGAAATCATGGCCTGCAATAACTCACTCAAAAATAAATCTTGTACACTAAGGTTTATGCACTCAAATATATATTAGGCTCTGGATAGGTTGAGCAACACACAAGTGATATTTATGACAAGGTTAGCGATATTTTTGGGCATAAAAGACATCTTTAATCTATTCATAACTTGAGAGCACATGAAACACTATGGGTCTTTATTTTAATCATAACCTCCGCTAAATATGAAGCTAGCATTTAAATAAATTCAGATTCATATTTTAAGAGAGCACTAGCTTTAACATGCATAAATCAATTACAAAGATAAGCAAAGCGGCAATTATAATCATATATCATCATGGCACAAATTTTTGTAACTTTTCCAATGATATAATCAAGGTGGTGTCTTTATTAATGATGATATCAAGTTGAAATACAAACTAAAAATAAACAAACACACTTGCTGAAATTTAAATAAAAACAGAAAATATTACGCAAACACACATAAACAAAAGCTGAAAATTACAGAGAAAAAGAAAAGAAAACTAAAGTTCCTTAATCTTCCTAGTCCTCCGCCGGTGGTTGATGTTGATGATCTTGATAGTAATACCCTTGCTCATAATACAGTTGGACATTCCCTCCGACGAATTGATTTGGCTCCACTAGGTGAAGGCGTCCAAGCTCATAGGCAATATTTGCATTGCCCTCACCAAGTTGAGCCGCGTTGGCTTGGATGGCTGCGACGTTTTGGGCGTTTCTTGCAACATATCCTCCAATTATGGCCATGCTTTGTTGTGGTTGGGGATATTGTGCGTAGGGCTCCGCGAAGTTAGCGTTGGGCACCACATAATTTGGTGGGGGTACCGGTGCACCACCCCCCCATGCTTGCTCTTGTGGCCCTCCGTAATAACTTGGTGGAGGAGGGATCCCGCCGAATGGTGGCACATTGGGTTGTGCTCCACTCGCTTGTACGGAGGATGTTCCCTCCTCTACGATTCTTCCTCTTTTGTTCTTCCTTGCAGGGACAAGGAGTCCCTCTTCCAACCAATCTTCCCTCTCTTCAGTGAAAAGCCTAAGCCTCTCATCGGGAAGGGGTAAGTTCACTATGGCCAAACGATAACCTCCTCTCTCATCTCCACTAATGTATTTGCCTTGCCGCGAATACTCAATGCCGAGAGAGGTACCACGCAAAAGATGGTCGGGGTTCCTTGCGATCCCCGGCCGTAAGGAGAAGGCCAACATGGAGAGGTAACACCCCGAACCAATATGTCCCGCCCCCGATGTTGCCTCGCAACACCAACGGTTGATCATAAGGTAAGAGGGGTCTATTGGCTGCTTGGCAATTAAAGCCGAGTAGAGCCAATTCAACTCCGTGTCGGTCACCTTTGTCTCCTTCATCCTCCCCAATACCCTCTTGCACATCCAAGAGTGAAATATCCGGATAATGGGGTTGCAGATGCAATTGCGTTGTTGATGGGCTTCTCCGGAGATTAAATTCCAAAATCCATTTAACATGTCAGGTGGCACGTCAACTTTCTCCGGAGCTCCCTTATAGAATCCAAGTAGCTCCCTAACATGCTCGTAGGGAACCACTTGTTGGACTCCCTCCAAACGGAATGATAAGCTTTGCACCCCATCATCAAGGATAGGTGCAATGGTCATCAAGATTTCCAAGGCGAACCCCTTGTGGGTGTCCGCCGATACTCCGTTGGAGAATTGCACCCATCCAAGGTGCCCCAACATTTAGTATATGTCGGTGCCAAAACCCAAGGTGTAGAGTGCTTGGTCATCGAACTCGACGTTGGGCACAAGCCTCTTCTCAAGACGAGAGAGCCTCTCCTCTTCCTCCGATGAAAAGATGATGAAGCCGTACGAAGAATATATCAGAGTGTAAGGAGGTGGCGTGGTCGAACGGGTCGATCGTCGTGGTGGGGCGGGCTGCTCCTCCGTGTGCCCTTGAGGTTCGGTAAACCTCATGGACGTGCTCCTTGCAGCCCTCATACCACCAAGGAGGAGAGCATCGTTCCTCCTCGATGGTGCCGTATCCGTCTCCATGCTCTGGGGAGACTCGGAAACCAAGTGCCTCCTCGAAGACGTCGTTGATGATGGCTTGGATGACGACGAACCCTTCTTCTTGGAGAAGAGACTTGTGGTTTTCTTCCACATGGTTGCTGCACTCTTCTCTTCTACTAAAACTCCGGGTTGCAACCGGTAACTAGGCACTAAAAATCTTTACTTCGGATGTGGACTTTGAGTGGATTAAGGATGTGGATTTTTTTTGAGCTATCAAGCTTGGGAAGGTTGGCTATGTCTACAGAGGTTTTGGACACACAAACTTGAACACACAAACAAAGGAAGGAGAGGGAAGCTTGCCCGCAGAAAACGGGAGTCGGGGGCTCCTTAAATAGGGTAGGCCGGCCGGCCTGGGCCGACGGGCCTGGGGTGCCCGGTGCTCCTCCCCGCCTCGTCTTTCTTCCAGCATGATCATTTCGCCTATGCAACTTTCCTTCCCGCGTGCTCCACGAGTTGCACCGCCCAAACGCTCTCGTCCACTCCTTTTCTTGCATCATTGGTCCTTCCACTTGATGCTTCATGCTTTGGGTCATGTCCATGCTCCCTAGCTCCACTTGCTTCACATGCCACCATGAAATTCCTGCAAAGTTGATGCTTGATGCCCACCATGCTTGTCCTTTGCATGTGGATTCGGTGAACGTTGATGAAAGGGAATCCAATGGTGCATGCATGATTAATTCAAACTAGATTGCCTCCATTTAGGTATGTTTAAGGTTAAGCACAACTCTAATTCGAAATTTAAAATATTTTCAGAGCCATGCAAGAGCTCAAGCATAAATTTAGAGAAGTTTTTAAACCATTAAAAACAAATGTAAGTCGAAAATATTTTCCGACTACATTGATTTCGGTCTCACCGGTATAGTTTGCCTTCATCGGTTGAGAGCAAACTTTTCCCGGCTTGATCATGGGGGCATAGGTTTAGGTTCTAATTTTGGTCAAATAAGGAAGATTTTGAATAAAACAAAATTATATGAGGCTTAGAAAAATTCTAATCCTAGAGAAACAAAGAATATAGATTTTTAAATCAACCAAAAGTTTTGATTTCTAGGTTCACGCGAGTTCTACCACGTGCTGAATTTTTATTAACACCTAGATATAAGTCGTGGCTCTACTAGTGTGGTTTTAGCATGAAAAATAAGTCAACCTCAGCACCATAATGAGGGTGAAAGGTTGAGTTAGGTTCTGAAATTATTTGGTTGTGGTTTCTCGAAAAGAATCAAACAAACACATAGGAGGGTTCATGCAAAGGGTTTATGATAAAGCAAAATATTCAATCAAGAATTATGTCTCTAATATTGTTCAACCACTTCTAAGTCTAATGTCTTTGCGTAATAAAATTCAAAACTAACTTATTAAAAAGACTCAAAAAACCTGGAATCGGGTTGTCCTCCCGGTAGCTTATTCTTGACTCGACGAAACGGGTTGCCTCCCGCCTAGCACTTCGTTTATAGTCCATGGCTAGACTTCTTCACTTGATTACTTCGGATCAACGCTCTTTGCGGGCGTTGCAATCTTGGGTACCCACTTCCGCACCATCTTGGGCACGGGCTTCTTCTTCGGCTTAGTCAATTTTTGGTCTTCACAGGCTGGCTTTGTCTTTTGGTCTTGACCGATGCAACAACTTCCTTCATGTAGTGGCTCGGCATCTCAAACTCTGGTCCTTCGGTTGTGATCTTCATGGTCTCCTTAGTGTGATCCTCCTTCTCTCCCGAATGAGTTTGAGTAGCCTTCGCCGTCTTGGGACCTTGGAGTTGTCTCGGATATTCTTCTTTGTTACCCATTGGGCGCCCGACAAGTTGTCCCACTTGCGTCTCTAGCATCTTCATCACGATGAACACTTCAATCCTCGCATGTGGATCTTGCCTTGGCAGCCTTTAGGTGTTGAGCTTCTTTCTCTATCTCCATCTTCTCCATCCTCCTCTTAAGTAAACCGATTTGCCACTCATCCGGCTCATATGTATTCATTGAAACGCTCCAAAGCTCCCACAACCATCATGCGGATAGTTGAGACCTTGATCTTGAACGGCCTTCTGGCGTCTTGAAGGTTTATGATAGGTAGATCAACGATGTTGGTTTAGGTTGATCTTCCTTTGGACTTGGAGGTGGTGATTCCCTTGGAGATTCCGGCGGTCCTTCAACTTCGGCTTTTGAATCTAGGGTTTCCAACCCTTTAGCTTGTGTTGCACGTCTCCTTTGCCTGTAAAGTTTTCCTGGATCATCCACAAAAAAGTTTGGGTTTCTTAGAGAGGTAGCCAACCATCTCCGGTTAGGGTTAGCAATAAACAAAGTATGCAAAAACTAGAAAGTAAAAATAAATCTATGAAAACTAGGGTTAGACAAACTAGATTAGATGTATTTTGAGGATGATCAAAGTTTAGTAGATGCAAAAAGAAAAACAAAAAAAGCAAACTGAAAATCACAAAAAGGCAATAAAAAATCAAATCTTGATCACTTGTTCCCCGGCAACGGCGCCAGAAAAAGGGGCTTGTTGACGGTTAATAGTTATATCAAATTTCGTTTATGACTTGCAAGAGGACAAGTCTCCCGTCGTAGTCAAGAGACCCTTCTTCCCTCGAGTGGTGAACCCAAGGTATGGAATCCGTGGAACAAATGTGTGACGCAAGAGTTGATCTAGTAAAGCCAAGTAACTTCAATCTTCGATAAAAGAGAAACCCTAATGCATCTAGGTAAAAGACACGAAACTAATCTAATCTACTAAAGACCGGAGATAACAAAGTAAGATTGGGTAGATAAACTGATTTAGAGAGATCGGGCTAAGCCTTTTGTTGAAGTTCCAAGCAAGAGAAGAAGTAGCAAAATCGAATCTTATAAGAAGCCTCTTTAAACTGTGGTTTCCCGTCCAAATCCGAAAACATCCGCCTTTCGGAACCCCTGTTCTGTCACAACGTATCCCTACTCATGCGGGGAGTCTAGGGCGAGTCAAAAGACAAGTCGAGATTCTTTCGGAAGATCCGGCGTGTACCTCTAGCCACCGCGGCTACAAGAACACCCTAAGTGATCTATCGCGCGAATAGATCTAGAATAAGCAAACCGATCGAAAAACGAAATCTTCGAGGAAACACTTGATCGCTAAGAATAGATTCAACTTGATAATTCAACTATGACAATGATACATACACAAGATCACCACCGGGATCCTTCCTTGATCTTGCTTCTAGCTCCGGGAACTCCGACGTGGTCTTCCATGCAAGGTTCCCACGTCGGCTAGGGAAACCCTAGTCAACTAGCTCGACCCTCTCCTCTCCGAGATGGTGTCCCTCTCTTCTCTGCTCCTCGGCGGCCGATGACGAATTAGATGATGCGTGGCTCTCGGTCAGGGGGCTATAAATAGCCCGATTGGCGGCTAGGGCAAAGGAGGGGGCAAACGGGCCCTGGAATGGCTTGGGCCGACCGGCCTGGGCCGGCCGGCCTAGGCCCATCCAGGCCCAGCCTGTGGCCTCCTTTGCTCTACGTCGGTTCCCTTGCTTCCTGGATGTTTCCCCCTTCTGCATGTAGGTCCATGTCGTCAGTTTCTCTCCGAATTGGGCATAACTCCTTGTCTTGCAAGATTCAGCACTTTTCTGGTTAGGTCCTCGGAGTTTGTCGTCTTCTCGGATCAAGTCCCTGGCTTCTTGGAGTTAAGTTTGCTTCATTGCATGACTAGTACGGGGCTTCAAGGTCTTGTCATAAGGTGCTTGATGAACTTATCCCGAAAGTCTTGCTTTCAATGCTAAAACCCTGCATAAACACTAAACTCCAAAACCGACATGCACACGTGAACTTTTTATACCACGGGGGTTAGTACCAATGGATAAGATATAAAACTTATGCCAACACCGAAGGTAAACTCATGGCTAGGTTGACGGATTTTCACCGTCAACAGCTTGGAAGCTTGTTGATGTGGCTTCTTGCCGCTGTTGTCACTTTGTTTGCCCCTGTGAGGACAAAATTCCCTTAAGGTAATTCCCCACTCACTCAAATCCATTTCGGGGAATGCTCGCTTGTGGCTCCGGCTTCCCCCTTCTTCCTTGGTAAGGTCCATTGGTAGCTTTGATGGTGGTAGTAGAGAATCAGAGGTGTTGAGTTGATTCTTCTTCATATGATCCACCAACAAATTGCATAAGCGGGCCTGCTCAACCACAGACGTAAATAACGCCTGGGAGAGACCGTCCGTTAAACTAGTTTGAGATAACCCTTGATAACGATCCTGGAGGATATCGTCCACGATATGACTTACACTGAATTTTGTTCTTCCAACATCTCGATTGCACCAGCAATGGTGTCTATATCACCCTGAGTAGGTAATCGGGGTGAGAAAGACTCATAGAGTCGAGGTTTCTCCGGATCTTTCCGATGGAGACCATGGTATGAATGACTAAACTTGGTCCATCTGGATTGGCACCAAGGGGAGGTTGCTACTGCAGCATCTGGACGAGCTGCTGCTGCGTCTGAAGTATTTGGCACAACATGCCCTTCTGAGCAGCCATGAATGCCTCTACCATCGTCCTGGGTGGTAGTGGTGGTAGATCGCTACCACTACTCGACACACAAAAACCATCTGGGGAGCTGCATGTCGGTTCCACCATCTAAAAGAATTGAGCTTCCATTAAATACACATTCATAAGCTTGTTCTCACAAGTAGAACATGTACAACGAAAAACTCAATTGGAACAAAAGTTCAACTCGGGGCAACACAATATTCTAGAACTAAGAATTTTGTGCACTCAGCCCAAGACTATGAGGATTCATGAGTCCAATGTGCAATACATTGCAAAGATTTTGGGGCAACTTGACATTCAACTTGGAATCAAAAGCTAAGATTATCACGTGTGGAAGAATTTGGTACGGGGGTCTTATTCTGGCGGTGGGGAACAAAAATTTCCAACTCAAACACCAGAGTCCCAAAAATTCCCAAATTTGACCAGAAACTCAGTGACATAATTATGCACACTTTTGGTATTCAAAGGTAGATCTAGATTTGATTGGAACATGATCGGAAAATTACATTTGCAGAGGAAGGTTGCTCTGAAAAACAGCAGAACAGAGACTCACTAAACTGAGCATAACTCTCTGTATAAAATTCCTAAAATCCTGAGAAATTCACAATAGCTGCTAAATTTGATTAGAAACAACTTCCCTAAAGGATGTCTAGTCAGATTTCTTACAGATTTGGCTACAAAAATTGAGAAATGACAGAGAGAGAATCTGCCAGAAATTTCCTAAGATCAAAAGAGAGGAAAAACCTTATCTAACATCAAGCACTTACTCTAGAAAAATTATTCAAGCAAGCAAGGACCAAATTTAGGTTCAAAAAGATTTTAATTATGAATGCACACGCCTTAAACAACCTCACACACAAGGATCCAAAAAGACGTAGTTAGTGCCGGTGGCAAGCTTATACACGACTCTCCTTATAATAACTGGTCGGAGCTTCTCGGTTCGCACTTAACAACTTACGAAACATTGTTAGTGTACCTGTAGAAAAACGAACCTTCCGTGCCCGCATGTCACGGAAGCATCCACATACATTACCGTTCACTATAGAAACGGTATCCATGCGTCAAGCCGCTGCATGGACAACGTCCAACCTCGGACACCCTCCGTTTGAATGGAGTGTATCCATGCCTCGCATGGTCGTTATGCAGAATGCACACGTATGATAAACGTGGTGACACCACAACTCATGACCAGACGCGAAGATGGGATCCGTGGAATGGATCACTCCATCAACCCTCGCAATTCCCGTGATGCGGAACAGCACACGTATGAAACACGTGGCTCATCTAGTTTGGTTGTGCAAGAAAGTAAGTCCGACATAAAGTAAGGTGCTAGAAGTTAGCAAAATAAACTATAGATTCTTATGCCACCTTAAAGAACCCAAAATTCCCTCTAGGGCCTCTCGATCTAGATCATTCCTTAACGATCCAACGAATTTTCAAAATCCAATCAATCTTGGCAAGTTTTATTGTAAATCACGTGATTAGTATTAATCTAATCACTCTGGTGCATACGGATGCTCTGATACCAACTGTGACAACCCCACTCGAGATAATTCCGTACTATCACCTAAACCACTCCATTTGGTCAATAAGCGATAATAAAGAATCATCTTGTTGAGTGTTGCCGGGTTTACACCCGGTAAATCACTTGACAACACAGAGAGGATCGAACGTATGCATTAAAACTCCCACGAAGGAGAGTCCAGAGTGCCTTACAAATTAATATCAAATCCCCGTAGGGTCCATTATTACAACATAGTTCTTTGACATGGAAGTAAATGGTTCAGAGTTTATTGAAAACAGCGGAAGATAACTAAACGGTACGATCACATCATAGGAGGCCTGTCCATGATGCAATCACTCTTCGTCATCCACCCATTCCAGCTCCCAGCCGGGTGGGAGTTCTCCGGGCCACACATCACATGCATTACCTGGAAACAACATGTATAAAGCAAGGCTGAGTATACTAATACTCAGCAAGACTTACCTGTCTAAAAGAAAGATTTTACCTCTAATCATGCAAGGCTTTTGGCTTGTGGGTTTGTTTGCCAAAAAGCTACTAAGTAGTGAATCCTTACTTTCACATTTTAGCTCAAGTTCTAGTAGAAGCCATCATTACTAGATAAGCAACTATTGCAACCAAAGTTGTACAAACAATTAATCAAAGTGATAATCTTCACAAAGTTCCATCATAAAGGGATATCATGGCCAGTCGGGTAAGTAGTCTCAGATGACGGTGAGAGGCCGACAATCGATTGATTCAAAAACCTTGCAAGGTGGACCTAAACACACGGGAGGTGTCCTCACTAAGAGTTCACCAACCAGGCAGTTCCTGTCATTCTTCGGTTTGGGGATAATAGCTCACAGTCTTAAGTACAATGTTTATCTGGGCTACGCCACTAAGGTCACCCAGCCTCACGCATGCACTCGGGTGGCGAGCCCGGGGCCGCAACCCTAAGAGTAGTGATAGTAAAACCCCGTACCGCGTCATTTAGGTACTAGGCTTACCATGCCCATTTCCGACAAGTGTTTAGTACTTTCAAACACTTAACCAACGAAGCCATTGGACTAGAGCCCAAATCCCATGCTCTTACCACATGAGCAATCCATTTAATCAATATGGTGAGTCCATAAAGGAGATCCTATTCTCGCGAGTGACGAACATCACTCGACTTGTACCGTATCCTTATAGCATAGCAACTAGCATAACCATAGGCTAGTAAAAACAATCAAAAGGTACTTAAGGATAATGCATCTAAGTTTCCATTCAACTCCTGAACGTAAATGGACATAGTAATTCAAGAGAGAACATGAGAAACTTTAAAAGTAAAACATAGGTGAATGTTAAACCGGGGCTTGCCTTCATCAGCACAAGCAGACACACAACCTTCCGAACTTTGGTCCGGGTCTTGCTCTACGGTCACGTAGTGCACGTCTCCTCCTGCTCTCTCGTCCTCGTCAGCCGGCACGAGCGTGTAGCTACTGTCGGGGACTTCTACACGGGGAATGCAATGCAGTGATTAGGACGGTGATTAATTTAATTTAATTAACAAACAGTAGCAAACAGCCACTAGGAGTATATGGTTGGCCATATTCACCTTAACAAAAGTATTTAAACATTTTTCCTTTTAAAAGATAATCAAAAAGCTTATTTAGTCTTCTCTTTAAGGTGATTGTGTGCACATCTATAAAAGAATATTTACTTTAAAACAAACAGCAAGGAAAGTTACTTTTATGCCACAAATTACTTTCCTAACTCATTTATATAACTCATGCATGAAGGGATTTATTTTTCCTATTTTTCCTTCACTAGATTAATCTAGTTTGCACCCTTTTAATCAACCAATCCCACTTCAAACTTGCCCAACAGTTCCAACTGGTCCTACTGACCAGGGAACACTCATTTGGACAGCAAGCCACAAGTTTGAGCCACTGAAATTAATACACACAAATAAAAGCATTACTAGCTAGCAACAAAAAGATTAATGCATATAAAAATAAATATAACAGTAATGGGGCCACACTTTCTCTTACACATGCTCTGGCCTAAAACAAGCCTAAGAAACCAACAAATACACCTAGAGCTATTATAGATCTTGATCTCAACATTTATGAATAAAAACAAGCATCAATTAGGAAATAATATTTCTAACAGAGATAAAATCATGGTAAATTCACCAAAGTTGTATTTTAGCATAACATGACAATATCCAGAAGTTGAGCTAAAAAATAATTATATTTTAAGCTACAAAAATCATCGAGGCAGATTTGTCAATATCACAAGATAATTTATATAAGACGATTCCTTCAGTAACTTTGTGCAATTTTTGGCACAGATCCTAAACATGCTAGTTCCCAAAACATATCCAAAATCCAGCTCAAGATAATGTATGGATTTTGTAGAAACATAGATCTAGGGATTTCACATTTCAATTTTTCAAGCAAAAACTAGAACTCAAAAGTATATACATGCTTTAGAGAAGTTGTAGTTTTAGTTACACGGAGCACAACAAAATTGGGTTTGAAAGTTTTGGATTTTTCTGTGATTTGTTATGGATTTTACAAGTTGCAGCTGAAACACTCAAAGGGGTAAGAAACGTTTTTGCAAACCGAACCCTGGAAAGATCGGAAGCCTCACAACCATACCCTTGGTCTGCACAAAACACCCTGGACAAAGCTTGGGCCTTGCAATGTGGTCCCTGGACTAAGGGGGGCGGCACGGCTGGCCAAAATCCGGCGAGTTGCTCGCCAGAGAGGGTCGGGGAAGTGGCTGGGGAGGCTCTAGGAGTCGCAAGGAATCGATTTTTGTGCGTACACGTGGCGGGGAGAGGGCCGGCGGGTGGGCACGGCGGACGCCGGCGGCGGCGGTCGCTGGAGGCCTTGCTTCGGCGAGCCGGCGGCCTGACCTGGACAGCAATCGAGTGTGGGAGCTCCAGTCGGTCCTAGGGAAGGTATTGGTAGCACGGTTTTGGCAGCAACACGGCCGGAGCACGGGGTTCACTGTGGCACCAGAGGTGGCGGCAATGGTGGCCTGGTGGCGTTGTGCTCCCTCGCGTGAAGGACGGTGATGTGCTTTTATAGCCGAGCTTCGAGTCGGTGGGAAAGTTTGCTTGCATACCAAGGCGAGGGGAGGCAGTACAGGGCACGACATGGGTAGTGGGGCGACAACGACGTGCGTGGGCGCAGGCCGTGTACGGCGGTGCGGCCGTTGGTTGGGCGGCGTGGCGTGGACGCGCGCGGACCGGGAGAGCGAGGGCGGTGGCATGGAGGTTCCGAGAGCGGCGCATGGACCCACGGATCCAACCCGACCTCAGCGTGCGGCCCAGCGGACCATAGCGCGGTGGCGGTGACGCCGGCGTGGCACGCGCGTGCTCTGGAGCGCCGTGGTACCACCCCGACTTTGCCTAGCACTGTTCAGGCGGGTTTTTCTCACATTTTCCCAACAGAAGTGGTCCAAATGCTCAATAGCAAAGTTGTAGATCATCTGACCCTCTACAACTTTTACAAAAGCCGTATAGGGTTTTGATCAATGGATTTTGCATAAAACGCAGTAGAACCTTGCAGAATTCTCGGCTCCAATGAATAGTGCCTGGAGGTGTTGACCTGCATTTTTCACCAATTTGCACTTCAAATCAGCAATGCCACTCAACATGAAAGTTGTGTCCCTCGACAAAATACACAACTTTTACATTGGAAGATTTTGAAGTGTTTAGGTGAAATTTGGAGAACGCGGCAAAAGTTCCGACTGACACTGGAGGGCAAAGGGGTGTTCAAGGGGTTTTGAGTAGGGTTTGACCAAGGGTTGACCAAAAGGGGTCATTAGGGGTTGTTGGTGAAGTTTTTGAGGTGATGGCCCAGGTTGACTGTCGTTTGACCAAAGTCAACTCGGTTGACTGGATCATTAGGGTTAATAAACCCGGCTGAAAACCTGGGGCGTCACATCTAGCCCGCCGGTCTCCTCGCCGGAGGACGCGTCGCAGCAGACACCGCCGCCGCGGCGGCTGCCGTGCGGGCTCGCCGGCAACTCCTCCCACCCCGACCGAGCCTTCAAGTCGGGCCTAGGAGACCCCCGGGGCACCCTCCGCCCGCTCCCGGCCGGCCACGGCCGCCGGCCTTGCCGGAATTGCGCCGCCCACCCCCTGAGGATCCAATTACAGATCCCAAGATCTTCCTAGGGGCCAAGCTGCAAAGTAAAGGCATTTTTGTAAGGAATCAAAACCTCCAGGGACCTCCATGCAAATCAGTTTCCAAAATAGTGTTGGCTGTTTTGCTAAAACTTGTGAAATCCATAGAAAATCATAGAAAATCAGAAAAATGTAAACTAGATTTTGTTGGATTCCTCGTAAAGAACCCTACAACTCTAGTAAAGCATGACCATAGTCTCACTCATAGTTTTTGCATAAAAATACAAAACCGATAAACCTAGATCTGTTGTATCTCAAAATCTACATGGGCTCTGTGGTTAAACTTTGGATATGTTGTGTGTTATGCCAAGCCTAGCTTTTGTACCGAAAATTGCACAAAGTTACTGTGTAGATCTTTTTATATGATTTATTTTGTATTTATGCAGAATCGGTCTAAATGATTTTTGTAGCAAAAAATAAATAGATTTTTGTGCTCAACTTCTGCATGTGACCTTGTTATGACAAAAATGCACCTCTGGTGAATTAATCTCATTTTTATAATTTTCATAAATCTGTATTCTTGAAATATGCTTGTTAGCATCTATAGGTTATAGGTTGCATGCCTAGTTTATATTTGGACCAGAGACCTTGTTTGAGAAAGTTGGAATCATTTTGATGTGTATTTATTTTTGTATGCATTTCTCTTTTTGTGGTAGCTAGACTTTGTTATTTTCGGTATATTTAATTTCCTAGCTATCCTAAAGCATGCATGTGTGTGCAGTGCCTTTGTTTAAGCTCATAGTGCTTCATAACACACCTCACTAAATTTCAGTAATTTATTTTATGAATAAAGGCAATGGAAACTATATTAAGCGTAATTCTAAATTAAATGGCAAAAATCATAAACCACACCCTAATAACCTTGTGTGTGTAATGTAAATTATTCTAAAAGGTTAAGACCAACCCCTTGCTGTTTGTGAAATTTCAATTAATTTATTTACTTAAATTGTACAGTCACTATCAAAAAGAATAATTAATATAGAGCTGTATATTGTTCCTTTTTGGAAGAGTATGCTGAATGTATTTCTTATCTAGGTGATTGTGGTCAACCATGCACCCCATGATTGTCATTTATTGTTTGTAATTAATTAAATTAAAAACCACCATTTAGATCTTGCATTTGCATCCTTGTGTAGATCTTCCTGACGGTAATTGTACGCTCATGCCAGAAGGAGGAGACGAAGGTGCTGTCGGTGAGCTGCAGCACGTGTTCGTAGCTCAAGATCTGGACCCAAGTCCATAAGGGCCCAAGGCAAACCTTGCCAGCGAAGGCAAGTCCTGGATAATTAACCCTATCTATAAATTATGCAATTACCTTTGCTATGATTGTGCATTTACGTTTCAGGAGTTTAATTGAAACCCTAGATGCATGATCCTTAGGTACCTTTGCTCTACCACTAGAATGCTAGGTCGATAGCTGCTATGTTATAGGACTGGTACAAGTCGAGTGATGCTTGTCACTCGTGAGAATAGGTTCTTATGTTGGAATCATAAGATCTTGATAAATGAATTGCTCATGTGGTAAGAGCATGTGATTTGGGATCCGGTCCAGTGGCTTTCGTGGGCTAAGCTTTTGAACGTACTAAGCACTTGTCGGGAATGTGTTGACGGTGAATTTCCTTTAACCTAGAGTACTTGTTATACATTGGTTTCGATTATGATTTGCAACTAACCGGCCACTAGGCATACTAATGATATAACAAGTTCACACTTGCATGTCGATTTTGGAGTTTGTTGTTTACACAGGAAATCTACGCTAAAGAGGAGACTTTCGGGATAAGTTCACCAAGCACTTTGGAAGAAGATCATGTAGCCCGACAAGAGTCAAGACACGCGATGAACATGACTCCAAATGACCCAAGGACCGAAGCGTCAACGTGCAAGTCTTCAGGGACTCAACCAGAAAACAGCGAAGCTTGCATAGCAAGGATTCAAGCCTTAACCGTGAAGGAAACGACGTCAAAGGCCCACATGCAAGTGCACACAAATAAGGGATCACACGAGAAGCAACCGGGGAGGAAACCGGGGCCGAACCGGGCCGAAATGGCCACGGGCCGGCCGGCTCCGGGCCGACCGGCCCAGCCCACTCCGGGGTCGGTTCGGTCCCCCCCTTTGCCCTAGGTGTTCGTCTATTTATTGCCTCCGCCGCCGTCGGCCGCCACATCGAACAAATCATCCTACCGACGCCAATCACCAGAAAACCGCCGCCGCAAGATGAGGGAGAGAGTTAGATGAGCTCGTCGCAAGGATCAACGCCGGCGGAGAGAAGGAAGCAAGAGGAGGACTCCAAGCCGTTGGCCTAGGGGTGTTCCCAAGCTCCATCGCTGCCATCTTCATCGACGACGTTCTCCGAGTCTCCATCACCCCTATGTGCTTCAATCCGTGTAAGATGATGGGGTAATGTCTCCGTTCATCCCTATGATTAGATGGATACATGCTATGTGATCGCTACTCGATTTGTGGTTTCAATCTATTGTTTTCATGTTGATGATGCTTTGATGATTAAGGTTAGCTACCGTGTTTTTCGGGCGTATGATATCCGCTACTCCCATAGATTCCATCAACATACCGTGTCCATCATAGGTCTAGTCACGAATACCTTCGTGTAGTGACAGTACGAGAGGAGGGAAAGGGCGAAACCGTGGTCACAACCCCCGGTAGATTGGTTTACCGCTTTCGTGTAGTAGATGCATACCATGTTATCCTAGATCCTAGGGAGGGAACGCTTATCTTTCTTGCTCACTCTCTTGTGTTCACCCCTTTACCATCTAGTTTAACCCTAGATTTGTTTGATCAACTTAACTTAGATTAACTTAGGTTAGATTGTCTTTACTTTTAGATTAATACTCTCTTTAAAGGTTTCCTTAGTCAACTAGATTAGTACTTGGTTAAGCGCTAGTAATCCCCTTGCTTCGCGGATTGACAAGAACCTTGGGAATCCTGTAGTGAAAAAGGTGTAGGTCCGTACGCTTGCGGATCGTAGGTGGATACGAGTTTTATCCGTCAACAGAATGGGACCGGTAAGCCTAGTACCTTAACGAGCCGGTGCGGGAACTTACTATTACTAATCTTGAGTAATCACCTACTTGACTAGCTACCGGGGAAGGGGGGGTACATGTGTGAAGCTGGGTGCCTTGCGGGGTATGCCAGATAGCCCTGTACCCATGATGTAAGATTCGATCCCAAGCCGAGGACTTTTGGGAACCTCCTGGTGGTTGCCCATGTGCGGGTACCCTACAGTGTGTTTATGTTTACCTTTCAAGGTTTAAATCAATCGTTTGTCTGCCTCTCACCGTTATTTGAGACTGCTTAATCAACTAGCCATGATATCCCGTAACGATGGAATTTGGTGAATATTATTGTCGGTGTTTTAGACCGGCAAACCTACCAAGGGGGTACCCGAGGCAGTAAATTGTGCGGTGAGGATCGTGATCGTGAGACCGAGAACTCGAAGGTATGCGTAAAGGACATGAGACACAAGATTTATACAGGTTCAGGTCGCCAAGGTGGCGAGCCCTACGTCCTGTTTGAGGGATCAAGTATGGCACCCTGCGCTTGGTGTTGGATTGTTCAGATGCCCGGCTAGGTACCCGGCCCTCCTTTATATAGTCCAGGGGGTGGGTTCCTAGTCGGTTACAAGGCAGGAGTCCTAGTAGGATTACACGGAACGAGTCCTAGTAGGATTACAGGGGAATTCTAGTACGAGTCCGTCTTCTTCCTTCCTTGCATGAGTACCCGGGGAGTATGCCCGACAAGCCCCCGAGCACATTGTAGTCGAGAGTAGTAGTTCGAGTAGTCTTGAAGCCTCTTCGAGTAGTTCTTGAGTGTCCTCGAGCACTGCTTGGAGAAGTCTTCAATAGGACTTGAACTACCGCGAGGCTGGAAGGTGGTCCAGCTCATCAGTCTTGAAGTCGAGATTATATGGAAGTGCAGTTGCAAAATCGCACTCCATATGGAGTAGCCCCGAGCCTTAGGTTGAGTTGCATACTCTAGCTGAGGGTCAATCTTGATTCTGAATCTTCTGTCTTGAAAAATTTGAATGATGGGTGTTGCATACCAGCCCCCGAGCCTTGAAATGATTAGGTAATCAATCCAAGGGTCTTCAGTGTTCGCGAAAGCCGTCATCCGAGTACTCTTGCAGCGTGTAACCCCCGAGATAAGAGAGCCGTATGAGCCACATCAAGTAGTTATTGGTGCGGAGCCCCCGAGCTTGAGAGTGAACGAAGCATGCTGAAGCTGAAGTTATCCTCGTGTAGTATGTTGAGTGCAGCCCCCGAGCTGGAGAGATTCCGAGTAGTAATTTGGCATCGAGCCATGGAGCTTGAGAAGTAGCCGTGCCGTCAGAGCGGACTTTAGGTGCGACCAAAGTCGACTTTAGATGCCGGCAGTGCAGACTTTAGAATGCGACTTAAAAACCGAAGTCGACTTTGTGATGCCGCGTGGAGCGGACTTTGAGTTGCGACTGAAGAAGTCGACTTTAGATTGCCGCGTAAAGAGGACTTTAGATGCGACTGCAGTAGTCGACTTTGTGCCACGCGGGGTGGACTTAAGATGCAAAAAACGAAAAGCACTTTCCGGAAAGCCAAAGCGAATGAAAAATCAGAGAAAACGAATAGTTTTGCCGCCGGAGCGGGCTTAAGATTGCGAACAAAGTCGGCTTGTGCCACCAAAGTGGGCTTGGATGCGACCGTTAGCGTCGACTTGTGCCACCGGAGTGGGCTTGGGTGCGATCGTTAGCGTCGACTTGTGCCACCGGAGTGGGCTTGGGTGCGACCGTTAGCGTCGACTTGTGCCACCGGAGTGGGCTTGAGTACCTGAGCCATGGATTTCAGACCCAAGGTACGATTGCCGCTAGAGCGGGCTTGAAGGTGCGACCGGAGTCGACTTGTGTGCCTGGGCCATGGAGTTCAGACCCAAGGTATGGTTGCCACCGTAGTGGACTTGAAGGTGCGACCGGAGTCGACTTTAGGTTGCTGCACGGAGCGGATTTAGAATGCGACTTTAGAAGTCGACTTTAGATTGCTGCGTGTAGCGGACTTTAGAAGCTGCCTCCTTGGGATAGCCCCCGAGTTGATGAAGTACGCTCGTGGTGACTTGATTGATATAACCCAAGAGTAGTCAGCAGAGTGTAGCTCCCGTGAAAACCCGTTGAGAAGCGTACACAAATGAGTAGTCGGCAATTAGTCCTACATGATAAGGAGAACAAGCCAAGAAAAGAAAACAATAATCACTTAAATAAATGACTTAGCTGTTGCTGCCTAGGCAGGCTGTTGATGAAGCCGTGGCGGTCGGTGATGGAGCCGCGACGGTTGTTGCTGAAGTTGACTAGTCAGAGTTGATTCCGACTAGTTGTGTGACACCCTAAAATTCCATCACTAAAATTACTTAGCAACTTAAATTAGTCTTAAGGATTTAAGGAGATTAAATTGCTATTTAAATTGAGCTCTAAAAATATTAAAGATAATTTAATAAACTTAGAGACAACAAGTGTGTGTGTACATCATCAGTTGGCTTGCATGGTTTTTGGTTGCTTGTGTGGTTTCTAAAAAGTTTACAAAATTCTTGAGAAAAGTTTGAAAAAGTTTGAATTGAATTTGAGATGAAAAATGATTTGAAAATGAAGTTTGAAAAAGGAAAAAAAAAAACAAAACCGCACCGGCTCCTTTTCGACCCAGGCGGCCCAACCCACCCCCGCGCCAGCCCACCACTCCCATTTCCCTTTTTCTTTTACCCCGCGGCGCCGACAGCCGGGGCCCACCTGTCAGCCTCCCCTCTCCCCTTCCTTTCTTCTTCCTCGCGCCGACCCCTCCCCGAGCCGCGCCGCCGCGCGATTCCCGCCGCGCCCGGCCGCCTCCCCGCCTTCCTTTCTTCTCTTTGCGATCATTTAAGGCAATTAACCTTCCCGTGATCAAGTAGGGCCGTTTCTTTCCATCCTTTAACCCTAGCCGTGATGGCCGCGGCCATCAATGGCAAGGCGCCGGCCGTCCCGACCCCTACCCGCCTCGCCTTCCATCCTCGGGTCCTTTTTAAGCTCGCGCACGCACCCCTGTGCCTCCCTTTGCCTCTGCAACCCCGCTAACGCGCACGCACGAGCACCACCTTCACCGCGCCGCCGCCCTCGGTTCCCGCCGCCGCCGTCGATCCGTCGCCGCCGGTGAAGGGCTAGACCCCCGCCCCGTTTTCTTTGACCTTTGGGATCGCTAGGAGCTTGACAAGCTCGTGTTGCCGCGAGTCTTCGTCCCCGACGCCCGTGGCGCCGCGCCCCGAGCTCACCGAGCGCCGCCCGAGCCGCCGCCGTCGTCAAGCCCCTCTCGCTGCCGCCTCCTCTCCACCCATTGGCCCGTCGTCATCCCCCCCGTGCGTGGTAAGCAAAATCCCCCGCCCAATTCCCCTCCTTTTCACGCTCGCAGCGTCCCCGCGGGCTCGCCGGAGCGCCCGCGCCGCCCCCTTACGGTGCCGGCCGCCGGTGAGGCCCAATCGCTCCCCGTAGACCTCACGAGCACGTGCGCAAGCTTCCCCGCGACATTTTGCCCCAACCCGTGGACAAAGTGATGGCCGGGAGCGCCGTAGAGAGCTAGCGCCGCGAGCTCCCGCCGCGCGCGCCGCCGCCCTCCCGGCGTCGTCGCCGCCGCCCGCCGCTTGCAAGCATCCAGGGCCGTTTGATCTCGCGCGCACGGCCAGGATCACGTACCCCTTCGCGTTTTAAGGATGGTCCACCGTGGGCTTGTGGACCGCGCCCACGACCGGGTCCAAGGTGCGCGCGCGCGTCGCCCGCCGTTGGATCTGAGATCCACGGTGCGGCTGCGGCCCTTTTTCTTAAGAGCCCCTGAGTTTTCAAACTTTAGCAGGCCGGTCCTTCCACCTTTAAGAATCTTCACGGATAGGTCCTGGTTTTTGCAATCTAGCCCCTGTCTACCCAAGATAATAGTGTTAGAGGTCCTTTTCTTGAGTTTTAGCACCTAGGCCCTTTAGTTTTTATATAAAATTATGTTTTAGCCCCTGATTTTATTTATAAAAGCCCTGTAAACTTAGTTTTCTTGCAGATAGGCCCCTGTAAACTGTTTTTAATCATATCTTTTTCATTTTAACTCCGTTTTTAGCGTTCTATATATCAAAGTGATCGTCTCGACGAGCAGAATCTTTTAAACAGTAAATTTACCAGTTTTGTTACTGTTTGGTGTACTGTTTTGTTTATGGTTTGTTATCCATGTTTGACTTGTAGATATCGTGCCTGTTTCGTCTGAGCTCCCTGTCGGAGGTGATAAGGAAGAGCCTGTCTTCGAGGAGGATTTCACCCAGCTCGTAGAGGAAGGCAAGTGGCTTTCCCCCTCTGCATAATCTTTTTGAACCTATGACACTGCATGCTAAACAATGTTTACTATTCCTGTTGTTATGCATAAATCTGATGGGCAAACACCTAGCTAAGGACTTGACTAGATGCTTTACCACTTTACCTTGATCAACCCTGTTTAAACAAATGTTTGGGGTAGATAAATGCTTAGTTTGCTCTACATGAGTTTGGTTATGCTTTGTTTATGTTATACATCTTAGTTTTGCTTATAAATGTGTTTGTGCTTAAAACAAGATAACTTGATTCATAATTGGAACATGGAGAACCACCCAAGATAACAGTACAACCACAATCCACATGGCTCTGGCTTAGCCGATTAATTAGGAGAGTGGGTTAGCTGATAGCTCTTTTCCGAGAGGGGCACAGGGGGCCGGAGTTGAAGGGGTATAGCCCGGTCCTTTTGGGGTAGCAGCCTTGGCTAAGGTGTTGACCACTAGGGAGCGTTATGGCCCGCTCCGCTGCT
The DNA here is from genome assembly GCA_947561735.1 of Cenchrus americanus. Taxonomy (NCBI): domain Eukaryota; kingdom Viridiplantae; phylum Streptophyta; class Magnoliopsida; order Poales; family Poaceae; genus Cenchrus; species Cenchrus americanus. Next base: position 36,963,793 of record OX387244.1, on the reverse strand, counting down.
GTAACTGTTGCGGGTTGTTGGTTTCTCTTCTTTCCTTTGTAAAGGCTTCGTAGTGGACCCCAAGCCACTCACCTTGGAAGTGTTTAAGGGTCTAGCTAACCCGGGCAAGATGGGGAACACGAACTGTGGGTAAAGTGTACAACCTCTGCAGAGTGTAAAACTGATCGATCAGCCGTGCTCACGGTCACGAGCGGCTTGGACCCTCACATGATTAATAAACTTGAAGACTAATGCAAATCATGGGTTGGTGGTTTGGTTTGAGGTTTCTTTTGAGGTTAAGTGGGTTGGTATACACTTACACCTAGTAATTAGTGCTTGCTAATAAAACTTGACCAACTTATAAAATGCTTACCGCTGTGAACCATAGCCTATCCTTGATAGCCTTGCATTGTTTCCCCCACTTGCTGAGCTCCAACCATAAGTGTGCTCACCCTTGCTTACCGCTGTTCAGAGGAGAACGTCGGAGGCGAGGACGAGTACTGGAGTGACTTCGAAGAGTTCTAGGCATGCGGATCCCCCAGTCATCATGCCTGTGGAAGACAACGATGGAGTTGCTCGTCGTCGTTTAGTTATCGTCGTGTTCGGACCTTCGAGTCCACCCCTATGGATGTAATAATGGTTATCATACTGGTTTAAACTCTTGTACGTTTTATTACAACAATGGTATTACTCTCGTTTTGTCTATCATGTGTGTGTAAATGATCCTGGCGCACATATGAGATGCATTCGGTTTTCCTTGTAAAATCGGGTGTGACAAGTTGTTGGGGGCGTGACTGCGGTTCTCGACTAGTTTGGAAAACTAGTCGAGATGAATGGTCGATGGGATGCGACCGGAAGACGACGTCGTGGTGGCGTGCGGCGTACTCGAAGTAGAGCCAGTGTTGCCGTGAGACAAGTAGTCACGACGCACGGTGTGGCTGAAGTAGAGCCAACGTGGCCGCAAGACGAAGTCGCGGCGCACGGAGTAGTCGACGATGAGCCGTGTGACGGCCCGCGCGACGTGCCGAGGCACCCGGACGCGCGGCGTTGGCGAAGTAGTCGACGATGAGCCGTGTGACGTGCCGAGGCACCCGGCCGCGCGACGTAGGTGAAGTAGTGGACGACAAGCGATGAGCCGCGTGACGTGCCGAGGCACCCGCACGCGCGGCGTCGGCGAAGTAGTCGACGACGAGCCGCGCGACGTGCCGAGGCACCCGAACGCGCGGCGGAGGCGAAGTAGTCGACGACGATCCTGCACGAGGCGGAGTAGTCGACGACGAGCAGCGCAAGGAGCCATGCAATGAGCCGCGCGATGTGCCGAGGCACCCGGTCGCGTGGCGTAGGCGAAGTAGTCGACGACAAGCGATGAGCCGCGCGACGTGCCGAGGCACTCAGACGTGCGGCGTAGGCCAAGTAGTCGACAACGAGCCGCGTGACGATCCGCGTGACGAGCCGCGCGACGTGCCGAGGCACCCGTACGCGCGCGCGGAGGCGTAGTTGTCGACGACGAGCGTGCGCGAGGCGGAGTTGTCGACGACGAGCCCGCGTGAGGCGGAGTAGTCGACGACGAGCCCGCGCGACGAGCCGTGTGACGAGCCGCGCGACGTGCCGAGGCACCCGGACGCGCGGCGGAGGCGAAGTAGTCGACGACGAGCCTTCGCGAGGCGGAGTAGTCGACGACGAGTGGCGCAACGAGCCACGCGACGAGCTACGCGACGTGCCGAGGCACCCGGTCGCGCAGCCGTAGGCGAAGTAGTCGACGACAAGCGATGAGTCGCGCGACGTGCCGAGGCACCCCGACGCGCGCGCGTAGGCGAAGTAGTCGACGACGAGCCGCGCGACGATCCGCGTGGACGAGCCGCGCGACGTGCCGAGGCACCCGGACGCGCGCGGAGGCAAAGTAGTCGACGACGAGCCTTCGCGATGCGGAGTTGTCGACGACGAGCCCGCGCGAGACGGAGTTGTCGACGACGAGCGGCGTGACGAGCCGCATGACGAGCCGCGCGACGTGCCGAGGCACCCGGCCGCGCGGCGTAGACGAAGTAGTCGACGACAAGCGATAAGCCGCGCGACGTGCCGAGGCACCCGCACGCGCGGCATAGGCGAAGTAGTCGACGACGAGCCGCGCGACGATCCGCGTGACGAGCCGCGTGGACGTGCCGAGGCACCCGCACATGCGGCGGAGGCGAAGTAGTCGACGACGAGCTCGCGCGAGGCGGAGTTGTCGACGATGAGCCCGCGCGACGAGCCGCGTGACGAGCCGCGCGACGTGCCGAGGCACCCGACGCGTGGCGGAGGCGAAGTAGTCGACGACGAGCCGCGCGAGGCGGAGTAGGTGACGACGAGCGGCGCGACGAGCCGCATGACAAGCCGTGCGACGTGCCGAGGCACCCGGCCGCGCGGCGTAGGCGAAGTAGTCGACGACAAGCGATGAGCCGCGCGACATGCTGAGGCACCCAGACGCACGGCGTAGTCGAAGTAGTCGACGACGAGCCGCACGACGATCCGCGAGACGAGCCGCGCGACGTGCCGAGGCACCCGGACGCACGGCGGAGGCGAAGTAGTCGACGACGAGCCTGCACGAGGTGGAGTAGTCGACGACGAGCGTGCAACGAGCCATGCGACGAGCCGCGCGACGTGCCGAGGCACCCGATCGTGCGGCGTAGGCGTAGTAGTCGACGACAAGCGATGAGCCGCACGATGTGCCGAGGCACCCAGACGCGCGGCGTAGGCGAAGTAGTCGATGACGAGCCGCGCGACGATCCGCGTGACGAGCCGCGTGACGTGCCGAGGCACCCGGACGCACGGTGGAGGCGAAGTAGTCGACGATGAGCCTGCGTGAGGCGGAGTAGGCGACGACGAGCGGCGCGACGAGCCGCATGACGAGCCGCGCGACGTGCGCAGGCACCCGGACGCCCGGCGGAGGCGAAGTAGTCGACGACGAGCCTGCGCGAGGCGGAGTAGTCGACGACGAGCTTGCGCGAGGCGGAGTAGTCGAAGACGAGCGGCGCGACGAGCCGCGTGACGAGTCGCACGACGTGCCGAGGCACCCGGATGCACGGCGGAGGCGAAGTAGTCGACGACGAGCCCGCGCGAGGTGGAGATGTCGACGACGAGCGGCGCGGACGAGCCGCCTCACGAGCCGCGCGATGTGCCGAGGCACCCGGACGCGGGGCGGAGGCGAAGTAGTCGACGATGAGCCTGCGCGAGGCGGAGTAGTCGACGACGAGTCTGCACGAGGCGGAGTAGTCGACGACGAGCTTGTGCGATGCGGAGTAGTCGACGACGAGCGGCGCGACGATCCGCGTGACGAGCCGCGAGACATGCCGAGGCACCCGGATGCGCGGCGGAGGCGAAGTAGTCGACGACGAGCTCGCGCAAGGCGGAGTTGTCGACGACGAGCGGCGCAACAAGCCGCGTGACGAGCCGCGCGACGTGCCGAGGCACCCGGACCGCGGCGGAGGCGAAGTAGTCGACGACGAGCCTGCGCGAGGCGGAGTAGTCGACGACGAGCGGCGCGATGAGCCGCGTGAGGTGCCGAAGCAACCGGAAGTGCGGCGTAGGAAAATTGATTCCGCTTTGACAAGAGCAAGGCGACTTGCTTCAATGGATCTCGGCGAGTCGACGAGTAGATTGATCTTGTTGACGAGGGTCCTTCGAATTCGCCCGGTGGTGATGATCACCCCTACCTGGCGCACCAGCTGTCGGTGTTTTAGACCGACAAACCTACCAAGGGGGTACCCGAGGTAGTAGATTGTGCGGTGAGGATCGTGATCGTGAGACCGAGAACTCGATGGTATGCGCAAGGACACGGGACACAAGATTTATACAGGTTCGGGTCGCCAAGGTGGCGAGCCCTACGTCCTGTTTGAGGGATCAAGTATGGCGCCCTGCGCTTGGTGTTGGATTGTTCAGATGCCCGGCTAGGTACCCGACCCTCCTTTATATAGTCCAGGGGGCGGGTTCCTAGTCGGTTACAAGGCAGGAGTCCTAGTAGCATTACACGGAACGAGTCCTAGTAAGATTACAGGGGAATTCTAGTAGGAGTCCATCTTCTTCCTTCCTTGCATGAGTACCCGGGGAGTATGCCCGACAATTATTGCTTGAATTAATTATTTGTACAATTCTTGATTGAATTAGTTAGCACACCTAGAAAAGATAATCCACTATAATTTGTGCTAAAATATTGAAAGTAAGGACATGCTCTTTGTGGCTTTTCAGCAATAGAGCTTCCCAGACCAGAATGCCTTTCATGGATAGAGTTTGGTGATGTAGTTATCACCCGACGGTTAAGTCTAGCTGAGTATCAGTATACTCAGCCTTGCTTCAAAAATGTTGTTGCAGGTGTTGTTTGACCTGGTGAGATTTCCAACCGGCCGTCCGTGATGCCATCACACCTCGTCATCCAGCAGGGATGGGTGGATGACGAGGTGTGATGGCATCACAGACGGCCTCATGTGATGTTACCGTTGTGCTAGTTTCTTTATTGAAGGACCGATACGGCGAACCAGAGAGGGGGGGGGGGAGTGAATGGGAGCCGATACAAATTCTTCTCGAAGAAGATGGAACCTCCAACAAGATGAACACGACTTCCAACACACGTCTCCGACTCACTACCCAAGTTGGCCAAGCACATGTAGCCACTGGAGTGTCACTGGACCTAGGAACCAACACACAATCTTCCGACCCGAGAACGCAGCGGAACACCAAACCTCGAGTCCACTGACCAACACCGGTCAGACCGGTGAGCACCACCGGTCAGACCGGTCCCTGCTGGTGAAACTTGCCGATTTCCACTAAGTGGCTCCACACCGTTCAGGCTGGTGCAACACACCGGTCAGACCGGTCACAACCAGAAAGCCCCAAATCACCAAACAGGCCAACCGACCTCCAAACTGACCCAAACTCGAAACAGCCTCCTCAACACAGACAACAACAGAACTCACCTAGACGTTCACCCGAGCAAAAACCCACCAAGGGTTGCACCCGGCCGACCTGGTCAAGAGCACAGTCGACCGTGTAGCTCGGGCAGCTCGGGATGAACAAAGACCCGCGGGTCAACTCCCCCAAATCCAAACTTCGATCCCCCGAATCGCTGCACAGACTTGAACAAGACTTTGGGGATAATAGGAACACCTCATGAGGAGTCCATAGCCAAGTTTAATCCCACCAAAACTTGTCGAAAAAGGAGGAATCGAAGAAATCCCACTAAGAACACCTCTAACCCTAGAACTCGGAAAAACCCCAAAATCGAGCCCCTTTACTCACGGATTTGGGAGGGGAATCACAGCCCAAAGAACCACGAAGGGTTCCCACAAATTTCCCCCATCAAATCCTCAAGAGCAAGGTCCCGAAAACAACCCAATGAAATCACCAAGAGAGGGCTCCGAAAATCACCACCAAGAACAACCGGGAACAACACATCCAAACCTTGAGGAACCACGCCGAATCATCTATACATGCCACAAAGGTTCATACAAGGTCTAGCTTGCCGCCCGATCATCCAACCCTCTCAACAAGATCTCACCATGAAGCTCTCAAGCTAGTCCTATGGAAGTCCTAAGAAAATAGGAAGGGAAAATAGGAAAGCAAATGAACTAGGGTTCCAAGAGCTTAGCTGCCATCCTCTCACCTCATGGGTTATATGGAGGCAACCGAAAGTCTAAAATACCCTTTACTAACAACTAGGGATACAAGCCCCTCAAGGACGGTTTTGGAAGTCTTCAAGCTTTCTCCATCGGGCGGATGCCCGGCGACCGCAACCTGCTTGGCCTCGACGCAAGCCTTGCGATCCCGACGCGTGTCTTCCGCTTCGAAGATTTCGGACTGCGTCGTCACACACCGGTCAGACTAGTGCTCCTCACCGGTCAGACCGGTACCAACCGGTCAGACCGGTCAGACCCACCGGTCAGACCGGTCTGGCACTGCTGCAGCACTGTCATCGGTTCTTCGGTCTTGGCTTTGTGGATCAACCAAGGAATCTAGTGGTTTTCTGGTGAACCACCGGAAACCCCGCGAACTCGGTGTGGCCTCCGCCAATCTCCACTTATGACTCAGCTCCCACGTAGTCGCGGCTCGACCTTTGTTTTGAGGCTCAACCAAGAAACCGTCCACGACTTCATCTTGCTGTTCATGCCACCATGCGGCCCCCACTTGACCCCGCTGGCCACCGGGTCCCTCGAACGTAGCCTACTTGTCTTCTCCACACCTGGAGGCCTCACCGGCGACGACCTTTCGCGCTTGTTCTTCACCTGCACCAACACCAGTCAAGCCGCAACCTGCACCTGCAATACTTAGCCAAAAATCAGTCCACACAACGTTGTCAATCACTCATCACACAAGGAAGCGACCATCCACCGGTCCTCGAACCACACACGGTCCTCAATCTCCCCCTTGATGAGTGCATTGACAACACCCACATAAAGTAACAAGAGAGAAAAGAAAGAGAAAAGAAATGAACAAAAAGAAACTCCAACAAGAGATCGAAAGCCAAACAAAGGCAAAGAGCAAGATCACTTGAAGGATACAAGTCTCGGACCCCTTAGGCAAGGGCAACAGCTCGACATATCCGAGACAAAACAGAGCTCAAGCAAAGAGTGCAAACCACCGAAACACAGCTCGAAAAACCACAAGGAGCTCCCCTGCACACATGCAAGCTCCCCCTGAACCAATGCACCTCCCCCTGGACGAATGCATGCAAACCACTTGTAAACTGGGCAGCTGCAACCACTTCAGCTCACACCGGTCAGACCAGTCACCACCACCGGTCAGACCGGTGTCCAACAAGTGCACAGGACTAGCACTCTGACCGGTCAGACCGGTGACCCCGACCGGTCAGACCGGTGCACACCAGAGCCCAGAAATGGCTCGAAACCACCTGAAAACCTTCTAAATGCATCCATCAAGCTATTTCAAGCTCAAACTTCTCCCCCTTGTTGGCAATGCATGAATCAAGCCAAAAATGCAAAACTTTCAAACTAGAGCTTCTCAAATAGACAAAATTCAACAAAAGAAGCTACACATGTCCAAATAAGCAAGTTAGATACTCTATAGCTTCGTATCGACATTAACTACAAGATCACCAAGTTTCACAACCATTGGACGAAGCTAAGATGGATTTGGGCAATTTTGCGAAAAACTTGCCTCTCATGAGCAAAGACCTAAACATGATCAAAGCATATCAAAATGGCAAAAGCCACACAAACTTCATGCTAGGACATCCATTCTAATCATAAGACCATCACAAACACCCACAAGCACCTCATGTCACGTCAAAGCCACCGAGCCATGTGCCTACTTCTATGTATGAGACTTCTCATTGGTAGGCATCATGCAACGGTTTAGCACCCAAAGCAAATTAAATTCAGCCCATATGACATGGGAGCACATTTTACAAGCATTTTACATTTCATTTTCAGATTCATAATTGGTACATGAAATGTCTTTGCGACAAAAAGGAACTTATGCCCCTCCACAAGATAAAACAAGAGGGCTATACATTCATGATGGCAAATGAGCCTTTGGCCCCATATGATCAATAAACTAGCTATCAAACCACAAATTAAGCATAGCAAAGCCACTGAAACATGTCAAGATCATATAAAGGCATTTACACATGAGAGAGCATACATGTGACATTTTTCAAAAACATAGCCATCAACCATGGATTATTCATCAAGATCATCAAGAGCTATGCCAAACTAACCATAGCATACCAAACAAGCTCACAAAGACATAAATAGAATTCCATGGTGAACAATGTATATAGGAGAAGCTTTTCCTATCCAATGCATATGATACAAAATGTATGCAATCTAAGATACAAGGATGCCTATACATCATGTTACATATGCCATGCCAAATGCAAGAAATGCACAAAGGAAACTATACATATGCTACAAAGGAGCTCCCACACACCCAACTCATGAAATCAAATACACACCAAGTTCCCCTCGCAAACGAGTGAAAGTTGCTTGATCTAAGGGTTTGGTGAAAATATCGGCTAGTTGGTCATGTGTGGGTACATGGATCAAAGCTATCTTTCCTTTCTCTACGTTGTCTCTCAGAAAATGATACCCCACTTCTATGTGCTTGGTTTTGGAATGGAGCACTGGGTTCTTGGCAACGCTTATGGCACTAGTGCTATCACATTGAAGTGGGACATGGGTATACTCCTCACCAAAGTCACTCATGGTGTAGGAAATCCAAAGGACCTGAGAGCAACAACTAGCAGCGACAACATACTCGGCCTCAGTAGTGGATTGAGCAACACTCAACTGTTTGCGGGAAGACCAAGACACCAAAGAAGAACCCAAAAACTAGCAAGTCCCAGAAGTGGACTTCCTATCCAACCGACACCCGGCAAAATCTGCGTTTGAAAAACCATGAAGCGCCAAAGAAGAGGACGCAGAGTACCAAAGGCCGAAGTCAGGAGTGTGACACAAGTACCTGAAAATTCGCTTCACTGCTTGCCGATGCGAAGTCCTCGGAGACGCTTGAAAACGAGCGCACAGACATACCGAGAACTGGATGTCCGGCCTTGTCGCCGTCAAGTAGAGGAGTGACCCGATCATGCTTCGGTACTCCTTTTGGTCCACATGTTCACCTTCCTCGTCCGCATCAAGAGCTGTAGTCGTACTCATCGGTGTCGTCATAGCCTTGGAATCCTCCATCTTGAATTTCCGCACAATGTCCTTGGTGTACTTAGCTTGGTGCACAAATGTTCCTTCCTTTGATTGTTTGATTTGTAGCCCGAGGAAGAACTGCAAATCGCCCATCATGCTCATCTCAAATTCCCTGCTCATATCCTCTGCAAACCTTGCAACAAGAGAGTTAGACGAGCCACCAAAGACAATATCATCCACGTACACCTGCACAATCAGGATATCTCTGCCCTACCTGAGTAAAAACAAGGTCTGATCGACCTTCCCCATCTCAAAACCTCTCTCAAAAAAGAACCCCCTCAACCTACCATACCAAGCTCTAGGCGCCTGCTTCAACCCATACAACGCCTTCCTCAACTTGTACACCCGGTGGGGGTACTTCTCACTCTCAAACCCCGGAGGTTGCCTCACATACACTTCTTCCTCCAACGCACCATTCAGGAAAGCACTCCTCACATCCATTTGGTGCAACTTGAACCCTTTAGCCACAGAAAAGGCTAGAAGGATCCTAATTGCCTCCAAACAGCCTACGGGAGCAAAGGTCTCCTCGTAGTCGATCCCCTCCTTCTGACTGAACCCCTGAGAAACAAGCCTCGACTTGTTTCTCACCACTTCACCTTTCTCTCCCTCTTTGTTCTTCCACACCCACTTTGTACCAATCGGCTTACACCCTGGGGGAGGGTCAACCAACTCCCAAACCTGATTTCTCTCAAAGTTCTCCAACTCCTCATGCATCGAATTAACCCAATTGTGATCAGATAGTGCATGTCCAATGTCTTTGGGCTCAAAAGTAGCAACAAATGCAGCATGATCGAAATGAGAATTGTTCCGACCCTCGACCGTGTAGTGCGTTCATTCATGTCGCCAATGATCCTCGAAGCTGGGTGATCCACTTGTACTCGCCGGGGAGGTTCTCGCCTTGATGCTACCTCCCCCTCAACAACAGCTTCTCCTCATTCTTGATTTGTCGTCGTAGGTGTAGGAGAGGGTCCGTCCACCACCGTAGTCGAAGTAGTGGGTACATGTTCAGCCGGGGGCACCACACCGCCATCTTCATCGTCTCCATGTTCATGCTCCTCCTCCTGAAAGATCTCCTCGCTAAGCTCATCATCACCTGCACACTCACAGACAAGCTGACTACGTGGTTGTGTTTCGTCGAAGGTTACCTCACAATTCTCCACGATTTGGTTAGTTTCAAGATTGAGCACACGATATGCTCTAGAATGAGATGCATAACCAAAGAAAATGCCATCGACAGACCTAGCCTCAAACTTATCCAGCTTCGTCCCTTTCTTCAAAATGAAACACTTGCAACCAAAGACATGGAAGTGACTCACCTTGGGTGTGCGACCGTGCATCAACTCGTAGCATGTTTTCTTCTTATGCACCCTAAGGTAGATCCTGTTCGACACATAGCACGCGGTATTCACCGCCTCAGCCCAAAACCTTCTCGGAGTCCTATGCTCATCAAGCATCGTCCGAGCCATCTCGCACAAGGTCCTGTTCTTCCTTTCCACAACACCATTCTGGGGAGGCGTATACGGACTCGAAAACTGGTGTTCAAGACCCAAGTCATGGCAAAAGGTTTCAAAACGAGAGTTTCTGAATTCTGAGCCATTGTCACTGCGGATTGCTCGTATGGCATCTCCGTGCCTCTCGTTCCTCAACCTCAAGACTAGATCTCGAACAAAACCAAACGTCTCCCCCTTATCCTCGAGAAAGAACACCCACGCATACCGAGAGTAGTCGTCCACCACTACAAGGACATACCACTTCCCACCCGCAGATCGCACACAAGCTGGGCCAACAAGGTCCATATGGAGCAGCTCGCATGGACGCTCAGTCATCACATCGGTGAGAGGCGGGTGAGAAGAGGCTACCATCTTGGCATGCCTACACTGTCGTATGGACCTCCCTGGGCCCACTACTTCGGTGGGTACCAGGACCGACTACTCGGTGGGCCCCTGGGACTACCCGACTTGCGCTGCACGGCACCTGATGGCGTGAAGCACAAGGACTACAGAGGAGAAGTACTCGGTTAGGAAGCTATACATGTCCCGCGCTGTATAGAGGACTCCTAGACGTACTCGACTAGTACTCTCTCCCTGAACCGACCTGTAACCCTGCCTCCCGGACTATATAAGGCGAGGCAGGAACCCCTCTCTCGATCATCTCATCTCACGGCGTAAGATTGCATCATCTTGTAATCGTACCCAATCAATCCAGAGCTACACAACATACAGGACGTAGGGTATTACGCACCTCGCGGCCCGAACCTGTCTAAATTGTGTGCCACGTGTCTCTTCCTTCGAGTTACCGATCTCGGCGAGGCCACATTCATCTACTTCGGGTACTCCCCTTAGTAGGTTGCCGGTCTAAAACACCGACACCGGCGCGCGCCGTAGGGGCTCTCGCCCGAGATCACATGGCGAACTCGACGGCTCCTGTCTACATAAAGCCAACCGTCGCCTTCAACCACGACGACACCTTCGTCTTCGGCGCCTGGGTCTGCACTGCTGACGGCGTTGGATCCACCAACGCCGCCTCACCATGTCGCCCAACCCGGAGACCGGTTTCGTGACGCATCCTGAAGTAGTCACGGACGAACTCGTCGGCAAGTTCGGCGAAATTTCGCTTTTCGACCAACACGCCGACTTCGAGCTCGGATCCGCCTCCAACTCGAACTCGACGTCTCCGTGGGCTATCGCATGCGAGCCGGCTACCCAGCCGTGGTTTCCCCACCCCGCGAGCGCTCCACGCGTGGCCCCCGCAACCTCAGCAGGGCCCGCACGGAGGCTCCCTCTACGCGCCGGGCCGGCAAGGAGCCCGTACCCGAGTACAACTCGGACTCCGACGCCGCCCCCGGCCACGCCTCGGACTCCAACCCCCCTCCCCGGCTTCTACTCGGACTCCGCGTACGAGTTCGACTTCGGGTCGGACCCTGAGGATCCCGAGTCTGAGGACAACTCCACTGAGCAACCCTTATCATGGCCGGCTTCCGGGCTAGTTATAACGTCCACACCCGCCGGGAGATTCGTCTACTGGCCAGATCGCAAGCCCGCCGACCTGATAAGTGGGGACTCACGCTACGTCACCTACCTCGACTCGCTTCCCTTCCAGGAGGGAACACCACTCGCTCGAGCTGAGGAGTACACTCCAACTGAGGTGGCGAGCTCCAACTCCAGTCTTGGCAACCCCGACCACCAAGTCTTCATGGCTGCCGGCGACACGCCAGGACCCTCAGGGACGGCAGACGACCGATACCTTGAGAACATCTCCGCAGACGAGCTGTCTGCTGAAGCACCGGCGGATGAGACTGATGCCAACAGGGACGCTCGACGTGAGCGAAACAGAAAGCGGAACGAACAACGCTGGCGTCTCCGAGACAACCTCCCCATCCGCAACCTTGCAGAGGCCCTCGAACAAGTCGAGAGCAGGGTACACACCACCCCCGAGCAATGCCTCATGTCGATCATAGCGATCGCACGCCAAGCTCAGGGGATACGCACTGGAGAAGTCATCGCCAAGCTTGCAGAAGACGCTTACTTCATGCGAGTCGACAACAGGGTCAACCAGCCGCCCCCGCCAGGAACCGCGACAACAAAGCTACAAGTCGCAGCACGGACCTCGGCCGTAACCGTACTCGAGCCGAGCTGCCGGCTCAGCCCAACCGTACTCGCACAAATGCCGGCAGACCCTCACAAGCTGGCAATAGCGCCGCAGCTGCTGCCGGTGGTCGTGAGATCATTCACCACCGTGACCCTGGCGGCGGAGGCAGCGGCGGCGGAAGCTCCAATCATGGTGCCAAAAGGAGGGCCGGTGGCGGACGATCGCGGTGGCCGAGGCCACGCGAACAGCCACACCTCCAGAGCCTCACAAGGCGGCTACGACGCCCACCAGAAGATTGAAGAACTGCGGCGGAAGAAGTCCGCCACTGTAGGCAACAACGACGACTTCCCCACCTTCTCTCCTCGGCTTCGCAACTTACTCCTCCCGGACAAGTTCAAACCTCTGGTAATCACCAAGTACGACGCGAAGCAAGACCCCATACAGTGGCTCAGGTGCTACGCCCTCTCCATCGAGAACGCTGGCGGCAACAACGACACCAAGTGCCTCTACTTCCCCTTCTGCCTGGACCAAGCCCCGCTCACATGGCTCGAGTCGCTGGACAAGCACTCGATCGACAAGTGGGACCACCGAAGGAGCATTCACCGACAACTTCGCGGGCACCATGGGCCGCTCGGGTACTCGCATGGACCTGGCTATGGTGAAGCAGGAACAGGGCGAGACCCTCCGCAAGTACATGCGGCGCTTCTTCGACAAGCGCACCACCGTAGTCAACGTCACCGACAAGGAGGCCATCGACCTCTTCCAAGACGACCTCTACCACCGACGCACCTTCGAAGAATTCGGTCGCCGCCGCCCCAAGTCCATCTCCCATCTCAAGGATATGATCACGTCCTGGGCGGATGAAGAAGACAAAGCCAATGCCAAGTATGACGCCATCCGTGGCAAGAGCAAACAGAACACGGGCGGTGGCAGCAGCAACAACGGGAACCAAGGCGGTCGCAACAATAACAACTACTCGGGTCCCAACCGCAAGCGCAAGCCAGACAACGCTGTCGCGGCTATCCAGCGCCCTGCGAAGGAGAACTCGAAGAAGACCTCTGGCGGCTTCAAAGACTTGCTGAAAGAGAAGTGCCCGTGGCATCTGGACAGCAACCACACCACCGAGCAGTGCTACCAACTCAGGCGAGCACTCAAGAGTTCTCCAGAGCCACCGCACTCTCATGACAAGAAAGGCAAGAAGAAGCACGACGACGGCAACGGCGACTTCCAGGAACCGAAAAGACGGTCAATGTCCTCTTCGGTGGACTACCCAGCAGACGGGAACAAAAGGCTACCCGTCGAGAAGTCATGAGCATTGAACTAGCGGTTCCAACCCCTCTCAGGTGGTCGGAGGTACCCATTACCGTCTCCCGCACGGATCAATGGACTAGCTTCTCCGAACCAGGGCGGTTCCCTCTCGTCCTGAAGCCGGTGGCCGCGGGCTCCAGGCTCAACAAGGTCCTCATCGACGGTGGAAGCGAGCTCAACGTCCTTTTCACCAAAACCTTGAAGAAGATGAAGCTTGACATCACCCACATGCTCACCAAGAGCACCTCGCCTTTCTACGGCATTGTCCCCGGGAACGCGGCTATCCCACTGGGCTCAGTGGTCCTGCCAGTTACCTTTGGGGAATCTCGGGACAACTATCATACCGAGTACGTCAAGTTCGAAGTCATGGAGTTCGAGACGTCCTACCACGCCATCCTCGGCAGGCCGGCTATCGCCAAGTTCATGGCGGTACCCCACAACACCTACTTGGTACTCAAGATGCCAAGTCCAGCAGGTGTACTCTCACTACAAGGGGACTTGAAATCTTGCACGACTGCGACACGGAAGCTGTGGAGATTGCCTCCACAAATCAAGTACCCAACACAATGATGGAGATCTACGCTGCGTTGAAGAAGCTGGCCCCAAGTGAACTCGACATCCCAGAGAAGTCGGACAAAGCTAACAAGCCTCAACCACCTGAGGAGGTTCTAGTCAAAACAATTGACCTCGGGACAGGCGACAGCAGCAAGACCACCACCATCGGGGCGGGTCTCGACCCCAAATAGGAAGATGCGCTCATCAACTTCCTCCGGGCTAACCGCGACATCTTCGCGTGGAAGCCAGCGGACATGCCAGGGGTAACCAGGGAGTTAATCGAGCATTCCCTCAACGTCGATCCTAAAGCTACCCCGAAGCGACAACACCTCCGCCGCTTCACCGACGACAGACGGGACGCCATCAAGAAGGAACTCGCCAAACTACTCGCAGCTGGCTTCATCAAAGAAGCCTTCCATCCTGAGTGGCTCGCCAACCCCATCCTCGTCCGCAAGAAGAACTCGAACGAGTGGAGGATGTGCGTCGACTACACCGACCTCAACAAGCACTACCCCAAGGACCCCTTCGGGTTGCCGCGGATTGACCAAGTCATCGACTCCACGGCGGGCTGCGACCTGCTCTACTTCCTCGACTGCTACTCCGGGTACCACCAGATTGCGATCAAGGAAGAAGACCAGGAGAAGACCGCATTCATCACCCCGTTTGGCGCGTACTGCTACACGACCATGTCCTTCGGGTTGAAGAACACCGACGCCACATATCAACGAGCTATCCAGGCCTCCTTCAAGAGGCAACTCAACGAGAACGTCGAAGCCTACATGGATGACGTGGTCGTCAAGAACAAAAACTCCAGTACCCTCATCGACGATCTTGAAGAGACTTTCGCATCCCTGCGCGAGTACCGCTGGAAGCTCAACCCGAACAAATGCGTCTTCGGCGTACCTTCGGGCAAACTACTGGGCTTCATCATCAGCCACCGCGGCATCGAAGCCAATCCCGAGAAGATCTCCGCCATCACCAGGATGAAGGCTCCCACGTGTATCAAAGACGTCCAGAAGCTGACCGGGTGCATGGAGGCTTTGAATAGATTTATCTCGAAGCTTGGAGAATGGGGGCTCCCCTTCTTCAAACTACTCAAGCACCAGGAGAAGTTCGTGTGGACTACAGAGGCAGACCAAGCCCTTGACCAGCTCAAGGACTTTCTATCGAAGCCTCCAGTCCTCACGGCTCCTCGCAAAGGTGAGCAGCTACTGCTCTACCTCGCTGCGACTACTCACGTGGTCAGTACTGCCATCATCGTCGAGCGGCAGCAAGACGACCATGCCTACCCAGTCCAGCGACCAGTCTACTTCATCAGTGAGGTCTTGTCAGAATCCAAGGCACGCTACCAGCCAGTACAGAAGCTTCTGTACGCAGTGCTCATCACCTCGCGGAAGCTACGACACTACTTCCAGGAGTACTCGATCTCCGTCGTCACCGACTACCCGCTCGGCGACATCCTGCGGGACCAAGATGCTACTGGAAGAATCTCCAAGTGGGCAGTCGAACTCGGCGCCATCAACATCGACTTCAAGCCACACACGGCCATCAAGTCGCAGGCACTAGTCGACTTCATGGCGGAGTGGCGGGAGAATCAGCTACCTACTCCAACCGAGCGCCCAGAGCACTGGGTGATGTACTTCGACGGCTCACTCAACCTCGAGGGCGCAGGTGCAGGAGTACTCTTGATCTCTCCAACAGGCGAACAACTCAAGTACGTCCTGCAGATCTTCTAGAAGGTCTCAAACAACGAAGCTGAGTACGAAGCTCTGCTACACGGGCTCCGCCTCGCGGCTTCACTGGGCATCAAGCGGCTGCTAGTCTACAGCGACTCCGCAGTGGTCATCAACCAAGTCAACAAATCCTGGGACCGCAACAAGGAGAACATGGGCGCCTACTGCCTAGAAGTCCGCAAGCTCGAGAACAAGTTCTATGGTCTCGAGTTCCACCACGTCGTCCGCGACAACAACGTTGCAGCGGACGTCCTGTCGAAGCTTGGTTCTACTCGCGCTCAAGTACCAGCGGGTGTCTTCATCCACGAGCTTCACGCGCCATCCATCTCGGAGCCGGCACCACCGACCACTATCCCAGCGCATCCCCCGGCTGGCCAGGAGGTCATGATGATTGACGTGGACTGGAGGCAACCCTTCATCGACTACCTCAGTGAGCAGAAGGTTCCCTCAGACAAGAACTTGGCCGAGCAGCTCATCCTCCGCGCCAAGTCCTACGTCCTCGTCGGAGACAAGCTCTACAGGCGGGGCGCATCTTCCGGAGTACTCATGAAGTGTGTCCCTAGACAAGAAGGCAAGGACATCTTGGAGGAGATCCACAAAGGCGTCTGCGGCAACCACGCGTCCTCTTGCACGCTGGTCAGCAAGGCCTTCCGACAAGCTTTCTATTGGCCCAGAGCTCTGGGCGATGCTGAAGAACTCGTCAGAAGGTGCCAAGGGTGCCAATACTTCGCCAAGCAGCAACACGTCCCAGCCTACAAGCTAGTCACCATACCACCAATCTGGCCTTTCGCCTGCTGGGGGCTCGACATGATTGGGCCACTACCAACTGCGCCAGGTGGATTCAACAGAGTATTGGTGGCCATCGACAAGTTCATCAAGTGGATCGAGGTCAAGCCGGTCACATGCCCCAAGGCTGATAGAGTACTCGACTTCCTGGATGAACTCGTGCATCGCTACGGACTACCCAATCGCATCATCACAGACCTGGGCTCCAACTTCAACAATCACCAGTTCTGGGAGTACTGCGAGAACAGCGGGATCGACGTCCGATATGTCTCAGCCGCCCATCCTAGGGCCAACGGATAAGTCGAGCGCGCTAATGGGATGGTGCTCAACGCTCTCAAAAAGCGGCTACACGACGCTGCCAACTCCAAAGGAGGCAAGTGGATCAAGGAACTACCCAATGCACTCTGGGGGCTACGTACTCAGCCCTCCAAGCCAACGAGGCAATCTACTTACTTCCTGGTCTACGGCTCCGAAGCAATCCTCCCTGCCAATGTCATGTGGGACTCACCAGCAGTGGAGCACTACGACGAAGGCGTCTCTGAAGACAGCAGATGAGTTGACATCGACGACCTCGAAGAAGCTCGCTGCGCCGCCCTCGTCCAATCAGCAAGGTACCTGGAGGGTATCCGACGCTACCACGATCGCAACGTCAAGGAACGCTCCTTCAACGTCGGTGATCTCGTCCCCTGTCGCATCCAGAACACGGAAGGACTACACAAGCTCATCTCGCCCTGGGAAGGTCCCTTCACAGTTGCAAATGTGACCGGACCGGGCTCCTACCGCCTCCAGACACTTGAAGGTGAAGACGTCAACAACTCGTGGAACGTCGACCCACTCTGTCGGTTCTACGCCTAGTCTACACGACTACCCTGGGGGCCCAAGTCTACACGACTACATCAAGACCCCTCCGCTGTAAGCGGCCTCCGAGTCCAGGCACTAGTCTCCGGACTACTCCTTCGCTGTCAGCGGCCTCCGGGTCTAGGCACCAGTCTCCGGACTACTCCTCTCCAGAATCCAGCCCATGCGGCTACCTACGGATTCTAGGCTGCGACGAGCGACAAAGGACTCTAGCAGCGGTCTACTGAGAGACCATGTACTCCTAGATCCAGCCTATACGGCTACTTACGAATCTATTTGCGCGTAAGCGGCTACACGCCCTAGCACTACTTA
Source organism: Cenchrus americanus (assembly GCA_947561735.1). NCBI lineage: Eukaryota > Viridiplantae > Streptophyta > Magnoliopsida > Poales > Poaceae > Cenchrus > Cenchrus americanus. Next base: position 36,945,990 of record OX387244.1, on the reverse strand, counting down.
GCCGTGGCGCCCTCCGTGTCCTGGCGACTACTCTGTAACTACGGACCTGGCCATCCAGGTGTACTTCTTCAGTAATAAAGTTTGATTATTCATCAACTACTTTACTGTTTTCCTCCCTCAACGGGACTACTGGCGAGTACGACTACTCGCGACAACTCCACGATGGGACTCCGCACTTAAAGATCGCGATAACGAGTACTCATTCATGGAAGTTTTTCTTCATTCATACTTAAACAATTTCATTACAATTGTTTTTGTACAACCACTGCTACGAGCTAACTATTACAGGACTACTGGAGATTGAGTTTCTCGGTGACTTGTTCTGCAATAGGCGCCATCTGCTCCAGCAGCTCCGCGTATTGCTCGTCAGTGCAGTTGGCGGCTAGCCCGCCGGCGACTACATCCACGGGAGCTTTTGGGAAGTACGACTTCATGAAGGCTAGCACCTGGTTCGGGATCGACTTCGCCAAGTGCTTCACGTAGGTCGTCAGGCGGCTAGGGGCTTCCTTCAACCGGTCCACCAGTGGTGCTATCTTCGGACCGCCAGGGTGAGGCACCAGCAGCCTCGCGATGGGGAGCGCGACTTCCTCGAGCTCCTTGAGCTGGGCCCGCAGCTTCTCGCAGTCCTCGTTCAACTTCTGCAATGATTTGTAGCAGTTGACGAGGTCACGACTGATGCAATACGGAGCTCCTTGTGCTTGTCGCACTCGTAAGCAAGCTCCTTATAATCGTACTCCAGTACCTGGCGGGCCTCCTACTCCCGGTAGAAGAGGTTCTTCAGATCAGTTTTCGAAGCCTTCAGCTGATCTACTCGAGTCTCAAGCTCTGCAATCAACAAGGCACAGCGGGTCAGACTACTTCAAGGTATTTCCAATAAGTACTCAACAAGACAATGGCGTACCTTTGTTCTTGTTGCGGAGACTTGTTCTTCTGCACCAGATCGTCGCTCTTCGCCTGCATCTCTTGGACGTCGTTGTGGTACTTGGCGAAGGCGGTGTCTAGCTTTGACTGCATGGCGGCGGCGTGCTTCCGAGACTTCACGAGTTGCTCCTCCAATGTCTCGGCCCGGAGCACCGCGTCGCCGTATCCTTGTGACAGAACTGCCCAAAATAATTCCGTATTATCGCCTAAGCCGGTCCACTTGGCCATTAAGCAATAATAAAGAATTATTAAGTCGCTTCCGCCGGGTAAAGCCCGGTAAATCACATACAACAGGATCACTGATATGCGCTAAGCTCACACGAAGGCGGGACCAGAGTACAACATTACATTACATAAAAGGTTCACAAGTTCGACATTATTACAAACCAGGTTTTTCATACATAAAAGTAAACATGATCAGAGTTTAAACAGCGGAAATAAAACTAGCGCATGATACACACGGGAGGCCATCCATGCATATCACTCCTCATCATCATTCTCCCATTCAAGCTCCCAACCATCCGGGATAGAACCAGGCCAGATGGGATTACCTGAAAACCACAAATTAAGCAAGGCTGAGTACTAATACTCAGCAAGACTTACCCGACAAAAAAAAAATAAAGTACAACTAGACATGCAAGGCTTTTTGGCTGTTGGGTTTGTTTTGCCAAAAGCGACTAAGGGTGGATCCTTATTTTCAAGTTTTAGCTCATATTCTAGTATGTTAATCAGTCTAGGTGAGCACCTGTACTAAACAAGCATGTTGTGCAAACAATATTAAACAGGTAACAATATTAATCCAAACTGTTCCATAAATAAACATGGGGTAGCCAGTGGTCAAGCCGACTCAGATAACGGCGAGTGACCGACGATCGATTGATTTATATCCTTGCAAGGTAAACCCAAGATACACGGAAGGAGTAGACCCCAAGAATTCAAATAAAAGCAAATGCAGGGTCTACCCCGACCAGGCGATTCCCAACATCCCACAGTTTGGGATCAGACGCTACAAACTCTGTTACACAGTTATCCGGAGGGTCTAACCCGAACAGTCCGGACTCACACACTATACCACGGGTAGCTAGCCCGAAGACACATCCCAAGCGGGTAGCTAGAAAGATCCTGCCCCGGTTCAGAAGGTACTAGGCTTACCGGTCCCATTCCCGACAAGTACTTGGTACGTTCAATCGCTTAGGACCAGCACCATGCTACTCGGTCGAGACCGAACCCATTGCTCTTACCACATGAGCGAGTCAATTTAACCAACTTATGATTCCAACATAAGCATCCTATATCTCGCGAGCAATGAGTCATTACTCGACTTCTACCGTATCCTTAGAGCATGGCACTAGCGTTCCTAACATACTAATAAAAGAGCATAGGAGTCCTAAGGATCATGCAACTAGGTTTCAAAACAACTCCTGAAACTTAAATGCACAAAGTAAAGCATAAATACTGAAAAGTAAAAGACATGATTTTAATTTACAAAATGGGTTAGATGAAACTGGTGCTTGCCTTCCTCAGACTCTACACCAACACAAGCCTTGGGCTCTTCTAGACTTTGGTCCAGGTCTGGCTGCACACCAATTTGGTTCAGCTCTCCACTAGCTGCCCCCTCCTCCTCCTGGGTGAGCGTGTACGTCCCGTCGGGAAGATCTACACGTTTACATGTACATGCATTATATTACGGTGATGGTGGGAGAATTACCACAAAACCAACTCTTGTTGGACACATTCATCCAAACATTATCATTTTCTCACAGAAATTATTAGGGTCTGTGATGATAAACAAAACACTACTTTGATGGTGATTGTGTGCACATCTAAGCAATTTAAGTCACTTAACTTCACCAAACAGCAAGGGGTTGTTCAAATTAATAAAAATAGAAACAAACATGATTTCACAATTTAGCACTTTTCATTTCCATTTCTTTCTTTAATTACTTAAAACAAGCCTGTCAACTATAAATCCAAATTAAATCAAAAACACTTCAAATGAGTCTAATCTTTTGCACACAGTAACATATGCTTAAATTAAGCTCTCAAACCAAAATTTGGCTTAAGATCATTTATAAATTAATTTATATGAAAAAGACAAATTTCAGCCTAGTAAATCAACATTAATTAATATAAAAAGATTTAATAAACTTTTTGACCTCAACTTTCTCCTGCAGGTCATGTATGCCAAAAATGAGCTTCTGACCAAAGCATGCTTGCAGATTCAAAGTATTTTTCAGATTTTGAATTTAAGCTCCTACACAAGATTAAATCCAAAACATCTATTAAACAACTCCCTAAAATCACATCCACTCTACCAGAGGTACTACTCATCAAGGCAAAGCCCTAGGGTGCACTTGTGGTTGCAGAAAAGTTCATTAAAGGGGCTATAAAAAGCATCAAACTTATTCTAGCATAAAGATTAAATAAATCATAACTGAAAATATATACATCAAAATCATGCAAACTTTTGCCACAGATCTAGACATGCTATAAAGAGCAACATATCAAAAATTCAAGTTCATAGCATGTGTATATTTTAAATCACACTAAAAACACTCCAAACTGAGTTTGAATTTTTAATTCAAAAACTTTACAGAAATACCCTATACATGTTCTCTAGAAAAGATAGATTTCTTCACCACGAACCCAACAAAATTGGTTTTGCATTTTTCTGATTTTTCTACGATTTTTAATGATTTTTCGAAGTTGCTGATGTAACCCTAAAACTGCTTTTACAGGGGGACCCTCGAAAGAAGTTCTGGAATTTACACATATACCCTTCCTTTACGTAAAACACCCTAGAAAGTTTGCAATCAAAGCAATGCAGCCCCTGCCGGCGTAGGGCTCACTGCCGGTGGTGGAATCCGGCCGGGGTTGGTCGGGTGAGCTGCTTGGGATGGGATTGGGGTTACCTTCGACCGATTCGTGGAGGTAGTTGGGGTAATGGAGCCACCGGCGGCGGCCGGCGGCGGCGAGGAGGAAGGCGGTCCGCCTCGGCCCCAACCGCCGGTGGTCCGCGGCTCTGCGGTCAAGGCCGGCGATGGCTTAGGCGTCAGGGCGGTCTAGGAGGAGCAGAGAAGGGCTAGAGGGTGGCGAGGTTTGGCGCGGAACGCGGTTTGGCGACCTCACGGCAATGGACAGCGGCGACGCGGGGAAGGTCGGACGGCGGCCCCATTTTTTGGCAGGGCGACGGTTTCGATGACGGTGCAAACGAGGCAGTGCCCCTGGCCTTAAGGCCTCGCGGGCCAGCTGGCCGCCTTGCATGCGCTAGGGACGGCTCACGTTGCCGCTGCGCCGGTGCGTGGCCGCCGGGCCCGCGGCTAGGCCGCGACGACCCTTCCTCTGGGCGCGGCGCACGGTCAACAGGCGGACGGAGGCTCCACGGCTCGGTCTTGGGTCCACCACGGAGTTTTCCTGGCCTCCGTACACCAGCGCTCGCGAGCATCGTCGCGTGGCAGGAAAGGGCAGCGTGCCTGCCCTGTTCTGGAGCGCGGTGACGCCGGCGCCCAGCTCAAGTTTGCAAAACTCCAAAAAGTGCCAACTAAGTTGAAAATCTCCAAAAAGCAAAGTTGTAGAAGAGCTATAGATCTACAACTTTCCCAAAGGGCGTCATATGTTTTGATCAACCGTTTGCCCGGGAATGTGGACCGAAGTTGCAGATTTTCCACAGCTCGGTTTACTGTTCACAGCGCGGTCAAACCGATTTTTGGCCAATTTGCACTCAAAATTGGAATGTCCGCCAATTACGAAAAATGTGTTTCCGGAAATAACGAACAACTTTCGTATTGGCCGATTTTGAACTTCTATAGTGAAATTTGGAGAACGCGCAAGAAAACCATTTCAGCCTTAAAGGAGATCTAGGGTTTGACCGTGATTTGGGATTTTGACCAAGGTCTGTTGTGCAAATTCGTGACAAAACATGTCAAACAGGCTTAGAAGTTAATTAACCTTGATTAACTCATGTAATTAATGTCATTAGCGCAATTAAACATCAGGGATGTTACAGCCTACCCCCCTTAAAAGAAATCTCGTCCCGAGATTTAGTATTTAAAAGATGGAAGTAGGGGGGAAGAAACTTACGTTGCCTTGATTCAAGAAAACCCGGATAATTCTCATTGAGATAATGTTCAGTTTCCCATGTAGCTTCTTCTACAGTATGATGACTCCAATGGATTTTATACATTTTTACGGATTGCCTTCGAGTTTTTCTTTCTTTTACATCAAGAATTCTCAAAGGATGTTCCACTACAGAGAGATCCGGTTCAATCCAAGCATTAGCTTCTTCGATCACTTCTCTAGCCGGTTCATGTGCACATTTCCTCAATTGTGATACATGAAACACATTGTGCACGGCAGAGAATCGTTCAGGCAGCCGAATACGGTATGCCACTGGCCCACATACTTGAATGATCTCATAAGGGCCAATGTAGCGAGGAGCTAACTTCCCTTTCACACTGAATCTTTGGACACCCTTGGTTGGCGAAACTTTTAAGTACACAAAGTCACCAACTTTGTATTCTCTAAGTGCCTTTCCCTTGTCATAATGACTCTTTTGTCTTTATTGTGCAATTCTCAAGTTTTCCTTGATTACCCTTACTTTTTCTTCGGGATCCTCAATTAGGGCTGGACCAAAGAATTTCCTCTCCCCGGTCTATGACCAGTTCAAGGGAGTACGACATCTCCGTCCATAAAGAGCCTCAAAAGGTGCCATTTTCAAGCTGGCTTGATAACTATTATTGTACGAAAATTCAGCCAAGGCGAGACACTTGTCCCAACTCTTATCAAAGTGAATTATGCATGCTCGCAACATGTCCTCTAGAATCTGGTTTACTCTTTCAGTTTGACCATCAGTCTGAGGACGATAAGCTGAACTGCGTATAATATTTGTGCCAAGTGACTTATGTAATTGTTCCCAAAAACGTGCCACAAAGAGAGATCCCCTATCAGAAATGATGGTTTTAGGAACACCATGCAAGCGAACAATGTGCTCAATATAAAGACTTGCATAATCTTTGGCATCATATGTAGTGCGGACTGGAATAAAGTGAGCCGTTTTTGTCGGTCTATCCATGATAACCCGTATGGAATCATGTTTCCTAGATGTGAGTGGCAATCCGGACACAAAGTCCATACTTATGTCATCCCACTTCCATGAAGGTATGGGTAGGGGTTGAAGAGTACCGGAAGGTTTCAAATGACTTGCTTTAATTCTTTGACAAGTATCGCATTCCGACACATATTTGGCAATGTCCACCTTCATATTGGACCACCAAAAATTCTCCTTTAAATCTTGATACATTTTACTACTCCCCGGATGGATAGAGAATTTAGAGAGATGTCCTTCATCAAAGATTTCCTTTTTCAACTCCCAATTATCTGGAACAACAAGGTGTTGCCCAAACCAGATTATATCTTTCTCATCCTTCCGGAAGCAATCATGTTTAGGATCCTTTTCTAGCAATTTTTGTTTAATTAAGAGAATACCCTCATCTTGAAGTTGAGCCTTAACAATTCTATCAAATAGGTTAGACTCCGCGGAAAGAGCATTTAGGCTTCCTTGTTCAACAATTTCCAAGTTTAGCCTTCTCAAATCCTCACATAGAGTGTCACTGTAAGGTTCCATTGATAGGCAATTGCAGTGAGCCTTGCGGCTTAGAGCATCTGCAACTACATTCACCTTTCCAGGATGGTAATGAACCTCAAGATCATAATCTTTGATTAACTCTAACCATCTTCTTTGCCTCATGTTTAAATCAGATTGAGTGAAAATATATTTGAGGCTTTTGTGGTTAGTAAAGATGTTGCAGCGGGTTCCCATGAGATAATGCCTCCACAGTTTCAATGCATGAACAACCACTGCTAGCTCTAAGTCAAGTGTGGGATAATTCTTTTCATGAGGGCGAAGTGCTCGTGAGGCATAGGCAATAACCCGATTTTCTTGCATAAGAACACAGCCAAGACCCGTGCCTAAAGCATCACAATAAACTTCATATGGCTTTGAATTGTCCGGCTGCGCTAGCACTGGGGCTGAAGTTAAATGTTCTCTTAATTTTTGGAAAGCTTTATCACAAGCCTCACTCCACACAAATTTCACGCCTTTCTTTAGCAACTCAGTCATAGGCTTAGCAATTCTAGAGAAATCCGGAATAAAACGGCGATAATAACCAGCCAAGCCTAGAAAGCTACAGATTTGATGAGCTGATTTAGGAGGTTGCCAATCCATAACCTCTTGCACTTTGCTTGGATCGACAGATATGCCTTCGCTGGAAATAGTGTGCCCCAGAAATTTAACACTATCCAGCCAAAACTCACACTTGGAGAATTTAGCATAGAGTTTATGCTCTCGCAAGCGTTTTAAGACAATGCGAAGATGTTCTGCATGTTCTTCCTCATTCTTGGAATAAATAAGGATGTCGTCAATGAAAACCACTACGAATTTATCCAACTCCGTCATAAATACGGAATTCATAAGGTACATGAAGTAGGCTGGTGCATTTGTGAGACCAAAAGACATAACCAAGAATTCATATAGGCCGTAGCGAGTAGAGAAAGCTGTCTTAGGAATATCACTAGGCCGGATTTTAATTTGATGATATCCAGACCGAAGATCGATCTTTGAGAATACCTTAGCTCCAGCCAACTGGTCAAATAGCATGTCAATGCGGGGCAACGGATATTTGTTTTTGATAGTCACCGCATTGAGAGGTCGGTAGTCCACACACAACCTCAGGCTACCATCTTTCTTTTTCACAAAGAGGGCAGGACAGCCCCAAGGAGAAGAGCTTGGGCGGATATAGCCCTTATCAAGCAATTCTTGAAGTTGTTTCTTTAATTGAGCAAGTTCTTTGGATGGCATTCTATAAGATCGCTTAGAAATAGGAGCAGTGCCAGGCTGTAGCTCAATGACAAACTAAACATCTCTGTCTGGTGGCAAGCCAGACAATTCATCAGGAAAGACATCCATGTACTCACATACTATTGGAATGTCCTCAAGTTGAGTAGTTATGGCTGCATACACACATGAGCCTTTATGGCCTGTTGGGGGAAGATAAAGAATTGAATTCCCGACCAAAGGTGAGTTGATTTCTAACATTCTTTCAGAAATATCCAGGACAACTTTGTGCTGAGTCATCCAATTCATGCTTAAGATAACATCTATCCCTTCTAGGTACATAGTGACCAGATTAGTTGGAAAAGTTTTGCTACCTATCTCAAGTGGTACGCTTAAGGCTACTTGATTTGAAGCAACCTTTCCACCCGGTGTGGCAATCATATAGGCCTGCTTAGTATGACACCACTTCAAGTCCAAATTTCTCACAGTTTTCACATTAATAAAGCTATGAGTAGCACCAGAATCAAATAATATAGTAACTGGACGACCACAGATAGAAAATGTACCCGTCAATATTGGTGCTCCCTCTAGCAGATCAACCACTGTGGTGAAGTTTAAACGGCCTTGCTTCACTTGCAAAGTTTGTTTCTTTCCCTGACTTTGTTGATGTTGCTGTCGAGGGCGTGTGCACTTGTTAGCATAGTGCCCCAGCTGTCCGCAGTTATAGCAACGGCGATCATCATTGTCGCGGGCAGGTGGGGGTGCACTAGGCCTAGGAGCGGTCTGCTGAGTGTTGCGATAGCCAAAGCTGCTAGACAGCTTAGACTGAGATTGCCTCATCACCCAGCGTCCAGCTGAAGATGGCTGGGTGGCACCCTGCACATTCTTCTTCACAAATTTAAATTTCGTGCCTTAGCCACTGCCTGAAGCTTGATTAAACTTCCTCTTTCTATCCTGTTGAGATCTATTCATGGTGTCCTCCTGAGAGATGGACAAATTTACTAGCTCAGTATAGCTATCAATTTTGATTAAGTTCAACCTCTCATAGAGCTCTCCATCAAGCCCTTCACGGAATCGCTCCATCTTTTTTTATCAGTATCAACATGATAGTCCCCATACTGACAGAGACTATTAAACTTCTGAGCATACTGATAGACTGAGTCAGAGCCTTGCTTGAGATTCATTAGCTCTCTCATTTTCCTATCAACAAGACCCTTAGGAATGTAATGCTCTTTAAAGGCTTTCTTGAATTCTCGCCCAAGTAATCCGGTGACCCCGTGGCTGCATGGATTTGAAATGCTCCCACCAGATTAATGCTTCACCCCTTGGTTGCTGAGCAGCAAAGCCCGCCTTATGTTCTTCTGAGCAAGGCAGTGTGAAGATGGAAAACATGGCCTACAGGGCCCTGATGAAAGCATCAGCCTCTAGGGGCTCCTCTGCCTTGGTGAAGAGGGGTGGCCTCATTGCCCTGAATTTTTCATAGGACATAACTGCATTAGGCCCATCCTGATTATGGCCTTGATTGTGCACAGTCTACTGCAATCTTTGTGCAATTTGCTGCTGAGTCTGCAGAATTTGGAGCAACACTTCGGTCTGCACAGCAATAAAAGCTTCTGCGGGTGTCATGGGTGGAGGTGGAGGAAGAGGAACATCCCCACTGCCTCCCGCACCTCGAGAGTCATTCTGTGTGTTATCAGACATCTGAAAAGTTGAACTTTCATTAGATACATATTCAAAGCTTGCTTAAAACGAATACAAGAAGAATATGCATACGGAAATTCAGACTTATTGAAATTTTCAGAATTCAGACAGCATCATAGTTCTGGGTAAATAAATCATAACTCTCTGTACAGAAGTCAAAAATTCATAAACTTTGGTCAGCATGTGTAGAATTTTATAAGCTTCAACTTTGGTATTCAACTCCAGATCAGATTCATCCTTTACAGGGGTCGAAAAATTCAGTTTCCAAAGTTCTGTCTAGCAGTTTGGACAGCAGACAGCAACTTACTAAAAATTCGATATTTCTTAAACTACACATGCACAAATGCTGAATTTTGGTGAGCATGACCATTATAAAATTTCAAACAACTTTGGTAGTCATTGCAAAATCTAGAAATGACCATAACTTTCTTCATTTCATTTCTTAGGCAGCTTGCTGCCGGAAAGGTGTTTTTCCACCATAATTACAGATTACAAAATTTGTTGGATCACCATTACATAGGGGGGTCACTATGTAGCTTCTAGCTACACAAAAGAATACTCTAAGTCAGCCTAGCACCAAAATCCAACCAAAAGGGCTAACAAGAGTACATGTCAAGTTTTCCTACTACAACATCTAGGATCTAGGTCCTATGTACAAACTATGGAGAGTTCCCCGCGACATGTAAGGATAGAGCACCAAGCTCCTCTAATCGAGTCTTGGAACGTCCCGAACCTCCTCCCGGGTCCACCTCCGGATCTCCATCTCGCTCATCGTCAACAATAGCCGGTGGGTGGTGCACCTCGCCGGAGCATAACCACAACACCCTCCAAGGCCCGTATATCGAGCTCGAGGTCCCCAACCTCGCTCCCCGCAAATCCCGGATGTGCTCAAGGTGCACAAGCCTCTCGAGATCCCTATCAACCAGCCGAGCTCGCACCCCGCCGCCCACCGTAAGTACGAGCACCGCCGCAAGTGGTCACCTCGCTTAAACAGAAACTGGTGTGCCTGCCCCTGGAGCTGCTGTATCTGATCCTGAAGGTCAGCAATAGTCTGCACAGCCTGAGTGTACATAACATACTGCTCGGTGAAGAGGCCGACAACCTAGTAAATGTACCAAGTAGCTCCAGTGAGATGACCAGCCAAGTCATCTGCGATAACTCGACGAAGGTCCTGTAGAGCGTATACGGCCCTCAAGCACGTGCCCAAAGTCTGTACGGTGTCGTAGGGTGGCACCGTCTCGAGAAGTGTGGCTATATTGTCCATCCGGCCTAGCCACAAAGGATCGTCGGGGTCCAAAGCTAGAACCAACCCCAACGGTGTCTGAAGCATCTCCTGCTGTCTGTGGGTGGAGAGAGCGTGGAGCACCATCAAGGCTGCCGACTCCACTGCCTCGGCAGCGCGGAAACAGAGAAGCTCCATGCTCAAGTCTGCCCACTCGGGGTGGCCCGGGTGGGGGAGCACAGTCACTCGAACTCTGCAGCTCGGTACGCTCAACTCCTCGTACTCCACCCCCTCATAGAAGGGAGGGGTGGTGTAGCCGACATCACACAAGGCTCTCCAGGCAATGCGTGTGAAGCCCTCCCACTGCAAGCCAGTGGTGGCAAACGTGCCATCAGCGCCCACCGCAACAAACCCAGGGGCAGCCATCTGTAAAATAATTACAAACACATGTTAGCACCCAAAAATATGAGTTTAACATGCAATATGGCAAAACTGGCAGTTCTGAACAAAAAATTCATAACTGAAAAACTAGTACCCCAAAAATTCCAAATTTTTGTGAGCAACTCGACAATTTTATAACTCACATTTGTGGTATTCAAAGGTCGAACCAATTCAGATTGGAAAAGGGTGCAAAAGGTCCATTTTCAAAGTGCTGTTGCCCAGAAATTCAGCAGGGCAGAGCTTCACTAAAAAGACCATAACTCAATACATGAGTACCCAATTACCATGAAACTTTTACAGCACGATCTATGCTAGCTAATGAACATTTTTGCTGTAGATTCTCAGGTCAAATTCTTTTTGGAACTATAGGTAAAGATTCGAGTTTTCTGCCTAACTCAGAATTTTGACAGCAATTCAGCAAGACTTAGTCTAGCCATTTTGATCCTAACTTCAGTTTTGAGCATCCTAAAATCATGAGAAATTCAAGGAGCAAACTTAACTAGGTGATGAACAATTTCCCTAAAGAGCACCTAGCCAAAAATTTTCTAGGTAATCCTTAGAAAGATTTGGACAGCAGCTAGTTAAATTTTTGCTTAACCACACATCAATGCATCAAACTAGCATGATTGATCCTTAAGAAACACAATTTACTAAAGACCAAATGACACATGATTTAAGTTCATTTTTGGTTCAATAGCTTTTACATGACGCAAAAAGCGTCCTAAACTTCCTCACAAAGCCTTTAAGCTTAAAAACGAAGTTAGTGCCGGTGGCAGGGCATATATAAACGTCTCTCCCTATAATAACTAGTCGGAAGCTATTCATTTCTTAATTACCGTGCCTAACAACCGTGGTTAGTGTACCTGTAGAAAATCACAGATATTCAAGACCTTTTCTGCCAGCACTCACAAAAGCGTCCACATTCATTACCGTTCACTATAGAAACGGTATCCATGCATCAAGCCGCTGCATGGACAGCGTCCAACTTCGGACACCCTCCGTTTGAATGGAGTGTACCCTTGCCTCGCATGAGCGACATGCGGAATGCACACGTATGAAACACGTGGCGACACACAACTCATAAACAGACGCGAAGATGGGATCCGTGGAATGGATCACTCCATCAACCCTCGCAATTCCCGTGATGCGGAGCAACACACGTATAAAACACATGGCTCATCTAGTTTGGTTGTGCAAGAAAGTAAGTTTTGACATAAATAAATGTGCTGGAAGTCAGACTAAATACACCATAGAATACTAACCACCTGAAAGAACCCAAAAATTCCCTCTAGGGCCTCTCGGACTACATTAAACCTTAACGTCCTACTCTTTTAGCAAGATTATTAATCTTGGCAATTTTATTCCAAAAACAAGTTTGTTAAGGTATTTTAATTACTCTGGTGCATATCATCGCTCTGGTACCAGCTGTGACAGAACTGCCCAAAATAATTCCGTATTATCGCCTAAGCCGGTCCACTTGGCCATTAAGCAATAATAAAGAATTATTAAGTCGCTTCCGCCGGATAAAGCCCGGAAAATCACATACAACAGGATCACTGATATGTGCTAAGCCCACACGAAGGCGGGACCAGAGTACAACATTACATTACATAAAAGGTTCACAAGTTCGACATTATTACAAACTAGGTTTTTCATACATAAAAGTAAACATGATCAGAGTTTAAACAGCGGAAATAAAACTAGCGCATGATACACACGGGAGGCCATCCATGCATATCACTCCTCATCATCGTTCTCCCATTCAAGCTCCCAACCATCTGGGATAGAACCAGGCCAGATGGGATTACCTGAAAACCACAAATTAAGCAAGGCTGAGTACTAATACTCAGCAAGACTTACCCGACAAAAAAAATAAAGTACAACTAGACATGCAAGGCTTTTTGGCTGTTGGGTTTGTTTTGCCAAAAGCGAGTAAGGGTGGATCCTTATTTTCAAGTTTTAGCTCATATTCTAGTATGTTAATCAGTCTAGGTGAGCACCAGTACTAAACAAGCATGTTGTGCAAACAATATGAAACAGGTAACAATATTAATCCAAACTGTTCCATAAATAAACATGGGGTAGCCAGTGGTCAAGCCGACTCAGATAACGGCGAGTGACCGACGATCGATCGATTTATATCCTTGCAAGGTAAACCCAAGATACACGGAAGGAGTAGACCCTAATAATTCAAATAAAAACAAATGCAGGGTCTACCCCGACCAGGCGGTTCCCAACATCCCACAGTTTGGGATCAGACGCTACAAACTCTGGTACACGGTTATCCGGAGGGTCTAACCCGACCAGTCCGGACTCACACACTATACCACGGGTAGCTAGCCCGGAGACACATCCCAAGCGGGTAGCTAGAAAGATCTCGCCCCGGTTCAGAAGGTACTAGGCTTACCGGTCCCATTCCCGACAAGTACTTGGTACGTTCAATCGCTTAGGACCAGCACCATGCTACTCGGTCGAGACCGAACCCATTGCTCTTACCACATGAGCGAGTCAATTTAACCAACTTATGATTCCAACATAAGCATCCTATATCTCACGAGCAATGAGTCATTACTCGACTTCTACCGTATCCTTAGAGCATGGCACTAGCATTCCTAACATACTAGTAAAAGAGCATAGGAGTCCTAAGGATCATGCAACTAGGTTTCAAAACAACTCCTGAAACTTAAATGCACAAAGTAAAGCATAAATACTGAAAAGTAAAAGAAATGATTTTAATTTACAAAATGGGTTAGATGAAACCGGTGCTTGCCTTCCTCAGACTCTACACCAACACAAGCCTTGGGCTCTTCTGGACTTTGGTCCAGGTCTGGCTGCACACCAATTTCGTTCAGCTCTCCACTAGCTGCCCCCTCCTCCTCCTGGGTGAGCGTGTACGTCCCGTCGGGAAGATCTACACGTTTACATGCACATGCATTAGATTACGGTGAAGGTGGGAGAATTACCACAAAACCAACTCTTGTTGGACACATTCATCCAAACATTATCATTTTCTCACAGAAATTATTAGGGTGTGTGGTGATAAACAAAACACTACTTTGATGGTGATTGTGTGCACATCTAAGCAATTTAAGTCACTTAACTTCACTAAACAACAAGGGGGTTGTTCAAATTAATATAAACAGAAACAAACATGATTTCACAATTTAGCAATTTTCATTTCCATTTCTTTCTTTAATTACTTAAAACAAGCCTTTCAACCATAAATCCAAATTAAATAAAAAACACTTCAAATGAGCCTAATCTTTTGCACACAGCAACATATGCTTAAATTAAGCTCTCAAACCAAAATTTGGCTTAAGATCCTTTATAAATTAAGTTATATGAAAAAGACAAATTTCAGCCTATTAAATCAACATTAATTAATATAAAAAGATTTAATAAACTTTTTGATCTCAACTTTCTCCTGCAGGTCATGTATGCCAAAATTGAGCTTCTGACCAAAGCATGCTTGCAGATTCAAATTATTTTTAAGATTTTGAATTTAAGCTCCTACACAAGATTAAATCCAAAACATCTATTAAAAAACTCCCTAAAATCACATACACTCTACCAGAGGTACTACTCATCAAGGCAAAGCCCTAGGGTGCACTTGTGGTTGCAGAAAAGTTCATTAAAGGGGATATAAAAAGTATCAAACTTATTCTAGCATAAAGCTTAAATAAATCATAACTAAAAATATATACATCAAAATCATGCAAACTTTTGCCACAGATCTAGACATGCTATAAAGAGCAACATATCGAAAATTCAAGTTCATAGCATGTGTATATTTTAAATCACACTAAAAACACTCCAAACTGAGTTTGAATTTTTAATTCAAAAACTGTACAGAAATACCCTATACATGTTATCTTGAAAAGGTAGATTTCTTCACCACAAACCCAACAAAATTGGTTTTGCATTTTTCTGATTTTCCTACGATTTTTAATGATTTTTCGAAGTTGCTGCTGTAAACCTAAAACTGCTTTTATAGGGGGACCCTCGAAAGATGTTCTGGAATTTACACATATACCCTTCCTTTACGTAAAACACCCTAGAAAGTTTGCAATCAAAGCAATGCAGCCCCTGCCAGCGCAGGTGTCGGTGCGGAAAGTGGTCCCGACACTAACCAGTAATGAGCGCCGAGGCCTATCCCTCAATGGTCGATGCTAAGCAATCAGAGACACAGAGTTTTATCCTGGTTCCGGCCGAGAGGCCGTACGTCCAGCAGTGGTGTGCTCAAGGCACTATATTGCTCAGCACCGGGGGTGCCTGTAGTGGGGCGGCTACAAGTAAGGCGGGAGAGGAAGCGTGGCTTCCAAGTCCCTGGTGGAGTGGCTGAAGATGTTGTGGGAGGTTTTGAAGAACAAGTGCGTGGTGCGACTTGTCTTATGTTGTGTTGTGTCTCCGTCCCCTGCGGCAGGGGGGTTCGTCTTCCTTTTATAGGCCAAGGAGAGAGCGAATCACATGTATCCCGCGCTATTTAGCTACGTGGGGAAGCGTGGTGCGCTATGCTGTAGAGTAGGCGGACGCCTGGACGGTCTTTGCAGCGATCCGGTCATCATGGCGTATCTTGTACCCGAACAGTGGCGACTTCGAGGGTAGAAGGGCAGCAGACGGCTGTGATGTCTTCAGACGGGCTCGAGGGAGTTGCTGACGTCGGTCCGTACAGGGTACAGTTGCAGGTAAGGCAGCACCCCGTTCCCGCGTGCTCCACAGCGTTGGAGCTGTTACCACAGTGCCTGGCGTGGGTTTGTACTCGCGGGGGGCGGCCACCGTGCCGTTAACAGTGGCAAGGATGGCGCCCCGCCGGCCTAGCGCCTCCACCTAACCTTGCAAGGTCACAAGAAAGCAAATCGAGGGTGCGGCCGGCCCCCCTTCGAGGGCTCGGCGCGCTGGCCGTACTGGAGTAGGCGGCGCAACGTCACGGGACTGGCGCCAGCCCACGTCGCACGGTCCCCCACGGTGGCGGGGATGGGTTCCCTCCCGGGGAGTTGGTGCGACGGCACCGGGCGCGAGCCCCGGCGCATGATGGCGCCGCCCCGCCGTTGTCGGGGCATTAAATGCCCGCGACGGAGCAGCGCGCGCGCGCTCAGAGCGCCCTCGAGCGAGGCGGACGTCGCTCGAGGGCGGAGCGGACCCTCGAGCGAGGCGGAGCCCGCTTGAGGTAAGCGCCTCCCGTTGAATGGGGCAGAGCCCTCCCGAGGGAGGCGTGCACCCTCGAGCGAGGCGGAGCCTGCTCGAGGGGATCTTTGAGGGGGCCGCCTTGGTGGGTTGTTGAGGCCACCGCGGCGTGGGCCATGCCCTGCATGCTTAAGCGAGGCGTGCTTGGCTTTGGCTTGTTGCGGGTTTTAAGTTGGGATTTCCCAGTTGTTTAAGGGGACCCCTTGGGCTGTCCCCGACAGTAGCCCCCGAGCATCTGTGGGTTTGCCATTGAGGCTCCCGCAGATGCTGGAGCCCACTGATAGGACGTTCTTCCCTCCTGGTCTTGCGAACGCTTTCCGTGGGGCCGCGTCAGCGGACCCGCGGGTCTAGCCCCCGAAGCCCTGCAGGAGCGTGGGTGCTCATGTAGGGGTTGACCGCGAGACTTGGTCAGAGGGCGTGGTACATGTTTCAACCGGCGTCGGCAATGTCTCAGCCGGCTTCGGTGACGCATGCGCTGCCGGCACTATCCCCGGTGGGTGCAACCCAGGAGGTGTAGCCGTGCGTCAAGCCCCCGAGCCTGGGCCCGTTCAAGGCGATCGGGTAGAGCTTTACGACTTGCTTTTTTAACGCGCCCTCGCCGTCCCTCCGCGGGACGGAGGGTGAGGTTTCCGCAACCCCCATCGGTCGGGTCGCGGATTGCGGATTCCTCATTGAGCTGTTAGTGGGTGGTTCGAGTGGACGCCCATGCCCCGTTCGATAAGGGTAGGGTGTGTGGTCCAGAGACACGTCCATTGAAGCGCTTGCGTGGGTTTGCTAGGTGGGGCTCGGTCCCGTTCGCTAGGGACCGAGGGCGCGGAAGCTCTCCCTCGGTGGGATCCCCCGACTAGCCGCCCTCGGCCGGCTCTCGAACACGACATGTGGGGCACCCTCGAGCCGGCGGGCTCGAGGAACGGCTCGAATGCGCGTGCCCTCACCGTCCCTGACTCTGGCGATCTGGGGCGCCTGTTCGAACCCGTCGAGGGTCGGGCTTCGAACCTCGATCAGTAGGGCCGTGCGGGGTGGCGGCTAAGCGCTCCCGGCCTGGCATCTGCGAACCTTCGAGGGGCCTGGGCGAGCCGGCCCTCGAGGCGCTGATCAGTAGAATGGTGCGGGGTGGCGGCTAAGCGCTCCCGGCCTGGCATCTGCGAACCTTCGAGGGGTGGTGCGGGGTGGCGGCTAAGCGCTCTCGGCCTGGCATCTGCGAACCATCGAGGGGGCCTGGGCGAGCCAGCCCTCGAGGCGCTGATCAGTAGAATAGCGTGGCATGGGTGCTCGCGGTACCTGTTTTGTTTCAAACGGGCCCCGAGGTGACCTTCTCACGCCTGTACCCTTTCGAGGGTTGATTTCTCCCGAGCCAGGAGCTCGTGCCACTCGAGGGTCCTCCTTACTTGGCAAGGAGCCGGGCCATTTAATGCCCCTCAGTCGAGGCTACGGTTTCGCATCGCGGGCGCACCTTTTTAGGCGCCGCGGCCGCGCGTGTAGTGGGCGGCGTGGGCAGGCGGACGTGACCGCCTGCCACAGCCCTCCCGGTTCTTCGCCGCAATGATGGCCCGTTTGCGGTGGCGTGGCCGCCGCGGTCGTGGTGGGGCCCGCCCGTCAGCGAGAAAAAGATTCCCTGCAGTTAATGCGCGCGGGACATGCGCCCCGGAGAGCACGCCCGTGGCGTATAAATCTGAGGAGAGGGGAAACGACGGTTTTTACCTTAGCGTTACACCATTTTTGCCCCCTGCGCTCTCGCCTTTGTTTTGTTCTCGCCACCGCGCCCCTTCGCCATTAGAGCTCTTCTTCTTCTTCTTCTTCCAGTCTTCCGTTCTCAGATCCATCGCATTTCCTCATGGCGCCTCTCCCGCCCCTCACGATCCTCGACCCGTACGCGTGGGAGCGGTCGTCGGTGAACCGGCTGGCCCTTAGCGACTTGGTCTCCGCCGGCCAGCTGGCGGCGAACGAGGAGGGCCGGCCGGCGGAGTGGATCGTGCCGCCTGCGGGGGACCACGCGCCCAACCCACCGGAAGGCTACGTGGTGAGCTTCACTTGCTTCCATGAGCGCGGCTTCGCCGCGCCGGCGAGCCGCTTCATGCGGGCACTCTGCCACCGCTACGGCGTGGAGTTGCACAACTTCACGCCGAACGAGATTTCGCAGGCGGCCACGTTCGTGGGCGTCTGCGAGGGGTACCTAGGGATCCCAGTGAATTGGGATCTCTGGGTACACCTCTTTCGCGCGGAGTCGTTCACTCAGCCGACGACAGAGCAGAGGACCCGCCGCGCGGTGCGCGCCGGCGGGATGTCGCTCGCCGTACGGACGCAGTACAAGGACGACTACATCCCTTGTACCATGACGACCAACAATGCCGGCTGGGAGCGGGGGTGGTTCTACCTTCGCAACGCCGATCCCGGCCTCCCCCCTACACCGGTCTGGTGCTCCGGGAGAAGCCCAACTCCTGGGGCCACGGGGTGTCCACGGTCCAGCACGGAGGCGGCCGGACTCGCTCCCCGGCCGCGCTGAAGAATCTGGCGACGCGCGGGCTGACCGCGGCGACCGTCCTCGCCTTCCTCCACCACCGGCGGATCGTGCCTCTGATGGAGAGGCCGCTCTGCATCTTCGAGATGACGGAGGAGGCGGACCCCGTCGCGCTGGCGAGGTCGCGGATGCTCCCGACCCCCCTCGAACGGGGGTATGCGCTCACACGGGCGCGGAGCGCCGTCGACACTCGGATGCTGCGCCAAGACCGGTCCCCGTGGGACCTCGAGATGCTCCCCACCGGCCCGCTGGTAAGTAGGATTCTTGGCCCTATTTTTGATCCTGATGATGCTCCTGGTTTCTGACGTATCTCTGACGTTCTCGCCTGCAGATGGTGAGCTTGAGCGCTGCAAAATCCGTTCCGCCCACTCCTGTCTCCCGCGCGCTCGGTCGGGCGGCGCAGCAACGGGAGCGGGAGCGGGCGGCGCGCAAGAGGGAGCGCGCAAGGCGGCACCGCAAGCGCCACGAGCGGCGGAACGAGGAGTACCGGCTGCACGAGCAGCAGGGGCTCTCCTCGCCAGGGACCGAGGAGTACTCGTCCTCGGAGGAGGACGAGGAGGAGGGAACCGGGGGGCAGGGTCCCTCTGATAGGTGGGAGCCTTCGCCCCCGTCGCCGGAGCCAACTCCGGCGGCAAGGGCGGCATTGCCTGGGGCCGGCGCAGCGCGCACCCGCCGCCGAGCAATCAACAACGGGAGCGGCGCGGGCCGCGGAGGTGCCGCGCGCGCCGCGCAGGTGCGCGCGGCAAGCGCGCGCGCGCGCGGGCGGGGCCCGCGCACGCGGCGGAAATGTTAGGAGGCGCGGCAACGGCCGCGCCGGCCGTGCCGGCGGCATCCACCGAGGCCTAGAGGAAGAGGAAGCGCGCCTTCTCTTCTTCGAGGTAAGGGGCTTGCTCTTCTGCTGGGTTGGGTTTTTTGGCGACCAGTCGTTCTGATTTTTTGTTTGTGCTTATGCAGGGTGGTGCCGACCGTGCCTCCCCTCGCACTAGCCAAGGTGTTGAGGGCGGACGCATCCGTTCCCACCCGGCGGCGCTCGTCGAGGGCGCGCGCGGGCGGGGGCGAGCGTGGCGGCCGCGGCG
Organism: Cenchrus americanus; assembly: GCA_947561735.1. Lineage (NCBI taxonomy): Eukaryota > Viridiplantae > Streptophyta > Magnoliopsida > Poales > Poaceae > Cenchrus > Cenchrus americanus. Next base: position 36,926,095 of record OX387244.1, on the reverse strand, counting down.
GGCGAGAGCTCGCGGGCGCCGCCGAGGCCTCGAGGCCTCGGCCGGCGGATCGACCCCATCGTGGCGCGGTCGGTGGCCGGTCATGGAGCGGCGGGCGCCCCGGGTCGTGGCGGAGGCGCGGCCGCGGCGGCGGCCGTGGTGCGAGCGCAACCCGCGGCGCCGGTTGTGATGGAGGCGCGGTCGCGGCGCCGGGCCGTGGCGGAGGCACGGCGGCGACGGTGGGCGAGGGGGGTGATCGGGCGCCCGTGGTCACTCGGGCGCGGCCGGGAGCGGTGGCCACGGCACCGCGACGGGAGCCCGCGGCGGCGGAGGCGCAAGCGGAGGCGCCGGCGGAGGCGACGTAGGGGCCGGCACCTGCCGGCTGCTCCCGGGCGGTGGTGGTGGAGATCCCGGATGACGATTCCCCGCCGCCCGGGTGGGACTAGTGGGCGAGCTTCCCCTCGCTCTCCCCAGAGTCCCAGGAGGGGGCCCTCGTGAGGCGGCGCGAGGGCCACATGGTGGCAGGGGGCCGAGGGCACGGTGCCGAGGCCTCGTCTTCCGCGTCGGCCACTCTGCCCAGGTAGAGGGGATCGCTGGCGACCCGCCCGCATTCGCCGACGCCCAGGGGGAGCAGGAGCTCTGGGGAGAGCTCCGCAGCCACAGCGCCGCGCTCAACCGAGCGTTGAACGAGGCGCTGAGGATCCACGACGGCCTCGCGTGGCGCGTCTTTCAGGTGAGGTGTCTTTGCTTGTTTCCCTTTTTTCCTCGTTTCTGCGCGCTATCTTTGTAGCATGATGCTTACGGGTTTTGGCTTGTGGGCGACAGGAGCTCGAGCACCGCGCCCGCTACAAGTACGGCGCCTTTGATCAGGTGACCGCTGAGCTCCACCAGCTCCGGGAGCGGTGTGACGCCTTCGACGCGCTTGCCGACGCCCTCAGGACCCCGGGCGACTAGCTATCGTACCGGGCCATGGCCCTGCGCGATCAACTCCACGAGAGCGCAAGGCAGGACCCGGCGCACCCCTCCAGCCTCGAGCGGGTCTGCACAGCCCTCATCGACCGGGATGAGGTGCTGCAGCGGACGAGGGCGGACCTGGAGAAGACGCGCACCCTGGCGGCCAACTGGGAGGCGGAGGTGGCCAGCGTCCGCAGCAACAACCGGGGGCTCCACTCGTCGCTCCAGAGGCGCGAGCTCGGCCAGCCGCGGGCCGAGGAGCGGCGCGCGCGCGCGCGCGGGCGAAGGAGGCCGATGACTTGAGGGCCGCCCTTGACGCCAAGGCCGCGGTGCTCGTCGGCTGGCCGAGGACCGGCTCTCCGCGCGAGCGTACCGCCCGCGAAGGGGTCGAGGGGCGGCTCCGGCGGAGCGAGCCGCCCTTGCCGACGCCCGGTCGACCCTGGAGGGGGAGCGCGTTGCTCGCGAGGCGGCGCAGATGTCGCTGGAGGACCGGAACACCGAGTTCTCTAAGCTCGAGGGCGAGCTGATGGTGCTCAGCATCACCAGCGCGAGCCAGGAGCTGGCCCTCCAAGAGCAAGGCGAGACCGTCAGGGGCCTCGAGCAGGCGGTCGAGGCCGGGCGGTGCGCCTTCGAGGTGGAGAGGAAGCAAGTCGAAGGTAAGTCGCTGTTCGACTCCTGCTTTGCTGGTTTTCCCTTAGGGGGTTCGCACCCTTTTCTGACTTCTTTCTTGTCTGGCAACCCCAGGCTTGCGCACCGCGCTGGGGCACGCGGCTGAGCGGGCCGAGGCACTTGCGGACCTCCTACAACTCCCTCCGAGCAGGGCTGCGGAGGTTGCGCACCGCGGCCCTCGAGACCTGCTGGGCCGTGGAGGAGGGCGAGGCGCAGGCCGGGAGCTCGCTGGCCAGCCGCCTACGCACCCTTAGCGGCCACGTCACCAGGCGCATGCGCGGGGCACTGCATCTTGGCGTCCAGAAGGCCCTCGGGGTGGTGCGATCCCACTACGAGGTCAACTTCGAGGCGCTGGCGGAGGGCTATGTCATCCCCGAGGGTGTCGAGGATGAGGTGGTGATGGAGCGCGTGGACGCGCTTGCCGCCGACGCCGCCGGGACGCTTGCCGATGCCTTCGAGGAGTTCCTTTTCCCGGACGCAGCTGACGTCGCCGCTCCTCCAGCCTGAAGACAGCCGGGCGCTAGGCCCTTTTTGTTCATGTGTCAGTATGCTGGCCGTGCGGCCTTGTAAATAAACAGATTACCTTTGCCATAAACATTTGTTAATGTGAAGTGATGTCTTTTGCTCATTGTGCTTTTTTGTTTCTCCTTCTTCATGAGTAGATTTTAATTAGGGGAGTTCGATTTTCGCGGGCGGCCTGCTGGGTTGGAGGCGAGAGAGAAGGGCCGTATCCTCGCGGAGGCGTAGGCTATCTCTGGCTCGCGCGCTCCTTCCGCTAGGCTGCCTGCGCCCTGTTCGAATCTTTGCTCGAGGAAGAAGTAGAAAACAAACTTATCGCGCGTGAGTTGTTTTATTTTTGCATGAAAATGGGGCCATTTTGGGGGGATGCCTCCCGCAGTAGCCCCCGAGGGTAACTTGGGTTTCAGGGGAAAGCCGAGTTGCCCTTTTTATTGAACTGACGATGTTTTACATAGTTGTCACCAACTGGGGTGCTAGTTTCGTGACTTTACAACATAATACTTGGAAATCCTAGCTAGGGGTAGAAGCGACGTAGCTGTTGGATGTTCCAAGCGTTGGTGAGTTCTTCACCGTCCTCGTTGGCCAGCTTGTACGTGCCGGGCTTGAGCACTTTCACCACGACGTAGGGTCCCTCCCATGGAGGTGATAGCTTGTGGCGTCCTCGGTTGTCTTGGCGTAGCCTTAGGACCAAATCCCCTTCGGCGAAGTCCCGCCGGCGTATCTTCCGTGCTTGGTAGCGTCTGAGGGACTGTTGATACCTTGCGGAGTGCATCAAGGCCACGAGGCGTGCTTCGTCTAGCTGGTCCAGTGAGTCCTCGCGGGCTCGCTGGTTGGCGTCCTCGTCGTAGTCTCGAAACCTGGGCGACCCGTATTCTAGGTCTGTGGGGAGGACGGCCTCCGCGCCATGGACTAGAAAAATGGGGTGAACCCGGTGGCTCTGCTCGGGGTGGTCCTTAGGCTCCACACGACCGCTGGTAACTCCTGGAGCCATTTCCGACCGTATTTATTTGGGCGGTCGGAAATTACCTCCGGGCTTGAGGCCTTGTAGGATCATGCCGTTGGCACGCTCTACTTGGCCGTTGGTCTGCGGGTGTGCCACAGCTGCCCAATCCACACGGATGTGGAAGCTGTCGCAGAACTCCAAGAATTTTCTGCCCGTGAACTGGGACCCGTTGTCGGTGATGATGGAGTTGGGCACTCCAAAGCGGTGGACGATATCGGTGAAGAACGTCACCGCCTGCTCTGCCCTGAGGTTCGTAATGGGGCGCACTTCTACCCACTTGGAAAACTTGTCGATTGCGACTAACAAGTGGGTGAAGCCCCCGGGCGCCTTCCGCAGGGGCCCGACGATGTCCAGCCCCCACACAGCAAACGGCCATGTTATGGGGATGGTCTGCAGGACATGAGCGGGAAGGTTGGACTTGCGGGCGTAAAACTGGCACCCCTCACAGGTGCGTACGATCTCTCTGGTGTCCACGACCGCGGTAGGCCAGTAGAAGCCTTGGCGGAAAGCATTGCCAACGAGGGTAAGGGGCGCGGCGTGATGGCCGCAGATTCCCGCGTGGATGTCTCGCAGGAGCTCGCGCCCCTCGGGAATGGGGATGCACCGCTGCAAGATGCCGGAGGCGGCGCGCTTGTACAGCTCGCCGTCGACGAGGGCAAAGGACTTGGCCATCCTAGCGATGCGCCTGGCCTCGATCCGGTTCGAGGGGAGTTCCCTTCGAGCCATCCAGGCAACATACTTGTCGTGCCAGTCAGCCTTGACCGAGGCTGGCTCGATATCCATCACGTCAGCCTCGTAGGCGCCGTACCCCTCGATGAGGGAGAGCACATACGCCTCGTTTGAGGGGTCCTCGTCCATGGCCTCTGCGCCCGCCGGATTCGAGGGAGCCCCCGAGGGTCCCGCGTGGCTCGAGGTGTGAGGCTCGAAGACGACCAAAGGCTGGGCGATGTCACGGGCAAAAACGTTCGGAGGGACCGTAATCCGCCCGGACGCGATTTTGGCCAGCTCGTCCGCTTCCTCGTTGTACCGGCGGGGCACGTGATTGAGCTCGATGCCGTAGAATTTTCTTCGAGGGCTCGCACGGCCTTGCAGTAGGCCTCCATCTTGTCGTCGTGGCAACTCGCGTTCTTCATGACTTGGTCAAACACGAGTTGCGAATCCCCCCGCACGTCGAGGCGCTTGATGCCTATCTCGATGGCGATCTTGAGGCCGCAAAGGAGGGCCTCGTACTCAGCCATGTTGTTCGACGCGGGGAAGTGGAGGCGCACCGCGTACCGCATGTGCTCCCCGAGGGGTGACACGAAGAGCAGGCCCGCGCCCGCCCCTGTTTTCATCACCGAGCCGTCGAAATACGCAGTCCGGCCACTCGCTTGGATGCGCGCGGCGGTGGCGGTGCGTATCCGTCCACTCAGCGACGAAATCCGCCAGGATCTGGGACTTGATGGCCTTGCGCGGGGCGTAGGCGAGCGTCTCACCCATCAACTCCACGGACCACTTGGCGATCCCGCCCGCCGCGTCTGGGTTGTGGATGATCTCCCCTAGCGGGAAGGAGGAGACCACCGTGACGGGGTGGGCCTCGAAGTAATGGCGGAGCTTGCGCCGCGCGAGGACCACCGCATACAGCAGCTTCTGGACCTGAGGGTAGCGCGTCTTGGTGTCGCACAAGACCTCGCTGATGTAATAGACCAGCCGCTGGACCGGCAGGGCGTGCCCTTCCTCTGCGTGTTCCACCACGATAACAGCGCTGACCACCTGGGTGGTTGCGGCCACGTAGAGCTGCAGGGGTTCGCCGTCCTGCGGCGGCGTGAGGATCGGGGTGTGGGTCAAGGATGCCTTCAGCTTGTCGAGCGCGTCCTGGGCCTCTGCGGTCCAGGAGAAGCGCTCGTGCTTCTTGAGGAGGCGATAGAGGGGTAGGCCCTTCTCGCCGAGCCGCGAGATGAAGCGGCTCAAGGCGGCAAGGCACCCCAGCACCTTTTGCACCCCTTTGAGGTCCCGAATTGGACCCATTCGCTCGAGGGCCGCGACCTTCTCGGGGTTGGCCTCGATGCCCCTTTGGGAGACGATGTATCCTAGGAGCATGCCTCGCGGCACCCCAAAGACACATTTTTCGGGGTTTAGTTTGACCCCATTGGCCCGTAGGCAGCCGAACGCGATGCCAAGGTCGCCAACCAGGTCGTCCGCCTTCCCGGTTTTTACGACGATGTCGTCTACGTACGCCTCGACCGTCCGCCCGATGTGATCTCCGAAAACATGCTGCATGCAGCGTTGATACGTCGCACCCGCGTTTCGGAGGCCGAACGGCATCGTGACGTAACAGAACATCCCGAACGGCGTGATGAACGAAGTCGCGAGCTGATCAGACTCCTTCATCTTTATTTGGTGATACCCGGAGTAGGCATCAAGGAAGCAAAGCAGCTCACACCCAGCCGTTGAGTCAACAATTTGATCAATGCGCGGCGAAGGAAAAGGAACCTTAGGACATGCTTTATTAAGACTAGTGTAGTCTATACACATCCGCCACTTCCCGTTCTTTTTCTTTACAAGAACAGGGTTTGCTAGCCACGTTGGGTGGAACACCTCCTTGATGAACCCGGCCTCGAGAAGCTTCCGCAGCTCCGCTCCGATAGCCTGTCGCCGCTCCTCGTCGAAGAAGCGGAGCCGTTGTTGCACAGCGCGGGCATGAGGCAGGATGTCAAGGGAGTGCTCGGCGACCTCCCTCGGGATGCTTGGCATATCCGAGGGGCTCCACACGAAAATGTCGGCGTTGGCGCGGAGGAAGTCGACGAGCACCACTTCCTATTTCGGATCGAGGGTGGAGCTGACCCTCAACGCCTTGCCCTCGGGGGCGGCGGGGTCGAGGGGCACCTCCTTGGTCTGCTCCGCGGCCTCGAAGTTGCCCGTGTGCTTGGAGGTGGAGTCGAGGTCCTCGTTCACCATCTTCTCCAAGGTGGTCACCAGCGCTTCATCCAGTGCCAGTGCTTCCGCATGCTCTACGCACTCGACGTCGCAGTCGAACGCGTGCTCGATGGACAAGCCCACGGTGATGATGCCGTTCGGTCCTGGCATCTTCATCTTCAAGTAGGTGTAGTTGGGGACCGCCATGAACTTGGCGTAGCAGGGCCGCCCAAGTATGGCGTGATAGGCGCCCTTGAACCCAACCACCTCGAAGGTGAGCGTTTCCTTGCGGAAATTCTTCGCGGTGCCGAACCAAACCGGCAGGTCGATCTGCCCGAGGGGCTGGACACACTTGCCGGGTGCGACGCCATGGAACGGCGTCGTCTTGGTGCCGGCACGCGGGTCCAACCCGATCCCCAACGGGCGCAGCATGTGCGCGTAGAGGATGTTGAGGCTGCTGCCCCCGTCCATCAAGACTTTTGAGAACCGCGCGTTCCCAATGATCGGGTCGACCACCAGCGGGTACTGGCCCGGGTTGGGGATGCGGTTCGGGTGTTCTTCCCGGCTGAAGGTGATTGCGTCCTCCGACAAGTCGAGGAAGGAGGGTGGCGCCTTCTCTGCGGCGAGGACCTCGTGTCGCTCCCGCTTGCGCTGGCGGGTCGACATGTCGATGGTGGGTCCCCCAAAGATGAGGAACACATTCTCCACGGCGGGGAAGCCGCCGGCGTCGCCGTCTCCCCCGTCCTTCTTGGCCTCCGCGTCCTTTGCAGCGGCGCAGCCATAGAACTTCTTGAGCATGTCGCATTGCTCAAGGGTGTGGTTTACTGGGGTCTTATGGTAAGGACATGGCTTTTTCAGCATGTCGTCAAACACCCCCGGGCCTCGAGGGGCCGGTCGAGGGCCTCGTCGAGCCGGGTCAACAGCAAGGGCCTCGGCATCATCGCCGTCGCGCCCCTGCTCGTGCGCCTCGCGGCGCAGCTTCTTTCCCTTCTTGCCCCGCTTATCCTTCTGGTGGGGCTCCGTGGACTTGCTTCCCTCTGCGGGTGCATCGTCCGAGCGCTTGCCCTTCTTGCCGTCAAAGATCGCCCCCATGGCCTCCTCTCCTGAGGCGAAGCTGGTGGCGATGTCGAACAGCTCGTTGGAGTCCGCAGGCGGGCTGCGTCCCAGCTCCCGCACGAGGTCCCGGCACGTGGTGCCCTCGAGGAAGGCGTGCACAATTTCAGATTGCGCCACGCTTGGGAGCTCTGTACAGCGCTTGGAGAAGCGTCGTATGAAGTCCCGGAGCGATTCGCCGGGCTTTTGAGTGCAGGAGCGCAGGTCCCAGGAATTCCCAGGGCGCACGTACGTGCCCTGGAAGTTACCCACGAACGTGCGGACCAGATCGTCCCAGTTGTGGATCTGGCTGGCGGGCAGGTGCTCGAGCCACGTCCGGGCTGAGTCATCGAGGTGTAAGGGCAGGTTGCGGATGATGACCTCGTCGTTGATGGCCCCGCCCAGCTGGCACGCCAGGCGGTAGTCGTTGAGCCACACGCGGGGATCCGTCTCCCCGTTGTGCTTGACGATGGTCGAGGGTTGGCGGAAGCGTTGGGGGAAGGCCGCCGCACGGATCTCCCGGCTGAACACACGGGTCCCTGGGGGTTCCGGCGTTGGGGAACGGTCTTCATCACTGTCGTAGCGTCCACCGCGTCGAGGGTGGTAGCCTACCGCCGCTCGCGCATCCACCTTGCTCGTGCGCCGGGCGTTGATGACGTTGCGGGCGTCGCCGTCCAGCGCCTCGCGCGTGTCGAGGAGCCGCTCCTTGGCGGTGCGCGTCCCGGTTGGCGGGTCGCCCCGGCCGCTTCACCCGCATGGACCGAGGGTTCGCCCCCACCGTGAGGCCCCGTCGCCTCGTGCATCCCCCCCGTTGGCGGATGCGCGAGGCCGAGCTCTCGGCTCGTTGGACGGCCGCTTGCTCGATGAGCGCCCGCACCTCGCGGTGCGGGTTTCGTGCCTCGGGCGTCGACGGGGCCGGCATGGCCCGTGCGGCGTCGCGGCGGCGATAAGCTCGGCTCGCCCGCGGAGGCGCGTCCGGGTTGTCGACGTTGAAGTCGGCATTGATGCGGTCACGTGCCTGTTTGCCCAGCTCCTGCGCGCGTTCGCCGCGCGCGGAGGCTTCCCCAGCCATCGAGGCGCGGAGCAACCGCACCGTTCGATACTCCTCCGCCAGCTTGGCCTCGAGCTCACGAGCTTGGGCTAGCTGTGCGTCGGCGTCGGCCCCAGCAGGGGTGCTAGGCCCCGCAGCCAGGCGCAGAGCGATCCCTGGGGCAGGCGTGAGCTCCCCGTCGCCGGCGCCTACTGCGCCGGTGGCGTTTGCTGGGTCGTTGGCGATGATGACGAAGCATTCCGGCGCGGGGTCGTAACTCCCGGTGCTGGAGTCGTCCGAGCAGCCGAACCAGTAATCCATAGCGTCAAGGAAGCGCCTGAACATGACCGGGTCCGGCACGCCGGAGAAGTCCCACTCCGCGTACCCGTGGAGGTTGGCGGGTGGCAACGCGTCAAGGGAGCCCAGAGACGACTCATCGCCCGCGGAGGCGCCAGGGTCCCTGGCGACGAAGACGTGACGGCCAGGGGGAACCCGGCGCATCGTCGTGTTGACGTTGGTGTTGTAGGCCGTCGTGGCACCACGAAGACTGATGGGGAAGCGCGGCCCGGAGACCGTGCGCTACCCCGCCGGGGCGGTGGTTGCCGTGCCGACGGGCGCGCCGTGTTGAGAGGCGGCGCGTTCGGCTGCCGTCGCTCGGACCGCGCCCGGCGTGAGCGCCGGCCGGAGCGGCGGTGGCGTCGTGGCGTCGACGGGCCCGCGGCATCGACCGGCGGGCGTCCGCGTCGTGGTGGTGCGCGCGGCGGGGCCGGAGCGGACCCGGCCGCGGCGCGCGCGCGCAGCTCCTCACGGTTGGTGAGGCGCATCAGGTAGCCGTTCCCCGTAGCCTGAAAGTTCAGGCCTCCGAACCGGATTTCAAAACCGGCGGGGAGGGGTCCGAGCTGACCATGGAGGGAGTTGACGATGGATTGACCTTAGGCGCTCGATTGCCCCACGGTGGGCGCCAACAGTCGGTGCGGAAAGTGGTCCCGACACTAACCAGTAATGAGCGCCGAGGTCTATCCCTCAATGGTCGATGCTAAGCAATCAGAGACACAGAGTTTTATCCTTGTTCCGGCCGAGAGGCCGTACGTCCAGCAGTGGTGTGCTCAAGGCACTATATTGCTCAGCACCGGGGGTGCCTGTAGTGGGGCGGCTACAAGCAAGGCGGGAGAGGAAGCGTGGCTTCCAAGTCCCTGGTGGAGTGGCTGAAGATGTTGTGGGAGGTTTTGGAGAACAAGTGTGTGGTGTGACTTGTCTTGTGTTGTGTTGTGTCTCCGTCCCCTACGGCAGGGGGGTTCGTCTTCCTTTTATAGGCCAAGGAGAGAGCGAATCACATGTATCCCGCGCTATTTAGCTACGTGAGGAAGCGTGGTGCGCTATGCTGTAGAGTAGGCGGATGCCTGGACGGTCTTTGCAGCGATCCGGTCATCATGGCGTATCTTGTACCCGAACAGTGGCGACTTCGAGGGTAGAAGGGCAGCGGACGGCTGTGATGTCTTCAGACGGGCTCGAGGGAGTTGCTGACGTTGGTCCGTACAGGGTACAGTGGCAGGTAAGGCAGCACCCCATTCCCGCGTGCTCCACAGCGTTGGAGCTGTTACCACAGTGCCCGGCGTGGGTTTGTACTCGCGGGGGCGGCCACCGTGCCGTTAACAGTGGCAGGGATGGCGCCCCGCCGGCCTAGCGCCTCCACCTAACCCTGCAAGGTCACAAGAAAGCAAATCGAGGGTGCGGCCGGCCCCCCTTCGAGGGCTTGGCGCGCTGGCCGTACCGGAGTAGGCGGCGCAACGTCACGGGACTGGCGCCGGCCACGTCGCACAGTCCCCCATAGTGGCGGGGATGGGTTCCCTCCTGGGGAGTTGGTGCGACGGCACCGGGGCGCGAGCCCCAGGCGCATGATGGCGCCGCCCCGCCATTGTCAGGGCATTAAATGCCCGTGTACGGGAGCAGGCACGTGCGCTCGGAGCACCCTCGAGCGAGGCGGACCTCGCTCGAGGGCGGAGCGGACCCTCGAGCGAGGCGAAGCCCGCTTGAGGTAAGCGCCTCCCGTTGAATGGGGCAGAGCCCTCCCGAGGGAGGCGTGCACCCTCGAGCGAGGCGGAGCCTGCTCGAGGGGATCTTTGAGGGGGCCGCCTTGGTGGGTTGTTGAGGCCACCACGGCGTGGGCCATGCCCTGCATGCTTAAGCGAGGCGTGCTTGGCTTTGGCTTGTTGCGGGTTTTAAGTTGGGATTTCCCAGTTGTTTAAGGGGACCCCTTGGGCTGTCCTCGACAGCAGGGCTCACTGCCGGTAATGGAATCCGGGCCGGGGTTGGTCGGGTGAGCTGCTTGGGATGGGATTGGGGTTACCTTCGACCGATTCGTGGCGGTAGTTGGGGTAATGGTGCCACCGGTGGCGGCCGGCGGAGGCGAGGAGGCAGGCGGTCCGCCTCGGCCCCAACCGCCGGTGGTCTGCCGCTCTGCGGTCAAGGCCGGTGACGGATTAGGCGTCAGGGCGGTCTAGGAGGAGCAGAGAAGGGCTAGAGGGTGGCGAGGTTTGGCGCGGAACGTGGTTTGGCGACCTCACGGCAATGGACAGCGGCGGCGCAGGGAATGTCGGACGGCGGCTCCGTTTTTTGGCAGGGCGGCGGTTTCGACGACGGCGCGAACGAGGCAGTGCCCCTGGCCTTAAGGCCTCGCGGGCCAGCTGGCCGCCTTGCATGCGCTAGGGACGGCTCACGTTGCCGCCGCCGGCGCGTGGCCGCCCGAGCCCGCGGCTAGGCCGCGACGTCCCTTCCCCTGGGCGAGGCGCACGGTCAACAGGCGGACGGAGGCTCCACGGCTCGGTCTTGGGTCCACCACGGAGTTTTCCCGGCCTCCGTACACCGGCGCTCGCGAGCATCGACGCGTGGCAGGAAAGGGCGGCGTGCCTGCCCTGTTCTGGAGCGCGGTGACGCCGGCGCCCAGCTCAAGTTTTAATCCGGTTAGGCCTTTTCGAAATTGCAAAACTCCAAAAACTGCCAACTAAGTTGAAAATCTCCAAAAAGCAAAGTTGTAGAGGAGCTATAGATCTACAACTTTCCCAAAGGGCGTTATATGTTTTGATCAACCGTTTGCCCGGGAACGTCGACCGAAGTTGCAGATTTTGCACGGCTCGGTTTACTGTTCATAGCGCGGTCAAACCGATTTTTGGCCAATTTGCACTCAAAATTGGAATGTCCGCCAATTACGAAAAATGTGTTCCCGTAAATAACGAACAACTTTCGTATTGGCCGATTTTGAACTTCTATAGTGAAATTTGGAGAACGCGCAAGAAAACCATTTCAGCCTTAAAGGGGATCTAGGGTTTGACCGTGATTTGGGATTTTGACTAAGGTCTTTTGTGCAAATTCGTGACAAAACATGTCAAACAGGCTTAGAAGTTAATTAACCTTGATTAACTCATGTAATTAATGTCATTAGCGCAATTAAACATCAGGGATGTTACAATCCTTGAAGCATCTCGGACTTCTGGCGGGACCACTCCGCGACGTCCTGCACAGACAACACATGTGAAATGGGTACTCAACACTAAAGGATTGACTACTCAAGGATGTCGACTACTCACCTTGATCCACTGCTCAGCCTGTCGCACCGCCTCCAGGTGCCGAGCCACCGTCGCCGGGTCGACAAGTTCATCTGCTAACAGCTCGAGCCCGCCACGACTACTCGTTGCGGCTTCGGTCATTGGCGCCGAGAGGATTGGCTCCGCGTACTGGATTTCTGGCGAGCGGACGACCACCTCCAGAGCGGGTTCTGGCAGCGCGTCATCACCTTCTCCTCCAGTCGCCGCGGCGGCTTCTCCGGCGGCCACCTCCATCGGCTCGGGGGCTTCTCCGGCAGCCTCCTGAGTCTCCGGTGCCACACCCTCAACGGGCACCGCCGACGGGATATCGCTTCCCTCGGCCTCAGCACCTGTCGACAAGAGGAAAAGTGTATTAGTCAAACCTGGCGACTACGACTACTCTTCTGGGCTAATCGCACCTGATAGAGTACTCACCTTCAATGACGCTGGCCTCAGGCAACGTAGCCTCAGCGGCCGGCGCCTCGAGTTCTGCCTGAGGAGCGGGAGCGGACTCCTCAGCAGGCGGCGCGGCTTCTTCTTCCGCCACCGCTGAGGCGGGTTCATCCTCCTCCCAGGACAAGTCCATCGATTTCCTTCAGAGTACACAAGCCAGTTGTCAATCAAGTACGACTACCACATTCAAGTACTACTCGGGAAGAATCAACACTTACAAGCTCGACCGGACCACCATCACGGTTGGGGCGCCGAGGATACTGGCAATGTCGACCAGTCCCGCCTCGGCAGGCGCCTCCTTCTGCACCTCTGCAGCCGCTACCTCGTTAGTAGCAGCAGCGGCGGGTTCTGTGCTCCCCTGAGTAACAGGGGGCTGGCGCTCCATCTGCGCCAAGAGCTCTTCTACGGTGGGGGCTAGGCTATGACTACCCCCAGCTGCCTCCCCCACCGTGTCCCAGTCGCCTTCATCGCCCTGCTCAACGGGCTCGGAAGGTGGCATCTCCTGCAAGCAAGGAAACCTCATCGTCAACACACAAACTCGAGACATCAGTACTCGACTACCTTCTTCAAGATGGCTTACCTCTCAGGATGTGGTCTCCGTGACTTTCAACTTCTTGGCCACACGCTTGCGGGCCACATTGCGCGGCTTCCTTGGCGGCGCGGGCAGACTAGCCTCTAGGCTAGCCGGTGGATCCTGAATGAGAGGGATATGAGGCAAGCCAGGGCGGCTGAACCTCGACCGCAGCTGGAAGCGGTCCTGCAGCATCTCCTCGTCGTCGTCCTCATCGGACGTGTATTCAACGACAACTGTGTCATCTCCCTCGCCAACTTCGCGCCGCTCCTTGGTCTTGGCCTTCCCTTCCTCTGGGACCTCGACCAGCTGAGGAGGCGACGCCGGCTCGGAGACGAACTTCGCCAAGTCATCCTGCAAGAAGCACAGCTCGTTAGTGCGACTACTCTTATGTAATGAGTACTCGACAATGGATGCGGCTACTAACCTCTTTTGGTGGGCGCGCGGCGGAGTACTCCGGTACTGGGCACGGTGTGTACACCGGCATATCTTTGAAGATTCTGCCCAGCCTATCAACAATGTCGTCATCATCGACTCCATCTCCAGGCATCCGTGACGTGTCGTCGTCGCCGGTGTACTCGTACCCCAGGGTGTCGCGGGCCATCAGCGGCTGCACCCTTCGCTTCATGAAGCTGAAGGCCACATGCTCGGCCCTCAGCCCGGCTTCCCTCAGCGCCTTGATCTTCGCCAACAACTCAGGCAGCTGGAGTCCTTCTTGCATCGTCGACTCCGAGTTCCACCATGGCCAGTGCTTGGGCTGCTTCCCGCTGGGCTTCGGCAGCTCCGGGTGGTGGTTCGTGACGTAGAACCACTTGGCCTTCCAGTCTTGATTGGAATCTATCAACTTGTAGGAGAGGTACTACTCTGCCGCGTCCTCCCTCATCTGGATCTCCGCTCCTCCGACTACTCGGGGGTTGCTGGCACTGGGTTGAGGCTTCACCCGGAAGAACTTCCGGAACAAGATCCAATGGGGCTTGATCCCCAGGAAGGCTTCGCAAAAATGAACAAAGATGGCGGTATGGAAGATACCGTTGGGGTTGAGGTTGAGGTACTCGATGCCGTAGTACCCCAGTAGCCCCTTGAAGAAATCGCTCGCCGGGAGAGACAGTCCGCGCTCTGCGAACCGGGCGAACATCGGGATCTCATCCGGGTTCTTCTCCATGGGGTACGGATCCCCTGCCGCGGCTCTCCACATATCCACCTCCTTCTCCCGCAGGAACCCACTGTTGAGAAGGGCCAGCAAGTCTTCAGTCTTCGCCTTGGATTTTTTCCATTCGTGATTTCGATCTGGCCGCGGCGGAGACACCGGCGGCGATGTCCCCGCAGTAGATCCGGCCGCCTCTTCACGGGCCCTCTTCTTCCCGTGCGGCGGCCTTCGTGGTATTCGACGGTGATGGCTTCATTCTCCAGGTGCACGGTGTCTTCACACGCATTCGCTCGGGGGCTACTGTGGTTGCTTCCTACGGCGGCACACTTGTGTTGACGGTGTATTTTGGTGCACCTAGCATGTTCATTACACTTTGGTTTGGATTTGATTATGGAACTAACCCGCCACTAGGCACACTAATCATATAACAAGTTCATCTTTGTGCATGCATTTGGAAGTGTTGTGTTTATGTAGGAAAACATGGACATAAAGGACGGATTCGCAACAAGTTCAAAGGAGCATTCATGGAGTCTTGTTCGTGTTCATGAGCTTGCTGAAATCACTTCCAATGGTGGTGAGGACCGAAGTGCTACGAGGAACACCCCCGGGATTGAAGCGTAAAAGATCAAACTTCATGCAAAGAGAGCCTCCATCTTGGACGCGAGGATAACGAAGCATCAAAATCATGCAAGTGGAGGGGGCAAAGTACATAAGTGCACGAGGACCCACGGAGCAAAAGGGGCGACCGAACCGGGCCGGGTGGGCCCGGGCCGGCCGGCCCGGCCCCTTCCGCACCGGTTCGGTCCCGTTTTCCTTGCCCTCGAAGGATCTTCAACCCTAAAACCCCCGACGCGCTGCCAACACAGAGGAGAGGAGTCATTCACACCAGAAGGCCATCCACAAGCTAGAGAGAGAGGAGGAGGATCTCCGGCGGGAGATCAACCACCTCGAAGGAAGCACCCTCTCGTGGAGAAGAAGGAAGACACCGGCGGAAGGGAAACCATGATCAACGGTGCCATGATCAGCACCTTGATGGGGTAATCTTCTCATTCGTCCATGGGTTGTAATCGATATTGAGATGTAATCGCACTTTGTCGGATTATCTATCTATCATCTTGTGTTGAATATACTTTAATGCTTAAGGTTAGCTACCATGCCGTGAAGGGAGTAGAGCTCCAATGCTTCCTTGGATCCATTCAATACGCCGTGTCCATCAAAGGTCTAGTCATGATTACCTTCGCGTAGTGACAGTACGAGAGGAGGGAAAGGGCGAAACCGTGGTCACAACCCCGATAGATTAGATTGGTTTTTCATGTCTTTAAGCGATTGCATGCTCTAGTATCGTAGACCCGTGGGCGAGTGTCTTCTACCTTGATCGTTTATCATTCTCTCTAGAGTAGTTTAGTTGTTTTCTAGTATAATAGTAGTTAGGGTTTTAGTAGCTAGTGTGTCGTTGTTGATCGAACGCTTGTAATCCCCTTGCTCCGCGGATTGACAAGAACCTTGGGAATTCCGTGGTGAAAAAGGTGTGGGGTCCGTACGCTTGCGGATCGTAGAGGGATACGTCTTTTATCCGTCAACAAGCCCCTTTTTTACGGCGCCGTTGCCGGGGAGCAAGTTAGTTTACATCGTTTGATTTGCATCTAACTTAGTTTTATATTTTAGTTTATCTTTTATTTGCTATATCTAACATATATTATCTAGAAAAACACTTGTTTCGTTTTTGTTTTTGTTTTTATCTTATTGTCTAGATGGAGTTCGTTAATCAACCCGTGGAAGAACCGGAGAAATCATTAAGGGATTACGCTAGCCCTCGATGTGAAGACATAAAAGTACAAGAGTCGGATTCGAAGCTCGAAGCGACCAAGTATGAAATTAAATCCAAGATCATCAAGATGGTGGCGGAAAACCCATTTGAAGGGATGGTTACGGAGAACCCATATAGACACATAAGGGATTTCACGACAATATGCAACACGGTGCGTCAAGAAGGAGTTCCCGATGAATGGTTCAAATGGAATCTCTTTCCCTAATCACTTGCCGGCAAAGCAAAGACATGGTATTCGGTTGCGTCCTTTGAAGTTGAAGGCAATTGGAACAAGTTGACAAAGAAGTTTTGCGAGAAGTTCTTTCCAATTAGCAAGGTTCAACATCTAAGGAGGCAAGTGATCACTTTCATGCAAGGAGAAGAGGAAGGGATAGACCAAGCCTGGGATAGGTTTAATGAATTAACCGAACAAGGACCAAAACTCGGCTTCACAGGTGACGTACTCTTGCATACATTTTTCTTTTCCCTAACCCCTAGTTGCATGCGACACGTTGAAATGTGTGCAGGTGGGGATCTCATGGAGAAAACACTCACGGAAGCCGCCCAACTTCTACAAAAAAGTCAGTAAAGCGGCTGCCATGCGAAGAGATTGGGAAACAAGACTTGCGGAAGAGCCGGAATTCAATTCAAGGAAGAAGAAGCTTGCTGATTTTTCTAAAGAAGCAACCCCGGAAGTCACAAAAGAGGAACCAATCATGGAAAAGCTTGAACAAGAATACATCAAGTCAAGAACTACACCAAACGTCGACTTCGCCGCACCAAAGGAGACGAACAAGAGAAGCAATTCAAGCGCGAAGCCACTAAGGGAGTTCGAACCAATGGATTGGGTTCCTATTGATTACGGAGAAGTATTCGACAAGAGAAGACCGTTCCCTAATCAAAAGGGAATGGCAAGAGCATTGGAAGTGGATTTCCCACCGGAGAAGAAAGCTGAAAATTCATACGACCTCGAAACCACCGGTGAGATTTTTGAAAAGCTCTTTGGAGATGACGTGGTGGATCCGGAACATATTGCCGAGGTGAAGAGAATCATGGGGATCAAGCCCGAAGCATCACCATACGCTCGCCTCGCTGAAATTTACTCGATAGGATCCGAAGAAGAAGAGAAGATGACGCCACACTTGAGTTGCGAGATCAACGGAGTTCAATGGAAAGCTTTATGCGACATCGGAGCCCAAGTAAGTGTTCTATCTTCTAAAATTTATGATAAAGTTCAATACCACAACCTAGACTTAGCTCCAACATCAACGAAATTAATTATGGGAGATGGTAGAACTATCAAACCTCTAGGTATTGCTTGCAACATGAAAGTAAAATTCTCTAGAAACTATATACCAACCGATTTCTTTGTTATTGATGCTTACCATAGTAATTCTGATCATATAATCTTAGGTAGGCCTTTTCTTAAGTTGGTTGATGCCGTGTTAGATGCCGGAGAAGGCAAAGTAACAATGAACCTTAATGGAACAAAGTACACATATAAATTTCTTCGTGCTTCTAAACACCTTACACCTTTTCCTCCCGACGATGAAGAAGTAGAAGAGATAGATAGTCTTTGTTTTGTTGAAACCCTTAGAGACCCTCTGCAAAGAGCGATGGAAAATCAAATTAGTAATCAACAAGATGAAGAACTAGAGGAAGCAACAAAAGGCTTAGAGCCGCATGATGGTAGTGTGGAGGAAGAGAAGTTCGAAGACATAGGAGAAATCAAACCCGAGGAGCCACAAGTGCCTGAGGTAGACCTTAAACCTTTGCCCAAGGGATTAAAATATGAATTTTTGGGCTCAGACAAAATTTATCCAGTCATTGTGAGCGACGAGTTGAGTCCCGAAGAAAATGAAGCGTTGCTGATTTTATTAAAAAAACATAGGAAGGTGATTGGATATTCAATTAATGATCTCAAAGGTATTAGCCCGGCCTTTTGCACTCATCGTATACCAATGGAAGACCAATGTAAGCCCGTAGTGGACCATCAAAGGAGGCTAACCCATGCCATGCGAGAGGTAGTAAAGAAAGAGGTTATCAAGTTACTTGATGCCGGAATCATCTACCCGGTTCCGCATAGCGAATGGGTGAGCCGGTACATTGTGTACCGAAGAAAGGAGGTTTGACCGTGGTGAAGAATGAGAAGAACGAGTTGATACCGCAAAGAACCGTGACCGGGTGGCGGATGTGTATCGATTACCGTAAGCTTAACAAAGCAACGAAGAAAGATCACTTCCCCCTACCGTTCATAGACGAGATGCTCGAGAGGTTAACAAACCACGCTTATTTTTGCTTTCTCGATGGATACTCTGGGTTCATGCAAATTCCTATTCACCCGGAAGATCAACATAAGACAACGTTTACGTGCCCTTACGGAATGTTTGCATATAGGAGGATGCCCTTCGGCCTATGCAACGCTCCGGCCTCTTTTCAACGTTGCATGATGGCCGTGTTTTCGGAATTCATCGAAGAAATTGTTGAAGTGTTTATGGATGATTTTTCCGTTTACGGGAAGACGTTCATGGATTGCTTAGCAAACTTAGAAAAGGTCCTTACAAGGTGTGCGGAGGTAGATTTGGTTTTAAATTGGGAAAAGTGCCACTTCATGGTTAAGCAAGGCATAGTGCTCGGACATGTTATATCCGAGAGAGGAATCGAAGTGGACAAGGCTAAGGTAGAGACGGTTGAGCAACTCCCACCTCCTACGGATGTCAAGTCCCTAAGGAGCTTTCTAGGCCATGCCGGATTCTATAGAAGATTTATAAAGGACTTCTCGAAGATCACTAAGCCTTTAACGCACCTTCTTCAAAAGGATGTGTCTTTTGACTTTGATGAGAAGTGTCTAGCGGCATCCGGACCTTGAAAAATGCGTTGGTGAGTGCTCCCATCATCCAACCTCCGGATTGGAGCCAACCTTTCGAGATCATGTGTGACGCAAGTGACTACGCCGCAGGCGCGGTCTTGGGTCAAAGAAAGGAAGGCCGAGTTCACGCCGTTTACTACGCTAGCAAAACTCTTAGTGGGGCATAATTAAATTACGCCACTACGGAAAAAGAGTTGCTAGCGGTGGTATTCGCTTTCGAAAAATTCAGATCTTACATTGTGAACTCGAAGGTCATTGTTTACACCGATCACGCGGCCATCAAGTATCTCCCCGGCTAAGAAGGAAGCTAAACCACGTTTGATTCGTTGGATCCTTCTTTTCCAAGAGTTTGATGTTGAAATTCGTGATAAAAAGGGGGTGGAAAATGTTGTGGCCGATCATTTGTCTAGGATGAATCGTGGACAAGATGACAAAGAGCCCATAGAAGATAAGATGAGAGATGACCACCTCTATAGAGTGCTTGATAAAGATACTTGGATGATCGACATCATTCGAGCAATTCGAAAGATGCCCCTCGATCATCTAGACAAAAACACTCAAAGGAAGATAATTTCCGAAAGTAAGAAATATTTTTGGGACGCACCATACCTCTTCAAACTTGGCAATGATGGAGTGATGAGAAGATGTGTGCCAAGAGAAGAGAGGCTTGAGATTCTAAGGAAGTGCCACTCGGCGGAGTACGGTGGACACTATAGCCATTTTCGAACCGAAGCAAAAGTATGGTCGAGCGGATTCTATTGGCCGGAGATGCATGAAGATACTAAACGATATGTTGCGTCATGCCCCGAATGCCAAAGAACCGGAAACATCTCTCAAAGAAATTCTATGCCTTTGAAATACAACTTGCAAATCGACATATTCGATGTATGGGGCATAGACTTCATGGGGCCTTTTAAAAACTCATTTGGATTCGAGTATATACTTGTTATGGTTGATTATGTATCCAAGTGGGTAGAGGCTATACCATGTCGTAAAGCTTCCACGGAGGAGTCCATCACTATGATCAAGAACGTGATTTTTCCCCGTTTCGGTACACCGAGAATCTTGATAAGTGATGGAGGAACTCATTTCACCGGAAGAACTTCAAAAGGTGCTTGTCCAAGTTGGGAATTGAGCATAGGGTCTCCACGGCCTATCACCCACAAACCAACGGACAAGCGGAGACGTCAAATAGGCAATTAAAAAGCATACTTAACAAGACCATAGAGAAGGGAGGCAAGGATTGGTCAAAGAAATTAGACGGAGCTTTATGGGCTTATCGAACGGCGTTTAAAACACCGATAGGTATGACCCCTTATCAATTCGTCTATGGAAAAGCTTGCCACCTTCCGGTTGAGTTGGAACATAAAGCCTATTGGGCGATTAAAGAGATGAACCTTGATCTCGATGCCACGGTGGTGAAACGAAGAATTCAAATAAGCGAGCTAGAGGAGTTGAGGTTGAAAGCTTATGAAAACGCAAGCATATACAAGGAGAGAATCAAAAGGTGGTATGATAAAAGATTGAAGAAAAAAGAATTTAAAGAAGGAGATAAGGTCCTCCTCTACAATTCGAGGTTTAAAACCTTCGGAAAGGGGAAATTGCAAAGCAAATGGGACGGACCTTATGTTGTGCATTCGGTGTTCTCCAACGGAGCGGTAACCATTATGGATATAAACGGCGATCAATTTGTGGTGAATGGACAACGGCTTAAGGTTTACTACGAACCCGATGTCGTCCCCCTTCACCATGTTGACGTCTTCACCATGAAGGAAGAGCCCGAACGTCCCGCCTAGGACGAAAAACAAGGCATCAACTTCTGTAAATAATTTTTCTTTTAGTTTTCTAGAGTTTTTCGCGAAGATTTACTGGGCCAACTTTTTCCCATGGGCTAAGGAAGAAAAAAATAGGGCGGTGTGCAAAAACCCGGACCGGCCCGGCCCCCGAGGCGGGGTGGGCCGGCCGGCCCCGGCGGACCGGCCCGAGGGGCCCGACGCCCGATGACGCCGAATTTCGCCCGAATTGCTCCTTTTTGACTTCCTTGTTTGGTCGGAAAATTTTAAGGGAAGTGTAAAAAAGGAAAATAAGGTTCTCAGGGCTTTTCTCTCAGGACTATTTATTTGGCCGAATTGGGAGCTCGAGAATCAAACCTTTCAAGCAATGTGTTGCACCCTTGTAGCAGCCATTGAGCCTCCAAAAAGCTTAGAGTTGAAGCTAGAAGCCAAGAAGCCATCGATGGAGGAGGCGATGCGATGCGAGCTCAAGCTAGCCGTCAAGAGGACCGCACGCATCTGTTGCGGAGGACGTGTCCCGACCGGAGCTCTTGCATCTCGCAACCCCGTCGAAGGAGAGAAGGTCCCTACACCCGTTCGAAGGTCGGCACGCCTCCAAGGCATCAAGCGCAAGGATTACAAGGAGGTGTCGCCAGAGCCTAAGGATTATGGGGATAGCGACTACTCCGACGATCGTAGCCCGAGCTCGTGGGCGGCCGCCGGTAGAGATGATGATGATTGGGATGAGCAGCCCTATGAAAGGACTCCCGAAGGCCCCAACGGCGACGGCAATGACGGTGGCGAAGGCAACGACAATGGAGGTGGCGACGACGGTGGTGACAACGGTGGAGATTATGGCGACGACGACCCCTTCGGATTGCATCCGGTGTGCTGTCGAGTTTGCCGTCAATCCATCGCGGATCTCTACACGTCGGCCGACGAATGTCTCCAAGCCATGGAAGCAATGAAGCAGCGTATGGAGGACTTGGAGCGAGTAGTTGAAGATGACTACAAGTTCCTTAACCGCAACGTGCGCAAACTTTTCGGCATGGTTGGAAACATGAGAGGCAAGTGGTGCAAAACTTGCTTGAAGTACCACTAGATCTAGTTTTCCCCTTAGAATTTTGTAAGATACGACGAGGACGTCGTATGTTTTAAGTGTGGGGGAGAGCTAGCTCGCTAGCCTTAGCTTTTGAACTTCAAGTTTAGGTTCGGTTTAATCTTCGTGTGAGAGTCTTAGTGTTTTAATGAGTCTTTAGTTTTTGAGTCTGTTTTAAAATTTTTGCAAGTGTCTTAAATTAGTGTTGAGTCAAGAAAACCAAATAAAAAGAGTCTTTATATATATATATCTTTGTGTTTTATGTATTGTTTATCTTTATTTACTTGTTTGTTTAATCTTCGATTCTTGATATATGAACACAAGTATGTGGTTTGAAAAACGTTTACCGTGGTGCTTAGTGGAATCGCTACTACTTAAAGTACCCATACCGCACTTCGATCTTGAGCTTCACATGTTAGTTGTGCTATGTTCGATGCTAAAAATTGGAGGATTTCAGTTCTGAAAATTATCTTAAAACCCTTGTAATAAAGGTTAGCAAAACCTCTTTTTCCAAGTTGAGAGTAAGAAAAAATTCCTATCCAAAGCCAAGTTTATTTTTTTCGCTCCACCATAAGTGTAATTAGCACGATGAGTTAGGCTAGGACCCTTCTCTCTTGGTGAGTTTTAATTTCAAGCAATGATCATGTTCTTGTGCTTATCTTTTGTTGCTAGCCTCGTCATATATTCGGTAACGTGACATTCACAACGAAAGTCACGTATATCGCCGAATTCCATACCCAACCCTATATATCTCTTTTGTACATCGTATTCCTTGAACACAACCTATTTTCAAAGTCTCGTCTCGTCTCTAGCATGATTTAATTAAAAATTTCAGATTGTATGCATGCGAGGAAAGACAGAATTGAAAGCTTTGAAAAAGTTGTCAAGAGAGAGAAAAATAAAGAGAAAAAGTATGTGTATGGAAAAGAAAGAAAGAAAAAAATCATATGTGAATGAAAGAAGAAAAGAAAAAGAGAAAGATGAGGTAGCAATGAAGGTATGAGAGGGATGGATCAAGTGAAAGAAAAGAAAAAAAATAAAGTGTAAGGAAGGATGTCACGTTGATTGTGAGACGAAACTTTTACTCTATTTCCAACCATGTGCAATCCGACAACGAGGACATCATTGGTGCCTTGTAGTCACAATTTTCTTTTGCCCTTGCACATGTCCACCATTCTAAATCTTCTCATCCTTGATATCCCTACATATGGTTAATTCTCATGATCATTGGCTTTGAAAGGTAGACAACCATTAGAGGAAGTTCTTAGTTTGACAATACTTGTGTTAATTGCACTAGCCCTACCTATAGCTCCACTTTACACGATATATGAGAGATTAATGGGAGGTGAGAGTTTTATAAAATTTGGTTAGGATAGCCACATCATATGAGTGACTTGAGAGAGCTTGGAGAAAGGTTTTTGTCTAATACTTGTTGCAGGAATTTTTGTTTTGAAAACCATAAAAAAACCCTCCGATGGAAGCAAAGGAGTAAGCATGGCTGAAATTGAAGACTTCAAGTGAAGAGTTTGAGTTGTGGGGTAAAACTTGACGTGGTAAAAATTCTAAACGCCCATGTTTATGTTTGATTATCATTACTTTGTGTTTATGTATTAAAGATGAAAAGATTAACTAACTTGTGAAGGAGGATTAATGATACACGATTACACACCTTGGACGAAATTCTTTTACGAGTACTTGCTCGAGGACGAGCAAGAGCTAAGTGTGGGGGAGATGTTGACGGTGTATTTTGGTGCACCTAGCATGTTCATTACACTTTGGTTTGGATTTGATTATGGAACTAACCCGCCACTAGGCACACTAATCATATAACAAGTTCATCTTTGTGCATGCATTTGGAAGTGTTGTGTTTATGTAGGAAAACATGGACATAAAGGACGGATTCGCAACAAGTTCAAAGGAGCATTCATGGAGTCTTGTTCGTGTTCATGAGCTTGCTGAAATCACTTCCAATGGTGGTGAGGACCGAAGTGCTACGAGGAACACCCCCGGGATTGAAGCGTAAAAGATCAAACTTCATGCAAAGAGAGCCTCCATCTTGGACGCGAGGATAACGGCATCAAAATCATGCAAGTGGAGGGGGCAAAGTACATAAGTGCACGAGGACCCATGGAGCAAAAAGGGGCGACCGAACCGGGCCGGGTGGGCACGGGCCGGCCGGCCCGGGCCGGCCGGCCCGGCTCACTTCCGGCACCGGTTCGGTCCCGTTTTCCTTGCCCTCGAAGGATCTTCAACCCTAAAAACCCCGACGCGCCGCCAACACAGAGGAGAGGAGTCATTCGCACCAGAAGGCCATCCACAAGCTAGAGAGAGAGGAGGAGGATCTCCGGCGGGAGATCAACCACCTCGAAGGAAGCACCCTCTCGTGGAGAAGAAGGAAGACACGGCGGAAGGGAAACCATGATCAACGGTGCCATGATCAGCACCTTGATGGGGTAATCTTCTCATTCGTCCATGGGTTGTAATCGATATTGAGATGTAATCGCACTTTGTCGGATTATCTATCTATCATCTTGTGTTGAATATACTTTAATGCTTAAGGTTAGCTACCATGCCGTGAAGGGAGTAGAGCTCCAATGCTTCCTTGGATCCATTCAATACGCCGTGTCCATCAAAGGTCTAGTCATGATTACCTTCGCGTAGTGACAGTACGAGAGGAGGGAAAGGGCGAAACCGTGGTCACAACCCCGATAGATTAGATTGGTTTTTCATGTCTTTAAGCGATTGCATGCTCTAGTATCATAGACCCGTGGGCGAGTGTCTTCTACCTTGATCGTTTATCATTCTCTCTAGAGTAGTTTAGTTGTTTTCTAGTATAATAGTAGTTAGGGTTTTAGTAGCTAGTGTGTCGTTGTTGATCGAACGCTTGTAATCCCCTTGCTCCGCGGATTGACAAGAACCTTGGGAATCCCGTGGTGAAAAAGGTGTGGGGTCCGTACGCTTGCGGATCGTAGAGGGATACGTCTTTTATCCGTCAACAACTTGGATCTACGCTCTGCTCAATAGCGGTGGTGCGCACTAGTGGTGATTCCTGGGTAGATCTGCTAGGAATGGCTGCAGCTGCGTAGGGTGAAAAACCCTAAGGGTTTTGGCTTCTATTTATAAGTTAACGCGGCCCCTCAACGGCCGGATGGATAAGTTTGTGCTCGGCTGACTCAGCGGCGGCGCGTGACCTTTCAACTTCTACTAGTCGACGCGCCTCACTTCGGGGGCTCGGCTACTCCAACTCGACTTCCCGGGAAGCGGCAAGGCTCAAGAGCATCTCAGGACACATTCTACAAGATGACCCTTCAATTCGAGAGGAAGTACTCGACTCAAGGTGCGGGGGCTCCGTGCCACGTGTCCTTCGGTTTTTTCTCCGGATTTTTCGGGATATTCTTGCCAAAACTTCAGATGGACCCTCAGCCAGAGTCTACAACTCAACCTAAGGCTCGGGGGCTACTCCATATGGAGTGCGATTTTGCAATCGCACTTCCATATCAGTTTCAGCTTCAAGACAACACGGGCATTGTTGAAGACCTTCAAGAGCGGCACTCGAGGACGCTTGGGACTACTGAGAAGACTTCAGGATTGCTCAAACATCAGCTGAAGTACATTCCAGCCTCGGGATGCTTCGACTACTCTTGAGGACTTTTGACTTGTAGTGCTCGGGGACGCTTGAGGACTACTCGTTAAGGCCGTCAAGACTACTTGAAGCTATCCTTCTCGACTACAAAGTACTCGGGGGCTTGTCGTATGGACTCCCTGGGCCCACTACCTCGGTGGATACCAGGACCGACTACTTGGTGGGTCCCTGGGACTACCCGACTTGCGCTGCACGGCACATGATGGCATGAAGCACAAGGACTACAGAGGAGAAGTACTCGGTTAGGAAGTTGTACATGTCCCGCGCTGTATAGAGGACTCCTAGACGTACTCGACTAGTACTCTCTCCCTGAACCGACTTGTAACCCTGCCTCCCGGACTATATAAGGCGAGGTAGGGACCCCTCTCTCGATCATCTCATCTCACGACGTAAGATTGGATCATCTTGTAATCGTACCCAATCAATCCAGAGCTACGCAACATACAGGACGTAGGGTATTACGCACCTCGCGGCCCGAACCTGTCTAAATTGTGTGCCACGTGTCTCTTCCTTCGAGTTACCGATCTCGGCGAGGCCACATTCATCTACTTCGGGTACTCCCTTAGTAGGTTGCCGGTCTAAAACACCGACATACACGGCACACAAACCAACTCTTTCTCTAGCCTCAACCGTGGCAATCCTGGGACCAAATTGAGTTTGCTCAAGCGAGACAAAAGGTCAAAGCTCAAGTGACCCAACTTCCTATGCCACTTCCACAACTCACTCGAAGAACCAGCTAAGAAACAATGCTCCACACCCGAGGACTGAGAAAAATCAGTACGAAACACCTGACCCTCGGGAGTGACCATACAGACAAGGTCCCCTTGAGAGTCCAAAATCCGAGAACCACCAGGCCGAAACAACACCTCAAAATCCTCATCCAACAGCTGGGACACAGAAAGCAAATTGTACCCCAGCGATTGAACAAGAGCAACACGCCTGAGAGTGATCTTGTCACTCACCTTAACCTCACCTTCTGAAAGCACACGCCCACACCCATTGTCCCCAAAAGTGATGTACCTTGTCACCACCGGGACGAGACTTGAGAACCACCCCCTGTCTCCGGTCATATGCCTCGAGCAACCGGAGTCAATCAACCAAATGTTCTTCAAGTCTCCCACCTGAAATTCAAAAACGAGCACGTGAGCGAACAAACGACTCAGCACTGGGGTTAGTACCAAAAGAGCAAACCAGTGCCAAGCCATTTGCCTGAAAGTTGGGTTAGCACAAACCAAGCCATCTCTCCTACCAAAGCTACCTCCACGAACACCACCACGGTAACCACCATGAGGGAGCCAACCCTCTCTGCTTGGAGGAGGACCAAAACCACGAAAGAAAGCCCGTGGACCGTCCCTCCTCTCCTTCTCAAAGCTACGACTCCTCCCATCCCCGTAGTGAACTCGAGGGGGAGAATGCCTAGCAACCTGACCTCCTGCAAACTCTCCATCCCAACCACCAGAACCACGACCTCCAGAAACAACCCTCGCACCTGTACGAGCACAAAACCCAAACTGCTGTCGTCCGGAGCTGCACCGATCGACCGGTGCCCCACACCGGTCTGACCGGTGTAGCCTAGGCGGCGAAGACCTCCAACAGCCTTCCGCTCTCCCCAAGCCCGAACTGTCCTCACACTCGCCTTGGCCCTGGGCATCCGCACACGAGGCTCAAGTACACCATTGGAAGGGTGGTACTTGTCCTTGTTAGCCCACTCCCTCACCATTCTCTCCTCTCGCTTCCTCTTGAAGCAAAACTCATCCTTATGGCCATCTCTCCCACAATAGCCACAATGGAACCTCACAAGCTTAGGCTTAGGCTTGGGCTGTGGCTGCTCACTTGGTTTCTCTCCACTCAACTTCTCCACCGGTTTCTCCTCACTAGCCTTCTCACTTTCTCTCCCAAAGAACACTTTCCCCGAAGTGCTCACAAACTTGATAGGCTTTTGGAGATCATTTGTTGGCGCAGGAAACACGGGTGGAGCTGGGGTTGTGTCTAGTCGGTTCCTAAGATGGTTAGGTTTAGGAGGGAAATCATTTTTATGGTGGGTTTTTGGTGGCTCTAGGATATTCTCTCCACTTCCCTCACCAACCTTGTTTGCCCCAAGTCCCTCACCATCCTGCCTCTTAAATGCCTCGATCACCATCCTCAACTGAGGCTCATGACTAGACAACCAACCCATCAACTTTCTCAGCTCATCATTCTCATCCTGAAAGCGATCAACATAATGCGCAAGTTCCAAATTCTTCAAAGCATGCATTTCACAGGTAGAGCAAGATGTAGGAATTGGTTCTTTCAGCTTACCCTCAAGGGAAGCAGTGTAAGCATGCATCTCATCAATCTTAGCATGCAAAACAGGGCAAGAAGTGCAAGCACCTAGCAAAGCAGGTCTAGATTTAAGCTCGGCCACTTCAACCCTAAGCACATATAGTTTCTCACACTTGGAGGCATGCTTCTCCTTAAACAAAGCAAGATCAACGAGAAAGATGAAGCAATCAGCACAATCAACCTCATCCGAAACAACAGGGCTAGCCTTAAGGGAATCAATCTCAAGCTTGCTATCAAGAACCTGTGTTTCTAGCTCAACCACTCTAGTCCTAGCATCCTCGAGTGAAGCCCTAAGCTCTTTTCACATTTTCTTGGCCTCTCTAAGCATGTCCTCACGGTTATCAAGCAACGAGCCAAGCCTCTCATGCTCCTGGCGCAAGAAGGGAAGTTCATCACGCACCTCGTCGTCAGAATCAGAGTCCGAGTCTCTCTGTGTGCTCTTCTTGCTGCCGGAGCTCAACGCCATGGTGCAGAAGCCGTCTCTCACGAAGCAGCTCAGCCCGCTCAGGTTCTTGGACGACTTCCTGTTCTTGCGACAATCACCTTCATCTTCACTGCTGCTCGAGCTCGAGGTGGAGTACGCGGAACTGGAGTCGACGTCACTCGCTCCAACCATCACTCGGGCCTTGCCTCGGCTCTCCCTCTTCCTCGACTTGTGCTTGTAGCCGTCCTTGTTCTCGACCTTCTCCAGGCAGTCGGCGACGAAGTGTCCCGGCTTACCGCACTGGAAGCATGTCCTCGTGTTTCTCCTCATGTTCACTCGGTTCTCGTGCAGCCTCTCGAACCTCCTCGTCAGCAACGCCAGCTCGTCCTCTCCAAGCACGTCGAACTCCTCATCTGGCATAGACATCAAAGAGGACAAAGAGAACATCCTGGTGGATGGGTTAGTGTTAGCCTTTCCTTTAGAACCACCAACGAGGGCAAGACTATGAGAATCAGGCGGACCCTCGAGCTTGGTAGTCATGCCCCTATCCACCTCAGTCGACTTGAGCTTCGAGAACAGCTCGTTCACCGCCAGAGTGTCATACTTCTCCGACTCCACAATGGCCTCGAACTTTCCGCCCCAAATCGTACGATCCAAAGAGTGTAAGAGCTTGACGGCTCTATCATGATCATCGTACGGGAGCACATCCACATTGGCCCTCATGTTGTTCACAACCACCGTGAACCTCTGAAACAAGGCATCGATGGACTCACCGGGGAGATGAGTGAAGTTCTCGTACTCTCTCCGGTAGGTCGCATACATCCGAGCCTGAACCTGGGCATTCCCAACATGAGCCTCCTTCAACACCAACCAGATTCTAAAAGCCAAGTGCTCGGTGTGCACCCGATCGAACTCAGGCTGACACAAAGCACGAAACAAGTAGCCGACCGCCTTATTGTTGGCGTCGAACATGTCCCTCGATCCTTGAGCAAGGAAGTTCATCGGCTGGACATAGCCTGTGTCCACCGTGACATCCCAAAGGATCTGACCCTTTCCTCTGAGAAATGCAGCCATCCGCTTACTCCACATCTGGTAGTTATTGCCATCGATGTGTGGAGGACCCGAACCCCGTTCCTGGTACGCCATCCTTGGATCTTAGACTGGTTAGAGTCAATCAAGACCCGAACCGGCTCTGATACCACTTGAAGGACCGATACAAAGAACCAGAGAGGGGGAGTGAATGGGAGCCAATAAAAATTCTTCTCGAAGATGGAACCTCCAACAAGATGAACACGGCTTCCAACACACGTCTCCGACTCACTACCCAAGTTGGCCAAGCCCTTGTAGCCACTGGAGTGTCACTGGACCTAGGAACCAACACACAATCTTCCGATCTGAGAACGCAGCAGAACACCAAACCTCGAGTCCACTGACCAACACCGGTCAGACCGGTGAGCACCACCGGTCAGACTGGTCCCTACTGGTGAAACTTGCCGACTTCCACTAAGGGGCTCCACACCGGTCAGACCGGTCACAACCAGAAAGCCCCAAATCACCAGACAGGCCAACCGACCTCCAAACTGACCCAAACTCAAAACAGCCTCAACACAGAACAACAGCAAACTCACCCAGACGTTCACCCGAGCAAAAACCCACCAAGGGTTGCACCGGTCAGACCGGTCAAGAGCATCGGTCAGACCGGTGTAGCCTGGGCAGCTCGGGATGAACAGCACCCTCGGGTCAACTCCCCCAAATCAAAACTTTGATCTCCCGAATCGCTCCACGGACTTGAACAAGACTTTGGGGATAATAGGAACACCTCATGAGGAGTCCATAGCCAAGTTTAATCCCAACAAAACTTGTCCAAAAAGGAGGAATCGAAGAAATCCTGCCAAGAACACCTCTAACCCTAGAACTCGGAAAAACCCCAAAATCGAGCCCCTTTACTCACGGATTTGGGAGGGGAATCACAGCCCAAAGAACCACGAAGGGTTCCCACAAATTCCCCCCATCAAATCCCCAAGAGCAAGGTCCTGAAAACAACCCAAAGAAATCACCAAGAGAGGGCTCCGAAAATCACCACCAAGAACAACTGGGAACAACACATCCAAACCTTGAGGAACCACGCCGAATCATGTATACATGCCACAAAGGTCCATACAAGGTCTAGCTTGCCACCCGATCATCCAACCCTCTCAACAAGATCTCACCATGAAGCTCTCAAGCTAGTCCTATGGAAATCCTAAGAAAATAGGAAGGGAAAATAGGAAAGCAAATGAACTAGGGTTCCAAGAGATTAGCTGCCATCCTCTCACCTCATGGGTTATATGGAGGCTAGGGATACAACTAGTCCTATGGAAATCCTAAGAAAATACCCTTTCCAATGGAAATCCTATGAAAATACTCTTTCCTAACAACTAGGGATACAAGCCCCTCAAGGGTGGTTTTGGAAGTCTTCAAGCTTTCTCCATCGGACGGATGCCCGGCGACTGCAACCTGCTTAGCCTCGATGCAAGCCTTGCGATACCGACGCGTGTCCTCCGCTTCGAAGATTCCAGACTGAGTCATCTCACACCGGTCAGACCAGTGCTCCTCATCGGTCAGACCGGTACCCACCGGTCAGACCGGTCTGGCACTACTGCAGCACTGTCTTCGGTTCTTCGGTCTTGGCTTTGTGGATCAACCAAGGAACCCAGTGGTTTTCTGTGAACCACCGGAAACCCTGCGAACTCGGTGTAGCATCCGCCAATATCCACTCATGACTCGGCTCCCACGTAGTCTCGGCTCGACCTTGGTTTTGAGGCTCAACCAAGAAACCGTCCATGACTTCATCTTGCTGTTCATGCCACCATGCAGCCCCCACTTGACCCTGCTGGCCACCGGGTCCCTTGAACGAAGCCTACTTGTCTTCTCCACACCTGGAGGCCTCATCGACGATGACCTTTCGCGCTTGTTCTTCACCTGCACCAACACCAGTCAAGCCGCAACCAGCACCTGCAATACTTAGCCAAGAATCAGTCCACACAACGTTGTCAATCACTCATCACATAAGGAAGCGACCATCCACCGGTCCTCGAACCACACATGGTCCTCATTTATTTCAGTTGTTTTCAAACTCTGAACCTCTACTTCATGTCATGGACAATGGTTTGTAATAATTTAAGCCCCCAGGGGTGTTTGGGACTTAAACTGGTGTTTGTACTCTGGACTCGCCTTCGCGTGATTTCCAAGTGATTTACCGGGCGTCAACCCGACAACTAACGACAAGATGAGCTTTATTATCGCTTAACGACCAAGGTGGATTAGTTTAGGTGATAGTACGGTATTTTCCTGGGAGGGTTGTCCAATAAGGGGAGCACCATGGTGGTTGGGAATTGGGAGGTCCAAGCAACAGAGGTAAAAAACCAATCAATTTGCTCTAGAAGAGGGACAACCTGCATATTACTCCATGTATAACTCCTTCCCTTGATGGGCAGATCAATTAACCCAAGATGACTGATGATATTGTTAAAAACAAGAAAATAATTGAAATTACCCCCACTTCTGTTCATGTTATAAGCATATCTATAGAAGTTAAAATCCCCAACTAACATCCAGAAATCTTCATCATCAATTTGCAGGTCATAAAGCCAATTCACGAAAAAATCCCTAGCAGGTTGCCTGCATGGACCATAAACAACCACAAGAGTCCACTCATCATGATTGTAGGTGGAAGTGACTGCAAGCTTAAGAGCAAAGTCCCGCTTTTCCAAAGTGGTGATGGAGAAATGATTAGAGGCCCAACAAACTTGTATACCACTAGAAGCACCACTTGAACCACAAAAATCAAATTGATCAAATCTTTTGGGAGCAAATTTTCTAATAAAAGCTAAATCAAAGCGTTAACGTTTAGTTTCCTGAAGGCAGAAAATGTTTGCATTACTTTCTTCAATTTTATTTCTAATTAACTCCCATTTGTCTCTATCATTCAGTCCTCGAACATTCTAGCATAACACATTCCAAGCTCGGCAATTCATAGGAAAAGTAGCAAGGGAGACAATAAGTAACCAATGGAGCCCAACCACCATTGAGACATAGAGATGAAATTCAAAGAGTTAGGCATCTGCAGTTTTTCCTTGCATATATCGAAGCATGCCTCTTTCTAACATGCTCATTTTCTTCGGATCAAGTGTTGTATTTGTGTTTCCCCCCTTCAGATCACGACCACCATTACCATCCTCTCCCCTCCGGCAACTGCAGTAGACATCTCTAGCTATTGTTACAAAAAATCAACATGACAAACCAAAACGATAGCATGCATACGTTCTTACACAACATAATGGTTCTAAATTAATTAAATTAACTAAACTACATTTACAAAAGTATTTTAGAAAGAAATTTAAAATTAATGACTGTTGTGGGGTAGCGAAGCTACCTTTCACCAACAATGAAAGGAAACGAAAAGCTCAAGAACTAAAACCGAAACCTCGACACAAGCAAAAGAAAACCAAAAGCTCCTTCTCAATAGTGAATTTCTCAAAAGCCAACCCCCTTTACAAGTGCCAGTTGGTCTCCTTTTATAGGGAGGCGAGCAGACTTTTTACATATCGAAATTATTCTCATGTAAAACGGATCAATACAGAATGTGCTAGGCTAATTTTGGGAAGTCTTCATTAGGTCCTCACGTAATCGAAACTTCATGACGTCACGCCGTAAATCACGACGCTTTTCCCGGCGCCAGCAGGTGCGCCTATCGGGAGAAGACCCTTAGCTTTTTGGAGACACCCCTTTCGCCCACCGCATCTTTTCACCTGAAACACATACCATAGCAAAATCTAAATGCATTAGATGTTAGGGACGACGAAACCTCCCAGGCAAAACCCAGGCTGTTATTTGTTGAGTGGGTAAGATTCGCCCCCGGGGTTTCATCGTGAGGAAAACCAAGCCACCAAACCGTGCATCTGATACTTTGGACCATTGGACCTATTAGATAACTCTGCTGGTGACGAAAGGTACCGGTCGAAAAATGTAATCTAAAAATAAAAAGGGACCAAATGGCCCCAGGGGTTTCGCGGTTAAGTCTTTCGAATCATACTTGATTTGCTGAGGCAATCTCACGATTTAGAGTACAAAGGGTTCGATTCTGAATCCCCCCAACAGAAGCCCCTTGGTGGCGAGGCGCTTGCGTTGCTGCAAACCTGAGCCATCGAAACCTAGGGATCGAGAATCGAGGCAAAAGAAAACGTCTTCCACTGCGTTGGTTCCTGAAACTTCCACGCGAATTACCGAAACACCCTCGATTTTTCACCGCCTATAAATAGAGGGGGTCCACACCGCTGCGAACCTGCTGTCGCTTTCACCCCTTCCTCTCTTCCTCTCTTGTTTAGATTTGGTGATTGGTCCCCTTGTCTTCGCTCCCTGTGAGTCGCTTCTGCGAAAGTTTTTGGTTGTCTTTGAAGGTTAGTTTTCATCATACACGAAATACATCTTATGGCTTTTGCCTTTCGCGACGATGCACTTTGAGGCTAAGATTTCATAGACACATGGCTCGTGTTAGTCACACTACTAAGGCAATGGAAGGCGAAGGCTCCCCCTCAAATCGCGAAGACCAGGCCACTCCGCCAGAAGCTGCGGAAGCTACCGCGACATCCTCTTCTGCGGCATCCATCTCGGAGTCTGGTAAGATTTCTGGCCTGGATTGGTCTGCTAGCTCTCGCGAGAGCGACAATACCTCATCCACCTCTAGTAGCGATGAAAGTAATGATTCAGGTAGCAGAGGGTATGTTGAAATAATGCTGAGCGACACAGATGCGAAAAAGCGTGCCGCTGACGTGGAGGAGGGTGAGATTGGAGAGGAGAGCGACGCAGCTGCTGCAGAGGAGTCTGGGGAAAGTTTAACAGGAGTGAAAGCTGATCCCCAAGATCTGGTTAAGCAAAAGACTTGTTTCATGGGTCGGTCCTTGATCACCCAAGCCGACCTGGATGCGCTGCGGCTGGAGGGTTGTTTCGAACCTGGTGTCTGCCGGCTACCTGGGAAAGAAACCACGCCGAAGCCCCGAAAGAATGAAAGTGTCGTATTTCGGGACTTTTTCACAGCAGGGCATCGGCTGCCAGTGTCCAGGAGGTTTGCTGAAATATTGGCCGCTTACAACGTGCAAATTCATCAGCTGACACCCAATTCGATTCCTCAGATAATGAAGTTCTTATGGGCTTGTCGTACCTTCGCTGGAGACAATGATATGGAGATCTTCTTTCGGCACTTTGAGATTCATTGGGCGAAGAGGGTGATAACTATTGAGGATGAAGAGAAAGAAGCTCAATATGGATGCTGCACCTTTTAGACGCGTCACATCAGCAAGAATCAAGCTCCGGTAGAGCTATCCCCTACATACAAGAATAAGTAGGCTAATCGATGGACATCCTATTGGTTTTACGCCCCTATTCCAGTGATTGGAAGGAATTCAAATTGAGAGGAGGTAACAACTTATGACTTGGCAAGTCGCATGGTTGATTTGGACATTGATCTGTCCCCTGAACTGACAAAGGCTAGCTGCTCATCTGCTAGCACCAGTGCCTTCTTTCAAGCTTCTCATGTGATCACAACTCGGAATGCCCTTGAAGAATTTGTAGCTGCTGATATTTGGCATTGCCAGCCTCGGTGGGGCTCATGGGCGTTCAAGACCCAAATGCTGCCTGAGCTAGACTATGAAGTGCGAAGCCCCAAGTTCAATGTGAAGCGTCCCAATGGAAAAACAGATGAAGAAATTGTGGCCGAAGTTGAGAAAAAAGTTGTTCAGATGATTGACAACTACACTCACAGAGAGTGGGAGTGTGCCCAGAAAATCTTGAAACACCAAGGCCATGTCAATCGAGTCTTTGACGAGATGAATGTTTTGTACCCGCCACGACCGAGACCATCGACAGCTGGCAAAATGATGCAGCCCCCAGGAAATATAGGGTCTGAGCTCGTCGAAACCTCAAAGAAGAGCAAAACGAGCAAGGCGACTGGAACGACAGAGGGTACTTCGAAGAGTACAAAAGCCTAAGATGTCTTGGCCAAGCGAAAGGTAGAAGCTGCAAAAACCACCATGCCCCCACTTGATGAAAAATCTTCCAAGTTGTTAAAAGTTAACGAGAACTTGATCCGGCGCAAAACTGAGGCAGCGAAAGTGGCTGCCGCCGAAAGGGAAAAGAAGAAAGTTCACGACCCTTCTCTGGTGATTGATCTTGAGAAGAAAACGATCTCGAAGAAAAGGGTTTCCAGTACTTCAGAGGAGGAAAAACATGTTGTTGCTGAAGAAACGCGCCCTGAAGATGAGGAGCCCGCTGGGAAGAGGGTGCGGATTGATCCAGTCGCAGAGACAGATGGAGACATTGATATCCTGTCGACTCCCCGGATTGAACTCTCAACGCGTTATCCCCCAAAAGGAAAGGAATTGAAGGCGACTGAAGAATTGCCTGTTGTTTCTTCAGCGGATCCGTAGGAACTAGGGGAGCGAGAGGCTAGGGGCAAACGCGTGGCCGAAATGATACAAAAGCAAATCGCAATGGCCAGTTCGGCCCCCACGGAACGTGTTGCTGGTCTCGTGGATGTGATTGATGAGACGAAAGAGTTGTGCTATATTGACGACGAAACCCCTGTGGAAACCGTGAAGAAAGAGAGCTCTGCCTTGAAAATCTTTGATGCCAAGACCGAGTCCGCGATGGGTCAAGGCGAAAGCTCGGGCCTGAAACTGCATGATCCCATTGATTTGGATTCTCCCGAGGCCGAGAAACCCGCAGCGGGCCAGTCTCGTTCACCGCCGTCGATGCTGGGAGACGTCGATAAGTCAGCTGCAGAGACTACTGGAGAGGACACGACCCCACTCATCAAAGATACCAATGTTCTTCAGCTTGAAAAAGCAGGTGTGTTTTCTTGATTTGTTGTCAAGTTTTCTCATTTTCCTTATGAATCTTGCTTGTTATCGACTGATGCCTTTCGGCTCCGTATTACTTTTCAGCGATTACAACTTTGGTCACTCTGAGCGGTGAGGAGAAAGATTCGCTTGGGCCTGAAGCTGGCACTTCGTCACTCGGATTGGGCATTGGTCTTCGATGCTGGAACCCAATACGAAACGACATTACTTGACTTGCTCAAGAAATTTTCAATCATTGTTTCTATTTTGAAAACCTAGTGGATACGTATTGCCTTTCTGACACGCCGTGTCCCCATGTTGCTTTGTGTTTTCAGACTTTGTTCAA
Source organism: Cenchrus americanus (assembly GCA_947561735.1). Lineage (NCBI taxonomy): Eukaryota > Viridiplantae > Streptophyta > Magnoliopsida > Poales > Poaceae > Cenchrus > Cenchrus americanus. The sequence continues at coordinate 36,890,046 of OX387244.1, read as the reverse complement.
TCCTTGGAGAATTTGAAGGCGGATGAGTTGCTACAAATGATGCAGTCCTTTCTCTCGAAAGGCGTTGCCGCTTGCCAGAAAGGCTTCGAACGAGTCACCAATGAGGCAAAAGCATCTATTGAAGAAAAGAAGCTTTTAGAAGATGAGAATCGCAAATTGCGCAAAGAAAATGAAAGATTGAGAAACTAGTTTCATCAGTTGAAAGACCAGAGTGCGAAGCAGCAAACCGCTATCGATGCTCTGAAGCAGGAATTGGAAAAGAGCCTGCAATGCTACGAAGAGTGTCGTACTGAACTGAAAGACTTGGTCACTTAGTACGACGCCCAGCAGATTCAAATACAAGCTGATGCGAATCTTATTGCCGAACTGAAGAGGTTGAAAGGCGAGCTAGAGGACACTTTGGAGAAGAACGGGGCCTACTACCATCAGTGGGGGGCATATCTGGCCACGGCTTACCGTCGCATCCTCGAGCACTTTGGTGCCGAGGCTCAAGAGTTTAAGATCACAGATACATTGGGAGTTTTGTCGAATGGCTGAACAACGAGCTTAAGCTCTTGCCTGACACTACATCAAAAGTTGGAGACTATGGGGCGGCGACATGCTCTAAAACCATGTTGCACCTTTTGGAGCAACAAGGTTGCGAGCAGTTCAAGACCTTTGGGAGCCGGACTTTCGAATTCCCCTCCTCCGAAGATATGCCAGCCGTGAGCAAGACTGTTGATTCGAATACGAAGATGATTCTTCGTAACTTCTGGGCTAAGAGTGGTCGAGAGTATGCCAGAAAAAGGCAGTTGATCGTTTGACTAAGGTTAGATCCCTCACATTTCTTCCATGATTCTTACTAGACTTATGCATTCCTCATTCTGATGTGTGGTGTCTTCTCTTTCTCATAGTTTTATTTTGGCCAGGTGAAACAGGCCCTGGAATTACGCGAACATCGAGCTGCACATGGACCAGATGCCACCCTTGGACCCTATGGGCCCTATAGGGACTGACCACCAAAGACCGGAGGTGACGATGTTGATCAAGGAGTCCCCGGAGCCCCTGCCCGTGAAACGGTAGACGACGAAGGCCAGCATGCTGATCCAGTCACTGGCGAGGCCCTCACTCCTTTGTGACATGAACGATCGTCCCGCAATCAGACCGGTGGTTCCAACACGGAGGTCTAGAAAGGCGCAAACCCTTCAAGAAATTGACACACTATTCTCTTGGGTTTTCACAAACTTTGATGTAATCTTGTGTGAATTTTGTTGACAATTGCCAACCGAGGGCATGATGTTAATTGTAATGCCTACAGCTTTGAATCATGCTAGCTCTAATGCCCGAAAAAAGTTTCGGAGAATTTTGAGAATTTTGTTGTCAATGTTGATCATTGCATCGCTACTCCCTTTGTTGTTTTGCGATTGACGAATGGTAACAACGCGATCACTCTGGTAAGGTCTAAGGGACGCGAAGCCCCTGATGTGAAAGAAAGGGACAATACTCAGATGGTGATTGCCTGGAACTTTCTCTTTTCTTAAGACTGGTGTGCTTAGGAAGACATTCTCACTGCTTTCGATTAAGGTTTCTGAAAGAAAAAGTCTCCCTCCCTTCGAAAGCAGGGAGAATGTTAGTTGAAATCATTGCGTTGTATCGGTCAAGTGATTGTACTTTAAACTTCGCTTGATTGATTGCATTGAATCGCGTTTTTCCTGCTTGCCATTGTATTGACGAAAGGAATTATGCAGACTTATTTTATTTTCTGGTGGTCTCACGAAACGGCTAGCCTGCAATACGATGTGCGAACTTGGAACACTTTGCAGGATTAGGGGCTGCTCACATCGCGTCGAATATTAGAACTTTTGAGCTGTTTTTCAACAACGAAGGTTACTCCCTAGTTTAGCATAGGTATTTTGGCGTGAAACGCCGTGTCGCTTTGCAAAAACTTAAAACATTGCTTTTGCACTTAACAATTTTTCTCTGCTGCTTTGGCTTGAAAATCAATTTGCTTTCGATGCACCCTCTTCGGGTGGGCCGTGACGAAGGAAACTCTTTTAAAAGTGTTGTCGCTTAAGATCGCTTGCGCTGTTTCGATTCAAGGTTGAACCGCTTTCATACGCCCTTTCAGATGGGCTGTTGCGAAGACAACTCTTTAAAGCATTGATTCTTGTGAATCATTTCTGTTTCACCACTTGTGGGTGGGCTACTTTTGAGTAGCACTTTGGTGCACTCGCTTTTGAAGTGGGGTATTCGATGATAGCACTTCAGTTCACCCTCTTTTGGGGTGGGCTATCCTGAGATAGAACTTTGAACTATGCAAGAAAAAGAAAAGCACCAGATGTAGGGAGGAATTGTTCCATTCATTAGGGAAATGAAATTTTACATCAAGGCTGCCTCGTTAAAAACCTCACGCTCCAGGATGGAGTCCTCCCTATGTGGGGAAAAGAGTATCCACCTTGTTATTGAATTTAAATTGCACGAAAGTAAAAACTGGAAATGTAAATCTAACGAGTCCTCCGCACTTATAGTTCCATGCGACGGACTCCTACTGAATTATGCTATGGAAAAAATTTACATAAGTTGTCCACATTCCATGAATGTGGCAACTCCACGCCTACCTCATCCTTCAGACGAAAGGCTCCATCTCGAATAGTGCTTGAGACAACGTAGGGTCCTTCCCAAGCAAACTAAAACTTGCCTATAGTGTCGGCATTCTTCTTTCTCTTCAGGATGAAATCTCCCACCTGAATGTTTTGGAGAGAGACCTTCTTGTTTCTCCATTTTCTGGTTTCTTCTTGGTACTTCAACAGATTTTGGACTGCATCAAGCTTGTCGATCTCCGCCAGGTCTTTGTCGACTTCCTCACTCTCGCGAGAGCTGCCCACCAAAACTCTGGCACTTTCGTTGGCCAGCTCTTCCGGGCACATGGCTTCGGCTCCGTAAAGCAGCCTGAACGGGGTGAACATGGTGGTTCTTGACTCGGTGGTGTTGTGTAACCAAATGACTCTTGATAACTCATCAGCCCATTTTTCCTTCTTCTGCTCGAAAAGACATTTCTTTATGGTTGAGAAGATTTGCCCATTGGCTCTTTCAACTACCCCATTGGACCGAGGATGGTAAACAGATGCGAAACGAAGCTTTGTCCCAATTGAGCGACAGTACTCTCTGAAATCCTGGCAATCAAACTGCTTCCCATTATCAACTGTGAGCTCTTTAGGCACGCCAAACCTGCAAATGATTTGCTGCCAAAAGAATTTTTTGATAGTGGCTGAGGTGATGGTAGCAACAGGTCTCACTTCAATCCATTTGGTGAAATACTCAACCGCTACCACGGCGAACTTGAAATTGCCTTGAGTTGTAGGTAATGGTCCTACGATGTCCATCCCCCAATGCTGTAACGGCCAAGTAGGAGTGATGAGCTGTGTTAGAGCCCCGGGCCTTAGCTGATGCTTTGCTATGAATTGCCAGGCTTTGTATGTTTTGATGATCTGCTTGACATCTCTTATTGCCATTGGCCAATAGAAACCTTGCCTGAAAGCTTTTCCAGCTAAAGCTCTCTCTGCTATATGGGATCCTCACATTCCACCATGAATTTCTTTCATAAGCTCTATTCCTTGTTCTTGAGTGATGCACTTCAACAATGGTGCACATACCCCTAACTTGAATAGGCTGTCCTCCTTGAGGACATAACCCCTCGCTCGAGCTTGCATCCTTTTCAAGTCGTGGGTTTCGACTAGCTCATAATGCCCACGAAGGAAAGCGATGATGGGAGCTCTCCAATCCAAGCTGGCAATTGCATTGACTGTTCTGAGCGGCTGCTTGTCCGGCCTGATAGAGGGAGCAGTTAAGATCTCAAAGAATACATCTGGAGGCATCACCTCCCCCCTGGTGGCTTTCTTTGCCAGCTCATCAGCTTTGCCATTTCTTTTTCTTGGCAGATGCTCAATGGTGAATCCCCGAAAATGCCTTTCCATATTTCGCACTTCCGCGAGGTACTTAATCAATTCTGACTCTTTGGCCTCACTCTCCTTTTCCACATGATCTTTGATGACCTCGACATCGCACTTGACCAAAAAATTGCTAGCTCCTAAAGCTCGCACCTTTCTGAGGCCCAGCAAAAGTGCCTCATACTCGGTAGTATTGTTGGTGCACCTGTCGGATGGGTCTGAGTAATCTAGCCTTGCAGCGTATTTCAACTTGACACCTGTTGGTGAAGTGATGATGGCTGCAATCCCGACGCCTTTGCGCCCCCAAGCTTCGTTGCATCTAATCTCCCAGACAGGCACCAATTCTTCATCTCCAGCGATATTACTTGGCGAGGTCCAATCTACAACAAAGTCCACCAAAACTTAAGACTTGATTGCCGACCTTTTTCCAAAATCATTTGTATGTTCAGAAAACTCAGTTGCCCATTTGGCTATTCTGGACGAAGCCTCCTTGTTGATGAACAAATCATTGAGGGGTTGATCAGTGATCACAGTGACCTTGTGTGCCTCGAAATAATGCCTGAGCTTTCGCGTGGCCATAACCACCGCATAGGCAATCTTCTCTAGCTCTGAGTACAATAACTTAGAGCCTGACAAAGCTACTGAGACAAATTAAATAGGGCTTTGATGTTTCCCTTTTTCACTATCGACCTCTCGCACTAGTGCGACACTGACCGCAGCCTTGGAAGAGGCTACATACAGGAACAACGGCTCCGACGGTAAAGGTGGTGAAAGTATCGCCATCTTCTCAATGTATTCCTTGAGCTCAGCAAAGGCTTTGCTCTGCTTGGGACCCCACTCAATTTTGCCCTTTCCCTTCAATGCCTTGAAGAATGGGAGGCTTCGCTCGGAGGATCTGGAAATGAATTTATTCAGAGCTGTGACTCGGTCGTTCAACTCTGAATATCTTTCTTCGTTGTTGACTCCTCCATTTCCCTGATAGCCCTTATCTTATCCAGATTGGCCTCGATTCTCTTTGCTGAGATTAGGCACCCTAATATCTTTCCTTTCGTGACCTCGAACACACATTTCTCCGGGTTCAATTTCAATCCCACTCTTCTCATGTTGGCGAAAGTTTCCGCCAGGTCACTGACATGGCTTGCCCCATCACCGCTTTTCACGATGAGGTCATCGACATAGGCTTGAATGTTCCTACCAATCTATGGCTTGAATTCTTCCCTGTCATTCTGGTGAAAGTCGGACCTGCGTTTTTCAAACCCTCCGGCATTCGCACGAAACTTTTTTCCTCATCCTCTTTCGCCATCCAGCACTGATGGTAGCCGAAAAAACAATCCAGGAGAGACATAATGGCCGCACTGGCCGCTGAATCAATGACCTGATCCATCCTTGGCAGTGGATAATTATCTTTCGGTGTGGCCTTTTTGAGGTCTGTGAAGTTGATGCACATCCTCCACTTCCCATTCTTCTTCTTGACAGGCACGGTGTTCGCTAGCCAGTTGGGACACATGACTTCACGGATGACACTTGCATCCAGCAATCTCTGGACCTCGAACTTGACTACTACCACTTTGTCATCGGACATCTTTCTTAACTTCTGCCTTCGTGGCTTGACCGAAGCGTCGATGTTCAATTGGTGCTCAATGAAACTTCGATCCACACCTGTGAGATCTTTAGCGGACCAAGCGAACACATCTTTGTTTTTTTGAAGGAACTGAACTAACATTGCCTCTTCGTCTGGCGAAAGGTCTGACCCAATGATGACGGTCTGATCCAAAACCATTACATCCAATAGGACCTTCTTGGTGTCACAATCTGACTGCATGTTGACTTTTTCTCTGTCTGCTTTCGGCTGTTTCTCCACCTCTTTGCCCTTGACTGCTTTGTCGAGAGCATGGACATTTCTTTGCCCTGGAGTGCGGCCTCTTTCCAGGTTACGACCATCATTTTGGTGACCCCAGATTGTGATAACTCCCTGTGTCGCTGGAATCTTTACACGCAGGTAGGCTTGATGAATGACGGCTTCGAACTTGTTGAGGAATCCTCTTCCCAAGATGCCATTGTAGGGGTAGTACATCTCAACTATGTTGAAAGATAAGTACTCGGTCCTGGCATTTTGGACAGTTCCAAAATATACTGGAAGGACTACTTTGCTAAGTGTGTGGATAACTCGCCCCCGAATTCGTACAACTGTATGTCAAGAGGTTGCAATAAGTCTTTGCTCAATCCCATCTTGTAGAAAGCATCAGCGAAGATAATATCTGCCAATGAACCATTGTCTACCAGAAGCTTCCCCAAAGTCCAACTTGCTATGTTTGCTTTTATCACCAAGGCATCGTTGTGAGGAAAACATTGTAGCTTTACATCCTCTTCTGAAAAGGTGATTGGGATATGAGACCATCTCGTCCTTTCGACTCTCCCTTCCACATAGATGTTTCATACTTCACGGAAGCAGTGCTTTCATTCCTTCTTGGTTTCGAACTCCAATGCAGAGCCTTTGGAAATTGGCATTATGGTTCCGACAGATGGTAAAGGATCATTTTGGCCCTCTAGCTTCGCTGGCATTGGCGGAGCTGTTGGGCCTTTGAATGGAGGAGGAAGGGGAGCGATGGGGTGTTGCTCATTTGGTCTACGCTCAATGTTCTGAGTCTGAAAAGTTTGGGATTTCCAAGGTGGAGGTTGAGTATAGGTTGGGACAGGTGGTTGGAACTGAGGTGGCTGGAAAGGGTTAGCGAAGGAATTTCTCCCGAAACTGGGCTTTTGCCAAGCCGGAGCGGAATGGTTTACGGTACTGGCTCTCTCCTTCTCCTTCCTTTCCTCCTCGAGGATAGCCTTGACTATGTTCTTGTATGGGCAATAGTTTGAGCTGTGATCGTCATTCTCCTTGTGGAAGATGCAATACCATTTTCTTTTCTCGTGGTGGCCTCGGCCCCTGCCGCGACCTCTGCCTCTGCCGCCGCCCCTTCGCCCCCTACGCCCGCCCCCCGGGTTTGAGTGCGGCGGGTTGGGCGGACTAAGTGTTTGATTTTGAGAATCGCCCTGCGGATTGGAAATTTTCTGGGTGTTTTCGCCGTCAGGGCCGAAAACATTTCGGGGGTTGGCGTGCGAGCATTTCTGGGATTGGGCCATTCCCTTTCGTTGGACTGGTTAGCTTTAGCAGACTTCTTTTGGTGTGATTGTTCTTCCATACACATCCTGAAGTCATTGTCTGAGCGACAATACTTCTCAAACTCTTCGTATAGACGCTGGATTGTCCTGGGCCTTTCGCGCATGAGATGCGAGCGAAACTGGCCGACTCTCAAGCCCACAATTGCAGCGTTGATGGCGACAACATCCAAGACATTTGGTTCTTGGGCCCTGAGATGAACGAATCTCCTTAAGTAGTTCTGGAGAGGTTCCTTATCCTTTTGCTTACATGAGAAAAGATCGCTCTATGTAAGCTCCGGATGTTGGAAACCCTGGAAGTTGGAGAGAATCCACTTCTTCAAGTCATCCCATCCGTGAATCACACCAGGACTCAGGAGCGAATACCATTGCGCTGCCGCTACGTCTGCAGTGATGATGAAAGATTTCACCAGCACGAAATCGTCACCGCTAGCTGAAAGAATAGCGGCTTCGTAGCTCATTAGGAATTGTCTAGGGTCAGATTGACCCGAGAATTTAGGGAGTGGAACTGGCCTGTAGGATTGTGGCCAAGGGGTAACCTGAATTTCTTGAGACAGGGGCGACTTGGGATCCCAAGACCTTGTGCGTATGGTGTGAACGTCATGGTTCGAAGGACCAGACTCGAAAGTGTTAGCGAAGGGGTTACGATTGAAGGTGGTGTACGAACGGGGCTGAGTAAAAGGCATGTTGCCTGGATTGGTTGGGCACTGTATACTCGGGCGAGGGCTGATTGAAACTCAGAGATTGTTTTGCTTTTATGGCACACAATTCTTCTTGCAACTTTGCGATCTCTGCCTTTTTCCTGTGAATTTTTTTGGCTACCTCGGTGAGGACCATGTGTGGTTCGAGGACCGGTGGATGGTCGCTTCCTTGTGTGATGAGTGATTGACAACGTTGTGTGGACTGATTCTGGGCTAAGTATTGTAGGAGCAGGTTGCAGCTTGACTGGTGTTGATGCAGGTGAAGAACAAGCGCGAAAGGTCGTCGTCGGTGAGGCCTCTAGGTGTGGAGAAGACAAGTAGGCTTCGTTCGAGGGACCCGGTGGCCAGCGGGGTCAAGTGCGGGCCGCATGGTGGCATGAACAGCAAGATGAAGTCGTGGACGGTTTCTTGGTTGAGCCTCAAAACCAAGGTCGAGCCGGGACTACGTGGGAGCCGAGTCATGAGTGGTGATTGGCGGAGGCTACACCGAGTTCGCGGGGTTTCCAGTGGTTCACCAGAAAACCACTGGGTTTCTTTGTTGATCCACAAAGCCAAGAACGAAGAACCGAAGACGGAGCTGCAGCAATGCCAGACCGGTCTGACCGGTGGGTACCGGTCTGACCGGTGAGGAGCACCGGCCTGACCGGTGTGCGACGACGCAGTCCAGAATTTTCGAAGCGGAGGACACGCGTCGGGATCGCAAGGCTTGCGTCGAGGCTAAGCAGGTTGCGGTCGCCGGGCATCCGTCCGATGGAGAAAGCGTCAAGTCTTCCAAAACCGCCCTTGAGGGGCTTGTATCCGTAGTTGTTAGAGAAGGGTATTTTAGACTTTCGGTTGCCTCCATATAACCCAAGAGGTGAGAGGATGGCAGCCAACTCTGGGAACCCTAGTTCATTTGCTTTCCTATTTTCCCTTCCTATTTTCTTAGGATTTCCATAGGACTAGCTTGAGAGCTTCATGGTGAGATCTTGTGAGAGGGTTGGATGATCGGGTGGCAAGCTAGACCTTGTAAGAACCTTGGTTGCATGTATAGATGATTCGGCGTGGTTCGTCAAGGTTTGGATGTGTTGTTCCCGGTTGTTCTTGGTGGTGATATTCGGAGCCCTCTCTTGGTGATTTCTTTGGGTTGTTTTCGGGACCCTTCTCTTGGGGATTTGATGGGGGAAATTTGTGGGAACCCTTCGTGGTTCTTTGGGCTGTGATTCCCCTCTCAAATCCGTGAGTAAAGGGGCTCGATTTTGAGGTTTTCCGGGTTCTAGGGTTAGAGGTGTTCTTGGTGGGATTTCTTCGATTCCTCCTTTTTGGACGAGTTTTGGTGGGATTAAACTTGGCTATGGACTTCTCATGAGGTGTTCCTAAGATCCCCAAAGTCTTGTTCAAGTCCGTGGAGCGATTCGGGAGATCGTGGTTTGGTTTTGGGGGAGTTGACCCGCGGGTGCTGTTCATCCCGAGCTGCCCAGGCTACACCGGTCTGACCGGTGCTCTTGACCGGTCCGACCGGTGCGAGCCCTGGTGGGTTTTTGCTTGGGTGAACGTCTGGGTGTGTTCGCTGTTGTCCTGTGTTGGGGCTGTTTCGAGTTTGGGTCTGTTTGGAGGTCGGTTGGCCTGTTTGGTGCTTTGGGGGCTTTCAGGCTGTGACCGATCTGACCGGTGCATCTCACTGGTCTGACCGGTGTGGAGCCACTTAGTGGAAGTTGCCCAGTTTCACCAGCAGGGACCGGTCTGACCGGTGGTGCTCGGCGGTCGACCGGTGTTGGTCAGTGGACTCGAGGTTTGGTGTTCCGCTGCGTTCTCGGGTCGGAAGGGTGTGTGTGTTGGTTCCTAGGTCCAGTGGCACTTCAGTGGCTACGTGGGCTTGGCCAACTTGGGTAGTGAGTCGGAGACGTGTGTTGGAAGCCGTGTTCATCTTGTTGGAGTTTCCATCTCCTTCGAGAAGAATTTTTATCGGCTCCCATTCACTCCCCCCTCTCTAGTTCGCCGTATCGGACCTACAAGTGGTATCAGAGCCGGTTCGGGTCTTTATTGACTCTAACCAGTCTACGATCCAAGGATGGCGTACCAGGAACGGGGTTCGGGTCCTCCACACTTCGATGGCAAGAACTACCTGATGTGGAGTAAGCGGATGGGTGCGTTCCTCCGCGGAAAGGGTCAGATCCTTTGGGATGTCATGGTGGACACAGGCTATGTCCAGCCGATGGACTTCCTCGCTCCAGGATCGAGGGACAGATTCGACGCCAACAATAAGGCGGTCGACTACTTATTTCGTGCTTTGTGTCAGCCTGAGTTCGATCGGGTGCACACCGAGCACTTGGCTTGTAGAATTTGGACGGTGCTGAAGGAGGCTCATGTTGGGAATGCCCAGGTTTAGGCACAGATGTATGCGACCTACCGGAGAGAGTATGAGAACTTCACTCATCTCCCTGGTGAGCCCATCGATGCCTTGTTTCAGAGGTTCACAGTGGTTGTGAACAACATGAGGGCCAATGTGGACGTGCTCCCGTACGATGATCATGATAGAGCGGTCAAGCTCTTACACTCTTTGGATCGTACGATTTGGGGCGGAAAGTTCGAGGCCATTGTGGAGTCGGAGAAGTATGACACTCTGACGGTGAACGAGCTGTTCTCGAAGCTCAAGTCGGCTGAGGTGGATAGGGGCATGACTGCCAAGCTCGAGGGACCGACTGATTCCCATAGTCTTGCCCTCGTTGGTGGTTCGAAAGGAAAGGCTAACACTAACCCATCTACCAGGATGTTCTCTTTGTCTTCCTTGATGTCTATGCCAGATGAGGAGTTCGATGTGCTTGGAGAGGACAAGCTGGCGCTGCTGACGAGGAGGTTCGAGAGGCTGCACGAGAACTGGGTGAACATGAGGAGGAACACGAGGACATGCTTCCAGTGCGGCAAGCCGGGACACTTCGTCGCCGACTGCCCGGAGAAGGTCGAGAACAAGGATGGCTACAAGCACAAGTCGAGGATGGATGGCAAGTACCGGTCGAGGCGCAACCACAAGAGCAAGCATAAGAACAAGTACAAGGACGAGCGACGATCGAGGAAGGAGAGCCGAGGCAAGGTGGTGGGAGCAAGCGACGTCGACTCCAGTTCCATGTACTCCACCTCGAGCTCGAGCAGCAGTGAAGACGAAGGTGAACGTCGCAAGAACAAGAAGTCGTCCAAGAACCTGAGCGGGCTGAGCTGCTTCACGAGAGATGGTTTCTGCACCATGGCGCTGAGCTCCTGCAGTAAGAAGAGCACACAGAGCGACTCAGACTCCGATTCCGATGACGAGGTGGGAGACTTGAAGAACATTTTGTTGATTGACTCCGGTTGCTCAAGGCATATGACCGGAGACAGGGGGTGGTTCTCAAGTCTCGTCCCGGTGGTGACAAAGAGGTACATCACTTTTGGGGACAATGGGCGAGGGCGTGTGCTTTCAGAAGGTGAGATCAAAGTGAGTGACAAGATCACTCTCAGGCGTGTTGCTCTTGTTCAATCGCTGGGGTACAATCTGCTTTCGTGTCCCGGGATTTGTTGGATGAGGGTTTTGAGGTATTGTTTCGGCCAGGTGGTTCTCGGATTTTGGACTCTCGAGGGGACCTTGTCTGTATGGTCGTTCCCGAGGGTCAGGTGTTTCGTGCTGATTTTTCAGGTGTGGAGCGTTGTTTCTTGGCTGGTTCTTCGAGTGAGTTGTGGAAGTGGCATAGGAAGTTGGGTCACTTGAGCTTTGACCTTTTGTCTCGCTTGAGTAAACTCAATTTGGTCCGAGGATTGCCATGGTTGAGGTTTGAGAAAGAGTTGGTTTGTGCGCCGTGTAGGCATGCCAAGATGGTAGCCTCTTCTCACCCGCCTCTCACTGATGTGATGACTGAGCGTCCATGCGAGCTGCTCCATATGGACCTTGTTGGCCCAGCTCGTGTGCGATCTGCGGGTGGGAAGTGGTATGTCCTTGTTGTGGTGGACGACTACTCTCGGTATGCGTGGGTGTTCTTTCTCGAGGATAAGGGGGGAGACGTTTGGTTTTGTTCGAGATCTAGTCTTGAGGTTGTGGAACGAGAGGCACGGAGATGCCATACGAGCTATCCGCAGTGATAATGGCTCTGAATTCAGAAACTCTCGTTTTGAAACCTTTTGCCATGACTTGGGTCTTGAGCACCAGTTTTCGAGTCCGTATACGCCTCCCCAGAATGGTGTTGTGGAAAGGAAGAACAGGACCTTGTGCGAGATGGCTCGGATGATGCTTGATGAGCATAGGACTCCGAGGAGGTATTGGGCTGAGGCGGTGAATACCGCGTGCTATGTGTCGAACAGGATCTACCTCAGAGTGCACAACAAGAAAACATGCTATGAGTTGATGCATGGTCGCACACCCAAGGTGAGTCACTTCCATGTCTTTGGTTGCAAGTGTTTCATTCTGAATAAAGGCAGGAAGTTGGATAAGTTTGAGGCTAGGTCTGTCGATGGTATTTTCTTTGGTTATGCATCTCATTCTAGAACATATCGTGTGCTCAATCTTGAAACTAACCAAATCGTGGAGACTTGCGAGGTAACCTTCGACGAGACAGAGCCACGTAGTCAGCTTGTCTTTGAGTGTGCAGGTGATGATGAGCTTGGCGAGGAGATCTTTCAGGAGGAAGAGCATGAATATGGAGACGATTAAGATGGCGGTGTGGTGCCCCCAGCTGAACATGTACCCACTACTTCGACTACGGTGGTGGACGGACCCTCTCCTACACCTACGACGACAAATCAAGAATGAGGAGAAGCTGATGTTGAGGGGGAGGTAGCATCGAGGCGAGAACCTCCCCGGCGAGTACAAGTGGATCACCCAGCTTCGAGGATCATCGGCGACATGAATGAACGCACTACACGGTCGAGGGTTCGGAACAATTCTCATTTTGCTCATGCTGCATTTGTTGCTACTTTTGAGCCCAAAGACATTGAACATGCACTATTTGCTCACAATTGGGTTAATTCAATGCATGAGGAGTTGGAGAACTTTGAGAGGAATCAAGTTGGGGAGTTGATTGACCCTCCCCCAGGGTGTAAGCCGATTGGTACAAAGTGGGTGTGGAAGAATAAAGAGGGAGAGAAAGGTGAGGTTGTGAGAAACAAGTTGAGGCTTGTTGCTCAGGGGTTCAGTCAGAAGGAGGGGATCGACTACGAGGAGACCTTTGCTCCCGTAGCCCGGTTGGAGGCAATAAGGATCCTTCTAGCCTTTTTCGTGGCTAAACGATTCAAGTTGCACCAAATGGATGTGAAGAGTGCTTTCCTGAATTGGGTGTTGGGGGAAGAAGTGTATGTGAGGCAGCCTCCGGGGTTTGAGAGTGAGAATGTAACACCCGAAAATTCCATCACAATAAAATATTGTTAGCAACATGGTTTAGTTTTATTTTCTAAGGATTTAATAAATTTGGAATAAATAAATTTGCCTTTAATTAAATTAAACATCATTTAATAATTAGAATCAAACAAGTGATTGAGCATCATGTTGAAATGCATGAGTTTTGTTTATGGTGTGATTTTAAAAGTCTTAAAAAAATGTTGTGAAAAGTCTTTAAAAATAATTGTGAAAATTGGTGTAAAAGTTTGAAAAAAAAATGAAAGTTTGAATTTAAAAATGTTTGAAAAAGTTTTCTAAAAGTCTTGAAATGATGTGAATAAATTTGTGTTAAAATTTCAATTTGAAAACATGAAAAAGGTTTGAATTTAAAAGGGTTGAATTTGGTTTGAAAAGGATTTAAAAAGAAAAGGAAAAGAAAAAAAAACAAACAAATCTAACCTAACCACCCGAGCTTTTCCCCGCGGCCCAACTGCGCATTCGGCCCAAGGCGACCCATCGGCGCCGCCCCTTTCCCTCCCCTCTCCCTCTCCACCGACGGACGGGGCCCACCCGTCGCCCCCGTCTCCCACCTCGGCCGGCCGCCCCCCCTTCTTCCCCCCGCGCCGCCGCCGGTCTCCCCCGTCCCCGCCCCGCCTCCTCGGCTCCCCGCGCCCGCCCGCCTTCCCCACTCGCCATCAAGGCACCGCCACCGCCCCCACTCCACCGCCCCGCCCTTCCACTCCCCTACCCGCCGCCCGCACCGAGTGCCATTAATGGCGCCGGCGCCACCGACCCCGCCACCGCCTTTGCCGTGTCCCCTCCCCTCCCCTCTCCACCTATATAAGATCCCCTCGGGCCTCCTCTCCACCCCCCGCGCCCCTCCCTTCCTCTCCTCCCGCACCGCACCGCCGCCGCCACGGAGCACCGCCGCCACCGCCGCCCCCTCGCCCCCGATCTCCTCCTCCGGCGCCGCTCCCACCCCCTTCAAGCCCCCGGTGAGCCTCCACATCCTCCCCTCTCTCTCCTCGGTATCTTTTCCTTGCGATTTGGTGCACCGAGCGCATTTCCGGCCTTCTCCGGCGAGCCCGCCGCCGCCGCCGCCGCTCGGCGCCGCCGCCGCCGTCGCCCACATGCCACCGCAGCCGCCCGATCCGGCGGACGGCCCAGATTAAAAGGCCGCGTAACCCTTGGATCAGGTCCACGGTGGACGGTGGACCGGGTGCACCGCGCGGTCCACGGCCTTGCGTCGGCGCCGCGTCACCGCTTACGTCACGCTGACGTCACTGCTCGCGTCAGCACGTCCAACCACAAGCCGCCACGTGTCGCTCCCATAAGCTCACCCACCGGCTGCCTTGACAGTTTGCAAATAAACCCCTCCCATTTCCGGAATTCACAAATAAACCCTTCCACCTATATAAAAGCCTTACAACTAGGTCCTGATTTTTATATCTAGGCCCCTATGATCCTTAGTTTCTATGTTCTTTAGCCTATCCTTAGTCTTTTACATATTAGACCTTCTACTTTCACACATATTTATGATTAGGTCCCTGAAATCTTGCAGAAAAACCCCTAAAACTTTCAGATAATCACAATTTAGCCCCTGAACCTTGTTTCAGCCATAACTTTTTCATCCTAGCTCCGTTTTACGCGTTCTTGGTGTCCACACGATCGTCTCTCCGAGCCCGTCATTTCTAAAAGCTTGTTTTAGTCTTTTGGTAATGTTTGATGTATTGTTTTATTTATTGTATGTTTTCTTGCATGATCGTAGCCAACGCGCCGTTCGAGGAAGTTCAAGTGCAGAGCTTTTCAGATAAGGAAAGTAGCTTATCGTTGGAGACAGGCAAGTGACCCTAACCACCCTTCTACCTATGCTTTAATCAAGATTACTATAAATTAATCGGAACATGGAGAACCACCCAGGAAAACAGTGCAACCACAAATCCATATGGCTCGGCTTAGCCAATTAATTAGGTGTGCGATTGATCCGATGGCCCTTTTCCGAAAGGAGCGAGAGGGGGATCCGGGTTGCGGGGGTATAGCCCGGTCCTTTTGGGGTAGCAGCCTTTGCTAAGGTGCTGACCACTAGGGAGGGTTATGGTCCGCCCTGATCTGTAACTATGCGGGTCGTTAGTCTCTTGTATACCTTTGTAAAGGCTTCGTAGCGTCCCTATGCAATCACACCTCGGAAGTGTGGTATTGTGCCTGATCAGCACATGCGTGGTTGGGTTCAAAGTTCTTTGGAACTTTTACGCGAGCTGTGGGAAAAGTGTGCAACCTCTGCGAGTGTAAAACCGATCGATCGGCCGTGCTCACGGTCAAGAGCGGCCCGGGACCCTCACATGATTAATTGAACTTAAAGATGGATTAATATTGCTTTCCGGTTATTCCTGTGGCCTTGCTGAGTACCAACCATAAGTGTACTCATCCTTGCTTACGCTGTTCAGAGAAGAACCCTGGAGTGGAGTACTTCACCGACTACGAGGAGTTCTGAGGATGCGATCAACCAGTCAGAAGCCTGTGGAAGATGAAGATGGAGTCGCGTCTTCATAGTTATCGTTGTTCGTGTAAAGACCTTTGTGTCAACCATCGTGAGTGTAA
The DNA here is from genome assembly GCA_947561735.1 of Cenchrus americanus. Taxonomy (NCBI): domain Eukaryota; kingdom Viridiplantae; phylum Streptophyta; class Magnoliopsida; order Poales; family Poaceae; genus Cenchrus; species Cenchrus americanus. The sequence continues at coordinate 36,874,342 of OX387244.1, read as the reverse complement.
TAAAAGTTAATAAACTTTTTCTGTACGTTTTGAGCAGTGTCTTGTGATATTACACTCATGAGTCTATCATATGTGTGAAATTGTGATCCTGGCATACATATAGTTAAGCACTTGGTTTTCTTCGGAAAATCGGGTGTGACAGAGTGGTATCAGAGCATTGCTGACTGTAGGACGCAGCCTCAGATAGAAATGGTCGATATTAAGGACTCTTTATCTAGAAAGCCTTTCCAGCATTCAAAACATCTTATTTACGCAAAAAAAAATTTATTCTTTATTCTTTATCAAAATCAAATCTTTTGTTTTCTTCTACACTGAATCTGATTCTTGTTCTTCCACCTTGAACTACCACACGTGTTTTATAGGATAGTTTCTTAGGTTGCCTACCCTTCTACCAGTTTCGTTTCGATAGAACCGTTCTTGTGAGGACGTGCGATGTTAATGCTTGTTGATTGTAAACATGCATGATTTGGATCTTTGATATGATTGAAATGTTTTTGTGGAGTGATGGCCACAAATACATCAATAAAATAATTAAAGTTAAAATTTGAATCTTAGCCCCTTTCTACCCTTCCGAATCTCGGGACGAGATTCTTTTTAAGGGGGTAGGATTTGTAACACCCGAAAATTCCATCACAATAAAATATTGTTAGCAACATGGTTTAGTTTTATTTTCTAAGGATTTAATAAATTTGGAATAAATAAATTTGCCTTTAATTAAATTAAACATCATTTAATAATTAGAATCAAACAAGTGATTGAGCATCATGTTGAAATGCATGAGTTTTGTTTATGGTGTGATTTTAAAAGTCTTAAAAAAATGTTGTGAAAAGTCTTTAAAAATAATTGTGAAAATTGGTGTAAAAGTTTGAAAAAAAAATGAAAGTTTGAATTTAAAAATGTTTGAAAAAGTTTTCTAAAAGTCTTGAAATGATGTGAATAAATTTGTGTTAAAATTTCAATTTGAAAACATGAAAAAGGTTTGAATTTAAAAGGGTTGAATTTGGTTTGAAAAGGATTTAAAAAGAAAAGGAAAAGAAAAAAAAACAAACAAATCTAACCTAACCGGCCCGAGTTTTCCCCGCGGCCCAACTCTGCATTCGGCCCAAGGCAGCCCATCAGCGCCCGCCCCTTTCCCTCCCCTCTCCCTCTCACCGACGGACGGGGCCCACCCGTCGGCCCCGTCTCCCCACCTCTCGCCGGCCGCCCCCCCCTTCTTCCCCCGCGCCGCCGCCGGTCTCCCCCGTCCCCGCCCCGCCTCCTCGGCTCCCCGCGCCCGCCCGCCTTCCCCACTCGCCATCAAGGCACCGCCACCGCCCCACTCCCCCGCCCGGCCCTTCCACTCCCCCTACCCGCCGCCCGCACCGAGTGCCATTAATGGCGCCGGCGCCACCGACCCCGCCACCGCCTTTGCCGTGTCCCCTCCCCTCCCCTCTCCACCTATATAAGATCCCCTCGGGCCTCCTCTCCACCCCGCGCCCCTCCCTTCCTCTCCTCCCGCACCGCACCGCCGCCGCCACGGAGCACCGCCGCCACCGCCGCCCCTCGCCCCCGATCTCCTCCTCCCGGCGCCGCTCCCACCCCCTTCAAGCCCCCGGTGAGCCTCCACATCCTCCCCTCTCTCTCCTGGTATCTTTTCCTTGCGATTTGGTGCACCGAGCGCATTTCCGCCTTCTCCGGCGAGCCCGCCGCCGCCGCCGCTCGGCGCGCCGCCGCCGCCGTCGCCCACATGCCACCGCGGCCGCCCGATCCGGCGGACGGCCCAGATTAAAAGGCCGCGTAACCCTTGGATCAGGTCCACGGTGGACCCGGTGGACCGGGTGCACGCGCCGGTCCACAGCCTTGCGTCAGCGCCTGCGTCACCGCCACGTCATGCTGACGTCACTGCTCGCGTCAGCACGTCCAACCACAAGCCGCCACGTGTCGCTTCCATAAGCTCACCCGCCGGCTGCCTTGACAGTTTTGCAAATAAACCCCTCCCATTTCCAGAAATTACAAATATACCCTTCCACCTATATAAAAACCTTACAACTAGGTCCTGATTTTTATATCTAGGCCCCTATGAGTCCTTAGTTTCTATGTTCTTTAGCCTATCCTTAGTCTTTTACATATTAGACCTTCTACTTTCACACATATTTATGATTAGGTCCCTGAAATCTTGCAGAAAAACCCCTAAAACTTTCAGATAATCACAATTTAGCCCCTGAACCTTGTTTCAGCCATAACTTTTTCATCCTAGCTCCGTTTTACGCGTTCTTGGTGTCCACACGATCGTCTCTCCGAGCCCGTCATTTCTAAAAGCTTGTTTTAGTCTTTTGGTAATGTTTGATGTATTGTTTTATTTATTGTATGTTTTCTTGCATGATCGTAGCCAACGCGCCGTTCGAGGAAGTTCAAGTGCAGAGCTTTTCAGATAAGGAAAGTAGCTTATCGTTGGAGAAAGGCAAGTGACCCTAACCACCCTTCTACCTATGCTTTAATCAAGATTACTATAAATTAATCGGAACATGGAGAACCACCCGGGAAAACGGTGCAACCACGGTCCATATGGCTCGGCTTAGCCAATTAATTAGGTGTGCGATTGATCCGATGGCCCTTTTCCGAAAGGAGCGAGAGGGGGGATCCGGGTTGCGGGGGGTATAGCCCGGTCCTTTTGGGGTAGCGACCTTTGCTAAGGTGCGACCACTAGGGAGGGTTATGGTCCGCCCCGATCCGTAACTATGCGGGTCGTTAGTCTCTTGTATACCTTTGTAAAGGCTTCGTAGCGTCCCTATGCAATCACACCTCGGAAGTGTGGTATTGTGCACGATCGAGCACATGCGTGGTTGGGTTCAAAGTTCTTTGGAACTTTTACGCGAGCCGTGGGAAAAGTGTGCAACCTCTGCGAGTGTAAAGCGATCGATCGGCCGTGCTCACGGTCAAGAGCGGCTGGACCCTCACATGATTAATTGAACTTAAAGATGGATTAATATTGCTTTCCGGTTATTCTGTGGCCTTGCTGAGTACCAACCATAAGTGTACTCATCCTTGCTTACGCCGTTCGAGAGAAGAACCCCGGGTGGAGTACTTCACCGACTACGAGGAGTTCTGAGGATGCGATCAACCGATCGAAGCTCCGTGGAAGATGAAGATGGAGTCGCGTCTTCATAGTTATCGTTGTTCGTGTAAAGACCTTTGTGTCAACCATCGTGAGTGTAATAAAAGTTAATAAACTTTTTCTGTACGTTTTGAGCAGTGTCTTGTGATATTACACTCATGAGTCTATCATATGTGTGAAATTGTGATCCTGGCATACATATAGTTAAGCACTTGGTTTTCTTCGGAAAATCGGGTGTGACAGAGTGGTATCAGAGCATTGCTGACTGTAGGACGCAGCCTCAGATAGAAATGGTCGATATTAAGGACTCTTTATCTAGAAAGCCTTTCCAGCATTCAAAACATCTTATTTACGCAAAAAAAAAATTATTCTTTATTCTTTATCAAAATCAAATCTTTTGTTTTCTTCTACACTGAATCTGATTCTTGTTCTTCCACCTTGAACTACCACACGTGTTTTATAGGATAGTTTCTTAGGTTGCCTACCCTTCTACCAGTTTCGTTTCGATAGAACCGTTCTTGTGAGGACGTGCGATGTTAATGCTTGTTGATTGTAAACATGCATGATTTGGATCTTTGACATGATTGAAATGTTTTTGTGGAGTGATGGCCACAAATACATCAATAAAATAATTAAAGTTAAAATTTGAATCTTAGCCCCTTTCTACCCTTCCGAATCTCGGGACGAGATTCTTTTTAAGGGGGTAGGATTTGTAACACCCGAAAATTCCATCACAATAAAATATTGTTAGCAACATGGTTTAGTTTTATTTTCTAAGGATTTAATAAATTTGGAATAAATAAATTTGCCTTTAATTAAATTAAACATCATTTAATAATTAGAATCAAACAAGTGATTGAGCATCATGTTGAAATGCATGAGTTTTGTTTATGGTGTGATTTTAAAAGTCTTAAAAAAATGTTGTGAAAAGTCTTTAAAAATAATTGTGAAAATTGGTGTAAAAGTTTGAAAAAAAAATGAAAGTTTGAATTTAAAAATGTTTGAAAAAGTTTTCTAAAAGTCTTAAAATGATGTGAATAAATTTGTGTTAAAATTTCAATTTGAAAACATGAAAAAGGTTTGAATTTAAAAGGGTTGAATTTGGTTTGAAAAGGATTTAAAAAGAAAAGGAAAAAAAAACAAAAACAAAACCAAATCTAACCTAACCAGCCCAGTTTTCCCCGCGGCCCAACTCTGCATTCGGCCCAAGGCAGCCCATCAGCGCCCGCCCCTTTCCCTCCCCCTCTCCCTCTCACCGACGGACGGGGCCCACCCCGTCGGCCCCGTCTCCCACCTCGGCGGCCGCCCCCCCTTCTTCCCCCGCGCGCCGCCGGTCTCCCCGTCCCCGCCCGCCTCCTCGGCTCCCCGCGCCCGCCCGCCTTCCCCACTCGCCATCAAGGCACCGCCACCGCCCCCACTCCACCGCCCCGGCCCTTCCACTCCCCTACCCGCCGCCCGCACCGAGTGCCATTAATGGCGCCGGCGCCACCGACCCCGCCACCGCCTTTGCCGTGTCCCCTCCCCCTCCCCCTCTCCACCTATATAAGATCCCCTCGGGCCTCCTCTCCACCCCCGCGCCCCTCCCTTCCTCTCCTCCCCGCACCGCACCGCCGCCGCCACGGAGCACCGCCGCCACCGCCGCCCCTCGCCCCCGATCTCCTCCTCCGGCGCCGCTCCCACCCCCTTCAAGCCCCCGGTGAGCCTCCACATCCTCCCCCTCTCTCTCCTGGTATCTTTTCCTTGCGATTTGGTGCACCGGAGCGCATTTCCGGCCTTCTCCGGCGAGCCCGCCGCCGCCGCCGCTCGGCGCCGCCGCCCGCCGTCGCCCACATGCCACCGCAGCCGCCCGATCCGGCGGACGGCCCAGATTAAAAGGCCGCGTAACCCTTGGATCAGGTCCACGGTGGACCGGTGGACCGGGTGCACCGCGCCGGTCCACAGCCTTGCGTCAGCGCCTGCGTCACCGCTTACGTCACGCTGACGTCACTGCTCGCGTCAGCACGTCCAACCACAAGCCGCCACGTGTCGCTCCCATAAGCTCACCCACCGGCTGCCTTGACAGTTTTGCAAATAAACCCCTCCCATTTCCAGAATTCACAAATAAACCCTTCCACCTATATAAAAGCCTTACAACTAGGTCCTGATTTTTATATCTAGGCCCCTGCAGTCCTTAGTTTCTATGTTCTTTAGCCTATCCTTAGTCTTTTACATATTAGACCTTCTACTTTCACACATATTTATGATTAGGTCCCTGAAATCTTGCAGAAAAACCCCTAAAACTTTCAGATAATCACAATTTAGCCCCTGAACCTTGTTTCAGCCATAACTTTTTCATCCTAGCTCCGTTTTACGCGTTCTTGGTGTCCACACGATCGTCTCTCCGAGCCCGTCATTTCTAAAAGCTTGTTTTAGTCTTTTGGTAATGTTTGATGTATTGTTTTATTTATTGTATGTTTTCTTGCATGATCGTAGCCAACGCGCCGTTCGAGGAAGTTCAAGTGCAGAGCTTTTCAGATAAGGAAAGTAGCTTATCGTTGGAGAAAGGCAAGTGACCCTAACCACCCTTCTACCTATGCTTTAATCAAGATTACTATAAATTAATCGGAACATGGAGAACCACCCGGAAAACGGTGCAACCACAGTCCATATGGCTGCGGCTTAGCCAATTAATTAGGTGTGCGATTGATCGATGGCCCTTTTCCGAAAGGAGCGCAGGGGGATCCGGGTTGCGGGGGTATAGCCGGTCCTTTTGGGGTAGCGACCTTTGCTAAGGTGCGACCACTAGGGAGGGTTATGGTCCGCCCGATCCGTAACTATGCGGGTCGTTAGTCTCTTGTATACCTTTGTAAAGGCTTCGTAGCGTCCCTATGCAATCACACCTCGGAAGTGTGGTATTGTGCACGATCGGCACATGCGTGGTTGGGTTCAAAGTTCTTTGGAACTTTTACGCGAGCCTGTGGGAAAAGTGTGCAACCTCTGCGAGTGTAAAACCGATCGATCGGCCGTGCTCACGGTCAAGAGCGGCCTCGGACCCTCACATGATTAATTGAACTTAAAGATGGATTAATATTGCTTTCCGGTTATTCCCGTGGCCTTGCCTGAGTACCAACCATAAGTGTACTCATCCTTGCTTACGCTGTTCGAGAGAAGAACCCCGGAGTGGAGTACTTCACCGAGCTACGAGGAGTTCGAGGATGCGATCAACCGATCGAAGCTTGTGGAAGATGAAGATGGAGTCGCGTCTTCATAGTTATCGTTGTTCGTGTAAAGACCTTTGTGTCAACCATCGTGAGTGTAATAAAAGTTAATAAACTTTTTCTGTACGTTTTGAGCAGTGTCTTGTGATATTACACTCATGAGTCTATCATATGTGTGAAATTGTGATCCTGGCACACATATGAGATGCATTCGGTTTTCTACGGAAAATCGGGTGTGACAGAGAAGTACCCCCACCGGGTGTACAAGTTGAGGAAGGCGCTGTATGGGTTGAAGCAGGCGCCTAGAGCTTGGTATGGCAGGTTGAGGGGGTTCTTGTTTGAGAGAGGTTTTGAGATGGGGAAGGTCGACCAGACCTTGTTTTTGCTTTGAGGCGGGGGCGAGATATCCCCGATTGTGCAGGTGTACGTGGATGATATTGTCTTTGGTGGCTCGTCTAACTCTCTTGTTGCAATGTTTGCAGAGGATATGAGCAGGGAATTTGAGATGAGCATGATGGGCGAGTTGCAGTTCTTCCTCGGGCTACAAAACAAGCAATCAAAGGAAGGAACATTTGTGCACCAAGCTAAGTACACCAAGGACATTGTGCGGAAGTTCAAGATGGAGGAGTCCAAGGCTATGACGACCCCGATGAGTACGACTACAGCTCTTGATGCGGACGAGGAAGGTGAACACGTGGACCAGAAGGAGTACCGAAGCATGATCGGGTCACTCCTCTACTTGACGGCGACGAGGCCGGACATCCAGTTCTCGGTATGTCTGTGCGCTCGTTTTCAAGCGTCTCCGAGGACTTCGCATCGGCAAGCGGTGAAGTGAATTTTCAGGTACTTGCGTCACACTCCCGACTTCGGCCTTTGGTACTCCGCGTCCTCTTCTTTGGCGCTTCATGGTTTTCAAACGTGGATTTTGCCGGGTGTCGGTTGGATAGGAAGTCCACTTCTGGGACTTGCCAGTTTTTGGGTTCTTCTTTGGTGTCTTGGTCTTCCCGCAAACAATCGAGTGTTGCTCAATCCACTACCGAGGCAGAGTATGTTGCCGCTGCTAGTTGTTGCTCTCAGCTCCTTTGGATTTCATACACCATGAGTGACTTTGGTGAGGAGTATACCCATGTCCCACTTCAATGTGATAGCACCAGTGCCATAAGCATTGCAAAGAACCCAGTGCTCCATTCCCAAACCAAGCACATAGAAGTGAGGCATCATTTTCTCAGAGACAACATAGAGAAAGGAAAGATAGCTTTGATCCATGTACCCACACATGACCAACTAGCCGATATTTTCACCAAACCCCTAGATCAAGCAACTTTCACTCGTTTGCGAGGGGAACTTGGTGTGTGTTTGATTTATTGAGTTGGGTGTGTGGGAGCTCCTTTGTAGCATATGTATAGCTTTCCTTTGTGCATTTCTTGCATTTGGCATGGCATATTGTTGACGGTTAATAGGTGTATCAAAGTTCATTTAGACTTGCAAGCGGACAAGTCTCCCGTCGTAGTCAAGAGACCCTTCTTCTCTCGAGTGGTGAACCCAAGGTATCGAATCCGTGGAACAATGTGCAACGCAAGGATTCAATCTAGTAAAGTAGGGAAATCTACCTTATGAAGAACTAAGTTGCATCTAATCTAAGAACTCATAAAAGAAAACGAATCTAATCTAATCTACTAAAGAGGTAGCAAGAGAAAGCAAGAGATAACCGATCTAGAGAGTCTAGATCATGCTTATGTTGTAGCTCCAAACAAGTATTAACATGCTCCCAAAAATTCAAATGGATCTCAGAAATTTTGAAATAAAGAACAAGATGAAAAAGAGCTAAACCAAGTTCACAAATTTAAACCACCTTGCATCTTGCTCATGAACTCTCATCTCATCTTGTCTCTCAAGCCTGTGTATTCTACTCCTTTCCCTCTCATAGTATTTATTTATGTGGTAGGCTTTATATGGAGCTTTTTGGGAAAGTTTAGTCCTACCAAGATTTTATAAATGAGATGTTGTCAAAACAAGACAAGCTTCTCTGGTCTTACCGAGACTTGTCAAAAAGGTCATTGGAAAATGATGTTATATCAAGGAGGGGAAAGAGAAAAATACACACACTTGAGATGAGTGGACATGTGCAAATGGCAAAAGTGATCCCGAGGAACAAAGGAAGTCCTCGTTATTGGATTGCACATGGTTGGAAAATGAGTATGGATCTTTTAATCTTGAAGCCTTGAATTTCCTAATGCACTTTAGAGAACCGGGGAGTTCACTTTATGCATACTCATATTTTTCTCTCTTTCTCATATTTCTCCTTCTTTTCTTTCTTTCTTTCTTTCTTTCTTTCTTTCTTTCTTTCTTTCATTCATTCATTTTTTTCTTGTCATTCATTCGGTCACGAGACTTTCACCTTGGAGTTTTGATTTTTTTTTGCATTTGCAGCCCTTTGATTTTTTTTATTTACTCCCCTTTGAACTCTAAAATTGCATCGTACCTACCTCCTCCCCCATGCTTAGACGTTGCTTGTCCTCGAGCAAAGAGGCGACAAATAAGGTAGGTACCGGAAATATTTTCCCTTGGAGAGATACTTGAATTCTTCAATGTTGGCACCATCGATCTTCCTTGAATTGATGATCCATACTCAATGATAGGTTATGGTCAAGGAGGTAAACACAAAAGATGATATTTGGTTTTAAGGGTGGATATCCGGCGAGGTTTGTGAGATCTCCGATGTGGGGATACACAATGCACGAATAAAAAGGCTAGCAAAAAGATAGATACGCAAAAACGGAATGACCAGCTTCTTAGTCTCGGGCCAGAGAAATCAAGGCCTGAAATAACTCACCCAAAAATAAATCTTGTATACTAAGTTTTTGCACTCAAATATTTATATGGCTCTGGATAGGTAGAGCAACACGCAAGTGGTATTTATGACAAGGTTAGCTTTAGATTTAAGAACAAAAATAAATCATCTTTAATCCATCTAAAACTTGAGAGCACATAAAACACTATGGGTCTTTATTTTTATCATAACCTCCGCCAAAGATTAAGCCAGCATTTAGATAATTTCAGATTTGTATTTTTAAGAGAGCACAAGCTTAAACATGCATAAATCAATTACAAAGATAAACAAAGCGGCAATTTTAATCATTTATCATCATGGCACAAACTTTGTAACTTTACCAAAGGTAAAAACTTAGTGGTGACTTTATTCATGATGAAAATAAACACTAACACACATACTGAAAATAAACTAACACACATTCTGAAAATTAAAATAAAACTGAAAACACTACGCATACATAGGCGCAAACAAGCTGAAAATTAAAGAAAAGGGGGTAAAGGAAAGATAACTAAAGCTCATCCTCTCTCTAATCTTCCACCGGTGGTTGATATTAATAATCATGGTTGTTGCACCCTTGCTCACAATAAGAATGCACTACTCCTCCTATGAATTGTCCGACGGTACTAGGTGAAGGTGTCAAAGCTCATAAGCGATGTTTGCATCTCCTTCACCCATTTAGTTTGCATTGGTTTGGATGGCTGCAATAATTTGAATGTTTCTTGCAGCGTATCCTCCAATGGTGGCCACATTTTGTTGTGGTTGAGGAAGATGTGCAAATGGCTCCGCAAAGGCTACGTTGGGCACTGCAAAATTTGGTGGGGGCATGGCTGCACCACTCCCCCATGCTTGCATTGGTACACCACCGTAGTAACTCGGCGGTGCCGGGGTTCCTCCCAATGGTGGGACATAATTTTGTTGTGCACCTCCTTCTTGGGCCGTGGAAAAACCTTCTCCTACAATCCTTCTCTTTTATTTTTTTTCTTCGCCGGCACAAGAAGTCCGTTCTCTAACCGATCTTCTTCCCCTCAAGAAACCTTCCATCCGATAGGGGCAAATTTACTTTGGCCACTTTGAAGCCTCCTCTCTCATCTTCATTTAAATTTTCCTTTCTTCATATACCTAGGGAGGTCCCAGGTAGGAGATGATTCGGGTTGCTTGTAATACCCGGTTTCAAAGAGATAGCCAACATAGAGAGGTAACACCCCGAGGTGAGTGGGGATGGTTGGCTGCCTGGCAATCAAAGCCGAATAAAGCCAATTCAACTCCGTGTTGGTTATCTTTGTCTTTCTCATACTCCCAAAAATCCACTTGCGCAAAAGTGACACACTTGGATGATGGGGTTCTGGATAGTATTTGATGGTCTCCTCCCGTGATCATACTCCAAAAACCTTCCCATGTGCCTTCATGCACATCCACTTGTTCCGGAGCTCCCTTTTGAAAATAGGAGACACTCGCCCATGGGTCTACGATACTAGAACATGCAATCATTTCGAACATGAAAACCAATCTAATCTATCGGGGATTGTGTTGAATGGATCCAAGGAAGCATTGAGACCCTTACTCCCTTTACGGCATGGTAGCTAACGTTAAGCATTAAAGTATATTCAACACAAGATGATAGATAGATAACCCAACAAGGTATGATCACATCTCAAGATCGATTACAACCCATGGATGAAAGGAGATTACCCCATCAAAGTGCTAGAAATAGCATCATTGATCAAGGTTACCCTTCCGACGGTGTCTTCCTTCTTCTCCACTTGTGGGCTCCCTCCAAACGGAATGAGAGACTCAGCACTCCTTCATCAAGGGTATGCGCCATGGTCATGAGAATTTCCTAGGCGAATCCCTTGTGGGTGTTTACTGACACTCCGTTAGAGAATTGCACCGGTGTCCCGTATGAAAACACAATATGTGGAGAGCTTGGTCGTCGAAGTCGATGTTCGCTACAAGCCTCTACTCAAGGTGAGCGAGCTTCTTCTCCTCCTCCTCCGTCATGATCATAAACCCATTGGAATACCACGGAGCGCATGGAGGTGGAGCGGATGATCGTGTCAAGTGGTGAGGTTGGACAGGCGGCTCCTCCATATGTCCTTGAGGTTTAGTGAACCTCATAGACGAGTTTCGTGTGGCCCTCATGCCACCAAGGAGAAGAGTGTGGTTCCTCCTCGGCGGTGCCGTGTCCTCCTCCATACTCCGAGGAAACTCGGAAACCGAGTGCCTCCTCGAAGAGGTTGATGGCTTAGATGACGATGATCCCTTCTTCTTCGGTGAAAAGGTTTGTAGTTTTCTTCCATGATTGCAGCACTCTCCCTCACAAATATACATCCGGGGTTTTCACCCGGTAACAAGGTACACAAATATTATTTTGGAGTCTGGACTTTGAGTGGATTAAGGATGTGATTTGTTGCACGAAACAAACGCGGTGGATGGCTAAGTCTAAGGTGGTTCCGGCCTACAAACTAGAGCACACGAACAAAGAGCTGGATGGGAGACCTCTCCTCCTCTTGGCTCGGTTCTTCTCTAGTGCGTTCATGTTGCTTCGTGACCGCGTGCACCTCCCAAACGTTCCCGTCCAATCCTTCGCTTGCATTATTGCTCCTTCCACTTGATGTTTTCGCTTGACTCACTTCAATACTCCCTTGCCTCACATGCGTCCATGATATTCCTACAAAACAAGGCCTTGGCTGCCCCCCCCCCATGCTTGTACTTTGCATGTGGTTTGATAAAAGATGTTGGAGGGGCATCCCGTGATGCATCATGGTGCATGTATGGTTAGGTTAACTAGATTACCTCCCTTTAAGTGTGTTTAAGGCTAAGCACTCCTCTAATTCGAAATTTAAAAATATTTTTCAGAGCCATGCAAGAGCTCAAGCATAAATTTAGAGAAGTTTTTAAACCATTAAAAACAAATGTAAGTCGAAAATATTTTCCGACTACGTTGATATCGGTCTCACCGGTATAGTTTGCCTTCATTGGTTGAGAGCAAACTTTTCCCGGCTTAATCATGGGGGCATAGGTTTAGGTTGGAATTTTGATTAGATAAGAGAGATTTTGAATAAAATAAAATTAAATGAGGCTTAGAAAAATTCTAATCTTAGAGAAACCAAGGATAAGGATTTTTTAAACCAACCAAAAGTTTTAGTTTCTAGGTTCACGCGAGTCCTACCACGTGCTGAAATTTAAGTAACACCTATGTATAAGTCGTGGCTCTACTCGTGTGTTTTTAGCATGAAAAAGTAAGTCAACCACAGCACCATAATGAGGGTGAAGGGTTGAGTTAGGTTCTGAAATTATTTGGTTGTGATTTCTCGAAAAAGAACGAACAAACACATAGGAGGCTTCATGCAAAGGGTTTATGACAAAGCAAAATATTCAACCAAGAATAATGTCTCTAATATTGTTCAACCATTCTAAGTCTAATGTTTTGCGTAGTAAAATTCAAAACTGAATTACTTGAAAAGACTCGAAAAACCTGGAATCGGGTTGTCCTCCCGGTAGCTTATTCTTGACTCGACGAAACGGGTTGCCTCCCGCCTAGCGCTTCGTTTATAGTCCATGGCTAGACTTCTTCACTTGATTACTTCGGATCAACGCTCTTTGTGGGCGTTGCAATCTTGGGTACCCACTTCCGCACCATCTTGGGCACGGGCTTCTTCTTTGGCTTAGTCAATTTTTTGGTCTTCACCAGCTGGCTTTGTCCTTCGGTCTTGACGGATGCAAAAACTTCCTTCATGTAGTGGCTCGGTATCTCAAACTCCGGTCCTTCGGTCGTGATCTTCATGGTCTCCTAGTGTGATCCTCCATCTCTCCTGAATGAGTTTGAGTAGCCTTCGCCGTCTTGGGACCTTGGAGTTGTCTCGGATATTCTTCTTTGTTACCCATCGGGCGCCCGGCAAGTTGTCCCACTTGCGTCTAGCATCTTCATCACGATGAACACTTCACGTATAGAGCTTCCGACCTCCATCACCTTGCCATCTAAATTCTTCAATATTTTCTCCATAGCCTCAAACTTAGTGACGACGTCCTTGGACATGGTCGTGCTCCACACACTCCTTGCATGTGGATCTTGCTTCGGCGGCCTTTAGGTGTTGAGCTTCTTTCTCTATCTCCATCTTCTCCATCCTCCTCTTGATCTTTGAACGGCCTTCCGGTGTCTTGAAGGTTTATGATAGGTAGATCAACGATGTCCGGGGTGCATAGCTTGATCTCGCGCAACGGTTGTTGAGGTTGATCTTCCTTTGGACTTGGAGGTGGTGACTCCCTTGGAGATTTGACGGTCCTTCTACTTTGGCTTTTGGATCTAGGGTTTCCACCCCTTTAGCTTGTGTTGCACGTCTCCTTTGCCTGTAAAGTTTTCCTGGATCATCAACAAAAAAGTTTGGGTTTCTTGGAGAGGTAGCCAATCATCTCCGGTTAGGGTTAGCAATAGAACAAAATCTAACAAAAGAAAAATTAGGGTTAATCAAAACTAGATTAGATTGACTCTTTTTTTTATTTTTGGGGATGATCAAACATAAGAGATGCAAAAGAAAATCAAAAGAAAAGCTGAAAGATAAGCGATACTAGATCGGATCTTGATTGCTTGTTCCCCGGCAACGGCGCCAGAAAAAGGGGCATGTTGACGGTTGATAGTTGTATCAAAGTTCGTTTAGACTTGCAAGCGGACAAGTCTCCCGTCGTAGTCAAGAGACCCTTCTTCCCTCGAGTGGTGAACCCAATGTATCGAATCCGTGGAACAATGTGCAACGCAAGGATTCAATCTAGTAAAGCAGGGAAATCTATCTTATGAAGAACTAAGTTGCATCTAATCTAAGAACTCATAAAAGAAAACGAATCTAATCTAATCTACTAAAGAGGTAGCAAGAGAAAGCAAGAGATAACCGATCTAGAGAGTCTAGATCATGCTTATGTTGTAGCTCCAAACAAGATAGATGAAGATAGAATAGCGAATCTCATTAAAAGCATCTTTAAATCATGGCCTTCCATCAGACTTCGAAAATGCCCGCCTTTCGGAACCCGCGTTCTGTCACAACGTATCCCTACTCATGCGGGTAGTCTAGGGCGAGTTTGATAAGAACAAGTTGAAATCACTTGGGCGGTCCGGTATGCACCTCTAGCCACCGCGGCTACAAGAGCACCCTAAGTAATCTAGCTGCAAACTAGATCGTAGAAGAAGCAAAACCAAGAAGAAAACAAAATCATCGAGAAGGCACTTGATCGCTAGAAATCGAATTCACTTACAAACTTCACCATGAATGATTACATGAACAAGATCACCACCGGGGCCCTCCCTCGATCTTGATCCTCGCTCCGGAGCTCCGACGTGGTCTTCCATGCAAGGTTCCCATGTCGGCTAGGGAGACCCTAGACAACTAGCACGACCCTCATCTCCGAGATGGTGTCCCTCAAGCTTCTCGGCTCCTCGGCGGCGGATGACGAATTGGATGATGCGTGGCTCTCGGTCAGGGGCTATAAATAGCCAGAGATGCAACTAGGTCAACGGGGAGGCCGATTGGGCCCCGAAACGGGCTCGGCCGACCGGCCTGGGCCGACCGGCCTGGGCCCGTTTCGGCCCGGTTTGTGTCCTCCTTCGCCCGGTGTTGCTTCCCGCGTCTTCTAGATCCTCTCCCCTTTTGCATGTGGGCCCTTGTCGTCGGTTTCTCTCCGAATTGGACGAAGCTCCTTGTCTTGCAAGATTCAGCACTTTTCTGGCTAGGTCCTCGGAGTTTGTCATCTTCTCGGGCTTGGTCCTTGGGCTCTTGGAGTCATGTTCACTTCATTGCTTGACTTGTACCGGGCTTCAAGGTCTTTTCATGAGGTGCTTAATGAACTTATCCCGGAAGTCTTGCTTTCAACGTTAAAACCCTGCGTAAACACTTCACTCCAAAATCGACATGCACAAGTGAACTTGTTATACCACGGGGGTTAGTACCAATGGATAAGATACAAAAGTCATGCCAACACCGAAGGTAAACTCATGGCTAGGTTGACGGATTTTCACCGTCAACACATATGTATCATGATGTATAGGCATCCTTGTATCTTAGATTGCATGCATTTTGTATCATATGCATTGGTTAGGAAAAGCTTCTCTCATATACATTGTTCACCATGGAATGAGATATATATCATTGTGAGCTTGTTTGGTATGCTATGGTTAGTCTGGCTTAGCTCTTGATGATTTTCATGAATAATCCATGGTTGATGGTTATGTTTTTGAAAAATTGCCACATGTATGCTCTCTCATGTGTAAATGCCTTTACATGATCTTGACATGTTTTAGTGGCTTTGCTATGCTTAATTTGTGGTTAGATAGCTAGTTTATTGATCATATGGGGCCAAAGGCTCATTTGCCATCATGAATGTTTAGCCCTCTTGCTTCATCTTGTGGAGGGGCATAAGTTCCTTTTTGTCGCAAAGACATTTCATGTACCAATTATGAATCTGAAAATGAAATGAAAAATGCTTGGAAATGTGCTCCCATGTCATATATGCTGAATTTAATTTGCTTTGGGTGCTAAGCCGTTGCATGATGCCTACCAATGAGAAGTCTCATACATAGAAGTAGGCACATGGCTCGGTGGCTTTGACATGACATGAGGTGCTTGTGGGTGTTTGTGATGGTCTTATGATTAGAATGGCTGTCCTGGCATGAAGTTTGTGTGGCTTTGCCATTTTGATATGTTTTGATCATGTTTAGGACTTTGCTCATGAGAGGCAAGTTTTTCCGCAAAATTGCCCAAATCCATCTTAGGTTCGTCCAGTGGTTGTGAAACTTGGTAATCATGTTGTTGAGATCGATACAAAGCTATAGAGTATCTAACTTGCTCATTTGGACATGTGTAGCATCCTATATTGAATTTTGTCTATTTGAGAAGCTCTAGGTTGAAAGATTTGCATTTTTGGCCTGATTCATGCATTGCCAACAAGGGGGAGAAGTTTGAGCTTGAAATGGCTTGCTGGACGCAATTAGAAGGTTTTCAGGTGGTTTCGAGCCATTTCTGGGCTCTGTTGTGCACCGGTCTGACCAGTCGAGGTCACCGGTCTGACTGGTGTGAGTGCTGATCCTGTGCACATCTTAGGCACCGGTCTGACCGGTGGTAATGACCCGTCTGACCGGTGTGAGCTGAAGTTGCTGCAGCTGCCCTGTTTTCAGCTGGTTTGCATGCATTCGTCCAGGGGGAGGTGCATTGGTTCAGGGGGAGCTTGCATGTGTGCAGGAGGAGATCTTTGTGATGTTTGAGCTTTGGTTCGGTGGTTTGCGCTCTTTGCTTGAGCTTTGTTTTGTCTCAGATGTGTCGAGCCGTTGCCCTTGCCTAAGGGGTCCGAGACTTGTCTTCTTCAAGTGATCTTGCTCTTTGCCTTTGCTTGGCTTTCGATTGCTTGTTGGAGTTTCTTTTTGTTCGCCTCTTTTCTTTTTCTTTTCTCTCTTGTTACTTTCGTGTGGGTGTTGTCAATGCACTCATCAAGGGGGAGATTGAGGACCATGTGTGGTTCGAGGACCGGTGGATGGTCGCTTCCTTGTGTGATGAGTGATTGACAACGTTGTGTGGACTGATTCTTGGCTAAGTATTGCAGGTGCAGGTTGCGGCTTGACTGGTGTTGGTGCAGGTGAAGAACAAGCGCGAAAGGTCATCACCGGTGAGGCCTCCAGGTGTGGAGAAGACAAGTAGGCTTCGTTCGAGGGACCCGGTGGCCAGCGGGGTCAAGTGCGGGCCGCATGGTGGCATGAACAGCAAGATGAAGTCGTGGACGGTTTCTTGGTTGAGCCTCAAAACCAAGGTCGAGCCGGGACTACGTGGGAGCCGAGTCATGAGTGGTGATTGGCGGAGGCTACACCGAGTTCGCGGGGTTTCCGGTGGTTCACCAGAAAACCACTGGGTTCCTTGGTTGATCCACAAAGCCAAGACCGAAGAACCAAAGACGGTGCTGCAACATTGCCAGACCGGTCTGACCGGTCTGACCGGTGGGTATCGGTCTGACTGGTGAGGAGCACCGGTCTGACCGGTGTGCGACGACGCAGTCCGGAATCTTTGAAGCAGAGAACACGCGTCGGGATCGCAAGGCTTGCGTCGAGGCTAAGCAGGTTGCGGTCGCCGGGCATCCGTCCGATGGAGAAAGCTTCAAGTCTTCCAAAACCGACCTTGAGGGGCTTGTATCCGTAGTTGTTAGAGAAGGGTACTTTAGACTTTCGGTTGCCTCCATATAACCCAAGAGGTGAGAGGATGGCAGCCAACTCTGGGAACCCTAGTTCATTTGCTTTCCTATTTTCCCTTCCTATTTTCTTAGGATTTCCATAGGACTAGCTTGAGAGATTCATGGTGAGATCATGTGAGAGGGTTGGATGATAGGGTGGCAAGCTAGACCTTGTAAGAACCTTGGTTGCATGTATAGATGATTCGGCGTGGTTCGTCAAGGTTTGGATGTGTTGTTCCCGGTTGTTCTTGGTGGTGATTTTCGGAGCCCTCTCTTGGTGATTTCTTTGGGTTGTTTTTGGGACCCTTCTCTTGGGGATTTGATGGGGGAAATTTGTGGGAACCCTTCGTGGTTCTTTGGGCTGTGATTCCCCTCTCAAATCCGTGTGTAAGGGGGCTCGATTTTGAGGTTTTCCGGGTTCTAGGGTTAGAGGTGTTCTTGGCGGGATTTCTTCGATTCCTCCTTTTTGGACGAGTGTTGGTGGGATTAAACTTGGCTATGGACTCCTCATGAGGTGTTCCTAAGATCCCCAAAGTCTTGTTCAAGTCCGTGGAGCGTTTCGGGAGATCGTGGTTTGGTTTTGGGGGAGTTGACCCGCAGGTGTTGTTCATCTCGAGCTGCCCAGGCTACACCGGTCTGACCGGTGCTCTTGACCGGTCTGACCGGTGCGAGCCCTGGTGGGTTTTTGCTCGGGTGAACGTCTGGGTGTGTTCGCTGTTGTCCTGTGTTGGGGCTGTTTCGAGTTTGGGTCTGTTTGGAGGTCGGTTGGCCTGTTTGGTGCTTTGGGGGCTTTCAGGCTGTGACCGGTCTGACCGGTGCGTCTCACCGGTCTGACCGGTGTGGAGCCACTTAGTGGAAGTTGCCCAGTTTCACCAGCAGGGACCGGTCTGACCGGTGGTGCTCACCGGTCTGACCGGTGTTGGTCAGTGGACTCGAGGTTTGGTGTTCCGCTGCGTTCTCGGGTCGGAAGGGTGTGTGTGTTGGTTCCTAGGTCCAGTGGCATTCCAGTGGCTACGTGGGCTTGGCCAACTTGGGTAGTGAGTCGGAGACGTGTGTTGGAATCCGTGTTCATCTTGTTGGAGTTTCCATCTCCTTCGAGAAGAATTTTTATCGGCTCCCATTCACTCCCCCCCCCCCCTCTCTGGTTCGCCATATCGGTCCTTCACTCGGCCTCATGCTGCACCGTCAGTAACCTCTTTTTGGCCTTGGCCAGTTCTTCATCCTCCTTGCGCAATTTGGCCAACTCAGCCTTGTACGTAGCCTTAGCCTCCACAGCGCTAGGTTCCGGGAGCTCCTCTCCCTGGGTGAGTAAGGTGGACGGGTTCAACTCCTCATCAAGGGACGAGGAAGCCCCCCTAGTGTAATTAGCAGTAGTTCTCTTTTTTCTTGCGGACATTCTAGGTTTCTTACTCGAGCCAAACACAAACAGTGCGCGCCAATTGTTGTGGGGTAGCAAAGCTACCTTTCACCAACAATGAAAGGAAATGAAAAGCTCAAGAACTAAAACCGAAATTTCGACACAAGCAAAAGAAAACCAAAAGCTCCTTCTCAACAGTGAATTTCTCAAAAGTCGATCTGTTACACCCGATTTCCAAAGAAAACCGAATGCATCTCATACGTGTGCCAGAATCACAAATTCACACATATGATAGACAAATGAGTGTAATATCACAGTACAATGCTCAAAACGTACAAAGAGAGGTTTATTAACTTATTACACTCATCGATAGACTCGAAGGTCTTAACACGAACTTCGATAGCTAGACGATGAAACACCGTCTCCAACTTCGCAAGCTCCTGACTGGGGGTAACACGAGCCTTAGAATCCATCGAACTCATCGAAGAACTCTGCTCCAGCATCCTCCTCTAAACACATATGGCAAGGGTGAGTACACTTATGGTTGGTACTCAGCCCGTGGGGGAAATATGCAAAGCTATCAAGGGTAGGCTAGGGTTTTCAGCGGTAAGCATTTTAAGTTGGTCAAATTTTATTAGCAAGCACCTATTTACTAAGTGTAAGTATATACCAACCCAAAACTTAGCATTTATAAAATTATTCCTCCAAACCATAATTAACCCACAATTTGAATTCCATTTGCAAGATTAATTATCATGTGAGGGTCCAAGCCGCTCTTGACTGTGAGCACGGCTGATTGATCAGTTTTCACTCTGCAGAGGTTGTACACTTTACCCACAGTTCGTGTTCCCCATATTGCCCGGGTTTGCAAGGCCCTTAAACATTTCCGAGGTGAGTGGCTAGGGGTTCACTACGAAGCCTTTACAAAGGTGTGCAAAGCACCAATAACCCACGACAGTTACAGCTCAGGGCGGACCACAACCCTCCCTAGTGGTCAGCACCTTAGCAAAGGCTACTACCCCAAAAGGACCGAGCTATACCCCTGCAACCCGGAGTCCCCTGTGTTCCTTTCGGACAGGGACATTAGATAATTTACACTCCTAATTAATTAGCTAAGCCGGAGCCATGTGGACTGTTGTTGCACTGTTTTCCTGGGTGGTTCTCCATGTTCCGATTTTATTTATATCATCTTGAATTACCATAAACACCAACTTTATTTTAACCAACATTTTATAAAGTTAAATTCCATTCCCCAAAGTGTAGCATCTAAGCATTTATCTACCCAAACATTTATTTTAAACAAGGTGTATAAGGTATAGGGATTAAAACTAGTCTTTTCCTTAATAGGCATTTCCCATCGAAATTTATGCATAACAAATTATTAATTTTAAAGTGTGATAATATGCTTGTTATTAGGACAAAAAGAGTATGCAGGGGGAGGAAATCCACTTGCCTTCTTCTCCTAAAAACTGTGGCTCGACTTCTTCAAAAGACTGCTCCTGCTCGACCTCGAACGACACGTCCTCTACAATCACACAAGAAAAACAAACATTAAATAAAACAGTACATCAGACATTTATAAAAGTCTAAAACAAGCTTCTCAAACTAACATGCTTGTTGAGATGATCGCGTGGACACCAAAAACGCCTAAAACGGAGCTAGGACGGAAAAGTTATGGTTTAAACAAATTCTAGGGGCTAGATTGTAAAAGAACTTGATATTTAGGGGGTTTTCTACAAAAATCCAGGGGTAAAACATAATAATAAGTATAAATTAGAGGACTTTGGTGCAAAAAAGGTGGGCTTTGGACTGCGGGTGAATCATTTTTGAAAGGCTAGGGGACCAACTTGTATGGGTTCTTTATGGTGGAAGGACCGGCATGGAATTTGTGAAAAGGACAGGGGCTCTTTAGAATATTTGCTGGCCGCAGCCCTAGTTGACCGGTATGCTGCCTTTTGACCGGGTGGCTTGGACGGATGGTGGCCGTTGGATGGAGATCGGACGGCCGGGAACTGCAGGTGGCGGGCGGCGGCGCGCGGTGGCAGGTGGCGGCGCCCCACCGGAACATCGCCGGCGACGGCCTAACGGGGGCTCCTGTGCGCTAAAACTCACGGGACAAGGACCAAAATAAAGAGGGGGGCACGAGGAACTCACTGAGGGGCTTGGACCGGAGGAAGACTCGCCGGAGAAGGAGATCGACAGCGAGGGCGGAGCTCCGGTTCGGCTTCCTTGGGGACGGTGGTGTAGAGGAGAGGAGGAGCTCCGGGGAGTGGTGCGGGTTGGAGAGGTGCTCGGGGGTGCCTTTTATAGGTCTCGAAGGGGGAGAGGAGGGGGCGCTCGAGGTGGTGGGGCGGCACACCGGCGGCTACCATTAACGGCTCGGTGGAGCTTCGGTGGGCGGCCAGGTGGAGGTGTTTCGTGTCGGGGACAGCCCTAGGGGTCCCCTTTAACAACCGGGAAATCCCCACTTAAAACCCGCAATAAAGCCAAACACACTTTGCCTAACCATGCAGGATACGGCCCAGGCCGTAGGGGGCCTCAACGGCCCACCAAGGCGGCCCTTTTGAAGATCCCCTCGAGCAGGCTTCGCCTCGCTCGAGGATGCACGCCTCCCTCGGGCGGGCTCCGTCCCGTTCGAGGGGGTACGCTTCCCTCGAGCGGGCTCCGCCTCGCTCGAGGGCCCGCTCCCCCTCGAGCGAGGTTCCGCCTCGCTCGAGGGTCCGCCCCGCCCTCGACCGGGGTCCGCCTCGCTCGAGGGCGCCCCGCACGCGTGCGCCTGCCCCCGTACGTGGGCATTTAACGCCCTGACACCGGCGGGACAGCGCCATCATGCGCCCGGGGCTCGCGCCCCGGTGCAGCCGCACCAACTCCCCAGAAGGGAGCCCATCCCCATCACTGTGGGGAGGGACTGTGCAGCAGGGCCGGTGCCAGTCCCGTGACGCCGTGCACCTGCTCCAGTACGGCTAACGCGCCGAGCCCTCGAAGGGGGGCCGGCTGCACCCTCGATTTGCTTTCTTGTGACCTTACAGGGTTAGGAGGAGGCGCTAGGCCGGTGGGACGCCATCCCTACCACTGTTACGGTATGGCTGCCGTCCCCGCGCGTGCAGGCGCACGCCAGGCGCTGTAGCAACGACTCCAGCGCTGTGGAACGTATTGGAGCGGGACGCCGTTTTACCTACTCCTGTACTCCGTACGGGCCAACGTCAGCAGCTCCCTCGAGCCTATCAAAAGACATCACCACCATCCGCCGCCCTTCTACCCTCGAACCGCCACTGTTCGGGTACAAGATAGACCATGATGGCCGGATCGCTGCAAGGATCGTCCGGACGGCCGCCCACTCTACGAAAGATAGCACGCCACGCCCCTTCACGTAGCTAAATAGCGCGGCGCGCATGTGATTCGCTCCCTCCTTGATCTATAAAAGGGGGACGAACCCTCCCTGCCGCGGGGAGAAGACAGACACAACACAGCAGGAGACGGGCTGCGCCACGCACTTGCGCTCCAATTCTCCCACAACACCTTCAGCCACCACACCAGGGACTTGGAAGCCAGGCTTCCTCTCCCGCCTTGCTTGTAGCAGCCCCACTACAAGCACCCCCGGTGCTAAGTAATATAGTGCCTTGAGCACGCCACTCGCCGGACGTACGGCCCACCGGCCGGAACCAGGATAAAACTCTGTGTCTCTTGTTGCTTAGCATCGACCATTGAGGGATAGACCACGGCGCTTATTACTGGTTAGTGTCAGGACCACATTCCGCACCGACAGTTGGCACCCACCGTGGGGCAATCTGAGCGCCTAAGGTAAATCCGTCAACTCCCTCCATGGTAATCCGCACTGAGTACCGTGGAACACGCTACTGCATGGGCAGCTCGGACCCCCTCCCTGCCGGGTTCGAAATCCGGTTTGGGGGCCTGAACTTTCAGGCCACGGGGAACGGCTACCTCATGCGCCTCACCAACCGAGAGGAGCTCCGCGCGCGGCGCCAGGCCGGGTCCGCTCCGGTCCCCGCTGCACGCACCACCACGGCGCGGACGCCCGCGGGCACGGATGCCGAGGGACCGTCGACGCCACGACGTCGCCGCCGCTGCGGGCCGCGCTCACGCCGGGCGCGGTCCGAGCGACGGCGGCCGAGCGCGCCGCCTCTCGGCACGGTGCGCCGCCGCCGGGATCACCACCATCCCGGCGGGACGGCGCACGGTCTCGGACCGCGCATCCCCATTGGGCTGTGTGGTGCCACGTCGGCCTACAACGCAAGCGTCAACACCACGATGCGCAGGGTTCCGCCTGGCCGTCATGTCTTCGTCGCCAGGGATCCCGGCGCCTCAGCGGCTGACGAGTCGTCCCTGGGCTCCCTCGACGCGTTGCCGCCCGCCAACCGCCACGGGTACGCGGAATGGGACTTCTCCGGCGTGCCGGACCCAGTCATGTTCAGGTGTTTTCTTGACGCTACGGACTACTGGTTCGGCTGCTCCGATGACTCCAGCACCGGGAGTTACGATCCCGCGCGGGAGTGCTGCGTCGTCGTCACCAACGACCCAGCAAACGCCACCGGAGCGGTGGGCGCCGGCGACAGGGAGATCACGCCTGCCCCAGGGATCGCTCTACGCCTAGCCGCAGGGCCAAGCGCTCCTGCCGGGGCCGACGCCGACGCGCAGCTAGCCCAAGCCCGCGAGCTCGAAGCCAAGCTGGCGGAGGAGTACCGGACGGTGCGGCTGCTCTGTGCCTCGATGGCTGGAGAAGCCTCCGCTCGCGGCGAACGCGTGCGGGAGCCGGGCGGGACGGCCCGCGACCGCATCAACGCCGACAACCCTGACGTGCCGCCGCGGGCAAGTCAGAAGCTCGTTGCCGCCGCAACGCTGCTACGGGCCATGCCGGCACCCTCGACCCCTGAGGCACGAGACCTGCACCGCGAGGTGCAGATTCTCATCGAGCAAGCGGCCGTCCAGCAGGCCGAAAGCTCAGCGTCGCGCATCCGCCGACAAGGGGATGCGCGGGGTGACGGGGCCGCACAAGGGGGCGAACCCTCAGTCCACGCAGGGGAAACGGCGGGGCGACCCGCCAACTCGGGACGCGCAGCGGCCAAGGAACGGCTCCTTGACACGCGCAGAGCGCTGGACGGTGATGCTCGCAACATCATCAACGCCCACCGCACGAGCAAGGCGGACGCCCGAGCAGCGGTGGGTTACCACCCTCGACGGGGCGGACGCTACGACAGCGGCGAGGACCGCTCCCCGACGCCGGAGCCCCCGGGGACCCGTGTGTTCAGCCGGGAGATCCGCGCGGCCGCCTTCCCCCAGCGCTTCCGCCAACCCTCGACCATTGTCAAGTACAACGGGGAGACGGATCCCCGGGTGTGGCTCAACGACTACCACTTGGCTTGTCAGCTGGGCGGGGCCACCAGCGACGAGGTCATCATCCGCAACTTGCCCCTGCACCTCGGCGATGCGGCCCGCACATGGCTCGAGCACCTGCCCGCCAGCCAAATTCACAATTGGGATGATCTGGTCCGCACGTTCGTGGGCAACTTCCAGGGCACGTACGTGTGCCCCGGAATTCCCGGGGACCTCGCGCTCCCCGCACACGAAGCCGGCGAGTCGCTCGCGGGACTTCATACGGCGCTTCTCCAAGCGGCGTACGCAGCTCCCCGGCGTGGCGCAATCCGAAATCGTGCACGCCTTCCTCGAGGGCACCACGTGCGGGACCTCGTGCGGGAGGGCGGGACGCGGCCCGCCCGCGGACTCTAACGAGCCGTTCGACATCGCCACCGGCTTCGCCTCGGGAGAGGAGGCCGTGGGAGCGATCTTCGACGGCAAGAAGGGCAAGCGCTCGGAGGACGCGCCCGCGGAGGGCGGCAAGTCCGGGGAGCCCCGCCGCGACGACAAGCGGGGCAAGAAGGGGAAAGAAGCCGCGCCGCGGGCGCGCGAGCGAGGGTGCGGCGGCGGTAACGCCGAGGCCCTCGGCCCCTGACCCGGCCCGACGGGGCCCTCGACCGGCCCCTCGAGGCCCGGGGGTGTTTGACGACATGCTGAAGAAGCCATGTCCTTATCACAAGACCCCAATAAACCACACCCTTGAGCAGTGCGACATGCTCAAGAAGTTCTATGGCCGCGCCACCGCGAAGGAGGCAGAGGCCAAGAAAGACGGAGGAGATGGTGACGCCGGCGGCTTCCCCGCCGTAGAGAACGTGTTTCTCATCTTCAGGGGACCCACCGTCGACATGTCGACCCGCCAGCGCAAGCGGGAGCGACACGAGGTCCTCGCCGCGGAGAAGGCACCTCCCTCCTTCCTCAATTGGTCGGAGGACGCCATCACCTTCAGCCGGGAGGACCATCCGAACCGTGTCCCCAACCCGGGCCAGTACCCGCTGGTGGTCGACCCCATCATCGGGAACGCGCGGTTCTCGAAGGTCTTGATGGACGGAGGCAGCAGCCTCAACATCCTCTACGCGCATACGCTGCGCTTGATGGGGATCGGGTTGGACCGAGTGCGGCCCGGCACGAAGCCGTTCCACGGCATCGCGCCCGGCAAGCAGGTCCAGCCCCTCGGGCAGATCGACCTGCCGGTTTGGTTTGGCACCGTGAAGAATTTCAGCAAGGAGATCCTCACCTTCGAGGTGGTGGGGTTCAAGGGAGCCTACCACGCTATACTTGGGCGACCCTGTTACGCCAAATTCATGGCGGTCCCCAACTATACCTATTTGAAGATGAAGATGCCAGGACCGAACGGCATCATCACCGTTGGCTCATCCATCGAGCACGCATTCGACTGCGACGTCGAGTGCGTGGAGCACGCAGAGGCACTGGCGCTGGATGAAGCGCTGGTGACTACTTTGGAGAAGATGGTCAACGACGACCTCGACTCCACTGCCAAGCACACTGGCACCTTCGAGGCCGCGGAGCAGACCAAGGAGGTCCCCCTCGATCCTTCTGCCCCCGAGGGCAAGGCGTTGAGGGTCAGCTCCACCCTCGACCCCAAATAGGAAGTGGTGCTCGTCGACTTCCTCCGCGCCAACGCCGACATCTTCGAGTGGAGCCCCTCGGATATGCCAGGCATCCCGAGGGAAGTCGCCGAGCACTCCCTTGACATCCTGCCTCACGCCCGCGCCGTGCAGCAACGGCTCCGCCGCTTCGACGAGGAGCGGCGACGGGCAATCAGAGCGGAGCTGCGGAAGCTCCTCGAGGCCAGGTTCATCAAGGAGGTGTTCCACCCAACGTGGCTAGCCAACCCTGTGCTTGTAAAGAAAAAGAACGGGAAGTGGCGGATGTGTATTGACTACACTAGTCTTAATAAAGCATGTCCTAAAGTTCCTTTTCCCTTGCCACGCATTGATCAAATCGTAGATTCAATAGCTGGGTGTGAATTGCTTTGCTTCCTTGAGGCTTACTCCGGGTCTCTGTTGACGGTTAATAATTGTATCAAAGTTCGTTCATGACTCGCAAGCGTACAAGTCTCCCGTCGTAGTCAAGGGACCCTTCTTCCCTCGAGTGGTGAACCCAAGGTATCGAATCCGTGGAACAAATGTGTGACGCAAGAGTTAATCTATTAAAGCCAAGTAACTTCAATCTTCGATAAAAGACCTAATGCATCTAAGTAAAAGACACAAAACGAATCTAATCTACTAAAATCGGAGAAAACAAAGTAAGATTGGGTAGATAAACCGATCTAGAGGGATCGGGGTAAGCCTTTCGTTGAAGTTCCAAGCAAGAGAAGAAGTAGCAAATCGAATCTTAATAAAAGCCTCTTTAAATCGTGGTTTCCCGTCCAAATCCGAAAACATCCGCCTTTCGAGACCCCCGTTCTGTCACAACGTATCCCTATTCATGCGGGGAGCTTAGGGCGAGTCAAAAGACAAGTCGAGATTCTTTCGGAAGATCCGGCGTGTACCTCTAGCCACCGCGGCTACAAGAACACCCTATGTAATCTATCGTACGAATAGAATTGGAATAAGCAAAGCCGATCAAAAAACGAAATCTTCGAGGAAACACTTGATCGCTAAGAAAATATTCAACTTGATAATTCAACTATGACAATGATACATACACAAGATCACCACCGGATCCTTCCTTGATCTTGCTTCTAGCTCCGGAACTCCGACGTGGTCTTCCGTGCAAGGTTCCCACGTCGGCTAGGGAAACCCTAGTCAACTAGCTCGACCCTCTCCTCTCCGAGATGGTGTCCCTCTCTTCTCTCGCTTCTCGGCGGCCGAAGACGAAATCTTCTCGCGTGGCTCTCGGTCGGGGGACTATAAATAGCCCGATTGGCGGCTAGGGAAAAGGAGAGCGAGTTTGGGCCCAAAATGGGCCCGGGGCCGACCGGACCGGGCCGGCCGGCCCGGGCCCATTTAGGCCCGGCCCCCGTGGGCTCCTTTGCCCCACGTCGGTTCCCTTGCTTCTCGGATGTTTCCCCCTTCGCATGTAGGTCCATGTCGTCGGTTTCTCTCCGAATTGGACTCAACTCCTTGTCTTGCAAGATTCGAAAGCACTTTTCCGGTCGGTCCCCCGGAGTCCGTCGTCTTCTCGGATCAAGTCCCCGCTTCTTGGAGTTAAGTTTGCTTCATTGCATGACTTGTTCGGGGCTTCAAGGTCTTGTCATGAGGTGCTTGATGAACTTATCCCGAAAGTCTTGCATTCAACACTAAAACCCTGCATAAACATTAAACTCCAAAACCGACATGCACACGTGAACTTGTTATACCACGGGGGTTAGTACCAATGGATAAGGTATAAAACTCATGCCAACACCTAAGGTAAACTCATGGCTAGGTTGACGGATTTTCACCGTCAACATCTCCCCCATGCTTAAACCTTGCTCGTCCTCGAGTAAGCCTTCGATGGATATCACCATTACCAAACAATGTTTAAACTTTGCACTTGATTACACATGAGAAAACATAATGCTTTCAAAATTTTAATTCATTAAAGTTCCATAATGCACTAGCCTTCATCTCTACGGAGGGTAGATTCTTATTAAGCTTATCCCACAAGTATTAACATGTTCACAAAGTTTTAAATAGATCTCAGAATTTTTGAAATAAAGAACGAGATAAAGAAAAGCTAAACCAAGTTCACAAATTTAAATCATCTCGTGTATTGCTCATAAACTCTCATCTCACTTGTCTCTCAAGCCTATATATTCTACTCCTTTCCCTCTCATATATATGTGGTAGGCTTTATATGGAGCTTTGGGAAAGTTTAGTCCTAACAAGATTTTATAAATGAGGTGTTGTCAAAACAAGACAAGCTTCTCATGGTCTTACCGAGACTCGTCAAAAAGGTCATTGGAAAATAATGTTAATCAAGGAGGGGAAAGAGAAAAATACACACACTTTTAGATGAGTGGACATGTGCAAATGGCAAAGAGTGATCCCGAGGCACAAAGAAAGTCCTCGTTATCGGATTGCACATGGTTGGAAAATGAGAATGGATCTTTTTAACTTGAAGCCTTGAATGCACTCTTAGAGAACCGGGGAGTTCACTTTACGCACATATATATTTTTTCTCTTTCTCATATTTCTCATTCTTTTCTTTCTTTCTTTCTTTCTTTCTTATATATATATTTTTTTTTTCTTTCTTCACCTTGGAAGTCACGTACATCGCCGAATTTTTTCTTTCATCATTATATATATATTTTTTTTAAAATACTCCCTTTTGAACTCTAAAACTGCACCGTACCTACCTCCTCCCCCATGCTTAGACGTTGCTCGTCCTCGAGCAAAGAGGCAAAAAAATAAGGTAGGTACCGGAGATATTTTTCCTTGGAGAGATACTTGAAATCTTCAACGTTGGCACCGTCTTGCGATCTTCCTTGAATTGATGATCCATTCTCAACGATAGGTTGTGGTCAAGGAGGTAATCACAAAAAGATGATATTTGGTTTAAGGGTGGATATCCGACGAAGTTTGTGAGATCACCGATGCGGGGATACACAATGCACGGATAAAAGGCTAGCAAAAAGATAGATACGCAAAAACGGAATGACCAGCTTCTTAGTCTCGGGCCAGAGAAATCATGGCCTGCAATAACTCACTCAAAAATAAATCTTGTACACTAAGGTTTATGCACTCAAATATATATAAGGCTTTGGATAGGTTGAGCAACACACAAGTGATATTTGTGACAAGGTTAGCAATATTTTTGAGCATAAAAGACATCTTTAATCTATTCATAACTTGAGAGCACATTAAACACTATGGGTCTTTATTTTAATCATAACCTCCGCTGAAAATTAAGCTAGTATTTAAATAGATTCAGATCTGTATTTTTAAGAGAGCACTAGCTTAAACATGCATAAATCAATTACAAAGATGAACAAAGCTGCAATTTTAATCATATATCATCATGGCACGAATTTTGTAACTTTTCCAATGATATAATCAAGGTGGTGTCTTTATTAATGGTGACATCAAGTTTAAATACAAACTGAAAATAAACAAACATGCTTGCAGAAATTTAAATAAAAACAGAAAATACTACGCAAACACACATAAGCAAAAGCTGAAAATTACAGAGAAAAAGAAAAGAAAAGAAAACTAAAGTTCCTAAATCTTCTAGTCCTCCGCCGGTGGTTGATGTTGATAATCTTGATAATAATACCCTTGCTCATAATACGATTGGACATTTCCTCCGACGAATTGATTTGGCTCCACAAGGTGAAGGCGTCCAAGTTCAAAGGCGATATTTGCGTTGCCTTCACCAAGTTGAGTTGCATTATCTTGGATGGCTGCGATGTTTTGAGCATTTCTTGCAGCATACCCTCCAATAATGGCCATGCTTTGTTGTGGTTGGGGATGATGAGCGTAGGACTCCGCGAAGTTAGCGTTGGGCACAACATAATTTTGTGGGGGTACCGGTGCACCACCCCCCCCCCATGCTTGTCCTTGTGACCCTCCGTAATAACTTGGCGGAGGAGGGACCCCGCCGAATGGTTGCACATTGGGTTGTGCTCCACTCGCTTGTGCGGAGGATGTTCCCTCCTCTACGATTCTTCCTCTTTTGTTCTTCCTTGCAGGGACAAGTAGTCCCTCTTCCAACCAATCTTCCCTTCCTTCGGTGAAAAGCCTAAGCCTCTCATTCGGAAGGGGTAGGTTCACTATGGCCAACCGATAACCTCCTCTCTCATCTCCACTAATGTATTTGCCTTGCCGCAAATACTCAAAACCGAGAGAGGTACCTCGCAAAAGGTGAGCGGGGTTTCTTGCGATCCCCGGTCGCAAGGAAAAGGCCAACATGGAGAGGTAACACCCCGAACCAATATTACCCGCCCCCGATGTTGCTTCACAACACCAATGGTTGATCATGAGGTAAGAGGGGTCTATTGGCTGCCTGGCAATTAAAGCCGAGTATAGCCAATTCAACTCCGTGTCGGTCACCTTTGTTTCCTTCATCCTCCCCAATACCCTCTTGCACATCCAAGAGTGAAATATCCGGATAATGGGGTTGCGGATGCAATTGCGTTGTTGATGGGCTTCTCCGGAGATCATGTTCCAAAATCCCGCCAACATGCCGGGTGGCACGTCAACTTTCTCCGGAGCTCCCTTGTGGAATCCAAGCAGCTCCCTAACGTGCTCGTAGGGAACGACTTGTTGGATTCCCTCCAAACGGAATGACAAGCTTTGCACCCCATCATCATCATCGATGGGTGCAATAGTCATCAAAATTTCCAAGGCGTAGCCCAAATGGGTGTCCACCGATATTCCGTTGGAGAACTGCACCCATCCGAGGTGCCCCAACATATAGTATATGTCGGTGCAAAAACCCAAGGTGTAGAGTGCTTGGTCGTCGAACTCGACGTTCGGCACAAGCCTCTTCTCAAGATTGGCGAGCCTCTCCTCCTCCTCCGCCGACAAGATGATGAAGCCGTACGAAGAGTGTGTCGGGGTGTAAGGAGGTGGTGCGGTTGAGCGAGTCGATCGTCGTGGTGGCGCGGGCTGCTCCTCCGTGTGCCCACGAGGTTCGGTGAACCTCATGGAAGTGCTTCTCGCAGCCCTCATACCACCAAGGAGGAGAGCATCGTTCCTCCTCGGTGGTGCCGTGTCCGTCTCCATGCTCCGGGGAGACTCGGAAACCGAGTGCCTCCTCGAAGACGTAGTTGATGATGGCTTGGACGACGACGAACTCTTCTTCTTGGAGAAGAGACTTGTGGTCTTCTTCCACATGGTTGCTGCACTCTTTCTTCAACTAAAATTCCGGGTTGCAACCGGTAAACTAGGCACTTAAACTCTTTGCTTCGGATGTGGACTTTGAGTGGATTAAGGATGTGGATTTTTTCTTGAGCTATCAAGCTTGGGATGGTTGGCTATGTCTACGGAGGTTCTGAGCGAGACAAACTTGAACACACAAACAAGGGAAGGAGAGGGAAGCTTGCTGCGAGAAAACGGGAGCCGGGGGGCTCCTTAAATAGGTCGGGTCGGCCGGCCCAGGCCGGCCGGCCCGGGGGTCTTCTGGCTCCTCCCCGCCGCGTCTTTCTCCCAGCACGATCATTTCGCCTCTGCAACTTTCCCCGCCCGCGTGCTCCACGAGTTGCACCGCCCAAACGCTCTCGTCCACTCCTTTTCTTGCATTATTGGTCTTACCACTTGATGCTCCATGCTTTGGGTCATGTCCATGCTCCCTAGCTCCACTTGCTTCACATGCCACCATGAAAATCCTGCAAAGTTGATGCTTGCTGCCCACCATGCTTGTCCTTTGCATGTGGAATTGGTGAAAGTTGATAAAAGGGCATCCAATGGCGCATGCATGATTAATTCAAACTAGATTGCCTCCATTTAGGTGTGTTTAAGGTTAAGCACTCCTCTAATTCGAAATTTAAAATATTTTTCAGAGCCATGCAAGAGCTCAAGCATAATTTTAGAGAAGTTTTTAAACCATTAAAAACAAATGTAAGTCGAAAATATTTTTCGACTACGTCGATTTTGGTCTCACCGGTATAGTTTGCTTTCATTGGTTGAGAGCGAACATTTTCCCGGCTTGATCATGGGGGCATAGGTTTAGGTTCTAATTTTGGCTAAATAAGAAAGATTTTGAATAAAACAAAATTAGAATAGGCTTAGAAAAATTCTAATCCTAGAGAAACCAAGGATAAAGATTTTTAAAACCAACCAAAAGCTTTGATTTCTAGGTTCACGCGAGTCCTACCACGTGCTGAATTTTATTAACACTTGAATATAAATCGTGGCTCTACTCGTGTGGTTTTAGCATGAAAAATAAGTCAACCTCAGCACCATAATGAGGGTGAAAGGTTGAGTTAAGGTTCTGAAATTATTTGGTTGAGGTTTCTCGAAAAGAAAAGAATCCAATAAGCACATAGGAGGGTTCATGCAAAGGGTTTATGATAAAGCAAACATTCAATCAAGAATTATGTCTCTAATATTGTTCAACCACTTCTAAGTCTAATGTCTTTGCGTAGTAAAACTCAAAAACTAAATTATTAAAAATACTCGAAAAACCTGGAATCGGGTTGTCCTCCCGGTAGCTTATTCTTGACTTGACGAAACGGGTTGCCTCCCGCCTAGCGCTTCGTTTATAGTCTATAGCTAGACTTCTTCACTTGATTACTCCGGATCAACGCTCTTTGCGGGCGTTGCAATCTTGGGTACCCACTTCCGCACCATCTTGGGCGCGGGCTTGTCTTCCGGCTTAGTTGGCTTAGTCATTTTTTTGGTCTTCACAGGCGGCTTCTCTTCCTTTGTCTTGACGGATGCAACACCTTCTTTGATTTTCGTTACGTTCATTTTCTTCGGCTCCTTCTTCTTTTTCAGCCCCTCCGTTTGTTTTGGTTCTCCCTTCACTCCAATCATGTTGCATGCCTCAATCCTTGGACGGAACTTGAAGGAACTCCTTTCTCCGTTGATATCGAACATGATCTCCCCCTTGCCAACATCAATTGTAGCTCCCACGGTCTTGAGGAACGGCCTCCCTAGGATGAGCGGCGGCTTCTCCCTCTCTCCCATCTCGAGCACAACGAAGTCGACGGGGATGAAGTGGTGTCCAATCTTCACGGGTACATCTTCGGCAATGCCCAAGGGATAGCGAATGGAGTTGTCTCCCAACTCCAAACATATTCCCGTAGGCTCCATCGGTAGGCGTAGCTTCTCGAACACATCCCTCGGCATGACACTCACACTAGCTCCAAGGTCGCATAACGCCTTCTCGAAGTTGAAAGAACCAACTGAACATGGAATTGTAGGGCACCCGGGGTCTTTTTGCTTCTCTAGCCCATAAGCAATAGCTGCACTACACTCCTCGGACATCTTGACATGATCTACCCCGAGTGTTGCTCGGAAGTAGCGTGGCTTGAGTTGCGGTATCCTCGTGTCATCCTCCGGCATCTCGAATTCGGGTTCCTCGGTGACGATCCCCGTAACCTTCTCTTTAGCAGCTCCTTCCACCTCGGTGGACGGTTTAAGCTTCCTTGCTCCCGCGGAACGTTCCGGATCTTCGGTCTCCTTCCCCGAACGCGTTTGAATGGCCTTCGCCGATTCGGGACATTTGGGTTGTCCCGAAGCTTCCCCTTCATCATTAGTGAGGCGCTCCGCAAGTTGTCCAACTTGCGTCTCGAGCATCTTCATCATGTTGAGCACTTGATGATTGGAACTTCCGACCTCCGTCACTTTGCTATCGATGTTCTCCAACACCTTGTCTATGGTCTTGAACTTGGTGACGGTGTCCTTGTTGATCTTAGCTTGCTCATCCATGAACTCCTTCAATTGTATACGAAGCGGAACCGCGTTAGGAATAGATGAGCTTGCATTGAATTGAGGCCTACCTTGCCCGTAGCGGAAGTTCGGCAATTCTCCCTTCCTCATGTAGTCGAGCACTTTGGCTTTCTCCGGACAATCTTTGCGGACATGGCCATACTCTCCACATTCTTCGCATGTGGACCTTGCTTCGGCGGCCTTCAAGTCTTGAGCCTCTTTCTTTTCTATCTCCATCTTCTCCAACCTCCTCATGAGCGAGTCGATCTTGCCCTCCAGTATGTCTTCCTTCTCCACTTGCAAGACTCTTTTGACGTTCCCCATGGGTTGAGCCGGATGTAGGCGCCCGGATGACGCCCACGTGTCATTATCCGTGACCTTCTTGAATAGCGTGAAAGCTTCCGTCGGTGTAAGCTCGATGATAGATCCTCCCGCTGATGCATCGATGATCGTCCTTGACGCCATGGTGAGTCCTTGATAGAACTTTTGCACGAGGTCTTCTTTCGGGAACTTGTGATGTGGAACCGCCCGGTGTACTCGTTGAAGCGCTCGAATGCCTCCGAGATAGTTTCGTAGGATATTGAACAAAGGTGGCAATCTTATTACGCAAACTTTGAGTTTTACCCGGTGAGTAGTATTCCTTCATGAAAGCCTTCATCAACGTGTTCCAATTTTGCACCGTCTCCGCCGGTTGAGAGTGGAACCATTGCAAAGCCTTCCCGAGTAGTGAAAACGGAAAAAGCCTTGCCCTCATTTGATCTTGAGTCACCCCATCCATGTTGAAAGTCTGACATAGTTGAATGAATGCTTGGAGGTGAAGGTTCGGATCCTCTTTGCCGGTGAAGGGTGAATGTTGCAACATGCGGATTGTTGAGGTCTTGATCTCGAACGGTCTTCCGATCTCCTCGAGGTTCAAGATTGGTAGGTCGATGATGTCTGGGGTGCATAGCTCGCCAATCTTGCGTTCTTCCGGTGGTTGGTCACCCATTGGTGGAGGTCGATTCTCCCGCGGACTTTGAGGTGGTGAATTCTTCGGAGATTCCTCGCGATCCTTTGTCTTCCGACTCCGAATCTACAAAATCCAGCTTTTTAGCTTGATGTGCTTCGCGTCTCCTTAGCCCCGTAAAGTTTTTTTCCGGATCATCCACAAAATTATTGGGTTTGTTGGAGAGGTAGCCGTCCATCTCCTGTTAGGGTTAGCAATAAACAAAGTATGCAAAAAAACTAGAAAGTAAAAACAAATCTATAAAAACTAGAGTTAGACAAACTAGATTAGATGTGTTTTGAGGATGGTCAAAATTTAGTAGATGCAAAAATAAAAGCAAAAAGAATACTGAAAATTACAAAAAAAAGCAATAAAAAAATCAAATCTTGATCACTTGTTCCCCGGCAACGGCGCCAGAAAAAGGGGCTTGTTGACGGTTAATAATTGTATCAAAGTTCGTTCATGACTCGCAAGCGTACAAGTCTCCCGTCGTAGTCAAGGGACCCTACTTCCCTCGAGTGGTGAACCCAAGGTATCGAATCCGTGGAACAAATGTGTGACGCAAGAGTTAATCTATTAAAGCCAAGTAACTTCAATCTTCGATAAAAGACCTAATGCATCTAAGTAAAAGACACAAAACGAATCTAATCTACTAAAAACCGGAGAAAACAAAGTAAGATTGGGTAGATAAACCGATCTAGAGGGATCGGGGTAAGCCTTTCGTTGAAGTTCCAAGCAAGAGAAGAAGTAGCAAATCGAATCTTAATAAAAGCCTCTTTAAATCGTGGTTTCCCGTCCAAATCCGAAAACATCCGCCTTTCGAGACCCCCGTTCGTCACAACGTATCCCTATTCATGCGGGGAGCTTAGGGCGAGTCAAAAGACAAGTCGAGATTCTTTCGGAAGATCCGCGTGTACCTCTAGCCACCGCGGCTACAAGAACACCCTATGTAATCTATCGTACGAATAGAATTGGAATAAGCAAAGCCGATCGAAAAACGAAATCTTCGAGTAAACACTTGATCGCTAAGAAAAGATTCAACTTGATAATTCAACTATGACAATGATACATACACAAGATCACCACCGGGATCCTTCCTTGATCTTGCTTCTAGCTCCGGGAACTCCGACGTGGTCTTCCGTGCAAGGTTCCCACGTCGGCTAGGGAAACCCTAGTCAACTAGCTCGACCCTCTCCTCTCCGAGATGGTGTCCCTCTCTTCTCTCGCTTCTCGGCGGCCGAAGACGAAATCTTCTCTCGCGTGGCTCTCGGTCGGGGGACTATAAATAGCCCGATTGGCGGCTAGGGCAAAGGAGAGCGAGTTTGGGCCCAAAATGGGCCCGGGGCCGACCGGATCGGGCCGGCCGGCCCGGGCCCATTTAGGCCCGGCCCCGTGGGCTCCTTTGCCCCACGTCGGTTCCCTTGCTTCCCGGATGTTTCCCCCTTCGCATGTAGGTCCATGTCGTCGGTTTCTCTCCGAATTGGACTCAACTCCTTGTCTTGCAAGATTCGACCTTTTCCGGTCGGTCCCCGGAGTCCGTCGTCTTCTCGGATCAAGTCCCCCGCTTCTTGGAGTTAAGTTTGCTTCATTGCATGACTTGTTCGGGGCTTCAAGGTCTTGTCATGAGGTGCTTGATGAACTTATCCCGAAAGTCTTGCATTCAACACTAAAACC
Organism: Cenchrus americanus; assembly: GCA_947561735.1. Lineage (NCBI taxonomy): Eukaryota > Viridiplantae > Streptophyta > Magnoliopsida > Poales > Poaceae > Cenchrus > Cenchrus americanus. Next base: position 36,838,310 of record OX387244.1, on the reverse strand, counting down.
CTGCATAAACATTAAACTCCAAAACCGACATGCACACGTGAACTTGTTATACCACGGGGGTTAGTACCAATGGATAAGGTATAAAACTCATGCCAACACCGAAGGTAAACTCATGGCTAGGTTGACGGATTTTCACCGTCAACAACCGCTCGGGGCACAACCAGCCTGGGCATGGCTTCGGAGGAAGCGGACGTAGCCCGTTCCCCGGAGGGAGGAACCCCGGCTACCCCCAGCAGACTGGAGGCTACACTCGTGCTCCACCGAGCACCGCGAGACCCGCCGCAGGAGGCTTCACCGTCACCTGTTTCGCGGGTGGCAAGCCAGGCCACAAGTCCTACGACTGCCCCGACAAGAAGGCTGCTGCCACCCCCGCGAGGGCACCTGCTCCAGGAGGCCGACCTCCCCAGGCCGCGCCACCCCCGACTGCCGGCCGTGGGAGGCTGAACCACCTCACCGAGGAGGAGGCTGCTGACGCCCCCGACGGCGTGATCGGTAAGTTTTTGGTTTGTGGTACTTCTGCTCTGGTTCTCTTCGACACCGGTGCCACCGGGTCGTATATCACCTCTCGGTTCGTAAATAAACTCTCCCTCCCTACAACCACCCGATCGATGCCCATTATCACGAGCTCTCCACTCGGGGATATCCGATGCACCCTGCTATGCAAAGGAGTGGAAGTGGTCATCCAAGATCACACATTCTATGGGGATCTTACCGTACTGCCTTCCCATGGTATCGATGTGATACTGGGAATGGATTGGATCACTGCCCACAAAGGTGTCATCTCCACTTCGCCGAGACTTGTGACTCTAGTGCACCCTGACGGGACGAGGGTTACCTTCGAGCCGATAAAGTCTCGAGACATACGGGCAGTGTACAGTCTTCACACGAAGGCCATATCGGACGTGCCGGTAGTCTGTGAGTATGAGGATGTGTTCCCAGAGGAGTTGCCCGGGTTGCCCCCTGATCGTGATGTGGAGTTCGTGATTAACTTGGTGCCGGGAACGGCGCCGATAGCCCAGAGTCCGTACCGTATGGCAGAGGTTGAGCTGAAACTGTTGAAGGCAGAGCTATACTCACTACTCGAGAAAGGGTTCATTCGACCAAGTGCTTCGCCCTAGGGTTCACTGGCACTATTCGTTCCGAAGAAGGATGGAACTCAACGCCTGTGCGTCAACTACCGCGCCCTGAACGCGGTAACCATCAAGAACAAGTACCCACTGCCCAGGATTGATGATCTGATGGATCAGCTAAGGCAAGCCAAGTACTTCGAAGAAGATTGATCTCCGGTCGTGTTACCATCGATGAAGATTCGCCCGCGAGGACATCCATAAGACGGCGTTCGTAACCCGGTATGGGCAGTACGAGTACACAGTTGTGTCGTTTGGCCTGACCAATGCCCCGGCATACTTCATGAACATGATGAACAAGGTCTTCATGGATGAGTTGGACAAGTGTGTCGTCGTCTTCATCGACGATATACTGGTCTACTCCCAGACAGCAGAAGAGCACGAGGAACACTTGAGGATCGTGTTGGGGAAGCTCAGACAGCACCAGTTGTACGCCAAGTTCAGCAAGTGTGAGTTCTGGATGGAGGAAGTCGCCTTTCTGGGTCATGTGTTGTCAGCTAAAGGAGTTGCCGTAGACCCGAGCAAGATTGAGGCAGTGTCCAAGTGGCAGTCACCGAAGTCCGTGACAGAGATCCGCAGTTTTCTCGGTTTGGCCGGATACTACCGCCGGTTCATCGAGAACTTCTCAAAGATCGCCAAGCCCATGACAGAACTGTTGAAGAGCAACACGCCGTATGTGTGGTCGGACAAGTGTGAAGCCAGCTTCCAGGAGCTCAAGACTCGACTCACCACTACGCCGGTCCTGACCCTGCCCGATGCGAGCAAGGACTTCGTGGTGTACTGTGACGCGTCGAGGCAAGGACTCGGCTGCGTGTTGATGCAAGGGGGCAAAGTGGTGGCCTACGCCTCACGACAGCTAAGGAAGCATGAGGAGAACTACCCTACGCACGACCTCGAGCTAGCCGCTGTCATTCACGCCTTGAAGATATGGAGGCACTATCTGATGGGGAACAAGTGCGACATCTATACTGATCACAAGAGTCTGAAGTATATCTTCACCCAGTCGGAGTTGAACCTGAGGCAAAGGAGATGGCTAGAGCTGATCAAGGACTACGACCTGAACATTCACTACCACCCTGGTAAGGCAAACATCGTGGCCGACGCTTTGAGCCGCAAGCACTACTGCAATAACCTGATGGTGCGAGAGGAACAACCAGCCTTGCATGAAGAGCTGGAGAAGCTGAGTTTGGAGATAGTGGAAGAGGGGCAGTTAAATGAGTTACGGGTGAAATACACACTCGAAGACCAAATCCGTCAAGCTCAGAAGGAGTGCCCAGAGATTCAAGAGGTAAAACGCCTGATAGAGAGTGGCAAAGCAGCTGACTATCGCCTCGATGAACAGGGTACACTGTGGCTGAAGGACCGCATCTGTGTACCTCAGAACAAGGAAATTCGGGACTCGATCCTTAAAGAGGCCCACGATTCTCGATACTCGATCCACCCTGGCTGTACCAAGATGTACAAAGACCTGAAGGTACGATTCTGGTGGGAAAAGATGAGGGAAGATATTGCAGAGTACGTCGCTCGATGCGACACGTGTCAGCGAGTGAAGGCCGAACACCGTAGGCTCGCCGGACCGCTACAACCACTCGAGATACCCACGTGGAAATGGGACGACATCAGTATGGATTTCATTGTGGGTTTGCCGCGCACGCAGAAGGGAAATGACTCTATTTGGGTGATAGTTGACCGATTAACCAAGGTAGCACACTTCTTACCCGTTAGGACGGACTACCGCGTAAGCCAACTTGCAGAACTGTATGTGGACAATATCCTAAAGCTTCATGGGGCTCCGAGGAGCATTGTGTCAGACAGAGGGCCTCAGTTCACTGCCCAGTTCTGGAAGAGTTTGCACGCTTCCATGGGCACCAAGCTGAACTACAACACAGCCTTCCACCCCCAGACTGACGGTCAAACAGAGAGAGTGAATCAAGTCCTAGAAGATTTACTGAGAGCTTGTGTGTTGACCTACGGGTCCGATTGGGGAAAGAGTCTGTCCTATGCCAAGTTCTCATACAACAACGGCTACCAGGCTAGCTTGAAGATGGCTCCTTTCGAAGCCCTGTACGGCAGAAAGTGTCGGACACCGTTGATGTGGTCCGAGGTGGGGGAACGGACCTTTTTCGGTCCCGCCACCATTGTTGAGGCCGAAGAAAATGTCGCCAAGGTCAGGGAGAACCTGAAGATAGCTCGGAGCGAGCGAGAAGAGCTACGCCGACCCGAAACGAAAAGATGTCTCGTTTGAAGTGGGGGATCACGTCTACTTGAAGGTGTCACCCCTCCGAGGTACGAAGAGGTTCCACATCGGGGGAAGGCGTCCCCTAGGTACGTTGGTCCGTACCCTATTGTGAGTAGGGTCGGGAAGGTAGCTTACCGACTCGAGCTACCTCCCGAGCTCACCGGAGTGCATCCGGTGTTCCATGTATCCCAACTTCGGAAGTGTGTGGTCGTCGAGAAGAGAGTGCCCGCTCAGGCACTCGACGTCTAGAAAACCCTGGAGTACCTGGAGTACCCGGTTCGGATCCTGGACTGGGCGGAGAAGTCGACCAGGAACTCCACCACGCGCTTCTGCAAGGTGCTATGGAGTAATCACTCCGAGCGCGAAGCCACGTGGGAGAAGGAGTCCGCATTGAGGGAGAAATACCCTCATCTCTTCGAAACGGAGGTACTTCTTAATCTCGGGGACGAGATTCTTGTGAGGGGGGAGTTCTGTAACATCCGTAGTTTTGACTTGAATTCAAATTGTCAATTTCAAAAACTTGAATTGAAGTTGAGTGCTCATGAATCATATAAGAGTGTCTTCCTGTTTCTTTCCCCAAATTCCTAGATTTAATTTTGGCATCAACAATAATGCTAGGACTTATAACCTGCTAGTGTGAAAATTTGGTTCTTCATTTGAATTTTATTTGGATTTTATTTGGGTGGATTCAAATTTGAATTGAAATTCAAATTTGAATCAACTTAATAGCCTAAAGGATATTAGCAAACGATACTGTGCACAGCGGGCCGCCAACCTCCCATTTCGCCCAGCCCCGCTTTCGGCCCGCTAGCCGGCCCAGCTAACCACCCGCGCCGCAGCCACCTACCGCGTGCCGCCGGGGTCACCGCCCAGTGGGGCCCGCTCGCGTCACGCCGACGTCGTCGTCGTCATCCTCCCGCTTTCCCTTTTTGCCGGCGTCGAAAGCCCGCGCGCGCCGGTCATGGCCGCCATCGCGACGCGCCCCCGCGGCCTCCCGGTGCATCCATGCCGTCCACGTACCCCCGCGCCACCGCCGCTATAAGTAGCCGCCGCCACCACCCTTGGCTCTCCCAACCCTAGCCGCCCCGGGGGATCCAGTCCCATGCTCACCTACCCGCAGCCGGAGGAGAAGGAGAAGGAGGGGAGAAGGAGGAGCTCGGAGGCGCCCGGAGCTGCGCCGCCCGCCGCGGCCGGAGCCGCCCGCGAGGAAGAGCCGGACCCGCGGGAGCCACGCACACCTGCGACCCCTACTACCTCGGCTTCCTCTCCGCCGCGCCGTTCTGCTTCCCCTACCAGCGCCGCCTACTTCCTCGTCACAGCGCCGCGCACCCCCTTCACCGACGCTCGCACCGGCCGCAGGCCACCAGTGAGCACGCCGCCTCACCTCCTTCCGTGGACGCCGCGGCCTTCGAGCCGAGGCGGAACGCCCCCGCGCCGCCGCGCCGCTGCTAGTGAGGCCGGCCATCGAGCCAGGATGGGATGCCACTTTCTGCAGGTGCCGCCGCCTTCGTCGACACGCGCGCCACCCGCCTAGCCTCTCCCCTCTTGTCGTAGAACGCCGCCACCGTTTGTCATCGCCGCGCCGTGTCGGAGCGCCCGCGTCGCATCCGCGTCGCGTGCGTGCCCGCGCGCGCGCCCGTGCGGGCCGCGGCGCTCGCAAGCGTGCACCCCGAAGCACGCGTGCGCCGTAGCCGTGAGGGCAAGGCCGGGCCTTGGGCCCCTTTTTCGTGCCTACGCCGTAACGCCGTACTCGCCGTGCTCGCCGTGCTCGCCGCCGCGCACAGGATGGCCGCGTCGCCGTGGTCATGTAAAACGCGCGCACGGTCGCCAAAGGGGTAGCACGCCGCGTTCTTGGACGCCCTAAACACCACGCCGTGCACCCGTCACGTACACGCCGGCCAACCGCGGGCGCCGTGCTCGCCGCCGCCCATGGCGTCGAGCCGAGCTCCGCCGTGACGCCGCCACGACGCCCCGTCTCGATCCCAACCCCGCGTTCCGGCATGAGTAGCCCGACGCACGTGCGCACCCCCCGCGCACGCCGTCCCCCTTCACGCCGCCGCGCCCCGTGCGAGTTGGGTCCCCGGCCGCGCCGCCGCGCCGCCGCCGCGCCCACGCCGGTGATGGCCGCGCGCGACACCCACCGGTCGCCCTGGCGTCCTCCGAGCCCAGCAACCCGAGGAACCCGTGTAGGTGCACCTTGATGACCAGTCGCCCAGGCACAGTGGAACCTCGCCGCCGGCGAAGCCTTAACACGCCGCCGTCCTTCCTCAGGGGCTTTTCGTCGAGCACTTGGCCGCTATCGAAAACCGTAGGGGAAACCTAGGCACACCAGGGGCCACACGCGGGCGTGGCCGCGACCGATCCGCTCGGATCCGTGCGGCCCGCCACTTGTTTGCCGTGCCGCACGCCGGCCTACACGGCGCCCGCCCGCACCGCCCGCCGCCGGGATCCGCCGCGGCCGGCCGCAGGCCGGCCGCGCGCGGCACGGGCCGCGGGGATCCCGCCGCACCCGAGATCCGGGGATCCCGTGCGGCCAGCCCTGTTGGGGGGGGTTATTTTATTTAGAAATTCCAGAAATTAGCTTTTCCCTTTGAAAAATCCTAGAAAATCCATTTTAGCTCCAAAAATTGTGAAACCTCTTCCAGAAAATTTCTAAAATCTTAAACTCCGGGTTGGGTTGGTGTTTGCTCTCTTTTGGTTCTTCAATGCTCTTATTTGGATTTAAGTTGCTTTAGGACCGTTATTTATTTTTCCTTTCGCGCTATTAGGAGCAGCAGGAGCCGGAGAGCTGAGCCAGGAGTACGACTACGCCGACGACTTCGCTGCGGAGGACTACCCGACCCCAGGTTCACGCCCGACTGATTCTGAAATACCCATTAGGCATTGCTAAGTAGTATTGCTAGTGCTTTACTTTAATGTATGCATGTTGATGAACCTTGCACTGCCTCTTTGTTTACCCTGTCCTTGATTGTCCTACTACTACTATATATATGTTTATGTGAGCGTGTATATACGCCGAGCTTCGCGATGCATGTGTTGGGATGGGAATAGTGGTTCTTGGCATGTGTGGGGTAAAAACCGGCAGGAGAAGGCGTTTTGGGTACTTTGGCGGGGGTGAGCTCGAAACAACCGATCTGGGATCGGGGATAGGGGTACACTCCTCAGTGCATCCCTCCCGTTGCGATTTTCGGAGCCTAGGTGTTGGGGTTTTACGTGCGCTTGGAGGACATGAGCTCGCCCCGTCCGAAACCGAGTGGATCAACTTGTTTATAGGACATCGTACACACCACCCCGCCGAGAGTGGGGATAGGGCCGTGTTGAGCTCGGCAAGTGCGGAACCATACCTCGCTTAGGATGGATAGTGGGGTATCAGTGGGGGAGCGGTGGAGGTGAGACCACCCTCTCAGAGCGACTCCCGTGTGGCCACACGGGAGCATTTCACAGTTCTGGTGTCGTCCCTTCCGAGGGGGGGCAGCTTTGAGGGCCGGATGCAGGATGGGTTCGTAACTACCGACAGTTCGCCGGTAGGATGGACTCGGTCGGCCGTACACCGGCCGGGTACCATTCCGGGATGGGTACAGGTGTACACACTCTGCAGAGTTGTTCGATCTATAGCTATAGCCGCGTCCTCGGTCATGGACACTGCCTAGAAGACTTACTTGATCCTCATGTTTTGGGATTTCTACCTTCCCCCTATAGGAGAGTGTGTGGTGAGCCGTGGTTGCAGCCGGCTAGAGGAGAGAGGCTCCATCTACCTCGTCGATCCGGTTGTAATCATTAAGTTGCGAGGAGAGGAAGTTCTCGCACCGACCCTAGACAGGAGTAGGAGGTGGAGACGGATCTCTTGGGTAACCAGGTGCTTCCGAGCTGTGCTGAGAGACTTGGGTTTTGGGATTATTGATGGAGATACCTTGTTTATACTCTCCGCTCGTCGCGCTTAGGAAACCAAAGCCGCTTCCTTGTCTACTCTCTTTTCCCTTTAGATGTTAGGCCACTTAAAGCTGCATACAGTTGGTGATGTGGACCTATCCCACTCCTTGGGGATAGACTTTGGGTGTGCAGGGTACGAGTCCGAGTTCGACTGCAACGCCAACGGATGGTACGACTGAGGGATACGTCGCTTCGCTCGAGTTTGCCTGTGGCGGGAAGAATAAAGATGGAGACCCTTCTGAGAAGATAGCTACCGTTGCGTAGAATTTTCACTCTGATTCAGCCAAGAGGCTTGTATTGATGTACTCCATAATGGACTTGTAATAAATCATGTACTATTACCTCTATGTGATGCGATGTATGACTTTGTGTATCTATCTGTGAGACGTTCTGTACGCGATAGCCACTGATTCAGGGACTATCGCGATGGTACAGGGATTCGGGTTTTCTATGAAAATCCGGGGTTTTACACTTTTGTACCATTATGAACCTCCAACGGGTCTTCCTCATTCAAGTTAACATTACCACTAGGCCGACGAGTAATATGTACCACGACCTCTAGACATGACACATTAGCTTGACTAACTACCTTCTTATACCAATTCCAATTTTCTTCACTTGACAAGTTCAACAAGACATAATGAGCTAGCCTTCCCACAATTAAAACGACCTCTAAATGTCACCTCATGCATTCCAAATCCATAGTTGACCATTGCACAATAAACTACATCCTTAAAGGTTGGTGGACCATCAAATGTTTGCACTAACTCTGTCATATTCTCAAACTCTCTATTTTCTTTAACTAGGCCCCCATGAAACATGCGAACTAAACAATCCATCTACAAAATTTAAACAACTTCATGAACTACCTTGTTTCATAACTACATATTACTAAAATATACATTTTATTATAAATATAAATGCAAAATTAGAATAGTGTTCAACAAATAATAAATTTATCTCAATAAGTTATATATATGTACACATTATGCATATTGTCTTATTCTACAAAATTGATAGATATTCCCACTAATAAATATGCATTCATCTAATACCTTCACTCATCATCAAGTACACTAAACATTAACACCAACAACATCATTAAATCGATTCATGCAACATGTTCTACACGTCAATAACACGGGCAGAGATACTACTGCGTATGAACTAATCATCATTTACATTAAACAAAATTGCATTTCATCTAAATTTCAAAATACTTGAGCTAACCCTAGGTCACCAAAATCTTCTCCAATCTACATAATGCAACGGTAAAAGAGGGAGAGTAGGGGAATACCTTCACAAGGACGCGGGGAACGATTTCCCCCACTTTTCCCACCCCAAATCCACGGATTTGGGGCTCGAATGGGGGCGGCGGTCGGTGGTGGCGGGATGGTCGGGGCTGGGAGAGGAAGAAAGGGAGGAGAAGGAAGAAAGGGAGCCGCGGCGCGGCTCTAGGCCCATCTCTGCTGCGCCAGGCGACGTGGCACGGCAGCGCTGCCGCGCCGTTGCATGTGGTGCGGCGGGCACGGGCCCACGCCGCCTCCGCGCGTCGCGCCTCGCCGGCCGCGTGGCACAGGCCGCCGCGCGCGCTGCATGTGACGCGACAAAGGCTAGCTGCCGCGCCACGTCGGCAGGCACGGCCAAGGTGGTCATCTGGTGCAAATAAAGTTCGCCGGGGGTTAATTTTATAAATAATTTAAAAAAGTTAAAATTAAAAAAAATCGGGATAGCTAGCGGGACTGGCTGGCCAAAGATGGCTAGCGAAGCCTCCGGTTTAGCTACGGAGGATAGCGAGAACAAGTTTAGCTAGTTTGTTGGATTGAGTTTTTGACAAATTTTCTATTTTTAGCTAGCCAAGATAGCTAGTCTCTTGAAGTCGCTCTCACTTGTCTAAAACTAAAACAATCATTTCGATTACCAATCAGTGACGCGGTGAGCTATCAACAACAGCTAAACTTCCACGCGCGAGTGCGTGACTAGTCATATTTCTTTCTAGCAGTACGGCGCTGCAACTCGCCAACTCCACTGGCAAGTCCACTGCACCAGTATCGGCACCGGGGGACGGTACTAGTGCGCTACGTACGCCTTTGGCGTCAAAAAGCCCGCACCGGCGTACTGGGAGGGCAGCGCTATCGTCCCGTTTCCCCTAACCCACCCTATTCCCAGCGCACTCCGCTATGGACGCTATGCATCTGCGCCCAACCACCCTGCACCTCCCGCCCGCGCTCGGAGCTCGCTGTAGAGAAGAGGACGAGCCGCCGCAGGACAGGGTGCCGAGCTTGGAGGCCGGTGTGCCGGATCCACCCCCGATTCGGAGCTCGGAGCGGCATGGGCCGGTGGTGGAGCTAGAGGTGAGGCCGCCGAAGGGAGCAGAGGAGGAGCCACCGCGGAGCACGCATGTGCCGCTCGATCCGCCACCGCCGCTGCGGATCCACTTCACCTTGCCGCGGCCGGCCACCATGGTTGCCCGCCCGAGTTGGAGGCCGACGGAGTGAGGAGGGGCGCGACCGGCCGAGCTCGCCGCCACCGCAGAGTGAGCAGAGGAGCTCTCCTTGGCCTCCACGTCCGAGGGGAGGGAGCGCGGGGAAGGAAGGAGGGAGTCGCCGTCGGGAGAGAAGCAGGGGGCCAGGCCCGGCTCCGAGATCTCGCCGCGCCATCCAACTCGCCGAGGAGGGGTCGTCGGCGAGGAGGCTGCTGTCGCCGTGGTCCGCCATCGCTCCGCCCGCACCAGCTCGATTTCGGGGGAGGGAATTCGGCTGCCGCGCCCGGGGGAGGGCACCTCGACGGTAGATCCAAACTGCGCATCGATGAGCTCGCCGGTCGTGAGAGTGGAGAGGGAGAAAGCTGCCGGCGAGCTCGCCCTGCACCTGCGCCTCGTTCCCTCCGCCTCGCCGCCGAGCTCCACAAGCGCTGCTGCACGCCGCTGGGGCAGGGCGGGCGCCTCCGCCGCCGGGCTGCGACTACTGCCGGCGACCTCCGCACCCCCCCCCCCCCCCGCTGCTCGATCCAGGCGTGCAGCCGAGGCAGCTCGATCCCCGGGCTGAGGCAGCCGTGCCGCCTCCTCCTCCTCCCTCAGGCCGCGCCGCGCCGCCTCCTCCGCCGCAGGGCCGCAGGAGCAGGGGCGCCAGGTTGGTGGGGGGAGAAAGAAGGGAGGAACGAGGGAAGAAGGCGACGGGGACAGGATGGGGTGGGGTAAGACATGTGGGTCCCGTTGCTGGTGGTTGGTATGGAGTACGAGATATAGGGGATGACCGGTGCGGGAAATTTGATAGCGTACTGCAAAATCTGAATGACTAGGTAGGAATATTTTTTTTAGGATGGATTTGGAGTACGAGGAGTAAGGGTCACCGGCTCCGCATCTGTGTTTCCGGCGCCCTTCAGTTTTTTCATCCGTGTAAGCTCTAAACTCTTCTTTCTGTCTACTTGTTAGCGTTTAGCCTGGTTCCCTACTCTTCCTTTTGTGCATCAATTCACGCATGGGAGAGGAAAGAAATTCTGCTTGTAGATTCATTCTTTATCTCGGCTGCAATTCACCAATTAATATTGTCTTTCTAGCAAATTTCAGATCCCTGCAAATATCCCACAACCTTGTGATATTACCAATTCGTTTCGTTCTCTTCCTTCTCATCTGCAAACACTTAGATCCAAGATCTATTCAATTGCAGTAGCAGGAAAGACACAGACTACAGCAGTTCCATGGCGGACATGGCGCTGGCCGGCTTACGGTGGGCGGCATCGCCGATTATCAACAAGCTCCTCGCTGACGCTTCAACCTACCTGGGCGTGGACATGGCACGGGAGCTCCAAGAACTGGAGACCACCGTTGTGCCACACTTCCACCTGGTGATTGAAGCCGCTGAGAAGAGCCCCCACAGGGACAAGCTGAAGGCATGGCTCCAGCAGCTCAAAGAAGCTTTCTACGACGCAGAGGACCTGCTTGATGAGCACGAGTACAACCTCCTCGAGCGCAAGGCGAAGAGCGGGGATGATTTGTCGGTGGGAGATACTATCCTGAAGCCTTTTCGTGCTACAGCAAGCAGGGCGCGTAACTTGCTACCTGAAAACAAAAGTTTTTTTTACTTACACAGTACGCCTTGTACGACCGATATAAAAGACTTGTTGTAATAGAAAAGGACCTACGAATATGGATTTGACGGTTGAGATCAATTCTATACGACTGATTTTTTAGCTGTCGTAAGGTAGTATTCAAAGGTTGTATGAGTAGTATAAGGGTATTATCATCAAAAATGTAAAATGTTATTGCTGTAATATAAGAAATGAAATATATGAAATGTTTTAAATAGTATAAGGGGGCAGCAGAGAATTTTTTTCCGAATAATATATATCTATCAAATTATTATTTTACCTATAGAAAAAAAACGATAATACGACCGTACGGCTGTTGAGTCCTATTGTGTAAAAAAACCTCAAAACAAAAGGATGAGTCGTAAGTTGAATGAGCTCAAGCAGATTCCGGTGAAAGCAAAGGACTTCCGTGAGCTTCTTGGCTTACCAGCAGCAGGTCATCAATGTGCAGCTGTCCCCGTTGTAGCTACAACAGCAACTGTTCCTCCGACCACATCACTGCAGCCTCCTAAAGTGTTTGGCCGCGACATGGATCGTGATCGTACGAGGCCTCATTCGTTTCCAGCGGATTAGATTCCGACCGGAATTGATGAATATAACAAGAAAATCATCAGTAAATAAGATAAAAGATCCGGATTTATTCCGGGTCAACAATAAATTTACTCATGATAGATACACCAAAAGGCTCGGAAGCAATACATTAGTCAAGAGGTGTGGAACCAATCCGGCTCTTCGTGTCTCTTGTTCTACCTATCATGATGAGTAAATTAATTCTTGATCCGGAATAAATCCAAGTCTCTATCATAATTTTCTTCACACATCTATTATTCCGGTCGGATTGAATCCCATGGAAGCGAACAAGCTCTAATTGATCTTCTGACCAAGAGAACTGCAGTCGGGGCTTAGTTCAACTAACTACGCAGGCGTGGCCATTGTTGGACATGGAGGTGCTGAAAAATCCACCTTGGCACAGTATGGGGTGATTGGTAGGGTGCATAACCCCTATCCAAGATTTGTGTAGTGCAACTTATTGGTGTTTGGTAGACTGCATAGGGTGTTAATCAGGCTTCGGTTGTGAAAAAAGGAGGTCCAGGCTGCATAGTGGGAAACGCTTGCGGTGGTCGTTTCTGCTTATGCGGGCTTGCATAAGCCGCTGTTGCGCTTCCCCTCACCTCCTTCACCCACCAGACCACCACCACCGCGAGCAGCCGGGCTCTAGACGGAGACGGCGGCCCCGCGTTGAGGACGGCGGCCGGTGACGGCGGCCCTACGTAGAGGATGGCGGCCGCGACGGCGGCCGCGCGCGGCGGCGAACAAAGCGAGTTCGCGGCTCCGCGCCCGGGCTCGGACGGAGACGGCGGCCCCACGTTGAGGACGGCGGCCGGCAACGGTGGCCCCACGTAGAGGATGGCGACCGCGACGGCGGCCCGGTGCGGCGGCGTACGGAGCGAGCTCGGAGCTCCGCGCCCGGGCTCACAGAGCTTGCGGTGGGGCGTGAAGCGGAGCTCGCGCCGGGGTTCGTCCGCACGTTCGTGGATGGCGCATGGTCGGGGACGGAGATGCCGGCCGCCGAGAAGGAGGAGGCCGAGACACCGCGCTGCTAGATCTCGGCGGAGAGAGGGCGGGAGGATGCGCAGGCGGCTGCTTCTTGAGCGGGAGAGGAAGGGAAGGAGTCGCGCGCCATCGAGCCGTGGAGGTCGCACCGCCGCGCGGCCATGAGCGCACTGGAGGGGGTGATTGCGCACAGTGGAGGGGGCGGCGGCGGCGAGGATGATGAAGGGAGGAGAGAAGCTCAGGAAGGGTAACCTCACCTGGGCTATACAATGGGTTAGCCCACTCAACATATGCAGGCTGCCAATCACAAAATTAACCAGGCCAAAAGTTGCTATGCAAGCAGCCAAACACAGGTCAAATGCGTGGAGATAGCCTGGGTTAGGCTGGCCTGGGCTACCTTTCTAACCAGGCCAGGCCTATGCAAGCTGCCAATCACACCTTATGTCTACAACGATGGCAGGGTAAAGGATCATTTTGATGTTAGGATGTGGGTTTGCATCTCACGCAAGCTTGATGTTCATCGTCACACGCGGGAGTTGATCGAGTCTGCAACAAAGGGGGAATGCCCACGTGTTGACAACATCGATACTCTCCAGTGAAGATTAAGAGACACACTGCAAAAGTCAGAGAGATTCCTGCTCGTCTTGGATGATGTGTGGTTTGAAGGATACAGCAAGGAGAGGGAATGGGACCTACTGCTAGAACCTCTGGTTTCTCAGGAGGGAAGCAAAATTTTGATTACTTCTCGACGGGATACGTTTCCAACTGCTCTTTTCTGTGGAGAAGTGGTTCGTTTGGAAGACCTGAAAGATGCTGAGTTTTTTGGCACTCTTCAAACATCATGCTTTCTCTGGAGCGGAAATTGGAGATCAGCAGTTAAAAGTGCGGCTACAAGAGATTGGGGAAAAGAGAGCCAAACGTCTTAGACAATCACCTTTGGCAGCAAAAGTTGTGGGCTCGCATTTGAGCAGAAAAAAGGACGTCACTTCATGGAGAGACGCTTTGGCAATTAAAAAGTAAAAACTTAAGTGAACCCAGGAGAGTGCTTTTCGTATTGCAGTTTATTTCCAGAAGGCCGCATGTACGATATTCGTGAGGTGGTTCATTTATGGGTTGCAGAGGGACTATAGTTGAAAAATCATGTAACCATGACAGGAGCATTGAAGATGTCGGAACTCGGAAGAGACTACGTCAATGAGCTGATTTCTGGATCCTTCTTTCAGCCAGTTTATGTAGGGAAGGAGATAGGTACTTATTCCTATACTATGCATGATCTCCTTCATGATTTGGCAGGGTCACTCTCTAGAGAAGATTGCTTCAGATTAGATGATGACAAGGCAGAAATACCACTCACAGTTCGGCATCTATCTGTTCGAGTTAGGAGTATGATATAGCATAAGCAAAATATATGCAAGCTACATCATCTACGTACAATAATTTGCCTCGACCCACTGGTTGATGATGTAAATGATCTTTTTCATGTGTTACTGCAGAATTTGAAGAAGTTGCGTGTACTATATCTGTGCTTTTACAACAGAAACAAGTTGCCCGAATCTGTTTGTGAGTTGAAGCACCTTCGGTATTTGAATATCAAAAGAACCTCAATTTCCGAATTGCCTGGATCATTGTGCACTCTGTTCCATTTACAGTTTATTTCTTCACACGTCAAAGGAAAAGATTTACCCAGCCAGTTCTGCAATTTAAGAAAGCTGCGGCATCTAAATATTTATGGAGGAGGTATGCCTTCAATACCAAACATTGGTAGGTTAACATCAGCCCAACGACTTGGTACGTTTTGTGTGAACAGGCAAAAGGGATATGAGCTGCGTCAGCTCAGGAACAGGAACGAGCTTCGTGGCAGTTTATGTATTAAAAATCTCGAAGCTGTCACAGGAAAGGAGGAAGCCTTGGAGGCTGCACTTCATCAGAAAAGACACCTTGAAAATTTGCAGCTTATCTGGACTGAAGAGAATAGCTCCTTGAGATCCTGGAAGGTCTGATACCACCATCTCAGCTGAATAGACTCAAAATTGAAGGTTACCGATCCTCCTCGTAGCCAAGCTGGTTACTTGACTGTTCTTATTTTGAGAGTTTGGGATATTTTATACGTGTTAATTGCCCCGGTTAGAAGGCTTACCACACGACGCCAGGATCCTTAGGCATTGCCACTATATTGAACTTGATAATGTTCCAAATCTGAAGGCATTACCTTCTCTTCCAGCAGGCCTTAAAAAATTATCAATTAGCCAGTGCCCACTGCTTATGTTTATTACCAGTGACGAGTTGCAGCAGCATGGTCAGAGGGAAAACCCGATGAGGACAGGCCACTTGGCATCACAACTCGCTTTTCTCTGGGAGGTGGATTCAAGATCAAATATTAGGAGTGTACTGTCAGCAGAACATTCATCTCTGAAGCAGTTGATGACCTTGATGGATGATGATGTATCTAAACATATTCAAACAATTAAAAGCTTTGTGGAAAAGACAGGAGATAAAGTACCGGGGAAGAAAATATCATTAATGCATGGTTGCGTTGCCATGAGCAGAGGATAGGGCTCATCTATGGACGGTGTATCGGGCTGCCGCTGAGTCCGCCGTCAGGACTTTCTAAACTTGATCTTTCTTTATGCAGTATTAAAGACGGAGCCTTAACTAGTTGCCTTGGTGAACTCACTTCACTGCGCGGTATGTCATTGGCACATATTATGAATTTAACCGCGCTCCCGTCAGAAGAGGTCTTTCAACATTTGACAGCGCTTAAATTTGTGTATGTTCAATGTTGCTGGTGCCTGAGATCATTAGGGGGCTTACGAGCTGCTGCCTCCATTTCAAGACTTGAACTTAGTTCCTGCCCTTCTTTAGAGCTGGTGTTGGGTATCCGAAAATCCAGATGATATCCCCGAACACAAGAGAAGAATATGCGCAAACGTTCAAGTCAGAATCACAAATGACGCAAGAGAAAACAAAGAATCTCCTAAATACTGCTCATATGCCTCAAAAGTTCTGAATCCCTTTACACGTGCCCTCGCGCCCCCTTTTATAGGGAGACGAATGGACTTTTGCGTTCCGAAAGTACCCTCGAATCTAAGAAATATTCCTGATGTGAACACATACATAAACGTCTTTTATATCTCATACATTTACAAGCCTGCCACTAGTTCACACGTCAAACCCGGACTTTTGAGGCAACGTCTTTGACTTCTTCTTACTGATCCACGAGTCTTTTATTCATAGAAACCCTCACGCGCCATAACCTCCGAATTTGATCTTCAATAGATTCCCGAATTTCACAGATTCCCGATTTCAGAATTTCGCAAATTCAGGATTCCAGATTTTTTCAGGTTTGTGACTTCAGGGCTTCGCAGGTTCAAGATTCCAGATCTTCATAGGTTCGCGACTTCAGGGCTTCGCAGGTTCAAGATTCCAGATCTACACAGGTTCGCGACTTCAGGGCTTCGCAGGTTCAAGATTTCAGATCTCCACAGGTTCGCGACTTCAGGGCTTCGCAGGTTCAAGATTCCAGATCTTCGCAATGTTTAATTATCCTGAAAACTCATTTTACGAATCTCGTCAAACTCGACGTTTCGAGGGTGACATATTTTTCCTGAATTCCCCAACACTAGCCCCTCGGGGAAGCAGGTTGACTCCGACGATCCGATTCCACAAAAATCTTTGAATTTCAGCAAAAAAACCGTCACCCTCGGAATGTTGGAGTGGACACGCGTCCTCTGGAAATCTCGCAACGGTCGGATCGAGACGAGTTCCTGAAACTGCCCCCCCCCCTCGCCCCTATAAATAGAGAGCTCTCGCTGTAAAAAAAGTTTTCACCGCTTTCTCGTTTTCTTCCGAACTTTAGCTTGCACTTTCGCAGAAAGGCGCTTCGCGATAAAGTGTTCGTAGCTTCAGGACTTCTTCGAGTTTTCAAAGGTACTGCGATTTTGTTTCTTAGTTATCGTCTTTACTTTCAGTTTTCATATTCGCGCCTTTCATTTCGCGAACTTCATTCACGAATATCATCTTAGACTTTTTAATTATATTACTGTTGATTAGGTGGCCCGCGTTAAAAGCATTGTCAGACCTATGACGACCAAGGAGTTGGCTGCAGCTGACCTTCCGGCCGAGCCGGAAGTTCAAGATCGTGAGATTGCACAGCCCCCGGAAGAGCACGCCTCTTCTGCTGCTAGCGGGTCCGGGGCTAACGAAGACGGGGAAATCAGATCAGAGGAGGAAGACGTCGGAAATTTCAACGCTGATGTGAAGGATTTTATTGCAGTAAAGCAATCGGGACCTCTTCCTCCGTCGTTTGTCTTCGGGGAATCTAAGGTTACTACCAATTTGATCAGAGAGTACGAGGCAGCTGGATTTTTTCCCGCGGACACCAGACGCGCACCCTTGGATGAACAAGTCCCTACTCCCGAAGCTTGTGAAATTGTCGTGTTTCGCGACTTCTTTACCTGCGGACTGAGGTTTCCCTGCGATCCCTTCGTTCCCGCGACTGGACGCGTTTTCTGTGAAGATTCATCAGCTTTCGCTGAACTCTTTTTTGGAAGTGTCCAAGTTTATCTGGATCATGAAGACTTTTGGCTGCAACTTTGGGCAGATGTTTTCGCCCGATTGTTTCAGCTGATTATTGTACCAGATGTTATCAAGGTTGACGACCGTCAATTTTACGAGGCTCACTATACATGTTGCACCTTCAACACCCGTCGTCAGAACACGCGAAAAGGGATCACGCGAATTCAGACCGCGCCCTGCTGCAAAAAAATTTCACAGAAGACCGAAGTTCGTACTGGTTCTATGTTAAAGTTGACATGTCTACGATTTCTGGCTACGAAGGACCAGCTCATCCTCTCTCCTCTCCTATTGAGGCGTTAACTGTTGTTTGCACTGCGTCCTACAATCATCGAGCAACTAGGATCAGAAACTGTGAAAATGCATTCCACCTCGCGAGCACCATCCTTGGTGGTCGCGATATTATTGAAGAATTCACTGCTGGCCGAATTTGGCCGATTTCTTATGGTTGGGCCCGAACCGAAATCGTGAATTTCAATGTCAACTGGGTAGCACAAGAAGTTCCCTTCCCGAAATTCGGCCTTCAGCTGAGAGACGGCCAGAGTGCCGACGACTTTATGCTTGAAATCGAAAGAAGGGTGAATCTCATGATTGGCGAATACACCATGAATGAGTACAAATCATATTAGAACTTGGTGAAGTACAAGAAGAGGATAAATCGGGCATTCTCTGAAGTCTGTGGAGACAGATCCTTTCACTCCCGACGCCCAGGTCGCAAGTTGAAGATGCCTGCCGTTGCTGTTGCCAGCTATTCAACTGCGCCCCTGAAAGCTCCGAGAAGAAGATCCTCCAAAAGCAGTCGATTGATTGCCGACGAGACTACGTCCTCTAGTGTTCAACCTGTGAAAACGAAGTCTCTCGAGTTGTCGAAACGCAAGCGCAAATCCTCTGAACAAGTTTCGGATGCTGAACTTCAGGCGGCCTCCAGCCTTGCTCAGATGAGCCAAAAGAAGGCTAAGAAAGTTGTTAGGAAGATCATTGCTGCTGAGGTTCGACGAGTCCCATTTGCTTTTGATGATGATATCTTCGCAGAACCTAGCCAGAAAGGTTTTTCCTCTTGGCCTTTCTTAAGATTCAATTTTCATGAACACTACACTCCGAGTTCTGAAAATGAGTTTGTGGATGTTGGCTCTTTTTCATATGTAGTTGCTGAAGTTCAGAAGGAAGTCGTTTCTGCTGCTACTGCTGAGATCTCTGCTGCTGCTATTGATACTGTCATTCCTCCGTCTGTCCATCCTCAAGAGGAAGCATCTCCCGAATTCACGAAGGAGATTGAGCTTACCATTCACAGGGGTGAAGATCCCATCCAAGATGCTCCCTTGTTTGGAATTCTTGAAGATCTCCCTGAAGGCCAAGCTCCCTCTCCTTCCCTGGCTGCCTTTAACAAGAGCTTTGGTACTTCTTACCGTGGAGAACTACTAAGTGTTGGTTGCAAGGCATCTAGTATCGGAGATGGCACATCCAAGATTTTAACACTCTGGAAATCGCCTACACTTGTTGATGAAACAGGAGAAGGAGCCTCGGAACAAACGTCTTGCTTGCCTGGAGAAACCGCTCGGGATTCTGGTAAAAAACCTTGCAATTCCTTGAAGAGAACTTTAGTTTCTTTGGGCAAGCCTTCTACGAGTTCGGGGAAGAAGATCAACAGTAAAGATCTGAGCAAAAAAGGTTCATTACTTTTTCGTCTTCTTCGTTTTCCTTGTTTCAAATTCCTCAATCTTTGTACTCATGGCTTTACTCTGTGATTTTTCAGAATTTGAGGATCTTCTTCGATCTTATCCGGCATCCAAGTTCATAGAGTTCCGCAAGGACTATGCAACGGAAGCTTCTATATGCGGAAGAATTGCTTGTGAACGCCTGATTGAGGAAGAGAGGACAAACAAGAGGTTACTCGAAGATTCTCAGAAGCTGAGCCGCAACTTTAAGTTATCTCGAGCGACGAACTCAGACTTGGAGAAAAAGTGGCTGAATTGGCTGTGGCTCTAAAGAAATGCCAGGATGAAAAGAAGGTTGCTGAAGAGGCTGCTGAGAATTCAAGAAAAGATCTTGAAAAACTTCAGAAAACACACGACGAGGACTTAAGATTGATTGAAAATCTTCGCCGGGATTACGACATGTCCTCCAAAACTGTCGAAGATCTTCGGGTTAACATTGCTAATCTCGTGAAGACTCTCAGTAGCAAGGAGCAAAAATTCAAGACCTTGAGAGAATATGAGAAGGCCTTAAATGAATTTGGCGTTCGTCCTGCTCCATTCCCCGCTGACACAGGAATCTCCTATTTCATGAAGTGGATTGATACTGAGTTCAAGGCGCTTCCTAGAGTTATTTCTGGTGCGAGTGATTTTGCCACGGCGTTCTCCGTTGAAAGCATTCTGAAGCTGCTCCATGACTTTGATTGTGTGGATCTTGTGAAGTTTCGCGAGAAACTTCCACAATTTCTCGATGCTTCGAGCACTTCTCGATTGCGACCCAATGAAGACGTCTTAGCTATCAAGGCAAAATTCGCGAGAGAATTCTGGCTTGCCAGTGGAAAGGAAACAGCCAAGAGTATTGCTCGTGCTAAGCATGAACAGGTTAATCCTTAGAAAGCCTTACTGATTTTTAAATATTCACGAAATTTTGTCTTTCTGTTTTTTCTTAGACCTTTTCCTTTGCTCTTTTAGTTGATCGAGGAGGAGAAGCGACGAAAAGGCACTGCACCGCCAGAGTCTTCTTCCGAAGATGACGAAGATGAAGAATCTACAAACTCGGACGGGGAAGGTTCTGGCGACAGCAGCTACGATGGCAGCGACGCTGATCAAACCTCCGAACATGAAGAAGATTCCCCGAAGGTTGACATCACGGGCTAAATATTGCTGAAACATTTGCCCTTCGTGGCGATTTGTGTATATATGTAAATTCATTAGGTTGCGATGCTTTCGTCTGAAACACTTTGTCTTTTTGTAAACTTTAACCTGCGCAGGTCTTGCAAGCTGCGCCTGCGCAGGATGTGTTGCCAACGCGGATTCATCGTGGAAATATGTTTGTCAGTGGTGAAGCATGGCGTTTTTTCAAAGAGGCTCATCCAGAGCAAGATTTCTCTGATTTTTGGCTTTGTTTCGATCTTTCTTCGTTCTTTCTTCTTCGCGAAGACGAGAGCCACATTGCTTCGAATTCGAGCTCTTCAAAGATCGTGAAGACGGAGCCCCTTAGCCCCATCACTACTGGACTTGACTTCGCCTATGCTAGTGATATTGTAGAAAATAATAGCCGCAAACCAGAATATGTTGTTGAACTTTCATTCTAGAGATTGTAATTCTCAATGTAATTGTGATGATACTAAATCGAAATTTTTATGCAACTAAGGCAATAAGGACATTTTCATGAGAAAAAACGTCACCCTTCCCCACCTTGTCGTTTTGCATTAAAATTTCGAGGCAGGTTAAGGAAATTCTTGTACTATGTGGATATCTTGATCATCTGTATTTGAGAAATTTTTGCGAGTTTTGAAATCGCAAGTTATGTGATGCAAGTTGACAAAATTTGTTTACGAATTTTGTGGACTTGACCCGCTTGGCACACTTGCCGTGGTTGATATTGCAACCCTCAGTTGCTTCAACCACGATTTTCTATGAATCTTCACTCAAACCCCTTGCCTTTTTAATGGAAAATATTCATCGCGAAAATACTTCATGAATATTCGCCAAAAATTATTTAACAAGGACATATACGTTCACCTAGTCGCAATTTCCATTAATTATCCTAGCGGAAACTTAGGCTACAACTTATTGTTGTCTCGAGCCTTTTTCGGTGGGAATCCCTTTGACGGTGGGATTTAGGCCACAACTTGTTGTTGTCTCAGGCCTTTCGGTGGGAATCCCTTTGTCGGTGGGATTTAGGCCACAACTTGTTGTTGTCTCAGGCCTTCGGTGGGAATCCCTTTGACGGTGGGATTTAGGCCACAACTTGTTGTTGTCTCAGGCCTTTCGATGGGAATCCCTTTGACGGTGGGATTTAGTCTTTCATGGAGCCTCTGGCTATCACAAAGCCCTTTCACAAACTCTTCGTCTTTCACGATGGAATTCTGGCTATCACGAAGCCTCTCATATGAACTTTTTCTTTTTTCACAGTGGAATTCTGGTTATCACGAAGCCTTTCACACGAACTTTTTTTCTTTCTTTCACGATGGAATCTCGGCTATCACGGAGCCTTTTCACGATTTTTTTCTTTCACATAATGTAATTTCAGCTTTCACAGAGCCTTTTCACGATTTTTTCGTTCACATAATGGAATTTCGGCTTTCACGTAGCCTTTTCATGAATTTTTCTTTCACATAATGGAATTTCGGCTTTCATAGAGCCTTTTCACGAATTTTTCTTTCACATATGGAATCTCACAAAATGCACGATTTGGGGGAAGACGATTTTCATATATATCACAAAGAGTATTTACATAGGATCCGCCTCGTTAAAAACCTTGCCTCTTGATTTAGAGCCCCCTTTGCAAGGAAAAGAGTACGGTCCTCCTTATTGTAATGAAATTGCGGAAAAGAAAGTAAATGTTTTTGTTCCCGAAATCACTTATAGATTCGTGATTCGGATTTTACTTTTCTAGAATGTAAACTCGCGAAATAAAAGAAAATACTCTAAAATAAATCTATCTAACTCTGAAATTCTCAAGGGTAGTACCTTTTCAGACTGTCAGCATTCCACGAATATGGCAATTCTTCGCCACTATGCTCTAACAAGCGAAAAGCCCCTGACATGTCTGTTTCTTTTGCTATGTATGGCCCTTCCCAGGATTCATGAAGTTTCCCTGGGTTTTCCCAGTTCTTCTTTCTTTTCAACACCAAATCGCCAGTTTTGATGTCTTTTCTAACCACTTTCTTGTCTTTCCATGCCTTGGTTTCTTTTTGGTACTTCTCAACGTTCTCAGCAGCTTCAAGGATTGTCAGCTCGATCATGTCTTTTTCTACTTTCTGGTCAACCTCTTCGATTTCTTTTGCTTTCAGCACTCTCATGCTTTCATTCTTGATTTCCTCTGGTGTCATTGCTTCAGTGTCGAAGAGTAGGTGAAAAGGTGTGAAACCTGTTGCTCTTGACACAGTAGTGTTGTGGGACCAAATTACTTTTGGCAATTCATCAACCCATTTGCCCTTCTTCTGATCAAGTAAGCACTTCTTGATTCCTAAAAATATCAGCCCATTTGCCCTTTCAACTGCTCCGTTAAACTGCGGATGATACACTGATGAGAATTTCGCATGAGTGCCCAAGGACTTGCAATATTCTTTGAAAGTGTAACAGTTGAATTGTTTCCCATTGTCAACAGTCAGTTCTCTGGGAACTCCAAATCTGCAGATTATGTTCTGCCAGAAAAACTTTTGAATTGTTGGTGCCTTGATGTTCGCGAGTGCTTTTGCTTCTACCCACTTCGTGAAATAATCCACAGCGACAGCTGTGAATCTGCAATTTCCTTGAGCTGTTGGTAATGGTCTGACTAGATCCATTCACCACCTTTGCAGTGGCCATGATGGTGGAATCAGGTGGACTGGCATGGAAGGTAGATTTTGTTGCTTCGCCGTTTTCTGGCATGCTTCACATTGCCGAACCAGTGCTTTTGCATCTACGTTTATGGTAGGCCAATAAAATCCTTGCTTTATTGCCTCTCCTGCTAGAGCCCTAGTGCCTATATGTGCACCGCAGAATCCACAGTAAATTTCTCTAAGAAGTTCGAGACCTTTTTCGGAGGTAATGCACCTCAGCCAAGGCTCTGTGACTCCCGATTTATACAGCTCTCCATTTACTACTGCATAGCCCCTTGCCCTTTGTTTCAATCTCTTTTCCTGCAACTCATCTTGTGGTTCGTAATGGCCTCTCAGATAAGCCATGATTTCTGCTCTCCAATCGGGAGTTTCAACAACATTTACGATTTTTTGGCCTTGATTCCTTAATAGATGGTTCTTTGATGATTTCGAAGAACACATCAGGGGGCATTTCTCGATTCCTGGCTGCCGCTTTCGCCAGTTTGTCTGCCTCGTTATTGTCATCTCTTGGAATATGTTGCACTGAATAACCTTTGAAATGTCTTTCCATTTCTCTAACTTTTTCAAGGTACTTCACCAAAACGGGATTCCTTGCTTCACTTTCTTTTTCAATATGTTCCTGAATAACTTTTGAATCCATCCTAATTATGAAGGTTTGCTGACCCAAGGCTTTCATTTTCCTCAGTGCTAGAAGTAGTGCTTCATATTCTATTGTATTGTTCGTGGAATGCTCGTTATTCGCGAATATGAGTTGAGCTGCATATCTTATCACAACTCCCGCCGGAGACGCTACAACTGCTGAAATTCCAACTCCCTTGTAACACCAAGCTCCATTGCACTGCACTATCCAAGGTGTAGGTATTTCTTCGTCTAGATTTTGTGTTGGCGAAGTCCAATCCACGACAAAATATGCTAGGACTTGCGATTTTATCGTGCTTCTTCTCTCGAAGTACACAATGTATTCTGAGAGTTCAGCACCCCACTTGATGATTGCTTCTTCTCTCGAAGTACACAATGTATTCTGAGAGTTCAGCACCCCACTTGATGATTCGGGTAGATGCCTCTCTATTTGCGAACAAGTCGTTCAGTGGTTGATTGGTGATGACTCTTATTCTGTGACCCTTGAAGTAATGTCTCAACTTCCTCGCAGCCATGATGACTGCGTATGCTATCTTCTCCAGCTCATAATAAAAGATTTTTGAGCCAGAGAGGGCTTCTGAAGTGAAATACACTGGGATCTGCTTGAGCTTTCCTTCTTCTTCCTTTTCTTGCACTAACACAGCGCTCACTGTCGAATTTGATGCAGACACATATAGCAGAAGAGGCGATCTTGGCTCAGGAGGCACAACTTGGTCATGTTGGACAGGTAATCTTTTACTTCTTGGAAAGTTTGCTTCTGTGTTTCAGATCACTGAAAATTCTTGGTACTTCTGAGAACTTGAAAGAATGGCAGACTTCTTTCTGCAGCTCTAGGAATGAACTTGTTGAGCGCAGCTACTCTCCCTGTCAGTTTTTGCACATCCTTCACGGAAACTGGGTCTTGCATCTCAATCAGTGCCTTGATTTTGTCAGGATTCGTCTCTATGCCCTTTGTTGAGACTAGGCATCCGAGAACTTTCCCTTTGTGAATGCTAAAAACACACTTTTCAGGATTCAGTCTCAAGTTCGCTGCTCTCAAGTTCGCGAATGTCTCTTCTAGATCACTGATATGATCTCTTCTCTGGACACTCTTGACAACTATGTCATCCACGTATGCCAAGATGTTCCTCCGAAGTTGAGAATGAAGGACTATTGCTATCATTCTCAAGAATGTGCATCCTGCGTTCTTCAGCTCCTCTAGCATTCTCACGAAACAAAACGTTCCAAAGGGGGTGATAAAGCTTGTCTTCTCTTCGTCTTCTTTACGTACTCTTATCTGATGATATCCTGAAAACATGTCCAGGAGTGAGAGCATATCACTGTTGGCTGCATCGTCTACGATTTTATCTACCCTTTCCAAGGGAAAATCGTCCTTCTTGCATGCCTTGTTCAAATCCGTGAAATCTACACACATTCTCCATTTTCCATTCTTCTTTTTCACTGGTACAGTGTTGTCCAGCCAGACTGGATACTTCACTTCTCTAATCACTTTCGCATCTTGCAGCCTTTGCACTTCAGCTTCAACTACTTTTACTTTTTCCTCAGACATTTTCCGAAGTTTCTACTTTTTCGGCGCTATTTTTTCATCTATTTCCAGGGCATGTTCGATGATGTCCCTGTCGACGCCTTGCAAATCTTTTGCTGACCAGGAAAAGACATCCTTGTTCTTATTCAAGAATTGTATGAGCTCTTTCTCTTCTTCGTGATTGAGGTGAGCCCCAATTGTGACTGCTCTATCGGCCATATCATCCAGATCTACTTTCTTGGTTTCACCATCAGCTGCTATCTCGATCTTTTCTTTGTCTCGCTTGGCCTCTTCGTAAGGTTCCTTTCTTTCTTCAGTTGTTTTCAGCTGGTACACATTGACTTGGCCCGGAGTATGGCCTTTTTCTATGTTTATGGCCTCTTGCTGATCGCCGAACACTGTAATAACCCCTTTGGGCGCCCGTATCTTCATACACAAGAATTGTTGTCTTATGACTGCATCAAATTTGTTCATGAAACCTCTACCAAAAATCGTGAGATATGGGTGATAAATGTCAACCACATCAAATGTGAGGGTCTCTGTTCTGGCGTTGTCTGGATCTCCGAAAGATACAGGAAGTGATACATTTCCAACTGGCTTGACTGGTTTTCCTCCGAAACCTTGCAATGGGTAGTCTGGCGGGTGCAGCATATGCTGACTCAGGTTCATTTTCTCGAATGTTTTGAAGAACAGAATGTCAGCCGAACTTCCATTGTCTACCAAAATTTTCTCGATAACCCATCCAGCTATGTTCACTTCGATGACCATGGCGTCATTGTGATTCGTGGATTTCAATTTGAAATCCTCTTCAATGAAAGTGATTGGCACCTTGGCCCACTCTGGTCGGGCAGCTGGACTGTCATTGATGATGGTGTTCACAGACCTGAAGTAATTGTTTCTTTGCTTCTTAGTTTTGAATTCCATGGCCGACCCTCCTGAAATTGGCATGATGGTCCCAAAAGATGGCAAGGCTTTTGAGTTCTGAGGTCTTGAACTTGATTCTGGCCTTGACGAACTGTTAGGTGGTCGTGGCAGAATTTCTCGAATTGGTTGCGGTTGCTGTATTGACTGAATTGCATGCGACTGAGGAAAAAAACTGCTGAGAGGGTTGCCATGATGGTTGTGGCTGTTGAAATTGCTGCATTGCAACTGGACTTGGTTGAGAGTTCATGAACTGTGGCTGCCAGAAATTCGGGCGAAGTTGGTTCGGCATTGAGGATGCGATGCTCATCATAGCTTTCTCTTGCTGAATTCTTGCGATGTTCTTCTTGGTTTCTGGGCACCCTTCGGTGTTGTGTCCTCTTCCATGATACTGACAATAGAAGTACGGGTCTCTTGGGTTGTGGTTCGTGAGTTTCGGCGGTCCTCTTCCTCTTCCCCTTCCCCTGGGTGTGAATCCTCCTCTTGTGCTTGGTCTATTGTTCTGGTCAGGTTGAGGATTTTCCACGTTGTTGATGTTTCGTGAATTCTGTGATTGCGGTCTCCAAGTCATTTCTCTGTTGCCTTGTCGTGCTTCATTTCGTTCAGCCACTCTTCTGCGATGATCATCATCGGACAAGATGTATTCTTCTAGTTCACGAAAAAATTCTTCAACTGTCTTGGGTTTCTTTCGCGTCAGATGCGAAGCTGTTGGTCCTGGAGTCAGACCCTTGATCAGTGCCTTGATCGTTGTTTTGTCATCCGCTTAGGGAATCTGGGATCTCTGCTGTATGAACCTTCTCACGAAGTTCCGCAATGGCTCTCTATCTTTCTGCTTGCATTTATGCAGATCTGATGACTCAACTGTTGTGTCATGGAACATCTGAAATGCTTGCATGAATTTTGTCTTGAGGTTGACCCAGCTACAGAATGAGTGCGGTTGTAGCAGAGAATACCAGTTCAAAACTGGACCTTCACACGCAATGATGAAGGATTTGGCCAGTGCAACATCATCTCCTCCTGCTGAATTTACTGCTGATTCATATCTCGTGAGGAATTGCCTAGAGTTTCCGAAGCCATTATACTTCGGGAGAGAGAACGGTTTGAACTTTGGTGGCCATGGTGCAGTTTGCAGCCCTATGGATAGTGGTGACTCAGAATCTACGAATTGTGAGATTCCATTTCCCGCAAAAAAATTTTCTTTCGGGGTTCTTTTGCTTGGTCCAAAGTTCTGGAGTGGTGATTCTTGCCACAGTGAACTGTTTTCTTGCTCTTTCATTTCATCTATCTCTCTTTGTATTGCTTCAATTTGTTCTTTTGCCTGATTGAGTTTTTCTAGCTTTTCAGAGGCCTTTCTTTTTGCCTGCAATTGGCTTGCGAATTTTTCTTTTTCTTTCTGCAGCTACTATATTTTCTGCTGAACTCTTTCTAGTTCTTTATTTGTAGTTTCGTCATCATCATCATCGGTATCATGTGTTTGTTGTTCAGTAGGTTGTTCTGGGATGTGTGCTGCTTTCTCAGCTCTTACTTTCATCAGAGCTTCAAGTTTTGCTCTTCATTCTTGATATGTGATGTTCGAAGGTTCAGGGGCAAGAGAGATTTCATTACCTTCGACATGATGGTGCTCTTCTTGGTCTGTCTCAGCTGGAATGTTCTTCCTCGACCTCTTCTGTGGTGGCATCGTGAGTTGTTTTTCGGCTGAAACACGGTGGGCGCCAATGTTAGGGGTATCCGAAAATCCGGATGAGATCCCCGAACACAAGAGAAGAATATGCGCAAACGTTCAAGTCAGAATCACAAATGACGCAAGAGGAGACAAAGAATCTCCTAAAGACTGCTCATGCCTCAAAAGTTGTGAACCCCTTTACACGTGCCCTCGCGCCCCCTTTTATAGGGAGACGAATGGACTTTTACATTCCAAAAGTACCCTCGAATCTAAGGAATATTCCTGATGTGAACACATACATAAACGTCTTTTACATATCATACATTTACAAGCCTACCACTAGTTCACACATCAAACCCGGACTTTTGAGGCAACGTCTTTGACTTGGCTTCTTACTGATTCATGAGTCTTTTATTCATAGAAACCCTCACGCGCCATAACCTCCGAATTTGATCTTCAGTAGATTCCCGAATTTCACAGATTCCCGATTTCAGAATTTCGCAAATTCAGGATTCCAGATTTTTTCAGGTTTGTGACTTCAGGGTTTCGCAGGTTCAAGATTCCAGATCTTCAGAGGTTCGCGACTTCAGGGCTTCGCAGGTTCAAGATTCCAGATCTTCACAGGTTTGCGA
Organism: Cenchrus americanus; assembly: GCA_947561735.1. Lineage (NCBI taxonomy): Eukaryota > Viridiplantae > Streptophyta > Magnoliopsida > Poales > Poaceae > Cenchrus > Cenchrus americanus. The sequence goes on along the minus strand of OX387244.1, from coordinate 36,809,898 downwards.
CTTCAGGGCTTCGCAAGTTCAAGATTCCAGATCTCCACAGGTTCGCGACTTCAGGGCTTCGCAGGTTCAAGATTCCAGATCTTCGCAATGTTTAATCATCCTGAAAACTCATTTTACGAATCTCGTCAAACTCGACATTTCGAGGGTGACAGGTTTTCCCTGAATTCCCCAACAGCTAGCTTGTGGAGCAGAATATATGCCTTTGTCCCTTGCGTCGCTCAACATATCTAACTGCTTTCTTGCTACTGATTCATTGAGTGTTAGCTTGCCACACCTGGGATATCTTGATATTAGTTTCTGCGGGACCTCTGCTTCCTTATCAATTGGTCATCTAACATCCCTTAAATCACTATCGATTTGTGGTATCCAGGACCTATGCTTTCTTGAAGGCTTGTCTTCACTACAACTTCTCAATCTTTCTTTGAGAGATGTTCCAATGCTCACTGCTGAGTGCATCTCACAGTTCCGTGTCCAAAGGGTTCTCAGGATTAGCAGCTCTGTGTTGCTCAGCCATATGCTCTCGTCTGAAGGTTTTACAGTCCCAGCGGGTCTCACTCTTGCATACTGGAAGGAGCCATCCTTTTCTTTCGAAGAATCTGAGAAGTTCTCGTCTGTTGAGGAGCTATCATTGGTTAGATGCGAGATGAAGTCCCAGCCAAAAAATCTGAAGTGCCTCTCGAGTTTGAAGAGACTCAGCATCGGACGGTGCGCCAACTTTTCATCGTTACCAGATCTGCCATGCTCCCTCCAGCAAATAGATATATACGGTTGTGAGCTCTTGAAGGAGAGCTGCCGGGCACCTGATGGAGAAAGCTGGCCAAAGATTGCCCATATCCGCTGGAAGAAAATCAATTGAACGTGCTTCAGACTCGCAACCAGAGATAACAGGTAAAGGCTCCACCAATTTACTTTCAGGGGCTAACTTTCTGCACACAGAAAAAGAAAAAAAATCATTTTAGCCAGACCTGGTCTTTTGACTATACATGTTTGCAACAGCTGATCTTAGATAATTTCCCTGCAGCTACGTCATCTCCACCACATGTTACCAGGTGGAGTGTCCCAAGGAGCCAAGCTCATGCAACAGTTCAACGCTCTCTACCCTCTGTTGCCACAATGTGCTCCAACCTGCATGGCTCCATCTATTAGTTTGATCTCTACCGGTTGGCCCAAAGGCCCACCGGACCCTTGACCGCTCCCTCATCGGGGAGCCCAGCCAAATAGGTGGCTGGTGGGCCCCTATCGCGCACCGCTATAAATAGGAGGTTGGGACTACGGCTCGACTCACGAAGATTCGTCACTGCCGCCAGTCCCCACCGTCCTAAATCCTAGTCCGATTGAAAGGGGCGCTGCAGCGGCGGAGCCCACTGCCAGTCAGCACCGCGCTTCACCGGCGGTCGTCACGACACTGCACAGCATCGACGAGCTTCATCTACATCGACGAGTTCCTCCTCTAGTTCCCTAATCCCACGGTGAAATACTCTCTGTTATCTCTCGGTTTAATCACCAACACACCAAGTTCACACTTTGTCAATTAGTACTACCCCGATCTACGCCTAGATGGATCTCTAGTTTTAACAATGGTATCAGACGCCTCGATCTAGCGTGTAGATCGAGTTGTTGGGGTAAGTAAGAGCACCGCCGCAGAGGCGGTTCTGTCACCTCCGCCGCCGCCACGGGCGAGGGGGAGGAAAGAAGAAGGGTCGCCCGTGATGGCGTAACCCAAAGGAATGTAATAAGAAATCGATCTCTGATTGAGGAAATTGAGGAAATGCAAAGCAAATCGAAGAATGTATGGAAGATTCAGAACTGAATTGAAGAAGAAAAGTTTCGATCTCGAATCGAAAAGAAAAACAAAACCCTAACCCTAAGTCAGTAAGGGCGGCGGAGGAGGGCCTACCTATGGCTCACCTGTCGTTGTCACCACCGCCGGCGGTCCATCGGACACCGCGTGGGAGTAGAACTCCGAGAGCCACGGGAAGGGGACTCCACCGCCGTGCGGGTCACCCTCGGTCGAAGGGCACCACCAAGAGGCCGCTCGACGGCGGCGCGCTCACCCTCAGGCGAGCACGCGCGCCGGCCGGTGGCCCCGCGGCGGTGCCGTGACCTCCGCCGGCCGCCATATGTGTTGGCCCTCTGGATCTCGCGAGCGGGGCTAGAGAAGAAGTGAGAGAAGGAAAGAAAAATAAAAGAAAGAGGGGAGGGCCGCGGCCTTGAGCCGTCGCCACCGCTCCTCACCGGCGTTGGCAGGCCGCCTGCCGCCTGGTGCCGGGTACAGTAGAAGGACCCCGCGCCATCGTCGTTCGGCTGCCAAGAGACACGGGGAGGGTGAAAGAAAGGGGCTAGGGTTTGAGGGCTTGCAAGCTGGCCGGATGGTTTTGTCCCTCCTAAAACGTCGGACAGTCGTTCGATCAAGATCGACGGTCAAGATCTCACTGATGCAACCGGCGCCTCGTGGGCCAGATTGAGCCCAGGCGGGAGGTAACCGTGGGCCAGTTTGGCGGCCCAGGCTTTAGCTGTTGGGCTGAGAGCCCAAGCACGCATTTGAAAAAGTCGTGGGCTGGCTTTTCTCTCGTGGGCGATTTTGAGCCCAGGAGGGAGGCGTTCGTGAGCCGGAATGACGGATTGCCTGTTGGCAATGGGCTGAGAGCCGAGTCGGGTGAAGTAAGGCGGCCATGGGCCGAATTTCGTTAAGGGTCATATGCTCAGACTAGTTAGAGTACTTTGAGCTGGCAAATGAACCATTTTTTTCGGAAGCAAGTTTTGATGTTTTAAGAATAGAATTTTATCTCTAAACAATTTATCTCGTGGGTTCAAATTGTTTAGAGAGTAGATGAGAATAAGAAATGTCTCTGAAAGTAAAGTTTTCTTTTCATGTAAAGTTTCCGCTGCAATAGTAAAGTTTTATCCTTTGATTAATTAGAGGAGTAGAAAGACATTTCTTTAAATTCAAAGTTAATTATGATATTGTTATTTTCTGACCAAAGTTGATGATAATAATATTATAATTTTATTTATGAGTTAGTTTGTATCTCTGGTAAGTTTTGTATCGAAGTGATCAATTTTCAGAGGGAAGATAAAGATCAAGATGCGCTCTTGATGAAGGAAAGTTTATCAAATGCTTCTGAAAAGTAGATATTATCATGCTACACATGATTCTGCTGTAATAATGATTGTGATATTGTTGTCTTCTGACCAAAGTTGATGATAATGATATTATATTGTGCATTAGTTCTATTTCTGCCCAAAGGTGATGTAGAATTAATGTAGAAGAATGTTGCATGTTGAGTTAAAGCATTCGATGTAAGATTTGAGAGAAAAGACAGAGAACATTGATTTCTTAAGATATCACTCGGCTACAGTGCCAAAGCATGTGAACGAAAAGGCTTAATTTAAGCAAAGTTTTAGCATGTTTTAAGTATAGCTTTTTCTCTCATGTACAGCTTCCGCTGTTAAGCAGTTAATTAATTTTCTGTTTAAGTTGGAACCAAAGGGAAGATTTAATCAGAAAATGATGTCTAAGTGAACATTTTATACGTCATAATTAAATTTATGTATTGTGAATAGCATAACGTGAGTTGTGATAAGTAATATGCATGTCTAGTTTTGACCAAAGTTAAATTATACATGTGTATAACATAGTATTAAAAGTTATTCGCAAACACTTCAAGTGTCTGAGAGCATATCCCATATGACGGAAGAAGTTAGGCATAATATTTATGCTGGTTAATTCTGCATGTCAGGAGAAGTATGATAGAGTTATCCTATGTTGTCAGGAGAAGTTTATGATTGGCTCCAAAAGTAAGATCATTACATGAGAAATTTTTTTTCTCTCTAAATGATGATATGACATAATGTATTTGTGGACATTGTTCCACCAAAGAATGGCTTAGAGTAACACATTTTAACTGAGTAACATCGGTTGAAGCATATGTGAGTTCTAGAGTATTCAGGTTTATTTCTGAATTTATTGAGTGAATACAAGCCAAATCTTAGCATTCATACATTTCACCCGCATGACGGGGAAAAGTTTAAGTTATTACCCACATGGCGGGGTAAGCTACTATACTGGTGTCCTCATTAGGAGTCCATTCTTAAGAGTTCATTTATGACATTGTCATTTTCTAACCAAAGTTGTTAATGGCGATGTTATAAAGTACATATTATGAGGAGTTCATGTGTTAATTCTATTTTCTGCCCAAAGGTGATGTAGAATTAATGTAGGAGCAAGATGAAGTGAAACAACTCTATGTTATTATAAGTATATCTTGCATGGCAAGAGAAGTTTGGGGTAGTTCTTAAGTTGTTCAGTTATGACTGTGCACTTCCATCGTGACATGGTCGTTAAGTACTTACGGGTTGATGCCATAAGGGGAGAAATCCCAAAATTTCACCATTTGTAAGAATAAAGGTGGAGAGTTGATTAATTGACTCTTGATAATACAAACGTGTTTGAACACTCTAATTGAGTTGCTCGATACAGAGTACAAGTAATGGTGGAAGACGCATAATTTTAAATGTGCAAAGTGCCATGCAAGGAGGAGTCAGTTCAAAATGAAGTAAAGGACAAAAGGAAGTTGTATGCGAGTTTGATTTGCATAAGTATTGCAGATAAAGTATTATGTAAGTTCTTGAAGTGACATGAGGAAAAGTGTACTGCATGAGTTAAGAAATAATTTTGTTTGCATGACACAATCGCGTGAATGAATAAGTTAAGAAAAATTCCTCGTTCACAAAAGTCTATGATTAAGTTTCAAAATTATGGCATTGAAGCTTATGCCATATTCGAGGGGGAAAAATGATCCCTATAATGCGATGCATAAGATGCATTGAAAGAAAAGAGATGATCTAAGTAATTATGCATTGAAGTATGCAAAAGAGATGATCTATCAAGTAATTGTGACTGTCAAGGGGAGTACAATGGTCATAATAAACGACACCCCTAAGAAAAGAGATAGCTAAATTCCTGGAATTTTCATATTTCCGATAGGAAGATAGCATAATCGATCAGTATTTGCACTGGTCAAGAAATTTTAAACCCAAATAAGAAAGCTTAATGATATTCCATCTTTACACAAGGTGGGACAATCTGGGGGGGGTATGATACAATGAGACCTTACTGTCGGTGTTTAAACCTCTCGACCTCCATGGGAGGTACCCGCAGCAAGGTAGAAGGTGAGGATCGCCATGATCTGGAACCCGAAGGTACGCGCGAGGACACAAGACACAAGATTTATATAGGTTCGGGTAGCCAGAGTAGCTACCCTATGTCCTGTTTGGAGTAGTATTGCGCCCTGCGCTTGGTGTTGTTCCCCGGAGGGATTGTGGATGTGCGGCTAGGTACCCGGCCCTCATTTATATAGTCCAGGGGGCGGGTTCCTAGTCAGTTACAAGGCAGGAGTCCTAGTAGGATTACACAGAGCGAGTCCTAGTAGGAGTACAGGGGAATTCTAGTAGGAGTCCGTCTCCTACTCTTCCTCCTTCCTTGCATGAGTACCCGGGGTGTATGCCCGACAAGCCCCCGAGCACGTTGGAGTCGAGAGTAGTAGTTCGAGTAGTCTTGAAGCCTCTTCGAGTAGTTCTTGAGCGTCCTCGAGTACTGCTTGGAGAAGTCTTCAATAGTACTTGAACTGCCGCGAGGCTGGAAGGTGGTCCAGCTCATCAGTCTTGAAGTCGAGATTATATGGAAGTGCGGTTTTCAAAATCGCACTCCATATGGAGTAGCCCCCGAGCCTTAGGTTGAGTTGCAGACTCTAGCTGAGGGTCAATCTTGATTCTGATTCTTCCGTCTTGAAAAAATTGAACGATGGGTGTAGCATAGCAGCCCCCGAGCCTTGAAATGATTAGGTAATCAATCCAAGGGTCTTCAGTGATCGCGGAAGCCATCATCCGAGTACTCCTGTAGCGTGTAGCCCCCGAGATAAAAGAGCCGTATGAGCCACGTCGAGTAGTTATTGGTACGAGCCCCCGAGCTTGAGAGCGAGCGAAGTCTACTGGAGTCATCCTCGAGTAGTAATTTGAGTGCAGCCCCCGAGCTAGAGAGATTCCGAGTAGTAGTTTGGCATCGAGCCGTGGAACTTGAGAAGTAATCATGCCGTCAGAGCGGACTTTAGTTGCGACCGAAGTCGACTTTAGATGCCGGCAGAGCGGACTTTAGAATGCGACTTAAAAACCGAAGTCGACTTTGTGCCGCGCGGAGCGGACTTTGAGATGCGACTTGAAAACCGAAGTCGACTTTGTGCCACGTGGAGCGGACTTTGATATGCGACTTTAGAAGTCGACTTTAGGATGCCACGCGGAGCGGACTTTGAGATGCGACTAGAATAGTCGACTTTGTGCCACGCAGGGTGGACTTAAGATGCAAAAAATGAAAAGCACTTTCCGGAAAGCCAAAGCAAATGAAAATCAGAGAAAACGAGTAGTTTTGCCGCCGGAGCGGGCTTAAGATTGCGACCGAAGTCGGCTTGTGCCACCGGAGTGGGCTTGGGTGCGACCGTTAGCGTCGACTTGTGCCACCAGAGTGGGCTTGAGTACCTGAGCCATGGATTTCAGACCCAAGGTACAGTTGCCGCCAGAGCGGGCTTGAGGGTGCGACCGGAGTCGGCTTGAGGGTACGACCGGAGTCGGCTTGTGTACCTAGGCCATGGATTTCAGACCCAAGGTATGGTTGCCACCGTAGTGGACTTGAAGGTGCGACCGGAGTCGACTTGTGTACCTGGGCCATGGATTTCAGACCCAAGGTACGGAGCGCGAGTACTTAGGGTACTTGGACCCATGGTACAGAGTGTGAAGACCACGTGCAGCTAGGTTCCATCGTCGCCAGGACTCGAGGGCCGCTTACAGCTAGGTTCCATCGAAGCTTACACACGTAGTATGCCATCGAAGCAGGCGAAGATGCGACCGGAGTCGGCTTTAAGTTGCCGCACGGAGCGGACTTTAGAATGCGACTTTAGAAGTCGACTTTAGATTACCGCGCGTAGCAGACTTTAGAAGCTGCCTCCTAGGGATAGCCCCCGAGTTGATGAAGTAGACTCGTGGCGACTTGATTGATATAACCCAAGAGTAGTCAGCAGAGTGTAGCTCCCGTGAAAACCCACCGAGAAGCATACACAAATGAGTAGTCGGCAAGTAGTCCTACATGGTGAGGAGAACGAGCCAAGAAAACAGTAATCATTTAAATAAATGACTTAGCTGTTGCCGCCAGTGCGGACTTGTAGATGGAGCCGTGGCGGTCGGCGATGGAGCCGCGACAGTTGTTGCTGAAGTTGACTAGTCAGAGTTGATTCCGACCAGTTGTTGGGGGCATGACTGTCGTTCTCGACTAGTTTGGAAAACTAGTCGAGATGAATAGTCGACGCGATGCGACCGGAAGACGACGTCGTGGCGTCGTGCGGCGTACTCGAAGTAGAGCCAGTGTTGCCGCAAGGCAAGTAGTCGCGCCCCACGGCGTGGCTGAAGTAGAGCCAGCGTGGCCGCAAGACGAAGTCGCGGCGCACGGAGTAGTCGACGACGAGACTGCACGACGCGGAGTAGTCGACGACGAGCGGCGCGACGTGCCGAGGCACTCGGACGCGCGGCGAGGCGAAGTAGTCGACGACAAGCCTGCGCGAGGCGGAGTTGTCGACATCGAGCGGCGCAACGAGCCGCGTGACGAGCCGCGCGACGTGCCGAGGCACCGGACGCGCGCGTGGGAGGCGAAGTAGTCGACGACGAGCTCGCGCGAGGCGGAGTAGTCGACGACGAGCGGCGCGACGAGCCGCGAGACATGCCGAGGCACTCGGACGCGCGGCGAAGACGAAGTAGATCGCTGCAGCCGGCGCGACCGGGTGACGAGTAGTCGCGGCGCACGGCAAGGTTGACGTAGAGCGCGTGCAGCCGGAGACGAGTAGTCGAGGCGCACGGCGAGGTCGACGTAGAGCGCGTGCGGCCGGAGACGAGTAGTCGAGGCGCACGGCAAGGTTGACGTAAAGCGCGTGCAGCCGGAGACGAGTAGTCGAGGCGCACGGCGATGTCGACGTAGAGCGCGTGCTGCTGGAGACGAGTGGTCGAGGCGCACAGCGTAGCCGATGTAGAGCCACTGCAGCCGAGAGACGAGTAGTCGCGGCGCATGGGCGTAGTTGACATAGAGCGCGTGCAACCGGAGACGAGTAGTCGCGGCGCACGGCAAAGTTGACGTAGAGCCCGTGGCCGAATGACGAGTAGTTGCGGCGCGTGTAGTCTTCCATGTGCACCAAGCAAATTGGTCTTGAGTTACCTGGTAACTTTGCGTGTGCACGTAGCCAAGAGCCAAATGCTTGCATGGTCCTCACGTGCATGTCATTGCCAGCTAATAGATGTACTGCCCCACTTTAGTTTTTTTTACCCACCGGTGTGAGGCGTTGATGAGGGACTTGTATACGGACTTGTATATGAGTCGTATGGGGCAATGACGGTGAAAACCACCTCAATCTCGGACGTGTCTTGAACAAGTCTAGAAACTTCGAGTACTCGATGAGACCGAGTACGAAACTGGTAGAATTCACATCACCGCCTTTGTATTTTCTCATCTTGTCTGATACGTGCAGTCTTGATTTTATGAGTAGCAGTGTATACAATCTGAACTTGATGCACGTAGGAAGCCACTAGTGATCCAGGGGAATTCAGCGACTTTGAGGCGGATTGAAACAATCTGCCATCGTCGAGGTGCTTTTGGACTCCGCGTCTTCCTGCCGTGCGAACTGGGTCACGGAGCAGGTTCCGTACTTGAGGTAGACACGGCGGATCGCTGAATCGACTCAAAGTGATGATCACGCACGCTCGAGTAGATGGATTTGTTGCCTGAGGTCCTTCGAATTCACCGGTGGTCATGACGATGGCCCCACGGTGGGCGCCAGCTGTCGGTGTTTAAACCTCTCGACCTCCATGGGAGGTACCCGCAGCAAGGTAGAAGGTGAGGATCGCCATGATCTGGAACCCGAAGGTACGCGCGAGGACACAAGACACAAGATTTATACAGGTTCGGGTAGCCAGAGTAGCTACCCTACGTCTCGTTTGGAGTAGTATTGCGCCCTCGCGCTTGGTGTTGTTCCCCGAGGGATTGTGGATGTGCGGCTAGGTACCCGGCCCTCCTTTATATAGTCCAGGGGGCGGGTTCCTAGTCGGTTACAAGGCAGGAGTCCTAGTAGGATTACACAGAGCGAGTCCTAGTAGGAGTACAGGGGAATTCTAGTAGGAGTCCGTCTCCTACTCTTGCTCCTTCCTTGCATGAGTACCCGGGGTGTATGCCCGACACTTACTTCACCTAGAGGATAAAATAAAGAAAAAGAATGTGGTACCGCAAGAAATTGACTTTAAGGAGAAGCGGGTGTCTGCTCACTTCAATGATTTAAGGAGTCATTTTCTTACTACCTATTACCACACATGTGGGGGGAGCATGGCATGTCCAGTACTCCCATAGCGACACCTGTTGTTATTCCACATGTGGCGACCTATTGCCACACATGTAGGGGAGCATGACATGTCCAGTACTCTACCACACATGTGGGGGAGCATGGCATCTCCAGTACTCCCATAACGACAAGAAGCACAAAGTAGGCACCTGTCCTTGAGGATCCTATAGTTACCATTATCGCATGTGAGAAAGAACAACAGTTCTGAGTGAGTAAAAGAGTTCGAGAAAGGTCTTGAAAGATGAAATGAATTTTATGAAAAGTTTAGAAAAAGACAATGAGAATAAACATGATGCACGACTTAGGTCAAAAGGCGTCAGGCAAAGAAAAGAAATAAATCACGATGAGACATTTTCTCATGTAAGGATTCTCTAGAATCATAATGTAAAGACAACATTCCTTACTTGAGAATATGAGGATATTTTTACATGGCATGACCCAAAGGTTTTGTTATGAAAGGGAAAAGGACATGTGGGATGTCGTCTGAAGTAAGTTTTGGGTTTAAAGTAAGAATCACGAGGACAATTGCATTTATGCAAAGTTCAAGAATTGTAAACATGTTTTCCTCATCACGTTTAGCTCACCACTCTCTAGTAGTGATGTTAGTCTGTTGTTGCAGACAAAGAAGTTATTGTCCTCAAAGTTTGGTATATCTTGGTTAAACATCATTCATTCAAGGAATTGAAATTTACTTCATTCAAGGAATTGAAATTTACCGAGATATACAGTATACTCCTGTTCTATATGAGGTCAAGGGTAATAGTTTTGGAATTTCAGTATTCCAGGAACCAATGTACGATCGATCGAAAGAAAGTGGTTCCAAGTGCTTCAGCTGTTGGAAGCAAAATCAATTGCTCAAGAAGAAGTTACCCTGACATAGTTTAAGTATCCGAGAAATTTTGGCAGAAGTCCAATCCAGCTATAGATCACTGTAATGGAGTTAAAGAAAGTCTTTGCAATAATCTTACAAACTGTTGTAAGCCTCATGCTAAGTAAGAAAGTAATATGTACTCACAAAAGGTTGTGAGTAAAAAGGACTAAGTTTTAACGAGTTGTTTAGTGAAGCCACAGTAGTAGCTAACACTCGAGCTTGGAGTCTTATTGTGGAAACTCTCCAAAGCAAAGTAGTTGTGATGTCATGGGTTGGGTATACCCAAAGTTTAGCATGGTACACTACAAGAAACTATTTAATCTGTGACGCATTCTCCGCGACGTTTTCAGAAAACGTCACGAATGTGCATTGCAGCCCAAAACACTGCGACGATTTCTTTAATTCGTCGCGATTCTACGATGTATTCCTTTTTTTCGTCACGGATGTGCATTGAGGCCCAAAACACTGCGACGATTTGTTAAATTCGTCGCGATTCTACGACGTATTCCTTTTTTTCGTCACAAACACTGCGACGATTTGTTTAGTTTGTCGCGATTCTACGACGTATTCATATTTTTCGTCACGGACGTGCATCAATGGATATTGAAGCCCAAACCATCACGACGATTTGTTAAATTCGTCGCAATACGGCCCACAACATCGTGACGTTTTAGCAAATTCGTCGCGATCCGTAAAAAAACAGTCACCTCACCAGCACCTAGGACCCACCCACACTGCCACGCAGGCGCCACCTCACCCAAGTGCCACGTCACCACCACGTGAGCGCCCAGGGCCCACCTCACTGCCACGCAGGCGCCACCTCACCACCACGTGAGCGCCAAGGGCCCACCACACTGCCACACAGGCACCACCTCACCCAGGCGCCACGTCACCACCACGAGAGCGCCAGGGGCCCACCTCACTGCCACGCAGGCGCCACCTCACCCAGGCGCCACGTCACCACCACGAGAGCGCCAGGGGCCCACCTCACTACCACGCAGGCGCCACCTCACCCAGGCGCCACCTCACCATCACGTGAGCGCCCGGGGGCCCACCACACCGCCACGCGAGCGCCACCTCACCCGTGGCGCCACGTCACCACCACGAGAGCACCGGGGGCCCACCTCACCGCCACGCGAGCGCCACCTCACCCGGGCGCCACGTCACCACCACGTGAGCGCCCGTGGGCCCACCACACCGCCACGCGAGCGCCACCTCACCCGGGCGCCACGTCACCACCACGAGAGCGCCGGGGGCCCACCTCACCGCCACGCGGGCGCCACCTCACCCGGGCGCCACGTCACCACCACGTGAGCGCCGGGGCCCACCTCACCGCCACGCGGTGCCACCTCACCCAGGCGCCACGTCACCACCACGTGAGCGCCCTGGGCCCAACACACGGCCACGCAGGCGCCACCTCACCCAGGCGCCATGTCACCACCACGAGAGCGCCAGGGGCCCACCTCACTGCCACGCAGGCGCCACCTCACCCAGGCGCCACGTCACCACCACGTGAGCGACCGGGGCCCACCTCACTGCCACGCAGGCGCCACCTCACCCAGGCGCCACGTCACCACCACGTGAGCGCCCATGGCCCACCACACTGCCACGCAGGCGTTACCTCACCCAGGCGCCACGTCACCACCACGAGAGCGCCAGGGGCCCACCTCACTGCCACGCAGGCGCCACCTCACCGAGGCGCCACGTCACCACCACGTGAGCGCTCGGGGCCCACCTCACTGCCACGCAGGCGCCACCTCACCCAGGCGCCACGTCACCACCACGTGAGCGCCCGGGGCCCACCACACTGCCACACAGGCGCCACCTCACCTAGGGGCCACGTCACCACCACAAGAGCGCCAGGGGCCCACCTCACTGCCACGCAGGCGCCACCTCACCCAGGCGCCACGTCACCACCACGTGAGCGCCCGGGGCCCACCTCACTACCACGCAGGCGCCACGTCACCACCACATGAGCGCCCATGGCCCACCACACTGCCACGCAAGCGCCACCTCACCCAGATGCCACCTCACTGCCACGCAAGCATCTAGGGCCCACCTCACTGCCACGCAAGCGCCACCTCACCTAAGGCATGAGTTCCTCGTAAAAAAAAGGAAAACCTACAGCCCAGGGGGATCGAACCCCCAACCTCACGCCTGAACCCAAGCGCACTTCTACCACTAGGCTACAACGTTATTTGTGACTGTGTCTAACATTTAAATGCCTTTGAACCTATCTACCCAGAAGCTGAAGTCCATGGGCCGCCACACACCACACTGTAGTCTGGGCCGTTCGAGCTACATTAGCCCAGTTGCACACCACACTAATATGGGCCGCCACCGCCACTTGGCCCAGCTGCGATGGCCTCCAGAATATAACCCGGGATGCAAAAAATAGGGTGCGGGTGGGAATCAAACCTGGGTTGCGAAGATAAGGTTGAGGTGCCTTACCACTACGCTAGGCTGATGTTTGTGATTTGAAATGGCAATAAACATTTCATATACCGACCGCTGGAGCTTTCGGACCACGTGGCAACATTGGATTGGTCTGAGTTGCTTCGCATGGACCACGTGGTGCACCTTGAGCTTGTTTCCCCCATCGTTTTTTCTTTTTAATCTACAATTAAAATTTGAAACTAGTGTTTCTCGGTCATAGTAACTCCAAATTTATTGATTCTTTTTTCTGATTTTTTGTAAAATCACAATCTTTCACGTAATATCACTCGTTTTCATATTAATTACTATTACATTTATCTTTTTCATACAACTTCTTTTCTTGTACCGAAAGAGAATAAATAAAAGATATTTTTCAATAAGAAATGCTAACATAACTTCATATTTACTAATGTTATGATGAACACAAGGTTATGGTAAAGTTTGAAGTGCATATGAATTCGAAAATTTCGAAAGGTATGATACACTTCAATGTTCAAGTAATGTTTTATGAAACTATGTGAGACATATATCCATTTCTAAACAACGTAGGTTCCACTGTTACCGGAATTAGTTGAATGTTTGATCACAAGTTCATGGACCCAAATTATGTTACCACGTAAATTCGTAGAACCATTAGAGCATTTTATGATATTATTTGAATTATGATAGTGTAAATTCGAGATGTAAGTTTGAATTATCCCTAATAAACTGCTGTCGAAATCATTTTTTCATTTGTTAAAGTTGTAGATCTTGGTAGAGAATGATTTTAGAAAATTTTAGAAAAAATAATCATCGAATTTGGAGTTAGTATGAGGCAGAAAAACTAGTTACAAGTTTTAGTCAAAGATTAAAAAGAGAAAACACACTTGTTCATCTCAGTTCATAGCAATTGCAATTTCTGTTTTTTAATCTTCGGATAAAACTTGTAAACTGTTTTTCTTCCTCATTCTAACTCCAAATCGGTTGATTCTTTTTCCTAATTTTTTCTAAAATCGAGATGTTTTACTCAGTGCCATTTGTTTGTACCTTAATTACTATTTCTTGGTTGCTTTTCATACAACATAACTTTTCCAACTAAAATAAGAATAGAAAAACATGTTTTTTCATAATAATTGCTAATATAACTTAATATTCTTTAATGTTATGGTCAACATGAGATGGTGTCAAAAATTGAGGTGCATACAAGTTTGGTCACATTATTAGTTGTTCAAATCTCAAAGTTTGTTTTCAATTGTGGGAAACTATGTGAGTCTTGTGTCCTATTTGTGGACAATGTATTGTGCCACTTTGTAAAAATCATTTAGATTTTTTATCATATACTCGTGAGACTAAAATATGTTTCCATGCCAATTTTTAAAATTTTTTGACCATTTTTGAGATAAATATACTTCAAATTCATTTGTGGACTATTTTTTACCATTATTTTCGATAAATTCACATAAATTCATTTAAATTAGTAAAAATGGTAAAATAGTTAGAATTATATTGAAATTTTTACCAATCAACTTTTATATAATCTATTAGATATACAAAATATATATTTTAGTTTATATAAGATCAATATTTGTATGTGTTACTTCACAATGGTGCAATAAAAGAAAAGGAAAAAGGAAAACTTTAAGCCACACAGGCCCACCTTAAAGAGGCCCACTTTCACGTCAGCCCACCAACACCTCGGTCGATGGGAGCTGTCGATCTCGCGATCAGACGGTCGACATTCATCGTGATGTTTATATATATTGATTGACTCCACTAACCCTAATCCCCCTCCTCCACTTCTTCTCCACCAGGCACAGCCTTCCTCTCCTTCCTCCACCACCGCCTCCCTGCCTCGCTAAGGCCCCCACCCCTCCTCCCCACATCCGCTACGCTCTACCGTCCCTCCCCCTTCTCCTTCCCCTCCACCGACCCGCACCCCTTTCCCCGCTGACATGGCCGCCTCTGCCGCTGCCTCCTGCTCCGCCGCCTCGTCCTCCTCATCCTCCTCCTACACCGCCCCGGATCTGTCACGAATCTACGCCGATCTGTTATTCCCGCGTGCTGATTCAATTTTTTGTTGCCTTCCTCTCGTCAGGCGTCGGCGTCGGCGGCGTCTTCCGCCTCGGCCTCTGGGAGCGGCGGCGGCGACCGGGTGGTGGATTGCAGCCTCTGCGCGATTTTCCTCGACAAGATCGTGCTCCAGGAGACGGCCCTCGTCAAGGGATGCGAGCACTTCCGCACGAGAGGCTAGGCCAAAAATCTCACGAGCCCTTGCCTGCCCCGTTCTCAACAGATAAGCATGACACCGCAGGCCGCGGCGTGGCGTGGACTCTTGTGGCCGAAAGATCGAAAGATGCCGCCCGCGCCTGCGTCGGCATCGGCGCCGGCGTCACGCCCTTCAAGCTCCCGCCCCTCGGTACACGACGCGTCTCTGTCTGATCTTGTTCTCCTAGGATTTTTGTTCCTCGTCTGGAAATCGATATGCTATCGTGCAAATCGCCCCCCCCCCCTGCTGTGCTGAGATGTAGGTAGCTCTGGCAAGATTCAGTCCCGTTTTTTTACATTATCTTGTCTGGTTGAACGTGTAGAATGTGCAGATGTAGTAGTACTAGTCAGGAATCTAGATCGAGGATTTGGATCGGCCATGGTGTTCTTCCCCCTTTTAGAAATTTTACCTTTCCTCTGCGAAATGTGTGGTTAAAGGAGAAGAAGGGGATAATCCGATATGGCACTGCAGTGTCAGCGTGTCGAAGCAGTGCTTTGTTTTGGATAGTCCGTCACGTACATTCGTGTTCGGGCATGTTGACGGTGAGAATTTGGCAATTTCGGGCGCTCATGATGTCCGTGTGCGCATGAAGGCGGTGGGGATGCCGCGGCGGCGACGTGCACTACCTCGGGGTGCGTGCGTGTTACCTCGTTTCTTTAATTGACAAGGGACCAAAGCTATATTTCCCGAATGTTGAGAAATTGAGCATCTCACCAAAGCCCCATGTCCACCGGTCCGTATAGAAGATGATAGTCCCCATGATGATTGTGCTAGCCAGAATACTTGTATTAACCTGCTGCCAATGGTATTTTGTTGTTTGGATAGTTTCTGCAATACGTGTTCTGCAATACCAGAACTCGGGTGTTATTGCTGCCATAGTAGTCTTTGGCCTTGTTCACTTGCAGAGTGTTTGAGGAAATGCCTCTTAGGTCATTCATTTATTTTAGATATGTCAATTCAGCAAATAGTGAACTTAAATATTTAAGATATGTTTTATCTCCTATGTAATTAAATTATTCTGCGTATATAATTTCCCATTGCACTAAGCCACTCAGATTTATGTGCACTTGGACTGTCAATAGCACTTAAGTAATATCTATTTCCCCTTGTGATCTAATTATTTTCCACGTATACTTGTATCTCAATTCTCAATCATGCTCCTACGAGTATAGGTATGTGCCCGCATCCATTCTCTTTACCCCCTAGCTGAACCGAAACATTGTTGATGCGTAATTAGTATAGTTGAATCCGCAGGTCCACTATCCTCCCTCGTTCTTAATTAGTGTAGTTGAATCCGCGGGTCCACTATCCTCCAAAGATTAAATGCTTGACAAGTGTTATACTTTGTGTCCGTGTGCGCAATGATGTAGCTCCCCTTGCTCTTTTATTGTCGGAAAGACCATGGCACCGCTATTCTAAATGCAAACAAGACATGAAGATAAAAATGGTGTATGTGTTAATCTACCTTTAACTGATATTTCAGAGAACAAGTCTCCTTTTACATTTTCAGAGATGAAAGCTCATGCCTTATAGTAGTAGTGTAAGCAACTAGCCTTGTTTAAATCTGTATTCCCTTGTACCCCTTCACTTGCTAAATTGTATATATTTTCTATTTGTGTTCATTCCCGTGTAAGTGCTAAACTGCTATAGTTCACACATGTCTGCACATATCACTAACTGATATTGCTCACTGCTTGTGTGCTTATGTGACATTGCCTTGTTTACTATTTACTTGCTAAATGATACTAGTTTTGTGCCTCAGTTCCTGTGGTAGTAGTTACCTGGCTAGGATGAGCATTGATACTGATGAAGATAAAATTAGTAGTAGGTTCGTGAATTAGGTTCAGGAAGATAGTTAGATTGTTTGGGTTTTGCTATGCGGAATCGAAGGCATCAAATAGCAGCCTTGTAAGATTCGAATAAAATACCGACATATGTGCTGTCAATTGTAAGTTTTGATTTGGCTACCACCCCGATGTATTTGTCTATCATTATTTTGCGTATGTGCTTGTCAATTGCAAGTTTTGGAAATTATCTCTTTATTTCCGACCTATTTTAAATTGACTAAACACCGAATAAAGCTTACTTAATGAGAAATAGTTTATACCACTTTATACCCACCGGCCACTAGGTTGCCGGTAGTATACTTGGTTTGCATATGCATGAGTGAAGATCAATTAGAGTACATAATGTGTATGCTTGTGCTTAACTCTAGCTAGTTGGTGCTAGCCTTGCTTGTCTTGGCCGCTTGACCGACAAATAATAGTATTTCCCTTTTTAAAAAATTAATCGGGAGGAGGAGCGGTACCGGCGGCTCAAGGGCTAGCGCCCCTCGTCCCCAGCAGCGGAGCGTCCTTGCTGCTGCAAGCTGCGGTGGATCTGCATCAAACCTGGGTTTCGGTCTTGGAAGTTGTTGCGTGGTTGCCATCTTGCTCGAGCGTCGATCCTAGGCACCAATCATTCATCTCTAGCTACAGATAAGTGCCTCCCTCTGAAATCCCCAAACAATTTCTGCTAGGTTGCAAGACTAAGATTGTTGATGCTGACGAACATAAGTGTCATTTCATCTTGTTTTGTTCCTTTCTTAATGGGTTCAAGAAGTATGCATGTGAAGCAATCCTATCTTGCTTTGTTCCACAAGTGGTAGCATGGTTAATTCTTATGAATGCCTAGAAACTGATCTACCTTATGCTAGATTTCACCTTCTACACTATTAGAGCTAAATGTCACTACTATTTCACATGTATCCTTTATGTAGCAGGCTTTTTGATTGCTTGTTCATGTGCACACTACTCTGAGCAGTTTGTCAAGATTTTCTTTATCAGTCAAACTAGTGCCTCCTTGGTTGTGCATCAGTGCAAGTGTTCAGACATGAAATTTAGGGCAACCGGTAAGGTAGTCTTTGATTTGTCATATGATGTGGACAGTTGTTGAACATTGTTAGGAAAATAGGATGAAATAGCATCTATTTGCACTGGAACCCATTAACCACCCCCACCCTCTAGTTGCTTGATGTCGATCCAATTAAATAAGGGATTGATTGATTATCCTTTGGTTGCTTCATTACTCCATCTACTACACAAAATGTTATACCCATTTAATTGCTTCCCTGCTTGTTCTGCTACTCAATATATGACAAATAATTGGCAGTATTCCACTAGATGTTGCCTGCCTGAGATTATACACATAGTTTTATGATCCAACCAACAATGCAGTATACTTTGTTGCATAGTTTGTTAGCTATTGGTAGGTTTTTTTGAGATTATGATGAGTCATTTCTGCTCACGTGGTTATGACTGAAGTTTAGATATAGCAGCAGTTGTCAGTCTCACTTTAGTTCTCTTGCGCTTATATACTGACAGAAAAAAATTTTATGATCTCAATTACATTGACATTGCTCCTTGTTTTTTTTTTGCTTCAGTCAGCTGGAGGATGGCATCCTGGCTGTTGGCAATCTGTCTAGATGGCAAATCTGTTGGTTGTTGGCAGTCTGTCTAGTGGTGAAAAACAAGATGGCTGCTGTCTATAATACCGTGTGTTGGCTTATACTTCCCTCGTTGTGTAGATGGCGATTTTTGGCTTAAACTTGTATTGGCTTACTTCCGTTTCGTTGTCTAGATGGCACATTTTGGCTTATACTTGGTTGTTGGCAATCTGTTAGCTGTTGCCAATCTGCTGAATTTGTATTTAAGCGGTTTTGATTATATGTGTTGTCCTATATGATACATCTGTGTATCTGCGTTGTCCTGCATCTGGGCTGAATTCTGTATGAAAGATTTTTGTGTTTATTATTTTGTGGGTTAAATGTGATGGGTATTTTTGGTGGGCTGAAATTCTGGACCGAAATGTGGCCCACTGCCTAGAATAGGGCCCATTAGACAGGGGTCCTAAAATTCCACGTCATCACGCCACGTCATTGTCCACATCATCATTGTCGTCCAGGTCAGCAGCCACGTCAGCAGCCACGTGGCAAACTGCATCATTGTTCATGTCATTAAAACCATCTGAGTCAGCAGCCATGTGGCACACCACGTCAGCTGACAGGTGGCATCCACGTCAGCAGCCAGGTGGCATCCACGTCAGCGTCCAGGTGGCATCCACGTCGGCATCCAGGTGGCATCCAAGTCAGCAGCCATGTCACATCAGTCAACACCAATCCGTGACGATTTTATTTTGTCACGGATAGTGAGCCATGGGTTGGGCTGCATGGGCCTCGGGCTGCTCCGTGACGATTCAGATACGTCACGGATCACGACGTTTATTAAGGGAACGTCGAGAGATTTAATCAATGACGCTCATTCCACCACGAAAATGTAAATCGTCGCGGATGCTGATTTGCGACGAATTTTATTTAATCCGTGACAGAATGGTTACGTCACAGATTAAATAGTTTCTTGTAGTGGTATGAGGCTATAGAACAGGCTAAATGGTTAAAGAAACCATTACCCGGAATAGATAATGGTAGACAACAACAACATACCATTCAAGTGTATTGTCTCCAATAGCAACATGTGAAGTGTGCCACCAAACACATTGAAAGTGAGTTATATGTTGCAAAGGAGAAAATCCACAATCATTTTGATAGTATTGGCATAGAAGTGTCGCGCAAGTACTTGCGGATCCGCTTACCAAAGGTTTACCGCCCGGTGTGTTGAGAGAGCACATAGTAGACATGGGTCTATGGTAGAACCTATGATTTCTGGATTACTAAGGGCCTAGAGTAAGATCCATTCAAAACAGGTGAGTGTATTGTGGCTGGTTAATCAAATGGTAATTACTGTTATGATGACCCATGCTCAGTATGCCTATTTGTGACGAAGTGGGTACCAAGCGAAGAGCTAAGGTTTAAGAGACATAAGATGAGATCAAGGGGGAGAATGTTAGTTTGATCTCTACCGGTTGGCCTTTGGGCCAACCGGACCCTTGACCGCTCCCTGATCGGGGGAGCCCAGCCCAATAGGTGGCTGGTGAGCCCCTATCACGCGGCGCTGTAAATAGGAGGTGGGGACCACGGCTCGACTCACGAGGTTTGTCACTGCCGCCAGTCCCCACCGTCCTAAACCCTAGTCCGATCGAAAGGGGCGCTGCAGCTGCGGGAAGCCCACTGCCGGTCGGCACTGCGCTTCACCGGCGGTCGTCACGGCACTGCACAACACCGACAAGCTTCATCTACACCGACGAGTTCCTCCTCTACTTCCCTAATCCCACGGTGAGTCCCTCTCTGTTCTCTCTCGGTTTAATCACAAACACACAAAGTTCTCATTTTGTCAATTAGTACTACCCTGATCTGCGCCTAGCTGGATCTCTGGTTTTAACACCATCGCCTCCTCTCTCCTGCCACTGATTCTGACTGGTGACTGCCTACAAGAGAGGGTTTGTGTTGTTCCTGGTTGGTTCGCATCGTCATTTGGATGTTGCTCTGTTGTTTTGTCGTTAAGCTCCTTTGATTGGTATACCGGTACATGTTGCAACTGCTCTCTCTCTCTCCAGTGCTCTCTGTTGTGGTGTACTTCTGAAGTCTTAAGCTCCATATAATTACTTGAAAATATGTACCTCAACTTTGAGATTTATTTTGGATAAAAGATCCGGAGGCCTTGATGCTTTTAGTCTAAAATGAATTGATGGGCACAACACACTCTCATGATAAAACTTCGCAGTTTCTTCTTAACTGGCAGTAACCTTTTATATCACCCACTGGCGTTTGCAATAGTATAACTGGAAGGTGCCGGACGGCTTAGTTTCTCCCACCGTACCGACCCATGGGAACCAGCATGTGGGTCCCACAGTTCACAGACCCCACGGGACCCATTGTTCATGGGCCAATCAGACCCTGTACGTGGGACCCACTATCTCTACATTATTTTTTCTCTAGGTTGGTATCCTTATTTTTCCCTACATTTGGATATTTCTAGCCATCTTTTTTAAAAAAAGTTTGTTTCTTCGAATACATATAATTTTGCAAGATATGATTTAATTACCTGCAGCTGATTCCATCCTAATTTTTCATTCAAATCATAGTCTTGTGTAAAATATACTAAGCATACAAGAAACGGTAAATTCTCAAACAGGAAAATGTTTGTGTGTCGCTGATAAAACTAATGCTTGAGCTGAATTTAGGTTCCAATATCAATCAATGAAACTTTTTATTGGTATTTCGGATCAACATCTTAAATAGAGATGCACATATATATAGCATGTTAATAAAAGGATAGAAAGGGAGGATCACTGAGGGTTTTTGGTAAAGAATAATGTCATAAAATCATTAAACAATAATAAAAACAATTGCCCTGATTAACATTAGGCGATATGATAAAGGATAGAAAGGGAGGATCATTGAGGATTTTTGGTCTGACATACATGAATGCCACATCTGTCTTCGGGCCTGTTGAGCTTTTTTTAAAAGTTGTTGCTGCTTTTTTCATGAAAAGCTAACATTAGCTTTCAAAATGTGTTTAGCTTTCTGAGCTCAGGAACAACTCATAAAAGTAACCTTTTTTTTTTACTTTTCATATAAACTCCGTTTTTTGGACTTCTACCTTTTCATAAGCTCCACCGAATGTCTGTTGTTTATTTGAGCTTCTAATTTTTCACACTAAGAAGTTACCGGAAAGCTCAAATAAGCAAAAGACAACATTTTCTAGGTTTTTCCTTTCATTGATTTGCTGAGAAAAGAACTGTAAGTTCTATTTCTTGTTGTCTCTCTACCTGAGCATTTTTCTTCTAAAACTTGGCAAATTTGTAGGTAATTTTTTTTGTCAATGTCAATCTTCACCGAATTTTGTTAGGGCAGTATACAGTAGCCAATGCTTGGTGCACTGTCAGCTGAATAGGAGGGCCATAAGCCATCACATCTTGATGTTGGCTTTTGCCGTACGTTCCTTCTCCTCTAGCAATTACCTCGCCGTCCACGTCTACAATGCCACCCTTTTTTGGGTTCCCAACAAGCGGGCCAGGGGATAATTTAAAAGATCTTACCTGCAAAAAGTCACAGCAAGGGGGTGTCGTTTCCTTGTTACTGATGGAATATTGGCTCATTATGATAACTAATCATGCTGCAGTCGCAACAAAACATAAGTTGAACTGTCGAAGCACCTTTTATCCAGATTAAATATAACCTAATATGTCGTCTTCTTTTTTACTTTGGGGAAAACGTCACTGTAAGTTGCAACATCCCAATGTTAGTGGATGAAGAAAACTAACCTTGAGATATGTAACATGAGGTGATTTGACATAGCTCCCATCGCTCATCTTCATCAGTAGAGCTAAAAGATCGGCCTTTGGACAATCTCTGAGTATGACTGCATCCATATAGCCATCTGAGAACTGCACCGCAATCACAACATTCAGCTTCCTTGAGTCCAATACATTAAATCAAGGCTGATAATAATAACAAAAACACTCCTCCAGAAGAAAATGGAGTTCAATACTCCAATATGCGATGCATAATGACGAGAGACATTCCATTAACACATACCCAAAAAAACGAAAAGCCCTTGTCATAATCGAAAATTAGCTAGTGAAGAGAGGCATTTAGCATTAACAACTGAGTTCGGTACGAACATTTTCTGAAGTTCATTTGGCAAGGCAAGTGAAGACACTAGCTAAGCACATGTTTCAAAGTACAAAAGGAAATGGGGACCCTTGCTAAAGTATTACTATTGCTAGAGCATATTATTGGGTTACCTTTGCCTCAGGTGCCGCCATGATATCCTCGGCAGCCCATGGCACATTGTTTATCCAAACTGCAACAAATGGACCATCAACAAATCTCCAGTCTGAAGCTTGGAAATCGACTGAAGGGCCTGGATAAGAAGACGGATGAGATTTTCCATTTTGCTCCAGAGACTCTACCATGAAATTTTTCACTTGCTTGATGGGTTCTCCATATGCCTCATAGCCTGAGGCAGGCACGAAGTGAATACTTCCACAGTATTTTCGCAACTTCATTATGCGAACCACAGCCTGGAAACAAGGCTAGAGCTCGTTACGACTTCAGGGATCAATTACCAAACAGCAAAGAAACAAAACCGGAAGTAAACTTTCAATAGGTAGAACTGATCCTATACCCAACCATGTCAATTACTTGTCGTAATTAACAAGTCCAAATGATGTCATCAAGGAGTTGGATACAAATTCAGGAAAAGAAAGGACAAAAGGCAAGGCCTAGATCTTTCATAGATGATAGATGAAAGAACTGCCAGGAAATGGGAGTGTTTTAGTACATACATAGAAGTCCAAGCGTGCACTTCCTATCCACCTGTATTTCTCAGACTCGATATCTATGCCGGCCACCAAACCTAAGACGTCAATCAGGTAACAGTAAGAAAAAATTCCATATATTTTAACTGTAAAAGTCTGTAGCGTACCCCAAGTCATTAGCAAGACACTAAAAAATTTCTTCTCCCCTTGAAAAATGGTGCAGACATCCAAGGACTGCTTGTGACCTGTGTACAACGAGAAGTTTGTGTTCCGTAAGATTCTCCCCAAGAAATTCCCATGAGTCATGTACTTCCGTGCATGAGAAAGAGAAGAAATAGAGAAATGACCTCTGATGATGGCAAATACAGCATTTGAAACAGAGCATTTCTCACTGGCAGCATACATGAGTGATTTAGCCATGCCATTTCCTGTACCTGCACACATAACAAGACCAGCTCTCTTCTGTGTTTTAGTTAATATTATTTTACCCGCTGGAATTAGCCCAATTGGCATCTTTATTGCCTCCTCCCAATCTGTTCGTTGAAGAATTCCATTCACTACCTACGTCAGAAAACACAGCATGAGATACAAATCTGAATATGATTTGCAAAACAATTGCAAGTTACATGTTTCGTTGCAGATGTTAACAGCAAGAATGACTGGAAACAAATGATTTTAAAGTTCCAGGGAGGCAGGGACTACAGACTGGAACCAGATATGTACCACACAATGACAGAAGTTATGACAAACAGGAGCATGCTGATGCCCAGTGCAGTACTATTTCTTCAGGCGATCTTTGGAAGGCACTTTAAGGGGGTACCATTGAACCAGTCAAGTGCAAACAAGGTTGACCTAGAAACAAATAACAAGTCGCCATTGTATTCACACGATTTTAGGATTTGCTTAAACAACCACTCTCCGCACGAGTATATATTTGATTGAAGTCAACTTGCATTAGTTAATCAGGACAGGCAAACACACACAAAGTCAGCGCTCTACATCGAAGGCCCTGTTTGGATCCATGGGCTAGAGTTAGTTTTGGCTAGTTGGAGCTCAACTAACCGCAAAGTATCCAAACATGAGGGTTAGATTGAGCTAGTTTGCATCTAACTCACCCCAAAGAACTATCCCACCCAAGAGGTGCTTATTGGGGCTAGTTTATGTTGGGTCCACCAAAAAGTGACTTTTCTCTCTCCCTCCACCCACACCTAATGATTGAAAAAGTACATTTAATGTCATTCTAACCCTTTCATCCAAACACCTCTAGAGTTACAGTTAGTTTAAGGCTAAAGCTATAGTTAGAAATTAGATCTAACTCTAACCCTGCTGTATCGAAACAGGGCCGAAGCCCCGTCATGCCAGCCCACGTTACCCACTTATTTTTCAGAACATTGTGGTTTGTCACTAACCTCCACGAGGACACCATCGCCGCTAACGCAAACAATGCCGTCGAACTCCGCAAGGTCGAGGGAAGCCACCACCTCCCGGGCATGTCCCCGGTACTCGGTCTCTGGAACGGATCACGAACAAAACGGATCGATGTAACCGCAAAAACCATGGGGAAAATACTTTGTAGATTCATGGAAAACCATCCGCATTTGCACGCTCAACCTTTCACTGTGATGCTCACACCAGCAGCTTCGAACAGAGGCTTGATCTCCGCGTCGTAGATCTTCTTCGCGCATTTCTTGCCGCCGAACGGGTTGACGAAGACGAACAGCCTCTTCGGCCGGCCTGTGGGTGAAATTTTCAGCACGTACAATGATTAACTGGCGTTGTTCTCTCATTAATTCGGCCGAGCAGCTGATGAGAATCGAAACAGGGGAGAGTAGTTTCCGTCGAGCTTGAGCACTGAAAGCACACGTACCGAACGAGTCGAGGCAGCGTGTCATCCTCTCGCACCACGCCGCGGCGGCGCCCTCGCCGTCGGGCATCTCGATCACGTAGTCCCGCCTGCGCCGCCTCCCAGCTCCCTTCCTCCCTCCCGCGCCCGCGCCGGACGCGCACGACGTCGCCCTGGACGCGCCCGCGGCCACGAAGGCCCTCACGACGACCGCGTCCCCCCTCGCCTCGACCCCTAGCACCTCGCGCTCCAGCGAACCGCGTCCGCAGCTCCCCGCCGCCGAGCGTCGCCTCCGCCGGCGCGCCGTCCACGCGGACACTGGCCGTCGCGGCGCCGGCGCGGTCCTCCATGCGCTGCCCTCCTGGCGTAACGGCGATGGCGTGTGCCGGCGGAGGGCTTTGGCGCCGCTTGACGAGGGAGTGGCGCGCACGCAGGAGCAGGAGGAGCCGAGGAGGCAGCGCGGGGACGGACACGGGCAGCCGACGAGGCGATCGATGTGGAGGGGGGTGGACCGCGGACGGGCTCGGGTGAGCGACGTGCGGACGCGTTGGTTTCGGCGTACTACGCAGGAACTGTTCACACTCCTATACTCCATATTCTGGTTCAAAACGGAATATTCCATCCTCCTCCTCATTATTCTCTCCTTTATTCTCAGTTTCCCCGCACCAATCTTCCTTCATATTTCTCCTTTATCCCAACCACCTGCTCATGGGTCCACACGTCAGCCTCACCCCTCTATCACCCCACCTACCCCTTCCCTCCCACCGCTCCTTCCTCCCGGCACCCCTTCCTCTCTCTTCACCTCCGACGCACCGATCCGTTGACCCGCCGGCGCGCGGGGGCGCGGCGGCGCGCGGCGGATCCGGCCTCTCGCGGGCGTGGAAGTCCCGGCGGAGGAGACGCGCGCCCGCATCCTCCTCCTCCCCGGCCCTCCCTCCCCCCTTCCTCGCGCCGGCGGAGCGGCCCTCGAGATCCCGGGCGGCGCGCGCGAAGGAGCGGGCGCGCGCGGTGGGGCGGGCGCGCGCGAAGGAGCCGGCCTCCTCTCTCGCAACGGGGCGGGTGCACTCTTCCCTCTTCGGCGCGTGGAGGAGCCGAGGCCGGGGGGCGGGCGGGCGGGCGGAGCGCCGCCGTGATGGGGCTCGGCGGTGCGGCGAGATGGCCCCTCGCTCCCTCCCTACGGTGGCGGATCCGGGAGCATCCTGTGCGGCCGTCCTCCATGGCCGGCGCGGCGAGGCCGGGGGCTGGTCTTCCCCTGTCCCGGTCTTCATCGCATCGAGGCCTCCGCCGCTGGAGGCCGGGCCGCCACCTCCTCCATCCTCGCACGCAGAAGATTGATTGGGAGCACGACGCGCGCGGCGGCGAGCTAGAGGAGGCAGGGCTGCCGCCTCCTCGCACCCTCGCTCGTTGGTTCTGAAAGGACCTTGATGTCGCATAGAGGGGGGTGAATAGGCGTGACGACCAAATTAAACTTTTTCCCCCAACGCACTTGAGCTGACAGTGCTCCACCGGTCAGACCGGTGGTGGTGACCGGTCAGACCGGTCAAGCACTGGTCTTCACAGATGACACCGGTCGGGACCGGTGCGCCTCACCCGGTCGACCGGTGTGGCACGAAGAACTCCGCAAAAACAACTTCAAGCACCTCTTGGCTTCTGGCACGAACCAAACTCAGGGTGTGGCTTTTGTAGATGATCACAAGCAGAGTAATGAGCCCTGCACACACAAGTAACACACCCAAGTAGATCGAAGCGGAAGCAAATGAAATATGCTAGAAAAACAACTTAGAGAGTAGAACCACACGAAGAAGCAAGGATTTGTTTCTCGAAGTTCACCACCCACTGAGGAATGGCTACGTCTCCGTTGAGGAGCTTGTAAGGGACGATTCCCACAACAAGCCGGGTCTCTTTCAACCACTTTCCTCCTTTCCACTAAGGTGATCTTTTCCACGAAGAGGCAAGATCGCGGCCCTTACAAACTTCCCGCCGCTCACCACAACCTTGGGAGCTAGCCGGCGACACCTAGCCGTCTAGGAGGCAAACCTCCAAGAGTAACAAATGCACCAAAGTTTGTAGACTCGAAACCAAAGTGCTCAAGCTATGGAACCTGCTCTTGTTAGCTCACAAAGTCACTCCTAGGCTCACTTTCTCAACCCAACACAAAGATGATGGCTTGAATCCACAAATCTCACAAAGAGATGGTTGGGGAGAGCCACTAAGGCTTAGAGCTAGTTAGAAATGGCTTGGGATCTCGAAAGAACAACACTAGAAGCAAGAACCCTCACTTGAAGAGGGCTTGGGGTATTTATACCCCTCAAAGGAGAAAACTAGCCGTTAGACCCGGTGGCACCGGTCGGACGGGCCCTACACCGGTCGACCGGTGTATGAAAAACTAGCCGTTGGGCTAGCGGCACCGGCCGGGACGGTGCCTCGACCGGTCGGACCGGTCAGGCCCGAGTTGCCCCCAAAACCTCTTTTAAAGAAACTAGCACTTCACCACCAAGATGAAATGACCCGAGGTTAGGTTAGGAGGGTTAGTTAGCTCACTCAAGGGCTAGATCTCACTTAGGTCAACTAAAGAGCACTTTGACTCGGTCAACTTGCTAAGTTGCATCCCTCTTGATAGTACGGCGTACCTATACTCAAGAAAAGAGTAAAAGAGCTTTGATGACCTCTTGAGCTTGAACAACTTCAATTCTTGCCATACTTGATCAATAACCACTTGAGGGCTTTCAACATAGCCTTTGACTTGAGCACGTCCATACTTGAGATAGTGACTTAGGATCTTTCCATATAGCATAAGAATGCACACTTGGATCCATGGCCACTCCATGTTGCCAATCTTAATGAGTTGATGACTTGCAAAGCTTCCCTCAGTTAAGGTTTGAATATGATACTTGAAGACCCCACGGATGCTAGACCTTCACCCTAGCAAAACACTTATGGCGGCTTAGCTACGGCCCCAAAGATTGCTTAGTCCCTCACCCTAGACATCTCGGTTGATCTCTTCATCACTTATCCAATCCACTTTGAGTTCCACTTTGCTTCACACGCAATTAATCTTCATTTGAAAATCCCGCTTCAAACGCTTGATCTTGATTGACAACGGATATGCAAGCTTCCATTTTTAGAACCATAAAATGTTTACTCATCATCTTGTTCTTCTTTCAATAAACTCATGAAGTCTTGCACCATATACTTATCTTTGTAGATGTGAGCCATAAAATACATCCATACTTAAAATACATCAAAAGTAGCTCATGAATATATAATGAAAACCTGCTCACGATCTTAGACAAAAACATTAGCCCTTTAATCGCCTTGTCATTCAATTCACCAAAATCCACTTAGGGGCCTAGATGCACTTTCAATCTCCCCCTTTTTGGTGATTGATGACAACTCGATTAAAGCTTACAAATAAAACAATAAAGCGCATTTAGATTCTTAGATATAGCTAGAGCTCCCCCTTAATTTGTGCTTTGAGTTAGATTTAAAAAAATGGCCTTAAATGCCATTAGCACAAATTTGGAAGAAAAGACGTGTGAGCTCCCCCTATATCTTGGAATCAGTGGAGTGCAACATGTGTGAGCGACAAAATAAAATCCGTGATGCGTATGACAGGATATGCACAAAGCGAAGGAAAGTGAGCTGATTAGGCAAAGACACCGGTCGGACGGGTGCCCGACGACCGGTCGGACCGGTCGAGTCCGGCCCGGCTCGCTCAACTGGGCGGCACCGGTCAGACCGGTGCCCCTGACCGGTCAGACCGGTCAGGTTCAGTCAGTGCACAAAGCAACAGAAGTGCGTGCTATTTGGTCCAAGGTGATCATGCCAGGGTTGCAAGCTGGTTTAGATCACCTTGCTCCATTTAGCCAACACAAACAAACATCATTCAAAGCATGCATCACAATCTAACAATAAGGTCGCTTAAATATTACAATAAGGATTAAAACACACAGTGGCACTCATACAAAAGTTCTCAAGTCCACTAAGATGAAGTTCTAACTTATTACAAGGCTTATCTCAATAGTCGGCGAGCACCGGCGGACGGGCGGGGCACCTATCGACCCAGGTGCAACACGAACGACAGCACCCCGACAAAGACAAACTTGAGGCTTTAATCGCGATTCTTCTCCCCCTTTGTCATCAAGCATCCAAGAAGGGCCCGGAGAAGAAGCGACAGGTCGATCACCGTCCGTGAGATCCGTCTCTCCGGGTGAGAGCTCCCTCCTATTTGAGAGTCGTCAAGAATCCAATGCAAAGGAGAGTTTAGGTAAATCGATTCCGAGACGTTGATCCGAGATGGATGAGCTATGGGAGCACGCTTTTACCATAGAAGTACGGGTCGTAGCCAAAGATCTCGGCGGAGAAGCGAGCGCCCCAATCGTGTACTTGCTCGGGAGGTGGAGGAGGTGGGGGTGCTTGCTCTCGTTCCATGAAGTGAGACGATCCTGCTACGTCCGGGAGGAGGAGGTACAAATGGTGGAGGAGGAGGAGGAACCGATGAAGATGATCCTTGTCCTTGCTCAGTTTCGAAGAACATGGGGCCATATTGGTTAAGCAAGTCCGAGTTGGCCCAACCTCTCATCCTTTCTTCAAAGGTAGGGATCTCAACCTGAGGAGATTCTGGAGAGGGTGGAGAGCGAGGTGGTTGAAAACCTTGGGCATTGTGCATGAGCTTCATCGTGTCCCGCATTTGCTTGTTTGCCCGTCTTGACCTTTGCTGCTCAACCTGGATGTCATGCTGGCTCCGACACATCCCAAAAATGAAGTTGAGAAACTTCTTCAAAGGAGAGGTGGATCTCGCGGGGTCCGCCCGGCTGCCGCCCTCCCCACCGGTCGGCCGACCGCTCGGCAAAGACCGGTCGACCGTCTTCCGGTCCGAGCACCCCGACTGTGGCACATCTGGCCGAGCTGCTTCCTCCTCAAATATCTCTTCCTCTTGACCTGGTACATGCTCAATTCTAGGAGATGGGACCCGTGGATTCTTGCTTAGGTTGAGCTTTAGAGGCTTGTGAGTCACATTCTTCGGAAATTCCGTCTTTGCAACCTTTTCGATCATATACATGATGTATGGGCTATAGCTGCAGATCTTCTTGGGGTCCTCGGATAGATGCTTAATCTCTTGCCAAATGAAGTCCCCAACACTGAACTCCGGAGCTCCCGGCCTCAAAGCCACCATCAAGTTTTTCTGAAACTTAGTGATTTCTGAGGGGTTTCCATCTCTAGGTGTGATAGATACCCTAAGTAGCCTATTTAGGACAAAGTAGGTATAGAGGTTCTTCACCTTCCCAAAGTTGGCATGCTCACCGCGAGGGTACATCACGTGCAAAGCATCCTTCTCTAGCTCCCCCTCATCATGGAGCTTCCTCAACTCCCCATCTCCCCGCCATGATCCCAAAGCATCTCAAGAATCTCGTGGAATGTAATGGAGTACTTTGGGCCGTTAGTCATCCAAATCATAGCCCCGTCGGCCTCAATGTGACCAAAGTGTACTTGTGGCAAAGAACTGGCGATGATCTCTTTGTTCCAATCTTGTCGGAACCCCATAAGTGACTTGACCCTTTGCCTCTCACAATTGCTGATTACTTCATCAAAAATAGGGTCTCCTTTCCTTGCCATGTGCCCCCAATCCACATATTGTCCCTTGTGTGTGATCTTGGGCTTCTTTATAATCACTGTAGCATAGTAGTCTTGCTGAAATTTAGCCCAAAACCTAGGGTCCGATGCGGTCTTCCCCTCCTCATAAGGGTTCTTGTCCCTTAGCTTCTTTAGGGCCTTGGTCATGCCAGCCCCGTGGTACTTCACCGGCCGATCAGGGTAAATGTAAGTAGGTGGCATGATCCTCAACCTACCCTGATCGTCGTCGTCCTCTTCCATGGCATTCACATCCTCTTCCTCATCCTCCTCGTCCTCATCCTCATCCTCATCTTCAGCACCATCGCTCTCTCGACCCGGCCTCTCCGGTGCCTCCTCAACTCAAACCGACCGGATAAGTCTCATCTTCAACATTGTCATCGCTTGCTCGTTCCGGTGTCACCTCCTAGATCAGGATCCTCAGCACTTGCTTGAGTTGAGCGGCGTCTCAATCTTTTGCCGCTGATGTTGACAGTGCTGCCCCCTTCCCCAAAATCACCGGGGATAGCTCCTCGGCGAGTGAGGACTTCTTCTCTTCTTTTCTTAGCCCCTTCCTTTTCCCGCACCATAGCTGCTGTCCTGAGTCACACAAAGGATGACAGGAGTGTATAAGACTCTAGGAAAAAGATTGAATTGAATTGGAATTGAAACTTGAAAGTTCAGAACAATTGGGTCTGATTCGGGCCACACCGTGCTAGATCGGTGAGGGGGCACCTGGCCGACCGGTGCCACCCAGAACAGAGCCAATTGCTCCCACATTCAATCTGAGCAGCTGTTGATCTAAGATTTGGTCTAGATGAACAAAAAACATTCTAGAATAGATATATGTTGAAAAACAAGAAGAAAAACACAGTTTGGGGTGGACATGCGCCACCGGTCAGACCGGTGACGGCCACCGGTCAGACCGGTGAAGGCCGTCCGACCCTAATTTGTGATTTCTCACAATGTGTCCAACAAAATGCTATGGATCTATAGGAATGTCTTCTAGGTGATCTCAGAAGATGTTCTACCAAAGGGAATTCAAAACTTTGCACCAAGTGAGGAGATCGGGCAAAAGAAAGTTTTGAATACCTTTGGAGAGATGAACTCGAGTTGAATCCGAGAAACACGAAGGGGAAAGTGAAGAGGGGCCTTGGGAGATCCTTTTGCTTGCAATCTTGAGGCTTTTCCTTGGTTTAATCTTCAAATCACCATGGAACTTGAGAGAGAGGTGAAGAAGTGAAGAGAGGGGGGGTGTTCTTCACGGTTTGAGGCAGTGGAGGGATGGTGAATGCTAGAGGAGAGAGAAGGAAGGGGGGGGGTAAAAGGATTCCTTTTACTGTGGCCCCACGGGCTGACGCCGGGCGTCACCGGTCGGGAGCCGAGGATCGCCACCCGTCGAGCCGGTGACGCCGCTGGTCAAGCCAGAGAGGCCATATCGGTTTTTCCGGCCCCCCATCGGTAGAACCGAAGATCCTGATAAAATTCAACAGAGAGTCCTTATCGGTAGAGCCGACACGCCCTCGGTAGTACCGTCCCTTTTTCTCCTTTTTGAGATTTTGCTCCTTGAAACTTCTCCAAATATGTTATAGGACAATTCTCATCCACTTAGGTTGCATAAAAACGAATATGTGGCTTCAAGGTCACCACCGGTCAGACCGGTGGCTTGCACCGGTCAGACCGGTGCGGCCTTGAGAAACAGATTTGAGCCACACCAAAGAATTTCCATTTCAAACTTCAGAGATGTTTCAGATATGAGATGGAAAGATGATATTGATCCAAAAACCATCAATTCTTAAAGGAAGGAAGGATTAACGAGTTTGAGCGAGTACACTTGATCCTTCTGAGAGAGAGATATAAAGAACGGATTTTAGGGACTTGAGAAAATCTTCTTAATTGTGACTAGCCATCAATCAATCAAGGAGAACTATAGTCACAACTAAGTTGATTGGGTCACTAAGACCAAGAACCAAATATTTTTCAAAGAAAGCACACTTCCTATACATGCTAGTTGATTTTTCGAAAGATCTATCCTATATCACAAAATGCATGCATCCACTTCCAATGAATGCCCTAACAAGAATATTTGGCTCATATCTTCATCCTCGAGACACAAAGACGAGTAGAAGTAAAGATATCAACCAAATATCTAGAGAGGAGCTCAAGAGGTCCATTTGAAGCAATTACATGCTAAGGATGGCACACTAGCATGTTGTTATGGCCTAGATGCATTACGGTATTTCAATGAGTTTCGTGAAAACATACCTTTGCCTTAAGACCATTTCATTTGTGCATATACTAACTTTCAAACAATGTTAGCTCTTACTTGTTCTTTTGGAAGTTACGCTTATCAAGAGCTTCCTTTGAGATGCACAAACGAATGAGACTACAAGATCACTTAGAAGAAATTGTTAGTCTCACAAGTGACTCAAGTTTTGTAATGAGCTCCCCCTTAAGTAGTGCTAGAGAATTTGAATTTCTCGACCAAGGCACTTTGCTCAATCAAGAACATGTTGAGGCTCACTCCAAAACTTGGTCATAACACACAAATGATTTGATAATTGACATGTGTTTAGCTTCTCACAACCTTTGACGCCAAATCACCCTTCTTCTTGAGGGTCTGGACAACCTCGGGTCACCCGGGCACTCATGCCGGGTCACCTCGCAAAGATACGAGAGGCGTCACGGTCACCCGGCACCCGTGCTTGGTCACCCGCCCAAGTTTCACTTGTTGCGTTGGCACCGGTCGAGGCACCGGCACATCACCCGGCCGACCGTGACCACCCCCCTGACCCATTTTGGTGATTTTTCCTTCCCTTTTCCTTGAGTGAATGAATCACTAATTTCAGACCTGCAACCAAGGATAAGGCATTGCTCTACTAGAGAGCCATTAAAGGCATCGAATGGCATGAGAAGGTAAATCTTCATAAAAACAGTCAAAGTCACCACCTCATGCTTTGCTCATGCAAGAAGAGCTTCACATGAGTGTTCACCAAGGACCAAAGTGACTTAGACTCAATTGAGCGCATTAGTTACCGAGATGACATTGATTTTACGAAATATATGAGTTTGCGCTTCACATGGTCAATTGAATTCATCAAGATTTCTAAGTCCTCCAACCATGTGCTCAATGCATCTCTTTCAACCTGCAAGCTCAGTAAGCATTTCTTGGTACCCAACACTTGTTGGGTCCTATTGGGTTAGTCACAAGGTGCTTAGGAACCCAAATAGCCCTCATGCTACAATGAGGTGAGCTAATCTCCCTTATAGCACAAGTTCTATTCCTATCGTTCCTAAGCTTATGGAAATCATAATGGACAAGGTTTGATTTAGGAACGTTACCATTTGGGCAATCCTTGCCCATGTGACCCTTTTGACGGCATTCGTAGCAAATGCGACTTTTGTTCTTGTTGGTCACACCATTCCTTGCAATTTCTTTTCTAAACTTGCTTCTGAGACTTGTTCTTGGAGAAGGTGGCTTCCTTGCCTTGTTTGCTTGAGGTGGGGTCGCCTTGCAGCCGGCCGGTCCGACCGGTGGCATGCACCGGTCTGACCGGTCACGGTGAGCCACGCGCCCGTTGTTTCTTTTGGGCACGAGTCGGCAAGGTGTCCCTTCTCTCTGCACTTGTAGCACACCCTCCACTTGTTGGAGCTCCTAGGCTTCTTGGAGAGTGGTTCTTGTGCCTTGTGCTTGATCGGGCGATATTGGGGTTTGATTTGCCCAATCTTGCTCTTTTCTTGAATCTTGTGCTTGTGGGACCTTGTATTTTGTTGAGGAGTTGAACTAGTGGCGGTTGATCCCTTCCCAAGCTTCTTCACCATGCTTTCACGGTTATCTTGAGAAGGTTGCACTTTGCTCTTCTCCTTCAACACACACAAGTCCTTTTGGAGCTTTTCGACCTCTTGCTTTAGTTTATCATTTTCGGCGAAGAATGAGGTCTTCACAAGATTCTACAAGTACATGCTCAATGCTAGATTGGCTTGCTTGAGACAAACAATCATTAGCGCTAGATAAAACAACTTGAACTTGTGAGCATGTGCATGTGTGAGATGGAGGTTGTAGAGATTTTACCGATGAAAGCACAACCTCGTGGGCTATCTCTAGTGTTGCATAAGAATCAACAAGCTTCTCAAAGGAAAGTTCAAGTTCATTGTGATTAGCTTGTAGGACCATATGCTCGCTAGTGAGCTTCGCTAGTTTGGCTTCTAGATCATCATTGGCATCTTCTTCTAATTTAGCTCTACAAGCAAAGGATTTGATGTCATGATCATATTTGTTAGCCAATGTTTCATACTTACAAACCAAGGATGCAAGTTCGGATTTGAGAAGCTCAAGTTCTCTTGATGAAGAGCTTGAGGCTTCAATCTTTTGGTCCTTAGCCCCTTTGGCTTGTCTCTTCTTCTTGCTTCTCTTCTCCTTCTTGGCCATCAAGCAAGTTGGTGTGCCTCTGCGGCACCGGTCGACCGGTGGGTGTCACCGGTCCGACCGGTCCTCGCAGGGACAGCGTCTTCGCTTCTTTGCTCTTCTTCTTGCTTGAGGTTTGATGCTTGAGGCTCAGTGGATGTTTTAGAGGTAGGGCACATCTCCACTGACTCATTTTCATCATCGCTCTCGAGTTCATCCCATTTGGTGTTTACCAACTCAAGTAGTAATTTCCAAATGAGATGAGCATATTCGGAAATCTTTTTGCTCTTAAAGATAATGTAGTTTAGTTCTCTACATACACAGCTACACAAGAGGTTAGTAATAACGGCATTGAGTTGCTTCTTCTCCAAGTACATTGGCGAGACACATGTCTCATCCTTTGGAAGGATACTCGCAACCATAATGCTCTCAGCGATAGGGCCCAAAACCTTAAGTGCAATGTGAACATTAGAGCACCAAGAAGAATAGTTTGAGCCATCTAGAGCTAGAGGCTCAAACGGTACCTCACAAGTTGTCGACATCGAAGAACTCCAAGCGGTTAAGCTCGAATCGGAGAACCAAGCTCTGATACCAATTGAAAGGACCTTGATGTCGCCTAGAGGGGGGGTGAATAGGCGTGACGACCAAATTAAACTTTTTCCCCCAACGCACTTGAGCTGACAGTGCTCCACCTGGTCGGACCGAAGTGGTGGTGACCGATCGCCGACCGGTCAAGCTAATCGGGCTTCACGGATGACACCGGTCGGACAGGGGGCGCCTCACCGGTCGACCTACGTGTGGCACGAGAACTCCGCAAAAACAACTTCAAGCACCTCTTGGCTTCGGCACGAACCAAACTCGGGGTGTGGCTTTTGTAGATGATCACAAGCAGAGTAATGAGCCCTGCACACACAAGTAACACACCCAAGTAGATCGAAGCGGAAGCAAATGAAATATGCTAGAAAAACAACTTAGAGAGTAGAACCACACGAAGAAGCAAGGATTTGTTTCCCGAAGTTCACCACCCACTGAGGAATGGCTACGTCTCCGTTGAGGAGCTTGTAAGGGACGATTCCCACAACAAGCCGGTCTCTTTCAACCACTTTCCTCCTTTCCACTAAGGTGATCTTTTCCACGAAGAGGCAAGATCGCAGCCCTTACAAACTTCCCGCCGCTCACCACAACCTTGGGAGCTAGCCGACGACACCTAGCCGTCTAGGAGGCAAACCTCCAAGAGTAACAAATGCACCAAAGTTTGTAGACTCGAAACCAAAGTGCTCAAGCTATGGAACTCCGCTCTTGTTAGCTCACAAAGTCACTCCTAGGCTCACTTTCTCAACCCAACACAAAGATGATGGCTTGAATCCACAAATCTCACAAAGAGATGGTTGGGGAGAGCCACTAAGGCTTAGAGCTAGTTAGAAATGGCTTGGGATCTCAACAACAACACTAGAAGCAGGAACCCTCACTTGAAGAGGGCTTGGGGTATTTATACCCCTCAAAGGAGAAAACTAGCCGTTAGACCCGGTGGCACCCCTGGGTCGGACCGGTGCCTACACCTACGGACGGGTGTATGAAAAACTAGCCGTTGGGCTAGCGGCACGGCCGGGACGGGCGGTGCCTCCCGACCGGTCGGACCGGCCGGCCCGAGTTGCCCCCAAAACCTCTTTTAAAGAAACTAGCACTTCACCACCAAGATGAAATGACCCGGTTAGGTTAGGAGGGTTAGTTAGCTCACTCAAGGGCTAGATCTCACTTAGGTCAACTAAAGAGCACTTTGACTCGGTCAACTTGCTAAGTTGCATCCCTCTTGATAGTACGGCGTACCTATACTCAAGAAAAGAGTAAAAGAGCTTTGATGACCTCTTGAGCTTGAACAACTTCAATTCTTGCCATACTTGATCAATAACCACTTGAGGGCTTTCAACATAGCCTTTGACTTGAGCACGTCCATACTTGAGCTAGTGACTTAGGATCTTTCCATATAGCATAAGAATGCACACTTGGATCCATGGCCACTCCATGTTGCCAATCTTAATGAGTTGATGACTTGCAAAGCTTCCCTCGGTTAAGGTTTGAATATGATACTTGAAGACCCCACGGATGCTAGACCTTCACCCTAGCAAAACACTTATGGCGGCTTAGCTACGGCCCCAAAGATTGCTTAGTCCCTCACCCTAGACATCTCGGTTGATCTCTTCATCACTTATCCAATCCACTTTGAGTTCCACTTTGCTTCACACGCAATTAATCTTCATTTGAAAATCCCGCTTCAAACGCTTGATCTTGATTGACAACGGATATGCAAGCTTCCATTTTTAGAACCATAAAATGTTTACTCATCATCTTGTTCTTCTTTCAATAAACTCATGAAGTCTTGCACCATATACTTATCTTTGTAGATGTGAGCCATAAAATACATCCATACTTAAAATACATCAAAAGTAGCTCATGAATATATAATGAAAACTCGCTCACGATCTTAGACAAAAACATTAGCCCTTTAATCGCCTTGTCATTCAATTCACCAAAATCCACTTAGGGGCCTAGATGCATTTCGTGTTCGCCGCGGCACGCCCTCTCGGCCGCGGCTCGGCATCCGCACCGGCAGAGGGAGCGGCCCTTGAGAGCTCCGCCGCGCAGGGGAGAGGACGGGCCGGCCGTGCTCCTTCCCCCCGCTCGTCGAGGCAAGGCCGGGTGCCGCGGCCGATGCGCCTCCGCCTCCGCGCTCGTCGTCCTCTCTCCTCCTCTCCGGCGCCGGCGTGCCCCTCCTTCTCCGCCTCCCCTTGCAGGTCGTCGCGGCATGGGCGGGAGGTCGTTGGGGGCGATGCCAGCAGGCCGCGTGGTGGGGCCGCAACAGGGATCAAGGAGGCTCTCGATCCCTCCGGATCTGGAGGACGCGAGGGGCTAACGGGAAAATGCAGGGAGTTTCCCGTCCCCCGCTGCAGGCGGGTTTCCTTCGAAAACCGACGGGAAAGGGATGGCGTTGTTTTGCAAGACACCCGTGCGGGTGGTCTTATGGGTGGCAATCCCCGCGCGTTGGGAGTTGGAATTGGAACCACACTTGGATTAGGCGACGGCGACGGCGAGGGCGCTCGTGCTCATGTCATGCTTGAGCTTCCAGCTCACATCCGCAGTTGTAAGCTGCTGCTACTGCTAGGACGCGATGGGGTGCTCAGTGCTTAACGCCAATACGCCATGTGCTTCCTCTACGCCCCTTCCATGACATCCGGCGATCAGTTCAAACCGCAGGGCATCTCGCGTGCCGTGCACGGCGACCTGGCTAACCAGGTAGTGGTAGCATCAGATTGAGGCGTACGGGGATGGTTCGGAGTTAGTATCTGTGTAAACACGATCCAACTATTATATATTCTCTTTCTGACTTTTCTAAATACAATCATTTTGTTATACATATAAATATATAGGAAAAATTGATCTCATAGCACTGAAACATCACGATTTCCGGAAAATACCACTGAGAGATCTCGCCAGCGTAAAATACCACTGAAAGGTTCAAACGTTTCCGTGATTTAGCATTCCGTTACATTTTGTTCGGTAGCACCTTGTTTTGTACCTCTTCAGCGAACATTACGCTAGGGTTGAATGACATTACTGCCCTCGGGGCCTTATCATCTCACAATCGGGCTTCCTCGTCCATTCCAGCCCAGAACCCGCCGCAGCACACAACTCCGCCGCTTCCCTCTCGCGGCCGCGACACGGACCCCGCGCGCCTCGCGTCGCCACCGGCCCCTGCGCCCACGCACGCACGCA
This sequence comes from Cenchrus americanus, assembly GCA_947561735.1. Classification (NCBI taxonomy): domain Eukaryota; kingdom Viridiplantae; phylum Streptophyta; class Magnoliopsida; order Poales; family Poaceae; genus Cenchrus; species Cenchrus americanus. The sequence continues at coordinate 36,771,093 of OX387244.1, read as the reverse complement.
GCCGCTCCCTCCCACGCACGCACACTGCCGCTGCCCCTCGCGGTAGCATGGCAAAAACGGCGACGGACGGACGACGCCGGCGGGTTCCAGCTCGCCAGAAGCGAGTGGCGACGGCGGGAGGACCTCCTAGAGTCCTAGGGCGGCGCGGCGTCGCTAGCAAAGCTTCAGACGCGGGGAAGGGTTGCAACCGTGAGCTCTGCCACGCCGCACTCCGACAGCGGTCATCCTTGGTCCGAGACCCCAAGCGACGCGAGGCAGGGCCACCGAACGAGCAGCGCGAGTACGAGTCGATGCACGCAGATCCTCCGCTGCTCCGGCGGGCGGTACGCCACCCCTTGGGCCTCGACGGCGCAACACAGGACACGGGAGCACAAGGACGGGGGCCGAAAGAGTTCTGTGTGAGTTCCACGATGGAGGGCGGAGGCGGACAAGCGGCGCGGCCGCCGGGAGGCAGGTGCGGCGGTGAGGCGGAGATAGAGGGCGAGCGGCGTAGCTGCGAGGAGAGCGACTAAGGGTGGCACGGCCCTGGAGAGAGGATGAGCCGCGGCCTTCTGCCTGCTCGTCCGGTCACCGACACCAGAGAAGAAGATGCAACACAGCATCGGGAGAGAGAAAAAGAAGGGTCCATGCCTTTTGGGGTATTTTTGTCCAAGATAACAGAGCTGCTACTTAAATCTAACAGAATGCTAAATCACGGTAACATTTAAACCTTTCAAGGGCATTTTACGGTGACGGAATCTTTCAGTTGTATTTTCTGGAGATCGTGATCTTTCAGTGCTATGAGACCAATTTTCCCCATGTTATGTGGCGGAGCGTAATTAACTTTCGTAAATAGAGCCCTACATTGCAGTTACTAGTACGTATTCATGGGGGGTCTTAGTAGAGGTGTTGATCTATAACTCGCAACTCGCAAGATGGACAATATTGATTTGTGGTGCTACCTTGGTGGACATTATTTTGATCTTATGTTGTAATTTCTTATTTTGCTCGTGTGACGGTTATAGTTAAGAATTTGAGACTTATTTTGTCATTATGTTATTGTAAAGTTGAAGACTTATTTAACTATCAAAATTGTACTCTTGATATAAAATCATCACATGTTTGTGTTCAGTATCCGTGGGTATTGTACTTTTGATATAAAGTCATCAAATGTTTGTGTTCAATATCCTTGAGGTACCCAGTACCCTGCGCGTACCCATTGGGTATCAGTTGGGGACTTGGGGTAACTGGGTAAGATTTTTTTACCGTTGCGTTTGATAGGTGAGTAAATGTTTTACCCATACAATTACCTTACTCATCGAAATCCCTAAAATAGGCGAAATACCACAATGATTGAAAAACTTGAGGATTTTTTTTTGCTAGGACATTCTCGAAAAGAAAAATCTCTTTCCATGGCCACTTGGTCGATTTGGAAGGAGCGCAATCGACACGTTCACGACAGGGAGACCCTAATGCCGGTGGCTCTCGCGCTGGCAATCCTCGATGAAAGCTAAGACTTGGACGCGCGCGGACTTCCTCCCGATTGCTCACCTTCTCGGTGTCCGACCTTTGAGGCCTATGTAGCTCCTTTTTTTAATCTTGACTTTGTAATTTTTTTCTCCCCTCTTGGGTAGGTTGTTGGACCGGACTTTGTTCTCTCTTCTCCTAATGAAAACATACTTGTACGTCTTAATATCATGTACTATACCTCATGTTGATTGGAAAGCCTAGCATGTACGTATGTAACTTTACCAATTGATTCTGCGCATTGAATTGAGATGGCGACGTGTTTTGACTTCTAGACCGCTAAACAGTTGCGTGCAAACAAAAGCTTATCGAATCCATTTCGGTGCGTCTCACAAAAATAGAAGTAGGAGCAGAATAAATTTAAAAAAAATCGCCGTTGCCGGGGATCGAACCCGGGTCACCCGCGTGACAGGCGGGAATACTCACCACTATACTACAACGACTTGGTTGATTGGTGCCTGAATTAGACATTTTTTAACAGAAACTAAAGAACGCAAGCCTACATCATTTAAACCGCGTGTCAGTCAATTTGCGAGGCTTCTTAAGCACCGGAAGGACTAGCTGATCGCATTTTTCAGGCAAGGCATGCAATGGAACGACTGATGCAAGTGATTTCGATTCGTATCATGTTAATAATGTTCAATCTCTAGCTCAAAGGTCAGAGCAATTTCACTGCCTTCAGGGTTCAGATAAGATACCTCCTACACTGATGAATCACAAGAATATGTCTCCATACGCAGACATCAAAACTCTACAGTATGAATGGGAATCTTATAATGGCACACACCATGAATTCCAGCAGTAAACGTCTTTGGCTGGCGGATTTACACTTTTCAGTCACAAGTTGCATCATCTTCTACACAGCCTTTTTATTTACCTTGATGACATCACCATCCGGCGAACCTACCAGTTCGGGTGGTAGAACAGAGTAATAGGTTACAAACGAGAGGTAAGCGCAGCTTGCTACAACATATACCTTGAACCACACAGACGAAAAAAGGGTTAGGTAGATGCAGATGCATGTCAAGCCTACTATCACAAAAACGTTTGCCAGGCACTTTGGTGTGGATAAATCTCCTTCAGTTCCTTCGTTGGGAAAGTGGCCCTTCGCGAAAAAATCTGTCAGGAGCTGGTCCTTCTGACTGAACCTCTCTATCATCCATTCAGTTATTTCTTCTTCTGATGTGGGGATGTCACTGAGCCGAACCGTCTTGATGTGGATGTGGACTTCAGAAGGGTCTACACCATATACATTATCCAGAAAATCTGGCAGTCGATGCTTGTATGCGATTGTGACATCATAAACTGCAAGAACAGAATGTCAACACTCAGGAATCAGGAGTCAATCAAATATAAAAAAGTGTGGAACTTAGCCAAAATAGATTGCAGAAGTGGAAAAGCAGCTCTTCAAAAACTATAAAGTAGCTAGGTGGTTGAAATTGCTGTTATATTATACTGGGAATTCAAGGTTCAAGTATATGTGGCCCTTTCAGTAACAGTGATGAGATAGTTTGGAAATGCTAGTACATATTGGTTCAGACACTAATAATTGGAACAGACATAGACTGTACGACACCTGATAAGGACTTATTTAGTTTGCTTTGGAAGCAAAATATGCCCCGTTTTATTAACTCAAAATTATAAGTAGATGGCTATAACAGTGAGAACATTTTTCATTCTAAAACCCATGTGCTTGCTACTCAAACCATAACAATAGCATCACATGTGATCTTTTTTAGAATCATTATGGGTTCTAAAAATGATTATTCATATTCAAAGCATAACAATTTGACATGGAGTGAATATATTTTTTCACCATTAACATCACATGTAATGGATATACAAGTATACAACTTCTAAAACTCAAGAGATGGATTTCTATTGCATGTTTATAGATATTAGTTGATAAAGATTCTGCTGCTAAGAAAGAAGAGAAATCCAGGAGATTGGAAGTACCACACAACATCAAGGCAGCAAATGTATCATGTATGCGCTGAATGAGAAGAAGGGGGGAATGGTGGTCACCTGCATCTAAGGAGCTCCTCAGCTGCTGCAAACAACAGATGAACCCCTTTGTCTTTGGAAGAAGGACATGTTCTAGCTTAGGCAAACCATGCTCCGAAGCATACTCTTGACTCTTGATGCATTTCTTCTCACTAAAGAATCAGCAGATCAGCAATCAGCAACCAAATACAGGAAAAGAACAAGAATCAAGCACATTCAATAAAATGACAAGCTATACAAAGAAGCAATGTCAAAATAGATGGCCACATATAATATTTGTTTTGGTAATCAGTAACTATTGAAATCGGAGACATTAGATATATGTGATTAAGTACATATTCAGTCATGCATGTGGATGACACAAAAATACAAACAATGAATTTCAAAGATGATTATGCCTTACGTATAATCTGTGCCTTCAGGAAAAACCGCCAACCAGATAGGATCTCTGGGGTTCTTAAATTTTGATAGTTTGTTCTGGATAATTGCTTCATCAATCTCCCATTTCCGTTCTACCGGAATAAACTCAAAAATGTGAAATGCCCAGCTAAAAATAGGCAGCTTCATCAAGCTGCTCTTAAGTATGTACTTGATATATCCTAAATGCCCTTTCCTCAATGCAAGATCCCACAAATACATCCAATCAACCTCAGTCCTGTGGTTAGCAAATATCAATACACGCCTTTTTGGAATCACATTTTCACCAGAGAAGACAACCTTGGTTTTGTTTATCTTCTCAAACAAGAATGGCCATAAAGATAACCACATTCCAAACAGAAAGGAAGTCGCCTTTCGGCTGTAATGCACACTGAACAGCCGCACAACAAAAGTAGTAATAGGGGCCAAGTAAACAATCAATAGGAATGCTGTTGACAGTATAACCGCTACACATGCTACACCACGACATCGCCTCATGGGGGTCAAGGGACAGTGCTTTGGTCCATTGTTCAGAATGGGTCGGCTAACATGATGCACTTCCTCCTCTCCACTCACATGATGCTCTTGGGAACCATTTGAGCCATTCATCTTTCACAACTAAGACAGAATCCTTAGCACAATTCAAAATTTCAAAACATGACTAAAATCCAGCACTGTTGATTATCTAAACATCATGAAGGGTAGGAGAAACGAGAACTGCAAAAAAAAAATCAACATTACTGATTAGATGTAAGCATACTGTTACTATTTAAGACTTAAGAGTTAGCATAATTTACTTCAAAGAAATGCTATCACTTAAAGTCAGTTTCACCAGAAGCTTAGCAATATTGCAAGGTGGCCTCCAATCACACCCAGAAACAACCTACCATTACGGGACACAACATCACCATCTGTCATGCATATCAACAGGAAAACGCAAGATTCACATGCACAAATCCAGAATTTCCCATTATCTCATCTACTCTGTAACTGCATGAGGCTGCACAATCGCAAACACATGGCTGTATGAATGAGTACCAACAAATTTCCACTTTTCCATCAGATCTCAACTCTCAAGGTGATTGGTAGCTTTCGCGTATCCATGTGAGTTTATAAACACCATCAAATACAGCAGTTATTGCCCTCATCAAATAATACAGCAGTTATTGGGCTGGTCCAACAGCTTGTAGCTCACTAAATCCTAGCTCCGATTGGGAAGACCATATGGAAACAACCACCCGGAATACGAAACTCAACCACTCAGCTGACAGCTACCAAACTATCTGCTCTTGTCCCAATTGATGCATTCAGGGCATCTGCATGGGTCACGACACTCCAGCAGATACAACAATTATTGCACAAGTCATACCCCACATCCAATTATCCAAATCGAATTCTACCACTCAGGCTGAAATATACCAAAATTGTGTCGCAACCGTCTACGTCGTATTGCGCAGCATGTATGTCCCAGCATGCTCAGGACAAATAAAAGATTCCCAGTTTCAGACAGCAAGGAACAGATGGATTAATGTAAATTGAACTCCAAAACAATCAGTTATGCAGTCTAGATGCATTCAAAAGTAATAACTGGTGGCTCTCTATGGCTCCACTAATTATGAACCATATAATTGCACCAGAAAGCTAATCTAAAACTTCTGCAAAGTACCACCAAGACATTGCGTAAAAATGCTGTATGTGTCTTCATGATTACATGATTACCCTCCCCCATTCAAACATTTCAGAAGAACCGCCTTTCCTATTTGGTCGGTCCACATGTCAAAATCAAATCCCCTTTGAAATCAAGCATAGATTGCAAAGAGAAGCATATCGATGGTCTGCCTATCTGCAAAATCGGTAGAAGGAATATCGCAATTTCATGCCTAAGCATCCTTTCACAAATTTCCCATTTCTGCGTCTGCATACTACTAACAGCGAAAATTTAGCGTCTGCAATGCATACGGTGCTCCGTCATGTGGCCAACCATGGCCAACAGTAGTTGCACCTCCATGTTAGATTCAGAGTGATCAAGCAACTCACGGCGACACACCTAACCATCCCATCATGGTTGCTCGGTCAGCTCATAGAAATCACTCAACCCAAGAAACACCAAGCCGTAATCCCAGAGGCAAAGAACCCGCCCGGGAACTCAGAGCATCCGCGGAATCGGCCTCCCAAGGCGCCGAGCTCGAACCTTAAACGAAGGAAGACTACAATCGCAGGATTGCTTCAATGAAAGAACGGGTGAATACTTGAACAGGGTGCAGCAAGCGAGACAGAGGTGGGTTGCATACCAGGGGAGAATTGGTCGTCGCCGGGAGGCGGGGCAGGGCCGGCCTGGATGCGGCCGTGAATTCCGATGGGATCTGCGCGGGGTCCTCCCCTCAGGGGGCGGGGGCAGGGGGGACAGGAGAGCACGAGGGAATCCCGGGTCGCACCACGCGATAGGAACCAGGGGCAGACCGGAGCCGCGCCCCGGTGGAAGCGGAGCTTTATACTACTGCGCACGCGCTCTGATCATCATCAGTCCACTGCAGGCAGCCGCAGGCCGTTCCGTAGGCTGCAGGCGGGCCGCTCTCGGGGTGCGGTGCGGGAGCGCCCCGCGTCAGGGGGACTCGGGGCGTGGTTGCGGGCTCGCGGCCGCGCGGCGGCGACCCGCGCGTCGCGACGCTGGGGGGACCGCGGAGCGGTAGGCATTGGGGGTGTGGCCGTGCGGGTTCGTTCGTCGTGGTCCACTCCGGCCGCTCGGTCTTTTCTTCTGGTTGCCTCGGCGTTGTCAAGAGACCTTCCGCGGGCCCCAGGGGTGTTTTCCTTAGATAATACGTCACTGGGCCCAACTCTGGGATGTGTTCGTTTATTTGGCCCAACACAAAAGGGAATTTGCCCACGAAATCTAATGTGGTTGTGCGCAGTGTAGGAGGAACGAGATATGCGCCAATCCTATATACCTCCCCGAAGTATTTTTTCAACTCACCTTCCATGTTTGAGATTCGTGCAACGAACCACAGCCTTTGGATTTCATCACAGAAACATTTTCTAATGCACGGGCTGGTAGAAAAATAAAAAAGTTGTTTAGATGGACTTTAGTGGGCTGGAAGTTCGCATCCTTATCCACCTTCCGGTAGGTAGATAGGAGCCCCCGAGATATGAGATGTGACGACTTCTCGAGTAAATTTCACAATTGGACGTGTCATGTAGCTATTACAAACTACGATTAAAGTTTTTTTAAGAATGACACAGTAAAAGACACTCACAACACGCACGTACACTCACCCAAAATCCTACCCCTATGAGCACCTTCGAATGACTGAGCACCGGCAGATCTGGAGATTCCCGAATTCACTAATGGTGCCTCATCGTCGACTAGAACGTCGCTTACCACTTGACGCATAACGCCGGTAAATCCTGGAAAATCCAGAAAAAGGTGCGAGCACCAGGATTTGAACCCTGGTGGGTAGCGTCTCACTAGACCGTCCTACTATTAGACTACAAGCCCAATCACAGATACGATTGCAGTTGGGCTCATCACAATAGTATTTTGTAGCTCAAGCTTTTCGTTAAGCAATTTATCTTCGCAAGTGCGGGTAGCACCCGTACAACTCCTATAGTTCCTGGATTTTAGAAGATAAAAATATGAAATTTATGGAGTTCATTATTCCTACTCAAGCAAAAGAAGATGATACAAGGTAGATTTTTTCTTGTGTGTGTGTGTGTGTGAACAGCTTCTTCATTCATTCATTGGCATAATTACAATCATCTTGCAACACCTGCAAGAGGAAAGTAGGAGGGTCATTTGAGCCAAACTTCAAAAGCACTAGAAGTGGCGAATTGAGCACAAGCGTGGGCAGCCTTACTGGCCGTGCATTTGACATGCACTGCACAGAAGGAAGGAAACGAAGAAGGTAGCTCCTGAATATCACTGAAGATTGGCGTGTACTCTGATAGCTGAACTGCTAGCTCTGTTCTTCCACAGGCCAACCACTTAGTGAGTCAGTTTCCATAATCACTCCCCCATTTGTCACCGTGTGTATCTAGTACTGCACATCGGCACGCAGAGCTTCTGCTTCAGTAGATAGGGCCGACGCCACACCGGGAGCCGTCTGAGTCATGGCCAAACAAGAGTTCTCCCTCAGCATTCCAGATACTACAAGGTATCTCAAACCTTTATTAGGCACAAGAACATGTTCAAAAGTTGACATTTGACGGCTGCACCGGGGAGCAATTTCCTATTTTCCTCGATGAGTGTTCAGTGTTCGCTCTGGTTCCAACATGGAAAGTTACAAGGATCTGTGTTCATTTCCTTATTATATTTATAAATCATTTCCTTAATAAGTTGTGACTCGTGATACCATTTTCAATTAGGCAGATTCGGCTTCTACTCCAACATTACGTTTCCGTTTTCCAGTTAACTACTAAATAGCACAATAAACACACCAAATCTCCAATTCAAATAATAATCAGATCTTTCCTAAACAACGGGGCGAAGGAAAGAAAACCCTAGCGGCTGTACAGCTGCCGCCGCCGCAAAATCTCCCTGTCGCTGACCTGTAAACACCCGGATATACGGTTCTCCGCGCTTCCCTCTATGCTCCTGCCCCCCTCTCCTTTTCTTTCTTGGTTCACAAGCCAATACGCCGGCGCGCGCCGCACGCCGCGCCTACCCCCAAGATGTCGCGCGGCCATCGTCACCGTCCACGCACACGCCCCGACCGTCGGATCGAGTACGCGCCGAGGTTGGGGCGTGCATGTACGAACGTGGTAACCGCGACCGGAAAGCAACCGCGGCCCGCGAGCTGTCCCGAGTCACATCCCTGATTCACCCTTTCAAAGTTTCACATTTCAAAACTCATCCCTGAGGGGGCCAAATGAGTGAGACTCTGCGGCCTGGGCTAGTGCGTTCTGGCGGTGGCGCGGCATTACGTTATTTCTCTTTCAACCGAGGGTTGAGGTGAAATATTATCTACGCCGCAGGCCGCAGCGTAAGGCTTCGTGCTGTACTCCACTGCTATATTAGGCTCGCCCCGGAAGGCCAGGAGGCACCTCCGCTCCGCCACCGCCCCGTCCGCCGCCGCGTGTTTGGGAAGAGAGCAAACCGCTCCTCCCCACCCTCGCCGTACCATTGCCCCGCGCGCGCAGCCGGCGTCGACGTACGCGATCGAGGGAACCCGGGCTGTTGCGAGCGAGCGATGGCGAGCAGCGGCTTGTCGCTGGTGCGCCGGGCCGCCGAGGCGGTGCGCCGCACGCCGCGCTGGCAGAAGGGGCTCGTCGTCTTCACCGTCGGGTGCGTCCAGCGTCTTCATCTCCTCTATGCATTCCCTTGTTTTTTGTTTTGCGTCTTCCTGTTTTTCCCATCCCCGCTGACAGTCGATTGATCCGGTTTGCCTCACCGCCATATCGTCGTGGTGCATTCGCACCCTTTACAGTTTGAGGCACGGGGCAACATGATTGGGAGAATTTCATTGTTTATCGCCTTGTTAGGCTGGTTGATTGAATTTTGAATTGGTTCGATGTGACTGTTTGCTCCGAAACTCTGTTACCGCATCATAGATCTCTTCGTTTGTTAAAAGTTAAAACCACACCGCGTTGATGCATCCTGTCCGACCCTGCTAGATGTGTTGTAGGGCCTGATAAATTAGTAAATGTATCTAATCATGTGATTCGTGTAATATTGGGGTGTCACAAAATAAGTTTGTGATAAGTTGGCAATCTAGAAATAAGTGTTCTAGGTACTTCAGTTGATCACAATACGTGTCTACCTTATGCTGATGATGATTAGACTGCCCTATCTGTATAAACTGCAATGCTATATATGTCCTTTGGTAGTCTAGATAATGAGATGGCAGAATATGAAATTATTCAGTTTTTAGTTCACATTCCGTGCTTTGCTCCTCTAGATGATGACTCTAGATGATGAGTGGTAGAAGATGAAATTACTTTTAGTTTTTAGCTCCCATACCTGGAATGTGGTATGTGGTTCTAATTATGCAACAACTGTACAGTATATATACTTGTTCATTATGCTATTTTATCAGTAAAGTAGCTAAGGTTTTTCAGCAGTTCTCAACTGTTGTCCTGTGTTTCGTAATCTACTTTTATGTGCTAAAATACTTTTATGAATCCCGGAAGTGGCTATTTGTAAGTATAATCATAAATAGTGCATAGAAACTTCACTTTACACAACTCATACAGGCTCCACTCAATGTGCTATTCTTTCACTTATACTCTATTCTATGACTGACACACTTCTGTTGTTCTACCTTTTGTAGAGCTGGCGCCTTAACTTACGCTTCTCAAGATAATCAGGTTCTTCAAGTTTGTGATGGGACCGGAAACAAGAAGAAGGTGGTTATCCTTGGAACTGGGTGGGCAGGCGCAAGTTTCTTGAGGAATATTGACACATCCTTGTATGATGTCCATGTGGTATCACCTCGGAACTACTTCACCTTCACTCCCCTGTTGCCAAGCGTGACATGTGGCACAGTTGAAGCACGTAGTATTGTGGAGCCAGTTCGCAATATTGTGAGAAAGGTATCTCCCTAGTACTAATAGGGAATATACTCTAAATTATGGAACTTATTGATGATTGTCATCTTATTGTGTTTAGTAGTATATTTGTTATATTCTGATTTCTGTATATCATTTTGCAGAGAAATGGCGCGTTCCGGTTTTGGGAAGCAGAGTGCTTCCGGATTGATCCAACAAACAAAAAGGTCCACTGCAGATCAGATGTTGGGACAAACATTGATGGAAATGGTGAATTTGCGGTGGATTATGATTACCTGATTGTCAGTGTTGGGGCTAGATCTAATACATTCAACACCCCAGGTGTTACTGAGAATTGCCATTTCCTAAAGGTAAGTTCATAAGTTCTAGTGAAGCAATGAAGTCCCTACATTTAATTGATGAACAAACTTTATCATCGTTTTGTTGATGCTTCTTATGTGCCTTGGTGTACCTGCTGTTTTGTGTATCTGTTATCGCATACCATGTTAAGTTAATAATTTGGGGGAACCAGTATTATTGTTTTCAATCAATGTGTTCCTTTGGCCGCTGCAGTTGGATGTAGATTAGGTCTACTGGGACATCTCTTCATCATAATTTATTGTTTTTGTTTCTCTTGATCTGTTATGTGTTTAATAATGGTACAAACATTTTCTATATATTTTGTAGGAAGTAGAAGATGCTCAAAACATCAGGAAGAGTGTTTTGAAATGTTTTGAAAGAGCTTCCCTTCCAAACCTTTCTGAGGAAGAGCGGAAGAAGAACCTTCACTTTGTTGTTGTTGGTGGAGGCCCAACAGGGGTAGAATTTGCTGCAGAGTTGCATGACTTTGTAAATGAAGACTTGGCAAAGTTGTATCCTGATGTAAAGAAGTATGTCAACATTTCAGTTATTGAAGCAGGTGGTCATATCCTTACAATGTAAGTCCATTTGCTGCTTTATAACCCTTTCATGTCTACTTCCATCAATATTCATAACCCATGGCTTGGTTGTGGAGGCACCAAAATGGTTTTCTTTCCTCTTTTCCTTTTCCATAAAGAACTAAAGGTGTTTCTTAAAATTTGGTGTCATGTAATTGACTCTTTTTATGCAGCATTTCCTATGTTTATGGAGTTGCTGTTCAAAAAATATTTGTTCAATAACTGTTTTTAAGTTTAATGTACCTTTTGCCTCCTGATATCTTACATCTGCTGTGATCTTTTTACAATACATTTCATGATTTGCTTAGGTTCGACAAAAGAATCACCCAATTTGCTGAAGAGAAGTTCAAGAGGAATGGTATAGATTTGAAGACAAACTTCAAGGTCGTGAAAGTAGATGATAAGAATATTACCATGACCAATCCTGCAACTGGTGAGATCGCTGTTCCTTATGGGATGGCTGTTTGGTCAACTGGAATTGGAACCCGTCCCATCATTATGGATTTCATGAAGCAAGTTGGTCAGGTATCATTCTCCTCCATCCATGAGGGCGAAAAACATATTTTGTTGTATCCACAAATAAGTTCAGTATCAATACAACTCACTCTCGCAGGAGAACCGACGTGCGCTAGCTACTGATGAGTGGCTCAGGGTTCAAGGGTGTGAGGATGTATATGCTCTTGGTGATTGCGCAACGATAACTCAAAGAAAAGTTATGGTATGTTCATGCTACTCATTTTTAAACATGTTACTTGTACTAGATACCCACATCTTGGTTTGACACTTGTATTTAGCAGAATCACTATTCATTGCCTTTTCTTTCAGTTCCAAGTTACACCTGTGTCTAGCTTGTTCTGGAAAAAGACAATTATGTGTATCAGCCTTACTTTTCATAACCTGTGTATAATTTGCTCTACAAACATATCTGGTATTTTCACACACGAGATGAACCTATTAGAAATGTGTTAGCTACTCAGCTTGTATCTGAGCTCCATACTGCCAGATTTTCAAGTTCAGGTTCCCAGTTATACTTTGATCTGTTAGATGCTTCATCAACAAGGCCATGTTGAATTTTACTGCATAATTAGCTTTAGATATTCCTGTTTGTTAATACATTGTACATTTGTAAAAACTAAATTTCTTGTGTCAGTTAGCACTTGTTCATGAGTTTAGAATGTTCTTAGTTCTTACATATATTTGTAAAATTTAATATTTTCAGGAGGATGTTGCTGCCATATTCCGAGTAGCAGACAAGGATAATTCTGGCACTTTAACTGTGAAGAAAATAAAAGATGTTCTTGGAGACATCTGTGAGAGATACCCACAAGTGGAATTGTATCTTAAATCCAACCAAATGAAGGGCTTCCATGATCTACTCAAAGACTCGGATGGCAACTCCAAGGAGTTGAAAGAACTGGACATTGAGCACTTCAAAAAGGCCCTTGCTCAAGTGGATTCTCAAGTCAAAATGCTCCCAGCAACAGCTCAGGTAATTCACATGCATCAGAGCCCGTATTCCAGAAATTGTCAAGATAACTTTTGTGCTCTTTATGCTGACATTCTGTATTGATGCTTGTTCAGGTTGCTGCACAAGAGGGGTCATATCTAGCTAATTGTTTCAACAGGATGAAGATTTGTGAAGAAAACCCTGAGGGTCCTGTAAGAATCAGAGGTGAAGGGCGTCATCGATTCAAACCTTTCAGGTTCGTTTTCCATGTTTGTTATATGTATCTGCAACAGGAATATTCTCAATTAATTCGAAATTGCAAATTGCTGTTGAAAATGTAAATGTATTTTTGTTGTTGCACTTGATGTGTGAGGTGAAAACAGCAATGTGTAACTAATGTTAGTACTGTTTGTGTGGCTATGATTGATCGTTCAAACCTCAGCAGTGTTAATCTGTTGTCGTGTTACTAGGTACCGGCATCTCGGCCAATTCGCCCCACTGGGTGGAGAGCAAACAGCTTGCCAATTGCCTGGTGATTGGGTACATGTTGGCCACAGCACTCAATGGCTGTGGTATTCTGCCTATGCAAGGTATGTATCTCACCATTATGCTTTTGCTCTGGCCGTCTGACTGAATGCTGGTTTTGATGGTCGTTTGTTCTTTGTTAAATACAGCATGCAATTCAGCTGGCGCACAAGGTTGCTGGTCGTTTCAGATTGGGGTAGGCGGTTCATCTTTGGAAGGGACTCCAGCAGCCTGTAGATTCCAATCGGCTGATTCTGTAGTTTCAACTTCTACCTATCCAGATGCTGGTACCTGCATCAGTTTTGTCCTGCATCAGTTTTGTCCCGCTAATTTTCCAAGCTTAATTAGCCTAGCAAAGTTTTTGATACCCAATATCGCCCTCGACGGTTCTTTTGTTACCATGTGATCCACAACATTGAGTGGTTCGGAGAGTATTTCTGGTCTTACTTGGATAACTTTCGATATACGTGCAGTATGGGCTTTATATGTGTCGCTTGGTTCTATTCGTATTTGAGAAGTTACCTACATGTCTGGTTATATTTTGCAAATACGCATTTCGCCTTCCAACAATTGGATAGGCCTCTTAAGCTGCTGTGCCTGCTTATGCTTAGGAGAAAATATTCTTTAATAGGCTTAACCACAGCACTGGCCATATATAAACCAGGAAAGCCGTACAACTGAAGCCCCCATCTCCAATCTTCGTTCAATCTGACATCCACTGACCACTTCTAGCAGTGCATGTTGCACTTTGCTTCTACCTGAACATATCCCGAACAGCATGGTTTGTTGTTCAGAAATTCAGAGCCACGCGTGCGTGCATCTCGGTCGGTCACAGCAGGTCGTCATGGTTGGGCTTTGGCGAGGTGAGCAGCGCGGTGTAGAGCCTGAGCTTCTCCTCCCCCATGGACGAGCACCTCGACAGCGGCCGGCGCGGGCGGATGAAGGAGAGCGACGTGAGCGTCTTGCGGTGCCTGTACCGCCTCCACGCGAGCTGCACGGCCACGGCCGCCCACGTCCGCCACCCGGGCGAGTAGTAGCGCGCGCTCCGCCGCACCCTCTCGTTGGTGAAGGTGTAGCGGAAGTGCTGCGTCACGTACTTGACGTCGGCGGCGTCGAGCCCGAACGCCTCGGTGCTCTCGAGCGTCGCCAGCGTAGACGACGACGCCGGCAGCCGCTCCCGGAACGGCCGGCGCAGGCACCACGACAGCAGCTCGTCGCCGCTGAAGTTGCCCGGGCCCAGCGTGCACCAGCTCGTGCCGCCGTTCCGGAGCGCCTGGCTGCTCTGCAGGTGGCCCCGCACGATGAACAGCATCCGCCTCACCGGGTCCCCTTCCCTGACGATCTGTTCGATCAAGTTTTTTTTTTAAGATCAGATAGAGATCACTTGATTTTTTATTGTCTGCTTCCAAAATTGCAGTCAACTAGGGAAATGTGCTTACGATTTCTCCTTTGGGAAATATGAGGGACTTGACCCTGTCGCAGATGTTCTCCAGCACCAGGTCGTCCATGTGCTGGAACAGCGGCACCTGCACAGTTACGCGAGACGAGCTCGTGACGCGCCAGCAGAGCCCAATCACACTTGACGCCAGGAGGACGGCAAGCACGTTACCTGGCGCACGAGGTCGAGGCAGAGGTGGTACTTGATGTCCCTGCGGAGGCCCTCGGGGAGGTCGCGGACGATGCGGCACTCGTCGACGCCGCGCGTGGCCGCCCACCGCTGCCGCTCGTACTGCCGCACCCGGTGGCGGAAGCTCTTGGGCAGGTCCTTGCGCTTCATCCACAGCTCCACGCTCCGCAGCCGCGTGTGCATCGCCTGCTTCCTCGACGTGGTCGCGTTCAGGAACACCTTGATGTTGCCGATGAGCATGGTCACCAGGACCAGCCCGCCGGTGATGGTGATGATGTTGAACACGATCTCCAGCCACTCAGTCGTGCTCTCCAGGTTCCCGAACGTGCTGGAGCAGCGGCAGAACAGTGAAAAAGATCGAATCAATTCACATGACTGCGCGTTCAAGTACGAGCAGGTAATTACTCTGTAACTTCGTTCATTCAACAGCGATCTCACCTGAGAGTCATCAAGCCCCAGAATATCGGGAGCAGGATCCTCTCGACCCTGCTGGGGTTGGCCACCAGCATGACCGTCCACTTGTACGCCCCGTACTGGTAGTTGTCGCCGCTGTCGAGGCACGTGCCCCTGGCGGTGGCGTTCCCAGCCCAGGCGAGCCTGCCTGGCGCCGCTGCGGTGGCGCCGCCGCCGTAGTAGAGCGGGTCCGGGCACGCCAGCGCCCACGGCGCGCACCCGGCCTGCTGGGCGCACTGCTCCCTGAGGCACTTGGTGGCCCGCTGCGCGCCCAGCAGGTACCAGCACGCGCCCACCGCCTGCAACCAGGAATGGTAAAGCCTTATAGCTGTCACAGAATCATGGCGTCGCAGGCGTCGTTATTTGCCGAGGCCGTTCCGGGTAAGATGCCCCTGCGTGCACGACAAGGCGTGCTTCGCCAGATTTGCCCAGTGTTCTCGTCCAATAATGCACGGTAGTTGGGCAAAGGCATATGATCATGCTATGCTATATTGCTATCGTATCGAGTTGCACCACGCCCCGACAACAAGGAAGTTTTACCCAAGCGTCTAAATCACATCATCGTGCGCGAGGAAGAAGACGATGGGTGTGAAAGGGGACGAGTCGGGACGGGAACTCACATGAGCGGCGACGAAGTAGGCCATGAGGTTGAGCGCGATCCCCCACCAGATGGTGCCGAAGACGTAGCCGGAGGCGTCCTGCATCCGGCGGAGGACGCGGACGGAGTGGTAGATCTTGGGCAGGTACTCGAACAGGAACGCCACCAGCAGCACCGTCATCACCGCCGTCGTCGACCCAGCGCGTATCATCGCCGGCGCTGCCACCCAGACGACCACCTGTGCAAGCGGACGAAATGCATTATTGTCACGCTATATGGGAGCAGGCCTATGCATGGCTGACATGCATGGTACCACACTACCACCGAAAAAACTGGCGAGGCGCCCACAATTCACAGGGTTTTCAGTGGGGTTGGACCGTCGGAGCAGTACAGACCGTTTCGTCCTCACTGGAAAGCAGCTTCAATTCTTGCACGTCGATTGCAGAACGCATTGCTGGTTTTCACATCGATTGCAGAACGGGCTCGTCGAGCTGCAAAGCGCGCAGCATGCAGTTGCACGAATCATGGTCCCGGTCTGCAAGGACACCACCCCGATGAGCGAAACCGTCTTCGTACGTGACCACCGGATCGCTGACGCTGCTTGACCCTCACCATCGATCGCAGGCCGGCCGCAGCACGTTGGTGGGTGCAGGGAGCCAGCAGAACGAAGAAGGCAGCAGGCTGGGGGCCTGGGCCACTCGGCCTCATGGACCATGGCCGTGCGGCGGCTTAGTTGTGAGAGGCGGCTGGTGCTCGGAGCCGTAGCGGATCACGTGCAGCTATTTGCTCGGCAGGCAGGACGCGGTGGGGAAGAAGAACGACGCCTCGACGCGAGGCCGCGCATGCGGCCACGGTATGGTCGTATGGAAGGAAGTACCAGGACGAATTAACGTCGGTGTCTCGAAATTCTCCGCTTTTTTTGGACGGGCCTTCCCATATCTGTCACTATGCTCGCCTACCAAGATTTTTTAATAAGGCAATTCATGCTAAATTGTTTTTTTTTTGCGCACAGCAGAGCCAGATGGAATGGAACTAGCGTTCCAGAGAGTGCACGAGAATCATTCATGCTCGGATACGGACAAGGGGGCGCGCGCACCTGCATCACCGGTAGGATGACGAACACGTCCAGGAGGATCCCCTTCTTGGACGACCTGGCCCGTTCCGGCACGCCGGCGCCGGCGCCGGCGACGCCAAGCGTGCCGTCTGGGCGCCCCGGCCGCGCCGCCTCCTCGTCCACGTCCTCCCGTGCCGCCGGCGGGGCGCGCGTCTCCCGGAGCCGCAGGAGCAGGTTCCAGGCGTGCATGGCGTCCGGCGCGCACCGGAGCGCGGTGACCGCGGCGGCGAACCAGCCGTCGAGGAAGACGCACATGAGCGGTGCGCTGAGGCACACGGCGTACAGGAAGAGCGGGTCGACCACGAGCCCCGCCGCGCAGGCCAGCAGGTACGCGCGGTCCCACCCCCACGCCGCCGCCCGCGGGTGGTGGTCCACCAGCGCCGCCGCCCACGGCCCGCGCCGTCGCTGCTTGTTCCCGCCCGCCGCCGCCGTCGCCGGCCTGATCTCGTCTCGCTCGCCTTCTCTCCGCGGCGGCGCGCCGTGAGGGGACGACGACGAGGCCGGGTGCGCCGAGAGCTCGGCGGCTAACATGATGATCAATCGATGCTTGCCGCCGCTGCTGACTGCTGAGTAGTGGCGGGCGGCGACTGTACGTGCGTGGTCAGGTGGTGGACTGGTGGTGAGGCCGTGGCATGTGGGTGATGGAGCAGAGAGGACGGCGTCTATGATTTGGCAGGGCTCTTCGCGAGATGGACGGGGCGGATATAAACCGAGAAAGAGCAGCTACGCCGGTGGGTAGCAACAGCACCGGGAGGGTACGTACGTGTCTCCTCGCCGTGCACGCGCGGCGCGTACGTGCGTGCGTACGAGTTTGGTGACGGAATAATCGACCCACCTGAACGGCGTTTGTCGTGTGACTTCCTGGAGAGAGACGCTGCGAACCGAGGCAGACTGTGGACGACAAGAAGGTAGACGACGATGCCAGCGCATGGATCACTGCTAGTGTACAGCACTCGGTCGGAATGGAAGCGAGAAGCTGTTAGCCTCGGGTGTCGGGACAATCGCCAAGGGACGAACAAGGTGGCCACATCACCCGGCACCCGGGCATACGCACTCGTCAATCATCTTTGCCTCTTTGGCGTCCACATCATCAGTCCACGGAAGGTGCGGTAGTGATCAGCGAGATCAGGGTTTTTCCATTGCAATCTTTTTTTTAGAAACAGGAGGGGTTGTCCACTACTGATTGCAATCTGTACTGATATATATGACTGGTGTATTAAACTGACTCCATTAACCTTCCCCTTCCCTATGCGCAAACAACCGGTATAAGAGAAGGAGAGAGAAGAAGTTCATGTCGCAAACAAGTGAGACTTTCAGCGGTAGAGCGCATCCCCCACACATTCACACGCGGTAGTTGGCTCTCGCATGCAGGCAGAGAAACCGAGGGCGCCGCCTCCTCCATCTTCGCCAGAGAAATGAGGGCGCATGCTCCCTGGAGGCCGCCGCCTCCATCTTCGCGGCAGGACCAGGATGGGAGAAGGTGTTGTCGGCCGGCCGCAGAGCTCCATGATCTAGAGCTCCAGCAGGCAGTGGAGAAGGCCCATCTGCTGGTGGCCGGAGGCGGAGCGCGAGGGTTGTCGGGGTACTACCGCGGCAGAGGGAGCATGGGAGGAACGATGCCGCCGCCGCAGCTCCTGGCCAGAGGAGAGAGGAGCGTGGTGCGTCGGGAACCTCGACCTCCGTGTCGGCACAACACTGCGTGCAAGGGAGAAGGGGAACCTCAACCTCCGCACCGGCGCCGCGCCCGCCCCTCATCTCCAGGCGGCCCTGCACCGTCGCGGAGAGGAGCAACGGAGGGAGACGCGCCATCGCCGTCACCATCAGATCTCGTGCGGAGGAAGCTGTCGCGTGCTCCTGCTCCAGATCCAGAGCGAGGTAGGCCGCCTCAGCTGGAGAGGAAGATGCTCCTCCTCCTCCGCCGTCGCGGCTCTCCCCTACCACCCCACACGTGAATCAAGAGCCAGCGGCATTCCCTTTGGGCGGATTGAGCGATAGCGCGGTCGGATTCAAGCGCGGATTCCAGGGCTGCTCGAGGGAGGGCATCAAGGGAGAGGGAGAGAGTGGGGCCGGGAGCATCTGTTAATTTGCGGGGGGGGGGGGGGATGAAAATGCAGCTACCTCATAATGAAGATGTAGTTGAGGGAACCACTGGAGCTACTACAATATCCATTTTCCCCTCATTTTGTGCAACGCGGAGGGGATAGGGCATCTGATGGAGGAAGTCTTAGGCTCTCTCCAAATGAAGTACGAAAATAGAGAGGCGATCTCAACCTTCGACGCTAGCTCGCTCGCGCTCCAAAACATGCTCCCTCACAAAACGTTTGATTCTACTGTGCTGCCGATTTTTCCTGTAGCTATGAGCTTCAACTGCCTCTTACGCTGAAGAGGGCCTATATGCTGGTGGTGTACCGCTTAGGTATACTCGCCAGCGATCATCTACAGATGCCAAATCATCTCCATGTGTAACCATCTAGGCCCTTTCGCACCTTTGGTAAGGGTGTGTTTCGGTGATAAATGACAACCATATGCTTGTGACTAACCTTTGTTTTGCAGCGGATTCTAAATTGGGTTATTGTCATAAGTGTTGAGTGAAAAGAGGCCCCTCAATTTGAATTTATGGACAATCAATGGGTGAATACTACAAGGCTAAGGACTTTGCTAGTTCCAAGTGTCACAAGGTGATGAAGGACACTTGGATTGCTAGTTTGTAGTTTTCGACCGCACTATTAAGAGGGGTTCGTGCACTAGTAGCTTGATCATTCACTAAAAAGCCATGAAAATATGCACACTCAAGTTCCTAGAAGTAAGGTTGAAACAAAAAAGGTGTTAGAATTGGAAGAGTTGGAATTCAAATCATAGCGTCGGATGAACCGATGCCCTCAAAACTACACTCGCCGGCTGAGTTCTGTGGCCAAGGAATTCAAAACAGACCGTCGGATGAACCGACGGTATAGGAATCGGTTCATCCGACGCCTTAGGGTTTGGCAATAGTAAGGGTCAAGGCTCAGCACCTTCAGCACCGGACGATCTGATGCCTTGACCAACAGTTCATCTGATGGCTGCATTTAAAACATACAGAGACGCGCCAAAACTTCTGCTCAGCACTGGATGAACCGACGCCTGGAAGTCAATTCAACGGTTCATCCGAAGACTTTGTTCAAAACATACAGTACTGCCCCGAGTGGGTGCTCTTCAGCACCGGATGATCCGACGGGGCGTCGGTGTATAGCGTAGGTGCATTGTCTGGGTTTCTTGGTTCAACGGCTATATTGGAGTCTGTGAGTGACCGGATGATCCGACGCTTGTGTAGGGGGTTACCATCGGTTCATTCGAGAGTACTAATTTTTCAGGAAACCTTTTCCAACGGCTAGCCTCCCTTGCCAGGCCTATAAATATGACCCCCTGCCTCTCTTGAGCTGCCTTTGCTATTCTAAAGATCTATTGCGGCCAAGGAGAGAAGGAGAGTGTGTTCTTGCCATTTGGGATTCCCTTCCTCTTCATTGAGGAGTTCTTCTTAGTGATCAAGAGTGTTCAAGGTGCATAGATGGCTTAGCTGAGTGCTCAGGTCAAGTGGAAGTGTGCGGGCTTATTACTCTTGGAGTTTGACGACTCCTAGACGGTCTTGGTGCTTTGGGGGTTCTTGGTGAGCTCTTGGAGATTGTGGGAGCCTCAAGAAAAGCTTGGTGTACACGGTTCGAGACCCACCGTTCCGAAGATGGAGAACGGGTACTCTTAGTGAGCACTTGTGTCTTGGTGACTCAAGGGGGAGCCATACTCTAAGTGAGTGCTCCAACGTGGCTTAGGGGGGAGCGTCAACTTCTCGATACCACGGGAAAAAATCTGGTCGTCTCTTGTGTCTCTCTATCTACTTCTTGTATTTAAATTCAGCACCTAATTTCCGCACTTAAGTTTCCTTATCTTTGTTCATGGTTATTTGCTTGTGTGCTTCTTATCTTGCCTAGGTTGTTTCATATCTCCTAGTGTGATACTTGCTAAGGAAATTTTGTTAGTGTGCTGTAGTAGTAGAGAAAAACTCTTTTAGATGGGCAACACTAGCTGATAGGTTAAGGTCTCTTTGTCGTTTTAGAAATTGAAAAAGAAGTCCCATATTCAACCTCCCCTTCTATGGGCCATTGATCCTACAAGTGGTATCAGAGCTAGGCTCCCTTGTTGCTTGGCTTAACCGCCTAGGGAGATGGGGAAAGGTAGCGGCAATGGCCCTCCCAAGTTGGCGGGGAAACGATTTACCTTTTGGGCTCATAGAATGGCAAGCTACCTTCAAGCTCAACACCATGATGCATGGCGCACTACCATGTATCCGTTGCCTAGAGTTCCCACCGAGAGTGAGGCTAAGTGGAACGCGCGTGCTAGAAATCATATTTTTAAGGCGCTAGATGAGGAGTTGTTTGATCAGGTTTTTGCTTTGGAAACCGCACATGAAGTGTGGATGCAACTCAAAGGAATCCATGTGGGTAACAAAAAGATTCGTGAGGAGAAATATGAGTTGCTCAAGGTGGAACTCAATGAGTTCAAAATGAATGATGATGAGGGTGTAGAGCAAATGTATTCTAGGATGGGTGTGCTTATTCAAAGTATCAATGCTGTCGATGTTGCTAATCTTTCTGAGCAGGAAATCATCCGGAAAATCCTTCAAACGCTCCCCAAGCCAAGATACAACATCGTCAAGGCACTTCTCTTTGAGAAGGATTTCACCACCCTCACCATCACCGAGGTTGTGAACAAGATCCACTCCCACGAGATGTTCATGATGGAAGACATGGAATCATCTACCTCTCACTCAAGCGCCAAGAAAGATCTTGCACTCAAGGCTAGTGAGAAGATCAAGTCCAAGAAGATCAATGCAAAGCCTCCTTCTTCCTCAAGTGAGAGCGAAGACAAAAGTGAGTCAAGTGAAGCGGAAAGTGATGATGTAAAGCTTGCTCTCCTCATGAAGAGAACCACAAGAATGCTCTCCAAGATTGGCAAGAAGGGCTACAACTATGATCCCAAGAAGCAAAAGTTTCGGGCATCAAGAAGAAATGGTGAAGGAAGCAATATGAAGTGCTATAATTATGGAAGCTATGATCATCTATCATATGATTGCCCCAAGCCTGACAAGCGAGTATCAAGCTCAAGCAAGAAGAACGATGAGGATGAGAAGGATGCCAAGTACTGTAAGAAGATCTCATCTAAGAAGAAGACATCCAAGAAGCCCTACCACAAGAAGAAGGATGAACATCGTTCTCTCTTGGTCAATGAATGGGTAACCGGGGGTGAAACTTCAAGTGAATCAAGTGAAAGTGAAGAAAAAAAGAACAAGAAGATCGCCGGTATCGCTATCATGGACAATGAAGAGCCTCCACTCCCACCTCCACCGATGTGTTTCATGGCAAAGCACTCCGAGGTGAGCGATAGCGATAGTAGTGGTTCTTCTAGTAGTGATGATGATGATTTCTCACCACTTGCTCTTAAGGGTCTTCTTGATGAATATACTTCCATGATTAAGAAACAAAAGAGTAAGCTCAAAGTACTTGATGAGACCCATGAGAAACTTAAGCTATCATATGATGAGTTGCTTGTGAAGCACAATGACCTTAGCAAAGAACATGATGCTTTGGTAGTGTCCAACAAGTCACTTAGAGATGACCACAACAAGTTACTTGACAAGCACAATGAGCTAATCGTCAAGCATGACCACATAACCGTGCTTAACTAGTCTCTTTAGTCAAATCATATGAAGTTTAAGAAAGAACATGTGATCTTAGAGATGAAATATCAAGAACTTGAGCTTGCTAGTGAGGACATTGGCTCTAGTGGGCATGCAAATGCTAGAGAAGTCACTAAACCAATGCCTCTACCTCTTGTGATGATCTAATTGATGAACCTAAGGTATTGATTATGATGAAAATATTGCATCTTCCTCCAAGACTAACCATGCTAGGGTGAAAGCTCTTGAAGAAGAAGTGACAAGCCTAAGGTCTTGTGTGAAGACTTTAGCCAAGGGTGAGGAGTTACACAAGGAGATCCTCTACTACAATGCAAGAGATTATGGGACAAGGGGACTTGGTTCTTTCCATAATCCCATCAAGGAAACTCCTAGGTCAAAGGAGCTATATGGGTGTTTCATCAATGAAGTTGGGTCTTATTGTCAACATTGCAAGGTTACTGGTCATCACACAAGGGAGTTCCCAACACCTACTCGCCCTTTGCCCACCTTGCCTAACAATTACAAGTCCATGTACAATGATAACCATTTCTTGTTGATGAAGAAGAATAATGGCAATGTTGCGGTTAAGTTCATTGGTGCCAAACCAAAAGTCAAGCCAGCTAGAAGCTTATGGATCCTGAAAGCTCTTGTCACTCACATCAAGGGGCCCAAACTAGCTTGGGTTCCTAAATCTCAAGCCTAATTTCTTGTGTGTAGGTGAACTACAAGGCGTGAGGGACTCATTGGATACTTGATAGTGGTTGTATTCAACACATGACCGGCCAAGTAAAAATGTTCACCTCTCTAGTGGATGATGCGGGAGATCATGAACAAGTGTCATTTGGTGATAATTCTAAAGGAAGGATCTCTGGATTGGGTGAAATCTCTCTAACTAATGATCTATCCCTCTCCAATGTTCTCTTTGTGGATTCTTGTAGTTATAACTTGCTTTCTATTGCACAACTTTGTGACCTTGGTCTTTCATGCACATTTGATGATGAAGGGGTCACAATTACTAACAAGAAAACTAATGAAGTTGTTTTCAAGGGATTCCGCTATGGCAATCTTTATCTTGTAGACTTTGCATCCCATGAAGCAAACTTGACTACTTGCCTCATCTCTAAGACATCCAAGGGTTGGCTATGGCATCGACGCATTGCTCATATAGGCATGAGCCAACTCAAGAAAGCTTTCAAGAAGGGTATGATACTTGGTGTGAAGGATGTTACATTTGAGAAGGACAAGTTATGTAGTGCATGTCAAGCCAGCAAGCAAGTTGCAAGTCATCATCCTATGAAGGCTTATGTATCTACCACAAGACCATTGGAGCTCATACACATGGACCTCTTCGGACCTACTACATACAAGAGTCTTGGTGGTAATCTTTATTGTCTTGTCATTGTTGATGATTACTCACGCTATACTTGGACATTCTTTTTGGAGGACAAGGGAAAGACATTTTACATCTTCAAGAAATTTGCTACTAGGGCCCAAAATGAGTTTGGGTCATCCATGGTGAAGATTAGGAGTGATAATGGATCGGAATTCCGCAACACAAGAGTGGAAGAGTATTGTGATTGTGAAGGCATCAAGCATGAGTTCTCTTTAACCTATACACCACAACAAAATGGTGTGGTAGAGAGAAAGAACAAGACACTCATCACTCTTGCGAGAGCTATGTTGGATGACTATGGGGTTTCACAAAGATTTTGGGCGGAAGCTATCAACACGACATGCCATGCTTCAAATAGAGTGTATCTCCACCGATTATTGATGAAGACACCATATGATCTACTCATTGGAAGAAAGCCCAACATTTCCTACTTCCGGGTGTTTGGTTGACGAAGCACCTAGGGAAGTTTGAGAGTAGAGTAGATGAGGGCATGCTTGTTGGTTATGCATCTAACTCCAAGGCATATAGAGTATTCAATAACTCTACACGAGTGACTGAAGAAACATGTGACGTGGAGTTTGATGAATCTAATGGCTCCCAAGGAGATGGTTTTTGTTGTGATGATGTAGGAAAAGAACCTCTTCGAGAAGCAATGAAGAAGATGGCCAATGGTGACATCAAGCCAAAGGAGGATGATGACTCTCATTCCATCCATGAAGACTCCTCCTCCGATGATGAGGACAATGATGGTCAACCAAGGCATCTAACATCATCTCCCACAAGACAAGATAGTCCTTCTTCCTCACAAGAACCACCTCCTATATCACAAGACACTCAAGATCAAGTAGAGGAAGTGGAGGAAGTTCAATCTCAAGATGATCCAACCTCTACAACATTTGGAAGGCATACAAGGACTTCAACAAACCATCCAATTGTTCTTGTATTGGGTGATCCCAAAGGGGGTACAAGGACTCGCCGCAAGCAATATGCATCATTTTGTAAACATCATGCTTTTGTCTCTTTTGTAGAACCCACTACTATAGATGAAGCTCTTGGGGAACCGGATTGGATCTTGGCTATGCAAGATGAGCTCAACAACTTCACAAGAAATCAAGTATGGGAGTTGGTAGAGCGCCCAAGAACAAGAACGTGATTGGCACTAAGTGGGTCTACCGGAACAAGCAAGATGAACATGACATTGTGGTGAAAAACAAGGCAAGACTTGTCGCCAAAGGGTACTCTCAAGTAGAAGGCTTGGACTATGGAGAGACCTTCACTCCGGTGGCACGTCTTGAAGCTATCCATATCCTCCTTGCATATGCATCTAGTCATAAAATGAAATTATTTCAAATGGATGTTAAGAGTGCTTTCTTGAATGGCTTCATCAATGAAGAAGTCTATGTGGAGCAACCTTTTTGAGAATGCTATATATCCTAACCATGTCTATAGGTTGCACAAGGCCTTGTATGGACTCAAGCAAGCTCCTAGGGCATGATATGAGAGGCTCCGAGATTTTCTCATTGAAGCGGGATTCAAGATTGGTAGAGTGGACAACACGCTATTCACAAAGATAATCAACAATGAGCTTTTCATTTGTCAAATTTATGTTGATGATATTATCTTTGGCTCTACTAATCTCAAAGTGTGCAAAGATTTTAGTGAACTCATGACTAGGGAATTCGAGATGTCAATGATCGGAGAGCTCAACTTCTTCCTTGGGTTTCAAATCAAGCAATTGAAGGAAGGGACTTTCATTCATCAAGAAAAGTACACTAATGATATTCTTAAGAAGTTCAAGATGGATGATTGTAAGCCGATCAAGACTCCAATGCCTACCAATGGGCATCTCGACCTAGATGAGGGAGGTAAAACCGGTTGACCAAAAGCTTTACCGCTCTATGATCGGTTCTCTTCTTTATCTTACCGCATCTAGGCCCGATATCATGTTTAGTGTTTGCATGTGTGCTCGGTTTCAAGCCAACCCTAAAGAATCTCACCTAAGTGCTTTGAAAAGGATCCTTAGATACTTAAAATACACACCTAGCATTGGCTTGTGGTACCCCCATGGTGCTTGTTTGAGATCTTGGGTTATTCGGATTCGGACTTTGCCGGATGTCGAGTAGACCATAAGAGTACTTCGGGTGGGTGCCATTTGCTAGGTCGCTCTTTGGTTGCTTGGTCCTCTAAGAAGCAAAACTCCGTGGCCTTATCCACCGCGGAGGCGGAATACATTTCCGCGGGGGCTTGTTGTGCACGAATCCTCTATATGAAGCAAAGCCTCTTGGATTATGGTGTGGTTCTAGATAGGGTTCCCCTCCTTTGTGACAATGAAAGTGCTGTAAAAATTGCTAACAACCTGGTTCAACATTCACGCACCAAGCACATTGAGATCCGTCATCACTTCTTGCGAGACCATGTTGCTAAAGGGGACATTGTCCTTTGTGGTGTTCATTCAGAGGAGCAATTGGCGGATATATTCACCAAGCCTCTTGATGAAAACACCTTTTGTAGGCTTCGAAGTGAATTAAATGTGCTTGATGCGTCCAACATCATGTAATGTCTGTCATATAGTTTGCATTTGCATATGTACATGATTAGGGGCTTGTCTAACCTTGATGAGATAGTGGTGAGTATGGGTCATGCTTAAGCTGGTGGTTCTCTTGTTTCGCTCAAGGCATGTTGAAAGGCTCACCATGAATAAGATTATCAAGGGTTCAAACTTGGCAAGATAGTTTACTTTTTCGCTTTGCACTTATGCTTGTCATGTAGGATGCATTCATGTTTAATTTCATGCATTTGTTCTTGCATAGCATTGCGTGAGAGAAGTCACAAAGGAAACTCACACTATGAGAAAGTTGCTTAGCGTTCAATGCAAATCAACAACTCTTAAGGTGTGATGAGACAAATGAGTGTGCTTAATGCCTATTGAGTTAAGTCCTAACGGGCTTATGGTGTCAATCTCTAAGTTAAAAGGCAATTAACTCATACATTCCCTTTTTGGAGTTCCCTCCCTCCTTTGGTTCTTATTTTGCCTATTTTATCTATGGTTTATCCCTTTTTAGGGAGCTATTTATGCATCTATAAGTATTTTACAAAGGAGTGTTTGAAGGCTGAGGTTGTCACTCAGGATTGATCCAAGAATGTGCTTGTGTTGGCTTGTGTGTGACATTCGACGGATCAAAAAAGAGAAGTAGTTCAACAAAATCGAATTGTCACCGTCAGATGAACCGCTGCCTAGTAGGTTTCCAGCGTCGGTTCATCCGGTGAAGGGGTTTGTGCACTCAGTTCTTCTCTGTTAGAAAATTTCCTACCGTCGAATGAACCGACGCCTACGCGATTTTCACTAGCGGTTCATCTGGTGCTGAAGGAATTTTCAAATTTTCACAGACCCGCGCGTAACTGCTCCGACGCATCTATTTTGCAGACCGTCAGATCATCCGATGGTTGGTTTCTCCCAGGAGCAGATTTGATCCGGCGGTTCGACCGGCGCTATTAATTTTCTACCGTCGGTTCATCCAACGCTACTCTGAAGCGTGGGTCCCGTCTATCATAGCGGTTGGCGGCCGTCTTCACCTCTCTAACCCTAATCTTATCGAGCCACCGCCGCTCGTGCCGTTTCGCCCGTACGCCACCGTCCGGCTCAACTCCGGCCATCCACTCGCGTACGTGTGACTTCCGTGCCCTCCGCCGGCCCTCCGTCTCCGCCGCCGGTCGCCCGCGTCGCCCCTCCGGTCAAAATTTGCGCACGCGCCGTAGCCGACCCGCGGGCTGGGGTTTCCGCCGCCGACCAATTCCCGGCCAGGCGACGCCGCGGCGGCTCGCCGGCGTGTTTCTAGGGGTGCGCAAGAGGTCTCGTGTCCACCACCGCCACTTCTCGTGCCGGTTTCCGCGCAGTGATGAGACATCTCACTAACCCCCCCTCTCTTCGCTACTGTTTGACCTCTGTTAGGGTTAAATTAGTGAGATTCGTGCTATGTGTTGCCCTGTGATCATTAGTAGTCCTTCATTTTCCTATCTTCTACTCTTGATCATAGAGAGTTGCTCACATTTTCTTGCAAACATAGCATCATACCTATATCTTGTGCTTCATGGTCACTATTCTTGTTTTTTGTAAGAAGTAGCATGTTCTTCACTTTAAATCCCACACACCTTTGCACATCTTGTTCATCTAAGGACCATCCTAGCATTTTCTTTCTCAATCTGTGGCAGTAACTCTCCTAGAATTTTCATAATTAGGCTCATGATCTACTCTTTTGCTATGCTTAAGGACTCTTCCCTTAGTTACATATCTTGTTTCTCGTATCTTTCCATTCTATAATCTTCTACCTTTCCTTAACAGATGGCAGGCGACAAGAGGAAGGGTAAGGCGGTTGCCGAGCCGAAGAAGAAGAAGACACGTCAGGAGAAGGAGTGGGACCGTGTACTCTCAGTGCCAGACACACAGGGTCAGCCACAGAGGGGCATTCGTATTGGAGAGAGTGCACAGAGTCAGGGGGAGCAGCCCGGGGTAGCGGCGAGCAATAGATACGACGGTTGGCGGGGGTCGGCGGGCGGGCGGGCGAGACAGAGTCACCTCCTTCACTTGCCAGGTCCGGTCCTCGGACTCGTGGAGGACACACCCAGCCACAGCCTACTCCGCGACAGAGGAGAGCTGCAGTTGAGGAGCTTGTTGAGCGAGAGCAGCAGGCACACGACCCACAGATTCCTAGAGGTCCATGGGTAGAGGCTTTCGGCGTATACCTCCGTGATCTGCGACATTTGCCTGGGCCGGAGATTCGGCGCTTGAGGAGTGTGCTGGAGGAGTAGTGGTTCTCGCGTGGGTGTGAGGACTGTGACCCTAGGTTCTGGACCATACTGCAGGAGAGCTTTTACGCTTCCTACGTTCACAGGGGTTCACAGCTGAGTCAGCACATGATGCTACAGTTCACAACACTCGGAGCAGCTGCAGCTGGAAAGGCCATCTTGCCATTCTTTGACTACCAGAGGGGCTTGGTAGACTTGGTGACCAGGAGGTCACGTTACGTCCCCAACTGGGTACGAGTGTTCTATGCCACTATGTACGTCGAGGCTGACCGACTCTCTCTCAGGTTCATGTTTATGGGTCAGCAACAGAGGCTCACCAGAGAGGGGGTAGCAGAGTTGCTTCGGGTTGACCTCCACGATGACTCGATTCACTACCTGGCCTACCCTGACTCGAGCCTCCACGTCGTGCTCACTCTCCTGTGCTACCCTCAGACGAGGAGATCAGCTTTCTGTTCCTCCAGCAGTTCCTCCCCGGTACTCCCAGGACACCGGACTGTCTGATCCGTGAGGCGTACGTTGTTCATTACGCGCTCCGGAGGTCCGTTCTCTACAGGATGGGGAACGCTGAGTCGTTGACAGGGGTGCAGCAGTGGTTACTGATGTACGTGATGGCGAAGCGCCCCTTCGATATAGTTGATATCATGATCAGTGAGATCGAGGTTGCTATTATGGATGGGATGGGGATGACACGTCAGCAACCGTTTGTTCACTGGATCAGCTGAATGTTGTCCCTACTCGAGGCTCAGAGGTACGTAGGGATGCTTGAGCAGTCTAAGTTTGTGTTCCCTACCTACCGGCCTCCGATGCCAGGTGAAAGGAGGCGAGGCTCGAGAGGCTTGAGGAGAGTAGAGGAAACCCTCCAGGCACGAGCAGCAACTGAGGCTGGGATGGATGAGGCAGCCCGACAGGACGCTACACTTGCAGCAGCTGAGGCACCTCTCCCATAGTACTTTGCCACAGACGGCGAGTCTTCCAGCGACGACGAGGACTTTCACTAGCTCCTAAGCCAGTGTTCCGAGTTCGTCGTACTCACGACGACGAGGCAGGTGGTTCCTCGTTGCCAAGTCAGAGAGAGGCTGAGTCATCGCTTCCTCCTTATATTACCTCAGCTCAGGTGACCCAGCCAGGCCAGCTCACTTCACTGATACAAACTCTGGCAGCTCAGACTCAGGCCACCCTCCAGGTGCGGCGCGGCGAGATGCGGTGCTCGGTTTCGGCGGCACCGGGGAGGCACATCACGTGATCCTTGAGGGGATCCGAATCATCAAGAGGCACAGAGGCAGCAGATGCTCCAGCACCAGATGATGAATACACAGATGTTCACATTCATGTCTGGGTGCCTTGGTCAGCTTTTTCAACAGTCGGGGATGCAGCTTCTTCAGTTTCCTATCGCTCAATAGCTCCAGACGGACCCGACTGCACCTCTACCTCCCGACGGTGGGTTCGTGAACATCCCTCTCGCGTCCTTTCCACACTCACCTCTCCTTCATACAAGGATGTTCGTGGTACCTCAGACGACGACACCTCAGGCAGTGGCCTCTACCACCTTCCTTGACCAGCTTCAGATGGCCACTCCGACATCGTCACAGTTGCCGTCTCCACTCACCACAGGAGCACTTGTGTTTGAGACGCCAGCTCGTACATCAGTACCCAGTCCGCGGGTGTCTTCACCTCTTCCGATCTTCACCACACCACGGACAGAGGGTTTGGGTCAGGAGGATCACTACCTTCGTGTTATCTCCGAGCAGATCTCTTCAGCGATCGCCTCCGACCCAGAGGTTACAGGTCCCGAGGCCACTCAGGCTCCGACTTGAGGTGCCGGGACGACTACAGCTCCACCTCTTCCACCTCATGGTGCCTCCTCTCCGACTTGGTCCGCTCTCGGTGACGACTCTGACGATGACGCCGCCTCCAGCTTTTCCGTTCGACCCTTGAGGACCGTCTCTACCTCGCCGCCAGATCCTTCCTCTCCGCCTCAGGCTTAGTTTGCTTGTTGGTGCTTGTTGCCAAAGACATGTATTTGGATCTTGTGCTTGTCGTTGGTTTACATGTCTACTCATGATTGTGGTGCTCGTTTACCTTAATGCATGTGTGTTTATAGCTTATCTTGTTTCATGCATTAGAAGTAGAGTTTATATGCATTTAAATTCAAATTTTTGTATATCTCTACTCGTGTTGTCATCTATCACCAAAAAGGGGGAGATTGTAACCATCTAGGCCCTTTCACACCTTTGGTAAGGGTGTGTTTCGATGATAAATGACAACCATATGCTTGTGACTAACCTTTGTTTTGCAGCAGATTCTAAATTGGGTTATTGTCATAAGTGTTGAATGAAAAGAGGCCCCTCAATTTGAATTTATAGACAATCAATGGGTGAATACTACAAGGCTAAGGACTTTGATAGTTCCAAGTGTCACAAGGTGATGAAGGACAATTGAATTGCTAGTTTGTATTGTTCGACCGTACTATTAAGAGGGGTTCATGCACTAGCAGCTTGACCATGCACTAAAAAGCCATGAAAATATGCACACTCAAGTTCCTTGGTTGTTATCAAGCTCAGAGAGTTCATAGAAGCAAGGTTGAAGCAAAAGAATCGATGGAAAACTCAAAAGCGTTTGAATTGGACGAGTTGGAATTCAAATCATAGCGTCGGATGAACCGACGCCCTCAAAACTACACTCGTCGGATGAGTTCTGTGGCCAAGGGATTCAAAACAGACCGTCTGATGAACCGACGGTATAGGCATCGGTTAATCCGACGCCTTAGGGTTTGGCAACAGTAAGGGTCAAGGCTCAGCACCTTCAGCACCAGATGATCCGATACCTTGACCAACGGTTCATTCGACGGCTGCATTTAAAACATACAGAGACGCGCCAAAACTTCTGCTTCAGCACCGGATGAACCGACGCCTGGAAGTCAATTCAGCAGTTCATCCGACGGCTTTGTTCAAAACATACAGTACTGCCCCGAGTGGGTGCTCTTCAGCACCGGATGATCCGACGAGGCGTCGGTGTATAGCGTAGGTGCATTGTCTGGGTTTCTTGGTTCAACGGCTATATTGGAGTCTGTGAGTGACTGGATGATCCGACGCTTGTGCAGGGGGTTACCATCGGTTCATCTGACGGTACTAATTTTTCAAAAAACCTTTTCCAATGGCTAGCCTCCTTTGCTAGGCCTATAAATATGACCCCCTGCCTCTCTTGAGCTGCCTTTGCTATTCTGAAGATCTATTGCAGCCAAGGAGAGGAGAGTGTGTTCTTGTCATTTGGGATTCTCTTCCTCTTCATTGAGGAGTTCTTCTTAGTGATCAAGAGTGTTCAAGGTGCATACATGGCTTAGCTGAGTGCTCAGGTCAAGTGGAAGTGTGCGGGCTTGTTACTCTTGGAGTTTGACAGCTCCTAGACGGTCTTGGTGCTTTGGGGGTTCTTGGTGAGCTCTTGGAGATTGCGGGAGCCTCAAGAAAAACTTGGTGTACACGGTTCGGGACCCACCGTTCCGAAGATGGAGAACGGGTACTCTTAGTGAGCACTTGTGTCTTGGTGACTCAAGGGGGAGCCATACTCTAAGTGAGTGCTCCAACGTGGATTAGGGGGAAGCGTCAACTTCTCGATACCACGGGAAAAAAATCTGGTCGTCTCTTGTGTCTCTCTATCTACTTCTTGCATTTAAATTCAGCACCTAATTTCCGCAAAGTTTCCTTGTCTTTGTTCTTGGCTATTTGTTTGTGTGCTTCTTATCTTACCTAGGTTGTTTCATATCTTCTAGTGTGATACTTGCTAAGGAAACTTTTGGTGCTGTAGTAGTAGAGAAAAACTCTTTTGTCGTTTTAGAAATTGAAAAAGAAGTCCCATATTCAAACCCCTTCTATGGGCCATTGATCAGACACCATATTAAGTGACTACGTGATGTGTCTATCCTCATCCGCATTGTTGATGTCGGATGTCGTCGCTCGCCTTCCATGGCTTCCATTATTGGACATTTGGACTACTCCATGGTGGAGGTGGTGAAGTAGCACGAACTGTTCAGGTTAAATCATTGCTGCCCGCGTGCGACGCGTGCCGAATGGTTTGCTTGTTATGGTTTCAAGGTTATGTTCCTGAATTAGAACGTCCTGATGGCGACCTCAAGGTAGATATTTGTCGATATTTCTACTGAAGTTCGAGCAGAGATCTTGCAGGAACAATGGCCAGGGCGGCAGCCGGCAGGGCCGGTAGTCTAGTACAATCAACTAATCGTCCCCTAAGTACATGGATGTGCGTACAGCGGTAGAGCGCGTCTACTACCTCTGCTCTATTTTATAAAAATATTCATGAGAATAGCCAAATAACACATGACACGCCTGATAATTATTTCAGACCATATCTGTTACATGATCAGAGTGACATGATGACTCCACAACAGTACAAGGTACTATTTAAAAAAACACCCACAAGGTAGTAGCAAATTCAGCTGACCTTAGTTCTATAGTAGCTAAGGCTCTTAGAGGTAATCTAGCGTATAGAGAGACCTCCTTATTCATAGCACAAACATTCTTTCTTGGCGAAATATAAAAAGCAGTGTGTGTAGCACGAACGTAGTTAACGACGTTGTGCTCGATCATCAGGGTGCCAGCAGAAAACTAGACTCAAGCGCTGACGGCGTCGAGACAGACCCACTGGCCGATGAAGAGGCTGCGGCAGTTGATGTTGGGGTTGAAGCTGCGGAACTTCTTCAGGCTCAGCCCGGTAGCCTCCGCCACGGCGAAGCACGTCTCGCGCTCCTTCACCCCGTACGCCTTGTTGCAGGTCAGCACCGGCACCGCCGGGGTGCGTCCGTCAGGGTCACGGTGACGAGTAGGAACGCGATCATCACGAGAGCGGCGGTGGTGCCATGGCTCGCCATTGCAAGGATTTCTCCGACCTCTCGTGGATAAGGAAGCTAGATGTGCGTGTAAGCTTGACGTCTGCTTTGCTGCTGCGAGCTGATGAGTAGTGGCGGCTTGGCTACGTTGTCGTATGCCTTTTTATAGAGCGTAGCGAGTGCAAAAGCCAAAAGGTGATTAGATGTTGGTGACAACATAATCCCGTACATATCGGAAATGACGCTCCGGTCAACTATACTATACTGGGGTGATACGATTTACGGGCATGTCGTTATTACCCATGTTTGTGTGCGGTGGCCATTCTTTTCTTAGGTGAAATGAATTGAAGATTCTGGTTCTTCAAAACAAAATTTGAAGTTGCTCCGGGGCTGCTTTGGGAAACCTTACGGAAGTTCACGGCCATGTGCACAGAGCAATAGGAAAAAGTTGTTACAAATCCTATGAAAGTATTAAATGTATAATTTATACTGTGTAATAACTTTGAATGTGTAACTAAATTGACAGATACAACATTTTACAAATTGCCATCAGTACGGAACTCACAACATCATTGATTTCATCGCCTAAGTAGGCCTAGAGGCCGGAACAATGATGCTAAGCCTTCAATTGTCCAAGGCCGTAACAATGATGCTAAGCCTTCAATTGTCCATGCATATTAACAAGACGATTCTGACTGTTGAGAGACAAAACTTGGAATGAAATGAGAAGTGAGGGAAAATGAATTGATTGATTGATAAGGGGGTGGACCCTTGAATATATACACAGTGAAAGGTTGTGTAGGCACCCCTTCGGGAGTGTCGCACCCCTTCGGGATGACCCTTCGACAAGTGGTTGTAACTTCTAATTGCATCACTAATGATTCCCCTAATTACATAGTTATGCTAATTGATCACTAATCAATATTTCATAACACTCCCCCTTGATCAATTGCTTCTTGGGATCTTGATGTAATTCTTCTTCAATCATTTGTAGATATTTTCTTGTAAAACTCCTCCAAAAACCATATGGGAAAAATCTTGAGGAGAAACCAATCTGTCTGTATATGCCGTTAAAACTCCTTTAAAACCCAGTGGGAAAATATAAGGAGAAAATGATATGGCATTATAGAATATTGTCATTGATGACTTATATGAGAAACCTTGAAAAGGAAAAACTCATAAATAAGTTTAGAGATTAATAATGTTATGATCTGAGGATCATGTTTGAATAACCTTCTCTAAAACCCAATGGGAAAAATATGAGAAGGGATTCTATATCTTCTCAAAAACTCATGTAGAGAAAACGGAAGATATGACATAGAATATGTCTTGAATACCACCCTTAAAACCTTTGTGTGGAAAATTCGGTGATATGTGATATGTTCTTTTATTGATATTGCCTCATTAAAACCTTTTATGAGAAACCTTGTAGGGAAAACTCATATAGGGAAAAGAGTACAATATTCATAATCAGATGATTATGTGTAGGTTATATCAAAAGAATGTCTCCCCCTGATTCTTGCAAATCTTTGAGTTGTCTCATACCTTTCTTTTGTAATTGACGAGGATATCTCCTCTTGAAACCTTGCAAAATTTAAGTTGTCACTCACCACTTACCATGAATACCATTCTACGATGTAGTGGTGGATAAGCATTAGTGAGTGCCTTTTGCAATATTTATTCTATCATTTTGTAAAAATGATGATAAACATTTTTATCAATACAAGATGCATTATCATTTATGGATAATGCTAATGATTACATTTTATCATCCATTAAAGTCAAGCATATGAATATGATGCTTCAGAATTATATGTAAAAGTTTATGTTGTGGTGTCCATTATGATGACTACCATGAAACTTTATTATTTGTATCAGTCTATGATCTGGCAATATACATGGGGATCAGTTAGCCAGCATCTTGATATCCTATTGGTCAAATCTTGAAATATTAATCAAGACTTTTAGTACCATTTGATATCTATGGATATCATTTTTCACTCCCACCATCATGGTGTTGTTGGAGTTGAATTATAGCAAGGTATCTACAACTGCAATATTAAGCATGTTGTAATTTGCATGATACACAAGAACTTTCTTGGTACTAACATTTATCATCCCAGGGTCTAAATGGATATTGATCCATCTTTAGGGATTGAATGACCATGAGTTTTTATGGATATGTTTGTCCAATAATAAATTTTTGAATATGCTATCAATGGAATATTGATAAACTGATATATATTTGCACAAGTTGTAAACTTGATCATATTTTGGTTTTACCAAAATTTCCATCTCAAATTCCGTCATAAAACGGTTGCTTTTTTGATAATGTGTTTTAAAGATGATGATGGAAAATCCAAGTTGGATTTGTTTATTAACACGCATTCAACCATAGTGATTGGAGTAATCCTTCTATGGGAGATACTCGCTTAGTCAGTTGTGTCGGGGACAGCCCTAGGGGTCCCCTTTAACAACGGGGAAATCCCCACTTAAAACCCGCAACAAAGCCAAACACACTTTGCCTAACCATGCAGTATACGGCCCATGCCGCAGGGACCTCAGCGGCCCACCGAGGCGGCCCTCTTGAAGATCCCCTCGAGCAGGCTTCGCCTCGCTCGAGGATGGCGCCTCCCTCGAGCGGGCTTCGTCCCGTTCGAGGGGGTGCGCTTCCCTCGAGCGGGCTCCGCCTCGCTCGAGGGCCCACTCCCCCTCGAGCAGGCTCCGCCTCGCTCGAGGGTCCGTACCGCCCTCGACCGGGGTCCGCCTCGCTCGAGGGCGCCCGCACGCGTGCGCCCGCCCCCGTACGCGGGCATTTAACGCCCGACACCGGCGGGACGGCGCCATCATGCGCCCGGGCTCGCGCCCCGGTCGCCGCACCAACTCCCCGGAGGGAGCCCATCCCCATCACCGTGGGGAGGGATCGTGCGGCGGGACCGGTGCCGTCCCGTGACGCCGTGCACTCGCTCCAAGACGGCCGACGCGCCGAGCCCTCGAAGGGGGGCCGGCTGCACCCTCGATTTGCTTTCTTGTGACCCCGCAGGGTTAGGTGGAGGCGCTAGGCCGGTGGGAGCGCCATCCCCGCCACCGTTACGGTATGGCCGCCGTCCCCGCGCGTGCGGGCGCATGCCAGGCGCTGTAGCAACGACTCCAGCACTGTGGAACGTATTGGAACGGGACACCGTTTTACCTACTCCTGTACTCCGTACGGGCCAACGTCAGCAGCTCCCTCGAGCCTATCATAAGACATCACCACCATCCGCCGCCCTTCTACCCTCGAACCGCCACTGTTCGGGTACAAGATAGGCCATGATGGCCGCATCGCCGCAAGGATCGTCCGACGGCCGCCCACTCTACGAAGCATAGCACGCCACGCCCCTTCACGTAGCTACATAGCGCGGCGCGCATGTGATTCGCTCCCTCCTAGATCTATAAAAGGGGTACGAACCCTCCCCCGCCGGGAGACAGACACAACACAACAGGAGACGGGCTGCGCCACACACCTGCTCTCCAATCCTCCCACAACATCTTCAGTCACTACGTCAGGGACTTGGAAGCCAGGCTTCCTCTCCCGCCTTGCTTGTAGCAGCCCCACTACAGGCACCCCCGGTGCTGAGCAATATAGTGCTTGAGCACACCACTGCTGGACGTACGGCTCCCTCGGCCGGAACCAGGATAAATCCCGTGTCCCTTATTGCTTAGCATCGACCATTGAGGGATAGACCTCGGCGCTTTCTACTGGTTAGTGTCGGGACCATATTCCGCACCGACAGTTGGCGCCCACCGTGGGGCAATCTGAGCGCCTAAGGTCATTCCACCAACTCCCTCCATGGTGATCCGCACTGAGTACCGTGGTACACGCTACTGCATGGGCAGCTTGGACCCCCTCCCCGCCGGGTTCGAAATCCGGTTCGGGGGCCTGAACTTTCAGGCCACGGGGAACGGCTACCTCATGCGCCTCACCAACCGTGAGGAGCTCCGCGCGCGGCGCCAGGCCGGGTCCGCTCCGGTCCCCGGCCGCACGCACCACCACGGCGCGCGACGCCCGCAGCATGGATGCCGCGGGCCCGTCGACGCCACGACGCCGCCGCCGCTGCGGGCGGCGTTCGCGCCGTGGCGCGGTCCGAGCGGCGGCGAGGTCGAGCGCGCCGCCTCTCAGCGCGGCGCGCCCGCCGTCACGATGACCACCATCCCAGTGGGACAGCGCACGGTCTCCGGACCGCGCATCCCCATTGGGCTGCGTGGCGCCACGTCGGCCTACAACGCCAACGTCAACACCACGATGCGCAGGGTTCCGCCTGGCCGTCACGTCTTCGTCGCCAGGGATCCCGGCGCCTCAGCGGGTGACGAGTCGTCCCTGGGTTCCCTCGACGCGTTGCCGCCCGCCAACCGCCACGGGTACGCGGAGTGGGACTTCTCCGGCGTGCCGGACCCAGTCATGTTCCGGCGTTTCCTCGACGCTACGGACTACTGGTTCGGCTGCTCCGACGACTCCAGCACCGGGAGTTACGATCCCGCGCGGGAGTGCTACGCCGTCATCACCAACGACCCAGCCAATGCCGCCGGTGCGGTGGGCGCTGGAGACGGGGAGGTCACGCCTGCCCCAGGGATCGCCACGCGCCTGGCCGCGGGGCCAAGCGCTCCCCGCCGGAGCCGACGCCGACGCGCGGTGGCCCAAGCCTCGCGAGCTCGAGGCCAAGCCGGCGGAGGAATACCGGACGGTGCGGGCGCTCCGTGCCTCAATAGCGGGGGAAGCCTCCGCGCGCGGCGAACGAGCGCGGGAGGCCGGGCAAACAGGTCCGTGACCGCATCAACGGGGGCCGACCCCAACGTCGACAACGCGGACGCACCCCCGCGGGCGAGCCAAAAGCTCATTGCCACCGCGACGCCGCCGCGGGCCATGCCGCACCCTCGACCCCCGAGGCGCGAGACCCCGCACCGCGAGGTGCAAACTCTCATCGAGCAAGCGGCCGTCCGGCGGGCCGAGAGCTCGGCATCACGCATCCGCCAACGGGGGGGATGCGCGGACGACGGAGCCGCACCGGGGGCGAACCCTCGGTCCACGCGGGAGGGGCGGCGGGGCGACACGCCAACCCGGGACGCACGCCGGCCAAGGAGCGGCTCCTTGACGCATGCGGGGCGCTCGATGGCGACGCCCGCAACGTCATCAACACCGGGCGCACGAGCGAGGGCGGACGCGCGAGCGGCGGTGGGCTACCACCCTCGACGGGCGGACGCTACGACGGCGGCGAGGACCGCTCCCCGACGCCGGGCCCCCGGGGACCCGTGTGTTCAGCCGAGAGATCCGCGCGGCGGCGTTCCCCCAACGCTTCCGCCAACCCTCGACCATCGTCAAGTACAACGGGGAGACGGACCCCCGCGTGTGGCTCAACGACTACCGCTTGGCTTGCCAGCTGGGCGGGGCCACCGGCCGACGAGGTCATCATCCGCAACTTGCCCCCGCACCTCGGCGATGCGGCCGGACATGGCTCGAGCACTTGCCCGCCACCCAAATCCACAATTGGGATGATGCGGTCCGCACGTTCGTGGGTAACTTCCGGGGAACGTACGTGCGCCCCGGAAATTCATGGGACTCGCGCTCCTCGCACACGAAGCCCGGCGAGTCGCCGCGGGACTTCATACGGCGCTTCTCCAAGCGGCCGCACGGAGCTCCCCGCCGTGGCGCGACCCGAGATCGTGCACGCCTTCCTCGAGGGCACCACATGCGGGACCTCGTGCGGGAGCCCGGGACGCGGCCCGCCCGCGGACTCCAACGAGTCGTTCGACATCGCCACCGCCTTCGCCTGCGGAGAAGAGGCCGTGGGGGCGATCTTTGACGGCAAGAAGGGCAAGCGCTCGGAGGACGCGCCCGCGGAGGGCGGAAAGTCCAAGGAGCCCCATCGCAACGACAAGCGGGGCAAGAAGGGAAAGAAGCCGCGCCGCGAGGCGCGCGGGCGGGGCGCGACGGCGGTAATGCCGAGGCCCTTACTGTTGACCCGGCTCGACGGGGCCCTCGACCGCCCCTCGAGGCCCGGGGGTGTTTGATGACATGCTAAAAAAGCCATGTCCTTACCACAAGACCCCAGTGAACCACACCCTTGAGCAGTGCGATATGCTCAAGAAGTTCTATGGCCACGCCGCCGCGAAGGAGGCAGAGGCCAAGAAAGACGGAGGCGATGGCGACGCGGGCGGCTTCCCCCGCCGTGGAAAACGTGTTCCTCATCTTTGGGGGGCCAACCGTCGACATGTCGACCCGCCGCCGCAAGAAGGAGCGGCACGAGGTCCTCGCCGCGGAGAGGGCGCCTCCATCCTTCCTCAATTGGTCGGAGGACGCCATCACCTTCACCGGGAGGACCACCCGAACCGCGTCCCCAACCCGGCCGCACCCGCCGGTGGTCGACCCCATCATCGGGAACGCGCGGTTCTCGAAGGTCCCGATGGACGGAGGCAGCAACCTCAACATCCTCTACGCGCATACGCCGCGCTTGATGGGGATCGGGTTGGACCGGTGCGGCCCGGCACGAAGCCGTTCCACGCGCATCGCGCTCGGCAAGCGTGTCCGGCCCCTCGGGCGAATCGACACGCCGCCTTGGTTTGGCACAGCGAAAGATTTCCGCAAGGAGATCCTCACCTTCGAGGTGGTGGGGTTCAAAGGGGCCTACCATGCTATACTTGGGCGACCCTGTTACGCCAAATTCATGGCGGTCCCCAACTATACCTACCTAAAGATGAAGATGCCAGGACCAAACGGCGTCATCACTGTGGGCTCGTCCATCGAGCACGCATTCGACTGCGACGTCGAGTGCGTGGAGCACGCAGAGGCACTAGCGCTGGATGAAGCGCTGGTGACCACTTTAGAGAAGATGGTCAACGAAGACCTCGACTCCGCCGCCAAGCACGCCGGCACCTTCGAGGCCGCGGAGCAGACCAAGGAGGTCCCCCTCGACCCTTCTGCCCCCGAGGGCAAGGCGTTGAGGGTCAGCTCCACCCTCGATCCCAAATAGGAAGTGGTGCTCGTCGACTTCCTCCGCGCCAACGCCGACATCTTCGCGTGGAGCCCCTCGGATATGCCGAGGGCATCCCGAGGGAGGTTGCCGAGCACTCCCTTGACATCCCGCCTCACGCCCGTGCCGTGCAGCAACGGCTGCGCCGCTTCGACGAGGAGCGGCGACGGGCAATTGGAGTGGAGCTGCGAAAGCTCCTCGAGGCCGGTTCATCAAGGAGGTGTTCCACCCAATGTGGCTAGCCAACCCTGTGCTTGTAAAGAAAAAGAACGGGAAGTGGCAGATGTGTATTGACTACACTAGTCTTAATAAAGCATGTCCTAAAGTTCCTTTTCCTTTGCCACGTATTGATCAAATCGTTGATTCAACGGCTGGGTGTGAATTGCTTTGCTTCCTTGATGCTTACTCCGGGTATCACCAAATAAAGGTGAAGGAGTCCGACCAGCTCGCGACTTCGTTCATCACGCCGTTCGGGATGTTCTGCTACGTCACGATGCCGTTTGGCCTCCGATACGCGGGTGCGACATACCAGCGCTGCATGCAGCACGTTTTCGGGGATCACATCGGCGGACGGTCGAGGCGTATGTAGACGACATCGTCGTAAAGACCAGGAAGGTGGACGACTTGGTTGGCGACCTTGGCATCGCGTTCGGCTGCCTACGGGCCAACAGGGTCAAATTAAACCCTGAAAAGTGTGTCTTTGGAGTGCCGCGGGGCATGCTCCTGGGATACATCGTCTCCTAACGGGGAATCGAGGCCAACCCCGAAAAGGTCGCGGCCCTCAAACGAATGGGTCCGACCCGGGACCTCAAAGGGGTGCAGAAGGTGCTGGGGTGCCTTGCCGCCTTGAGCCGCTTCATCTCGCGGCTCGGTGAAAAGGGCTTGCCCCTTTACCGCCTACTCAAGAAGCACGAGCGCTTCTCCTGGACCACCGAGGCCCAGGATGCGCTCGACAAGCTGAAGGCGTCTCTAACGCATGCCCCGGTCCTCACGCCATCGCAGGACGGCGAATCCCTGCAGCTCTACGTGGCCGCAACCACCCAAGTGGTCAGCGCCGTAATCGTCGTGGAGCGCACGGAGGAAGGGCACGCCTTGCCCGTACAACGGCCGGTCTATTACATCAGCGAGGTCCTGTCAGACACCAAGACGCGCTACCCCCAGGTCTAGAATTTGCTGTACGCGGTAGTCCTTGCGCGGCGCAAGCTCCGCCACTACTTCTAGGCCCACCCCCGTCACGGTGGTCTCCTTCTTCCCGCCGGGGGGAGATCATCCGCAATCCCGACGCCGGCGGGGGATCGCCAAGTGGTCCGTGGAGCCGATGGGCGAGACGCTTGCCTACGCCCCGCGCAAGGCCGTCAAATCCCAAATCTTGGCGCATTTCGTTGCCGAATGGACGGATACGCAGCCGCCGCCGCCGCGCATCCAAGCGGAGTGCCGGACTCTCGTTCTTCGACGGCTCGGTGATGAAAACGAGGGGCGGGCGCGGGCCTCGCTTTCGTGTCACCTCTCGGGGAACACCCGCGGTACGCGGTGCGCCTCCACTTCCCCGCGTCTAACAATATGGCCGAATACGAGGCCCTCCTCTCGCGGCCTCAAAATCGCCATTGAGTTAGGCGTCAAGCGCCTCGACGTGCGGGGGGACTCGCAGCTCGTAATCGATCAAGTCATGAAGAACGCGAGCTGCCATGACGATAAGATGGAGGCCTACTGCAAAGCCGTGCGAGCCCTCGAGGACAAGTTCTACGGCATCGAGCTCAACCATGTGCCCCGACGGTACAACGAGGAGGCGGACGAGCTGGCCAAGATTGCGTCCGGGCGGATCACCGTCCCCCCCGAACGTTTCGCGCGCGACATCGCTCGGCCCCTCGGTCGTCTTCGAGCCCCACCCCTCGAGTCACGACGAACCCTCGGGGCTCCCTCGAATCCGGCGGGTGCGGAACCCATGGACGAGGACCCCTCGAACGAGGCATACGTGCTCTCCCTCCTCGAGGGGTATGGCTCCCACGAGGCCGACGTGATGGACATCGAGCCGGCTCTGTCCAGCGGCATCGGCGTGACAAATACATCGCCCGAATGGCTCGAGGGGGAACTCCCCGCGGACCGGGC
The DNA here is from genome assembly GCA_947561735.1 of Cenchrus americanus. Taxonomy (NCBI): domain Eukaryota; kingdom Viridiplantae; phylum Streptophyta; class Magnoliopsida; order Poales; family Poaceae; genus Cenchrus; species Cenchrus americanus. The sequence goes on along the minus strand of OX387244.1, from coordinate 36,728,131 downwards.
CGCGGCCAGGCGCATCGCCAGGATGGCCAAGTCCTTTGCCCTTGTTGACGGCGAGCCGTACAAGCGCGCGCCTCCGGCATCCTACGGCGGTGCGTGCCCATCCCCGAGGGGCGCGAGCTCTCGCGGGACATCCACGCGGAATCCGTGGCCACCACGCCGCGCCCCGCACCCTCGTCGGCAACGCGTTCCGCCGGGGCTTTTGTCGGCCTACCGCGGTCGCGGACGCCGCCGAGATCGTACGCACTTGCGAAGGGTGCCGGTTCTACGCCCGCAAGTCCAAGCTACCCGCCCATGCCTGCGCGTACCATCCCCGTAACGTGGCCATTTGCCGTATGGGGGCCGGACATCGTCGGGCCCCTCGCGGAAAGCGCCGGGGGCTTCACCCACTTGTTGGTCGCGATCGACAAGTTCTCCAAGTGGGTGGAGGTGCGCCCCATCACGAACCTCAGGGCAGAGCAGGCGGTAACATTCTTCACCGACATCGTCTACCACTTTGGAGTGCCAAACTCCATCATCACCGACAATGGGTCCCAGTTCACGGGCAGGAAGTTCTTGGAGTTCTGCGACAAGTTCCACATCCGTGTGGATTGGGCAGCTGTGGCACACCCACAGACCAACGTCCAAGTGGAGCGTGCCAACGGCATGATCCTACAAGGCCTTAGGCCCAGAATTTTCGACCGGCTAAACAAATCTGGGCAAAAATAGCTCCAAGAGTTACCAGCGGTTGTGTGGAGCCTAAGGACCACCCCGAGCAGAGCCACTGGGTTCACCCCGTTTTTTCTAGTCCATGGCGCGGAGGCCGTCGTCCCCACGGACTTAGAATACGGATCGCCCAGGGCTCGAGGCTATGACGAGGACGCCAACCAGCGAGCCCGCGAAGACTCGCTGGATCAGCTGGACGAGGCGCGCCTCGTGGCCTTGATGCATTCCGCAAGGTATCAACAGTCCCTAAGGCGCTACCAAGCATGCAAGATACGTCGACGGGACTTCAGCGAAGGGGATTTGGTCCTAAGGCTACGCCAAGACAACCGAGGGCGCCACAAGCTATCGCCCCCATGGGAGGGACCCTACGTCGTGGTGAAGGTACTCAAGCCCGGCACGTACAAGCTGGCCAACAAGGACGGTGAAGAGCTCACCAACGCTTGGAACATCCAACAGCTACGTCGCTTCTACCCCTATCTAGGATTTCCAAATTTTTTTTCTGTTGTAAAAATCATATGACCAACGCCCCAGTTGGTGACAACTATGTAAACGCCTCAAGTCTAATGAAAAGGGTAACTCGGCTTTCCTCTGAAACCCATGTTACCCTCGGGGGTTACTGCGGGGGGCACCCCCCCCAAATGGTCCCATTTTCGCGCATAAATAAAGCAACTCACACGCACTAAGTTTGTTTTCTACTTCAACCCCGAGCAACGGTTCAAACAGGGCGCAGGCGGCCTAGCGGAAGGAGCGCGCGAGTCAGAGATAGCCTACGCCGCGAGGATACGGCCCTTCTCTCTCGCCTCCAACCCAGCAGGCCCCCCGCGAAAATCGAACTCCCCTAACTAGAATCTACTCAGGAAGAAGGAGAAACAAAAAGCGCAAATAAACAAAAGACTTCATTTCGTATCAACAAATGTTTACGATCAAGATAACTTGTTTATTTACAAAGGCCACGTGGCCAGAATACTGATACACAAATAAAAACGGGCCAAGCGCCCAGCTGTCTTCAGGCAGGAGGAGCGGCGGTGTCGACGGCGTCCGGAAGAGGAACTCCTCGAAGGCTTCGGCCGAGCGACCGGCGGCATCGGCGGCGAGCGCGTCCACGCGCTCCATCGCCACCTCATCCTCGATGCCCTCGGGAACGACGTAGCCCTCCGCCAGCGCCTCGAAGTTAACCTCATAGTGGGACCGTACCACTCCGAGGGCCTTCCCGGACGCCAAGACGCAACGCCCGCGCATCCGTTCGGTGATGTGGCCGCCAAGGGCGCGCGGGCGGGCGGCCGGCCGAGCTTCCGGCCGCGCTTCACCCTCTTCCACGACCCGGCGGGGTCTCGAGGGCCGCGTTGCGCAACTCCCCCGTAGCTCCCCGCTCGCAGGAGTTGTAGGAGGCTTGCAGCGCCTCGGCCCGCTCGGCCGCGTGCCCCAAGGCGGTGTGCAAGCCCTCGGAGTCACCAAGACAAGGAAAAAATCGAAGAAGGAATGCGAACCTCCTAACGAAAAACCAACAAAGCAGGAGTCAAACAGCGGCTTACCTTCGACTTGCTTCCTCTCCACCTCGAGGGCACGACGCTCGGCCTCGACCGCCAACTCGAGGCCCTTGACGGTCTCGCCCTCGTTCCCCGGAGGGGCCGCCTCTCGGCTCGAGCCGGTGATGCCGAGCACCACCAGTTCGCCCTCGACCTTAGAGAGCTTGGCGTCTCGCTCCGCCGCGACTTCTGCGCCGCCTCGCGAGTGACGCGCTCCTCGCTCCCGGCCGACCGGCCGGGCGTCGGCGGGGGCGACTTGCTCCTCGCCGGAGCCGCCCCTCGGCCCCCTTGGCGGGCGGTGCGCTCTGCGAAGGCTGCTCCTCGGCCGACGGCGAGCGCCGCGACCTTGGCGTCGAGGGCGGCCTTCAAGTCGTCGGCTTCCTTGGCCCTCTCGCTCCAGCGCGCGCTCCTCGGCCCTACCGCCGCCGCGCTGCGCCCCCTCGAGCGACGAGCGGAGCTCCCGGTTCTCGCCGCAGACGCCGGCCACCTCCGCCTCCCAGTTGGTCGCCAGTGTCCGCATCTTCTCCAGGTCCGAGCGTGCCTGCCACGGCGCCTCATCACGGTCGATGAGGGCTGTGCAGATCCGCTCAAGGCTGGAGCGACGCGCCGGGTCTTGCCTCGTGCTCTCGGGGAGTTCATCGCGCAAGACCGTGGCTCGGTACGCCAACCAGCCGTCCGGGGTCCGGAGGGCGTCGGCGAGCGCGTCGAAGGCACCGCATCGCTCCCGGACCAGGTGAAGCTCGGTGTTCACCCGATCGAAGGCGCCATACTTGTCGCGGGCACGGCGCTCGAGCTCCTGTCGCCCACAAGTCAAGACCCGTAAGCATCCTGATACAGAGACAGCGCGCGGGAAACGAGAAGAAGGGGAGAACGAGCAACGATTTCCCTACCCGGAAGATATGCCACGCGGGGCCGCCGTGGACCCTCGGCGCCTCGTTCGGCGCACGGTTGAGCATGGCGCCGTGGCCGCGGAGCTCTCCCCACAACTCTCGCTCCGCCCGGGCGTCGGCGAACGCGGGTGGGTCGTCGGGGACCCCCTCCACACGGGCGGAGTGCTCGGCGCGAGAAGATGAGGCCTCGGCGCCATGCCCTCGGCCCCCGCCACCATGTGGCCCTCGCGCCGCCTCACAAGAGCCCCCTCTTGGGACTGCGGGGAGAGTGTGGGGAAGCCGACCCATTGATCCCACCCGGCGGTGGGGAATCGTCATCCGGGACCTCCACCACCACCGCCGGGAGCCGGCAGGTGCCGCCCCCGCGCCACCTCCACCGGCGCCTCCGCTCACGCCTCCATGGCCACGGGCGCCTAACGCGACGCCGTGGCCGTCACCTTCGCCCGCGCCTCTGCGACCACGGCGCCCGTCCGCCCTCCTCGCCCGCGACCACGGGCGCCACCGCGGCCGCACCCTGCTCGCTCCGCCGCGGCCGGGCGCCGCGACCGCGCCTCCGTCTTGGCGACCACCGCCGGCGGCGTCACCACCGCGGCCGCCGCCGCGGCCGCGCCTCCGCCACGACCGGCGCCCGCCGCTCTTCGACGACCGCCGGCCGCGCGGCCGACAAGCCGATCGGCCGGCCGAGGCCGCGGGGCCTCGGCCCGCGCCTTGCGAGCCCCTCGCCCGCCGCCGCCGTACTTGCCCCCGCCCGCGACGCCCTCGACGAGCGCCGTCGGGTGGGGATGGATGCGTCCGCCCTCAGCACCTTGGCCGGTGCGAGGGGAGGCACAGTTGGCACCACCCCGCGCAAGCACAAACAGAAAGTTGGAAGGCCTGATCGTCAAAAAACCAAACCGAGCTGAAGAACGAGCCCCTTACCTCGAAGAGGAAAAGGCGCGCTTCCTTTTCCTCGAGGCTTTAGCAGACGAGGCCGGCGCGCCCGCCGCCGCGCCTCCTAATGCCGCCGCCGCGCGCGCGGGCCCCGCCCGCGCGCGCGCGGGCGCGCGCGCGCGCGCGCGCGCACGCTTGCCGCGCGCGCCTCGCGGCACGCGCGCCGGCGCCCCGCGCGCGCGCGCCCTCCGTTGTCGATTGCCTAGCGGCGGGCGCCGTTGCGCCCGCCCCGGGCGATGCCGCCCTTGCCGCCGGAGCCGGCTCCGGCGACGGGGGCGCGTGCTCCCACCTATCGAGGGGGCCCCGCCCCTCGGCCTCTTCCTCTTCATCCTCCTCCGAGGACGAGTACTCCCTCGGTCCCCGGGGAGTAAAGCCCCGCTCCTCGCGCCGCCGTGCTCCGCGCTCCGTCGCTCGCGGCGCTCGCGGTGCCGCCTCGCGCGCTCTCTCTCGCGCGCCGCCCGCCCTCGCTCCCCGGCCGGCCGCGCCGCCCGACCGAGCGCGCGGGAGTCGGGGGGTGGGCGGAACGGACTTCGCGGCGGTGAAGTTCACCCGGTGCATGCGAGAACGTCAATGGCGCGTCGGGGGGGCAGAGGCAACACCAAGAACTAAAATGGAATCAAGAATCATACTCACCCGGCGGGCCGGTGGGGGAGCATCTCGAGGTCCCACGGGGGTTCGGCCCCGGGCGCGCCGGCATCCGGGTGTCGACGGCGTTCCGCGCCGGGTGAGCGCATACGGCCGCCCGAGGGGGTCGGGAGCATCCGCGACCTCGCCGGCGCGACGGGGTCCGCCTCCTCTCGTCATCTCGTAGATGCGGAGCGGCCTCTCCATCGTGGGGCACGACCCGGCGGTGATGGAGGAAGGCGAGGACGCCCGCCGCGGTCGGCCCTTGCTCCGTCAGGCTCCTCAGGGCGGCCAGGACCGAGTCCTGCCGCCTCCGGTGCTGGGCCGTGGACACCCCGTAGCCCCAGGAGCTGGGCTTCTCCTTGAACACCCGACCGGTGTAGGGTGGGAGGCCGGGCTCGGCGTTGCGCAGGTAGAACCATCCCCGCTCCCAGCCGGCGTTGTTCGTCGTCATGGTGCAGGGGATGTAGTTGTCCTTGAACTGCCCCCGCAGGGCGAGTGACATCCCGCCGGCGCGCACCGCGCGGCGGTTCCTAGGCTCCGTCGTGGGCTGCGTGAAGAGCTCCGCGCGGAAGAGGTGTACCCAGAGCTCCCAGTTAACTGGGATCCCCAGATACCCCTCGCAGACACCCACGAATGTGGCCGCCTGCGAAATCGTGTTGGGCGCGAAGTTGTGCAACTCCATGCTGTAGTAGTGGCACAACGCTCGCATGAAGCGGCTCGCCGGCGCGTTGAAGCCTCGCTCGTGGAAGCGGGTAAAGCTCACCACGTAGCCTTCCGGTGGGTTGGGCGCGCGGTCCCCCGTCGGCGGCACTATCCACTCCGCCGGGCGGCCATCCTCGTTTGCCGCCAACTGGCCGGCGGTGACCAGCTCGCCAAGGGCCAGCTGGGTCACCGACGACCGCTCCCAGGCGTACGGGTCAAGGATCGTGAGGGGCGGAAGCGGCGCCATGAGAAGAGGACAAAGGAATGCGAGAGCGGTGGACAGGAAGAGGAAGAAGAGCTCTAATGACGAAGCCGCACGATAGCGAAAGCGAAGCGAAGACGAAAGCACAGGGGGCTAAAATGGCGGAGCGCTAAGGTAAAAAACCGCCGCTTCCCCTTCCCCTCAGATTTATAAGCCGTGGGCGAGCTCTCCGGAGCGGATGTCCCGCACGCATTAACTGCAGGGAATCTTCTCTTCTCGGCCGGAGAGCGGACCCCACCACGACCGCGGCGGCCACATCACCGCGAACGGGCCGACATCACGGTGAAGACTAGCGAGGGCCGTGGCGGGCGGTCACGTCCGCCCGCCCACGCCACCCACTACGCGCGCGCGCGCGGCCGTGACGCCTAAAAGGCGCGCCGCGATGCGAAACCGCAGCCTCTACTGTGGAGCATTTAATGGCCCGGTCCCTTGCAAAGCAAGGAGAACCCTCGAGCGGCACGGACTCCTGGCTCGGGATAAATTCCGCCCTCGGAAGGGTACAGGCGTGAGAAGGTCACCTCGAGGCCCGCTTGGGACAAAGCGGGCATCGCGAGCACCCATGCCACGTAGGACCCTCGAGCGGCGCGAGCCCCTGGCTCTAGACAATGTCAGCCCTCCGAAGGGTACAGGCGTGAGAAGGTCGCCTCGAGGCCCGCTTGGGACAAAGCGGGCATCGCGAGCACCCATGCCACGTAGGACCCTCGAGCGGAGCGAGCCCCTGGCTCGACACAATACCAACCCTCCAAAGGGGCACAGGCGTGAGAAGGTCGCCGGGGCCCGCTTGAAACAAAGCGAGGCACCACGAGCACCCATGGCACACCTTGTGTTACGGCCCGGCGCCTCGGGGGCGGCTCGCCCCGGACCCCTCTACGGCCGCAAACGCAAAAGACGGGGCCGCCCGGGCGCCCGCCCCCGCACGGCCCTGCGATCGAGGTTCGAAGCCCGACCCTCGACGGGTTCGAACGGCGCCCCCGGATCACGAGTCGGGGACGACGAAGGCACGCGCATTCGAGCCGTTCCTCTAGCCCGCCGGCTCGAGGGTGCCCCCATATGTCGTGTTCGAGAGCCGGCGAGGGCAGCTAGCCGGGGGATCCCACCGAGGGAGAGCTTCCGCGCCCTCGGTCCCTATCGAACGGGACCGAGCCCCACCTAGCAAACCCACGCAAGCGCTTCCATGGACGTGTCTCTGGACCACGTAGCCTACCCTTATCGAACGGGGCATGGGCGTCCACTCGAACCACCCACTAGCAGCTCAACGAGGAATCCACAATTCGCGACCCGCTCGATGGGGGTTGCGGAAACCTCACCCTCCGTCCCGTGGAGGGACGGCGAGGGCGCGTTAAGAAGCAAGTCGTAAAGCTCTACCCGATCACCTCGAACGGGCCCAGGCTCGGGGGCTTGATGCACGGCTACACCTCCTTGAATTGCACCCGCCGGAGACAGCGCCAGCAGCTCGTGCGTCACCGAAGCCGGCTGAGATATCGCCGACGCCGGTTGAGACATGTACCACGCCCTCTGACCAGCTCTCGCGGTTAACCCCTACGGGGAGCATCCACGCTCCTGCAGGGCTTCGGGGGCTAGACCCGCGGGTCCGCTGACGCGGCCCCACGGAAAGCGTTCGCAAGACAAGAAGGGAAGAACGTCCTATCGGTAGGTTCCGGCCTGCGGGAGCCTCAATGGCAAACCCACGGATGCTCGGGGGCTACTCGGTCGGGGACAGCCCTAGGGGTCCCCTTTAACAACGGGGAAATCCCCACTTAAAACCCGCAACAAAGCCAAACACACTTTGCCTAACCATGCAGGATACGGCCCATGCCGCAGGGACCTCAGCGGCCCACCGAGGCGACCCTCTTGAAGATCCCCTCGAGCAGGCTTCGCCTCGCTCGAGGATGCGCGCCTCCCTCGAGCGGCCTTCGTCCCGTTCGAGGGGGTGCACTTCCCTCGAGCGGGCTCCGCCTCGCTCGAGGGCCCGCTCCCCCTCGAGCGAGGCTCCGCCTCGCTCGAGGGGTCCGTACCGCCCTCGACCGGGGTCCGCCTCACTCGAGGGCGCCCGCACGCGTGCGCCCGCCCCCGTACGCGGGCATTTAACGCCCGACACGGCGGGACGGCGCCATCATGCGCCGGGGCTCGCGCCCCGCGTGCCGCCGCACCAACTCCCCGGGAGGGAGCCCATCCCCATCACTGTGGGGAGGGAGCGTGCGGCAGACCGGTGCCAGTCCCGTGACGCCGTGCACCTGCTCCAAAGATGCGGGTGACGCGCCGAGCCCTCGAAGGGGGGCCGGCTGCACCCTCGATTTGCTTTCTTGTGACCCTGCAGGGTTAGGTGGAGGCGCTAGGCCGGTGGAGCGCCATCCCTGCTACTGTTACGGTATGGCTGCCGTCCCCGCGCGTGCGGGCGCATGCCAGGCGCTGTAGCAACGACTCCAGCACTGTGGAACGTATTGGAACGGGACACCGTTTTACCTACTCCTGTACTCCGTACGGGCCAACGTCAGCAGCTCCCTCGAGCCTATCATAAGACATCACCACCATCCGCCGCCCTTCTACCCTCGAACCGCCACTGTTCGAGTACAAGATAGGCCATGATGGCCAGATCGCTGCAAGGATCATCCGGACGGCCGCCCACTCTACAGCATAGCACGCCACGCCCCTTCACGTAGCTACATAGCGCGGCGCGCATGTGATTCGCTCCCTCCTTGATCTATAAAAGGGGGACGAACCCTCCCTGCCGGGGGGAGACAGACACAACACAACAGGAGACGGGCTGCGCCACACACCTGCTCTCCAATCCTCCCACAACATCTTCAGTCACTACGTCAGGGACTTGGAAGCCAGGCTTCCTCTCCCGCCTTGCTTGTAGCAGCCCCACTACAGGCACCCCCGGTGCTGAGCAATATAGTGCCTTGAGCACACCACTGCTGGACGTACGGCTCCCTCGGCCGGAACCAGGATAAATCCCGTGTCCCTTATTGCTTAGCATCGACCATTGAGGGATAGACCTCGGCGCTTTCTACTGGTTAGTGTCGGGACCATATTCCGCACCGACAAGTTGCACCACAATCAACTTGACTATTTCAAGTTATGGAGTGACTTGAATGATACACAATATATGTTGCGATTTATATTTAGATGTAGAATATGGAATAAGTCGAAGACTTGTATATCCAAATCTATGAAAATCATTTGATCTGCCAATAAAGTATAGGAACATAATTTTCACATATACCACAAGGGTATGTTGCTCGGTCTCTGCGTGAAACCATTGCTACAATATCTCATTATATTACCACCTTGCTTTCATAAAGAATGCATTTGTGAGAAGATGGCATTACTGTGGTAAATACCTCTTACTAGTGAATGAGATAAATTCTCCATAATTGCCACCTTTTTATTTGACCCAATTTGAGTGTTGATACACTCTGCCTAGGACTTTTGGTATGGATCCAGTTTAAGGTGTATAGCAATTTTCATGAGTGTATGTCGACATTTATGTAGTCTTTGTATTATTGATTCGATAGAACCAATATAGCATGTGAAATATTAATACTTTAGAACTCTTATCTCATTTCCCAAGATGATAGAGTTATGATGTTCCAATGATGCCTCAGTGCCTAAATTTATGTGCACATGTACTGGGCTTTAGAATGGTAAACATTCATAGGCTTCTGATTTTCAATTATCCATAAAGTGTCTAACAACATGTATGATGTTGATTTGCATTTACTATATTGGAGGATGTCTCCCCCTATTTCCGCGGATGCTTATTAACAAGTTATGTCCCTAATGACCATACTTCTCCCCCTCTTATTTTCATTTGGGAGTTGAGTGATCTTGTTAGATTTCCACTCTTTTCTGGCACATTGATTTGTAGGGATTGAATAAGATGACACTTTTGATAAGTAAATGCATTTGGCAGAATATTTGTAATATGCTACAAATATATAAGATGTTTTGAACTGATAGTTCAAATATTCTTTTGTATGTACGTGAATGTGAGGATTGAATGTGATTGGTAACATTCATTTTGTATTCCTGGCATTCTATATGTGGTATTAATCTCCCCCTAATGCCTGGAATTATCCTCAAGGTGTGATCAACATACGGGCTTTTTGTGTAAATCCCCATAGAGACCTAAAGTATTATATGAATGATGTATAATACCTTTTATGTTGGCCCCTAATGCCCATGATGTATGTTGTGAGGTGGTGATATCGGTATGTGCAAAACATTACCGACACGCAGATGGGAAATATTTGGCTGTAGCCAAGCTTTCACGTACTGACTGCAATGGAGGGAGCCATATGATTGCATCTTGATGAATGTAAAATATGTGGTGTGTAAATCCACATATTACCAACTTGATGTTGATAGGTTGAATTCTATTGTGATGGTCATGCAAATGAGTTATCTCGATAAGAGATTTAGTTAAGCCATAATTGGTATGGACATATGGTACTTAGTGATATAGTTCCCAAAACCAAATAATTCCATATGAATGGATGTAATCCTGCGTCCAGGAAAGTTTTGCTCAAAGTTGAAAACTAGAGCAATGAATTTGGTAATTTGCTATGCCTTATGATCAGTAAGGGACACAAATGGAACTATTCATAATTGACTCTATGAGCACTTGATAGTGTTTAAATAATCCATAAATGATTGAATATGCCAACTTATCTTGAATGCATTCAAGGGTTTGTGTGGCTTATTGTTTAGAATTTTAAGGTAAGAGGGCCTTAAAATTAATTCTCAAGTGACACATGTCGTGCACAAAATCTGAGGATTTTGAGAATGTATGCTATGACCAATAGAATTGATTATAATTTTCTTATCATCCATGAGTTAGGATGACCAAGGATATAATGCCAATTCTTGATATATTCAAGATTGAAAAATTATGAATACGCAACATGTCATAGGGATTTATGTATGTACATATAGCATATCCCATATGATATGAAAGGAATTGTATGAATATTGATTTTTCTTGTCCATTTTACCAAGTTGAGTGCTGATTTTTTCATCATTATCCTTGGTAATGGGTTTCAGTATGAAACCATATACAAATGGATGTCACAAAATTGAGGGTTTCTGTAGAATACATGAGTGCATCTATAATAAATAATTGAATACCCGTGAGGAGAGTAAATTTCTCATAATTGTGATAGTGGTGATCCACTTTGTGAAATTCCTTTTCTTTCTGGGTGTATCCCGAATAAATACCATGTATGAAGTACATGATATTAATGATGGACAATGTACTACACATGTAGTATAATATTGAACTAATGATAATTTCATGAATTTATATGGAAACATGTGGAGATCTGATTTATTAATTTATTGAAGTGTGCTTCAAAATGATCTCCTTGAATTCACTTTCCTCCACTGGGGTGGAGATTTCACTTTCCTCCACTGGGGTGGAGATTTTGTTTGTACCAAATATTTTATTTGAAAATCATGTGTACATGGATGCACAACCACATTATAGACAAACTTGAAGTTAGTCATTCTGGTCACTTGATTTGAACAAAAGTGACATTTTATAGATGAAATCCATTATGTTGTAAATAGCATGAACGAAAAGTTCTATTCTTTGTTGGTAACTCTTCTCAAGAGTTTAAAGAATAAATGGATCTTCCTCATTTGGTTATTCTGATTTGTAAAATCGGAATTGAAGAAATGTAGTAACACACAAAGGTGCATATGTGGTAATGATAATAATTGATTGTGTACTTGTATGTGGGTATAATGATGGTGGCTTGGATGCCATGAATCTCCCAATGATATCATTGATATCATGTACCCAAATTAGATAGTAAACTCAATCCAATGCGAATTCAAAATTTTCCATTTTGGAAACATTAGTCAGTCCTACATGAGTTAATCATGTATTTAAATGAATTTACTCAATGAGTAAATTATATAGCATGAAATATGTTGTAGTGCAAAAATTATTTAAATCAAGTTGATACTTGATTATAAGTGGACTACTCTTATAATTGACAAGCGACAGAAGTCGTTGCATATGCTTTTGGATTCTATTCTTGTGAGAATAAATGATCTGATGATCATTGCCAAAACATACTTTCTAATATGTTGCACATTTTCTGCTATTATTTAAGACAAAATTGATGCTTAAGATTATGCATTCAAGATGGATCTTGAATTATTTTATGTATAATCATGTATTTTCAAAATGCGATTTGAATTACAAGTAGTATGAGCCGTATATTTAATAGGCGATGATTTCGCTTTTCTTATTGAGTGTGACTCGATCATCACGTACTAGTGATGAATTAACACATCAAATGGTAATGACCAGAATGGTGTAAACTTGAAATGGTGGACGAGATTCGTTGCTATAGGTATAATTTGCATGAGTGCAATACCTTAGATCCACTAATATGTGTTACACTAGTAATATTAGGTCATTTTTAGGAAACAATCACCATATTGGTGATATAATTATGCAACGATTAGTGAAGGCAAGATGATTCTTGCAACAAAATTTACTTTACTGATGTAAAATTCTGTTGTAAAATAAGCAAAATAATGAATGTAAGATGGTTCTTACAAAATTAAGGTATATGACATATTAATTCCTGTAGGAATAATTTGACTTGATAGTCATTCAAATATTTTTTGTCCTTTTATATGAAATGTGGATATACACTTTGAAGGTAATCATCATAAAAATGTAGTCCTCTCAATGATGAGCAAAAGATGCTTAAAAACGCGGATCTCAGGGCAAATAAGTTCTTATAAAGAACTTATCACAACCAGCGCCTAGGTCACATCACCTTGTGTTATTTCCAATCATCTGTACATGCCTTAATTTTAATTTTTCTTGATGTTCTACTTGATGTAGAAAATTTTGATTAATTTAGACCATGCAAATAAAATAAATTGCATATGTAAGAATTGTTCTAACCCCTAGAAATGACCTACGGATCATAAACATGAATAATACTGCGGTAATTATAACATTTAAATTACATAGGTGCGTATACCGGATGGTACAAATAATAGTGTTCACCACAACACAAATTTACAGAACTATTCAAGGTCTAAATCATAAATATACATCACTAATAAGTCTGAATATGTAAATAGATAAAAGCCTAAGGGCTAATTTGAAGTTCAGGGGGTTTCTGAACTTTTCAAAAGTTAAGGGGGTCCGAAGGACTTCTTGAGCATGGAGAAGCCATGCGGTCCGGCTATGGCCTGCGGGGCTTGTCCTGTGGACGGCCCACGACGGAAACCTGGGCGTGGCCCAGTTTAGCCCACCACGGACGGCCCGCGTATAAAAAGGAGGAAGGGGGGCAGTGAACCCTAATCCCCTTCCCTGGAACCGCTTGCTGCCGCCGCAGGCTGAAGGCGCGGCGCCGCCGCTGCCCGGTGCTGCCACCGGCGATGGCCGGTCGGCCAGAGGGCCGTAGATGCAGATCTGCTTGCCTCTCGTGCTTACCCACTTCTCCTCCTTCCTTGCTTTGCCCGCCGCCCCCATGATGCCAGCTTGCGCCGGCCGCTGGCCGTGGCCGGCCTTCAGTGGTCGGAGGACGAGAGCCCCAACGACGTGAGACTCCACGTGTCATGGCGGATGCTGGGGTGGCGATTGATGGCCGCAATGCAACTGAGGGGTCTGGGTGCGGCGGGTGCCGCCTCCTGGGTCGTCGATGAGGCGGACGGAGGTTCGCCGGCGGCCCTGAAGAACAGCAGTGTGTCACTGTGGAGTGTCCGGTAAGGCCGGATGTGATGTTGACCAGAACGATAGCCGACAACCAGAGAAATGGTGAACAACTATCTTCCAATGCAAAACGTGAGACTGCAGGGTGCATTCCGACCCTTAGTTCTTTATTATATTCACCATGGATTGCAAAGTGGCAATTTTGCCTCGGATGTTTTTTTGGCTGATTTTGCCTGTAGGGTATTCTCGTGGTGAAAGTCGACGGCGAGGATAGCGATGCAGATAATGAAGCACTACCCCTACTGAGGAAGTTGAAGTTGCCTTCGGTGATGATAGCCATGTGGTATGGCGTGTAGCGCCGGTCGTGTAGGACCTAGCCTTGGTCCCTGAGAAGGCATCCATGGCTAGTTGGCGAGAGCATGTCGCCCACGATCATGGCAGACATAGCATCCCTGCAGGGACATTTGCCATGGTGTTGAAATGCTTGTCGCCTGCAGCGCTGGTGCAGGCCATGAAAGACCAGACCACTGGCCCGAACAGTGGTGGAGTGCGAGGACTGCAGCGCGGAGGCGTACAACGTCTCAACTAGAGAAACGGCGACATCTGTGGCGACCATGGAAGAAGCAGCCACGACATCCGACCACGTGTTGCAGTGTGGCGGCCATGGCGTGCGCCTCCCGCGTGCGAAGCAACGACCACCGACGAAAAGAACGAGGAAGCCAAAAGGAATGGCGATGAAGTCCATGGCTTACTTGATGATGGTGACGGTGGGACCCTCTAGCCTCTGTTTCTGCCTGTGCGCTCAGAGGCAGAGCGAGTTCATGATAACGTGTTGAGAGACAAAACTTGGAATGAAATGAGAAGTGAGGGAAAATGAATTGATTGATTGATGAGGGGGTGGACCCTTGAATATATACAAAGTGAAAGGTTCTGTAGGCACCCCTTCGGGAGTGTCGCACCCCTTCGGGATGACCCTTCGACAAGGTGGTTGTAACTTCCTAATTACATCACTAATGATTCCCCTAATTACATAGTTATGCTAATTGATCACTAATCAATATTTCATAACACTGACACTAATCTGTCCGGTCGGCTGGCAGTTTTATCATTATTAGGTAGCTAACAATAAATGATATATTGAATTGATAGACGAGACAGACATGAGGATTGGTGTGTAAGACCAGTCTCGGTGGAGTTTCATGGAGAGTTTCATTACATTAAATATGTTGACGTGGCGAATAGAGAATGTGAAAGTCTCGTGGAAAGTGAGGAGAGTTTCATCACCATGAAACTCCACTGGCACAGTTACCTAGTTTTCAGTCTAGATAGTTGTGCCTATGAAACTTGCACTGAGGCTGGCCTAATGATACTTGGACAAGGGAATAGATGATGTCGCAGCCCACATAATCATATATAAATTTATGAAATTTGGATACTGTCGGGGTTCTCTACCGCCGGCAGTAAATTTATGTCGGTCGTGCGTCGGGCTCGGATGGTTAGCTCGAGAGACAACGGGATTTATACTGGTTTGGGCCTCCGAGGAGTAATACCCTACGTCCAGTGCGTGGCTGCCGTGTTCCCGAGCCAAGTGTGTTCGTAGTAGGGTTTACAAGCTGGTCGGGAGAGGGAGATCGTTCCCAGGTCCCGAGTGGTGGTGTATGATCGTGTGTGTCTAACCCTTGTGACCGTTGCTCTTCTCTCTCTTTTATAGTCTCAAGGGGAGGGGCACAAGGGGAAATACAAAAGAGTTACAGTGCTTGGCAGCTGGTACGTCCCGTCGTACATCACTGTCCGTCAGGGCGTATCGGCGCCGAGTTGCGATACCTTGTCGGGGAAGCCGCCGCGTGGCCGGGTTGAACTGTTCCTTCTGGGACGCTTGGCCTTCTCCTTGAGTAGTTTGGGCTTGCCTTAGTCTACCCGAGTACTTGCTTATCTTGCCACGTATGAGCCTAATTCTAGGCCCACGCGCGCCGTAGAGGGTGCTTGAGTGCCTCGGGCTGAGCTTTGCGTGTGGCAGAGCGGATGTTGATGGTGATGTGATGGTTGAGCGGCTAATCAGGCTCGCATTTAAGGCTCCTGCCGGGGCAGGTCGCCTGCATGGCCGCCAGCTGTTGTCCTCGCATGACGTGGAGATTCACGTCCACACATGTGTTGGTTACCTTGCCCGAGCCGTGTGTCTGGGCCCACGCACTAGTCGGAGCCGGACTTGTCGTACGAGGCGGAGACTTGTCGTGCGAGGCGGAGACTTGTCGTGCGAGGGTTCCTCTAGTGGGAAACTAGTCGGAGATGCAGCCGTCCGGCCAAGGACTGGTCGTCTTACCGGTGAGGGTCTTGACAAAGATCTGCATGCCTCCCCTGAGACACAACACCAGGTGGAGAGTGCTCTCATTCTGGATGTTGTAATCAGCAAGGGTACGACCATCCTCAAGCTGCTCGCCAGCTGACAGAAGTCTTCACCTAGTGGATGATGGTTTTGTTGTCTTCAAGTTGGATAATCTTACCGTCAAAGGGGCCCCTAATACGGGCCCTTGTCAGTAGCCCCCGAGCCTGAGTGGGAGTCGGGGAGTCGCGCTCAGGCTCAGTTGGTGGATGTTGGTGTTGGAGGTGTTCTTCAGGTCCTCGGTGGGTGCGAGCGAGCGCATCTGCCAGATGTAGCCCCCGAGCTTGTGAGTGAGTTGGAGACTCGCTCGCGAGCTTTTATTTGTTTTTGTAGCCGTTGTAGCCTTGGAGGTTTCGTCGGGGCAGTTACGGTCATAGTGGTGACGTGGGCGTGGTCGTGGGCGCGGGCATCTCGGCTGATGTGACCGATATGACCGCTCCATCAAGACTGCGCTTAGTCTCTGCAAGTCTGCACGTCGCGGGAGTTGAGGCGTCGCGGTTGCGTGCGGCTGTTTTGCCGGGATGCGCGCATGAGTGGGCGAAAGTCTTGCTGACACGGCGGGCCCGGTGCCAAAGATGAAGAGTCAGGCCTGTCCCTTTTAAAACCGCGCATTGAGCGCTGGTTCGGGACTTTGCTTTCCGTTCGCTTTTCTTCTCACTCGCGCTTGCCCCTTGAGCTTTGAGTTCTTTCCCCTTCACATCGCCACCGCCGCTCGCGTTCCCGGCTCACCCGAGACTTCACCGGCGCGATGACGAGTTGGCCGCGCTCCACTGTCTCCCGCGAGCAGCTTCTTCGTCTCGTTGAGGCGGGCCAGCTGCCTCCCCTCACCGAGGCTGTTGAGTGGATCGTCCCTGCCGACGAATCCGTGCCACACCCTCCCAGGGGGTATGTGGTGTCGTTCGTGGCCTTCCACGAGCGCGGCTTTTCTGTCCCCGCTGACCGGTTCATCCGAGTGCTGTTCGCGTACGAGCTGCAGCTCCAGCACCTCAACCCGAACAACATCCAATAGATGGCTGCCTTCGAGGCAATGCGCGAGGGGTTCCTTGGCATTGGTGCGCACTGGCATCTGTTCCGGTACTTCTTCAGGTTCACTTGCCTGAGGGAGGGATCTCGCGCGGCGACGATTGGCTGCGCCAACCTTCGGATGAAGCAAGGCCACGGCGATGACTACATCCCAGCACCGCTGACCAGCTCGAACAACGGCTGGCACAGGGGGTGGTTCTACTTGTGGAATGCCCCTGAGCACGCGCTTCCATCGTACACCGGCTGCTCCATCGCGAAGTCGCAAAGGAATTGGGCGGACGGCCCCGCCAAGCCAGAGCAAGAGAAGATGCTCAAGTCCCACTGGGCCGTGCTTGGGTGTCTTCGGAACGCCGGGATGACCGTGGCGGAGGTGGTCGGGCAGTACCATGCCCGAGGTGTTGTGCCACTCCGGAGGCGGCCACTCCGGCTCTGCGACATGACCGTCGACAGGGCCCCATGGGCTGGGACGGTGACCACGCCGGAGCCTCCATCGCCGCTCGAGGTTCCGCATCGCGTGGCGCAAGCGATCGGGAGAGCGACCTACTCGTGGCCGCCGCCGTGGATGCTCCCGATGCTCCCCAATGCGAGGACGGAGAAATTTGTAAGTCGTCCGTCTTCTTGGCAAGTTCGATTCACCTTTTGTCGTGGGAAGATCTTCTCGGATTTGACCTTGGTGAGTTCTTGTTGCTGCAGTTGAAATGCACCCACCTTGTTCCAGCTAAGGCGCCTCTCCCGAAGGAGGTGATCTTCAACCAGAATCAGGCGGCGGTGGTGAAGAGGCGCGCTGCGTGTAAGGCACAACATAAGAAATGCCAGATCGCCAAGCGCGATCTCAACGATGACCGCAACAAGAGGCGCAAGGCGGGGGAGCAGGGTGTTTCCTCTGACGAGGATCCGTCGTTCAAGCCATCGTGGAGCGGCGATGTCTCTAGCGCCGCAGTTGACTGAAGCAACATGTCGGGGTCGTCCTCGTCTTCGCCGCTCTGCGGTGCCGAGGTGTCGTCGTTGCACCAGCCACGGGAGGTGGGGTGCGACAAGTTGTGGGGTCGAGCTCGCATCTGGCGGCTCTCCCTGCCCGAGTGGGCCTTCGGTCGACCCACTCTCGTACGGTGCTCAGTGGGACGGGCACCCCCAAGCCTCCAAGATCTGCGCCCCGTCAGATCGATCCCCCCAGGAGGTCGGAGGAGCGTTCGGTGCCCGTCCTCCAGCTCTATGACGGTTCGGATCGCCCGGACTCTGACTCCCTGCAGAGGCGCTGGTCGCAGGGGAGGTCGTCAGATTCGACGCCGACGCCAAGCGCAGTGCCGGTGGCGGAACCGAGCGCTGCCCCGCGACGCTTGCAGTCATTGCTTATCCGGGGTGGCGGGGCCCCGGATGTTCATGTGCCCCTTGAAGGCATCTTGGCCCCTAATTCGTGTTTTGGTAATTAATGACAATAATTATGGACTAACATTTTTATTTGAGTTATAAGAATAGGTTAGTCCAGTGAAATGATGAGATCATGCGGTATAAATGAGAAAGTCTTGTATGGCAAGTGTTGGAAAGAGCTCAAGGCAAAGGCAAAAGATAGGGTTTTATTTTTGCCGGTCATAAGGTGATTAGAGGATGTTAAATGATCGGGTTGATAGGATAGATAGCCGTACTATCAAGAGGGATCAATTTCATTGGCTTGACTTTCCATAGTGCCACTTGGATCAAAAATTTGCATGCATTGCATTTAGATGAGTGGCGGTTTCTCTTGGTAAAAGGGTTTCATTGAAAATCTTAAGAAAAATCAGTTTTCAGGTGTTGGGCGGACAGTCCGGGCCCTTGGGGCGGACAGTCCGCAAGTTTTTGATATTTTTTTAATATTTGAGATTTTTTGGCAAAAGTTTTCGAGAAAATGCGCTTCCAGGCAGACAATCTGCGGACTCGAGGCGGACGGTCCGTTATTCTTAACAGAACAGGGTTCAGCTCGGTGGATCGGGCGGACGGTCCGCGGCCTGCCCGCGGACGGTCCGCGGGGCCCGAGCGAGACGGCCCGCGGGGCCCGGGCGGACGGTCGGGGGCCCTGGCGGACGGTCCGCCCGGCCCAACGGTCAGTCTCGCCAGCCGTTGACTTCGCGTTTTTACCGTTGGAATTCAAACGCGGACAGTCTGCGAGTGCATCACAGACAGTCCGCGAGGTACACGTTTTGCCCATAACGGCTAGTAACAGGAAGGGGGAGTATATATACTCCAAGCCCGGGGTTGGAGAGTCTCTCTTGGCACTTTGAAAGGTCCATACTCCCTTGTAGAGCTCTCCCTCTCCTCTCTCTTACTCACTTGGCTTAGTGGTTGCATTCTTTGTGAGATTGAGAGCTTCTAGTGCATTGCATCAAGGTTTTGATCTTTGTGGCATTAGGGAATCATCAAGCAAGTGGTTGATTTGTTACTCTTGGAAGTTGCCGCTTCCTAGACGGCTTGGTGGTTGAAGAATCCGTTGAAGCTCGCAAGAAGATTTTGCGTGGCTCCGGATTTCGTGTTGTGAGAGGTATTATGCTCACCTCACCAGAGCGGTAAAGAGCAACTCTAATGGAATCGAAGTGTGGAGTGGTTCTTTGGTTCTAACCGGCTCAAGATCAAGCGGTGTCTTGATAGAGGAGCGATTGAACATTGAATCCACCTCAACGTGGATTAGGGGTGACCGACAAGTCATCGATACCACAAGATAAAATTCGTCTCTTGTGCTTGGTTATTTCTTTGCTCAATTTCCTTTCAAGTACTTTACTTTGTGCATTCAACTTCTAGAGATTGTTTTATATCTTGTCACCCTAGGCCGCAAACCCCCAACATAGGAATAGCATAGGTAGAGATTTAATTCTCCTTGTGGTTCTAATTAAATTTCTCTAGTGTTGTGCTTTTAGATTTTAAACCGCCTATTCACCCCCTCTAGTCGGTATCCTAGATCCTACAAGTGGTATCAGAGCTAAGGACTCCTTATTTGAGAGATTTAACCATCTCGGAGTAGGATAAATGGCTGAGGAAGATAAGTTTCATGTTGGGAAGCCACCGGTCTTTGATGGGAACAATTATGACTATTGGAAGAAAAGAATGGCGGTTCACTTCAAGGCCTTGGGAAGAAAATTATAATGGAAGGATATGTCATTTTGGATCCTAAGAATAAGTCGGATCAAGATGATAAAAATATTAAACTCAATGATAGAGCCTTGAGTGTACTTTACAATGCTCTTACTCTTAGTCAATTCAATTGAGTGAAGGGACTTGAGAAGGCAAATGAGATATGAGAGAAGTTTATGGAAATCTACGAGGGAACATCCACTGTTAAGGAAGCAAAGCTCTATGTGTACAAGGGAAAGTTCAATGAGTTCACCATGAAGAAGGATGAAGATGTTTCAACCATGTTAAACCGGTTGAATGATATAGTGAATGAACTCAAGTGTCTTGATTTTGATGTCTCAAACAAAGACTTCTCTCACAAGTTCCTTAGATGTCTTCCGGAAAAATATGAGACAATTGTGACCTTGCTTGTGAGGAGTGACTTGAGTAAGATGACTCCTACGGAGGTGCTTGGTGAAGTGCAAACTCATGACTTATTCAAGCAATCACAAAAGGAAGTTCAAGTCCAATCAATGAATGAAGAGAAGAAAAATATTGCTCTCAATGCCAAGGCTACTCAAGAAGAAAATGATGATGAGAACCAAGACATTGACTCCGCTAAGGAAATGGCTCTTATTGTAAAAGGGCTTAGAAGAATTATGATGAAGAAGAAGTTTGGCAAGATGGGGCAATCTTCAAAGAAGAATCCTTTTGAAGGCAAAGATTGCTTCAATTGTGGTGAAATTGGACATATCTCAAATAATTGTCCAAACAAGAAAGAAGACAAATATGGCAAGAAGAAAGACAAGAAGAGTGTACCTAAGAGGAAGAAATATTACAAGAAGGAGAAAAATGGCCAAGCATACTTTGTTGAGTGGGATTCCGATGCAAGCTCCGATGAAGATGATGATGACAAGCCTTCAAGAGGTCTTGCCGGAGTTGCTATCAAGGAAGCTCCTTCACTCTTCTCAAAGCCATATTGTCTCATGGTAAAAGGTGAATCAAAGGTAATAATCGACGATGATGATGATGATTGTGATAGTGATAATGATGATAATGCCTTATCTTATGATGATCTTGTTGCCATGGTCATTAAGTCTGATGACAAATTGCGCATGGAGAGCTCAAAGTTGAAGGATTTGGAGTTGAAAAATGTTTCACTTCAAAATTCTTTTGAGGAGCTAAAGACTACTCATGAAAATCTAAATACTTCCCATGAAACACTTAACATTTCTTGGGAAACTCTTAAAGATAAGCATGAGGAGCTTGAGGAAGCTCACAAGTCTCTCCTTGCACAAGAAGTCAAAGGAAAAATGAGCATGCTTTTGAATGTAATATATTGAATACTTCTCCATGTTCATCTAACCCATCTTGTAGCACAAGCACTAGCTCTTTCATTAGTGAGGATATGTCTTATGACTCTCTATTATTGGAAAATGAATCTTTGAAGAAGGAGATTGAGTGCTTGTCTAAGGATCTTGCACGGTATTTTGGAAGTCATGTTCGGTTTAATCATATTTGGACAAATCAAAAATTCACCTTAGATAAAGATGCACTTGGTTACTTTCCCAAGAAAGGAAAAGAGGCCTTCACTCCTAAGGAAAGTATCTTTGTAAATTCAAATGTTTCCTTTGAGGAAGAAGAAAAGATGAAGATGTGTCATAAGTGCAAGACAAAGGTTGATGTGAATCACCAATGCAAGAGAAAGAAGACCCGTATCCTTGGATCCTTCCTATATTCTTAAGAAAGATTCTAATGGTGTTGTTTGTGCTCAATATGTTGGTCACTCTCTTGGTAGTAGTAAAAAGAAATCTATTTGGGTGCCTAAAATTTTGGTCACTAACATTGAAGGACCCAAGAAAATTTGGGTACCTAAAACAAAGTAAGTTCTTTTGTAGGTGAACTATAAAGCCGGAGGAAGACATTGGGTAATTGATAGTGGTTGTACAAACCACATGACCGGCGAAAGAAAAATATTCTCTCATCTTGATGAAGACATTTCCGATTTTGATAACATCACTTTTGGAGATGATAGCAAGGGAGGTGTAAAAGGCATTGATGAAGTACCCATCTCTAAAGATTATAATCTCTCTAATGTCTTGCTAGTTGATTCTCTCAATTTCAATTTGCTATCTATTGCTCAACTTTGTGACAATGGTTATAAATGTCCATTCACTAGCAATGATTTTGAGGTTACCTCACTTGATGAGAAAGATTCTATTTTTAAGGGCTTTCGTCATGAGAGCTTATATCTAATGGATTTCTCATGTAAGAAGGCTAATTTGACTACTTGCTTATTCTCAAAAGCATCTATGGGTTGGTTATGGCATAGAAGACTTGGTCATGTTGATATGAAACAACTCAACCGGTTGGTGAAGCATGACTTAGTTCTTGGCTTGAAAGATGTAAAATTTGAGAAAGATAAATTGTGTAGTGCTTGTCAAACCGGAAAACAAGTTGCCAATCCACATCCTAACAAGAGCACTATGTCAACCACAAGACCATTGGAATTACTACATATGAATTTATTTGGTCCTACTACCTATAGAAGCATTGGTGGCAATACCTATTGTCTTGTAATTGTGGATGATTATTCAAGATACACATGTGTATTCTTTCTTCATGACAAAGCTATTACTTGTGATATTTTCAAGTCTTTTGTGAGAAGAGCCGAAAATGAATTTGAGCTAAAGTTGAAGAAAGTTAGAAGTGACAATGGTAGTGAGTTCAAGAACACAAATGTTGAAGAGTTTTGTGATGAGAAAGGAATCAAGCATGAGTTTTCAACTACATATACACCGAAACAAAATGGTGTTGTTGAGAGGAAAAATAGGACCTTGATTGAGATGGCAAGATCAATGCTAGATGAGTACAAAGTTTCAGATTCTTTTTGGGTCGAAGCTATAAACACCGCTTGCCATGCCTCTAATAGGCTATATTGTCATAGATTCTTCAACAAAACACCATATGAACTTCTAAATGGAAGGAAGCCCAATATTTCATATTTTCGGGTTTTTGGTTGCAAGTGCTATATCTTGAGGAAAGGCTCTCGGTTGTCTAAATTTCAAAGCAAGTGTGATGAGGGATTTCTTCTTGGATATTCTTCAAATTCCAAAGCTTATAGAGTATACAACAAGTTGAAGGGATTTATTGAGGAAGCATATGACGTGCAATTTGATGAAACATTGGGCTCTCAAGATGAGAGAGAGAATTTAGATGATGTGAGAGGTGAAGAATTGAGCAAAGCATGGAAGACTATGGCTATCGAGGATATCATGCCTAGAGATGAAGAAGATGATGAAGGTCCATCAATCTCTATTCAATCAAATCCATCTATTTCCACAACAAATGATCATGATCAACAAGAGGGTAATTCAAGCAACAATGACTCACCCAAAGAAGATGATCAAATGGCCCATATGACTACACCTTCTCCATCAACTCAAGAACCAATTGAGCAACCAAGAGTTCATCATCAAGTCGCCAAACATCACCCCATTGATCAAATCATGGGTGACATTAGTAAGGGTGTTCAAACTCGATCTCGTGTTGCTTCCTTTTGTCAACATTATTCTTTTGTTTCTTTTCATGAGCCTAAGCATGTAGATGAAGCACTTAATGATCCGAATAGGGTTATTTCCATGCAATAAGAATTAAATAATTTTACTAGAAATGAAGTTTGGGAGTTGGTTGAAAGACCCAAGAATCACAATGTCATTGGTACTAAATGGGTCTTCCGAAACAAAGAAAATGAAGATGGTATTGTTGTGAAGAACAAGTCTAGATTAGTTGCTCAAGGCTATACTCAAGTGGAGGGATTGTATTTTGATGAAACCTTTCCTCTCGTAGCTAGACTTGAAGTCATAAGGATCTTGCTTGCTTATGCTTGTTCTCGCAATATCAAGTTATATCAAATGGATGTCAAAAGTGCTTTCTTGAATGGGAAAATTAGTGAACTAGTATATGTTGAGCAACCTCCCGGTTTTGAAGATCCCACAAAGGCCAATCATGTGTACAAGCTCTCTAAGGCATTATATGGGTTGAAACAAGCCCCTCGTGCTTGGTATGGAAGGCTTCGGGACTTTCTTCTTTCAAAGGGTTTCAAAATTGGAAAGGTTGATACTACTTTGTTCACCAAGAAAATTGGAAATGACATCTTTATTTGTCAAATTTATGTGGATGATATCATCTTCGGTTCAACAAATGAAGATTTTTGTAAAGAGTTTGGCGAAATGATGTCTAGGGAATTTGAAATGTCTATGATTGGTGAATTGAGTTTCTTTCTTGGTCTTCAAATCAAACAATTGAAGGAAGACATTTTTGTTTGCCAATATAAATATGTGAGGGACATCTTAAAGAAATTTGGCATGGAAGATGCAAAACCCATCAAAACTCCTATGGCTACTAATGGACATCTTGATCTTGATGAGGGAGGTAAACCGGTTGACCTTAAGCTTTATAGATCCATGATTCGTAGTTTGCTTTATCTTACCGCATCTAGGCCCGATATCATGTTTAGTGTGTGCATGTGTGCTAGATTTCAAGCCGCACCTAAAGAATGCCATTTGACCGCCGTAAAGCGGATTATGAGATATTTGAAGTATTCTCCCAACATTGGTCTTTGGTATCCAAAGGGTGCTCAATTTGAGTTAGTAGGCTTTTTGGACTTGGACTACGCCGGTTGCAAGGTTGATAGGAAGAGCACTTCCGGAGGTTGTCAATTGCTTGGGCGGTCACTTGTTTCTTGGTCATCTAAGAAGCAAAATTCAATGGCTCTTTCTACCGCCGAAGCGGAATATATCTCAACGGGAAGTTGTTGTGCTCAATTGCTATGGATGAAGCAAACACTTCTTGATTATGGTGTGAAATTCAAGGAAATTCCTCTCTTATGTGACAATGAAAGTGCCATCAAGATTGCCAACAATCCGGTTCAACACTCTAGAACCAAGCATATTGATATTCGGCACCATTTTCTTAGAGATCATGTGAGCAAAGGGGATATCAAGATTGATGGAGTGAGCACGGATGATCAATTGGCGGATATATTTACCAAGCCTTTGGATGAGTCTTAGTTTTGCAAATTGAGAAATGAGCTGAATGTCATTGACATCTCAAATGTGGCTTGAGAGCTAGCACATGTGTTTATCCATATGCATTTGTTTATCTCTCTTATCTATTTCTACTTATCTCTTGTTTAGTTTTTGTTCTCTAATCTTCGTGAAGCCTGCTTTTGCATATTTTCCTAATATGATTTGGTACATTGCGTCATTCGATAATTTTCCTTCATTATTCTTGAGCAATGACCCCAAAAGATTTCTTTGCAAATCTTTATCTCGAGTTATATCAAGCTAAATTTAAAAGGGGAGGTCGGACCGTCTGCGGCAATGGGCCGGACCGTCTGGATGCTCCTGGCGTACTGTCTGCCAGGGCGGCGCGGACCATCCGCATGGCTCGTGGGGAAGAGGTGCGGCACCGGTCGTTCTGGAAGCAATAACGGACCGTCCGCGCCGGGCGCCGCGGACCGTCCGCGCGCCTCGCGGACCGTCCGCGGGGGCGCCGCGGACCGTCCGCGCGCGTGTGGGACCCAGGCCACGGGGATGAAAACAAACATGACTCCTTCTCTTCTCCCAACCCGACCCAAGTATCTCCTTTCTCTCTTTCTTGCTCCCTCTCAAAGAAAAGGTCTCCCTCTTGGGGATTTCAATTGGAGCACTCCCCGGACTGTCCGAGCACATCCCCGGACTCTCCCCGAGGTTCTCCACCATGTCATCCGGGTACTTTTTCGTATCTCTCATTCTATCTCTCGAATTTTGAGCAAGAAGGTGATTAGGGTTTGGAGGTATGATCTAAATTTCGTCCATGGTTTCAAGTTTTTGGCTTGGTGAATGAGTTTGGGATATCAATGTGTTGTTGTGGCACAATTTTGGTGAAGAAATATTGGATTTTGATCAAGTTATGAGGATGGGAAAAATCGGACCTACTGTTCACAAGCGCCAGCCGGTCGGTACTGGGCGGACTGTCCGCCGCCTCTGCGCGGACGGTCCGCGCGACCCCGGCAGCGGCACCCGTGCCTAGTAGCTTCTAGTTTGGGGTTTCACTCTCACTTATAATTGTTTCAAACTGTTAATACTCATTCAAGTATATGGTTTTTGACAGTGCTCGCAAGGCTATCGCTTCACTCACTAGAAAGGTGACCAAAAAGGGCACATCAAAGAAGAAGAGCAAGGATGTTGGGACATCCAAGAGGCGTAGAAAAGATGATACCTCTGAAGAAGAAGAGGAGCCCGACAATCCTAATGACAGTGACTTTGATCCGGCCGTTGAAGCGGCCAGTGCCTCATTCATGGTGGATGAAGATGAGATAAATCAAGGGGGGGAGGTAATAATGCTAACATCATTGATGCGATTAATTACACAGCTCCTAGAGGGCAGTGGAATCAAAGAGAGTTTGCTATTGCTAGAAATGACAATGCTTATAATCAACCCCGTGACACTCACAATTTGTATTTCCACACCACTTTGCAAGAGCAAGCCTTTTTTAGTAGTTTGATGGAGTGCACAGTTTTTACTCATCAGAGAGTTGATTTTGAATATCTTGAGTCTAAACCTGTCTTAGCTGGGGTGGCAACAAAACTTGAAAATTTGGGCTCGAAACCGTTTCTTCAGCATAGATGTGATTGGAATGATACCTGTTGGTGTTTTAGACTGGAAAACCTACCAAGGGAGTACCCGAGGTAGTAGATTGTGCGGTGAGGAACGTGATCGGGAGACCGAGAACTCGAAGGTGTGCGCAAGGACACGGGACACAAGATTTATACAGGTTCAAGCCGCCAAGCTGGCGAGCCCTACGTCCTGTTTGGGGGATCAAGTATGGCGCCCTGCGCTTGGTGTTGGTTGAGATCAAGTGCCCGGCTAGGTACCCGACCCTCCTTTATATAGTCCAGGGGGTGGGTTCCTAGTCGGTTACAAGGCAGGAGTCCTAGTAGGATTACACAGAACGAGTCCTAATAGGATTACAGGGGAATTCTAGTAGTAGTCCGTCTTCATCCTTTCTTGTATGGGTACCCGGGAAGTATGCCTGACAAGCCCCCGAGCACATTGTAGTCGAGTGTAGTAGTTCGATTAGTCTTGAATCCTCTTTGAGTAGTTCTTGAGCGTCCTCGAGTACTGCTTGGAGAAGTCTTCAATAGTACTTGAACTGCCATGGGGCTGGAAGGTGGTCCAGCTCATCTGTCTTGAAGTCGAGATTATATGGAAGTGCGGTTGAAAAATCGCACTCCATATGGAGTAGCCCCCGAGCCTTAGTTGAGTTGCAGACTCTAGCTGAGGGTCAATCTTGATTCCGAATCTTCCGTCTTGAAAAAAATTGAATGATGGGTGTAGCATAGCAGCCCTCGAGCCTTGAAATGATTATGTAATCAATCCAAGGGTCTTCAGTGTTTGCAAAAGCCATCATCCGAGTACTCTTGCAGTTTGTAGCACTCGAGATAAGAGAGCCATATGAGCCACGTCGAGTAGTTGTTTGTGCGGAGCCCCCGAGCTTGAGAGCGAGCGAAACCTACTGAAGTTATCCTGAAATAGTAATTTGAGTTCAGCCCCCGAGCTGGAGAGATTCCGAATAGTAATTTAACATCGAGCCGTGTAGCTTGAAAAGTAGCCATGCCGTCAGAGCGGACTTTAGATGCGACCAAAGTCGACTTTATATGCCGATAGTGCGGACTTTAGAATGCGACTTGAAAACTGAAGTCGACTTTGTGTCGCGCGAAGCGGACTTTGAGATGCGACTTGAAAACCGAAGTCGACTTTATGATGCCGCGTGGAGAGGACTTTGATATGCGACTTGAAAATCAAAGTCGACTTTAGGATGCCGCGTGGAGCGGACTTTGAGATGCGACTACAGTAGTCGACTTTGTGCCATGCAGGGTGGACTTAAGATGCAAAAAATGAAAAGCACTTTCCGGAAAGCCAAAGCGAATGAAAAATCAGAGAAAACGAATAGTTTTGTCACCGGAGCGGGCTTAAGATTGCGACCAAAGTCAGCTTGTGCCACCGGAGTGGGCTTAGGTGCGACTGTTAGCGTCGACTTGTGCCACCGGAGTGGGCTTAAGTACCCGAGCCATGGATTTCAGACCCAAGGTACGATTACCACCGGAGCGGGCTTGAAGGTGCGACCGGAGTCGACTTGTGTACTTGGGCCATGGGTTTCAGACCCAAGGTACGGTTGCCACCGTAGTGGACTTGAAGGTGCGAACGGAGTCGACTTGTGTACCTGGGCCATGGATTTCAGACCCAAGGTACGGAGCGCGAGTACTTAGGGTACTTGGACCCATGGTACAGAGCATGAAGACCACGTGCAGCTAGGTTCCATCATCGCCAGGACCCGAGGGCCACTTACAGCTAGGTTCCATCGAAGCTTACACACGTAGTATGCCACCGAATCAAGCGAAGATGCGACCGTAGTTGACTTTAAGTTGCCGCATGGAGCGGACTTTAGCATGCGACTTTAGAAGTCGACTTTAGATTGCCGCGTGTAGAGGACTTTTAGAAGCTGCCTCCTTGGGATAGCCCCCGAGTTGTTGAAGTAGGCTCGTGGTGACTTGGTTGATATACCCCAAGAGCAGTCAGTAGAGTGTAGCTCCCGTGAAAACCTGCCGAGCGCGTACACAAATGAGTTGTCGGCAAGTAGTCCTACATGATGAGGAGAACAAGCCAAAAAAAACAGTATTCATTTAAGTAAATGACTTAGCTGTTGTTGCCTGGGCAGACTGTTGATGAAGTCGTGGCGGTCGGCGATGGAGCCGCGACGGTTGTTGCTGAAGTTGACTAGTCAGAGTTGATTCCGACCAGTTGTTGGGGGCGTGACTGCCGTTCTTGAGTAGTTTGGAAAACTAGTCGAGATGAATGGTCGACGCGATGCGACGGGAAGACGACGTCGCGGCGGCGCGCGACGTACTCGAAGTAGAGTCAGTGTTGCCGCGAGACAAGTAGTCGCGATGCACGGCGTGACTGAAGTAGAGCCAGTGTGGCCGCAAGAGGAAGTCACGGCGCACAGAGTAGTCGACGACGACCCGTGTGACGAGTCGCGCGACGTGCCGAGGCACCCGAACGCGCGGTGTAGGTGAAGTAGTCGACGACGAGCCGCGTGACGAGCCGCGTGACGTGCTGAGGCACCCAGACACGCGGCGTAAACGAAGTAGTCGACGACGAGCCTGCACGAGGTGAAGTAGTCGATGACGATCCACGTGATGAGCCCCGCGACGTGCCGAGGCACCCGGACGCGCGGCGTAGGCGAAGTAATCGATGACGAGCCTGCGCGAGGCGAAGTAGTCGACGATGAGTCATGCGACAAGCCGCGCGACGTGTCGAAGCTACCGGACGCACGGCGTAGGTGAAGTAGTCGACGACGAGCCGCGCGACGTGCCGAGGTACCCGGACGCGCGACGTAGGTGAAGTGTATCCGTTGCGACCGTGAGATGGGTAGTCATGACGCACAACGGAATGACCGGGCACACGGCGAGAGCCGGTGCGACCGACTGACGAGAAGTCGAGTGTCGAGACGGCGCATCCGGATGCACGACATAGGCGCAGTAGAGCCAGTGCAATCCGGACGATGAGTAGTCGCGCCGCGAGACGCAGTGACCGGACGCATGGCGAGAGGCAGTGCGACCGACCGACGAGAAGTCGAGCGGCGAGACGGCGCGTGGTCGACGACGAGACGCGCGACGTGCCGAGGCACCCGATCGCACAACATAGGCGAAGTAGTCGATGATGAGCCGCGTGACGAGCCGCACGACGTGCAGTGGCACCCGGACGTGCGGCGTAGGCAAAGTAGTCGACGACGAGCCACGCGACGTGCCAAGGCACCCTGACGCGCGACATAGGCAAAGTAGTCGACGATGAGCCGCGCGACGTGCTGCGCGACGAGCCGCGCGACGTGCCATGCGAGGAGCCACGTGATGTGCGAGGCACCCGATCACACATTATAGGTGAAGTGGGTGACGACGAGCCGCGTGACGAGCCGCGCGATGTGCCAAGGCACCCAGACGCGCGACGCGGGAGAAGTAGTCGACGACGAGCCGCGCAATGAGCCGCGCGACGTGCCGAAGAACCCGGACGCGCGGCGTGGGGAGCCGATGCATCCGGTCGCGCGGCGTAGTCGAGGTAGAGCCACTGCGGCCGGGAGACAAGTATTCGCGGCGCACAGCGAGGTTGACGTAGAGCCCGTGCGACCGGGTGACGAGTAGTCGCGGCGCACGACGTGGTTGATGTAAAGCCCGTGCGACCGGGTGACAAGTAGTCGCGCGCGCACGACGAGGTTGAAGTAGAGCTCGTGCGACCGGACTAACTCGTGTGATCGAAGTAATTGTACACACGTACGTTTTGTATGTGCACCAAGCTGTGATGTTGAAGCTTCCTGGTATAGCTTTTTGTGTGGCTGTAGCCTAAGAGCTAGTGCACTTAGTCTTCACATGTGCATGCGGCTGATCCAGTAAATTGATTTGCCACCTCGATCCTGTAGCTGATTGGATGTTGGACATGCTGCAGTGTTGGAGGGCTGCGGGAGCATGACAGCAGTCTGAAATTGCTGCCGTAAGTGAACCGGCTTCAAATCTGTACATGGATTTGGACTCCCAACTGACGCTCGCGACCGCAGACCCGGAAAGGTTTGCAGCGATTTCAATGCGAACTCGGCAGTAATCGTCGACAAGCTGCTTTTGAATCCGAACTCGATGATCACAGTATTGATTCCGTCTAGCCGTGGTGCTCTGCTCAGACACGGCGACTTCTATAAAATTGGAACTCGGCAAGTCTGCTTGTTGCAGGTAGATTGATCTTGATGACGAGGTCCTTCGAATTCACCCAGTGGTGATGATCACCCCTACTTAGCGCGCCAGCTGTCGGTGTTTTAGACCGGCAAACCTACCAAGGGAGTACCCGAGGTAGTAGATTATGCGGTGAGGAACGTGATCGGGAGACCGAGAATTCGAAGGTGTGCGCAAGGACACGAGACACAAGATTTATACAGGTTTAGGTCGCCAAGGTGGCGAGCCCTATGTCCAGTTTGGGGGATCAAGTATGGCGCCCTGCGCTTGGTGTTGGTTGAGATCAGGTGCCAGGCTAGGTACCTGTAGGGATGTCAATGGGTACCCGCCACCCGTTTACCCACGAGTAAAAACCCTATTAGGGTGTGGGTATGGGGGGATTTTTCCCCCGACGGGTGACTTAGTGGGTGATTCCTTCCCCCGTTAGGTATGGTGGGTGTGGGTACGTTCTTGCGTCCCCCATACCCGCTACCCGTTGGGGGTTCATTTACATATAATATTATGTATTATTTCTAATATATAGCATATAGTTTAAGAGATGAGAGACTCCATTTGTGTGCGATATAGTTAAAATTAGTATTGTTACCTTACATTGTTATTGTACGACTAACATTATTGATAAAATGATGATTTGATGTTGCTTGCATAATTAATTACATGTTTTATTACATTAGCTACAATTATAATGAAGCGAGTATGGGTCACCCACTAGGTACCCGCTACCCGATGGGTGGTGGGTGTGGGGGAATTTGAGACCCGTGGTGGGTGATGCGTATGGGTGGTGGGGTGTTTTACCTATTGTGGATGTGGGTATGGGGAGGTCATACCCGATGGGATGTACCCGTTGCCATCCCTAGGTACCCGGCCCTCCTTTATATAGTCCAGGGGGTGGGTTCCTAGTCGGTTACAAGGCGGGAGTCCTAGTTGGATTACACGGAACGAGTCCTAATAGGATTATAGGGGAATTCTAGTATGAGTTCGTCTTCATCCTTCCTTGTATGGGTACCCAGGGAGTATGCCCGACAATACCATAGTTAGACAATTCTATGCAACATATGAAATGGATTTTATAGGGAAGAAAATGAGGTGGATGACGGGTAAGAGTGAGTATGAGATCGCTTTTGCAGAATTTGCAGCTTCCAATCTTCTTAATTATGAGTATTTTAGTGATGGTGTTGATGTTTATAATGAGGATATTCTTGAAAACACTGCTGTATTCTATGAGCCTGGCACCTCAACTGCAACTATAATGAACTGGCTAGCAACAAGACTTAGACATCATCCGACTGCCATTAACAACATCATCAGACATACCTTTATGCCTAAAAGTGGTAATAAGGATAAGGTCCGAAAACATTATTGGAATGTGATTGATCACATCATGAATGGAATTAAATTTGATGTTGTGAAGTTTATTCTTGATCAAATGATTTGCAAGAAGCGTCTTGTCAGAGATAATATTTATTTTGCTCCTTATATCATGTCTTTGATCAAGACCAAGACGGGGTTCAATGGTCTATGTGATGTGAAGCATGAACTTTATCGTCCATTTTACAATGCTAAAGCTTTTCTCAACAAGCCATTGACACCTTATGGGCAGGATGCAGATGCTCAAAATGTTGCTGAAAATGTTGAGGCTCATGCTAGTGATGATGAAAATGCAAATGTTGGTAACATGGGTTATGCTAATGTTGATGAGGGTGCTTATGCTATGCCACCTCCTCCTCCTCCAATTCATCCCATGCAGCCACAGTGGGAGCCTCCTGCTGGATGCTTTGACTCTTACTTTGCTAATATTCAGCAGTCAATGAACTCTCAGTTTCAGCAGATGCAATCCGGGTTCAACTCTCACTTTGAGGCATATGGGCAACAGATCAAAGAAACTTTTCAGACTATGCAACAGGGTTTTCAGTAGCAGATTTACACTAGTCTGAATAATTTTGGTCATCATGTCTATAACACTATGCATGATCCCATGATGCAAAGGTTGAGTGATATGCAGACAGATCTTCAAAATGACCTCAGTACCTTGAATGACAGATTTTCTCAGATGTCCACCTCAGAGCAGTATCAGCAGTTATATGATCAGCAGACTCAGCTTCTGTTGACATAAAATCAGCACCTCACGCCAAGCACACAACAAGCTGAACGAAGCTGGCTTAACACACGTGCTGAATCCAAAGCGTGCCAGTCAATTTTAATGAAACTGACAAAGGATGAAAAGCAGTTAGATAAAACCTGGAACTTGCCAGGTGGTACCAGACAGTTCCGTATTTACGGCTATAAAGCCAATTAAAATGACATATAGCTAAAACAAGCTATCTGTCAGCAATTTGAATATCATTCGGGAGCTCTAAAACATGAAACCAGGATATAGCCGAATGCATGACGTAAGCATGACGAAAGATCGGTCTTTGTTTAAACAACATTGCACGCACGTGGTCATGACCGATTTTCGAAGATAAATTACAATAAAATAAATAAAGGTGAAGCATGAGTGTAAATTTGCAGTAAACAAGCATGCATAGGCCAAAAGCACTAGTCTACCGCATGTCTAGATACTTTCAAACCCATCGAGCGTGACACCAAACAAGTCAATCCACTGCATGATACGATTTGTTTGAAACCACACCACCAACCAAGAATAGATCAATCCACCGCATGATACAATCTAAAGATAGAAGGCTAAAAGCATACATTATTTAAAACAAACTTATGAACACGTTTCACTTGTGATAGAATTGCCGAATACAGCTGTACAGCCGATCCGGGTTCCGTGGAGAAGGAACAAACATTGAAAAGTCAACAAGCTTGAACCTGCAACACGTGACAATCTAGATTGATCTAAATTTGGCTATTGAGAGCACTTGATCCTTTTACAATAAATAAAACCAACGATTTAAAAGTATAACACATCGATCTCAAAGAGATAGAGCCGAAACTAATCGATCTAGATTCGGCAAAAGAGTGTTACATGAATAAAACATAAAGCAAAATCCAAAGCAGCACGTGGTAACTTAATGAATCTATTAGATCTTGCCAAATCTAATAGAGCCGATAACTAGCTTCGAGCTAGATCTTAGCCTACCGCATGGCTCATGATCTAACAGGAAACTCTCTTGAACCAAGCTTAAATCCACCGCATGATACTAAGCATGGTAACAAGACTACTTGCATCACGTGCTAAATCCACCGCATGATACTAGACATGATACAAGGTTGCCGGTACTTACAGAGGTCGACGGATCGATGGCCCCTCCCGAAGAACTCGACGGCTCGACTAAAGGACTCGAAGGTTGGCGTAGGGCCGGTTTGTTGTGAAATTGTTCGATCCCTATTACAAACACGAAGGGTTCATATTTATACCCTTGTCCTAACACGACTCCTAGTCGATCTCGAGTACAACATTAATGTCCCGTCGCCAATGTCCATCTTGCACCCGTCATCGATTCGTCCCTTCCTTATATTCAGGCCATGTCATCACGTATTCCCGAACGTTTCCTTTTCCAAGCACAAAACAGCCCTTCTGCCGTATGATGGCATGCTACCGACCGCAGGTACCTTTACCGAATGCTTCGAGAAAAATTTCCTGCCGAATGGCGTTTCTTTACCAAACTCGGCCCACAAGTCAGTCTTTTTCCTGTACCAATTTTTGGTGTTAACATATGCCCCTTCAATTACGGGATAAAAAGTGATTTTATTCCGAAATAGACCATAAATGCTCAACGTCTCCAGGTCAAATCCGTTCAACACTCGTTCTTTCCTCTTGCAAACCGTTGGAGTCTTCGTTCAGATCCAAAACAATAAGGAATTGCTGGCTGAACTGCAGCCTGCACTTGAATTGAAGATCACCAGAAAAGCTGCACTAGAAGCCGAACTGAAGAACTTGACAGCTGAAATCGAGGCTGACAAGAAAAAGATAACCGAACTTCCTGAATCAACAGAGAAGTTCCAAAAAGAAGCTACAACAGCCTTGATTGAATCAAATCAACTCAAGACAAAGCTCTCCACTCTATCTAGAACCCAAGAAGCTGATCAGAAATTGCATAAGCTTTTACTTTCCAATATTTGTTTTGCCTTACTTTAGCGAGCAACCCTCAGACGATTCATTCGGCAACTCTGGCCAAACAGCATTAGACCCGAATAGCAACCCGACCGCAACTCAACTGAATTTCAACGAGTCAAACCGAATTCAACCCAGATTGAATCCCAAACGATCCGACGATGGTTCGGTTAAGGGAGTCTCTCCACCTCCCAAATTTCTCGGGATATGCACCATGATCTCCGGCCACGATCTCTTTGCCAGTTCCATAAATAAGAACCTCGGGTGCCCTAGCCTTTCACCAAGTCCTCTGCTTTCAAGCCTTTGCCAATCTAAACTTCTCTTCTCCAGTACTAGTATTCCAAAAAGCTCAATGGCAGGCAGCAGCAACAGGCGTCGAGTCAGCGACGAGGCCGAATGGAGCCGCGCTGGCGCTCACCGGAGGTGGTGATCGCCGATTCCTTCACAGTTTTATCTAGATTTATTTTGTTTCTGACGACCCTCTTCGTGTTTCTACGTTCATCCAATGGAACCCCGCTCCTGCACCGGCCACGACTCCGGCCATGGTGGGCGACTCCTCGGGATCGTCCGGCCGTTCCCACTCCTCCAGCTTGCGCTACGATGACCTTGCCGCCCGTAGGTTCAAGGCGGAGCGTGACGAAACCCGGTGCGAGTTGGGGGACGTCTCCAAAAAGGCCGGAATCGCCGAGCTTGAGTGGGAGCACCAGCGCAAGCAGCTGCTGGAGGCCATGGACGGTGAATCTTGTGATTTGTTTTAATTCAACTCAGCTTTGAACTAACCACCATTGCTCTGTAATTGTTGCAGACCGCGATGCCAAGCTTAACTGGCTGAAGACGCTGGTGAAGAAGCCGGTGGACAAGGTGAACGCTCCCGGAGACACACCGGAAGCCCGCCTTGGCGCGGTGGAAGACCGTGTCGACGAGGTAGCCCTCCACGGCGTCCGTCTATGCACCACCCCGGGTCTGGCTGCCATGGCGATGCACACCAGCGTTGACTACTCCACGCAGCCGCGAGGTTTCCATGGTGGTGCGCCAGAGGATGTCGACGACATCGAGGTCATCCTGGAGCGCCTCGACAGCCACGGCGACGCCATTGCCGATTCCATTCATCCCCAGTCTGTGCTGAACATGCTTTTTGATTAGTTTGTACTAGGGATGTTGGAATTTCGGCAATAAATATGAAATTTTATCTTCTGTATTTGTCTTGTGATGATTTCCTTCGATTTGTGCATGCGAACCTTTACTATTTTGAACACATTCGGGAACTTTTATCCTAGCCGAATACGCACAAACTCTTGCTCCTTGGCGTAAAATCCACAGAAAATCCTCATTCGAGAGCCATGAACACTGTTCAATGAAAAACCCTTCGCATTCGGGGAAAAAACCCTACCGTTTGGTATTCCCATTAATGTACGCTAGCCAGTCATCACTCCCGATGTGCTCTCATGGCTAATAAAATAGCCCCCTTGGTGCTCTGCAAATCCACTCGCATACACTTCCATCATTTCACGTCCTCTCATCTTGCTTCTCTAGAGGAAAACCCCCCAAGGCCATGGAAGACAAGGGGAAACAGCCAATCAAGGAGAGCAGCGCTCCACCAAAGAAGCGAACCATTCGAGAGTAAGCTTCCTTCTCAATCTTTTCTCTTGCTCTCAACTGTAATCTCATGATTCACCTTCCTTTGTTTTCAGCCTTGACTTGCTCCCAGAGGAGATCTTTGGACCTGAAGAGGTTCCCGAGTACATCCTCTCTGATTCCTCTGCTGAAGAAGAAGACACCACGCCGGAACAGAAGACCAACCACCAACTGCGCCGTCGCATCCGCCATCTAGAACACAACCTGCGGGACATCACCGCCCACTGCAGTGCCGAACGCGAACACCGCATGAGCTTGGAGGCGTTGGTAGGGGATAAGATCTTCATCCTCATTTGATTATCATGTTTAAGTTTCAGATCTCACTTTCAACAAGAATTTGTTCCCTTTCTTCAGATGTTTCTGACAGGTATAACAACTTGAAGGCTTCCTGGGACAGCCTGATGGAAGCTGCAAGTCACGACAATCCCCGAAGCTTCTACGTTGCCGTCACGGTGGTCCTGGAACAGCTGAAGAGGGAAGAGCTGAAGAGGAAAAACGCGGAATCAAAGAAATGAAACATACTTTCGCTTCTTCCTCCAGGCCTTCTGCTTCCCATAGGCTTCCTTTTGTAATCTTAGGTAGCTGGGTTGCCAAATAAAGAACCTGCAAGAAACGTTTGTAATGTAGAGCATTTTTTGTGCTAAGGGCAATACACTTCAGTATTGGCCATCTCCTTTGTTAGGACTTTTGTTCTGAAGGCGGCTTCTTTCCCGAACGCCGGCTGTTTCTATATTTCTGATGCTTGTAATCAACGATCAAGTTCAATACAAGGACAATATTTCTTCAAGTATCTCCCGTTTATAGCAGCAGTACACTCTTCTCCTAGTAAAGTTTTCAAGATATATGCATTTCCAGGCGTACATCTAACTACCCGAAAAGGACCTTCCCAATTCAGGGACCATTTGCCGAACGTACTGTACTTAGTCCCAATCGGCAGTAATGCTTTCCAAACCAAATCCTCTTCTGCAAATTGCTTGACTTTTACTTTCTTGTTGTAATACTTAGCAACTCGCATCTTGTTCTTCTCAATATTTTCCAAGGCCCTAAGACGAATCGTATGCAAATCCTCTAACTCGTCCATCATTAAGCCACTGTAATCTTTGGAACTTAAATCCTTTTGCAAAACCACTCCTTGAATCTGATTGCATTTCCCATGGCAAAACAGCATGATGCCCATAAACCAACTCATAAGGAGATGTTTTTGTAGCTCCATGAGGGGCCATTCGGTAAGCCCACAAGGCTTCATTGAGTACCGAATGCCACCTTTTTGGCTTCTGATCAATCTTCTTTTGTATAATCTTGATCATGATCTTGTTAGAAGCCTCTGCCTGACCATTAGCTTGGGCATAATAAGGAGAAGAATTTAACAATTTGATCCCCATGCTTTCAGCAAATTCCCTGAACTCTGAAGATGTAAACTGAGTTCCTTGATCAGTTGTAATTGTTTGAGGAATTCCAAATCTGTAGATGATGTGTTCTTTGACAAACTCAACCATGTTTTTTGATGTTACTTTGTTCAATGGAATTGCCTCAACCCATTTAGTGAAATAATCTGTTGCCAAAAGCACAAACTTATGGCCCTTGCTAGACGGAGGATTTATTTGGCCAATCAAATTTATACCCCATCCTCTGAATGGCCATGGCTTGATAATCAAATTCAAAGCTGATGCTCGAACTCTTTGGATATTCCCAAACTTCTGACAATCTTGACACCCTTTGTAATACTCAAAGCAATCCTCCAGCATCGTCGGCCAATAACATCTAGTGTGCCTGATAACCCACTTCATTCAGTAAGCCGATTGATGCGCTCCACACAGCCCATCGTGCACTTCACTCATCATCTTCTTTGCTTCTTCTTGACCTAGGCATTGTAGCAACACCCCATCTAATGATTTGTAAAACAAACGCCCATCAAGAAGAACAAACTTTATAGCTTTATACCTGAGCTTCCTATAGACCTTTCAGGATGGATTTTCCAGATAATCAACAATTTCTTTTCTCCAATCATCTTCTGCTAGATCACTCCCGAAAGCGCACATATCATTGGCAAACACTTCCTGATTTTCTCTATAACCTGAAGCACTTTGAGCCAACCTGTTTGCCTCTTCATTGTGTTCCCTTGGAATATGTTGTAGAATCACCAACTGAAAACTTTTCAAGATTTCTTTGCATTCTTCGTAGTAATTCCTCAGGATATCATTCCTACATTCATATTGGCCATTCAATTGTTTTATAACCAACTCTGAATTCCCATAAATTTCAACTGAAATAGCCCTTGCCTCTTTCAAATATTGAAGCCCTCTAAGAAATGCTTCGTATTCAGCTTGATTATTTGTGACAGTAGGTTGAATAGGGATAGCAAACTCAAACATCTCACCTCTGGGTGAAATCAACAAAATTCCTACTCCACCACATTTGCCACATGAGGATCCATCAAAGAACAAAGCCCAAGGAGTAATTTCAAGCAAACTAATTGATGGATCACGATGTTCAGTAATGAAATCAACAATAATCTGTCCCTTAATAGCTTTTGCCGATTCGAACTTTAACTCAAACTCAGACAAAGCTAAAATCCACTTGCCAATCCTTCCATTCAAATTTGGCATAGACAACATGTGTTTAATTACATCAAATTTTGAATATACAACACATTCGACATTCAACAAATAGTGCCGAAACTTTGTACATGAGTAATAAACACACAGGCAAAGCTTCTCCGCAGCCGAATATCTTGTTTCGGGATCAAGCAATTTTCGGCTAAGGTACGCAACCACTCGCTCCTTTCCCTCAAATTCTTGTATGAGGGCCGATCCAATGGTTTGGGTATCGGCCGCCACGTACAACTTAAAAGGCTCGTTCAATTGTGGAGGCACCAACACTGGCGGCTCCTTCATGTGCTCCTTGATTTCATCGAAAGCCTTTTGTTGTTCATCACCCCATACAAACTTCTGATCCTTCTTGATCCTCAACAGTGGAGAGAAAGGCAACACCTTTTGTGACAAATTTGAAATAAATCTTC
Organism: Cenchrus americanus; assembly: GCA_947561735.1. Taxonomy (NCBI): domain Eukaryota; kingdom Viridiplantae; phylum Streptophyta; class Magnoliopsida; order Poales; family Poaceae; genus Cenchrus; species Cenchrus americanus. The sequence continues at coordinate 36,688,784 of OX387244.1, read as the reverse complement.
TCACAAAGTTGATCTTGCCGAGCAGTGATTGCAATTCCTTGAGATTGGTTGGAGGAACAACTTCATCAATAGCTTTCATGCTTTTCTTGCCAACTTCTATTCCTCCCTCATGCACCAAAAATCCCAAGAACTCTCTAGCTGAAACCCCAAAGGCACACTTGTTCGGGTTCATCTTAAGCCCATGTTTTCGGGTGCACTCTAGAGTTTTCCTCACATCATTCAAGTGTGATTCATGATCCAAAGACTTGACCACGACATCATCAATGTATATCTCCACAATTTTGCTGATCAACTCATGAAAAATATAATTCATGGCTCTTTGATAAGTTGCACCAGCATTTTTCAACCTAAATGTCATAACAATCCACTCAAAAAGGCCTATATGTCCAGGACATCTGAAGGCTGTTTTTGATATATCTTCTATTGCCATAAAGATTTGATTGTACCCTGCATTGCCATCCATGAAACTAATAAATTTATGTCCAGCAGCGGCATCAACCAACAAGTCAGCAACAGGCATTGGATATCCATCCATGGGTGTAGCTCTGTTTAGATCTCTAAAGTCTATGCAAACCCTCATTTTCCCGTTTTTCTTGTAAACAGGGACAATATTAGAAATCCACTCTGCATATCTACATGGCTGAATGAAATTTGCTTCGATCAATCTCTCAATTTCTTTTTTCACGTCAGCCAATACTTCATCCTTATAGATCTTTCGAGAGGTTGCTTGTAAGGCTTAAAACTAGGCTTGATTGGCAACCGATGCTCAACAATAGAACGATCCAAACCAGGCATCTCCGAATAATCCCAAGCGAAGCAATCTTTGTATTCTTTCAGTAGCTTGATCAACTCTTTTCTGAAACTTGAATCCTAGTTAGCACTGATAAATGTCGGCCTTGGCTTATCACCATCTCCAATATCAATTTCTTCCAATTTGTCAGCCGACATGAATCCACGTCCTAACTTTCCATCAGTTCCATCAATTGGATTATCCATTAAAAATTGCTATATGAGCCGATTTGCTTGAATCGGGACATTTGTTAATCACCGCTGACGGTTCAACAGGGACCTTCACCCCAGTCCTTGCCTGAGAAGCAATCTATACCTTGATACTCCCAGAAGGCTGGTTCCACGTTAGCCACGCTTACTGAATCATCTGCTTGGACCACTTCTATATCATCATCTACCCATTGAACAAGCTGTTGGTGCAAGGTAGATGGGATGCAGCAATTTGCATGGATCCAGTCCCTTCCAAGAAGCAAGCTATATGCCCCTTTGCCCTCAATGACAAAGAAGGTCGTGAGCAAGGACTTAGATCCGATCATCAGATCCACATGTACACAGCCCTTGGTGTATGAAGGATTCCCAGCAAAATCATTCAGAACTATACTTGTTGGCATCAAATCCCCAAGGCCCATGCCAAGCTTCCTAAACGTAGTGTACGCATCACATTGACCGCAGCTCCACCATCAACGAACATCTTCGTCAATGGCTTCCCATTGACATATCCTCTCAAGTACAGTGGTCTCATGTGCCGATTCTTGGCTGGCTTGTCAAAGGTTGCTTGCTTAGCCAACACTAGCTGTGCCATCAGCCCAAGTTGCTCAGCCTCATCGATGCCTGGTGACGCCTCTTCCTGCACAACCTGATTAGCTGGAGCCATGAATTCATTCGGCAAAAAAGCATACCATGCATGTAGGAGCCGAACGACCAGATCCATCAGGCTTGTCTTTTGGATGCCACACCTGTTTCCTCTTGATCCCTGCCTGCTTCAACTCTTGATTCCTCAAGCGTTGAACTCTTCTCTTTTGTCTTCTCCTCAAGCTAGGTGGGCACCACTGTCCTTTCTGCCAGACATATTCACGCTCTTCTTCTTCATGATCAATCCATCTGTGATCAGCATATCTTTTCCTTGGTTGATCATTAACCTCATTTTTTTATGCACCGACCGTCACTAGGATGTATCCTTCCACTTGTTTCATGGACGGATCGGCGATTGACAGTATCCTGCCTATACTCAGTATATTTATCATTGCATTCAGGACAATTGTTCAACATGGGGAGCTTTAGTCCTTCGTTCCAGCAGTGCCTGAAGAACGCACATCCCGAATGCACACGCTCTTGTTCTCGCGCATGCTCTTCTCATTCTTTCCTATGCAATTCTTCTTCAAACCTTCGCTTCTCCTCATCGTATTTTTGTTTCTGGTAGCGTTCTTTCTCTTGCTGACGCTGCCACTTGTCAAGGAGAATATGCGAAGTCACCCTGGGTTTGGATTTGGAGGATTCCCCTACTTCAACCTGACTTTTCGGGATGCGAGGCATTTCCTTGTGGACTTCTTCAACTGTTACCTATTGAGCAGGGTCAACTGATCCATCCTGCTTTTCCCTCGCTGAAGTCAAAACCTTCACTTTTCCTTTTTCCTCAGCATTCACCATGTTGACTGAAAACCCAATCATGTTTTGAGGAAAAGGATTGCCATGCAACTTCATTTTATTGTCAAATTTCAGATGACCTTCTTGGATAGCCTTTTGAATTCTCATCCTGAAAACCCTGCACTCATTGATGGAATGAGAATTCCGATCGTGAAACCCGCAGTATCTCTTTTCTTTGACTCCATCAGGCCGAAGCATAGAATGCCCCTATGGCAACTTGATTCGGCCTTCCTTTACAAGGAAATCAAAGAGCTTATCAGCCTTGGTCACATCAAAATCATAGGTGCCCTTGGCTTGCTTGACCCATCTCTGGTTCATTGTTAACGGCTCTTTGCCCCACACCATTTCAGCTGCAGCTATTTCTTCTTCATCATCAAATTCCTCTCCTTGATCAGCTCTTTCGAGGAATTGGTTGTAGATGTCAGCTACATCACTGTGTTTTGGCGAACCTGGAGTCTTTCTTGAAACCATAAGCCTGGTTGCTCATCAATGGCAGTCTGTGCGACAATTGACCAAGATTATCGAACTCCATGCCGAATAGTTTTTCCCGAATAGCTGGCAACATACCTGCTATAGCCATACCAGCCAATTGATCATCTGGCAGGTTCAAAGAGAAGCACATGCTTTTGGTCTCTCTGAATCTCCTGAGGAACTCCATTGGTGTTTCATTGTTCCTCTGTCTCGGGGTAGTCAGATCAATTAGCTTCTTCTCATTGCTGCCAATGAAATAATGAGCATGAAATTTCTGCTCCAAATCTCTCCAAGAGCAGATTGATTGATCAGGCAAACAAGTAAACCATGTAAAGGCCAGGCCTGTCAATGATAGGGGAAAATATATGATCTTGAATGCTTCATCAGCTGAAGCTTCCCCAAGCTGCATCAAGTATCGGGCAATGTGCTCCACAGTGCTAGTATCATCTTTCCCAGAAAACTTCGTGAAATCTGCAGGAGGTTTCACCCTGTGCGGCAAGGCCACCCTGTTATACCATTCTGGAAAAGGAGGTGTATACACATGCCCTTGGTTTTTGGGTTTTAGACCGAATTGATTTTGTAACACAACGGTCATTTTCGAATTCTCCATCGTTTAGGGAACACATCATAAGATCAATGTTAGCATCTTGATCCCCTGGCCTTCCAGTAGGTCCAAGAGAGGGCATTTACGTAGGCATCTGTACCATTGTCGTATGGACCTCCCCACGGGCCCACTACCCTCGGTGGGTCCCCACCGGGATGAAAAGCCGACTACTCGGTGGGCCCACGGGACTACCTCGGCTTGCGCTACACGGCACATGAAACCGAAGGCGTGGAGCACAAGGACTACACAGCACGTGGAGAGGAATAAAAGGGAGCTGTTGAGTAGTACTCGGTTAGGGAGCAGGCACCGTACATGTTCACCCCACCGCCTTGTATGGAGGACTCCTAGGCGTACTCGACTAGTACTCTCTCCCTACTCCGACTTGTAACCCTACCCGCCTCCCGACTATATAAGGCAAGGCGGGGATGCGGACCCCGATCTCCACCCCGGCATCACACCTCATCTCATACAACCCACGGCGCACTATTGCACCATCTTGTAATCGTGCCCAATCAATCTAGAGCTACGCAAAGCATACGGGACGTAGGGTATTACGCACCTCGCGGCCCGAACATCTCGTCTAAATTGTGTGCCACGTGTCTCTTCCTTCGAGTTACCGATATCGGCGAGGCCACATTCATCTACTTCGGGTACTCCCCTTAGTAGGTTCTTGGCTACGCTAAAACACCGACGCACCGGCGCGCCTTTTCCGTGTAGGGGCTTTCGCCCGAGATCACATGGCGAACTCGACGGCTACCGTCTGCTTCAAGCCAACCGTCGCCTTCAACCGCGGCGACAGCTTCATGTTCGGCGCCTGGGTCTGCATCGCTGACAGCGCGGGTTCCTTCTAGCGCCGCCTCACCATGCCACCCAACCCGAAGGCCCGGCCTCGTGACGCTTCCCGAAGTCGTCACGGGCGAACTCGCCGCAAATTCGGCGGGATTTCGCTCTTCAACCACCACGGCGACTTCGACCTCGAGTCCGCTTCCAACTCGAACTCGACGTCGCCATGGGCCATCGCATGCGAGCCGGGCCGCTCGGCCATCGCGGGCGGTCCCCTCACCCTCGCGAGCGCTCCGCGCGTGGCCCCCGCATCCTCAGCCGGGCCCGCACGGGGGCTCCCACTTCGCGCCGAGCCGGCAAGGAACCCGTACCCGAGTGCAACTCGGACTCCGACGCCTCCCCCGATCGCGCTCCAGACTCCAGCCCTCTCTCCGAGTTCTACTCGAACCTGGATTACGAGTTCGACTTCGGGTCGGACCCTGAGGAGCCCGAGTCCGAGCACAACTCCACTGAGCTTCCCTTGTCAGGGCCAGCCTCTGGGCTGGTTATAACATCCACACCGACCGGGATATACGTCTACTGGCCAGACCGCAAGCCCGCTGACCTGATAAGGGGAGACTCACGCTACGTCGCCTACATCGACTCGCTACCGTTCCAGGAGGGAACACCCCTAGCTCGGGCTGACTCAAGCACACCAACTGAGGTGGCACCCTCTGAGTCCAGCCTTGGCACCCCCGATCGCCAAGTCTTCATGGCTGCCGGCGACACCCCAGGGCCTTCAGGCACGGCTCAGGACAAGTACCTGGAAGACATCTCCTCCGACGAGCTCTCTGCTGATGCTCCACCGAACGAGAACCCTGCAGACAGAGACGCTCGACGTGAGCGTAACCGGAAGCGCAGCGAACGTCGCCGGCGCCTCCGCGACAACTTCCCCGTCCGCAACCTTGCGGAAGCTCTCGAGGCAGTCGAGAGCAGAGTACACACTACCCCTGAGCAATGCCTCATGTCGATCACAGCCATCGCACGCCAGGCTCAGGGCATACGCGCTGGAGAGGTCATCGCCAAGCTCGCTGAAGACGCCTACTTCATGCGGGTCGACAACAGAGTCAACCAACCTCCTCCAGGCCGCACCCCGCGACAACGAAGCCACGAGTCGCAGCGCCAACAACGGTCCCCAACCGTACTCGAGCCGACCTTCCCGGCCGAGCCAAACCGTCGTCGCTCCAACGCCGGCGGACCTTCGCGCGCGACCACAACAACCGAGAAGTCGTCCCTCACCGCGCTCCGGCCGGCGGGGGCGGCAACGATCCCCGACGGCGGAGGCAGCGACGGCGGAAGCTCCAATCACGGGGCCAACAGGAGGGCCGGAGGCGGTGGCAGCCGCGCGCGGCCGAGGCCACGCGAACAGCCACGCCTCCGGCGCCTCGCAGGGCGGCTACGACGCTCGCCAGAAGATTGAGGAGCTACGGCGGAAGAAGTCGACCACCGCAGCTGAGGGCGACGGCTTCCCCGTCTTCTCACCTCGACTTCACAACTTGCTCCTCCCCGACAAATTCAAGCCTCTGGGGATTACCAAGTATGATGCGAAGCAGGATCCCATCCAGTGGCTCAGGTGCTACACCCTCTCCATCGAGAACGTTGGCGGCAACAGCGACACCAAGTGCCTCTACTTCCCCTTCTGCCTGGACCAAGCACCACTCACTTGGCTCGAGTCGCTGGATAAGCACTCGATCGACAAGTGGGACCAGCTGAAGGAGCAGTTAACAAGCAACTTCGTAGGCGCCATGGGCCGATCGGGTACTCGCATGGACCTGGCCATGATCAAGCAGGAACAAGGCGAGACCCTCCGCAAGTACATGCGCCGCTTTTTCGACAAGCGCGCCACCGTCGTCGATGTCACCGACAAGGAGGTCATCGACCTCTTCCAAGACGGCCTCTACCACCGCCGCACCTTCGAAGACTTTGGTCGACGCCGCCCCAGTCCATCCCCCACCTCAAGGACATGATCACGTCCTGGGCGGATGAAGAGGATAAAGCCAACGCCAAGTACGACGCCATCCGTGGCAAGACCAAGCAAAACTAGGGCGGCGGCAGCGGCAGCAACGCGAACCATGGCGGTCGCAACAACAACAACAACAACTACTCAGGTCCCAACCGCAAGCGCAAGCCAGACAACACTGTCGCGGCTATCCAGCGCCCTGCGAAAGGGAACTCGAAGAAGAACTCCGGCGGTTTCAAAGACCTGCTGAAGGAGAAGTGCCCGTGGCATCCAAACGGCAACCACACCACCGAACAGTGCTACCAACTCAGGCATGCACTCAAGGATACGCCGGAGCCACCGCACCCTCACGACCAAAAGGGAAAGAAGAAGGACGGCGACAACAACGACTTCCAGGAGCCGGACAAGACCGTCAACGTCCTCTTCGGCGGGCTACCCAGCAGGCGGGAGCAGAAGGCTACCCGTCGTGAAGTCGTCCATTGAACCAGCGGTCCCGACCCCTCTCAGGTGGTCAGAGGTACCCATCACCTTCTCCCGCGCGGATCAATGGACTAGCTTCTCTGAACCAGGACGGTTCCCCCTCGTCCTGAAGCCAGTGGTGGCGGGCTCCAAACTCAACAAGGTGCTCATCGACGGTGGAAGCGGGCTCAATGTTCTCTTCACCAAGACCTTGAAAAAAATGAAGCTCGACATCACTCATATGCTCACCAAGAGCAACACGCCCTTCTACGGCATCGTCCCCGGCAACGCGGCTATTCCACTGGGCTCAGTGGTCCTGGCAGTCACCTTGGGGGCATCTCGGGACAACTATCGTACCGAGTACATCAAGTTCGAGGCCGCGGACTTCGAGACCTCCTACCACGCCATCCTCGGCAGACCGGCGATCGCCAAGTTCATGGCGGTGCCCCACTACACCTACTTGGTACTGAAAATGCCAAGCCCAGCTGGTGTACTCTCCCTTCAAGGGGACTTGAAGATCTCTCACGACTGCGACACAGAAGCCGTGGAGATCGCCTCTACGAACCAAGTACCCAACGCGATGATGGAGGTCTACACCGCGTCGAAGAAGCTTGCTACAAGTGAACTCGACATCCCGCAGAAGTCCGACGGCACCAACAAGCCTCGGCCACCGAGGAGGTACTTCGTCAAGACGATCGACCTTGGAACAAAGCGATCCCAAGCCAAGACCACCACCATCGGGGCAGGCCTCGACTCCAAATAGGAAGACGCGCTCATCAGCTTCCTTCGGGCTAACCGCGACATCTTCGCGTAGAAGCCAGCGGACATGCCAGGAGTGCCCAGGGAGCTGATTGAGCAATGCCTCAACGTCGATCCTAAGGCCACCCCCAAGCGACAACACCTCCGACGCTTTGCCGACGACAGACGAGACGCCATCAAGAAGGAACTCGCCAAACTACTCACAGCTGGCTTCATCAGAGAAGTCTTCCATCCTGAGTGGCTCGCCAACCCTGTCCTATTTCGCAAGAAGAACTCGAACGAGTGGAGGATGTGCGTCGACTACACCGACCTCAACAAGCACTGCCCCAAGGACCCCTTCGGGTTGCCGCGGATTGATCAAGTCATCGACTCCACGGCGGGCCGCGACTCCGCTCGGCTTCCTCGATCGCTACTCCGGTACCACCGGATCGCGATCAAGGAAGAAGACCAGGAGAAGACCGCGTTCATCACCCCGTTTGGCGCGTACTGCTACACGACCATGTCCTTCGGGTTGAAGAACGCCGGCGCTACCTACCAACGAGCTATCCAGGCCTGCTTCAAGAAGCAACTCAACAAGAACGTCGAGGCCTACGTGGATGACGTGGTCGTCAAGACTAGAAACTCTAGTACCCTCATCGACGACCTTGAAGAGACTTTCGCATCATTGCGCGAGTACCGCTGGAAGCTCAACCCGAACAAGTGCGTCTTCGGCGTACCTTCAGGCAAACTACTCGGCTTCATCATCAGCCAGCGCGGCATCGAGGCCAACCCCGAGAAGATCTCCGCCATCACCAGCATGCAAGCTCCCACGAGCATCAAAGATGTCCAGAAGCTGACAGGGTGCATGGCTGCGTTGAACAGATTCATCTCGAGGCTAGGAGAACGGGGGCTCCCCTTCTTCAAACTACTCAAGCGTCAAGAGAAGTTCGTGTGGACTCCAGAGGCGGATCAAGCCCTTGCCGAGCTCAAGGACTTCCTATCGAAGCCACCGATCCTCACGGCTCCTCACAAGGGCGAGCAGCTACTGCTCTACCTCGCTGCGACTACTCACGTGGTCAGTACTGCCATCGTTGTCGAGCGGCAAGAAGACGGCCACACCTACCCGGGCCGGGGCCGCCCGGTCTACTTCGTCAGCGCGGTTCTATCAGAGTCCAAGGCCCGCTATCGCCCCGTGCAGAAGCTCCTGTACGCACTACTCATCACCTCGCGGAAGCTACGACACTACTTCCAGGAGTACTCGATCTCCGTCGTCACCGACTACCCGCTCGGCGACATCCTGCGGAACCAAGATGCTACTGGAAGAATCTCCAAGTGGGCAGTCGAGCTCGGCGCCCTCACTATCGACTTCAAGCCACGCACAGCCATCAAGTCGCAGGCACTAGTCGACTTCATGGCAGAGTGGCGGGAGAACCAGCTACCTACTCCCACCGTGCGACCAGAGCATTGGGTGATGTACTTTGACGGCTCACTCAACCTCGAGGGCGCAGGTGCAGGGGTACTCCTGATCTCCCCCAACGGGCGAACAACTCAAGTACGCCCTTCAGATCTTCTGGAAGGTCTCAAACAACGAAGCCAAGTACGAAGCTCTCCTACACGGGCTCCGCCTTGCGGCTTCATTGGGCATCAAGCGGCTACTAGTCTACGGCGACTCCGCAGTGGTCATCAACCAAGTCAACAAGTCCTGGGACCGCAACAAGGAGAACATGGACGCCTACTGCCTAGAAGTCCGCAAGCTCGAGAACAAGTTCTATGGTCTCGAGTTCCACAACATCGTCCGCGACAACGAACGTTGCGGCGGACGTCGTCTCGAAGCTTAGATCCACCCACGCTCAAGTACCGGCGGGTGTCTTCGTTCACGAGCTTCACGTGCCATCCATCCCGGAGTAGGCGCCACCGACCACCGCCCCCGCCCCATCCACCCCCGGGCATGAGGTCATGATGATCGACGTGGACCGGAGGCAACCCTTCATCGACTACCTCGGCGGCGAGCGAAGGTCCCCTCCGACAGAACTCGGCCGAGCGGCTCGTCCGCCGCGCCAAGTCCTACGTCCTCGTCGGAGACAAGCTTTACAAGCGGGGCGCATCTTCCGGAGTACTCATGAAGTGCGTCCCTCGTGAAGAAGGCAAGGACATCTTGGAGGAGATCCACAAGGGCGTCTGCGGCAACCATGCGTCCTCACGCACGCTGGTCAGCAAGGCCTTCCGGCGAGCTTTCAACTGGCCCACAGCTCTGGGCGATGCCGAAGAACTCGTCAGAAGGTGCCAAGGATGTCAGTACTTCGCCCAGCGAACACGTCCCGGCCTACAAGCTAGTCACCATACCGCCAACCCGGCCCTTCGCTTGCCGGGGGGCTCGACATGATTGGGCCACCGCCAACTACGCCGGGAGGATTCAAAAGGGTATTGGTGGCTATCGACAAGTTCACCAAGTGGATCGAGGTCAAGCCGGTCACATGCCCCAAGGCTGACAAAGTACTCGACTTCCTGGATGAACTCGTACATCGCTACGGACTACCCCACCGCATCATCACAGACCTGGGCTCCAACTTCAACAACCACCAGTTCTGGGAGTACTGCGAGAATAGCGGGATCGACGTCCGATACGTCTCAATCGCCCATCCACGGGCCAACGGACAAGTCGAGCGCGCCAATGGGATGGTGCTCGACGCTCTCAAGAAGCGGCTACACGACGCTGCTAACTCCAAAGGGGGCAAGTGGATCAAGGAACTACCCAACGCACTCTAGGGGCTACGGACTCAGCCATCCAAGCCAACGGGGCAATCCCCCTACTTCCTGGTCTACGGCTCCGAAGCAATCCTCCCTGCCGACGTCATATGGAACTCGCCAGCAGTGGAGCACTACGACGAAGGCGTCTCGAAGAAAACGACGGATGAGTTGACATCGATAGCCTCGAAGAAGCTCGGCTGCCGCGCCGCCCTCGTCCAATCGGCAAGGTACCTAGAGGGTATCCGACGCTACCATGATCGCAACGTCAAGGAACGCTCCTTCAACATTGGAGATCTCGTCCTCCGCCGTATCCAGAACACGGAAGGACCGCACAAGCTCGGCCCCACCCCCCGGGAAGGCCCCTTCACCATCGCAAAGGTGACCGGGGTCGGGCTCCTACCGCCTCCAAACACTTGAAGGCGAAGACATCAACAACTCGTGGAACGTCGACCGGCTCGTCGATTCTACGCCTAGTCTACACGACTACTCCGGGGTTCAAGTCTACACGACTACACCAACACCCCCCCCGCCGTAAGCGGCCTCCGGTCCCGGCTCCGGTCTCCGGACTTCCCCTCTCCCGTGCTCCCGGCCCGCGCGGCTACCTACGGACCCGGGGCGCGACGAGCGTCAAGGACTCTAGCAGCGGTCTACTGAGAGACCACACTCCAAGATCCAGCCTGCACGGCTACCTATGGATCTATGATCCAGCCTACACGGCTACCTACGGATCTACTGCTGTAAGTGGCTACCCGCCCTAGCACTACTCGGGACCGTAAGCGGCCTCCGGTCCAAGCGACTACTCGTAACTACGGCCCTGGCCATCCCGGGTGTACTTCTTCAGTAATAAAGTTTGATCGGTCATCAACTTCTTTACTGTCTACTCCCTACAACGGGACCACCACTGCCGAGTACGACTACTCGCATCCACTCCACGATGGGGGCTCCACACTCTGAGATCGCGACTACGAGTACTCATTGCCGGGAAATTTTCTTTCATTGATACTTAAGCAATTCATTACAATTGTTTTTTGTACAACCCTGGCTACTAGCTATCTATTACAGGGCTACTGGAGATTAAGCTTCTCAGCTACTTGCTCCGCGATGGGAGCCATCTGCTCCAGCAGCTCCGCATACTGCTCATCAGTGCAGTTGGCGGCTACCCCGCCGGCGACTACTTCCACTGGGGCCTTCGGGAAGTACGACTTCATGAAGGCCAAGACCTGCCTTGGGATCGATCTCGCCATGTGCTTCACATAGGCCGCCAGCCGGCTTGGAGCTTCCTTGAGGCGATCCACCAGTGGAGCAATCTTGGGGCCGCCCGGGTGCGGCACCAGGAGCCTTGCGATCGGCAGTGCGGCTTCCTCAAGCTCCTTCAGTTGGGCCCGCAGTGCCTCGAAGTCTTCATCAACTTCTGCAAGGATTTGTAGCAGTTGACGAGATCGCGGTCAGATGCAATCCGGAGCTCCATGTGCTTCTCGCACTCGAAGGCAAGTTCTTTGTAGTCGAGCTCGAGTACCTGGCGGGCTTCTTGCTCCCGGTAGAAGAGGTTCTTCATGCTCGTCTCCGAGGACTTCAGCTGCTCCACCTGGCCCTCAAGCTCTGCAACACGGCAACAGTACAGCGGGTCAGGGACCTCTCGACCTCCAACAACTACCCGACAAGTCCAGCGGCCTACCTTTGTTCTTGTTGCGGAGGCCCTTATTCTTCCGCACCAAGTCGTCGCCCTTCGCCTGCAACTCTTGGACATCGTTGTGGTATTTGGCGAAGGCGGCGTCGAGCTTCGACTGCATGGCAGCCGCGTGCTTCCGCGACTTCACAAGTTGCTCTTCCAGCGCCTCAGCCCGGAGCACCGCGTCACCATAGCCTTGCAGCATATTGGACTTGTCGCAGGACCTCTCCGCAACGTCCTGCATAGACAACTCAAGTTTCACGAGTACTCAACGATAGAGGATTGACTACTCAGAAGCTACGACTACTTACCTTCATCCACTACTCGGCCTGGCGGATCGCCTCCAGGTGCTTAGCCACCATCGCCGGCTCGACAAGATCGTCCGCGAGCAGCTCTATTCCGCCGTGACTACTCGCGGTGGCCTCCGTCATCGGCGCAGAACGGATGGGCTCTGCATCCTGGATCTCCGGGGAGCGGATAGCCACCTCCAGAGGGACCTCTGGTGACGTGGTGACCCCCTCTCCCCCGGCCGCCACGGCGGCCTCCTCGACGACTTCTTCCATAGGCTCGGGGGCTCCTCCCGCAGCCTCCGGGACCTCTGGTGTCGACTTCTGCATCGGCACCCCCACAGGGATGTCACTACCTTCAGCCTCAGCGCCTGTCAAAGAGAAGACAAGTTGATCAGCGACTACGACTACTCCTCGAGGAGCTCCATAGCTTCAGAAGAGTACTCACCTTCGACTATGCTGGCCTCCGGCAGCGGCGTTTCGGTAGCCGGCGGCTCGGGCACCACCTGGGAAGCAGGAGCGAACTCCTCGGCAGGCGGCGCGACTTCTTCCGCCACCGCTGAAGAGGGTTCATCCCCTCCCAGGACAGATCCGTGGATTTCCTGCAGAAGCACACACAATTGGTCGTCAGTCAACCTCGACTACTACAACAAGTATCACTCGGGAAGACGCAGCACTTACAAGTTCGACCGGACTATTGTCACGACCGGAGCACCAAGGATGCTGGCGATATCGACCAGTCCACCCTTGGTGGGCGCTTCCTCCTGCGCCCCTGCGGCTACCGCCTCCTCTGCAGCAACGGCGGCCGGCGCAATGCTCTCCTGCGCTCCCGAAGCCACCACCTCTTCAACGGCGGTGGCTACAGGCTCTGTGCTCCCCTGTGGAGCAGGGGGTTGGCGCTCCAACTGCGCCAAGAGCTCCTCAACAGTGGGGGCAGGACTACGACTTCCGGCCAACTCCCCCACTGTGTCCCATACGCCTTCGTCGCCCTCCTCGACGGGCTCCGCGGGCGGCACCTCCTGCATACAAGGAAGACTACTCATCGGCAAGGGTACTCGTGCGATGGGTACTCGACTACTCTAGTCAAGACATCTTACCTCCTGAGGCGTGGTCTCTGAGACCTTAAGCTTCTTTGCCACCCGCTTGTGGGCGGGGTTGCGCGGCTTCCGTGGCGGCGCAGCCAGGCTAGCCTCCAGGCTAGCCGGAGGGTCTTGCACCAGAGGCACATGAGGTAAGCCTGGACGGCTAAACCTCGACCGCAATTGAAAGCGGTCCTGCAACGTCTCGTCGTCGTCATCGTCGGTGGTGTCCTCCACGATGACGGTGTCATCGCCTTCACCGACTTCTCGCCGCTCTTTTGCCTTCCCTTCCTTCGGGATTTCAATCCCGCTCGGGGGCGGCTGCGGCTCGGAGACGAATTTTTTCAAGTCATCCTGCAAGACACGAAGACATCGGCATGTCTACTCCAAGTAAGGACTACTCGACTAAGGGAGTACGACTACTCACCTCCTTTGGCGGGTGCGCGGCGGAGTACTCCTGGACAGGGCACGCCGTGTACGGCGGCATATCCTTGAAGATCCGCGACAGCCTCTCGATGATGTCGGCTGTCGTCCCGGCTCGCCTCGGGCATCCGTGACGTGTCGTCGTCGCCGGTGTACTCGAAGCCCAAGGTGTCTCGAGCCATCAATGGCTGCACCCTCCGCTTCATGAAACGAAGGCCACGTGCTCGGCCCTCGGTCCCCGCTTCCCTGAGCACCTTGATGCGTGCCAGCGGCTCGGGAAGCCGGATCCCCTCTTGCATGGTGGGCTCCGTGTTCCACCACTCGCGGTGCACGGGTTGCCTTCCGCTCGGCTTCGGCAGGCCAGGGTGGTGGTTCGTGATGTAGAACCACCTTGTCTTCCGGTCAGTGTTGGAATCAACAAGCTTGTACGCCGGTACTGCTCCGCGGCGTCTTCTCTCAGCCGGATGCGGCTCCTCCGACTACCCTTGGGTTGGTGGCACTTGGCTGCGGCTTGACCCGGAAGAACTTCCGGAAAAGGATCCAGTGCGGCTTGATCCCAAGGAAGGCCTCGCTGAAGTGCACGAAGACTGCGGTATGGAAGATACCGTTGGGGTTCAGATTCAGGTACTCGAATCCATAGTACCCGAGGAGACCCTTGAAGAAATCGCTGGCCGGGAGCGCAAGCCCGCGCTCCACGAACCGCGCGAACATTGGAATCTCGCCTTCGGCCTTCTCCATTGGATATGGATCTCCAGCAGCGGCCCTCCACATGTCGACCTCTTTCTCCCGAATGAACCCGCTGTTCAGGAGGGCCAACAGATCTTCCGTCTTGACCTTGGACTTCTTCCACTCGCGGCTTGGATCAGCCCGCGGTGGAGACATCGGCGGCGCTACTCCGGTGGCGGCCGTGGCGGCCTCTTCGCGGCCCCTCTTCTTCCTGGTGGCCTTCGACGACTTGGACGGTGATGGCTTCATTCTCCAAGTGCAAAGCGTCTTCACGCGCATCCGCTCGGGGGCTACCCTAAAAGCTCTGGGTGGCGGCGCACTTAGATCTACTACGGCGGCAGTGTGCACTGGGAGTGGATCTACCTCAGATGGAATCGAAAAAATTGCAGCTCGAATGGGTGAAAAACCCTAAGGGTTTTGGCTTCTATTTATAAGTCAAACCGGCTTCGCAACGGCCGGCTGGATAAGTCCACGCGCGGCTGACTCAGCGGCTAAGCGTGACCCTTCGTATTCTACTAGTCGACGCGCCTCACCTCAGGGGCTCAGCTACTTCTACTCGACTACCTGGGAAGCGGCTAGTCTCAAGAGCATCTCAGGACACATTCTTCAAGATGACCCTTCAATTCGAGAGGAAGTACTCGACTCAAGGCTCGGGGGCTCCGTGCCACGTGTCCTTCGGTTTTTTCTCCGGACTTTTCAGGATTTTCTTGCCAAGACTTCAGATGGACCCTCAGCCAAAGCCTGCAGCCCAACCTAAGGCTCAGGGGCTACTCCATATGGAGTGCGATTTTGTAATCGCACCTCCATATCAGCTCTGGCTTCAAGACAAGACGGGCATTTTTTGAAGGCCTTCGAAGGCAGTACTCAAGGACGCTTGGGACTACTCGAGAAGACTTCAAGATTGCTCAAACATCAGCTAGAGTACATTCCAGCCTCGGGATGCTTCGACTACTCTTGAGGACTTTTGACCTGTAGTACTCGGGGACGCTTGGGGACTACTCGTTAAGGCCGTTAAGACTACTTGAAGCTATCCTTCTCGACTACAAAGTACTCGGGGGCTTGTCGTATGGACCTCCCTGGGCCCACTACCTCGGTGGGTACCGGGGCCGACTACTCGGTGGGCCCCCGGGACTACCGGCTTGTGCTACACGGCACCTGAAGGCGTGGAGCACAAGGACTACACAGGAGTAGTACTCGGTTAGGGAGCTATACATGTTCCGCACTGTATGGAGGACTCCTAGGCGTACTCGACTAGTACTCTCTCCCTACTCCGACTTGTAACCCTGCCTCCCGGACTATATAAGGCGAGGCAGGGACCGATCTCTGGCATCACACCTCATCTCATACAACCCACGGCGCACTATTGCACCATCTTGTAATCGTGCCCAATCAATCTAGAGCTACACAGCATACAGGACGTAGGGTATTACGCACCTCGCGGCCCGAACCTGTCTAAATTGTGTGCCACGTGTCTCTTCCTTCGAGTTACCGATCTCGGCGAGGCCACATTCATCTACTTCGGGTACTCCCCTTAGTAGGTTGCCGGTCTAAAACACCGACAACCATACCCAGGATTCGGGAAAGCATCAATGGCACCGTAGTCCATGAATTCTGAATATCCACCCCCATACATGTTCTTCTGTAGCCTATTATTTGCCGGGGCTATCCTGTAAGTGGAGCCAGGTGGAATTCCAGAAGAGCCGAATGCCAATTCTCCATAAGTAGGCCGATTGGGCACTACCTGATAAGGGTTCTGCTGCTGGATTGGATAACCTCCCGTACTTTGCAGAGGCGGCTGGATTGGTTGACCTCCCGTACTTTGTGGAGGCGGCTGGATTGGTTGACCTCCCGTACTTTGCGGAGGCGGCTGAGCACTTGCATCTCGAGCTGGTTGGCTATTGACAGCATCACTTGATTCTCCTGTCTCACCACTAGGCCCTTGGGGTGATACTCGACCAAGCACCTTTTCCATGCCTAGGCCAAAGACACTAACCATCATTTGTCGGAACATATTCAAGAAAGCAGTATTGTGTTTGGCCATTATGTTTTCCATAGTTTGCTGAACTGCATTCATAACTTCTTGCTTTTCTTAAGCAGATGTGGTATCAGGTTCTCCTGGTAGTAGAACTCTTGGCATATCAGACTTAAGATATGGCACACCACTTCTGTTTTTAGAAAATGACATAAGACACTTATGCTGAAATTGATCAATAGCGTCTTTCAACTGAAGTTGCTGTTCTGGAGACAGCTCCTCTATGGTGACATCCATGACATCATGAATATCAGGCATCTTGATCAGCTAGATGTCCCACCGGGCGTGCCAAAAAGTGAGTTGACGTAAAATCAACACCTCACGCCAAGCACACAACAAGCCGAACGAAGCTGGCTTAACACACGTGCCAAATCCAAAGTGTGCCAGTCAATTTTCCTGAAACTGACAAAGGATGAAAAGCAGTTAGATAAAACCTGTAACTTGCCAGGTGGTACCAGACAGTTCCGTATTTACAGCTATAAAGCCAATTAAAATGACATATAGCTACAACAAGCTATCTGTCAGCAATTTGAATATCATTCGGGAGCTCTAAAGCATGAAACCAGGATATAGCCGAATGCATGACGTAAGCATGACGAAAGATTGGTCTTTGTTTAAACAACATTGCACGCACGTGGTCATGACCGATTTTCGAAGATAAATTACAATAAAATAAATAAAGGTGAAGCATGATTGTAAATTTGCAGTAAACAAGCATGCATACGCCAAAAGCACTAGTCTACCGCATGTCTAGATACTTTCAAACCCGTTGAGCGTGACACCAAACAAGTCAATCCACCGCATGATACGATTTGTTTGAAACCACACCACCAACCAAGAATAGATCAATCCACCGCATGATACAATCTAAATATGGAAGGCTAAAAGCATACATTATTTAAAACAAACTTATGAACATGTTTCACTTGTGATAGAATTGCCGAATACAGCTGTACAGCCGATCCGGGTTCCGTGGAGAAGGAACAAACATTGAAAAGTCAACAAGCTTGAACCCGCAACACGTGACAATCTAGATTGATCTAAATTTGGCTATTGAGAGCACTTGATCCTTTTACAATAAATAAAACCAAAGATTTAAAAGTATAACACATCGATCTCAAAGAGATAGAGCCGAAACTAATCGATCTAGATTGGGCAAAAGAGTGTTACATGAATTAAACATAAAGCAAAATCCAAAGCAACACGTGGCAACTTAATGAATCTATTAGATCTTGCCAAATCTAATAGAGCCGATAACTAGCTTCAAGCTAGATCTTAGCCTACCACATGGCTCGTGATCTAACAGGAAACCCTCTTGAACCAAGCTTAAATCCACCGCATGATACTAAGCATGGTAACAAGACTACTTGCATCACGTGTTAAATCCACCGCATGATACTAGACATGATACAAGGTTGCCGGTACTTACGGAGGTCGACGGATCGATGGCCCCTCTCGAAGAACTCGACGACTCGACTAAAGGACTCGAAGGTTGGCGCAGGGTCGGTTTGTTGTGAAATTGTTCGATCCCTATTACAAACACGAAGGGTTCATATTTATACCCTTGTCCTAACACGATTCCTAGTCGATCACGAGTACAGCATTAATGTCTCGTCGCCAATGTCCGTCTTGCACCCGTCATCAATTCGTCCCTTCCTTATATTCAGGCCACGTCATCACGTATTCCCGAACGTTTCCTTTTCCAAGCACAAAACAGCCCTTCTGCTGAATGATGGCGTGCTACCGACCGCAGGTACCTTTACCGAATGCTTCGAGGAAAATTTCTTGCCGAATGGCGTTCTTTACCAAACTCGGCCCACAAGTCAATCTCTTTCCTGTAACAATTTTTGGTGTTAACAGCTTCAGAACAATGTCAATGCCCTAAACACTGCTTTTGAAGATTTCAGAGATCATTTTAATCATTACTATCTAGCTCCAGCTCCACCACCACAGTTCTGTCCCCCTCCGCCATTCTATCCTCCTTCGCTGCGCCTCAGGATGACTAGACCTTTTGGTATTTGATGCCAAAGGGGGAGAGATTTGGAGGAGTGATGTGTGATCTTTAGGGGAAACTCATTTTCTTTGCATGCATTTGGAACTCTTGCATTGCACTTGCATGTTTAATTTCGGTTATGCATGAACTTTGGTTGGCTTGTAATAATTTGTGAGACTTACGTTTTGGTGTGTGATGTGGTTGAGAACTAGAACTTGTGGTTATCTTGTGATGATCTATGGTTGTGATCTCATTTTGCTTATCTTATGGCTTGTTCTAGTTCTCGTAGTAGTTTTGAGGCCAACCCTTGCTTATCTTTTCGGATATATATATATATATATATATATATATATATATATATATATATATATATATATATATATATATATATATATATATATATATATATATATATATATATATATGTGGTTGTTGCCTTGATCTCTATTTTGTAGGGGAAACTCCGTCAAAATTATTATATTTATGCATATGTGTGAAAATCAAATGAAAATTATATGCATATATGTAGGGGGAGTTCTCTCTGTATTCTTGTTTTGGAGACATTCACTCTATCTATTTATTGAATTTATTTGAGAAGAGTAAGTGATTCCAAAACACAAAACCTTTCTTATATGACTCCTTTAAATGGTTGTTATCAATTACCAAAAAGGGGGAGACTGAAGGCATCTAGGCCCCTAATTCGTGTTTTGGTAATTAATGACAATCATTATGGACTAACATTTTTATTTGAGTTATAAGAATAGGTTAGTCCGGTGAAATGATGAGATCATGCGGTATAAACGAGAAAGTCTTGTATGGCATGTGTTGGAAAGAGCTCAAGGCACAGGTAAAAGATAGGGTTTTATTTTTGCCTGTCATAAGGTGATTAGAGGATGTTAAATGACCGGGTTGATAGGATAGATAGTCGTACTATGAAGAGGGATCAATTTCATTGGCTTGACTTTCCATAGTGCCACTTGGATCAAAGATTTGCATGCATTGCATTTAGATTAGTGGCGGTTTCTCTTGGTAAAAGGGTTTCATTGAAAATCTTAAGAAAAATCAGTTTTCAGGTGTTGGGCGGACAGTCCGGGCCCTTGGGGCGGACGGTCCACGGGTTTTTGATATTTATTTAATATCTGAGATTTTTGGCAAAAGTTTTCGAGAAAATGCGCTTCCAGGCGGACAGTCCGCGGCCCCAGGCGGACGGTCCATTATTCTTAACAGAACAGGGTGCAGCTCGGTGGACCGGGCAGACGGTCCGCGGCCTGCCTGTGGACAGTCCGCGGGCCCCAGGCGGACGGTCCACGGGGTCCTGGCGGACGGTCTGCCCGGCCCAACGGTCAGTCTCGCCAGCCGTTGACTTCACGTTTTTACCGTTGGAATTCAAACGCGGACAGTCCGCGAGGGCATCGCGGACAGTCCGCGAGGTACGCGTTTTGCCCATAACGGCTAGTAACGGGAAGGAAGAGTATATATACTCCAATCTCAGGGTTGGAGAGTCTCTCTTGGCACTTTGAAAGGTCCATACTCCCTTGTAGAGCTCTCCCTCTCCTCTCTCTCACTCACTTGGCTTAGTGGTTGCATTCTTTGTGAGATTGAGAGCTTCTAGTGCATTGCATCAAGGTTTTGATCTTTGTGGCACTAGGAAATCATCAAGCAAGTGGTTGATTTGTTACTCTTGGAAGTTGCCGCTTCCTAGACGGCTTGGCGGTGGAACAATTTGTTGAAGCTCGCAAGAAGATTGTGCATGGCTCCGGATTTCGTGTTGTGAGAGGTATTGTGCTCACCTCACCGGAGCGGTAAAGAGCAACTCTAGTGGAATCGAGGTGTGGAGTGGTTCTTTGGTTCTAACCGGCTCAAGATCAAGTGGTGTCTTGATAGAGGAGCGACTGAATATTGAATCCACCTCAACGTGAATTAGGGGTGACCGGCAAGTCATCGATACCACAGGATAAAATTCGTCTCTTGTGCTTGATTATTTCTTTGCTCAATTTCCTTTCAAGTACTTTACTTTGTGCATTCAACTTCTAGAGATTGTTTTATATCTTGTCACCCTAGGTCGCAAACCCCCAACATAGGAATAGAATAGGTAGAGATTTAATTCTCCTTGTGGCTCTAATTAATTTTTTCTAGTGTTGTGCTTTTAGATTTTAAATCGCCTGTTCACCCCCCCTCTAGTTGGTATCCTAGATCCTACACCCCTTATCGCAGGCGGGGGCCACGGTCCAACCCCGGCCGTAGCGGAGGCCGGAGGGACAGCCCCCGAGCGAATGGGGGGAATGTTGCCACCGTAGAGGCGGCAGACCAAAGCAGAGAAGCGCCCGAGACGGTGGACTCAAGTCGCGCCGTACTCGAGCAGGGCTCGAAGCGCGCCGCCCCCGAGCAGGGCATGTCGAATCGCCCGGTGAAGATGGCCCATGTGTGCTCCAAGATGTAAGTCTATAACTTCAGCTTTTGCCTGTGACGACTCTTCCGACTTGTTTGTCGATGTTGAAACTTGTCTTCTCGTAGCCATGCTGATACTGGTGTGCTTAGCCTGGGGCCTCTGAATCGACTGGCACTGAGGGCGCAGGTGATCTCCCCCGAGCCCCAGCCCCAGTCCCCGAGCACCAGGCCGGTGCCATTGCAGGCCAAAGAGGCGTCGTCGGTGGTCGCCGAGACGAGGACGTCAACCACGCCACCTCCACCAGTCCCCGCTGCTGCCGTCGAGGAGGGCGAGGCGGCCACGGAGGCGATAGTTACTCAGGCGGCTCTAGAAGTGCCGTCCGGGGCTAGCCCAAGCGTCGAGGGGGTGGTGGTGGTCTTGGAAGAAGATGTGGCACCTCCCCCGCATCGGAGAGGCATGATGCCGCGGTGGTCCTGGCGTTGGAGTCGGCACAGGTGCCGGTGACGACGAGCTATCTCCCGGCTGTGGAGGTGCCGGTGCCCCCTCTGATGATGGAAGTTCAAGGTCCTGCCCCGACCGCGGAGGTCGCGGAGTCCTCCTCGGCCCGTGTTTCCCTTACGGTCGAGGAGATGATGGATCGGGAGTCGTGCTGGTACATCGACCTCCCCGGTGTCGGGGTAATCGATCTCGAAGCGCCCCGGCTCCCGGAGAAGAAATACGATGTGGCGGTGGAGCGGAGGTCCAACGAGCCGACGATCATGGAGATGATAGCATCGGTCTCGAACACGCTGCAGGTTTACGAGCACGCATGTGACTTTGCCCCAGCCGCTGCAGAAGACATGGAGGATGTGGCCCTCGCAGCGCCCGCGGCTCGTGTGGAGCCGACAGAATATGCGTCCGCACCTCCGCATGTCGATGAAGGTCGGGAGGCGTCACCTCCTGGGCTAGTGGAAGCCGCTGAAACTCCAGCCCCTGTCGTGAAGCCTGTCTCGACGGGGGCCGTTGCTGGGGAAGTGGAGACGTCACCGCCTGGTCCAGTCACTGTTGAAGTTGAGGATGTTGAGGTTCGTGCGCTTGACGAGCCGGCCGCCGTTGTGCAAGGTTTGGCCGTCCCCGAGACGGTGGCAAGGGCCATCACCCCAGAGATCCAGGTGGCCGAGGAGACGGGGGCATCCCTTTCCCAAGGTGCGGCGGGCGGTGATGCCTGGACGCTTGAGCTCGCGTGTTCTTCGTGGGCGACTACCACTAGGCTCGACACTGACTCTGAGGACGACAAGGAGGCCGCGGCGCGCCACACCTTGGAGCATGGGATGACCTGGGCGCGCCGGGACTTTGGTGAGCTCATCCTACCTGCGACCTCGGTAAGTTTTCTTGTCAAAGTTTCTTTTTTGATTCCGCGATCTTCTCGAGCTTCACCAGTGACTTCGGCTCTTGTTGGACGTAGACGCTTGAGTCTTCAGGTCGGAAGCGTGCCCGCGATGTGTGCCAACTCCGCGCGGAGCGGACCCAGCTGGAGATGCAGCTTGTCGTAGCTCGAGTAGCGGCAGCCGGTGCCGTGGCGAGCGAGACATCTGCGCGGGCGTCCCTTGAGGCTGCCCGTCAGTCCGCAGAAGACCGAGCCATCTCCGCCGAGACTGCTGTCGCGGCCACTGTCACCGAGAGGGACTCACTTGCGTCGAGGCTCGCGCTTGCCGAGGCTGAGATTGAGAAACTCCGAGTGGCCGCAGCGTCTGCAGAGTAGGTGGCTGAGAGAGCCAAGACCGTCGCGGCCATGATGGAGTCCACCGCCCGAGGAGTCTCCCAGACCGCTGCTCGCGAGAAGGCGGCCCTCGAGGAAAAGGTGTCAGAGCTGGAGAGTGACTTGAGGACGGCTACGACAGACTTGGCGACGATGAGCCGTAAGTTTTCCCAAGCCACAAACCAGCTTCAGGTGGTGACCGAGGAAGCGTCACGGCTTTAGAGCTCCAACGCCAAGTTATCGCAGGATCTCGACGGTAAGTCGGACGATCCCCTGGCTCTTGTCTATCTCAGCACCTGCTTCTTGTCGAGGCTGGACTTGATGACCTTGGTTGCAGAATCACGCGTGATCCGCGCGGGGATGGTGGTGCAGCTGGCGACGGTCAAGCAAGAACGCAACGCCGCCATCCTCGAAGTTATTGAGAAGGACGGTCTCCTCAAGCACTTGTTGGAGCAGCTCCAGAAAGTCTAGACCGAGCTGGAGCAAGTTCGCGCATCATGGGAGCAAGACGCGGCCGTCCTGAACCAGGCCCGCGAGGCCCGATGCAAGTCAGAAGCCATCGCCGAGAAAGCAATTGGGGACGTTGCCAAACTCGGGAGGTCATTGAGCTCGGCGATGGTCACGCTCGGCGTGTCATTTGGGCCGCGGACGCCCGAGATGTTGATCGAAGAGGTTGGCCGCCTTCCCGTCGTGGTGTGAGAGCTCGAGTTGTCGACGGCTCACCGCGCGGTACACCGAATCCTTGCCATGATCGAGTCGCACTACCAAGGGCTGGACCGCACGGCGCTGAGCGGCGGCTGGGCTCCTGGCATCTCCGACGACCAATGCGACGAACTGGAGGCGGACTGTGCCGCCTTCGCCCGCGAGATGGCCGACGCTGCATTGAAGGATCTGGAACTGCTGCCACAAGACGAGTCAGAGGCACCAGGAGTTCCCGGCCCCCCAAGTTACACATGCCACAAATTATCGTGTTGTAATAATCTGAAACAAGTTGCGTGGCTATTATGTATCTAGACCTTTATTTTGAGTTATCTCTCGATCGCTTCCGAGCGTCCGAGGACGACTGCAGCAACACGCAGCCGAACTTAGGGGACAAAAATAGTCAAGCCGTGCTCCGGAGCCGCGGGGGTGTAAGAGTTGTAAGGCCTGACCCCTTCGATCCACTAAGTGCAACCACCCGTTCGTAGCCCCCGAGAACTCGAAAGGTTCGGGAGATAGCTTAGCCAGGGTTTTGCTCGTGAATACATTTTTTCGGACTGGAGTCCTGGCGGTTACTCGAAGACTCTTGAAAAGAGGTCGGATCAAAACCGGGGACAGGAGAAGTACTCGCAAGTCTTCGTGCCATAGCCGCGGAGGCATTAGCACTAGGAGCTTTGAATGATTTGCGACTTGTTATCCCACGCAAGCCATCATCTTTACCTTTCGCGAGTTCGAGTTTCCGTTTAAAAACTTTTCGCTTGTGCGATTAGTCTCGACAAAGTTGTCGGAAATTTTTTTGAAAAAACTTCGAAAAAACGAGGAGGCACGAGGGCATCGTGTCCTGTAGCCCCCGAGCAGGGAGTGCGTTTGCCTTGGTGCAAAGAAGTTGGCTGCTCAAATTGAAAGTTGCTGTAATGAAAAGAACACAGTCGGGCACAAGTTTGGAACTCAGAGACATGTGAACATAAACAAACGTCATTTATTTATTGACATATAAGCACGAAACATTTACTCAAGGGTAAAACGGACGTAGATGTTCGATGTTCCATGCGTTGGTGACGACCCGCCCGTCCTCGTAGTAGATCTCGTACGTTCCTGGTCGGAGGCGCAACTCATCCCCGAGTCCGGGGGTCTTCTCCATCGCCGCCCCCCATCGCGTTCACCCCATCGACCACGTCGCCAATGCCGACCGTGAAGCGCTCACATGCGGGATTGGTAGTCTTCGATGCTAGAGGTGTCGGAGTAGCCGAACCAGTAGTCCGCGGCGTCGAGGAACCGCCGGAACATCACCGGATCTGGCACGCCGGAGAAGTCCCATTCCGCGTACCCATGCGAAGTCGTGGGCGGTAGCTCGCTGTCGGAGCCACGGTACGACTCGTCATCCGTGGCGATGAGCCTTCTGCCGCCAGGAGGTGGTAGCCAGGGAGATCGTCGTATGCCGCAACGTCGGTGCCTGCGGACGAGGTGTAGGCAGTCGCGGCAATACAGATCCTGTGGGGAAATCCTTCCGCCGGCGTCGTTGCGTGCGCCGCGTCGTGCCGTGGCGCGCGCGGCCCGTCCGCCCTTTCCGCTCGCGCCGGCGTGAGCGCCGGTCAAAACGGTGGCGGCGTCGAGGTGCGGAAGGACCCGCGGCGCCGGCGGCGCGGGTGTCGGGGCGCCGACGGCGGGCATAGCAGGGATCGGTCCCGGCCCAGTCGATCGCCGCGGATGGAGCTCGGCGCGGTTGGTGATGCGCATCAGGTAGCCGTTCCCCGTGGCTTGGAAGTTCAGACTCCCAAACTGGATCTTGAATCCGGCTGGGAGGGGGTCCGAGCTGCCCATGGAGTATCTCTACCCCCGGTACTCGGTGCGGATCACCATCGTGGTGGCTGTTGGGAAACAAATCTTGATCGTGAGGCCCCCTACCTGGCGCGCCAACTGTCGGGGTTCTCTACAACCGGCAGTAATTTTATGTCGATCGTGCGTCGGGCTCGGATGGTTAGATCGGGAGATAACGAGATTTATACTGGTTCGGGCCTCCGAGGAGTAATACCCTACGTCCAGTGCGTGGTTGCCGTGTTCCTGAGCCAAATGTGCTCGTAGCAGGGTTTACAAGCTGGTCGGGAGAGGGAGATTGTTCCCAGATCCCGGGTGGTGGTGTATGATCGTGTGTGAGTCTAACCCTTGTGACCGTTGCCCTCCTCTCCCTTTTATAGTCTCAAGGGGAGGGATACAAGGGGAAATACAAAAGAGTTACAGTGCTTGGCAGCTGGTATGTCCCGTCGTACGTCGCTGTCCGTCAGGGCGTATCGGCGCCGAGTTGCGATACCTTGTCGGGGAAGCCGCCGCGTGGCCGGGTTGAACTGTTCCTTCCGGGACGCTTGGCCTTCTCCCTGAGTAGTTTGGGCTTGCCTTAGTCTACCCTAGTACTTGCTTATCTTGCCACGTGTGAGCCTAAGTCTAGGCCCACGCGCGCCGTAGAGGGTGCTTAAGTGCCTCGGGCTGAGCTTTGCGTGTGGTAGAGCGGATGTTGATGGCGATGTGATGGCTGCGCGGCTAATCAGGCTCGCATTTAAGGCTCCTGCCGGGGCAGGTCGCCTGCATGGCCGCCAGCTGTTGTCCCCGCATGACGTGGAGATTCACGTCCACACATGCGTTGGTTACTTTGCCCGAGCCGTGTGTCTGGGCCCATACACTAGTCGGAGCCGGACTTGTCGTACGAAGCGGAGACTTGTCGTGCGAGGGTTCCTCTAGTGGGAAACTAGTCTGAGATGCAGCCGTCCGGCCAAGGACTGGTCGTCCTGCCGGTGAGGGTCTTGACGAAGATCTTCATGCCTTCCCTGAGACACAACGCCAGGTGGAGAGTGCTCTCCTTCTGGATGTTGTAATCAGCAAGGGTACGGCTATCCTCAAGCTGCTCGCCAGCTGACAGAAGTCTTAACCTAGTGGATGATGGTTTTGTTGTCTTCAAGTTGAATAATCTTGCCGTCAAGGGGGCCCCTAATCCGGGCCCTCGTCGGATACCTTTTCCAATAATTTTGTAAAAAATTGGGTAAGTAATTAGCCACTAGGGCCATACATACTCCCTTCTTTTTTTTGTATAGGGTTATTTGTAAAACTAAATTTTTCTCTTTTGATAGTCCTATTTGAGTTCCCACCTCATGTTTGACAAAGACGGATATTCGATTCTCATGCAGAGTATACAGTCCTCGCGGTCTTTATCCCGTCTCGAGAGAGGCCGCGGACGGGAGGTGAATTTTTGTACATTGAGGATCTCATCCTTCGTGCGTCTCTTCACCGTCGCTCTGCTTGTGGCGGTGGTGGGCCTCCCGCAGCAACAACGGCACCCCTTGCTCCAAATTCTTTTTCTTCCTCCCCTCTTTTCACTCCTCAGTCCAGATCATCTACACGACCATTTTTCTCGGTGCTCGGCTGGGCTTGGACGTCGCTAGCACCGTGCTCAAGGGTGTCGTTGTGATGGCTGTTCCTCCCTCGACGTCGACAATGGACGCTGGAGTAGGTCTCATGCTGCTCTTCTGCCTAGATGCTCGAGTGGTTGACAAGACCCTCACCCTCACGTCCACCGCGGTTGCGCGGGTCCCTCCGACTTCGTTGTGCGAACGCCGCATCCGAGGAGTCTGTCCCCCTTTTGTGCTAGAGCCTCACCGACTCTAGATTTGTGTCGTGGTCTTCTTATTTCTAGGCTAGGCCCTTGTTGTCATCGACGCCATGCTCGAGGATGGCACTAGCAGGCATCTCCCTCCTTCAAGGCGTCTCATTTTTCTCGGTATTGATGACAGATGCAGCGCTCCCACAAACCAATCTCACGTTCATGGGATGTGGTAGCACTTTGGTTGCTAAGGGCACGTACAACGGTTGTCGCCTTCCCGTCTGCGTGATGTCAATTTTGCAGGAAACTCCCCGCCTCGGCCAGCAGACGAGCTTGTCGTCGTCTCACGAAGGGACAGCGGGAGCTCGTGCTCCGATGCAACAACGCCGCCTCCAGCACCGTTGTACGGCTTCGCTCCCCAAAATGACGACGCCGGTCGATCCACTGCGGCGAGGAGAATCAGAGAGGCCGCCCGTCGTGTATCAAGCTGCCATCGTGTTGAGCCTGCCACTGGGGAGGGTATGGACAAATCCACTCTTGTTCATACCCAAATCCAAATAATTATTATCCACTTCTTACCCTCCCCATTCCCACCCATACCCAATGGATAACTAATTTTGTACTAGATTCTATACATACCCAATTGATTATTTGCACCCTCCCCACACCCTACCCTCCCCATTTCTTCAATGGATAATTATTTTCTACCCATACCCTCCCCATTTGAGGTGGATGTGGATTTGAATATGGACAATGGATAAAAACAACAGGCATACATCGTGTGTCCGCCGCCGCCCATGGTTCGTGGAGCCTTAACCTCCGATTGCAGCGGCCGCTGCTCTCCCGTTATGCAACAAAGATTAAAGAAAAAAGAAGCAAGAGATCTATAAAAAAATGATCACGAACAGAGCAGATCATTGATGCTCTAGTTTGCCCTCCGCAGCCCCCCAGCCCCTTCTGTGGGAGCAGCTCACTGCCCCCATGTTAGATCTGTTGATTTGAGAGAAAAGGGTTCCATCGTGTGAATGGATTTTGTTGAGTGGGTGAATAGCAACCAATTTGTATAGTCTGGTTATGCAGAGAACATGGCGCACAGGGTAATTGGTTGGTTGCTGTATAGAGAGGGGAACGAGAGAGACCAGACATAGGTGGAAGAAGATAAGGTCTTGCAATTTTGCAGTAGAGCCCTTTATAGAGATAGGAATCGCAACAACGCTCTTTTGACGGTCACCAAAGACATCAAATAAAATTAAATGTTATGCTACGATCATTTACAGTATAATTTATCAAATGATATACATCATATGTCCTCAAACATACAATAGAATGGTGTACAAAGATCAAATTTATAGTTGATCACCATAGTTTTATGTGTTCATGGATGAATTAAATACCTTATAGACAGCTCAACAGACAGACCTTTGTATGACTTGTCTGTTTTACTGTCTACAAGTGACATGATGCTATTTGAAGACAGCAGCTGTCTATACGGTTGTACATGCCCTAAGGGCACTCTCAATGGACATTTATGATGGTTTCTATCTACATTAAATGACATGCCACCTAAGCAAAAATGATGACATGGCAGGTCAATAAATGAAGAAAGAGAAGCAAATCTGTGGAAACGGTTTATTGGATGAGAAACGGCGTCCTCACTCGCCCCAATGCATGAAGAAACGATGAAAATTGCATTGGGGAGAAATCAGTAGTTTCCACGGTGCGCGTCGAGTCTTCTGCGTGCTCGTCGGCCCACCGCGCCGCTCCAGACCGGCGCCGCTCTGCTCGTCGCGGCCCTTCCGGCGCCGCGCCGCGCCCGCCCCCGTGCGCTCGCCCCGTTCGTCGTGCCGCGCGCCGCCCGCGCGCTCGCCCGCTCACCACTCGGCCCCGCCGCACTCGCCGGCCGCGGGGGAGGAATCGCATGGCGAGGAGGACGAGGAGCGCGGGGTTGAAGAAAGGGACCGCTCGCGTCCGCCGTGGCCGCCCCACTCGCGGTTGCTCGCGTCCGCCGAGGCGACCCGCACCCGCCGCGCCGCCGCGCCCCGGCGGTGGGCTCCGTGGCCACTGCGCCTACTCGCCGTGTGCGACCGCGCTGTGCTGCCCGCCTGCCCCGCTCGTGCGCTCAGCAGCTGCGCTCACCCTTTAGCTCGCCGGATTGAAGCCGAGCGTGGAAGCCAGAAGTGGCCGGATGCGATGCAAAAGGGGGATTGGGCGGGCGAACGAACTGGTAGGTGGCGAGGATCGGGAGCGGGCAGTCGCGAAACAGGACCGGGAGGTGCTCGCGTGGGCGGAACCCCTCGATGAAGTCAAGCCGGATCTCGAACGAGATCACCGCCAGCAGCCACTAGCCTTGCAGGCCGCGGAACCAGAGCTTAGAGAGGAATGCTTTGTGGAAGAAGCAGAGCAGAGGAGGGATAAAGTAAAGAGAATAAAATAAATCTAGCATTTATTACACAAAGAAACTTCCATTGTGACAGATAGTTTCTATATTAGAATTTTTGCTTAGGTGGCTGTTTTGGACTTCGCGCATGGTTTCCACCATAGGGACTGCCCTAAGGCAGGTGAGTCTTCAATAGGTGAGTCTTCAATTCAGTCTTTGGGCGCCAGTGGTCGTGCAATGAAAGTGTTGCGCTTGATGCGCGAGGAGGTGCTTTACCTCCGCATGACCCTGAACTTTGGCGCCTTCTCCCGTGCAATGAGACTATGAGAGTGCTGCGACCGGTGCAGAGAGGTGCTTCACTTCCGTAC
Organism: Cenchrus americanus; assembly: GCA_947561735.1. Classification (NCBI taxonomy): domain Eukaryota; kingdom Viridiplantae; phylum Streptophyta; class Magnoliopsida; order Poales; family Poaceae; genus Cenchrus; species Cenchrus americanus. Next base: position 36,659,180 of record OX387244.1, on the reverse strand, counting down.
AGTTTTCCCTTGACTCTCCTTCGACGACCCCGACTTGGCTCAACCAAATTTCTGCCACTGGCAGCTCTTGCCTCGTCTTCGCCTCTCCTTGCTTGGTTGGCGATGGTTGCTAATTTGCTGGTGCGGCTCTCCTCTCTGAAGACCCCCCCCCCCACACCCACACACACACCCCAAGGGTGTGTTGTAACCATTGAATTAAAATCCTATAATTGAGAAAAAAATGCCCTTCAACATTGGATAATTTGATGAGATTACATAGTTGAAAAACTGAAATTAATTTTTCTTTTTTAGATTATTGTGATGGCACTTTTACCGCCAATCACGAATGAATGACCAAGAGCGGATGTATATGTCCAATGATGTAAATTGAGTTGAATGTTCTCATATTAATATAATTTATTTCCATTACACTTTTTTAATCTAAAATCATCATATGCTTAAAGCGGTGCATGATGTGGATAACTATTTCAAAACCTCATCGTTACCTCCAAAATGGCACGGTAGTGTGTGAAAGCTACCAAGTATTAGGACCGATTGAAGTATATATGCAATATGTCTAACATGTAGATCTGAGTGAGGGTAGATGCTCCTACCCCATTCCGCGCCTCAAAATCAACTATTTATTATTACTTTAAAGGATCAAAAATCAACGAAATTAAAGATTGGAATGTCAATATATCCTATCAATCCCACACTCTGCCCACCCACGCCTCCGTTGTGCCTTCTTATAGATGAAGAAAATAGTGTAAGAACAAATATGCATGAACAATGAAACACAAGCACAATCACTAGTAGAGAAACGACCATTGGTGGACCTAGAATCATTTCTTTGGGTAGGATCGATGTGGACCCAAAATCAGCAAGAATCCTGGAATGATATGGACCTAAACCCAAAACCCTAAACCCTCTAAATTTTATAGTCGAGACCTTTATAGTCCCGATTGGTAACAAAGTAACAAGAATAGCATCCCTGTTCAATTTTATAGTCCTGACTGGTAAGAAATTTATGCGCGAGGTAAGTGGTTGTAGGTTCCAATCCCAACATCGTATCTTGTGTAATTTGTGACGTAGGTGTTTGTGTGTGGGAGCCTCTCAAGAATTTAAAATATTTTTAGTGAAAAACCTTATAATTCTGGTTGGTAATACCAGTTATTCCACCTATGTGTCTCTCCAACCGGGACCATCAATGTTCAGAACAAATTTCATTTCAAATTTTGGTTGGTAATATCAATTATTCCACCTATGTGTCTCGCCAACCGGGACCGTCAATTTTCGAAAGGAAACAATTTTCATTTCAAATTTGGCAAAAAAATCTTCTAGTCTCAATTGGTAATACCAATTATTCTAACCAGGTTGGATTTTCGAAAGCTATGCATCTCTCCGGTCGGACTAAATCTCACTTTTTTGTGAACAGTTGGAACAATTTTCATTTCAAATTTGTCACGGGCACTACTGGAAAAGCACTCATTTATACTGGTTGGTAACCTTCATTTGTACCGGGTATCCAACCGGTATAAACCATCCGGTACATCACATATTACATTAATCTCACACATCTCATAAAATTCTCACAACAACACAATAATCAAGATTTACAAGAACTCACAGTCACAAAACAACCTCCAGCCTACCGCGCCTGGCCAACCGGCCCGCGCCGCCAGCCACCCCATGCCACGCCGGTCGCCCGCCCTGTGTGGGAGATCGAGAAGGGATCAATGGAGAAGATGGAAAATGAGGAAGAAGGAAGAGAAAGAAAAATGAGATGGGAAAGAGATAATGAGTGAGACAGAGCCGTGGTGGAGAATTTAAAAAGAGGGCAGGGAGGGAGAAGCGACAGCAAAAAAAATTCTAAGTCCGCGCGGGGTCGATGGAATAACATTTGTACTGAATCATCTTTTTACCCGGTACAAATGTCACCACATTTATACCAGGTGGTGGCTCTACCCGGTATAAATGTGAGGCCAACACATTTGTACCGGGTGGAGCCACCACCCAGTACAAATGTAAGGGTTGGGAGGAGGAGGCCCCGACGCGCCGTTGTGACGGGACATTTGTACCGAGGGTAAAAATACCCGCTGCAAATGAAAAATCAGCCCAGAGATAAATGCCCGAATCTCTAGTAGTGGGGAACGAGTAGTACTATGTGACTCCATAATGCAGTCAAGTGGCACAGCAAGAGAGCCCCAACCTTAGTTATAGTAGCTCATAAGGCTCTTAATTAGAGGTAAGCGTGTATAAGAGAGACCTCCTTATTATTCATAGCACAAACTTTTTTTTTGTCGAAACATAAAGGTGCATGTAGCTAGCACGAACATAACGATGTTCAGCAAAAACTCGATCAAGCGCTGACGGCATCGAGGCAGACCCACTGGCCGATGAAGAGGCTGCGGCAGTTGATGTTGGGGTTGAAGCTGCGGAACTGCTTCAGGGTCAGCCCGGTAGCCTCCGCCACGGCGAAGCACGTCTCGCGCTCCTTGACCCCGTACGCCTTGTTGCAGGTCAGCACCGGCACCGCCGGGGCCGCGTCCACCACGGCGACGGTGACGAGGAGGAAAGCGATCACGAGAGCGGCTGTGCCATGGCTCGCCATTGCAAGTATTTCGCTCGTGAAGGAAGTTAGGAATGAGCGCTCTGCAGAGTGCAGATGGGTGTGTGCGTGTGTGCAAGCTTGACGACTGCTTTGCTGCTGCGAGTGGCTTGGCTACGCCCTCATATGTCTTCTTATATAGCGTAGTGCGAGTGCAAAAGGCCAAAAGGTGATTACATGTTAATGATATAACATAATCGCGTACATTGAAGACCTTGGAAATGGCACTCCGGGTCAACTATACTGTACTGGTGATACGATTTACGGGCATGTCGTTGTCCATACTTGCATTACATGGCGGCCATTCTTTTCTCAGGTGAAATGAATTGGAGCTTCTGGTTCCTCTAACAGCAACAACAAAATGAAGGTATCTCCCGGCTCGTTGCTTTGGTAAAACCAAACAGAAGTTAGTTCATGGCCACTCACTCCTGACTATGGACAGACACAACATTTTACAAATTGACATTAGTACGAAACTCATTTCAAGTAGGCCTAGAGGTTGTAGTGAATAAAAAAGCACATGCATGTAACAAAGATGTCAAGCCTAGAGGTTATGATTCAAGTTGGTAATATTCACAAATGATTATTCTCGTAATGGCTATATTTACCTAATTAAGAAAAGATCAGAAGTGTTAATAAATTTAACATATTTAAGACTGAAGTAGAAAATCGGTGTAATTTAAAGATTAAGATAGTAAGATCCGATCAGTGGGGGGAGAGTACTATAGTCACGATCGATATACCCCATATGGTCAGGTTCTTGGACCTTTTGCGAGAGGTTCTTGTCGAAAAATGGCATATATAGGTGCCCAATATTCTACATCGAGGGAGCCTCAACAAAATGGATTAGCTGAAAATGCATACCGTACCATAATTGATATGTTGAGAAGTATGATAAGTTACTCTGCTTTACCGATTAATTTGTGGATGGATGCATTAAATGCAGCCATTCATAATCTTAGTCAGGTTCCCAGTAAAGTTAGTGCCTAAAACTCCATATGAGTTGTGGAACGGCAGAGAACCCTCATTAAACTACTTGCGTGTGTGGGGCTATCTAGTTGAGGCTGAAGTATTTAATCTAAGTACTGGGAAAATAGATCCCAAAATAGACAGTTACCATTTCATTGGCTATAAAGGTAAGTCAAAAGATTACCATTTCTACTATTCTAGTAGACATACTAAGGTTGTAAAACGAGACACGCTGTCTTTTTGGAGGATGAGGAGATGGTTAGGGGTAGCATGGTACCTCGAGAGATTACCCTTGAGCCTTTCTTCTCAATGTTAGTTATTGTACCGACGGCGCAGGACACTATGGTGGGATCACCTTTTGTCAATTCTTCCATGGCAACAATTAATGAACATGAGGAACCTGTCCTTTGAGATCCTACAGAAAATATTGTCATGCACACATATATAGAATATGTGCCAAATATTGAGGTTCCTCTAGGAGAGTTAGAAAGCCAACTATCCTTGACGACTATGAAATCTATATGAATGAAGAAATTCAAATGGAGGGGGTGATCCATTTCATTTGAAGAAGCTATGAGAAGCACCCACTCATCAAAGGGCCAAGAAGTCATGGGAGATGAAATGACTGAGTGCCAATAAATAAAGTTTGGGACTTCGAAGAAATTCCTAAAGGAGCCTCGAGCATATAAGTACAGAGAAAATGCTTGCGGATCCGCTCACAAAAGGCTTTACCACCTAATGTGTTCAGAGAACACTTAGACTGTTGTTCGCACCCAAACTTGGTAGGACTGGTCTGACCGGTCTGACATGTGGGTCCCACCGGTCAGACTGGTGTGGTCAAAGTCCACAAAATACAATTTGGACTTCACCATTGGATAGGTCTCATCGAGTAGATCAAGATTCATATGTGGAACGTCCAAATTGGAGTCCGGATGAGATATGACTTATAAAAGATCTGCACGTCGAGTGCACCGGTCTGACCGGTCCCCCCCCTGATTCCGAGCCAAATCAAGAAGTCTTGATAGATTAGGCTTGTAAAACGATTTCCTTGAAGGGCAAGACCTCCCACCCTATAAATATAAAGGGCCACGTCCAGTTTAGGGAGATCAACACAATCGAATATATCAATTACACTTTTATCTTTTTATCTTTCTTTCCCTTTACTTTTCCAATCTATCATGTTGTTCTTCTCATCTCCATGGTGTTTGAGGACGTTCTAGGTGGTCTACCGACCCTAGAGCAACCCAAGATGCCCCTGCCCCGACGGGTCCCTCCCGGGTGGGCGTTCGTTGGTCTACCGCCGGACTCTCCGGCGACCGATCTGACCGGTCACCCAAACCGATCTGACCGGTGCCTGCAGAGGTGCTGCAAGGAGCTCCTCCGCATGCTTGTTGGCCCCGGAAAGGTGTCAACAAATTGGCGACTCCGCTGGGGAACGAGAATCTGACTGTCATGGTTGATCTATCTAACCCTAGCCACATGATGGCGTATGAAGAATTCATACAGAGTACAGTAGAGAATTCGATCTAGCAGTTGAAAACTTGCTTCTATCATGTTTTTGTCAAACTGATCAAGGCATCATCAAGATAAAGGAATCGCAGCAGCCATCTACCATCGACATATTAAAGGAGATGCAATCCTCAGGTAACTTATCTGATACTCTATCCGTCTTGGTGAATTTTTCGTCTCAAAGTTTTGATTGATAAAGAAGATAGTTCAGATTCAATTCATGTTAATCTAGAGTAGGTTGTTAAGCCGATTGATGATATTATTAATCCTTCCAAAAAACTGCATAATGGTGATGTTGTTGGTCAAGAAACAAGTTGACCGTCTCTAGCCGAAATTGTTGACCCAAAATCCACTAGCAAGAGCATAGAGAATACATCTAATGCTTCGACGCTGGGGGGCAACAAAAATCCCTTTGGTCTTATTGACATAAGAGATGTCATTTATAGTCTATCTCTTTCTATATATGGAAAGTCAAGAAATTCTCACCGAAACAACGAGAAATTGTGCATATAGAAAACTCTAAAGAAAGAAAAAAAGGAGATCCATGGAAGCATCTACTAATTTGGAACTTAATTTGAAAACCATATTTCAATGGTCAATTCTGAGTAGAAGGTTCCATTAGAACAATTATTATTTATTTCAAGCTATTTCGGCTCTTTCTTAATCTTCAAAAAGAAATTAATTCCGTAGAAAATTTTATTTTATTATATAAAGGGTGAGATCAATTCGGAAGCGCTTTTTTGTTATTCTAGCAAGGCAACGGTGCCGGTTGCACTATGACCGGTTTAACCAATTCCCAAACCGGTCTAACTGTTTCATCTAGGGCTTCCCAAAATAAATCTAGACCAAAGATGGTTAAACCCAAAAAGCCCGAGATTGGTGTTTGGAAAACAATTGAATCCAAAGGCCGCAAGCATCAAAGAGAAAAGTCGAAGTCCAATAGGAAACTTCCGGCTAAATCTCAAAGACAAAATATTGTTAATGGTGCTAGTCGGTCTAAAAATTCCAAACATTCAAAATCTTCTCCTCGAGAGAAGTTCCATAACTAGAATCAACAACGGAGTAATTTTCCTACATTAATGCCATTTCCTCCATATGGATCGTCAATGCCCCATGGGAGCTTACTTTAATATGCATTATTTTTATCCTTCATGGTATTATAATTCATATATGTCATCTGCTCCTAGTTACTTCCATTCTAATTGAGCCATCACCTATGCATAATGACCGTTTTGATCATAAGAATCGGTCAACGCAAAAAAAAATAAACGCAAGGTGATTGAACAAGTATTGCAGAAGGTGCTGTGAGGAGCTCCTCTGCGTGCTTGTTGTCGGCCCCGAAAAAGGTGCCAACACCTGTATGGGTTTACGTGGAAGCCTTTGATCCCTGGATATTAAGGGCTTAGTTTAATATTTATTTCAAAACAGAAAGGTGTATTGTAGTTTTAAATCTGACGATAGTAACTGTCATGACGAGACATGCTCTATGCACTGATATATAAAGAAATGGGTACCATGTCAACTGTTAAGTTTAAATCTAGAGTTAAAATATAAGATGAGATCAAGGGGGAGAATGTTAGATTGATCTCCACCGAGTCAGTCATTGGACCAAGTCGTGCCCCGACTCGCACCCTGATCGATGGCACACAGTAGGTGGCACACCGCTATAAATAGGAGGTGGGGCCCCCGTGGGGGCTGTGGAGGCACGCACACCAAGGATTGATGTGCCCCACTAGACCCACCTCATAAACCCTAGTGAATTGATCTCCATAGCGATGAACTGACGGGAAGTCTGCCGCCCTTGTGCCGATCTCATTGTTAAGATGTTGAATATCCGCTGATCTACTTCTGGTGACCCTTATTAGAATCCATCGTGACCGTCTACCTCTCGGCACTATATTTCACCAGAATATCCATGAGAATAGTCAAAGAACACATTGGTACAAACACATGACACAACTGTATGATTATTTTTCATACCATATCCGTTACATGATCAAAGTGACAGATGACTCCACAACGGTACAGGAGGTACTATAAAAAAACACAAGTGGCAAATTCAGCCGACCTTAGTTATAGTAGCTAAGGCTCTTAGAGGTAAGCGTATATAAGAGAGACCTCTCCTTATTCATAGCACAAGAACACTTTTTCTTGGCGAAATATAAAGCAGTATATAGCACGAACGTAATTAACGAATAACGACGTTGTGCTCGATCATCAGGGTGCAAGAAAAAACTCGATCAAGCGCTAACTAACGGCCTCGACGCAGACCCACTGGCCGATGAAGAGCCTGCGGCAGTTGATGTTGGGGTTGAAGCTGAGGAACTGCTCCAGGGTCAGCCCGGTAGCCTCCGCCACGGCGAAGCACGTGTCGTTCTCCTTCACCCCGTACGCCTTGTTGCAGGTCAGCAGCGACGTCACCGGCGGGGCTGCGTCCACCAGGGTGACGGTGACGAGGAGGAACGCGATCATCACGAGAGAGGCGGTGCCATGGCTCGCCATTGCAAGGTTGATGTGCGTGTAAGCTTGAGGTCTGCTTTGCTGCTGCGAGTGGCTTGGTTACGTTCTCGTGTTTCTTATAGAGCATAGCGAGTGCAAAAGCCAAAAGGTGATTACGTGTTGGTGATAACATAATCGCGCACATTCCACGACCTCGGAAAATGGCGCTCCGGTCAACTACTGTACTGCTGATACGATTTATGGGCGTGTCGTTGTCCAATAATCTTGCATGTATCGCATGGTGTCCATTCTTTTCTTAGATGAAATGAATTGAAGTTTCTGTTTCTTCCAAAAGGATAAATTGAAGGTTTCTCCCGGCTTGCTTTGGGGAAATCAAACAGAAGTTCATGGCCAATCATTCTTTATTCGATTAGATTTGGACCGGGGTCAAAGCGAAGTATTGAAGCATAGAGCAATAGAAAAAGCCGTTACAATTCCTATGACAGTAACTGTATAATTTATATCATGTAGTAACTTTGAATTATTGGTCTGTTTAGTTACCCCAATTTGGACTTCGATTCACTATCCAGCCATCACATCCAATCCTCGTCGCATCCAGTCACACCTTCTCTCACAGTACACGTCCGAACACATACTTTTTCACAACTTTTCACCTCGATCAATGCACTATTCATTCGCACAAATTTTATGATCTAAACACCACCTAAGGACTATGGACAGATACATCATTTTACAAGTTGACATCAAAACGGAACTCACAACATTATTGATTTCATCGCCTCAGCAGGCCTAGATGTTGTAAGGATTATAGAAGCACATATGCATGTAACAATGATGCTAAGCCTTCAATTGTCCATGTACTGGACATTAACAAGAAGATTATGATAATACACTAATTTGTCCGGCCGGCTGGCAATTTTCTACTAGTTATGGACGAGAACCAAGAACCAGGCGTGAGGATTGGTGTGTAATGATACTTCGACAGGGGAGTAGAGGATAGCCCAGATAAGGGCACTCCCAATGGTACCTTAATTATAGTTTCTATCTCTCTTAAATGGCTTGTCAATTAATAAAAATGGTGATGTGGCAGCCTAGTTAATGACCAAAGAGATGAAGAATCATAGAAATGGTTTTTTCATAAAAAAACAAAGTGTTCTCTTGAACCGATGCACCAAGAAACCATAAAATTGCCATTGGGAAGAAACTACTGATTTCTAGAAAATTCATGTCTCTCTCTCATTGGAGGAATAAGTTAGAGTTAAGAGAGAAATAGAAAACATTTATTACTTGAAGGCGCTACCATTGTGGAAGATAGTTTCTATATATGATTTGGAAAACGTGACATTTTCTTCTATTGAGACTACCCTCAGGGGCTTGGGATTAGATATTAATTTATAGAATTTGGATACCTTTTTCCAACAAATTTGTCTTAATTAGAGTAATTAATTAGACAATGGGGCCTTGATGAATTTTAAAAACTATCCTGGAGTGCTAGAGAATGTTAAATTTCCATCAAAAGAAAATATCTTCAATAGATCTGTGGGATGCTTGGTTAATGTTATGAAATATTGATTAGTGATCAATTAGCATAACTATGTAATTAGGGGAATCATTAGTGATGTAATTAGGAAGTTACAACCGCCTTGTCGAAGGGTCATCCCGAAGGGGTGCGGCACTCCCGAAGGGGTGCCTACACACCCTTTCCCTGTGTATATATTCAGGGGTCCACCCCTCATCATTCAATCAATTCATTTGCTTCCATTCCACTACATTCCATTCCTTTTACTCTTTAACACGTTATCAGCACTGCCTCTGCCCTGAGAGGCACTCACGAGAGATAGAGGCCTGGGCACTTTGCCGGTGACGCAGGACTCCCTCCCTGGGCCTCATGTTCACGGAACGCAGGCCATCTCTACGCCAAGAATTCCTGCAAGTTGATGTTGGTGCCAGCGATGATCAAAGATGCTATTGCTGTTGCTGGCGTTCTGCAAAGTAGAAGATGCAAAGATCTTCGTCAACAGAAATAATTTTCTTGCCTGGAAATCAAGAACTCGATTGAAGGAGTTAACAAACAACAGTAAGAATCAAAGAATTTTCTAATTAAGATCTCTTACCTTGATGATCGATGGCTTTTCCCATGGCCATCATACCAAGTCTCGGTAGAAGAACAAAAGCTAGAGACGTTAACAGCAAGTTCTCCATGGACACCATTGGTAGTCAATTCGGTGGTTGCAGATATCATACCATGAACCTCGAGGCTTCAACTAGTTGGTGTCGTTTGGCTGCAGTACCGGCAAAGCCCCTCCATATGCTTCACTGCAGAGACAGGCCAGTGGCCTGGACCATCCATGCGTCGAGTGTTGCAGGCAACCTGTAGAACCCCATGCATGCCTCCATATGCTTCACTGCAGAGACAGGCCAGTGGCCTGGACCATCCATGCGTCGAGTGTTGCAGGCAACCTGTAGAACCCCATGCATGCCTCGCACACAAGGACTACAGGCCAGCGGCTTGATCCTTCAGGTTTTTTCAGGCTGGACCTTCCACTAACGCCGCCATCACCCCATTCACTGCCACCAACATCAAATCCGGACTCACCGGATGCTCCATGGCGGCGAACCCAAGCTAGACGCCCGGAACAGTGGTGGCTCGTCGGGGCGCCCCGCCCTTATTCACGGTTGACGGCGCCTCCGCGCCAGTGTCCTCCACGAACCAGGCAGCGGCATCCGCTGCACAACGCCCCCTTTTTGGCCACGTTGTGTCCATGGACTGCCGTCCCGGCATCCGGCACGACACCTGGAGCCCCGCCACACTAGGGCTCTCCTCCGGGGGGCTAGATGGCCAGCCATGGCCGGCGGCCGGAGCAAGCCGAAGCACCAAGCGACGGCATACGAAGAAAAGGAGGAGAAGAGGGGGAGGACGCCGATCTGCGGCTACTGGTGGCACTAAAGGACGCCGACCATCCGGCCGACCACCCCACCAGCGGCGGTGGAGCCACACGCAGGCGGCGGCGGCGGTTCCAGGGAAGGGGATTAGGGTTCACTGCCCCCTCCCTCCTTTATACGCAGGCCGCCCGTGGTGGGCTAAACTGGGCCACGCCCAGGTCTCCGCCGCGGGCCGTCCGCAGGCCGCGCCGGCCCACAGGCCAGGACAAGCCCCGCAGGCCATAGCCGGGCCGTATGGCTTATCCATGCTCAATAGTCCTTCAGACCACCCTCAACTTTCGAAAAGTTCAGAAACGCCCCTGAACTTTAAATTGGCCCTCAGGCTTTTATCTATTTACATATTCAGATTTATTAGTGGTGTATATTTATGATTTAGAGCTCGAATTGTTCTGTAATTTTATGTTGTGATGAACAACATTATTTTGTACCATCCGGTATATGCACCTATATAATTTAAATGTTATAATTACCGCAGTAATTATTCATGTTTATGATCCGCAGGTCATTTCTAGGGGTTAGAACAATTCTTACATATGCAATTTATTTTATTTGCATGGTCTAAATTAATCAAAATTTTCTACATCAAGTAGAACATCAAGCAAAATTAAAATTAAGGTCTATAAATATAATTTGGAATAACACAAGGTGATGTGACCTCTGCGATAAGTTCTTCCTAAGAGCTTATTTGCCCTGAGATCCACGCTTCAGGCAGCTTTTGCTCATCATTGAGAGGTCTACATTTTTATAATGATTACCTTCAAAGTGTAATCCACATTTCATATAAACAGACAAAAATATTTGAATGACTATCAAGTCAAATTATTCCTACAGGAATTAATATGTCCTATACCTTAATTTTGTAAGAACCATCTTACATTCATTATATTGCTTATTTTACAACAGAATTTTACATCAGTAAAGTAAATTTTGTTGCAAGAATCATCTTTCCTTCACTAATTGTTGCATAATTATGTCACCAACATGGTGATTATTTCCTAAAAATGACCTAATATTACTAGTCTAACACATATTAGTGGAGTCTAAGGTATTGCACTCATGCAAATTATACCGATAGCAACGAGTTCCTCGTCCACCATTTCAAGTTTACACCATTCTGGTGATTACCATTTGATGTGTTAATTCATCACTAGTACGTGATGATCGAGTCACACTCGATAAAAAAAAAGCGAAATCATCGCCTATCAAATATAAGGTTCATACTACTTGTAATTCAAATCGCAATTTGAAACTACAAGATTATACATAAAATAATCCAAGATCCATCTTGAATACATAATTTTAAGCATCAATTTTGTCTTAAATAAATAGCAGAAAATGTGCAAAAATATTATGGTGATTATATTCTATCATAAAGAAAGTATGTTTTGGCAATGATCATCGGATCATTTATGCTCACAAGAATAGAGTCCAAAAGTATATGCAACGACTTCTGTCGCTTGTCAATTATAAGAATAGTCCACTTATAATCAAGTATCAACTTGATTTAAATAATGTTTGCACTACAACATATTTCATGCTATATAATTTACTCATTGAGTAAATTCATTTAAACACATGATTAACTCATGTAGGACATGACTAATGTTTCCAAAATGGAAATTTTTGAATTTGCATTGGATTGAATTTACTATCCAATATGGGTACATGATATCGACGATATCATTGCAATATTCATGACATCCAAGCCACCATCATTGTACCCACATACAAGTACCAAATCAATTATTATCATTACCACACATGCACCTTTGTGTGTTACTACATTTCCTCAATTCCGATTTTACATATCAGAATAACAAAATGAGGAAGATTCATTTATTCTTTAAACTCTTGAGAAAAATTACCAACAAAGAGAACTTTACGTTCATGGTAGTTACAACACAATGGATCTCATCTATAAAATGTCACTTTTGTTCAAATCAAGTGACCATAATGACTAACTTCAAGTTTGTCTATAATGTGGTTGTACATCCATGTACACATGATTTTCAAATAAAATATTTGGTACAAACAAAATCTCCACCCCAGTGGAGGAAAGTGAAATCTCCACCCTAGTGGAGGAAAGTAAATTCAAGGAGATCAATTTGAAGCACACTTCAATAAATTAATAAATCAGATCTCCACATGTTTCCATATAAATTCATGAAATTATCATTAGTTCAATATTATACTACATGTGTAGTATATTGTCCATCATCAATATCATGTACTTCATACATGATATTTATTCGGGATACACCCAGAAAGAAAAGGAATTCCATTTAGTGGATCACCACTATTACAATTATGAGAATTTTAGTCTCCTCACGGGTATTCAATTATTTATTATAGATGCACTCATGTATTCTACAGAAACCCTCAATTTTGTGACATCCATTTGTATATGGTTTCATACCGAAACCCATTACCAAGGATAATTATGAAAAATCAGCACTCAACTTGATCAAACGGATATGAAAATTCAATATCCACATTGTTCCTTTCATATCATCTGGGACATGTTATATTTACATACATAAATCCCGTATGACATGTTGCGTATCAAATAATTTTTCAGTCTTGATTATATCAAGAATTGTTATTATAGATTTGGTCATCCTAACTCATGGATGATAAGAAAAATTATTATCAATTCTATTGGTCATAGCATACATTCTCAAAATCCTCAGATTTTGTGCACCGCATGTGTCACTTGAGAATTAATTTTAAGGCCCTCTTACCTTAAAATTCTAAACAATAAGCCACACAAATCCTTGAATGCATTCAAGATAAGTTGGTATATTCAACCATTTATGGATTATCTAAGCACTATCAAGTGCTCATAGAGTCAATTATGAATAGTTCCATTTGTGTTCCTTACTGATGATAAGGCATTGCAAATTACCAAATTAATTGCTCTAGTTTTCAACTTTGAGCAAAACTTTCCTGGACGCAGGATTACATCCATTCATATGGAATTATTTGGTTTTGGGAACTATATCACTAAGTACCATATGTCCATACCAACTATGGCTTAACTAAATCTCTTATCGAGATAACTCATTTGCATGACCATCACAATAGAATTCAACCTATCAACATCAAGTTGGTAATATGTGGATTTACACACCACATATTTTACATTCATTAAGCTGCAATCATACGGCTCCCTCCGTTGCAGTTAGTACGTGAAAGCTTGGCCACAGCCAAATATTTCCCATCTGCGTGTCGGTTATGTTTTGCACATACCGATATCACCACCTCACAACATACATCATGGGCATTAGGGATCAACATAAAATGTATTATCCGTCATTCATATAATACCTTAGGTCTCTGGGGATTTACAAAAAAAGCCCGTATGTTGATCACACCTTGAGGATAATTCCAGGCATTAGGGGGAGATTAATACCACATATAGAATGCCAGGAATACAAAATAAATGTTACGCATCACATTCAATCCTCACATTCACGTACATACAAAAGAATATTTGAACTATCGATTCGTAACATCTTATATATTTGTAACAAATTACAAATATTTTGCCAAATGCATTTACTTATCAAAAGTGTCATCTTATTCAATACCTACAATTTAATGTACCGTAAAAGAGTGGAAATCTAACAAGATCACTCAACTCCCAAATTAAAATAAGAGGGGGAGAAGTATGGTCGGTAGGGGATGTAACTTGTTAATAAGCATCCGCGGAAACAGGGGGAGATATCCTCCAAAATAGTAAATGCAAATCAACATCATGCATGTTGTTAGACACTTTATGGATAATTGAAAATACAAAGCCTATGAATGTTTAACATTCTAAAGCCCAGTACATGTGCACATAAATTTAGGCACTGAGGCATCATTGGAACATCATAACTCTATCATCTTGGGAAATGAGATAAGAGTTCTAAAGTATTAATATTTCACATGCTATATTGGTTCTATCGAATCAATAATACAAAGACTACATAAATGTCGACATGTACTCCTGAAAATTGCTATACACCTTAAACTGGATCCAGACCAAAAGTCCTAGGCAGAGTGTATCAACACTCAAAATTGGGTCAAATAAAAAGGTGGCAATTATGGAGAATTTATCTCATTCACTAGTGAGAGGTATTTACCACAGTAATACCATCTCCTCACAAATGCATTCTTTATGAAAGCAAGGTGGTGATATAATGAGATATTGTAGCAATGGTTTCACGCAGAGACCGGGCAACATACCCCTGTGGTATATGTGAAAAATTATGTTCCTATACTTTATCACTGGCAGATCAAATAACAATAAAAATCGCGACATATATTGTGTAACACTCAAGTCACTCCATGACTTGAAATAGTCAAGTTGATTGTGGTACAACTGACTAAGCAAGTATCTTCCACAGAAGAATTACTTCAATCACTATGGTTGCATGTGTGTTAATAAACAAATCCAACTTGGATTTTTCATCATCATTTTTAAACACACATTATCAAACAAGCAACAGTTTAATGACGGAATTTGAGATGGAAATTTTGGTAAAACCAAACTATGCTCAAGTTTACAACTTGTGCAGATACATATCAGTTTATCAATATTCAATTGATAACATGTACCAATATTCAAATAATATTGGACAAAAAATACTCATGGTCATTCAATCCCTAAAGATGGATCAATATCCATTTAGACCCTGGGATGATAAACTTTAGTACCAAGAAAGTGCTTGCGTATCACACAACATGCTTAATATTACAATTGTAGATACCTTACTATAATTCAACTCCAACAACACCATACTAGTGGGAGTGAAAAATGATATCCATAGATATCAAATGGTATTAAAAGTCTTGATTAATATTTCGAGACTTGACCAAATATGATATCAAGATGTTTGGCTAACCGATCCCCATGTATATTGCCAGATCATAGACTGATACAAATAATAAAGTTTCATGGTAGTCATCATAATGGACACCACAACATACTTTTATATATCATTCTGAAGCATCATATTCATATGCTTGACTTTAATGGATGATAAAATGTGATTCCATATAATCACTAGCATTATCTATAAATGATAATGCATCTTGTATCGATCAAAATGTTTATCCTCGTTTTACAAAATGAGAGAATAAATAGCTTGCAAAAGGCACTCACTAATGTGCTTATCCACCACTACATCGTAGAATGTTATTCGTGGTAAGTGGTGAGGGACAACTTAAACTTTTGCAAGGTTCAAGAGGAGATATTCTCATCAATTACAAAAGAAAGGTGAGGTAGAAATCTTGCAAACCAAATCATGTGATAATCTTACGATTTATTTACAAAGTCCTTACCAACAATATTATTCCGAAATATGTTTTTGGAATAGGTATGAGACAACTCAAAGATTTGCAAGAATCGGGGGAGACATTCCTTTGATATAACCTACACATAATCATCTGATTATGAATATTGTACTCTTTTTCCTATATGAGTTTTCCTTACAAGGTTTCTCATAAAAGGTTTTAATGAGGCAATATCAATACAAAAACATATCACACATCACCTAATTTTTCCACTAAGGTTTTAAGGGTGGTTTTCAAGATATATTCTATGTCATATCTTCTGTTTTCTCTACATGAGTTTTTAAGAAGATATAGAATCCCTTCTCATATTTTTCCCATTGGGTTTTAGAGAAGGTTATTCAAATATGATCCTCAGATCATAACATTATTGATCTCTAAACTTATTTATGAGTTTTCCCTTTTTAAGGTTTTCTCATATAAGTCATCAATGAGACAGTAATCTAAAATGCCATATCATTTTCTCCTTATATTTTCCGACTGGGTTTTAAAGGAGTTTTAATGGCATACACACAGATTGGTTTCTCCTCAAGATTTTTCCCATAGGGTTTTTGGAGGAGTTTTACAAGACAATATCCAAAGATGATTGAAGAAGAATTACATCAACATCCCAAGAAGCAATTGATCAAGGGGGAGTGTTATGAAATATTGATTAGTGATCAATTAGCATAACTATGTAATTAGGGGAATCATTAGTGATGTAATTAGGAAGTTACAACCGCCTTGTCGAAGGGTCATCCCGAAGGGGTGCGGCACTCCCGAAGGGGTGCCTACACACCCTTTCCCTGTGTATATATTCAGGGGTCCACCCCTCATCATTCAATCAATTCATTTGCTTCCATTCCACTACATTCCATTCCTTTTACTCTTTAACAGTTAATTCCCGACCACATCACGGTAGCGTGGCATCGTCTGTGGCGGGAGGGAATCGGCGATTCGGTGGCACAGCCCTGTGGCATGGCTGGCCGGCAACCAAATTTTATTAGTGATGTCAATGTATTTAGTTAATGTCAACAATGTTGGCACATTTGTCTTTTATTAAACCATTTGAAATTAACATAGTAGTATTTCTATTTTCCCCTTAATATTGTGCTGAAAATCTATATATCCATCTCCCAAGTTTTTTTAAAGGAATATGTATTGATCTTAGCGCATTACACGATCTGTTTACAAACAGGACCTGAAAGAAAAGAAAAATTACAAAGAAGTTCAAAACTCCAGTTCATCTTCCTCGAATCCTTCAGCGATCCGTTCGTTGCGCCATCGAAGCCGCTTCTCAATCGTCGCTGGGCACCAGAGACAAACTCCACAAAGTGGAGGACGCAGAGGAGGGCTTACTGCAAGCCGAATCAACCGAGTACTCGGCCTCCCAAATGCCTCGGCTAACTCCAGTACCCACGACGCATCCTTCGCTTCCACTGCTGTCAACCCGAGCAATGCTCAGATTTCTTCCAAAGATCATCTTCCTTGAGATTAACAGGATCAACAACATCATCGCCTGAAAAAGACGACGATGCGCCGACCCTCGACTCCTGGACAGGTCTCCCCAGTTTCTCCGTTGACGTCAGAGTAGATCGCCATCGGAGAACGGAAGAAGCTGGGAGAATTTATTCCTCTGCAACTCCGTCACTTCCGCATCACCAGCGCCGCCACTTCCGCATCGCCAGGGCCGCCAGGAAAACTAAGCCGCAGAGGAGCCGCGCTCCACCGGCAAAACCTAACTCCACCCCCGAGAATCGACGGCGAGTAAACCCTAAACTTAAGTGGACTCGATTAAAGACTCGATCTACTAGAGGATGGACCCCCGCTCCCCTTGCCATCGGCTAGGAGGCCGGAGACGAGGGAGAACAGGGGCCGGAGGCTGGAGGCGGCGGCGGCACAGGACCTGCGGTGGCGGTTGCTCCGCCCGTGTCGCCCCTCAGGGGCGACACAGGGGACGGGGATGACTTTTTTCGGTGGCAACTACGAGGGGTGCTGTCTAGAGTCCCAAGTTTGTAAGAGTACTAGGATAGTGCCCGTGCATTGCTACGGGCAACGACACATTTGTATTGCAATACACATAAGATTCAACAAGATAATAATATGTGAAACAACTTAAATCAGAAGATTCCAAGCAGTTTTTAAATCATGATCCAGGACCAACTACAACATTTTTTTCAATAAAATGACCATGTAGAATCATATACATATATAATTTGTGTGAATATCATTGCATATATTGTTTCTACAGAAAGAATCAGTTAAAAGAATCCAAACTTGTTTAGAGGAAATCCAAACTCACAAAGACCTTTATATGCATAAAAGCTCGAGCTTTCAATTAGAGAAACTGTGTCCCTAGTCCTAAAGAGCTCACAAGTCCAGTGACTCTAAAATCAAGTCCAAGTAAATCGTTTGCAGTGAGCTCATAAGGTAGCACATTTGCAGGTAAGTCATGTCCCCACCTGCAACTGGAACCGGTACAGAGAAGGTAGTGTTTAGCATCACACTATCACGTGCACCCAACAATAGATTGAAGCCTGAATCATCAAATTACTTCAAAGAATTTTTCATGTATAGGGAGGATGCATTTCCAGAACATGTTATGACTGAAATATGAAACAAGTGCATCATTGTACAAGAGGACGATCTCGAACTGAGAAAACCCTAAGAATGATAAATAAACATCAGTTCCAAACCTTTTTGATGACAGGATCTACCTCTGCTCGACCGACCGGCACCTGTGCGATCCGCTACCCCTGCCCGATCTCAAGAGAGGATGGAAGCAGGTGCAGCCCCTCCCCCACCACCGCCAAGGGTTGGGGCCACACCAGCGCTGGCCGCCGCCGCTGCTCCAGGAAGAAAGGGAGAGCCTCACCTCGCCGTGGAGAGGAAGGGAGAGGCCACCGGCTGCTCGCCGTCGCGTCCGTGCCTGTTCGTCACGGCTCGAGGGAGTGGTCGGCGTGTGAGTATGAGCAACCAGTATCTTTTTTTATAACACCTACACATCCCCAAAATTTTATTATCAGTGGTCTTACCTTTGTCGCATACAAGATCCAACAAGCACAACACAATCTTTTAGTGTATGCAAATCTCGATGTTGACCAGCAAAAATCAATTCACATCTCTAGGTCTTTGATCTACACACACAAAATGGACTTTTAAGTCCAGAGAACATAGATCAATATATAGCAAAAATGATTGCACATCAAGCCCAAATTATCAAACCACAAATCATCATACCACAGGCTATGAATTTCCTTAGCTCCAATGCCAGATTAAGGACCCCCTGGAAGCTACAAATCTATTCCATAAAGTATATATGCCCAAATCATGTCGCACTTGTGTCAGCAAGATCACTATCTTGGGAAAGCTCATGACTTGGACAGCATGTAGCTGGGTTGTCGATGGATTTGACATTTACCATAACATTCCATAGCTTCAATTGCAAGGGAAAGGGAATTATTTCACTCAGTAGAGTATACACCATGTTCAAAGTAAAAATGATTTTTATTGCAAAACTGAAACAAATGCAAGAGATATCATTTCTATGCAATGTCTGAAATAATATCAATTCTAGTGCAAGAATCATCATTACCGAGCACTCGCTGAAATAGAGAAAAATACTTCTATTCTCAAGAACTGATTTAAAAGCAGCTAAACAATTATATGTTTAAGCAGGGATCAAACGTCATTGTTTAGGACTAAGAAAAAATATTACCAGATTGTTCTTTGACCATCCAACATGGCTCAGTATCGCTGAGTATCGCTGAGTCTGGTCTCTTTGGAATTTGTACTGATTTTTAACACTTGGAGGATCCAATAGAAGCCCATGCACAGTTGATCATAGCTTGCTGCAAAAAATGATAAGTGTGGTTTCTGAAAATAGAATTCATACATACATACGACTATGTCAAGCCTGCCACCACATAGATTACTACTTCCAGATAAAGAAGAAAAGAATAAAAAATTTCATGGTATAGCTTGCAACCAAACATCATACATGTGCTGTTTCTAGCAGATTATTCACAGGAAACCATTGAGAGTGATTTGTTACCACAAATATGCAAGATTTATCTCATGGTAGAGAAAATAATAATAACACAAAGGCTTTCCTTACTTTGATCATAAAGCTACTTTGTTGCCATGAGATGAACGGTTACAGGATTCCACTTTAACAACAAAAAATAAGTTTGAAAGAAGCACATCCATTTTGGAATACATCAGGCAGCTTTCATTCATGAAAGACAGTAAGAAAGCTTTCAAAATTTACATAGCCAATAATCCATCGATTTTTGTTGGTCTACAACCACGGTTGATGACTCAATGTTCTCAAATCAAATATCAGGAGTTGAAACTACACATGAACTCAAAATGAATAAAAGGAAAAAAAAGTATGGTGAAGTAAGAATGGCTCTAATATTGTCGTTAGCCTGAGCTGAGAGAACTGCAATTGAAATTGTGTATATGTTTTCCAAGATCTGCTACTGGACATGATAAGAAACACAGCTCACAAGACTCCTTAGGTAATTTGCACAAAGTGTTATCAATTAGGTCTAAGATTATTATAATCACTACATTATAAGTTTTCTAAGTGTCCATGCCTACAAGTATCAAGGGAAAAACATCTATAAATAATATGTGAGGATGTAAGACCTATGTATCAGTGCCGCCAATGCTCATTGAATCAAAAGATGCTTATGCTTGCCTGCTGTATGATGATCCTTTCAGGTCTGTGATGCTCCTCTACACCTTGATGACGACCCTAAGCTACAGCCACCACACAGGACAAACCGCAACCTCCTCCTCCTTCAGATTCTGCACCGCCATCTATATCTTTAGATTCCGGAGCATCTTTCATCAATCTGTCAACCAAAAACCTCCACAAAATTATCCATTTGATCACTAAGATACCTTGTATTAATATAAATGCTATATGGCATTTTTAGAATTTCAGGTGACAATAGAAATTAATGCAAACCTATCTGAAAATATATCAGAGAACTTACCTCCTGCCAGTAGAACAATGAAGTGGTTAGCATCAGGAAATGTTAAACATCACACTAAATTTAAGATGAATAAAAACCATCGGAAGGGTGAATCACATCTTACCACATTTTGATTTCATGACAGACAATCAACTAATATTTAGACATCAGTATTAGGAAGAGATTTTGAAACTCAACAGCTTGCTAACCTATCCTCTCATCACTGAAAAGGTAATGCCAAGTGAAAAGAACATTTGGTTGTAACATAACTGTGTCTTAGAGGCAATGTTTCCCTAAACGCTAAACGGTAGTCTTTCATTCGACCCTCGTTTAGTGTGTAGGTCGTGTAAACGTTGTGTACACGGCGTGTACACGGGTTACACATTACGGATAAGAGAAAATAGCATTCTAAGCTTATAGTTGATATAGTTCCCCGTTTCAAATAACATCAGCACATTACTGAATATTGAATACATGTGTTCAGACCAATCACTAATTCACTAGTGTCTCATACTTTGTTGACTACAAGTGACATAGACACAGAATACATGGCCAGTCTTTGAAATACAATACGAAACATAGTTCACAAGTCACATGATGGTAATAAAAAGTGAAAAAGTTCATAAGATGGATAAAAGCATTGATGTGCAACCAACATACAATGAACAATCACTGATCATCCTCTTGCCCATCACCAAAACGGCCCATTACACGGTCTACACGCTGAGTAAAACCGTGTTTTGCTATTTTTTGTGAGCTGTTTAATTTGTGTTTGACCGAGTTTGACCGTGTACACGGGCTAACTGTGTAATGAACAGTTTAGACCCTAAACTACACGGAAGTCTGCCGAGTAGACACGGTGTGTACACATGCTACATGACCGTTTACAGCAACACTGCTTAGAGGCCTAGTGAAGAGAACAACTCACTAAAGATGTCTAACTCATAAAAAAATCAGCACGCTGCACTGCCGCGGACTGGTGCAGATCGGAAAAAGGGGAAAGGCTTGATCCAGCTACGTAGCACACACAATAAGAAACACGCAAGATGTGCAGGCTTTTTATCAGGCAGAGAGGTGCGATGGATAGCAAATAGTCACCTTGATGTGCCGTTGTCCGGGTTGTGGCTGATGACGATGGCGTAGTCCGCGGACGCCCTGGCGAAGACGCCGCAGTCCTCAACGTGGTGCTCGATGTTGCAGACGACGACACCCTCGGGATCCCCCTGAGCGGCAGCACGTTGCCGATGGAGAGCGTGGTGCGGTGCCCGCAGTAGACGAACTGGCCTGTGTACATGCCCTCAGTGGCGACGAAGAGCTCCTTCTGGTGCTTGTAGCGGAACGGGTGGCAGAAGGTGACCTTTGCCAGTGGCGCGCCGCGGCCAAGGTCGTGGATGATGTCGGTGATGACGCCCTTGAGGTACCCGTTGCGCTCGCCGAAGTCGAGGGACCGGAACCAGGTGGGGCCCTTGCGGTGGTGGGTGTGGGACTTGAACACGCTCCCTGCACCCTTGGGCTGTGTGCGGATCACGCGACCCATCTCGGCGGTGACAGCGGCAGCGGAGATGCGGGGGTGGTGGCGCCGGAGGGGGAGGAAGGGAGAGGGATAGGGTTTAGTTGTGGCGGCGGGGTGGATGGATGCTGAGGGTGACAGTTGCGGAAGGTGACGAGATCGTGGATTGGGTGGAGGCGCGGTTCGCAAGGTGCGGAAGCGAGGCGGACGTGCGGTGGGGCCGGGGGGGACAATGCTCGAGAGAGCCGCGCGGTGCGGTGCGGAGCGGAAGCGCAGAGGGGCGCGGAGGCGTGGTGGAGGCGCATGAGGTGAAGCGACGAAGTTGTCTTAGTTTCATTCTTTTTAGGAGTAGAGATAGAGATAGAGATCTTTGCACTGTTTAGAGTCTAGACCATCTCGATTGTACATCTGCAGTCCCTTCTACATGAATATGATATAAGTTTAAATACAAAAGGGGAACATAACATGACTTCATATGGGCTTTTGGAGGTACCCCAAATCACTACTAATATATGTAGAATTTTAATGGCCAACAAGTCATTTCGATGCCTCCCTACTACGTATAATTTATCATGTGATACATCTTGGATTCTTGGTACGGAGTATTTCTCGAGGACAGTACAATTATCATGCGATACTGTAGCGAACATAGCCTCATATGTCATTTGTTCGAGTTTGATTTTGGTGATTCATGACAACATGACCAATGGGACTAACCATATTGTTGAACATGTCTTTGTAAGCATTTCTATTGGATTTAGTCCCACGTCAGAAATTGATGGTTGGGGAGCACAACAAAAAGGTGGGGGCAGTTCTCACGCATCAGGCTAGTCTTTTGGGTTGAGTTAGGCCCAAATTCATTCTTATTGTTGTGGACTCAATTAAACCTAGGCCGGTTGAGACGTTGGCTCGTGGGTATAACTTCCCGAGCTACATTCCGTTGCGCTCTCTAGCAATTTCTAGGTCTCATGGATGCAAAAATACCACATGCCAAAATGAGAATATAGTACCAAAGCTCTCTAGCCTAGTTGATTAGAGGAGTTGAGGTATAGTCGCAACCACCTAGGTTTGATTCCTCGTTGGAGCGAATTAGAGGGTTGATTTTTAAAAAATACCCTCGCCGGTGAAACCAGTTCTTCTTCTTAATGAAAACTGTGGGGGCGGTCTTACCCCCACCAGCATAGAAAATGAGAATATAGTATATATTTTGAGGGTCAAAAAACGAGAAAGAAAAGAAAAGACATCGTCGGATGAACCGACAGGTTATATTCTAGTTGTGTCGGATGAATTCAAAAGAACAAGCAACGGTCATCTCACAGGAATCAATAGCACCGGATGAACCGATGGTCCATCAATAGGAGCCGTCAGTCTATATGATGATCAATTTGAACAAGACAGAGACGCGTCAAGACTAGAGCAGTAGCACTTGATGAACCGACATCGTGGTAGCGGTTCATCCGATAGCCCATGGAGTCAAGACAGAGAGCAGCGAGTTGGAGAGGCTAAAACACCAGATGAACCAATGGTGGTAGCAGCTGTTCATCCGACGGCTATGAGGTTGCTAATAGTAAGATTTTAGCGTGAAACCCTTCAACACGGGATGAACCGATGGGCCTGAAAAGCATGTGTCGGTGTTCATCCGATAGTATACTTTTCAGTAGCCGTTAGCCAACGGCTAGCTTGATGTCTTGGACTATTTATACTCCCTCCACTTGCCTATTTGAGGTTGTTGGATTGTGTGGAAGTGCAGAGGAGTGCAAGACACTTAGAAGATGGTATCCAAGCCATACAAGTGCCAATTTGCTCATCTATAGACGTGCACATGCCTTGTGTGTGTGCTTAGTGCTAGGCTTAGCTTAGAGCTGAGTGAGTGCAAGGTGTGTCAACCTTGTGAGGTGATTCTTGAGTGAATCAAGTTGTACAAGGTGCGCTAGAAGCCTTGGGGCCTAAGTGGCTTACCGGCAATCGTCTTCAACCCCCCGGCTTGGTGTGGAGTGGTGAGGACACTTTGTGCGGGGGACGTGGACACCCCCTTCCTTGGTGGAGAAGCTCATTAGTGGAGGGGCATCAAGGTACCAAGGGAGCTTGACGAGTGCCTTTGTGGCGAGCCTTTGTGGCTAGTCAAGTGGTGCTCTTGGGAGATACTTATTGACCAGGAAGCAATACACTTGTGTAGAGTTCTTCAACAACGTGGACTAGGGGTGGCTTAGTGCCTACCGATACACAGGATAACCGTGTGTCAAGATTTTCTTCCTCTCATCCCTCTTTACGATTGCGCATTACTCTTTTGCAATCCTTGCTTGCCTTTACTTTCCTAGAGTAGTATCATGCTAGGATTGACTTGTGACAGAACCGCCCAAAATAGTTCCGTATTATCGCCTAAGCCTGTCCACGTGGCCATTAAGCAATAATAAAGAACTATTCTGTCGCTTCCGCCGGGTAAAGCCCGGTAAATCACATACAACGGGATCGGCCGATATGCGCTAAGCCCACACGAAGGCCGGACCGGAGTACAACATTACATTACATTAAAGGTTCACAAGTTCAACATTATTACAAAACGGGTTTTTAGTACATAAAAAAATAAAAGTGATTCAGAGTTTAAACAGCGGAAAGTAAACTAACGCGTGATACACATAGGAGGCCATCCATGCATATCACTCATCATCATCATTCTCCCATTCAACCTCCCATCCCTCTGGAATGACACCAGGCCAGAGAGGATTACCTGAAAACAACAAATTAAGCAAGGCTGAGTACTAATACTCAGCAAGACTTACCCGACAAAAATAAAGCAAGACTAGACATGCAAGGCTCTTTGGCTTGTGGGTTTGTTTTGCCAAAAGCGACTAAGAGTTTATCCTTATTTTCAGATTTTAGCTCAAGTTCTAGTATGTTAATCGATCTAGGTGAGCACCTGTACTAAACAAGCATGCTGTGCAAACAATATTAAACAGGTAACAATATTAATCCAAAAATTGTTCCATAAATAAACATGGGGTAGCCAGTGGTCAAGCCGACTCAGATAACGGCGAGTGACCGACGATCGATCGATTTATATCCTTGCAAGGTAAACCCAAGATACACGGAGGAAGTAGACCCCAAGAATTCAAATAAAAGCAAATGCGGGGTCTACCCCGACCGGGCGGTTCCCAACATCCCACGGTTTGGGATCAGACGCTACAAACTCTGGTACACGGTTATCCGGAGGGTCTAACCCGACCGGTCCGGACTCACACACTATACCACGGGTAGCTAGCCCGGAGACACATCCCAAGCGGGTAGCTAGAAAGATCCCGCCCCGGTTCAGAAGGTACTAGGCTTACCGGTCCCATTCCCGGCAAGTACTTGGTACGTTCAATAGCTTAGGACCAGCACCATGCTACTCGGTCGAGACCGAACCCATTGCTCTTACCACATGAGCGAGTCAATTTAACCAACTTATGATTCCAACATAAGCATCCTATATCTCGCGAGCAATGAGTCATTACTCGACTTCTACCGTGATCCTAGAGCATGGCACTAGCGTTCCTAACATACTAGTAAAAGAGCATAGGAGTCCTAAGGATCATGCAACTAGGTTTCAAAACAACTCCTGAAACTTAAATGCACAAAGCAAAGCATAAAGTACTGAAAAGTAAAGGACATGATTTGTATTTAAAAACATGGGTTAGATGAAACCGGTGCTTGCCTTCCTCAGACTCAGTTCCTAAACTAGCCTTTGGCTCTTCTGGACTTTGGTCCAGGTCTTGCTGCACACCAAGCTGGTTCAGCTCACCATCAACGATCCCGTCTCCCTCCCGGGCGAGTGTGTACGTACGCGTCGGGGAGATCTACACGTTTACATGCACATGCAGTAGATTAAAGTTAATCTTGATGGTGATTGTGTGCACATCTAAGCAATTCAAGTTATTTAACTTCACCAAACAGCAAGGGGGATGTGAATAAATATTAAAAACAGAACCAAACATGATTTTACCATTTAGCACATTTAATTTCCATTTCTTTCTTTAATTATTTAAAACAAGCCTTTCAACCATAAATCAAAATTAAATCAAGTCCAATGAACCTAATCTTTTGCACACAGCAACATATGCTTAGTTTAAGCTTGCACACCAAAATTTGGCCTAAGATCATTTATAAATTAATTTATATGAAAAAGACAAATTTCAGCCTAGTAAATCAACATTAATTCATATAAAAAGATTTAATAAACTTTTTGATCTCAACTTTCTCCTACAGGTTAAGTATGCCAAAAAGGAGTTTCTGACCAAGGCATGGTTGCAAAATCAATTTATTTTTCAGATTTTGAATTTAAGCTCCTACACACGGTTAAATCAAAACACCACGCAAACAATTCCCTAAAATCACATCCATCACACCAGGGGTACTACTTGTCAAGTCAAAGCCCTAGGGTGCACTTGTGCTCAAAGAAAAGTTCATTAAAGGTGCTATAAAAAGCATCAAACTTATTCTAGCATAAAGCTTACAAAAATCATAACTGAAAATATATACGTCAAAACCAGGCAAGCTTTTGCTATAGATCTAGACATGATGTAAAGAACAACATATCCAAAATTCAAGTTCATAGCATGTGTATATTTTGAATCACACCAAAAACACTCCAAACTGAGTTTGAATTTTTAATTCAAAAACTGTGCAGAAAAACCCTATACATGCTTTCTAGAAAAGGTAGATTTCTTCACCACGAACCCAACAAAATTGGTTTTGCATTTTTCTGATTTTTCTACGATTTTTAATGATTTTTCGAAGGTACTGCCGAATCCCTAAAGTTCACCTTTACAAACGGGTCCCTGGAATTTTACAAAAATCTCCCTGCAAAGATCTCAATCCTTGCAATGTGGTCCAGACCGCGGACAAGGATGAAGATGGCCGGAATCCGGCGAGGAGGAGGCCGAACTTGGCCGGGAAAGGGCGGGGGAGTGGTGTAGGCTCGCCTGGGGTTCGATTTTTGTCGTTCGGGCGGCGGGGAGGTGCTCCGGCGATGGAGAACGGTGGCGGCGTGGATCTTGGGCCGCCACTGCCTCTGCTCCGGCGAGTTGGCCGGCCGTGGAGGTGAGCAAGCGGCTTGGCCGGCTCCAGTGGAGTTGTGAGGACGTGGAGGAAGGCTGTGGGGGAGATGCGGACCAACGATGGGGCGAGCTTGGCCGGTTCGACCTTTCCCAGGGACGGGCGGAACGGCCCTGCGTGTGCTGGAGAAACTAACGAGGAAAACAGACAGAGGGAGAGGAAGCAGTAGAGGAAGGGGCTCTGTTTTTCCTCGTAGGGATAGCGTCCGTGCAGGACCTTTGAGGCAGAACGTGGGGCGCGGTAGGCACTCACCAGGTCGCGTGTCCGTGCGCGCGCATGCGAGCGGACGGCGAGGCACGGCGGTGGGCCGAAAATTTTTGAAGAGGGGCAAACATGTATAAGTGTACAACAATTTTGTGAAATCAAAACAACACATCTATAGATCACTAAAAAGCATGAAACTTTTTAGATAGTTTCCATAAATCTTAAATAACCCATTTTGCTTGGAACTGGCATCATAGCTATTACATATTTCAAATGAAAATTCTCCCCGGAAGGATACTTTTGCAAATTCAGGTAACCTGTTTGGCATCAAGATGATCTCTAAAAATTCAAGAGAATATACCTAAATTCATGTTGGAAGAGGTACTAATTGATCAAGTGTTGAGATTTTGACCAAGGATTCTTTTGCAAAGTTGATCAAACTACGCTAAGTATGCTTTGGGACTAACTACGCTTTATTAACACAACTAACTAAGGTACTTAGCTTCTTAAACATCTGGGATGTTACAGACTACCCCCCTTAAATGGAATCTCGTCCCGAGATTCGACAACAAGATTAGAGGAAATCCTCTAGGGGAGATAATGAGTTTCACGAGGGAAACCACAGAGCAAAGATAAACTCTTTCATATCTAAATCACAAAGATGATAAAAGGTACATGGCCTGCCTCACACATCATCAATGTCGCTCGTGAGGAAGCGGGCGACGAATGTACACATGGAAAGCTAAAGCCATCAAGAACTGGAACGCAAAGCAGACATACAGTGCTACTAGAGTCCAGTGAACGGAATTAAACATCTCCAGAACATGAGCCATGGTTGGCAACATCGGGTTGGATCCTTCCTGTGGACTTGTTCTAAACTTCTTCTTTGGGTCACTGAGGAGATGATGGAAATCCTTCTTGACGCTGATTGTCACAAATGATGAAGATGGTTGGCGTGAGTGCCGAAAGAGCAGCCGGATGAAAAAGATGGTGATAGAGGTTTAAAGCTCGAGTGGAGGTCTGGCTCAGAGGTGGTAGAAAATGACGAGAGATACTCTCCTTTATCGAGGGTTGCCATGGTGCAACACTGGTGGCATACCAGCCACTTGTGGTAGGATTAGCGGAGGGTTTGGAGCGATGGCGGCCATGGTGAGGAGTGACAGAGTCATAGACAACACGAGGCAAGTGAAGCACAGATATGTAGGCGGTCAAACGACCATCAAGACTTGGTCATGGTGCAAGAAATGAGATGAGAAAACATCTATGTTGAGAACTCTCTGTATTTTCTATGATGAGATCATAGTCCTGAATTTATGATGATTGGATTAGGTATTAGGCAAACTCTGAGATTTTGGAAAGAAAGAGGCCAATCGAAAGGTTCCATAGAGATGTTTCTAAAGACGAAGTCTGGTAAACAATCATGTTGTGAAGCTCATTTACTAAGATTTCTGAACTTTACTTTTAGAAGAGCAACAAGGATTTCAACTTTGGGATTGTCTTTAGGCGTATAAGTTGTCAATTGGCAAGAACAAAACTTTGGAGAAGGTTGTCTTTGGGAGCTAGGAATTTTACTCTTGCTCAAGGTTATTCCTGATGAAGTATTTTAATTACTTTATGCACCACACCAGGGTGTAATGATTTTGAGTTGAAATTCATGCACTTGATGAGTCATGGGATGACAATGCTTATGCGTATGGGAAATGACTCGTGCAATAATGGGATGGTGCACATGATGCTTGCTTATGATGAGGTGCATATAGTATGATGTATATGCACATGAGCATGTGATGCTTATGCACATGAACTTATGGTGCTTATGTAATGATGCATAATGAGTGATGCACATGATGCGTGCATGATGTAGTGCACACATGATGATGCACATGTTGATGAAATGCGTTGATGCATATGCTCATGAGATATGTTGCTCATGGTGCATAGTCAGTATGCCTTATTGCACCCATGGAGTTAGTTAAGAAAAGGGGGAAGCAATCAAAGAGTAGGGAACAAAATTGTGGTGAGTCATTTTCCATAACCCAAGATACCCAGCGCGCTCCTTGTGATAATCACATGGCTGCAGACCACATGATACCCTAGGTTCCGTCGCGGCACCTTTAGTTAGGGAAACATCATCAACCACAAGGAAGGTAGAGTAAAAGGATTTTTTTTACCTATGCAAGTTAGTCACCCAAGATTTCCCAAATGCACAAGTTATATAATGCGCAATGAAACTGGGTTGTTAAGGTATGCATAAGCATTGTAATAAAATGCTCCAATTTGCATGCCACATGATTCTTCACGCTTATAAACATGAATTTATTTATTTGTTTGCGAGCAAGCATAGGGAAAAAAATCAAGTTTGAGGCAAGGAACTTTAGAGTGAGAAAAGTAGGGATACCAGCGCCAGAAAGTTGTGGGACCAACGTTCATGGCTATAAGGAGTTGAAGTGTTGTCTCCTATCTAAAGAAAGTGTGGGGAAACGACCAAAGAAAAAGAGCACAACGGAGTTTTAGTTGACTTGACAAAAGATATGATATGTTCCTTATGTAGGTAAGAAGGTGTCGATACTTCGTATTCATTTTATTGCCCACAAAATCGATGAGCAAGGTCAAAAAGAAACATTTTCAAGGTTGGGAGATTAATAGTGATCGAACCCATGATGTCAACATCCGGGAATAGTTGAGTGCTTCAGAGAGCATACCCGCATGATACGGGAGTGAACACGTCAGCTAAGAAATCATACTCACGAATCCGAAAACCTCTACTCTGCCTTGGCGGTTGTGCAGCAAGCCAAGGTTCACAAACATGTTCACAACTCTTAGAGTAGGAACACGAGGAGGCTGAATTTTGATGAGCGCGTCGAACACAAAGTTTCAACCCACGCTTGTATTTTTTTTAATTATTCACAAAATTTCAAGGAAATTAAAAGAAGACCTTATCATGATTTCGCTGGAAGAAAAATCCCAGCTATCAAATGATTTCATTTGGTACCCAATGCTTGGGCCATGCTCTCATGGTGCTAATAACGCATTTGCTACGCGAGAGCATATTCAAACTGAGCTAGCCTCATGCATGGATCACCACACCAAATGGGAGGCAATAGCCACATGATTGGCAGAAGTTCGATGGTGGTGACGGATTGTTACCGCTTGACTCTATATCAACTACTCCTCTGAAACTGAGGAGAGGATTTCCGTCCATCGAAACCATGTGATATTCCATTATACATACATCCATAATTTTGCCAACAAAATGGCAAATAGGCATGTCTAAGGAGACTTTAATTGGAAGTTTTCAGAATTTGGACAGCAACAGCTCTTAGAAATAAATTCATATCTCTCGCCTCAAGTGTCAAAAATTTCTAAATTTTGGTAAGCATATGTAGAATTTCATAATCCACAACTTTGGTATTCAACTCCAGAACAGATTTAACTTTTACTGGGGTTGAAAAATTCATTTACCGAAGCTCTGTCTAGCAGTTTGGACAGCAAACAGTAGCTGACTAAAATTCGATATTTCTCAATATACACATGCAGGAATGCTGAAATTTTGTGAGCATTGCTATCACAAAATTATGAATCATTTTGATATTCAAGGTTTGCTCTATATCCCAAAGGAAGATGACCTAAAAATTTGAATTTCAGAGATCATTAGTTCTGAATTCAGCAGGACAGAGACCTAATGTTTTGGGTATAACTTTCAAACTAAAAATCTAGTGATCTTGAGATTTCTACAGGAGGTAGATAGATACCTAAGGAGTAGTTTGGTATTCAAAGGTTGCATAATATCGTATTGGAAAAAGGTGCAAAAGATCCATTTTCAGAGTGCTGTTGCCCAGAAATTTCAGCAAGACAGCGCTTCACTAAAAAGATCATATCTCTAAAATTAAGAACCCGATGACCATGAGATTTTGGCAGCACAAAGTATGCTGTATAATAAACATTTTTGGTATAGATTCTCTGGGAAGGATCTGTTTGGAACTATAGGTAAAAATTGAGTTTTCTACCTAACTCTGGATTTTGACAGCATTTCAGCAAGACCTAGGCTAGTCATTTTGATCCTAATTTCAGTTTTAAACCTCCTAAACTCATGAGAAATTCAGTGATCAAACTTAACTAGGTGATGAACAATTTCCTAAAGAACACCTAGCCAGAAATTTTCTAGATAATCCTTAGGAAGACTTGGACAGCAGCTAGTTAAATTTTGCTTAGTCACACATCAAAGCATCAAACTAGCATGATTGGTACTTAAGAAACACAATTTAATTAAAGATCAAAATGACACATGATTTAAGTTCATTTTCGGTTTTTATAGCTTTTACATGATGCAAAAAGCGTCCTAAACTTCCTCACAAAGCTTTTAAGCTTAAGAACGAAGTTAGTACCGGTGGCAGGGCATATATAAACGTCTCTCCCTATAATAACTAGTCGGAAGCTATTCGTCTCTTTAATTACTGTACCTAACAACCGTGGTTAGTGTACCTGCAGAAAATCACAGATATTCAAGACCTTTTGTGCCAGCACTCACAAAAGCGTCACATTCATTACCGTTCACTTATAGAAACGGTATCCATGCGTAAAGCCGCTGCATGGACAGCGTCCTATTTAAGACTCTGACGCGACGTGAGTGCCCATTGGAATAGGCCTCACTCATCCCTCACGGACTTTCCCGTGGTACCATCACGTATGGCAAAACGTGACGAGACTCAGACGCGACGTGACACCCATTGGAATAGGTCCCACTAGTCCCTCACGGGACTTCCCCGTGGTACCACCACGTATGGCAAAACGTGATGAGACGCGGACGCGACATGGCACCCATTGGAATAGGTCCCACTAGTCCCTCACGGGACTTCCCTGTGGTACCACCACGTATGGCAAAACGTGATGAACTAGTATGGTTGTGCATGAAAGTAAGTTTTGACAGGAATAAAATGTGCTGGAAGTCAGACTAAATACACCATAGAATACTAGCCACCTGAAAGAACCCAAAAATTCCCTCTAGGGCCTCTCGGACTAGATTAAACCTTAACGTCCTATTCTTTTAGCAAGATTATTAATCTTGGCAAATTTTATTCCAAAAACAAGTTTGTTAAGGTATTTTAAATACTCTGGTGCATATCATTGCTCTGGTACCAGCTGTGACAGAACCGCCCAAAATAGTTCCGTATTATCGCCTAAGCCTGTCCACGTGGCCATTAAGCAATAATAAAGAACTATTTTGTCGCTTCCGCCGGGTAAAGCCCGGTAAATCACATACAACAGGATCGCTGATATGCGCTAAGCCCACACGAAGGCGGGACCAGAGTACAACATTACATTACATTAAAGGTTCACAAGTTCAACATTATTACAAACCGGGTTTTTAGTACATAAAAAAATAAAAGTGATTCAGAGTTTAAACAGCGGAAAGTAAACTAACGCGTGATACACATAGGAGGCCATCCATGCATATCACTCATCATCATCATTCTCCCATTCAACCTCCCATCCCTCTGGAATGACACCAGGCCAGAGAGGATTACCTGAAAACAACAAATTAAGCAAGGCTGAGTACTAATACTCAGCAAGACTTACCCGACAAAAATAAAGCAAGACTAGACATGCAAGGCTCTTTGGCTTGTGGGTTTGTTTTGCCAAAAGCGACTAAGAGTTTATCCTTATTTTCAGATTTTAGCTCAAGTTCTAGTATGTTAATCGATCTAGGTGAGCACCTGTACTAAACAAGCATGCTGTACAAACAATATTAAACAGGTAACAATATTAATCCAAAAATTGTTCCATAAATAAACATGGGGTAGCCAGTGGTCAAGCCGACTCAGATAATGGCGAGTGACCGACGATCGATCGATTTATATCCTTGCAAGGTAAACCCAAGATACACGGAGGAAGTAGACCCCAAGAATTCAAATAAAAGCAAATGCAGGGTCTACCCCGACCAGGCGGTTCCCAACATCCCACAGTTTGGGATCGACGCTACAAACTGCGGTACACGGTTATCCGGAGGGTCTAACCCGACCAATCCGGACTCACACACTATACCACGGGTAGCTAGCCGGAGACACATCCCAAGCGGGTAGCTAGAAAGATCCCGCCCCGGTTCAGAAGGTACTAGGCTTACCGGTCCCATTCCCGGCAAGTACTTGGTACGTTCAATAGCTTAGGACCAGCACCATGCTACTCGGTCGAGACCGAACCCATTGCTCTTACCACATGAGCGAGTCAATTTAACCAACTTATGATTCAAACATAAGCATCCTATATCTCGCGAGCAATGAGTCATTACTCGACTTCTACCGTGATCCTAGAGCATGGCACTAGCGTTCCTAACATACTAGTAAAAGAGCATAGGAGTCCTAAGGATCATGCAACTAGGTTTCAAAACAACTCCTGAAACTTAAATGCACAAAGCAAAGCATAAAGTACTGAAAAGTAAAGGACATGATTTGTATTTAAAAACATGGGTTAGATGAAACCGGTGCTTGCCTTCCTCAGACTCAGTTCCTAAACTAGCCTTTGGCTCTTCTGGACTTTGGTCCAGGTCTTGCTGCACACCAAGCTGGTTCAGCTCACCATCAACAGTCCCGTCTCCCTCCTGGGCGAGTGTGTACGTACCGTCGGGGAGATCTACACGTTTACATGCACATGCAGTAGATTAAAGTTAATCTTGATGGTGATTGTGTGCACATCTAAGCAATTCAAGTTATTTAACTTCACCAAACAGCAAGGGGGATGTGAATAAATATTAAAAACAAAACCAAACATGATTTTACCATTTAGCACATTTAATTTCCATTTCTTTCTTTAATTATTTAAAACAAGCCTTTCAACCATAAATCAAAATTAAATCAAGAACACTTCCAATGAACCTAATCTTTTGCACACAGCAACATATGCTTAGTTTAAGCTTGCACACCAAAATTTGGCCTAAGATCATTTATAAATTAATTTATATGAAAAAGACAAATTTCAGCCTAGTAAATCAACATTAATTCATATAAAAAGATTTAATAAACTTTTTGATCTCAACTTTCTCCTACAGGTCAAGTATGCCAAAAAGGAGTTTCTGACCAAGGCATGGTTGCAAAATCAATTTATTTTTCAGATTTTGAATTTAAGCTCCTACACACGGTTAAATCCAAAACACCACGCAAACAATTCCCTAAAATCACATCCATCACACCAGGGGTACTACTTGTCAAGTCAAAGCCCTAGGGTGCACTTGTGCTCAAAGAAAAGTTCATTAAAGGTGCTATAAAAAGCATCAAACTTATTCTAGCATGAAGCTTACAAAAATCATAACTGAAAATATATACATCAAAACCATGCAAGCTTTTGCTATAGATCTAGACATGATGTAAAGAACAACATATCCAAAATTCAAGTTCATAGCATGTGTATATTTTGAATCACACCAAAAACACTCCAAACTGAGTTTGAATTTTTAATTCAAAAACTGTGCAGAAATACCCTATACATGCTTTCTAGAAAAGGTAGATTTCTTCACCACGAACCCAACAAAATTGGTTTTGCATTTTTCTGATTTCTCTACGATTTTTAATGATTTTTCGAAGGTACTGCCGAATCCCTAAAGTTCACCTTTACAAACGGGTCCCTGGAATTTTACAAAAATCTCCATGCAAAGATCTCAATCCTTGCAATGTGGTCCAGACCGCGGACAGGGATGAAGATGGCCGGAATCCGGCGAGGAGGAGGCCGAACTTGGCCGGGAAAGGGCGGGGGAGTGGTGTAGGCTCGCCTGGGGTTCGATTTTTGTCGTTCCGGGCGGCGGGAGGTGCTCCGGCGATGGAGAACGGTGGCGGCGTGGATCTTGGGCCGCCACGCGCTCGCTCCGGCGAGTTGGCCGGCCGTGGAGGTGAGCAAGCGGCTTGGCCGGCTCCGGTGGAGTTGTGAGGACGTGGAGGAAGGGCGTGGGGGAGATGCGGACCAACGATGGGGCGAGCTTGGCCGGTTCGACCTTTCCCAGGGACGGGCGGAACGGCCCTGCGTGTGCTGGAGAAACTAACGAGGAAAACAGACAGAGGGAGAGGAAGCAGTAGAGGAAGGGGCTCTGTTTTTCCTCGTAGGGATAGCGTCCGTGCAGGACCTTTGAGGCAGAACGTGGGGCGCGGTAGGCACTCACCAGGTCGCGTGTCCGTGCGCGCGCATGCAGGCGGACAGGCAGGCACGGCAGCTGGCCGAAAATTTTTGAAGAGGGGCAAACATGTATAAGTGTACAACAATTTTGTGAAATCAAAACAACACATCTATAGATCACTAAAAAGCATGAAACTTTTTAGATAGTTTCCATAAATCTTAAATAACCCATTTTGCTTGGAACTGGCATCATAGCTATTACATATTTCAAATGAAAATTCTCCCCGGAAGGATACTTTTGCAAATTCAGGTAACTTTGTTTGGCATCAAGATGATCTCTAAAAATTCAAGAGAATATACCTAAATTCATGTTGGAAGAGGTACTAATTGATCAAGTGTTGAGATTTTGACCAAGGATTCTTTTGCAAAGTTGATCAAACTACGCTAAGTATGCTTTGGGACTAACTACGCTTTATTAACACAACTAACTAAGGTACTTAGCTTCTTAAACATCTGGGATGTTACATGACTATAGGTTGCAAAACTTGTTTTGGAAGAGGGTTTCACACTAAATCAACTTTAGACTGCACATCTAGATAGAAATGATCTAGTTTATTTTATGCAAAGTAGTGTAAGTCATACATTAAGTTTTTAAGTTGACTAATTCACCCCCTCTCCTTCTTAAGCTACGAGCATCCGATCCCTTACCGATACAGCTTTGTATTCCTCAAGAACAGTTTCAAGAACAAGCATTGCACGTGTTTCATTGGAAAACAAACTAATCAAGTACAATGTTGAAAAGTTAATTGAGAAAGGATACATCTCTCTCTCAGGGGTGGAAAATATTTTTTAAATCCCCCCATAATTACAACTTTTCTTAGAAAAGGGAATATATTTTAATATCCAGCCTCTGCATAAAAACTATGTATATAGTTGTTTCTTATGGGTCTCTAAAACAATGTCAAACATCATGTAAAAGCAATTATGTTGCCAAAAGACCATCCATTGGATGCAAAGATCTCCATCGACGAGTCTCAAGCACACAACACCCCCTAATAATGTGAGGCCATTCGTCATCTTTATGCAGCAACACCCAAAAACGGATCCAATGGGTCCCTCAGAAGATAACTTGCATAGGAGTAACAGCTCGAGTATTGTTAAAAAACATGTCATTTATACTTAATCAAATTGACCAACATAAGGCATATGCTCCAACCAGGATTTTGTACATAAACTTCCTATTAATCCCATTTAGCCATGTTCAATGTTCACAGGTGGTTGTTGACGGAGTATATTCGTATCAAAGTTCATATGGATTTGCAAGTGGACAAATCCCCCGTCGTAGTCAAGGGACCCTTCTTCCCTTGAGTGGTGAACCCAAGGTATCGAATCCATGGAACAATGTGCAACGCAAGGATTCAATCTAGTAAAGCAAGGAAATCTATCTTTTAAAGAACCAAGTTGCATCTAATCTAAGATATCATCAAGAAAACGAATCTAATCTAATCTACTAAGAGGTAGAAAGAGAAAGCAAGAGACAACCGATCTAGAGAATCTAGATCATGCTTATGTTGTAGCTCCAAACAAGATAGATGAAGATAGAAAAGTGAATCTCATTAAAAGCATCTTTAAAGCGTGGCCTCCGGTCTGATTCCGAAAACGATCGCCTTTCAGAGCCCCCGTTCTGTCACAACGTACTCCTATTCATGCGGGTAACTAGGGCGAGTTCGATAAGAACAAGTTGAAATCACTTGGTCGGTTCGATATGCACCTCTAGCCACCGCGGCTACAAGAGCACCCTATGCAATCTATCTTAAGTATAGATTGGGGAAGAAGCAAAACAAAGAAGAAAACAAAATCATCGAGAAGGCACTTGATCGCTAGAAATCGGATTCACTTAAAGACTTCGCCATGAATGATTACATGAACAAGATCACCACTGGGATCCTACCTCGATCTTGATCCTTGCTCCGGAGCTCCGACGTGGTCTTCCATGCAAGTTTCCCACGTCGGCTAGGGAGACCCTAGACAACTAGCACGACCCTCATCTCCGAGATGGTGTCCCTCAAGCTTCTCTGCTCCTCGACGGCGGATGACGAATTGATTGATGCGTGGCTCTCGGTCAGGGGGCTATAAATAGCCCGAGAGGCACTTAGGTCAAAGGGGGGCCGACTGGGCCTCGAAACGGGCTGGGCCGGCCGGCATGGGCCCATTTCGGCCCAGTCCACGACCTCCTTTGCCCGGTGTTGCTTCCCGAGTCTTCTAGATCCTTCACCCTTCTGCATGTGGGCCCTTGTCGTCAGTTTCTCTCCGAGTTGGATGAAGCTCCTTGTCTCGCAAGATTCAGTACTTTTCTGGCTAGGTCCTCGGAGTTTTCCATCTTCTCGGGTTGGGTCCTTGGGCTCTTGGAGTCATGTTCACTTTAATGCTTGACTTGTATCGGGCTTCAAGGTCTTGTCATGAGGTGCTTGATGAACTTATCCCGGAAGTCTCGCTTTTAACACTAAAATCCTGCATAAACATTAAACTCCAAAACCGACATGCAAGAATGAACTTGTTATACCAAGGGGGTTAGTACCAATGGATAAGATATAAAACTTATGCCAACACCGAAGGTAAACTCATGGCTAGGTTGGCGGAATTTCACCGTCAACATCTCCCCCATGCTTAAACCTTGCTCGTCCTCGAGTAAGCCTTCGATGGATATCATCATTGCCCTTCATTATTTAAACCTTGCACTTGATCATACATGAGAAAACATAATGCTCTCAAAAATTTAATTCATTAAAGTTTCATAATGTACTAGCCTTCATCCCTACGGAGGGTAGATTATTAATTAGCTTATCCCACAAGTATTAACATGCTCCCAAAATTCAAATAGATCTCAGAAATTTTGAAATAAAGATCGAGATGAAAAAGAGCTAAACCAAGTTCAAAAATTTAAACCACCTTGCATCTTGCTGATGAACTCTCATCTCAACTTGTCTCTCAAGCCTATTTATTCTACTCCTTTCCCTCTCATAACATTCATATATGTGATAGGCTTTATATGGAGCTTTTAGGGAAAGTTTAGTCCTACCAAGATATTATAAATGAGATGTTGTCAAAACAAGACAAGCTTCTCATGGTCTTACCGAGACTCGTCAAAAAGGTCATTGGAAAATAATGTTATATCAAGGAGGGGGAGAGAAAAATACACACACTTTGAGATATGTGTACATGTGCAAATGGCAAAGAGTGATCCCGAGGCACAAAGGAAGTCCTCGTTATCGGATTACACATGGTTGGAAAATGAGTATGGATCTTTTAATCTTGAAACCTTGAAATTTCTAATGCACTTTCGAGAACCGGAGAGTTCACTTTATTTTATTTTTATATCATACATACTCATATTTTTTTCTTCTCTTTTTCTCATACTCATATTTTTATTCTTTCTTTATTTTTCTCATTTTTTCTTTTTCTTTCTCATCAAAATTTTTTTTATTTGCTCCCCTTGAACTCTAAAATTGCATTGTACCTACCTCCTCCCCCATGCTTAGACGTTTGCTCGTCCTCGGGTAAAGAGGTGATAGAGATAAGGTAGGTACCGGAAATACTTTTCCTTCAGAAAGATACTTGAAATCTTCAATCTTGGCACCATCGATCCCTTGAATTGATGATCCATTCTCAACGATAGGTTGTGGTTAAGGAGGTAATCATAAAAGATGATATTTGGTTTTAAGGGTGGATATCCGGTGAGGTTTGTGAAATCTCCGATGTGGGGATACACAATGCGCGGATAAAAGGGCTTGCAAAAAGATAGTTACGCAAACACGGAATGACCAGCTTCTTAGTCTCGGGCCAGAGAAATCAAGGCCTGAAATAACTCACCCAAAAATAAACCTTGTATACTAAGTTTTTGCACTCAAATATTATGGCTCTGGATAGGTAGAGCAACATGCGAGTGGTATTTATGACAAGGTTAGCATTACCTTTAAGAACAAAAATAAATCATCTTTAATCCATCTGAAACTTGAGAGCACATAAAACACTATGGGTCTTTATTTTTATCATAACCTCCGCCAAAAATTAAGCTAGTATTTAGATAATTTAAGATTTGTATTTTAAGAGAGCACTAGATTAATCATGCATAAAACAAATACAAAGATTAACAAAGCGGCAATTATAATCATATATCATCATGGCACAAACTTTGTAACTTTACCAAAGGTAAAAACTAGGCGGTGACTTTATTCATGATGGAAATAAAAACTAGCACACATGCTAAAAATAAAAACTGAAAACACTACGCATACAAAGGTGCATACACACTGAAAATTAAAGAAAAGGGGGTAAAGGAAAGATAACTAAAGCTCCTCCTCTCTCTAATCTTCCGCCGGTGGTTGATATTGATAGTCTGTTGTTGTACCCTTGCTCATAATAGGATTGCACCACTCTTCCTATGAATTGTCCCGACGGTACTAAGTGAAGGCGTCAAAGCTCATAAGCGATGTTTGCATTTCCTTCA
This sequence comes from Cenchrus americanus, assembly GCA_947561735.1. Lineage (NCBI taxonomy): Eukaryota > Viridiplantae > Streptophyta > Magnoliopsida > Poales > Poaceae > Cenchrus > Cenchrus americanus. The sequence continues at coordinate 36,619,002 of OX387244.1, read as the reverse complement.
CCCATTTGGATAGCATTGGTTTGGATAGCTGCGATATTTTGCATGTTTCTTGCAGTGTGTCCTCCAATGATAGCCACATTATGTTGTGGTTGAGGAAGGTGTGCATATGGCTCCGCAAAGGCTACGTTGGGCACCGCAAAATTTGGTGGGGGCATGGCTACACCACTCCCCCATGCTTGCATTGGTACATCACTGTAGTATCTCGACAGCGCCTGAATTCTTCCAAATTTTGTTGTGCACCTCCATCTTGGGCCGTGGAAGAACCTTCTCCTATAATCCTTCATCTTTTATTTTTTTCTTCGCCGGCACAAGAAGCCCTTCCTCTAACCAATCTTCTTTTCCCTCAAGAAAAAGTCTTAATCTTCCATCCGGAATAGGTAAGTTTACTTTGGCCACTTTGAAGCCTCCTCTCTCATCTCCACTTATATATTTGTCTTTCTTCATATACTCAAAACCTAGGGAAGTCCCGGCTAGGAGATGCTCGGGGTTCCTTGTAATACCCGGTATCAAAGAGATAGCCAACATGGAGAGGTAACATCCCGAACCATCTCCTGAAATCCGATGTTGCTTCACAACACCACCGGTTGATCATGAGGTGAGAGGGGTCTATTGGCTGCCTGGCAATCAAAGCCGAGTAAAGCCAACTCAACTCCATGTCGATTATCTTGGTCTCTCTCATTCTCCCCAAAATCCTCTTATACATCCTCGAGTGAAACACTTGGATGATGGGGTTCTGGATACTATTTCTTTATTGGTGAGCTTCTCCCGTGATCACACTCCAAAAACCTTCCAATGTGCCTCCATGCACATACAATTGTTTCGGGGGTCCCTTTTGAAAACCAAGCAACTCCCCGATATACTCATAGGGATCCACTTGTTCAACTCCCTCCAAACGGAATGAGAGACTCGGCACTCCTTCGTCAAGGACATGTGCCATGGTCATGAGAGTTTCCAAGGCGAATCCCTTGTGGGTGTTTACTGACACTCCGTGCACCCATCGGTGTTCTGTATGAAAACCGAATATGTGGAGAGCTTGGTCGTCGAAGTCGACGTTTGCTACAAGCCTCTCAAGGCGAGCAAGCTTCTTCTCCTCCTCCTCCTCCTCCGTCATGATGATAAACCCATTGGAATACCACGGGGTGTGTGGAGGTGGAGCGGATGATCGTGTCGAGCGGTGAGGTCGGACAGGCGGCTCCTCCGTACGTCCTTGAGGTTCGGTGAACCTTATAGACGAGCTTCATGTGGCCTCATGCCACCGAGGAGAAGAGTGTGGTTCCTCCTCGGTGGTGCCGTGTCCTCCTCCATACTCCGAGGAGACTCGGAAACCGAGTGCCTCCTCGAAGAGGTTGTCGATGATGGCTTAGACGACGATGATCCCTTCTTCTTGGTGCAAAGACTCGTAGTTTTCTTCCATGGTTGCAGCACCCTCTCTCCCTCACAAATAAATATCCGGGGTTTTCAACCGGTAACAAGGTACACAAATATTATTTTGGAGTCTGGACTTTGAGTGGATTAAGGATGTGATTTGTTGCACGAAACAAGCGGGTGGATGGCTAAGTCTAAGGTGGTTTCGGACTACAAACTAGAGCACACGAACAAAGAGCTGGATGGGAGACTTACCTCTCTCCTCCTCTTGGCTCGGTTCTTCTCTAGTGCACTCATGCTTGCTTTGTTGCTTCGTGACCGCGTGCACCTTCCAAACGTTCTCGTCCACTCCTTTGCTTGCATTATTACTCCTTCCACTTGATGTTTTCGCTTTGAGTCACCTCCATGCTCCCTTGCCTCACATGCATCCATGATATTCCTGCAAAACCAAGCCTTGGCTGCCCCCCCCATGCTTGTACTTTGCATGTGGTTTGATAAAAGATGTTGGAGGGGCATCCCGTGATGCATCATGGTGCATGCATGGTTAGGTTAACTAGATTGCCTCCCTCTAAGCATGTTTTAATGCTAAGCACTCCTCTAATTTCGAAAAATAAAAATAAACTCAGAGCTTGAAATAAGTTCAAATACAAATTTAGAGGAGTTTTTAAAGCATTAAAAACAAATGTAAGTCAAAAATATTTTTCGACTACTTTTATGTTGGTCTTACCGGTATTGTTTGCATTCATTAGTGAAGAGCAAGCTTTTCCCGGCTTGATCATGGAGGCATAGGTTTAGGTTCTAATTTTGGTTAGATGAGAGAGATTTTGAATGAAATAAAATTAAATGAGGCTTAGAAAAATTCTAACTCTAGAGAAACCAAGGGCATGGATTTTTAAACCAACCATACCATGCGCTGAAATTTAAATAACATCTAGGTACAAGGCGTGGCTCTACTCGTGTGTTTTTAGCATGTAAAACAAGTCAACCATAACATCATAAAGAGGATGAAAGGTTGAGATAGGTTCTGAATTTTTTTGGTTTTGGTTTCTCGAAAAGAAGCAAATAACACATAGGATGATTCATGTAAAGGGTTTATGATCCGGCAAAATATTCAATCAAGATTTATGTCTCTAATATTATTCAACCATTCTAAGTCTAATGCCTTTGCGTAGTAAAATTCAAAACTAAATTACTTGAAAAGACTCGAAAAACCTGGAATCGGGTTGTACTCCCGGTAGCTTATTCTTGACTCGACGAAACGGGTTGCCTCCCACCTAGCGCTTCGTTTATAGTCCATGGCTAGACTTCTTCACTTGATTACTTCGGATCAACGCTGTTTGTGGGCGTTGCAATCTTGGGTACCCACTTCCGCACCATCTTGGGCACGGGCTTATTCTTCGGCTTAGTCATTTTTTTTGTCTTCACAGGCTGGCTATGTCCTTTGGTCTTGACGGATGCAACAAATTCCTTCATGCAGTGGCTCGGCATCTCAAACTCCGGTCCTTCGGTCGTGATCTTCGTGGTCTCCTTAGTGTGATCCTCCATCACTCCCGAATGAGTTTGAGTAGCCTTCGCCTTCTCGGGACCTTGGGATTGTACCGACAATCTTCCTTTGCTACCCATCGGGCGCCCGGCAAGTTGTCCCACTTGCGTCTCCAGCATCTTCATCACGATGAACACTTCACGTATAGAGCTTCCGACCTCTGTCACCTTGCCATCTAAATTCTCCAATACTTTCTCCATATCCTCGAACTTAGTGACGGCGTCCTCAATGATCTTAGCTTGCTCGTCCATGAAGTCCTTCAATTGTGTACAAAGAGGAACCAAATCTTGAATCAACGAACTTGCATTAAATCGGGGTTTACCTTGGACATGGTCGTACTCCTCACACTCCACGCATGTGGATCTTGCCATGGCAGCCTTTAGGTCTTGAGCTTCTCTCTCTATCTCCATCTTCTCCATCCTCCTCTTAAGTAAACCAATATGCCACTCAAGGAATTTGGCTCGTATGTATTCATTGAAACGCTCCAAAGCTCCCGCAATCGTCATGCGGATAGTTGAGACCTTGATCTTGAACGGCCTTCCGGTGTCTTGAAGGTTTATGATAGGTAGATCAACGACGTCCAGGGTGCATAGCTTGATCTTGCACTCCGATTGTGGTTGTTCTCTCATGGGTGGCGGTTGAGGTTGATCTTCCTTTGGACTTGGAGGTGGTGATGCCCATGGAGATTCCGACGGTCCTTCGACTTCGACTTTTGGATCTAGGGTTTCCAACCCTTTAGCTTGTGTTGCATGTCTCCTTTGCCTGTAAAGTTTTCCTGGATCATCCACAAAAGAAAGTTTGGGTTTCTTGGAGAGGTAGCCAACAATCTCCGGTTAGGGTTAGAAAAAAACAAAAATCTAAAAAAATTAGGGTTAATAAAAACTAGATTAGATTGATTTTTTTTCTTTTTGAGGATGATCAAAGTTAAGAGATGCAAAAGAAAATCAAAAGAAAAACTGAAAAATAAGTGATACTAGATTGGATCTTGATTGCTTGTTCCCCGGCAACGGCGCAAGAAAAAGGAGCTTGTTGACGGTGTATATTCGTATCAAAGTTCATATGGATTTGCAAGCGGACAAATCCCTTGTCGTAGTCAAGGGACCCTTCTTCCCTCGAGTGGTGAACCCAAGGTATCGAATCCGTGGAACAATGTGCAACACAAGGATTCAATCTAGTAAAGCAAGGAAAGCTATCTTTTAAAGAACCAAATTGCATCTAATCTAAGATATCATCAAGAAAACGAATCTAATCTAATCTAATCTACTAAGAGGTAGCAAGAGAAACCAAGAGATAACCGATCTAGAGAATCTAGATCATGCTTATGTTGTAGCTCCAAACAAGATAGAAGAAGATAGAAAAGCGAATCTCATTAAAAGCATCTTTAAACCGTGGCCTCCGGTCTGATTCCGAAAACGCCCGCCTTTCAGAGCCCCCGTTCTGTCACAATGTACTCCTATTCATGCGGGTAGTCTAGGGCGAGTTCGATAAGAACAAGTTGAAATCACTTGGTCGGTCCGGTATGCACCTCTAGACACCGCGGCTACAAGAGCACCCTATGCAATCTATCTTAAGTATAGATTGGGGAAGAAGCAAAACCAAGAAGAAACCAAATCATCGAGAAGGCACTTGATCGCTAGAAATCGGATTCACTTAAAGACTTCGCCATGAATGATTACATGAACAAGATCACCACCGGGATCCTACCTCGATATTGATCCTTGCTCCGAAGCTCCGACGTGGTCTTCCATGCAAGGTTCCCACGTCGGCTAGGGAGACCCTAGACAACTAGCACGACCCTCATCTCCGAGATGGTGTCCCTCAAGCTTCTCTGCTCCTCGGCGGCGGATGACGAATTGATTGATGTGTGGCTCTCGGTCAGGGGGCTATAAATAGCCGAGAGGCACTTAGGTCAAAGGGGGGCCGACTGGGCCTCGAAAAGGGCTGGGCCGGCCGGCCTAGGCCGACCGGCATGGGCCCATTTCGGTCCAGCCCATGGCCTCCTTTGCCCGGTGTTGCTTCCCGAGTCTTCTAGATCCTTCACCCTTCTGCATGTGGGCCCTTGTCGTCAGTTTCTCTCCGAGTTGGACGAAGCTCCTTGTCTCGTAAGATTCAGCACTTTTCTGGCTAGGTCCTCGGAGTTTTCCATCTTCTTGGGTTGGGTCCTTGGGCTCTTGGAGTCATGTTCACTTCAATGCTTGACTTGTACCGGGCTTCAAGGTCTTGTCATGAGGTGCTTGATGAACTTATCCCGGAAGTCTCACTTTCAACACTAAAACCCTGCATAAACATTAAACTCCAAAACCGACATGCACGAATGAACTTGTTATACCAAGGGGGTTAGTACCAATGAATAAGATATAAAACTTATGCCAACACCGAAGGTAAACTCATGGCTAGGTTGACGGAATTTCACCGTCAACAGTGGTGTTATATTAAAAGAAAATTGTATTAATTCTTGCCATTTGACAATCAAAGAAAAGGTGTTGCATGATTTCTTCCAGATTACAGAAACAACATTTTAAACTTCCCTTCCACTGTCGACGAGCTAAATTATCTTTAGTTAGGACTACTACTTTTTCCAAATACCATACAAAGATTTTAACTTTTAAGGGCAATTTTATTTCCATATCAGATTTCTACGTGGTGTAGTCAACTGAGCAATAAGTGAATTATACATAGATCGAACAGTAAACTGACCATTCTGTTTTAGAGACCAAATAAAATGTTCTCTCTGATCTATTAATTGGACGTTCACAAGTTTAGTAATCAAATGGTGCCAAGCTTGTAAATTATTGCTAACTAAAGATCTCCTAAAGGCCGCATTCAAAGGATTTGATCTAAAAACAGTTGCTATAGTTGCACTCTTCTTCTGTGCAATGTTATATAAAGATGGATATTGACTTTTGAAAGGAGTGTTATCCAGCCAGGCATCCTCCCAAAAATGGGTTTGTGACCCATCACCCACCGTGAATTTGGCTGTCCTCAATAGTCAGTTTTTATCTTCATAAGACCCGACCAAAAGTGAGAATCTCCTGGCAAGTATTCCACTTGGGTAGTGGTTTTACGTCTCAAATATTTGTTCATAAGGAGTTTTTGCCAAATGTCATCCTCATTCATGAGTTTAGACACCCATTTACTAAGATAAAGTGACAATTACAGCTCTTTAAGTCTAAAAATAAGATGCATGGGACTATATATTTGTGTGGACAAATTCATGAAAAATTAATCTACTAGTCTTCTCACAGTAGGACTAAAATCCAATAATTTGGATTCACAGTTTACAAAAATACTCTGGCCATTGAATTAAAATCTAATAATCAAGAAAAATGTCCCTCAACAGTGGTTAATTTTGATGAGATTATATACGGACTAGTTAGCAAACTCAAATTAGACTTTTTACTTTTTAGATTATGATGGCATTATTTTTTGTCATTCATGAATGACCAGGTGTGGGTGTATATGCCCAATAAGATAAATTGAATTGAATCTCTACGCTTGATAGTACTCCATCTTACACTTTATTATTTTGAAATCGGCATCTGCTTAAAGTGTTGCCTAACGTGGCTAACCACTCCATTTCGAAACATCTATCGTTAGTACTAACAGTATGTGAGTGCTATATGAACGAACTACCTCTGTGAGGGTGACCTCTGAGGACCATGTGTGGTTCGAGGACTGGTGGATGGTCGCTTCCTTGTGTGATGAGTGATTGACAACGTTGTGTGGACTGATTCTTGGCTAAGTATTGCAGGTGCAGGTTGCGGCTTGACTGGTGTTGGTGCAGGTGAAGAACAAGCGCGAAAGGTCGTCGCCGGTGAGGCCTCCGGGTGTGGAGAATACAAGTAGGCTTCGTTCGAGGGACCGGTGGCCAGCGGGGTCAAGTGCGGGCCGCATGGTGGCATGAACAGCAAGATTAAGTCGTGGATGGTTTCTTGGTTGAGCCTCAAAACCAAGGTCGAGCCGGGACTACGTGGGAGCCGAGTCATGAGTGGAGATTGGCGGAGGCTACACCGAGTTCGCGGGATTTCCGGTGGTTCACCAGAAAACCACTGGGTTCCTTGGTTGATCCACAAAGCCAATACCGGAGAACCGAAGACGGAGCTGCAGCAGCGCCAGACCGGTCTGACCGGTGGGTCGACGGCCGGTCGGCCGGTGGGGACCGGTCGGCCGGTGGGGACCGGTCCCCGACCGATGAGGAGCACCGGTCCGACCGGTGTGCGACGACGCGGTCCGAATCTTCGAAGCGAAGGACACGCGTCGGGATCGCATGGCTTGCGTCGAGGCTACGCAGGGTGCGGTCGCCGGGCATCCGTCCGATGGTGAAGACGTCAAGAATTCCAAATCCGCCCTTGAGGGGCTTGTATCCCTAGTGAGTAGAGAAGGGCGTTTTAGACATTCGGTTGCCTCCATATAACCCAAGAGGTGAGAGGATGGTAGCCAACGCTTGGAACCCTAGCTCATTAGTTTTCCAATTTTCCACCTATTTTCCTTAGGTTTTTTTTAGGACTAGCAAGAGAGCTTCACGGAGAGATCTTGTTGAGAGGGATGGATGATCGGGCGGCTTGCTAGACCTTGTACTAACCTTTGTTTCATGTATATATGATTCGGCGTGGTTCCTCAAGGTTTGGATGTGTTTTCCCCGGTTATTCTTGGTGGTGATTTTCGGAGCCCTCTCTTGGTGATTTCTTTGGGTTGTTTTTGGGACTTTTCTCTTGGGGATTTGATGGGGGAAATTTGTGGGAACCCTTCGTGGTTCTTTGGGCTGTGATTCCCCTCCCAAATCCGTGAGTAAAGGTGCTCGATTTTGGGGTTTCTTGAGTTCTTGGGTTGGAAGTGCTCTCGGCGGGATTTCTTCGATTACTCCATTTTGGACGAGTTTTGGTGGGATTAAACTTGGCTATGGACTCCTCATGAGGTGTTCATAATATCCCCAAAGTCTTGTTCAAGTCCGTGGAGCGATTCGGGAGATCGAGATTTGGATTTGGGGGAGTTGACCCGCGGGTGTTGTTCATCCCGAGCTGCCCAGGCTACACCGGTCTGACCGGTGCTCTTGACCGGTCTGACCGGTGCGAGCCCTGGTGGGTTTTCACTCGGGTGAATGTCTTGGTGTGTCCGTTGTTGTCCCGTGTTGCTGCTGTTTCGAGTTTGGGTCCGTTTGGTGGTCGGTTGGCCTGTTTGGTGCTTTGGGGGCTTTCAGGCTGCGATCGGTCTGACCGGTGTGTCTCACCGGTCTGACCGGTGTAGAGCCACTTAGTGAAAGTTGCTTAGTTTCTGAGGAACCAAGTTGAGAAGCACCTTGGTCCGTGTGTCATGAGTGATTGACCGGATGGTTTGAAGCTTTGTGTGTGTAGTGTTGAGTTGTGGTGTGTGTGTTTTATTTTGTGTATTTACCTTATTATTTATGTGGTGTGTTGTCAATGCACTCGTGAGGAGTGGTTGACAACATTGTGTGGACTGACTCTTGGCCTAGTATTGCAGGTGTTGGTTGCGGCTTGGTTTGCGTTGGTGCAGGTGAAGAACGAGCGCGAAAGGTCTTAGCCTTGCGGGGCCTCCGAGGAGTGGAGAGACAAGTAGGCTTGGTTCGAGGGACCGGTGGCCGACGGGATCAAGTGCGAGCCGCATGGTGCAAGAAGAGCAAGATGAAGTCGTGGACATGGAGCCGGTGCATCGGTGGTGGCCAAGTCAAGGAACGAGGCAAGGCGAGTAGGCCGTCCGGCGCGCGGAGGTGAAAGGCTTGGCGGGCTCGACACTTGGTGTGGTGAGGCCGGGCCGTGTACGCGGGGGTTTGGTGGTTTGGCCACAAAACCATCGGAGGAGGGTTTCTCGTCTTGGGCCTCAAAACCGAGCCCGAGGGCCCGGCGTGACGGAGACGGTATCCGGGTGCGTCGGGAAGCTTCGAGGCGGGCGACACGCGGCATGATCTCGGTGCTTGCGTCGGGAGGACGTGAAGGCACGATGGATGCGCGGCCGTCCGATGGTGAACTTCATGTGTTGACCAAAATGCCCCTGTGAGGGCTTGTGTTGTACTCCTAGTGTAGGGGCACTTCGGTCTTTTCCGGAGGGCCTATATATAGGAGGAGGGGGCTGAATTTTCAGCCAACTCTTGGGCTAGAGGCTGCGGTACTCTTTCATTTTGGAGTGCTTTGGGAGAGAGGGAGAGAGGAGTGAGTGGCTCTTTGATTGGAGCTTTTTGCCATCTTAGATTTGGTTTCTAGGAGTGGCTTGTAATCGATTGGACAAGACATTCATTGTGATTTCATCCTCTAAATCTTGTGCCAATCTTTCTATTCCCGAATTTCTTTTACTACTTTTTTGGAGCTCTTTTTGTGCTATTTTCGTGCTTATTTTTGGTGCCTTTGTTCTTGGTGTGATTCCGCGGATTTGAGTGGGTTTCTCCCCGGATTTCTTTGAGGGAAACATGGATGGATGTCTATTGCATCTTTGTGATTGATCTTGTGCCCTCAAACGTCGGGAAACCACTTCGATTCAAGGATTTTCGTTCGGTGCTCTAGCTTTTGGTGGTGTTCAAAGGATCCGCGATTCCCGATGATTTAGGGAGTTAGGAGACAAAATTTTTGGGGTATAGCATCCTTGGTTGACGCTTTACATGTCCCCAAACTCTTGTCTCAACAGCTACTATCGTTAGGGAGATCCGGTGATGGATTGGGAGTGTTGACTTTTGGGGTCGAGCAGTTTTCAGTTCTGTTCGTGCTTGGCGGACGGTCCGCGAGGGCCAGGCGGACGGTCCGCGTGAACAGTGTTCTTCGCGTGTTCTTCGTGTTCTTGCTCGGCTTTGCTTTCAATCCGATTTGGTTTTGGTTATTCGTTGCAGCCGGTTTGCGGACGGTCCGAGCTTCAATAGCGGACGGTCCGTGGCCCGCGCGGACGGTCCGCCCGGTCTTCGCGGACGGTCCGTTTTTCTCGGGTCGGTTCTGGTGGTTCTGTTCGCTTTAACGGACGGTCCGCGGCTCAGGCCGGACAGTCCGCGGCAAGGGTGCGGACAGTCTGCGGTACCTTGCCGGACGGTCCGCGCGGCCATCACGGACGATCCGCCCCCGCTGGCCGGACGGTCCGCCGAGCTTTGGCCGCTTTGCTCTTTGGTTCGATTCCTCCCTCCTTCATTCGTGCTTCCGCGTGTGTTTCAAGGACTTGTTGTTTTGGCGATTAGTGTGTGATTCGTTCCAACGCTTGTGTGTGACCGGGTTTTGAGTAGGGCATAGGCCGGGTTCTTTGAGAAGAATTTTTACCGGCTCCTATTCACTCCCCCCCTCTCTAGTCGCCATCCGATCCTTCAATTGGTATCAGAGCTTGATGCCGGATTCTTTGCGACTCTAACAAGTCTTGAATCCATAGGGTGACTAGAGGAAAGAGGTGCTTTTGCTTGCGACCTTGGTTTGCACGTTTTGAGTCCGACGATTTGGAGTCGTGCCCTTGGAAAACCATAACTTGAGATACCTTCAGTAAAACGGGCATAACTTTTCGCTCGGTGCTCCGTTTTGGCTCAAATTTTTACAGCGGTTTCGTGACTCCATTTTTAGGTGATCCATCATTTTGGGGTCTTCAAAAATTTAGAAAAAATCAAGAAGATAATTGAAAAATCCTCATTTAAGTCTCTCGCGGCTTTGTCTTGTTTCTTCTGGATTTTCTCTAGACTTCATTTCACCTTATTTTGAGCTGAAATTTTTTGTGCCTCTATCTTTGGTGCTCCTTGTTCAGTGGTAAAATTTTGGGAAAAAAGATAAGATCCTTTGCTATTGAACTCGTCAGTAGTTGTTAGAGAATTGAGGCATTTTGAGTGCTTTGTTTGCATCGTTGCTTGTTCCTCGAGTTTGCTTTCGGCTAATCCTAACCGGTACTTTGAATATGGCACCAAGTTCTTCTCCTTGTGGTTCTTTGAGCAGTAGGAGTATGGCGGTTGAGGCGGAAGCCGGAATGGAGGAGATGATATCTCTCATCGAGGACTATCGAGATGGTGACATCAAGAAAGGCGAGCTCTACCACAAGCTAGGAGGCATGAACCAAGGTACACTTGCCAAAGCTATCTTGATCCTATGCAATAGGTTGGATGATTGTGAGTGTGATTGTGGAGACTTGCATAGGAGAAACATAGATTTGTGTGATGCCTTGCGTAGGAAGAATGAGAAGATGAAATGCTCTCTTACTAGGTTGAAATGTGGTATGGATCATTGGAGGTCTCGTGCTTTGAATTCTTGCACTTCTTGTAACACCATGCATGCTAAAAATGATGCTTTGATTGCTTCCATTGCATGCTTGAAATCTGAAATTAAGGTGTTAAATTTCAAAGCTTCTTTGCCTTGCAAATCTTGCGATGCCTTGTGTGCTGAAAATGAGAAATTAAAAGATGAAGTTAATTGGCGCAAAATGCATGTTGAAGCTTTTAGAAGAGCATGCGACAATCTTGATTTTGAGAATGATGAATTGAGATCATCTCTTGCTAACTTGCAATCCGAAACCGACTTGTTGAAATCCAATGCTTCTATGCCTTGCAACTCTTGTGTTGTTTTGAATGATGAGCTTGATATGGCTAGGAGTAAGATTGCTTTGTTAGAGACAAGTGCTTCTTTACCATGTGTTTCTTGTGAGTCTTTGCATGCTGAAATTAATGAATTAAAATTGACTCACACCACATGTGTAGATGATCTTGAGCATGCTAGGGCTGAAATTTGTGATATAACATCCATGCCTTGTAGCAAGTGCTCTTTGTTTCTTGTAGAGGATGCTTGCCATACTTCTTGTGATGATGATGATGCTTTGATGGGTGTAAATGATGATACTTGCTCATGTGGTCTCATTTGCACTTCATGCATTGATTTGGAAAGTGAAGTTTTAGCTCTAAAGAAAATGCGCGATGATACGAGCGCCAAGTTGGTTGAGCATGATGAGATGAGTGCCAACCTTGAGAAAGAAAATGAACTCTTGCGTACCACATATGCTAAATGCATTGAAGAAGAAATCAATAATTTGAGAAATATGACATGTGGTAGTTGTGAGCGCCTCAAGTCTCAAAATGAGGTTTTGCGCACAAGGTGCAAGAGTCTTTGTGCCAAGGGTTTGGATTCATGCTTCTCTTGTCACTCCGGTGTTGATACTTCTAAATTTGCTTCTTCTAAACCGGAGTCGACTTCTTCTCTTAAGTGTGAGTCTTTGGATGGTGGTAAGTGTGCTAGTGCCTTGGATAGCTCTCCCATAGCTACTCCTAAGCTTGTTGCTTCTTCCGGTGTTTCCCAAGGTGATTTGAATGGAAAGGGTGCCTCCCACATATTTGGAACTCATACTCCCAAGCCGAGGTTCCAATGCACCTTTTGCAAGAAGGATGGGCATACCGTTGAGTTTTGCTTTCGCCGTGTCAAGCACGAGCGACGTGTGCGTGCCAAAGCTTTTAAGAAGCCACGTAGCCTTTCTCATGGCACGTGTGATTCTAATGTGGGCACCAAGTTGGATGTTGGGGTTGATGCTTCATGCTCTAAGTCCCAAGGGACTTCCCACTTACAAGAGAATGGTGATTCATCCACTCGGACCGTGCCTCTCGATAGGCCTTTGTACCATTGCTCTCATTGTGGGAAGGATGGGCATCAAGAGAGTTTTTGCTACCGCCGGGCAAGGAGAATACGGCGAGGAGGTGCCTCTAGGCCTTTGGTTGTTCATAGCCCTTCTCGTGGCATGAACACTTGTGAGCCTAAGAAGGCGCGATCTGTGGACGGGTTTTATGACAGTCTTTCTAGTGAGTTAGGCCATGCTCGTGGACATGCTTCTAGTGTTTCTTGTGTTGGTCCGCGACATGCTTCCCATGGTGCTTGTGTTGGTTCTTCTCCTACGACCCTGAAGGATCTTTGCCTTTTTCTTGTGGTAGCACTCGACTTTCTTCGCGAGTGACTTCTTTGAGGCATGGTTCCAAGGGTGTTCGAAAGACTTTTCATTCCAACCGGCATTTGCATCATGCTAACCCACATGATAGGTTGTGTGCACCACTTACCCGTGTGACCAAATCTTGGATTCCCAACTACGTGCTTGCTAACCCTTTGGGATCCAAGGCTCGGTCTTTCTCGTCTCCTTGTGTGTAGGTATGGAGACGCGGTTGGAGAACATGAGCTCAATGGAGACATGATGGTTCTCCACACCGTTTTGGATGGCTCTTGAAAGCCTTTGTACACATGTACAGTGAGTTTTTCTTTTCCCCTTGTCCTCTCTTGTATATACTTGTGTCTTGCTTGTGTGAAAACCATGGTAGGCTAGCCACCTTGTTCATGATAGCTTTGTGATCTTGAATATCTATCTTGCTATCTTTGTATGATTTTATGGTGGGTGATATTTATGAACATCATGTCATGCTTTATGGTTGATTGCTCGGTTATGTCATGTTGTTCATCCATATCATTTTTTGTCTAGCTCGATGGTACCTTTGTTGTTAGCATGTTTGTCCCCCATGTATATCTTGTCATGCTAGCTTTGTAATATATGTTGGTGGATGATCCATGTGATCTTGTATCATGCCTTTGTTCAGTTCTTGTATATTGTTTGGCATGTTGTTCTTTGGTATCATTTTGGTTTAGTGTTGTACCTTGTTGACATACTTGCTTGCCCATGCTCATTCATATTTGTGGAATCATGTTACAATGCTCTATTTATGTTAATTGTTATTGTCAATGCATTGTGTAGCATGTTGTGAGCTTTCCTTGGAGTTTTGGGCTTGTCTTGTCTTCGGGTTGTGTTGTTGTTCCTTTTTTTGGTTGGTTTTAGAGTTTTCCTTGATCTTTCTTTTCCTAGCTTTTGCTTTGTTAGTTGCCCTTGTTTGAGGGGGAGCTTGGCTTCTTTTGATAGGAAATTTGATTCCAAGAAGGGTTGTGGCTTTTTGGGCAGTCTTTGTGATCCTTCAATTGGTATTCCTTCTATGGTATTCAATTGGGATCTTTGCGGTTTTGCAATTGGTACTTTTTCTATGGTACTCAATTGGGACCTTTGGTGGCTCTTCTCTCTCTTGGAGCGATTCTTGGTTGGTGTGTTCCCTCGTGAGCTTTATTGGTGTTAAGTCAAGTTCCTTTTCTCCCTATGCATTCTGCATTGCATTTGTATCATATATCATGATGTATAGAATTTGGTAGGTTTGACATTTGTGTCTTGCATTCTGTCATATATCATGTTCCTTTTGATGTACATATCTACCTGTGTTGCATTTGTATCATATTGCATTTTAGGATGATGAGCTTCTTCCATATGCCTCATTTGAGTTTCTTTGGCTACTTGTGAGATATTGGTCATGTGTGTGGAGAAATGGCTATGTGAGGCTATGCTCTTGGAATATTTGAGATATATGTGTTGTGAGATAGCCTTTTTGAATCAAATGTTAATCTTGACTAAATTTGATGAAATGTGCTCCACTCATGTATAGTAGTATATCCATGTCACTTTTTGGTCCAAATGTGCCTTTCATGCTTAGATTGTGCTTGGATATCTCTTTCTTGCATTTGGGCCAAAGGCCGAATATCATTGTGAATGTTTAGCCTATGTTGCATTCATGGAGGAGCATAAGCTTCTTTTTGCCGCAAAGGCACTTCATGTACCATGAAATGAATTAATCTTGAAAAGAAGTGTGTATGCTTGAAAAATGCTCCCTCCATCATGTTTATGCTTAAAATGTCTTATCTTTCACACATGGGTGCAAAACATGTTGCATGATGTTCACCATGGAGAAGTCTCCCCGAAGTGGACACATGGCTCATGAGCTTTAACATGACATGCTTTGCTTTATGGGTGTTTGCAATGATCTTTTGTTGAGAATTGGATATCCTTGTATGATCTCTGGATGATATGCATGTTTTTGGCTAGAATATGACATGGATAGGATTTTACATTTGAAGTGAGCCATCTTTTGATATAATTATTCAAATCTGAAAATTTGCTTTGTCACATGCCTATATTTCCATATATTACTTGTGGCAATGCTTTGACTATGTTATGATCCATATATGTGCTCTTTGTCTCATTTCTAGCCTTTGTCACTAAATTTGGCCTATTTGAGAAGCTCATGTAGATGTTTATATGCTTTGTTTTGCATTTCTGCATTTTCACCTTGATTCATACATTGTCAACAAGGGGGAGAAGAGGTGAGCTTAATGAAAAATTCGAAAACTCGCATTTAAAATTTGGGAGTTTGCTCCACATGTTCGGGGGGAGCTTGCATTTGTGTAGGGGGAGCTTTGGTGAGTCTCCTTTGTTTGCTCGAGTTGTGCTTTGGTGGTTGCTTTTTGCTCTATCACGTGTGTTTAGGGTGAGCTTTGTATGCTCTTTGTCCCTAGTGCATGTGTTTAGGGGGAGCTTGTGAGCTTGGTGTGCTCTTTTCTCTATCTCATGAGTTTAGGGTGAGCTTTGTATGCTCTTTGGTCCTAGTTCATGTGTTTAGGGGGAGCTTGTGAGTTTTGTGCTCTTGTGCGGTGGTGTTGAGCCCCTTTGCCTCTTCTTGAGGAGCGGCGGTTGACTTATGTTTTCGATTATCACATGATTGATGTTGAGCCCTTTGTGCCTCTTCTTGAGGGATCATGCATTCTTGTCTCGGTTGTGTCGAGCCGTTGCCCATGTCTTTGGGGACCGAGACATTGAGTTGGCCTTTGTGGTTTCTCTCATGCCAAGTGACCTTGTTCTTTGCTCTTGTGTGGTTTTCTTTCACTTGGATGAGGTGTTCGGTCTTTGCCCTCTCAAACCATTTCTTTGTGCTCACATGTTGTCAATCCGCTCCTCAAGGGGGAGAAATTTGGAAAATCAAGTTGATATGAACCTTGATTTGATGGTGATGAGCGGTTGACAAGTGTTCTGGTAAGAGTTTTATGGCACTTTGGGTTGAGCATTTTGGTTTGATGGCTTTTAGGGGTTGCATGTTGGTAGTGTGTCTCTTCGTTTGCGCTTAGCCTTTGTGCTTGCTTTGGTTTCGAGAGGAATTGTCGGAGCATGCTTTTATCCCTTCTCACTTCAAGTGGCCTTTTGTTTGCTTTCTATTGGCTTTGTGGCGCTTGGATGAGTTCTTGTTTGCTTTTTGACCTTCTTTTGTTAATGCACTCATCAAGGGGGAGATTGAGGAACCAAGTTGAGAAGCACCTTGGTCCGTGTGTGATGAGTGATTGACCGGATGGTTTGAAGCTTTGTGTGTGTAGTGTTGAGTTGTGTTGTGTGTGTTTTATTTTGTGTATTTACCTTATTGTTTATGTGGTGTGTTGTCAATGCACTCGTGAGGAGTGGTTGACAACGTTGTGTGGACTGACTCTTGGCCTAGTATTGCAGGTGTTGGTTGCGGCTTGGTTTGCGTTGGTGCGGGTGAAGAACGGGCGCGAAAAGTCTTAGCCTTGCGGGGCCTCCGAGGAGTGGAGAGACAAGTAGGCTTGGTTCGAGGGACCGGTGGCCGACGGGATCAAGTGCGAGCCGCATGGTGCAAGAAGAGCAAGACGAAGTCGTGGACATGGAGCCGGTGCATCGGTGGTGGCCAAGTCAAGGAACGAGGCAAGACTGAGTAGACCGTCCGGGCGCCGGAGGTGAAAGGCTTGGCGGGCTCGACGCTTGGCGTGGTGAGGCCGGGCCGTGTACGCGGGGTTTGGTGGTTTGGCCACAAAACCATCGGAGGAGGGTTTCTCGGCTTGGGCCCCAAAACCGAGCCCGAGGGCCTGGCGTGACGGAGACGGTATCCGGGTGCGTCGGGAAGCTTCGAGGCGGGCGACACGCGGCATGATCTAGGTGCTTGCGTCGGGAGGACGTGAAGGCCTGATGGATGCGAGGCCGTCCGATGGTGAACTTCATGTGTTGACCAAAATGCCCCTGTGAGGGCTTCTGTTGTACTCCTAGTGTAGGGGCACTTCGGTCTTTTCCAGAGGGCCTATATATAGGAGGAGGGGGCTGAATTTTCAGCCAACTCTTGGGCTAGAGGCTGCGGTACTCTTTCATTTTGGAGTGCTTTGGGAGAGAGGGAGAGAGGAGTGAGTGGCTCTTTGATTGGAGCTTTTTGCCATCTTAGATTTGGTTTCTAGGAGTGGCTTGTAATCGATTGGACAAGACATTCATAGTGATTTCATCCTCTAAATCTTGTGCCAATCTTTCTATTCCCGAATTTCTTTTACTGCTTTTTCGGAGCTCTTTTTGTGCTATTTTCGTGCTTGTTTTTGGTGCCTTTGTTCTTGGTGTGATTCCGCGGATTTGAGTGGGTTTCTCCCCGGATTTCTTTGAGGGAAACATGGATGGATGTCTAGTGCATCTTTGTGATTGATCTTGTGCCCTCAAACGCCGGAAAACACTTCGATTCAAGGATTTTCGTTCGGTGCTCTAGCTTTTGGTGGTGTTCAAAGGATCCGCGATTCCCGATGATTTAGGGAGTTAGGAGACGAAATTTTTGGGGTATAGCATCCTTGGTTGACGCTTTACATGTCCCCAAACTCTTGTCTCAACAGCTACTATCGTTAGGGAGATCCGATGATGGATTGGGAGTGTTGACTTTCGGGGTCGAGCAGTTTTCAGTTCTGTTCGTGCTTGGCGGACGGTCCGCGAGGGCCAGGCGGACGCTCCGTGTGAATAGTGTTCTTCGCGTGTTCTTCGTGTTCTTTCTCGGCTTTGCTTTCGATCCGATTTGGTTTTGGTTTTTCGTTGCAGCCGGTTTGCGGACGGTCCGAGCTTCAGTAGCGGACGGTCCGCCCGGTCTTCGCGGACGGTCCGTTTTTCTCGGGTCGGTTCTGGTGGTTCTGTTCGCTTTAACGGACGGTCCGCGGCTCGGGCGGACGATCCGCGGCAAGGGTGCGGACGGTCCGCGGTACCTGCCGGGACGGTCGCGCGGCCATCGCGGACGGTCCGCCCCCGCTGGCCGGACGGTCCGCCGCAGCCTCGGGCGCTTTGCTCTTTGGTTCGATTCCTCCCTCCTTCATTCGTGCTTCCGCGTGTGTTTCAAGGACTCGTTGTTTTGGCGATTGGTGTGTGATTCGTTCCAACGCTTGTGTGTGACCGGGTTTTGACTAGGGCATAGGCAGGGTTCTTTGAGAAGAATTTTTACTGGCTCCTATTCACTCCCCCCCTCTCTAGTCGCCATCCGATCCTTCAGTTTCACCGGTAGGGACCGGTCTGACCGGTGGTGCTCACCGGTCAGACCGGTGTGGGTCTGTAGACTCGAGGTTTGTTGTTCCGCTGCGTTCTCGGGTCGGAAGGTTGTGTGTTGGTTCCTAGGTCCAGTGGCACTCCAGTGGCTACGTGGGCTTGGCCAACTTGGGTAGTGAGTCGGAGACGTGTGTTGGAAGCCGTGTTCATCTTGTAGGAGTTTCCATCTCCTTCGAGAAGAATTTTTATCGGCTCCCATTCACTCCCCCCCCCCCCCCCCCCCTCTATGGTTCGCCGTATCGGTCCTTCAAGTGGTATCAGAGCCGGTTCGGGTCTTTATTGACTCTAACCAGTCTAAGATCCAAGGATGGCGTACCAGGAACGGGGTTCGGGTCCTCCACACTTCGATGGCAAGAACTACCAGATGTGGAGCAAGCGGATGGGTGCGTACCTCCGCGGAAAGGGTCAGACTCTTTGGGATGTCACGGTGGACACAGGCTATGTCCAGCCGATGGACTTCCTCGCTCCAGGATCGAGGGACAGATTCGACGCCAACAATAAGGCGGTCGACTACTTGTTTCGTGCTTTGTGTCAGCCTGAGTTCGATCGGGTGCACACCGAGCACTTGGCTTGTAGGATTTGGGCGGTGTTGAAGGAGGCTCATGTTGGGAACGCCCGTGTTCGAGGCACGGATGTATGCGACCTACGGAGAGAGGACGAGAACTTCACTCATCTCCCCGGTGAGTCCATCGATGCCTTGTTTCAGAGGTTCACGGTGGTTGTGAACAACATGAGGGCCAATGTGGACGTGCTCCCGTACGATGATCATGATAGAGCGGTCAAGCTCTTACACTCTTTGGATCGTATGATATGGGGCGGAAAGTTCGAGGCCATTGTGGAGTCGGAGAAGTATGACACTCTGACCGTGAACGAGCTGTTCTCAAAGCTCAAGTCGGCTGAGGTGGATAGGGGCATGACTGCCAAGCTCGAGGGTCCGACTGACTCCCATAGTCTTGCCCTCGTTGGTGGTTTCAAAGGAAAGGCTAACTCTAACCCATCCACCAGGATGTTCTCTTTCTCCTCTTTGATGTCTATGGCAGATGATGAGTTCGACGAGCTTGGAGAGGACGAGCTGGCGCTCCTGACGAGGCGGTTCGAGAGGCTGCACGAGAACCGCGTGAACATGAGGAGGAACACGAGAACATGCTTCCGGTGCGGCAAGCCGAGGTCACTTCGTCGCCGACCGCCCGAGAAGGCCGAGAACAAGGACGGCTACAAGCACAAGCCGAGGATGGACGGCAAGTACCGTTCGAGGCGCGACCACAAGAGCAAGCACAAGAACAAGTACAAGGACGAGCGACGATCGAGGAAGAAGGAGAGCGAGGCAAGGCCCGAGCGATGGTGGGAGCGAGCGACGTCGACTCCGGGCCCCGCGTACTCCACCTCGAGCTCGAGTAGTAGTGAAGACGAAGGTGATCGTCGCAAGAACAAGAAGTCGTCCAAGAACCTGAGCGGGCTGAGCTGCTTCGCGAGAGATGGCTTCTGTACCATGGCGCCGAGCTCCGGCGGCAAAGAAGAGCACACGAGCGACTCGGACTGCGAGTCCGACGACGAGGTGCGTGATGAACTTCCCTTCTTGCGCCGGAGAATGAGAGGCTTGGCTCTTTGCTAGATAACCGTGATGACATGCTTAGAGAGGCCAAGAAAATGAGGAAAGAGCTTAGGGATTCACTCGAGGATGCTAGGACTAGAGTGGCCGAGCTAGAGACACGGGTGCTTGATAGCAAGCTTGAGATTGATTCCCTTAAGGCTAGCCCCCGTTGTTTCCGATGAGAATGATTGTGCCGATTGCTCCATATTCCTTGCCGATCTTGCTTTGTTTAAGGAGAAGCATGCCTCCAAGTGTGAGGAACTAGATGTGCTTAGGGTTGAAGTGGCCGAGCTTAAGTCTAGACTCGCTTTGCTAGGTGCTTGCACTTCTTGCCCTGTTTTGCACGCTAAGATTGATGAGATGCATGCTTACACTAGTTCTCTTGAGGCTAAATTGAAGGAACCCATGCCTACATCTTGCTCTACCTGTGAAATGCATGCATTGAAAAATTTGGAACTTGCACATTATGTTGATCGTTTGCAGGATGAGAATGATGACTTGAGGAAGTTGATGGGTTGGTTGTCCGGTCATGAGCCTCAGTTGAGGATGATGATCGAGGCCTTTAAGAGGCAAGATGGTGAGGGACTTGGGGCAAACAAGGTTGGTGAGGGAAGTGAAGAGAATATCCCGGAGCCACCAAAAACCCACCACAAGAATGATTTTCCTCCAAAAACCAACCATCTTAGGAACCGTCTAGACACAACCCCAGCTCTAGCCGTGTTTCCTAAACCCACAAATGATCTCCGAAAGCCTATCAAGTTTGTGAGCACTTCGGGGAAAGTGTTCTTTGGGAAGGAGAGTGAGAAGGCTAGCGGTGAGAAACCGGTGGAGGAGTTGAGTGGAGAGAACTCAAGTGAGCAGCCACATCCCAAGCCTAAGCCTAAGCTTGTGAGGTTCTATTGTGGCTATTGTGGGAGAGAGGGCCATAAGGAGGAGTTTTGCTTCAAGAGGAAGCGAGAGGAGAGAATGGCAAAGGAGTGGGCTAACAAGGACAAGTACCACCCTTCCGATGGTGTACTTGAGCCTCGTATGCAGATGCCCAGGGCCAAGGCGAGTGTGAGGACAGTTCGGGCTTGGGGAGAGCGGAAGGCGGCTGCCGGTGCTTCTGCCCCGAGGTCACACCGGTCGGACCGGTGTGGAGCACCGATCGGACCGGTGCGGGCCCGGACGGACATACCGTTTGGGTTTCGAGCTCGTACGGTGCGAGGGTTGTTTCGGTGGTCGTGGTTCGGTGGCCGGGCCGGAAAGGGTGCGGTGGTCGGCTTGCTAGGCGTTCTCCTCCTCGTGCTCAATACGGGGATCGGAGGAGTCGTAGCTTTGAGTTGGAGAGGAAGGATGTTCCACGGGCTTTCTTGCGTGGATTTGGTCCTCCTCCAGGCAGAGAGGGATGGTTCCCTCAGGGTGGTTACCGTGGTGGTGTTCGTGGAGGTAGCTTTGGTAGGAGAGATGCTTTGGTTGGTGCTAACCCCACTTTCGAGAAAATGGCTCGGCACTGGTTTTACTCTTTTGGTACTAACCCCAGTGCTGAGTCGTTTGTTCGCTCACGTGTCCGTTTTTGAATTTCAGGTGGGAGACTTGAAGAACATTTGATTGATTGACTCCGGTTGTTCGAGGCATATGACCGGAGACAGGGGGTGGTTCTCAAGTCTCGTCCCGGTGGTGACGAAGAGGTACATCACCTTTGGGGACAATGGGCGTGGGCGTGTGCTTTCAGAAGGTGAGATCAAAGTGAGTGACAAGATCACTGTGAGGCGTGTTGCTCTTGTTCAATCGCCGGGGTACAATTTGCTTTCGTGTCCCGGCTTGTTGGATGAGGGCTTTGAGGTGTTGTTTCGGCCGGTGGTTCTCGGATTGTGGACTCTCGAGGGGACCTTGTCCGTATGGTCGTTCCCGAGGGTCAGGTGTTTCGTGCTGATTTTTCTCAGTCTTCGGGTGTGGAGCGTTGTTTCTTGGCTGGTTCTTCGAGTGAGTTGTGGAAGTGGCATAGGAAGTTGGGTCACTTGAGCTTTGACCTTTTGTCTCGCTTTAGTAAACTCAATTTGGTCCGAGGATTGCCACGGTTGAGGCTTGAAAAAGAGTTGGTTTGTGCGCCGTGTAGGCATGCCAAGATGGTGGCCTCTTCTCACCCGCCTCTCACCGATGTGATGACTGAGCGTCCATGCGAGCTGCTCCATATGGACCTTGTTGGCCCAGCTCGTGTGCGATCTGCGGGTGGGAAGTGGTATGTCCTTGTTGTGGTGGACGACTATTCTCAGTATGCTTAGGTGTTCTTTCTCGAGGATACGGGGGAGACGTTTGGTTTTGTTCGAGATCTAGTCTTGAGGTTGAGGAACGAGAGGCACGGAGATGCCATACGAGCTATCCGCAGTGATAATGGCTCGGAATTCAGAAACTCTCGTTTTGAAACCTTTTGCCATGACTTGGGTCTTGAGCACCAGTTTTCGAGTCCGTATACGCCTCCCCAGAACGGTGTTGTGGAAAGGAAGAACAGGACCTTGTGCGAGATGGCTCGGACGATGCTTGATGAGCATAGGACTCCGAGGAGGTATTGGGCTGAGGCGGTGAATACCGCGTGCTATGTGTCGAACAGGATATACCTCAGAGTGCACAAGAAGAAGACATGCTATGAGTTGATGCATGGTCGCACACCCAAGGTGAGTCACTTCCATGTTTTTGGTTGCAAGTGTTTCATTCTGAAGAAAGGCAGGAAGTTGGATAAGTTTGAGGCTAGGTCTGTCGATGGCATTTTCTTTGGTTATGCATCTCACTCTAGAGCATATCGTGTGCTCAATCTTGAAACTAACCAAATCGTGGAGACTTGCGAGGTAACCTTCGACGAGACGAGCCACGTAGTCGGCCTTGTCGTTGAGTGTGCGGGTGATGATGAGCTTGGCGAGGAGATCTTTCTGGAGGAGGAGCATGAACATGGAGATGATGAAGATGGTGGTGTGGTGCCCCCGGCTGAACATGTACCCACTACTTCGACTACGATGATTGATGGACCCTCTGCTACACCTACTACGACAAATCAAGAACGAGGTGAAGCTGATGTTGAGGGGGAGGTAGCATCGAGGCGAGAACCTCCCCGGTGAGTACAAGTGGATCACCTAGCTTCGAGGATCATCGGCGACATGAATGAACGCACTACACGGTCGAGGGTTTGAAACAACTCCCATTTCGCTCATGCTGCATTTGTTGCTTCTTTCGAGGCCAAAGACATTGGACACGCACTATCTCATCACAATTGGGTTAATTCGATGCATGAGGAGTTGGAGAACTTTGAGAGGAATCAGGTGTGGGAGTTGGTTGACCCTCCCCCAGGGTGTAAGCCGATTGGTACCAAGTGGGTGTGGAAAAACAAAGAGGGAGAGAAGGGTGAGGTTGTGAGGAACAAGTCGAGACTTGTTGCTCAAGGGTTCGATCGAAGGAGGGGATTGACTACGAGGAGACCTTTGCTCCCGTAGCCCGTTTGGAGGCGATTAGGATCCTTCTAGCCTTTTCCGTGGCTAAAGGGTTCAAGTTGCACCAAATGGATGTGAAGAGTGTCGGTGTTTTAGACCGGCAAACCTACCAAGGGGGTACCCGAGGTAGTAGATTGTGCGGTGGGGATCGTGATCGGGAGACCGAGAACTCGAAGGTACGCGCGAGGACACGGGACACAAGATTTATACGGGTTCGGGTCGCCAAGGTGGCGAGCCCTACGTCTCGTTTGGGAGATCAAGTATGGCGCCCCGCGCTTGGTGTTGGGTTGTCCCCGGAGGGATTGGGGATGTGCGGCTAGGTACCCGCCCTCCTTTATATAGTCCGGGGGGCGGGTTCCTAGTCGGTTACAAGGCGGGGAGTCCTAGTAGGAGTACACGAGCGAGTCCTAGTAGGAGTACGGGGGAATTCTACCGGAGTCCGTCTTCTACTATTCTTCCTTCCTTGCATGAGTACCGGGGTGTATGCCCGACAAGCCCCCGAGCACGTTGGAGTCGAGAGTAGTAGTTCGAGTAGTCTTGAAGCCTCTTCGAGTAGTTCTTGAGCGTCCTCGAGTACGCTGGAGAAGTCTTCAATAGTACTTGAACTCGCCGCGAGGCCGGAAGGTGGTCCAAACTCAGTCTTGAAAAAATTTGAATGATGGGTGTAGCATAGCAGCCCCCGATCCTTGAAATGATTAGGTAATCAATCCAAGGGTCTTCAGTGTTCGCGAAGCCATCATCCGAGTACTCTTGCAGCGTGTAGCCCACGAGATAAGAGAGCCGTATGAGCCACGTCGAGTAGTTATTGGCGAGGAGCCCCCGAGCTTGAGAGCGAGCGAAGCATGCTGAAGTTATCTTCAAGTAGCCCCCGAGCTGGAGAGATTCCAAGTAGCAGTTTGGCGTCGAGCCGTGGAGCTTGAGAAGTAGTCGTGCCGTCAGAGCGGACTTTAGTTGCGACCGAAGTCGACTTTAGATGCCGGCAGAGCGGACTTTAGAATGCGACTTAAAAACCGAAGTCGACTTTGTGCCGCGCGGAGCGGACTTTGAGATGCGACTTTAGAAGTCGACTTTGTGCCGCGCGGGCGGACTTTGAGATGCGACTTGAAAACCGAAGTCGACTTTAGGATGCTTGCGTAGAGCGGACTTTAAGGTGCGACTTTAGAAGTCGACTTTAAGATGCCGCGCGGAGCGGACTTGAGGTGCGACTTTAGAAGTCGACTTTAGGATGCCGCGCGGAGCGGACTTTGAGATGCGACTACAATAGTCGACTTTGTGCCACGCGGGGTGGACTTAAGATGCAAAAAACGAAAAAGCACTTTCCGAAAGCCAAAGCGAATGAAAAATCAGAGAAAACGAGTAGTTTTGCCGCCGGAGCGGGCTTAAGATTGCGACCGGAGTCGGCTCGTGCCATCGGAGTGGGCTTAAGTACCGAGCCATGGATTTCGGCCCCAAGGTACGCTTGCCGCCGGAGCGGGCTTGAGTGCGACCGTTAGCGTCGACTTGTGCCACCGGAGTGGGCTTAAGTACCTGAGCCATGGATTTCAGACCCAAGGTACGATTGCCGCCAGAGCGGGCTTGTGCCACCGGAGGGGGCTTAAGTACCTGAGCCATGGATTTCAGACCCAAGGTACGGGTGCCACCATAGCGGGCTTGTGCCACCGGAGTGGGCTTGGATGCGACCGTTAGCGTCGACTTGTGCCACCGGAGTGGGCTTAAGTACCTGAGCCATGGATTTCAGACCCAAGGTACGGGTGCCACCGTAGTGGACTTGAAGGTGCGACCGGAGTCGACTTGCGTACCTGGGCCATGGATTTCAGACCCAAGGTACGGAGCGCGAGTACTTAGGGTACTTGGACCCATGGTACAGAGCGTGAAGACCACGTGCAGCTAGGTTCCATCGTCGCCAGGACCCGAGGGCCGTTTACGACTAGGTTCCATAGAAGCTTACACACGTAGTATGCTATCGAAGCGGGCGAAGATGCGACCGAGTCGACTTTAAGTTGCCGCGCGGAGCGGACTTTAGAATGCGACTTTAGAAGTCGACTTTAGATTGCCGCGCGTAGCGGACTTTAGAAACTGCCTCCTAGGGATAGCCCCCGAGTTGATGAAGTAGACTCGTGGCGACTTGATTGATATGCCCCAAGAGTAGTCAGCAGAGTGTAGCTCTCGTGAAAACCCGCCGAGAAGCATACACAAATGAGTAGTCGGCAAGTAGTCCTACATGATGAGGAGAACAAGCCACGAAAACAGTAATCATTTAGATAAATGACTTAGCCGTCGCCGCCCCGGCGGACTTGTAGATGAAGCCAAGGTGGTCGGCGATGGAGCCACGAGGGTTGTTGTCGAAGTTGACTAGTCAGAGTTGATTCCGGCTAGTCGCTGGGGGCGTGACTGCCGTTCTCGACTAGTTTGGAAAACTAGTCGAGATGAATGGTCGACGCGATGCGACCGAGGAAGATGACGTCGTGGCAAGCATGCGGCGCACTCGAAGTAGAGCCAGTGTTGCCGCGAGGCAAGTAGTCACCACGCACGGCGTGGCTGAAGTAGAGCCAGCGTGGCCGCAAGACGAAGTCGCGGCGCACGGAGTGGTCGACGACGACCCTGGGCGAGGCAGAGTAGTCGACGACGAGCCTGCGCGAAGCGGAGTAGTCGACGATGTCAAGCGGCGCGACGAGCCGCATGACGAGCCGCGCGACGTGCCGAAGCACCCGGACGCGCGACGAAGGCGAAGGTGTCGACGACGAGCGCGCGCGACAAGCCGCGTGACGAGCCGCGCGACGTGCCGAGGCACCGGACGCGCGCGCGAAGACGAAGTAGTCGACGACGAGTAGTCGACGACGAGCGGCGCAACAAGCCGCGGGACGAGCCGCGCGACGTGCCGAGGCACCCCGACGCGCGGCGAAGACGAAGTAGTCGACGACGAGTAGTCGACGACGAGCGGCGCAACAAGCCGGGGACGAGCCGCGCGACGTGCCGAGGCACCCGACGCGCGGCGGAGACGAAGTAGTCGACGACGAGTAGTCGACGACGAGCGCGCGCGACAAGCCGCGGGACGAGCCGCGCGACGTGCCGAGGCACCCCGCACGCGCGGCGAAGACGGAGTAGTCGACGATGAGTAGTCGACGACGAGCGGCGCGACAAGCCGCGGGGCGAGCCGCGCGACGTGCCGAGGCACCCGGACGCGCGGCGAAGATGAAGTAGTCGACGACGAGTAGTCGACGACGAGCGGCGCGACAAGCCGCGGGGACGAGCCGCGCGACGTGCCGAGGCACCCGGACGCGCGGCGAAGATGAAGTAGTCGACGACGAGCTTGCGCGAGGCGGAGTAGCCGACGACGACGAGCCCGGGCGAGGCGGAGTAGTCGACGACGAGCGGCGCGACAAGCCGCGGGACGAGCCGCGCGACGTGCCGAGGCACCCGGACGCGCGGCGGAGACGAAGTAGTCGACGACGAGTAGTCGACGACGAGCGGCGCGACAAGCCGCGGGGACGAGCCGCGCGACGTGCCGAGGCACCCCGACGCGCGGCGAAGACGAAGTAGTCGACGATGAGTAGTCGACGACGAGCGGCGCGACAAGCCGCGGGACGAGCCGCGCGACGTGCCGAGGCACCCCGACGCGCGGCGAAGATGAAGTAATCGACGACGAGTAGTCGACGACGAGCGGCGCGACGTGCCGAGGCACCCGGACGCGTGGCGTAGGCGAAGTAGTCGACGACGAGCCCGCGCGAGGCGGAGTAGTCGACGACGAGCAAGCGCGCGACGAGCCGCGCGACGTGCCGAGGCACCCCGACGCGCGCGGAGGGGGAAGTAGTCGACGACGAGCCCGGAGTAGTCGACGATGGGCGGAGCGACGAGCCGCAAGACGAGCCGCGCGACGTGCCGAGGCACCCGGACGCGCGGCGGAGGCAAAGTAGTCGACGACGAGGAGCCGCGCGAGGCGGAGTAGTCGACGACGAGCGGCGCGACAAGCCGCGTGACGAGCCGCGCGACGTGCCGAGGCACCCGGACGCGCGCGAGGCAAAGTAGTCGACGACGACGAGCTCGCGCGAGGCGGAGTAGTCGACGACGAGCGCCGCGACGAGCCGCGTGACGAGCCGCGCGACGTGCCGAGGCACCCCGGACGCGCGGCGAAGGTGAAGTAGTCGACGACGAGCCCGAGTAGTCGACGGTGAGCCCGCGCAACGAGCCGCAAGACGAGCCGCGCGACGTGCCGAGGTACCCAGCGCGCGGCGTAGTCGAAGTAGTCGACGACGAGCCCGGAGTAGTCGACGATGGGCGGAGCGAGGAGCCGCAAGACGAGCCGCGTGACGTGCCGAGGCACCCCGGACGCGCGGCGGAGGCAAAGTAGTCGACGACGAGGAGCCTGCGCGAGGCGGAGTAGTCGACGACGAGCGGCGCGACGAGCCGCGTGACGAGCCGCGCGACGTGCCGAGGCACCCCGGACGCGCGGCGGAGGCAAAGTAGTCGACGACGAGGAGCTCGCGCGAGGCGGAGTAGTCGACGACGAGCGGCGCGACGAGCCGCGTGGACGAGCCGCGCGACGTGCCGAGGCACCCCGGACGCGCGGCGGAGGCAAAGTAGTCGACGACGACGAGCGGCGCGATGTGCCGAGGCACCCGGACGCGTGGCGTAGGCGAAGTAGTCGACGACGAGCCTGCGCGAGGCGGAGTAGTCGACGACGAGCAGCGCGACGAGCTGCGTGACAAGCCGCGCGACGTGCCGAGGCACTCGGAAGCGCGGCGTAGGAAGATTGATTCCGCTTTGACAAGGGCAAGGCGACTTGCTTCAATGGATCTCGGCGAGTCGACGAGTGGATTGATCTTGTTGACGAGGGTCCTTCGAATTCGCCCGGTGGTGATGATCACCCCTACCTGGCGCGCCAGCTGTCGGTGTTTTAGACCGGCAAACCTACCAAGGGGGTACCCGAGGTAGTAGATTGTGCGGTGGGGATCGTGATCGGGAGACCGAGAACTCGAAGGTACGCGCGAGGACACGGGACACAAGATTTATACAGGTTCGGGTCGCCAAGGTGGCGAGCCCTACGTCCTGTTTGGGAGATCAAGTATGGCGCCCTGCGCTTGGTGTTGGGTTGTCCCCGGAGGGATTGGGGATGTGCGGCTAGGTACCCGGCCCTCCTTTATATAGTCCAGGGGGCGGGTTCCTAGTCGGTTACAAGGCAGGAGTCCTAGTAGGAGTACACAGAGCGAGTCCTAGTAGGAGTACAGGGGAATTCTACCAGGAGTCCGTCTTCTACTATTCTTCCTTCCTTGCATGAGTACCCGGGTGTATGCCCGACAAAGAGTGCTTCCCCGAATGGTGTGCTTGGAGGAAGAGGTGTATGTGAGGCAACCTCCGGGGTTTGAGAGTGAGAAGTACCCCCACCGGGTGTACAAGTTGAGGAAGGCGCTATATGGGTTGAAGCAGGCGCCTAGAGCTTGGTATGGCAGGTTGAGGGGGTTCTTGTTTGAGAGAGGTTTTGAGATGGGGAAGGTCGATCAGACCTTGTTTTTGCTGAGGAAGGCAGAGATATCCTGATTGTGCAGGTGTACGCGGATGATATTGTATTTGGTGGCTCGTCTAACTCTCTTGTTGCAAGGTTTGCAGATGATATGAGCAGGGAATTTGAGATGAGCATGATGGGCGAGTTGCGGTTCTTCCTAGGGCTACAAATCAAGCAATCAAAGGAAGGAACATTTGTGCACCAGGCTAAGTACACCAAGGACATTGTGCGGAAGTTCAAGATGGAGGACTCCAAGGCTATGACGACGCCGATGAGTACGACTACGCCTCTTGATGCGGACGAGGAAGGTGAACACGTGGACCAGAAGGAGTACCGAAGCATGATCGGGTCACTCCTCTACTTGACGGCGACGAGGCCGGACATACAGTTCTCGGTGTGTCTGTGCGCTCGTTTTCAGGCGTCTCTGAGGACTTCGCATCGGCAAGCGGTGAAGAGAATTTTCAGGTACTTGCGTCACACTCCCGACTTCAGCCTTTGGTACTCCGCGTCCTCTTCTTTGGCTCTTCATGGTTTTTCAGACGCGGATTTTGCCGGGTGTCGGTTGGATAGGAAGTCCACTTCTGGGACTTGCCTGTTTTTGGGTTCTTCTTTGGTCTCTTGGTCTTCCCGCAAGCAGTCGAGTGTTGCTCAATCCACGACCAAGGCCGAGTATGTTGTCGCTGCTAGTTGTTGCTCTCAGCTCCTTTGGATCACCTACACCATGAGTGACTTTTGTGAGGAGTATACCCATGTCCCACTTCAATGTGATAGCACCAGTGCCATAAGCGTTGCAAAGAACCCAGTGCTCCATTCCAAAACCAAGCACATAGAAGTGAGGTATCATTTTCTGAGAGACAACGTAGAGAAAGGGAAGATAGCTTTGATCCATGTACCCACACATGACCAACTAGCCGATATTTTCACCAAACCCCTAGATCAAGCAACTTTCACTCGTTTGCGGGGGGAACTTGGTGTGTGTTTGATTTCTTGAGTTGGGTGTGTGGGGGCTCCTTTGTAGCATATGTATAGCTCTTCGTTGTGCATTTCTTGCATTTGGCATGGCATATGTAACATGATGTATAGGCATCCTTGTATCTTAGATTGCATGCATTTTGTATCATATGCATTGGTTATGAAAAGCTTCTCTCATATACATTGTTCACCATGGAATGAAATATATGTCTTTGTGAGCTTGTTTGGTATGCTATGGTTAGTTTGGCTTAGCTCTTGATGATCTTGATGAATAATCCATGGTTGATGGCTATGTTTTTGAAAATGTCACATGTATGCTCTCTCATGTGTAAATGCCTTTATATGCTCTTGACATGTTTTAGTGGCTTGGCTATGCTTAATTTGTGGTTGGATGGCTAGTTTATTGATCATATGGGGCCAAAGGCTCATTTGCCATCATGAATGTTTAGCCCTCTTGTTTTATCTTGTGGAGGGGCATAAGTTCCTTTTTGTCGCAAAGACATTTCATGTACCATTTACAAATCTGAAAATTAAATGAAAAATGCTTGTAAATGTGCTCCCATGTCATTTGTGCTAATTTTAATTTGCTTTGGGTGCTAAACCGTTGCATGATGCCTACCAATGAGAAGTCTCATACATAGAAGTAGGCACATGGCTCGGTGGCTTTGACATGACATGAGGTGCTTGTGGGTGTTTGTGATGGTCTTATGATTAGAATGGCTGTCCTAGCATGAAGTTTGTGTGGCTTTGCCATTTTGATATGCTTTGATCATGTTTAGGACTTTGCTCATGAGAGGCAAGTTTTCCGCAAAATTGCCAAAATCCATCTTAGCTTCGTCCAATGGTTGTGCAACTTGGTGATCATGTAGTTGAGATCGATACAAAGCCGTAGAGTATCTAACTTGCTCATTTGGACATGTGTAGTATTCTTTGTTGAATTTTGTCTATTTGAGAAGCTCTAGGTTGAAAGTTTTGCATTTTTGGCTTGATTCATGCATTGCCAACAAGGGGGAGAAGTTTGAGCTTGAAATGGCTTGCTGGACGCTTTTAGAAGGTTTTCAGGTGGTATCGAGCCATTTCTGGGCTCTGTTGTGCACCGGTCTGACCGGTCAGGGTCACCGGTCTGACCGGTGTGAGTGCTGGTTCTGTTCACATGTTGCACACCGGTCTGACCGGTGGTGTTGACCGGTCTAACCGGTCAGGGCTAAGTTGTTGCAGCTGCCCTGTTTCAAGTAGTATCTTGCATGCATTCGTCCAGGGGGAGGTGCATTGGTTCAGGGGGAGCTTGCATGTGTGCAGGAGGAGCTCTTTGTGGTGTTCGAGCTTTGATTCGGTGGTTTGCGCTCTTTGCTTGAGCTTTGCTTTGTCTCGGATGTGTCGAGCCGTTGCCCTTGCCTAAGGGGTCCGAGACTTGTCTTCTTCAAGTGATCTTGCTCTTTGCCTTTGTTTGGCTTTCGATCGCTTGTTGGAGTTTCTTTTTGTTCGTTTCTTTTCTTTTTCTTTTCTCTCTTGTTACTTTCGTGTGGGTGTTGTTAATGCACTCATCAAGGGGGAGATTGAGAACCATGTGTGGTTCAAGGACCGGTGGATGGTCGCTTCCTTGTGTGATGAGTGATTGACAACGTTGTGTGGACCGATTCTTGGCTAAGTATTGCGGGTGCGAGGTTGCGGCTTGACCGGTGTTGGTGCGGGTGAAGAACAAGCGCGAAAGGTCGTCGCCGGTGAGGCCTCCGGGTGTGGAGAAGACAAGTAGGCTTCGTTCGAGGGACCGGTGGCCGGCGGGGGTCAAGTGCGGGCCGCATGGTGGCATGAACAAGCAAGATGAAGTCGTGGACGGTTTCTTGGTTGAGCCTCAAAACCAAGGTCGAGCCGGGACTACGTGGGAGCCGAGTCATGAGTGGAGATTGGCGGAGGCTACACCGAGTTCGCGGGGTTTCCGGTGGTTCACCGTAAAACCACCGGGTTCCTTGGTTGATCCACAAAGCCAAGACCGGAGAACCGAAGACGGAGCCGCAAGAGCGGCGCCGGACCGGTCGACCGTGGGTCCGACCGGTCCGACGGTGTGCGACGACGCAGTCCGGAATCTTCGAAGCGGAGGACACGCGTCGGGATCGCATGGCTTGCGTCGAGGCTACGCAGAGTGCGGTCGCCGGGCATCCGTCCGATGGTGAAGACATCAAGAATTCCAAATCCGCCCTTGAGGGGCTTGTATCCCTAGTTAGTAGAGAAGGGCGTTTCAGACATTCGGTTGCCTCCATATAACCCAAGAGGTGAGAGGATGGCAGCTAACTCTTGGAAGCCTAGCTCATTAGTTTTCATATTTTCCACCTATTTTCCTTAGGTTTTCTTTAGGACTAGCAAGAGAGCTTCACGGAGAGATCTTGTTGAGAGGGATGGATGATCGGGCGGCTTGCTAGACCTTGTACTAACCTTTGTTTCATGTATAGATGATTCGGCGTGGTTTCTCAAGGTTTGGATGTGTTTTCCCCGGTTATTCTTGGTGGTGATTTTCGGAGTCCTCTCTTGGTGATTTCTTTGGGTTGTTTTCAGGACTTTTCTCTTGGGGATTTGATGGGGGAAATTTGTGGGAACCCTTCGTGGTTCTTTGGGTTGTGATTCCCCTCCCAAATCCGTGAGTAAAGGTGCTCGATTTTGGGGTTTCTTGAGTTCTTGGGTTGGAAGTGCTCTCGGCGGGATTTCTTCGATTACTCCTTTTTGGACGAGTTTTGGTGGGATTAAACTTGGCTATGGACTCCTCATGAGGTGTTCATAATATCCCCAAAGTCTTGTTCAAGTCTGTGGAGCGATTCGGGAGATCGAGATTTGGATTTGGGGGAGTTGACCCGCGGGTCGTTGTTCATCTCGAGCTGCCCGGAGCTACACCGGTCTGACCGGTGCTCTTGACCGGTCTGACCGGTGCGAGCCCTGGTGGGTTTTTGCTCGGGTGAACGTCTTGGTGTGTTCGTTGTTGTCCCGTGTTGCTGATGTTTCGAGTTTGGGTGCGTTTGGTGATCGGTTGGCCTGTTTGGTGCTTTGGGGGCTTTCAGGCTGCGATCGGTCTGACCGGTGTGTCTCCGGTCTGGCCGGTGTAGAGCTACTTAGTGAAAGTTGCTCAGTTTCACCGGCAGGGACCGGTCTGACCGGTGGTACTCACCGGTCTGACCGGTGTGGGTCTGTAGACTCGAGGTTTGTTGTTCCGCTGCGTTCTCGGGTCGTAAGGTTGTGTGTTGGTTCATAGGTCCAGTGGCACTCCAGTGGCTACGTGGGCTTGACCAACTTGGGTAGTGAGTCGGAGACGTGTTGGAAGCCGTGTTCATCTTGTAGGAGTTTCCATCTACTTCGAGAAGAATTTTTATCGGCTCTCATTCACTGCCCCCTCTCTGGTTCGCCGTATCGGTCCTTCAACCTCTCATTGCCTCAGCCGTCGAGCGAGGAATCAGGACCGATTGAAGTAGGAAAAAGTATACATCACCCCCAATCTAAGGGAGGTCGATTACATAACCCTCGAACCTACGAAACGGTATATATCACACCTGAACTTTCTAATCGATTTTGATGCATATGCCCTCCCATAGGTTGGGGCGTTGAAGTATGCCAATTGTCTAACATGTAGATCTGAGGCCCGAGGGAGGGCATATGCATCAAAATCAATTACTTTTTTATACTAAAGGATACGAGAATCAATGAAAGATCAGAATCTCAATCTATCCTATCAATCCCACATTCTACCCACCGCTGCCTCCACTGTGCCATCTTACTACCATGCTATCAGTATTTGCCAGTAAACTAGATGAAGAACAAATGTGCACGAACAATGGAACACAGGCACAATGCTCGAACAATTAACTTTCAATGCAAATTTGTCACGGGAACAAGTAAATGAGTAATACTACATGACTCCAAAACAATCAAGTGGCACAGCCAAGAGAGCTGAGAGCCAAACTTAGCAACTTCGGCTCATCTATATAGTAAACAAATGCTAGGAAACCTCCTTTATTCGTAGCACAAACTCCATACTAAGCGCCGGGTAATAAGAAAATTAACGGCTGCGCGCGGGTAGACTTGGCTTTGATCAAGCGGCCGGAACGGCAGCGAGGCAGACCCACTGGCCGACGAAGACCTTCTTGCAGTTGATGTTGGGGTTGAAGCCGAGGAAGTCGTCCTGGGTCAGCCCCGCGCCCTGCGCAACGGAGAAGCACGTCTCCCCCTCCTGCACCCCGTGCACCGTGCTGCAGCTCAGCGCTGGCACCGCCGGCGCGTCACTCACGACGAGAACTGCAAGAGATACCATTAATTTCTCCAATAGGTTAGACCTTATTGTTTGCCATATGATTTTCATTGGACGAAGCTCATTAGCATTGCTGTAATTAATCAACGTGTGCTGCGCGGCCTCTGCGTGCCTACCTCCACGGGCGTCGCGGTGTATGGTGAACCTCGCGTTGTGGTGCTTGGCGTTGGCGGCGAACCTCGCGTTGTAGTGCTTGGCGGCGAACCTCGCGTCGGCGACGGCGACCGCCACGAGGAGGGACGCGATCAGGAGGGCGGCGGCGCGGTGGTTCGCCATTGCAAATCTCTTGCTGCTTGATTGAAATGTAAGCAGATGAGAGGTGTATGTAGAGGTGGAGGTGATTGCTTGCTTTGCTCGGTTCACGGTTCACGCCTTCTTATAGAAGGGGTAAGAAGAGAAGACGCTCTGGGAGCTAGCTCACACGGCCTTGGGAATGTCGCTGCATAGCGGGGGCGGGTGAATCGGAGATGGTGTAGTCGTGGACAGTCGTTGATGCAATTTTAAAGCCGGCTAATCCTTTCACCGTTTGGCCAGGGACCAATATAATAGAACAAAAGAGGGTATTTTTATGATTCCTACGGAGCTCATTTGATCATATGGTATATGGGCGTATGGCCCTGGGCTAGGTATATAATCAAATTAAGGGTGCTAATCACTAAAAGTTAAACACATCTTTGCCGAGTGCAAAGTTCTTTGTTGTGCGCTTTATTTCGGCCGCACGGCAAAGAACTTCTTTATCGTGCGCCAAAACAAAGCGCACAGCAAACATGTGAGTTTGCCGTGCGTTTTCCCCCGCACACGGCAACGTGATGGTGCTGCCACCATCACGTTGGCCTCAATGGCAAGGGCGT
Organism: Cenchrus americanus; assembly: GCA_947561735.1. Lineage (NCBI taxonomy): Eukaryota > Viridiplantae > Streptophyta > Magnoliopsida > Poales > Poaceae > Cenchrus > Cenchrus americanus. The sequence continues at coordinate 36,584,293 of OX387244.1, read as the reverse complement.
ATGATCGGTGAAGAACTCGTCCAGGTTTCATTTGCCCTGGAACTAGTGCATCTTGGCTGTTCGAAAATGGAAACCCTTTATGAATGGTTGTTGAACCTTCAGTTCGTCCTAGAGCAGCGAATTAAAAAAACTCAAACTACCAGCGGAGGGTAAAACCACTTTTATGGTATTATTGTATTAAGAAGGAGATCTTCTCACATAGATTGAGAAAATCTCAGAACCTCTACCCCACCCGTACATAGAGGTTCTTTGCCCGTGAGATAGACCGGTCCTACCATATACTTTGACTTAGGACAAACGAGAGAATTTTTTAACCTCTAAATTTTGCTCCCACTGAAAGTCGAACCTAGGACCTTAAGGAATGCTACAGAACTGAATTGCAGTCAGAGGTGAGTGCCCTCAGCGTTTTGCGATGGTTGGATGGCTCGACCACCACCTCATCAATGTACTAAGGGCCTATTTGGATTGCCGCCACAACCCGCCACACGCCTGTGCTCACTGCTACAGTCTGTGGCGGATGATTCACACGTTGTAGTGTGGCGAGGGCACACGTGGCGAGGGCACACGTGGCGAGGCGAGTTGTGGCAGGCAACCAAGCATCCCCTATATCATCATAATGGTATGGTGCCATATCGAAGTGGTCATATCATAAAAAATTATCTTTTGTACAGTACTTTGATCATCCACTCACCAAGGTCAACATGGTCAGCAAAACCATCAAGACACTAGGTGATACCCCGCGTCGTTGCTGCTAAAATTTTTAAATTAAATTCTAAATTAAAATTGAAAGTAGAAATACTAAGTTGATTGAATGTCATCATTCTTTAAAATTTTGAAAGTAGAATATTAAGGTGATTGCATGACAACATTTTTTTTCAAATTACATTATACATGAAACTGAAAATCGATGGAAGACATAAAACGTACGATGAATTAATAAATGTTTTATATAAGGCTTGGAGATTAACAATTTGTATTTTATAATAGAAGGTCTTATCTTAAAAAAAGATTATAGTAGATGTGAAGGAACTGCAGTCAAATATTCCAAGTTCTACCACCAAGAAACATTAATCAAAGTCATTTCATGATACCATGATCTAGAATTTGCATTGAAAAAGCTATCTGAACTCATAAAGCTTGTGAATGGAAACTGCTATTATTGCAGGCTACACATCAAGCAGAACTAAGTTGTACAAAGTAATGCACAACCAATATTTAAACAAAATAGAATTGCACTGCAAGAAACATTCATATAACTCAAAAGATGACTAAGATTCGGTGACAATAATAATAGTAGCATTTTAATTGAAATTACAACATATTTTAATGCAAGCTTTTCTCATCCAGTAATTCCATCTGTATAACACAGTTTAATGCAAGTTCGTTTCCTTGAAAATTGAAATAAATCTCCTGCCCCTTGTAGGAATGGAACTCCGCAAGTTAACCCTGTTGGGAACAATACATCTAATCAGTAGTGAGGCAACTTAAAAGGAAAAGCACCGGGATGTAGTGGAGCATCTTTTTTGAAATAAAAGGCAGGAGCACAGCCGCATCATATAAGAAGAAGAAGCAGAGTTACATAACGCGTCGAAGCAAACACCACCACCACAAACAACGCACACGAACAAACGCATGCAACAAAACTCTACACCACCTCCACATACTGGGAGAGGAAGCGAAAGGACCCGCCTCGAACCGCGTCGTCGCCGCCAACGCTGGGCCACACCGAAAGTCGTGACCCGCTGCAAGCCGGAGTAAACGCCTCGAACTCCTCCACCATGGGGAATCAACCTCAAGAAACACACACAGTCGTCGATCCCCCTGCGCCAAAGGAGCATCCGCAGAGCACTCCCATCGCAGCGTCGAAGAAGAAACACTGATCATGGCCTCTCTGCGTGGGGGCCTCGCCTCATCCACCACCTCGCATGACCCGCTGCAAGCCGGAGCAAACCCCTCGAACTCCTCCACCATGGGGAATCAACCTCAAGAAACACACACAGTCGTCGATCCCCCTACGCCAAAGGAGCATCGGCAGAGCACTCCCGTCGCAGCGTCGAAGAAGAAACACTGATCATGGCCTCTCTGCGTGGGGGCCTCGCCTCATCCACCACCTCGCACAACTCTCTGCCAAGGACTCAGGTAAAAGAACCTGCTAAGAGAGCGATACCTCCACCCATCCGACACCGGGATCACCACAACACAATGCGCGCCAGATCAAGGCCTCAAACACCCATGGATCCACCGCCCCTTCCAACCAGCACGGACCAAGTGCACCCCTTCCCGTGTTGCAGCACTCGGGCAACTCCACCAAACATCCAACCCCTGCCGCCGCGTGACCAAGGTAGGCCTCAGATGCAGCGCCTCCAAGGAGGTCACGACACCCATGGTGCCGCCGCCGCACGTCCAGAGATGGATAGGGTTCACACCCTCGAGAGCCCCGTGTAGCAGGAGACATGGCGCCTCGCAATGATGCCCTCAGCAGGGATACAACACCACAAGGGCGTAGCCACCATTGACACTGACGTAGATGTCAGCGAAGGCTTTCGCTCGACTCAGCACCTTGCCCGCGACACGTTGTGGCCAAGCAGCAGCCCGGTCCTCCTCACCTCTGCATCGCTTCCATCGGAAGAGCCCCGACACAGCCTACAGCACCACCACGGTGCCACCATTATGCACCGAGCAGCCTCCAACCTCACCCCAAGGCGACGCTAGACCAACATCATCGTCGAGGAGCACCAACCACCACTCCGCAGATCCCGCCGCCCGTATGCCTGCAGGCACATCCAGCGGCTGCCAACCGCAGCCATGCCTCCAGTTCTGCCCCCCTCCAGCCATCATGACCCGGAGGGCGCAAAAACAGAGGCACCCAGTGACTACCAGCAACCGCCACCACTTGTGCACCACACGCCAGCCGCCGCCACCGCCGCCGCCGACGCCAACCCACCGGCCGCGGCGGCCTCTCCGTCGTCGTCCCCGCCGGCCGTCGTGCCCCCCACGCACCGCATCGCGCCTCCACCGTACCGTCGTCGGATCCGGTCCGGGCCGCCGAATCCGAAGACGAGGACCACCGCCGCCGCTAGGGCAGCTCCCGCCGGCGAGCCGTCCTCCGACGGTCCGGCGGTCGCGGCCGCCCGCATCCGCCAAGGGGAGGAGAGGGTCCACGCCACCTCATTCACCACGGTCGCGCGGCCATCCAGCGACCCGCTCAGGCGGCGGCGCAGTGGAAGAGAGGGCCCGGGAGTGGAGCGGCGACGGCTAGGGTTTGACCGCCCCGTCGCCCCCGCGAGAGGGACGGGAGCGGCTCGGGAGTCTCTTTTTTGGCTTTGCACGCTAAGCATAGTGGAGCATCTGGGAGACGAAGTTTTTTGGTAGCTTCAGGCCTTGTCATCTGCTTGGCAAAGCTGATGACCTCTGAGTCAGGGTATGCGCGCCAGGTGCAGCAAGGGTCGGAATCAATCCCGTGATAGAGTGAGGAGGCAAAGGCAAGTGGGAGATGAAGCAACAAGAAGTGAAGGGGTGCAGGCAGGCTATAGTGTGGTAAAGGCATCCATGTAGCGTTGGCCATCCACCTCGATGCATGTCGATGCGTATTGGCACTAGGTTGTCCCTTGTCGGCCTGCGACGCGGAGGAACGAGATGGGAAGGAATTATCCACCAGACCACCACGACCTCTTTCTCCGCAGCAATCGATTGTTGACGGTCGATTTTGGTACACCTAGCTATAAGTTTACCGTCAACATTTGCACGTATTTGATATTCTAACCAATGGTACTAACCCCCCAGAGGTATAAAGTTCACACTTGCATGTCGATTTTGGAGTTCATTGTTTACGCAGGAAATCTACGCTAAAAAGGAGACTTTCAGGATAAGTTCACCAAGCACTTTGGAAGAAGATCATGAAGCCCGACAAGAGCCAAGACACGTGATGAACATGACTCCAAATGACCCGAGGACCGAAGCGTCAACATGCAAGTCTTCAGGGACTCAACCAGAAAACAACGAAGCTTGCATAGCAAGGATTCAAGCCTTAACCGTGAAGGAAACAACGTCAAAGGCCCACATGCAAGTGCACACAAATAAGGGATCACGCGAGAAGCAATCGGGGAGGAAACCGGGGCCGAACTGGGCCGACTGGGCTCTGGGCGGCCGGGCTCGGGCCAACCGGCCCAGCCCACTCCGGGCCCGGTTCGCGCCCCCCTTTTGCCCTAGGTGCTTGTCTATTTATTGCCTCTTCCTCCGCCGGCCGCCACATCCATCCATTCGTCAGAGAGCCACCGAGACGAAGGAGAAGCACCGGGAGGAAGCCGACGGCCGCCGCGAGTTCTCGAGTTGCCTAGGAGATGGCTTAGGCCATGCCCTAGCCGCCATGGTTGGCCCTCGTGGTGAAGCCATGGTGGAGTTCCGGAGCCGCAACTTGAATTCGTCAAGTCGTTTATACCTTCAACATTCGGTGATGTAACTATATCTTGTCATACTTTGATCTACTACGAGTTATACTTATTCATATGTGTAGCTACCATATGCCTTTAGTAGGACTAGATCGAATCATGGTGGTTAGTCTTGTCTTGCGGACACACCGTAGTAGTGCACGGACTGAGGTTTATCGCTCGGTGATGATTATCCTCGCGTAGTGACAGTACGAGAGGGGAGAAAGCGGCGAGTGAACGTGCATCGGACCACTCCATATCGGGTTACTCCATATCGAGTGTAATCCTTATCATAGTGTAGGTTTAGATTGGTTTATCACCTTGGCCAGAACGGCAACAAGAAGACGATAGTCTAGGTTTACCTTTGGTTTGCTTACCTTTATGGCTAGGTGGATGTGATCCATACATCCCTTCGTGTTTGTATGTTATCTTTATGCAATCAACACTTCACATAGGGTTAGACCGGTGGGTTAGATAGAGAACCTTGGTGGTTTGCTTCCGATCCTTGGATTGACAAATCTAGGGAGAACCCTCCTTGGTGAAAAAGGCACCAAGTCACCCGTAGGCTTGCGGTGAACTTGAGCACGGTTTTGAACCGTCAACAAGCCCCTTTTTCTGGCGCCGTTGCCGGGGATCGGCAACTCGAACCCTAGGGCGATCTATCTTTCTTTTAACTAACCCTAATTTTTATCATTGCATATACGCTTGCTTTCTTGTTTGTGTCCTTGAAAGTAGGTGGAAAACTAGACACAAAGCGATCGAGAAAAGTTTGCAACATTCAAAGCAAACGAAGATGAACAAGGTATGCCTATGTGTCGATTAAGTTTTTAGACTAATGTCTTTTGGAGGATTGTTTGTCCAAGCTATAGGTTTCGGAAACGACCATGTCAAGCATGATGGAGAAGGATTCCATTACCATCATGCTCATGCAGTGATGGTTATGATTTTTGAAGCCAAAGGATGCGTGACATGGTGCCCTAAAAGACTTCAAGATGAAGACCACACGCACATCTCCGGATCGATGGACGAAAGGATAATGATGTCATCGCAATGTTTGCATGAGCCTCAGCAGAAAACAATTAGATATATTTGGATTTTCAGAAGCTGCATGAAGTCTACGCTCCAACGAATCAAGCGGCAAGGCAATCGGAGGTTCCTACAAGCGGATATGGCCGAATCACCGATGGTTGCACATGCTGAAATTCTGGACAGCAAGCAGTGCTGAAGTGAAACAGCCATAGCTCCCTCATTCGGACTCCGATTAAGGAGAATGAGTACCCGTTGGAAAGGTAATTTTATAAATTTTTCAATAGAACTATATTTTGGTATATGTTCTGTTCTAGATGCAGGGGTAAATCCACGAAGAAGAGGCAGCAACAAGGTGATGACGACAAGATAGAGGAGATGGACACAATGATAATAAATAGAAGATGGGGCAACGGTTCCACAACACGTACATGATGAAATTCAGAAGCTAAGGACTAAGACAAACCCTCCGGAGCAGGGATGAATGAAGACACAAGAGGCACCACTCAACACATGATGATGTTGGAAGCGAACCACGACGGATTTCCTAAAGGCAACATCAAGCTGCATGGTGAAGGCATCTAGGCCCCTAATTCGTGTTTTGGTAATTAATGACAATCATTATGGACTAACATTTTTATTTGAGCTATAAGAATAGGTTAGTCTGGTGAAATGATGATATCATGTGGTATAAATGAGAAGATCTTGTATGACGTGTGTTGGAAAAAGCTCAAGGCAAAGGTAAAAGATAGGGTCTTATTTTTGTCAGTCATAAGGTGATTAGAGGATGTTAAATGACCAGGTTGATAGGATAGATAGCCGTACTATTAAGAGGGATCAATTGCATTGGCTTGACTTTCCATAGTGCCACTTGGATCAAAAATTTGCATGCATTGCATTTAGTTGAGTGGCGATTTCTCTTGGTAAAAAGGGTTTCATTGAAAATCATAAGAAAAATAAGTTTTCAGGTATCTGGCGGATAGTCCGGGCCCTTGGGGCGGACGGTCCATGGGTTGTTGAATTTTATTTTAATACCTAAGTTTTTGGGCAAAAGTTTTCGAGAAAATGCGCTTCCTGGCGGACTGTCCGCGGACCCCAGGCGGACGGTCCGTTATTCTTTACAGAACAGGGTGTTGCTCGGGGGACCGGGGCGGAAGGTCCGCGGACTGCCCGCGGACAGTCCGCGTGGCCCAGGCGGACGGTCCGCGTGGCCCTGGCGGACGGTCCGCCCGGCCCAACGGTCAGCCCTACAGCCGTTGACTTCGCGTTTTTACCTTTCGAATTCAAACGCGGACAGTCCGCGAGGTACACGTTTTGTCCCTAACGGCTAGTAACGGGAAGGGGGAGTATTTATACTCCAAGCCCGGGGTTGGAGAGTCTCTCTTGGCACTTTGAAAGGTCTATAATCCCTTGTTGAGCTCTCCCTCTCCTCTCTCTCACTCACTTGGCTTAGTGGTTGTATTCTTTGTGAGATTGAGAGTTTCTAGTGCATTGCATGAAGGTTTTGATCTTTGTGGCACTAGGGAATCATCAAGCAAGTGGTTGATTTGTTACTCTTGGAAGTTGCCGCTTCCTAGACGGCTTGGTGGTGAAAGAATCCGTTGAAGCTCGCAAGAAGATTGTGCATGGCTCCGGATTTCGTGTTGTGAGAGGTATTGTGCTCACCTCACCGGAGCGGTAAAGAGCAACTCTAGTGGAATCGAGGTGTGGAGTGGTTCTTTGGTTCCAACCGGCTCAAGATCAAGTGGTGTCTTGATAGAGGAGCGGTTGAACATTGAATCCACCTCAACGTGGATTAGGGGTGACCGGCAAGTCATCGATACCACGGGATAAAATTTGTCTCTTGTGCTCGGTTATTTCTTTCCTCAATTTCCTTTCAAGTACTTTACGTTGAGCATTCCTTTTCTAGAGATTGTTGTTTATCTTGTCACCCTAGGCCGCAAAACCCCTAACTTAGGAATAGAGTGGGTAGAGATTTAATTCTCCTTGTGGTTCTAATTAAATTTCTCTAGTGTTGTGGTTTTAGTTTTTAAACCGACTATTCACCCCCCTCTAGTCGATATCCTAGATCCTACACATGGCTACTTTGAATTCTCGCACAAGTAATCATGGCTTCATGACAATAAAAAGGTAAGTGATAAAGTCGAGCTCTATGACTTTAAATGAAGCGCTTTGCGGGAGGCAACCCGATCTTTTTATATATCTATATAAACTATGACAAGTCTACATTGTGTTCTTTATTTGAAAACTTCAAGTAACATCGTACCATTGCTCTAATAAATGTCACAACCACATGTTGACGGTCGATTTTGGTACACCTAGCTATAAGTTTACCGTCAACATTTGCACATATTTGATATTCTAACCAATGGTACTAACCCCCCGGAGGTATCAAGTTCACACTTGCATGTCGATTTTGGAGTTCATTGTTTACGCAGGAAATCTACGCTAAAAAGGAGACTTTCGGGATAAGTTCACCAAGCACTTTGGAAGAAGATCATGAAGCCCGACAAGAGTCAAGACACGTGATGAACATGACTCCAAATAACCCGAGGACCGAAGCGTCAACATGCAAGTCTTCAGGGACTCAACCAGAAAACAGCGAAGCTTGCATAGCAAGGATTCAAGCCTTAACAGTGAAGGAAACGACATCAAAGGCCCACATGCAAGTGCACACAAATAAGAGATCACGCGAGATGCAACCAGGGAGGAAACCGGGGCCGAACCGGGCCGAATTGGGCCTGGGCCGACCGGCCTGGGCCGACCGGCCTAGCCCACTCCGGGCCCGATTCGCGCCCCCCTTTTTCCATAGGTGCTTGTCTATTTATTGCCTCTTCCTCCGCCGGCCGCCACATCCATCCATTCGTCAGAGAGCCACCGAGACGAAGGAGAAGCACCGGGAGGAAGCCGACGGCCGCCGCGAGTCCTCGAGTTGCCTAGGAGATGGCTTAGGCCATGCCCTAGCCGCCATGGTTGGCCCTCGTGGTGAAGCCATGGTGGAGTTCCGGAGCCGCAACTTGAATTCGTCAAGTCATTTATACCTTCAACATTCGGTGATGTAACTATATCTTGTCATACTTTGATCTACTACGAGTTATACTTATTCATATGTGTAGCTACCATATGCCTTTAGTAGGACTAGATCGAATCATGGTGGTTAGTCTTGTCTTGCGGACACACCGTAGTAGTGCACGGACTGAGGTTTATCGCTCGGTGATGATTATCCTCGCGTAGTGACGGACGAGAGGGGAGAAAGCGGCGAGTGAACGTGCATCGGACCACTCCATATCGGGTTACTCCATATCGAGTGTAATCCTTATCATAGTGTAGGTTTAGATTGGTTTATCACCTTGGCCAGAACGGAAACAAGAAGACGATAGTCTAGGTTTACCTTTGGTTTGATTACCTTTATGGCTAGGTGGATGTGATCCATACATCCCTTCGTGTTTGTATGTTATCTTTATGCAATCAACACTTCACATAGGGTTAGACCGGTGGGTTAGATAGAGAACCTTGGTGGTTTGCTTCCGATCCTTGGATTGACAAATCTAGGGTGAACCCTCCTTGGTGAAAAAGGCACCAAGTCACCTGTAGGCTTGCGGTGAACTTGAGCACGGTTTTGAACCGTCAACATCGATCCAAGGTCACCTCATGATGGAAGAGGATTAGGAAGGAGCGAGAGGGCGTACATGCAGAATTCGATTATGGAGGGCCTGGAGGTACCAAGGCTGACTGTGACGGCTTTAAAAGTCTCTAGAGTTGATGGAAGGGATGGCGGTCCATTAGGCTGGTCGCACTGCACAACCCTTAAACTTACCTCTAAATAGACATGGCCCACCTGTTAGATGGCCTTTACTGATGACAGAACCGCACCCATCCGCAGCCATCGCACCCCTATCGCCATCTGCAAACTAACGGCCCCCATCCCCAACCCCACATCCGGCCTCGCGCGAGGTCGAAGCTCGGCGAGGCAGGCGGAGCGGCATACTCCCCGTCACCACCGCGGATACGCATCTGGCCTCCTCCCCGACCGTGTCGCATGCCTACCTCCACCGCCTCTCCTCGCTCCCCTCTCCTTCCCGCGAGCTGCCGCGTGAGATCCAGCTCCCGGGCACCCTCCCGTTCTCGGCGCGCCACCGACAGCCTCCATGGCGAAGGTGCTCGTTCCGCAGTGACCCCATGGTGGAGGTGCTCGTCCCACCACGCCCCTGGTGAGATTCGGCGTCCTCCTCAAGCTCCGGGGGTCTCCTCCTCCAAGATCCGACGTTGGCGGTCTCCTCCCCGCCAGCGGCCGCTGCAGCTTCCTCCTCGTCGGCAGCCGCATCCTCCTCCTCCTGCTCATCGTCCACGCGGCTCTCCTCCTCACTGTCAGTCGCATCCTCTTCCTGCGTGTGTGAGGGTCGGGGAGCCCACCGGCACTGTGGTGGCCCGCAGCGGCCACCAGTGGCCTCCTCCCGGCGACGTCCCCCCTTCTTCGCAGGGCTGGCGGGAGAGGACCGGTTGCTGATGTGGAGAGGATACAGGTGAGGCGGAGGAGCGCCGACTGTCTCGCTTTTCTGTAGCGAGTGGAACTGTAGAGGCGCGGGTGCAGGCCTGCAGTGCAGGGCATAAACCTGTTTATTTGCAGTTGAGGCGGCTTTGGCGCTCTGTGGTGTGACCAGCCTTAGACTGCTACAGGACTTGGATGGTGAGGTGGTTGTGTGTCCTTTGAACTGGACGGCATTGAAGCTGAGCGACCATCAAGAAGACGGAGGCTCTTTAGGTGCCATTCATAGCTGTTTCAGCTGTTATGCACAGCTACCGGTTGTGCTTCTTTGCAGCGTGTGGCTGTGAATGGATGATGTCAGCGATGATGTGGCTGGATGAGAGCTCAAAGAATTCTTTAGTGGGGACCTCTCTTATATAGTTTTGTATGATTCATTGGTGGAATAGTAACAACAGAAAATCAAGTGAAAGGGGAAAAGGACCAAGGCGGTTCTAGCTGAAGCTCCGACGGAACGATGGCTTGAGATGCTATCCACCAGGGTATCAGTCAAATTCTTCTCTCAACGTCGATGACATGTTGAAATCCCTCTCGTCATGGATTTTTGTTGGTTGAGTCCTTTAATTATTGATAGAAAGTCTAATTTTCAACATCCAACTATAGCAAAAATTTGATTCTCAACCCACAACTACAAAAACGGACATGAAAGACCATCCAACTATTAAAATTGGGCAAATTTGGCCCTTTGGGTTGTTTTGAAAATATTAAGTTAGTAATAAAAGTTTTCTAAAAATGTAGGCTATTTGTTGGTGGTCTATTAGTGTTGTTTACATCATATTTCTTACTATTTGCAGTATTTTAATATTTTGTTGCTTGTAATAAAACACAAATAACACGAACAATTAAGATTCAAATAATGTCAAATAGAACACCAATAGATGGGTTACATTTTTAGAAAAAACTATAGCATCAATTTGATATTTTCAGATTTGAAATGAATTAGTTACAGATTTTTTTCATTAAACCTAAACTTTTTAAACTTCTAGTCAATGCAAAACCACTCTTGAAACCACACAAAGGCTTAAAACCCACTCTTGAAACCATCCAAGGTTAAAATTTACCCTGTTTTGACAATTGGATGGCCCTTTGTGTTTGATTTTGTAGTTATAGGTTGAAAATTGAACTTACTCTCTCAATCCATGTTTATAAGGCACACACGCATATCAAGATTCAAAATTTATAATTTTTTACCAATAATTTAACTATTATTTTTATTTTTTGAATATAAACTTTATATGGTTGGATTTGTTATCAAATATACTTTATTATGATTATAAATTTATAGTGATACAAAGTTGGGTTTCATCAAATCGAAACCTAACATATTAGGGATTTTGGAACTGAAATGAAACACCACCAAGAATTATTTATTTTGTCAATCATATGCAGTGGCTACTGGCTAGCATGTTCGGTAGTAGTTACTCTATCTCTCTTTATAAGACGTACGCATATATCAATATTACTTTACTACATTTCACTAATAATTTAACTATTTTTTATTTTTATGATGTAAATTTGACATGGTTAGATTAGTAACAAAACGAATTCTTCAATGATTATAAGTTATAACCATAAAATATAAATAACATAAATTATTGTTTAAATATAATTTAGAAGATCGTGTCATGTCATGTGCCACTATTGTGTTATGAAGGTTTTTTTCAATGAGGCTCGCTCAGCTGTGAAAAGTATCTTAGGCCTGTTTGTTTAAGCAGTAACTTTTGAGCTTTTCTGAAAGTTGCTGCTAGTTTTTATCAAAAAATGTAATAATAGCTTTTAGAAAATGTGTTTAACTTTCTAAGCTTCAAAAACTACGAAAAGCTCGTAAAATTGGCATTTCCAGTTTTCTATATAAACTCAGCTTTTCTGGACTTACAGCTTTTCAGAAGTCGCCAAAACGAATATGAAAAATTAGTCTAGATGAACAGTAGGATGACTTTTCGTAAGCTACACAGTTTAGATTTTTTTTGGCAAAACTGTTAAGCTTTAACTTGAAGAATATCACAGTAGAACTAAAAAGCGTATCGTGTATTTATTCAGCAACTTTAGATGCAAACTGGTCCAACATTTTGGTGCAATGCTGGGCATAACGATTGAGGAAATTTGGAGCACACGCTCACACGGTGTGTCGGTGTGCGACGTCACGACGAAACATACAAGACAACTGATGGAACCACGTTTTCATGCAAAATCTGTTGCAGACGGCAGAGTGACACATGCATGCATCACCCCAGAAACACAGGAAAGACAAAAGCATATCGCACAGCAGCCAACCCTGATTAGCATATGTGGATGTGGCTGCTGCTGGCTTGTGGAGGTAACACACAAGAGAAGTTAACTTCCTTTATTATTCGTAATCGTAGCTCGATGGCGTGGTACGCAGAGGACTACAGGAGAGATCACAAACAAAGTCATCATCATCCTCAGGCGCCTTCATTCGGCAGCGGCCTTGAGGCAGACCCACTGGCCGATGAAGACCTTCTCGCAGTTGATGTTGGGGTTGAAGCCGAGGAAGTCGTCCTGGGTCAGCCCCGCGCCCTGCGCCACGGAGAAGCACGTCTCCCCCTCCTGCACCCCGTGCACCGTGCTGCAGGTCAGCACCGGCACCGCCGGCGCGGGGTCAGTCACAAAGTGAGCTGCAAGAGATTTCAATTTGTCCAATAGGTCAGAGAGAGACTGCATGATGCACATGTGACTATGTCGTCAGAGAGAAACTTGTGTGGCTCGATCTACCACCTCGAGACGCGTCGCGATTCACGGCGAGCCTCGCGTTGAGAGGCCTGCGAGCGCCGGCGGCGCCAGCGAGGGCGACGGACACGAGGAGGGACGCCATCAGAAGAGCGGCGGCGGTGGCGTAGTTGGCCATTGCAAATTTGCAAATGCTCTCTCGCTGCGCGACGCGTCGGCGTGGCAAAGGGATGTGACGCTGCTCGACTTATTGCCTTATTGGTGGTGCTGGGACGAGGTCTGCTGGTTCGCTCCTTCTTATAGCTTTGTCTACCGCAGAACGAAACGAAGTTGATAAAACTTGCCGCTGCCCGGCCACTCGGCCTAGCATTGGGAATGCCGCTGCAGGGACGGGTGAATCGGAGATGAAACTCGTGGACATTTCGTCGGTGCACATTTTTTCAAGACGGCTGATGTTCTGCAATTTGGCAACTGGCCAAGTGAAACATAATGTGAAGGAGATGTTTATGATTCCAACGGAAGTTACTTGGAATATTTGGTTATCCATATGCAGTAGGATTTTGACTAACGATCAGTTTAATCTTTTGCCTTGTGTTCCTATGGATATACATACTACTGAAGCTTTGTGAGAAGTACAGAGATGTGTTTCCTCTCCTTGTTAATAATACTACCCTCTAAATTTCTGATTAGAGGAAAAACCATTATTCAGTCTCAATTAGTATTTCACATAATTAAACATGTCTTACTCCAGTTTTGGAACTAGATGAGAACAAAGACATAAAGCAATTTGGACCGCAAAATTTGGGTGCTTGTATTGATGCAAATTGTAGAACTCGACGGAATCAACGTAAATCATAGATGTAAATGTTCATATCTATAGATACAGATCTGAATAATGTTCATATCTATAGATACAGATCTGAATATTTTATCGATTACTTCATCATCAACATAGTTTCAAAACATATGCGAGAAACAAAATCATAGATCTCATCGAGCTCTGTAATTTTAATATAAAGGTTTTCTCTATCCAAATTTGTACGAAAATCTTATGAGTTTTCTAAGATGGGATGTGGAAAAAGGGACATACCTGGCCATATCCAAAGGGAAAGGCCTCTGTGCATGTACTCCCTCCGGTTTGGTAAATGAAGTCGTTTTGGACGAGGTTTGAGTCAAATATTAGGTACATAAATCATGAATAACTTTTAAGTCGTTGAATTTGGAATTGTGAAAACTACATGAATAGATTTGTCTTACAAAATACTTTTATAAAGTATACATATGTTAGTTTTAATAAATATTTTTATAAAAATAAGAAGTAAAGTTGTACTTTAAAGACCGTATCGTTGTCCCAATCGACTTCATTTACCAAATCAGAGCTTAGTATATGCAACCACATGTTCTATCTGCACCATCCATCTCACTTGATGTGCCACCCGACCCCACGGTTCTCGCACAATCGCACATACCTCTTGATTTGAAAATGGATGCCTATGATAGATCACGCGGTCACAAGGGCATGTGAAGGCGATTGGGCTTGTAGTCCAATGGTAGAACGGTCCAGTGGGACGCTACCCACCAGAGTTCAAATCCTGGTGCTGGCACCTTTTTCTGAATTTATTCCGGGATTTTCCGGCGTTATACGTTAAGTGGTAAGCGACGTCCCCGTCGACGACGAGGCACTTTGGTGACTTCGAGAATCTCCAGATCTGCCGGTGCTCGGTACTTCAGAGGTTGTACTGTGTCAATCTTAAAAAAACAAGAGGATGTGAAGAATCCATGTTCGCATCGGAATGGCTATAGCCACTGCATGGTATAAATTTACAACTTGTTTGACTGGAATATTATTCTGCAAGGTAAAAATAAATAAATAAAATCATCCACCCATAAAATCCACATAGCCGCTCTCGCTCTCGACTAGGCCAGTTAATAGGAATTTATTTATTTATTTTACAAATTTACAAAAATATACATCACTCCTAATATTTTGCAAAAACGGCGGTAGGCACTCCCACCCACCGTCACTTAGTAAAAGTTTATAGCACACAATTTATAGCACACATAACGGTGATAACCACAATTGTGATGGTTCATATATATTGATAGAAGTGCTTTAAAAGCACAATTTAGTCCAATACGTCACAATTTAAGATCCATTTGCATAATAAATTTGATAAAATAAATACCTAACTAGTGTCTGTCCCGTTCAATTTTGAAAACAAAACTGACTGATTTGGTGATTGGTGAAGCACTAAAGCGGAAGAAGTGAAGAACAAAAGAAGTGGTGCCGTCCTACGTCCGCCCTCCGCTGGCCAGGTCGCCCGGTCACCAGTGCCTTCGCCCTTGGGGTTGGCCGCTCGGCCGACTGGGACACTGCCGCCAAGCCAGGGGCGGGGAGTGAGGGAGCTGAGAGGGTAGCTTCGGAGCAGGGGCGACTCCCGGCGCCCCCGCCTTGCCCTGCTGTCGTGTTGCGTGTGTCATGCAGGGCGCCTGTGCCGCCGACTGCGGCCGCCCGCTAGGGTTGCCGACACGTCGAGCGATCTAGCCGTCGAGGGATGGACTGGGAGGGGTGTTGCAGGCCTTGGCATCTTGGCCGACCGCAAGGAGTGGGTGTCTTTACTAGACCACAAAGCAAACCAAGCTAGAAAATTGCTTGATGGGCCAAAGAAAAATACAAAGGGTATAAGAAGTTTTTTTTGGCCACGCCTAAGGCCATGGCTTGGTGGCCTTAGGCCCATCTTCGCCCCCTCGGTACTGTAGCAGTTCCTACCATCGTATCAAACGGCGTTGGGATCGGTACATCTTCAAAAAATCTTAACTTTTGTATGACCTTGGATGGAGATAAATTTTATATAAAAATTATAGATTCCGTCGAGATCTACGGCTTTGTATTTAAACTTTTATCATTTTAGATCATCTTGAGACTTAAATAATCGATAAAATACCTGGATCTAAAATTTGAATTTTAAATCTAAACACTGTGTCAATCATTTGAGCACCAAAATGAATTCAAATGGACACAATTTGAATTACAAAGTTGTAGATGTTGTCAAGATATACAATTTCGGTATGGAGTTTACCTCCATCCAAGTTTATATGAAAACATTATGAGTTTTAGAAGATATGTTGCCGAGAGAAAAAAATCGTTAAGTTGTAGATCTGGATATACTGTTGATTATTTAAACATTAAAGTGATTTCAAATGAAAAATTATGAACTGCAAAGTTGTATCTCTCGATAAAATATACAATTGTCGTGTAACTTTTATCTCCATCGGAGTTTATACGAATGAAATATGATTTTTTTTAAAAAAGATATACTGCCAAGAGAAGGAAAAATTGTGTCGGTTATTTGAGCATCAAAATGATTTCAAATGAAAAAATTGAACTACAAAGTTGTAGATCTCGACGAAAGTTACAATTTACATATAAAATTTATCTTCATCTGTATAAAAGAGCTACAATTCTTTGAAGACGTACTACAGTACTCGTGGACAGTTGGAATTCCTATCGCCATTTGATGCTGCGGTAGGACCTACCGCTGTTTCAGGTGGTAATGTATATTTTTGTAAATTTGTAAAAAATATATAAGAATATAAAAAGTTTCATCTTGTTGAGAATTACACAATACAACACAGACACACTCACTCCTATGAATACACGTACGCAAACCCTACCCATATGAGCACCTCCGAAGGATTGAGCACCGGCGCCTCGTCGTCGACGGGAACGCCGTTTACCACTTAATGCATAACGCGAGAAAATCCTAGAATAAATTTAGGAAAAGGCGCGAGCACCAGGATTTGAACCCTGGTGGGTAGAGTCCCACTAGACCGTCCTACCATTGAACTACGAGGCTTAGGTTTTTCTTTGTGATGGAACGTGGAAGCCCAAGTTCCCAGTCGGCCAATCTACCGAGATGCTCTCAGTCAGTGAGCCTGGTTGTATAGAACCTTCTTTGCTGAAGCCCGTTGAGCGGCGATGAAACGACTGAAGTCCGTCCGTTGTCGGGCTGTTGTCGGCTGCCGCCGTCTCGCTCGTCAACCAACCGCCGCCACATTGACATAGCTATAGCCTTCGAGTGCGCGCGGTCTCGATCGGGGCTGGGGCGGCGGCATCCGCCGGCCGCGCCGCCGCACACAAATCAAGCCATGCATGGCACACTGTCGGCACCAGCTTTCGGCCACCACCTTTGGGGCAGCTAACAATATTCCATCTCTGAACATTCCCATCGATCCCTTTAATTTCCGGAGAGATGAAGCACCCACACCAGGTCAGCACCGGTGCGCGGCGGGCGTGGAAAAGATCACGAGATCGATGCTCTGGTTCCATCACGCACGCCGGGGGAGGGAAGGAATCGCGCTCCGCTCCTTGCTTGTGAAGCAGGGCACCTCCGGTCCAGAGCGGATTATTCGGTGCGTCCGCGAATAAGAATTTTTCGACGTAGGCGCCACCACTAAAGCCCCCCCCTCCCTCTCTCAAGTGGCTCTATCCGTGGATAATCTCTCGTCGCGGTTATTGAGAATTTCCCATCGTCGTCGCTTGTTTTTGCGTAATGCCGCGTGTGGTAAAGTAAAACCGTGGCGGCAGACGGCAGTTGCTGGATGCTTTTCGTGCTACCACCATGCACATGCAACGACGACGCAGCTGACGTACGTGACGGGTGCCGATGTTTCCTGGCCACGGAAAATTTTTTCAACGCCCGAGATTTCAAGGTGCTAATTCCATGCTTGATTAAAACACGTGACGTCGTCTCCAAAAGTCTAATCTTCAGTGGCAAGCTGAGGCCGGCCTGAGGGTACCGAAAACGTACCCCCCCCCCCCCCCCCCCCCCGCGTCCCTGGAAAGGCTTGAAGTTCTCAGAGACACGTAGAGTACGTACACACGATCGGGGCGTCACGTGGAGCTACCGGCAAATCGCCTGCCAAGATTCCTGGACACGGCGCGCTGTCCCGGCCCGAGCAACGACGCTGCGCACGGTGCAAAGTGTCGCCGGCTCCCGGCGTTCGCGTCGGAGGAAGATCGCGATCGCCACAGCCAGACGACGACCCCGCCGCGCGCACCCCGGCCGTCCTGCCAAAGCCGGAGCCCAAGCAAACGAACTGCTCCGGCGGCGAACCCAACCCAAACTACTCCAACGGAAAAGCCAAGCCAAAACGAAAGGGCCAGCACCAACATGCCAGCCGGACACTGCAACCGCTAGCTCACCGGCAGCACCACCCAAGTCGAGTCGAGAAGAGAAGGTAGCAAAGCGACCGACCAAGTTCCAACGGTGTCGGTCCCGCACCGCACCTGCATCATTCTGTTGGGCCCGCACCGCACGCAGCGGCAGCGCGGTGGGTGTGACGGGCCGGGAACACAACAAGCCACGCGTCGTCGGCGCCGCACGTGGACCAAGCGGCGCAGCCCGCACCCACCTGGCACCCGCTTATAAGCCAGCCCGGCCGCACGCGCTCTGTTTTTCATCCTGCCCCGGTGCCTCCCTTCTCTTCCCTCCCTCCTCGAGCTCTCCACACAAGGGCACCGCACCGCACCGCACGCGCCAGGGACAGAGGAGAGAATCCCTCCGGGCACCCATTCCCATTCCTCCTCCTTCCCTCCGCTCGCGGCTCGCGCCCCCAAAGCGGGCGCTCGCTTTTAGGGCATCTGCACCGCGAAGCGCCGTCCGCCCCAAGCGATTCGGATTCCCCAGGGCCAGGTGAGAGCGCGTTCTATCCCGCCCGGAGCTGAATCCTCTGCTAATCCGTCTCGCGAGGTTTAGAATCCTGGTTTAGGTGGTAACAGCGCGGATTTTCTGCGTGATTCTGCAGAGGCAGCCCGTTCTTCCTCTTATTACTCGTATTATTATTAGCATTACGGCTGTTTAGAGCCCTGAATACCTCTGCAAATAGGAGCGCGGACTTCTGATCCCCTCCGTGTTCTTCGACAGAGGTTTGATTCTAGCTGAGTGGGGCGCATTTTTGTTGCTTGTTCTAGCTTATAGGGCTCCGGGTTCGACGATCTCGTCGAGGTTTGTTTCGAATTCGTATTGTTGGGCTCTGGCTGTGTTGCTAATTTGCTGTCTGTGGTTTATCGTTGAGTTTGTTCAGTTTTTACTTTCTATATGTATGTATGTACTCCCTCTGATTCCGACTGCGGCTCGGTCTGATTCTGACTCACTTTAATTCGACCACTTTGATTGATATGAAATGATTTCGGGGTTTCTATGAAAAGGAAATGATTCGGTCATTTATGGCTATATTTTCTACGAAAAAGATAATCAACTATACGGCTAGTTGTTTTAGATTGTTCTAGGATATACTGGCAGGTGACGCGATTTTATTGGCAAGTTAATGATAGAAGCAATTTCTTGTTCAGCTAATCGGCAGCCAGCCTCGTTGTCATACTGACAGCGACAGCCATCTGTATCGTGCTTTTGAAGGGATGTACGTCATGCGCTGGCTCCTTCCAAAGGAGCTGACGATGAACCATTTCAATTTCACTTAGTTTTGTCTATAACCTTGTATCGCCCATTCTGAAGCATGTACCGCTTACTTGGAATAGAATGGAATCGTGCCCTTCGCCAAAATGTAGTGCTGTGTTTGCAAATTATCAGCTTGCATTTTGCCAGTGAAAGAACAGAAGTTACAGCACACTTCAGAATCTTTAGCCATACAGTGTGTAATCATGTTTCTTACGTAGTGTAAATATTGCAGGTTGCAGATTTCAATGGAGAACAATGACAGAAACAACATGCTCAAAGAATTCTACATCCCAACTTATATTTTCGTGCCAGAGTCTGCAGTGGAGCATGTTTCTCAGATACCTACTTGCCCTGTTATTGTTTTTATCAACACAAAGAGCGGTGGCCAGCTGGGACGTAACTTAATTGTCACATACCGTAAGCTTCTCAACCATGATCAGGTAGACCTTGTCTGTTTCTGCAAATATACTTTTTGGGTATCACATTGATCTTGCATTTTTTACGGCAGTAAATTAAATTATGGTTTTGCGGTCAGGCTTTAACTGTGTAAAATTCAGGTGTTCGATCTGCTTGATGAAGCTCCAGACAAGGTCTTGCACAAATTATATAGCAACTTGGAAAGGCTCAAGCATGATGGTGATGCTCTTGCTTCTGAAATCTATAGGACACTAAGGCTAATAGTGAGTACAACCAGGCAATTTCATAGATTTCTTGCTAATATTTATACCATTATTTTGTCTTTTTTGTTTGAATATTATTAACATGTGTTTATTTTATCTTGAAAACGCTATTAGGTTGCTGGAGGCGATGGAACGGCCGGTTGGTTGCTTGGAGTTATATCTGATCTTAAGTTAGCACATCCACCTCCTGTTGCTACAGTTCCATTGGGAACTGGAAATAACTTGCCATATTCTTTTGGATGGGTAAGTAAAAACTAATACAATCTTTCTTTTCCTATTAAACCCATCTTTATTGCAGTTTTCGTACTTTATGATCCTTTTATGTTTGGTCTGCTTTGACATATGTTGAGGATGATAGCATCTCTAATGAACTCAAAGTTTACGCGGAGACCAAAAATTGTTTAGTTATTTTCTCCACTGGTTGTAAAAATTCAACTTTCATAGGTGTTTAGTAAGTCTGTAGAATTTTACATCATCTGTTAGATAAGCAACTGTTTCTTCTGGTGGTGGGTAGGAAAGTCCTCTTTATGTTACCTTTGTGAAGCCAGCTTTTTTATTAGGCTGCTAGCTCCTATCCTATGGAATACTTTATTTGACTAGTTGTCAAAAATATCAACAATTAATATGCAGGGGAAGAGAAACCCTGGAACAGATCAGGATTCGGTCATATCATTTCTTCAATTGGTAAGAGAAGCAAGAGAGATGAACATTGATAGGTCAGTTTGCTTTTTAAAAGCCTTTGCTGTCTTTCAGTATGAAATCGTTATATGGTATATGGGTGTTCACTAATGCTGGTAATCATTCATTACGATTATTCAGCTGGCATATTGTCATGAGGATGCAAAGCCCGAAAGGTTCTCCTTGTGATCCAATTGCACCTCCAGACTTGCCTCATTCTTTGCATGCATTTCGCCGTGTACCAAAGACAGATCCACAAGATATGGTAACAATGCTTACCTTTTCTATTTCTTAATGTAGCATAGTTACTGCATTTATTTACTTTTTGCCTTTTGTTTTGGACATGGCTGTTGTTTACACCCTTTTTCTTTTGAAGAATATGATCCATTACCTTCCTTATATTTCAGTTACCATGTTGATATGCATTAGACTACATTCAATATGTTTAATACTTAATTCTAGCAAAAGAGAGGTAGCACATATCATGCATTAAGAACAATATCGTTCTTTCTTCAAAATACGCTTTGTAGTCTTGTGCTTCATTTATTGGATTTTGGAATATTTGATTGGCATATTTTCAACTTTTTGAATAGGATATAATGATTATTTAATCTTTTCAGCTTGCTGAATGATACATAATGTTTTTTGGTTTTCATGCTTTTATCTACCTAAGTTGATAATTGTTCCGTCCTATAAGCTTCTCCACTGGTCGAGTTGTGTAATGCCAGTTATCGAATATGAGGCGATTCTTGTCAAAAAGAATATGAGAAAAGCTGAACTAATTTTCAAAAGCGTCACAAGAAAATCAACCTTTTGAATTATGCTATGCCATTTCTTATGTATACTCTTTTCTCTGTGTTCCCAGGAATATTCTTACACATATCGTGGGGGATTTTGGAATTACTTCAGCATGGGTAAGTTAATTGTTCTAAAAAGGTGCTCTTTTTGTAAACTGGGCAGTAGAAACTTTCTTCTTAGCTAAAGAGGCAGTTTGAAAGACTCTTTATTCTGTAACAGGAATGGATGCCCAAGTGTCTTATGCATTTCATTCTGAGAGGAAACTGCATCCAGAGAAGTTCAAGAATCAGTTATCCAATCAGGTGAAGTAAGCTGCTGTGCTCACCTTATTTTCTTAGTGCTGGTTGTTCCTTATGATTCGTTGTCATTAATGATCTATGCATATTTTTAGCCATACAGAAACCAATCTTTTTGCTGTTCTTGTTGCAGAAAACATATTTAAAGCTGGCATGCACGCAAGGATGGTTTTGTGCCTCTTTGTTTCATCCAATGTCTCGGTAATTCCCTTGGCAGCACTAACTTGGCCGTGGAAGTGTCTTGTGTTGTGAAAAGGAATATTAGTCACAAGTCACACTCAGAAATTTGGTGTTTATTCTATACATTAAAAGGTCATGGTTTTTTAATAACATTGTAGTTGGCTCACATCACTTTTGTCATTTTTTCACCGTGCTTCAGGAATATTGCTTGCCTTACAAAAGTAAAGATAATGAAGAAATCTGGAAAATGGGAAACATTGGAAATTCCGCAGAGGTAAGCCTGATTGGCTCTTCCTTATCTATTCTACTCCTGCGCGCCAGTCTGCTATCTGATCTCAACTACTACAACTCAACCCGACCTGCCAATCTAAAAGTTGCATGTAAAATTCCAACGGATATCATGAAGCAAAAAATATAACATATCATAGGCAACAACGTATGTCATGGCTCACACATATGTATATGTAAATCAATCCACAGAAAATACCCTAAAGTGGTGGTGGTAGGCCGCACCATCACCATTCACCAATTCGTTATTTTAAAAAATAGTAAAGAAACACTGAGCATACCAGAGTTTTATATGCTATGTGCTCAACATTGAGCCCTGATGTAACATTGAACTTTCCATTATAGAATATACAACGCTGCAGCATATAACCCTCTTGTTTGTCTTATGCACCATCTTTGAAATCTGTACACATCACGTCAGAAGCAGTAGATGTTTATAATATTTTTCAGATCATTGCCCTTGGTGATATGATGTTAGATTACTTCTTCATAGTCAGATACTATTCTGTAATGTTCTGACCAAGTTTTTTTAACACAAATGCAGTATCCGGTCCATTGTCTGTCTAAATTTGCCCAGCTTCTCTGGTGGACTAAACCCTTGGGGAACACCAAGTAAGAGGAAGCAAAGAAAAGTGAGTTTAAGACATTACGCTAATGACATTCTTCTACAGAACTTTTATAACATTGAACTCAATTTATTCCATAAAACAAAAATGTTTAGGGGGAGATTTTCAATTTCATATTTGTGAATTTCATTGCAGAGAGACTTGGTAATGCCTCCACTTGTAGATGATGGCCTTTTGGAGATTGTGGGTTTCAAAGATGCTTGGCATGGGCTTGTGTTGCTATCCCCAAAAGGCCATGGAACTCGTCTTGCTCAGGTTTGCAACTGCATATCACTTGCTGCATTTCTCCCATCCACCCCCACATGCATTGCTATCAGATCGCCTGACGAGCATTAGATGGGCCTAAGTGGCGCATAAACTAGTTAGAACTTAGAACTCAAATGCAATTTGAACTACGCAGGCAGCAAGATGAAAATTTGAAAGCTCCATTCTGGAGCTCAGTCAAACCTCTGTGCCTCAGCTCGTTCGACCCCCTCGATTCAAAGAAAGATAGTTCATGAACACTGAAATTCTTTTCATGGTCAGGCTCACCGTGTTCGATTCGAGTTCCTGAGAGGTGCAGCCGATCATGCTTACATGAGAATGGATGGCGAGCCCTGGAAGCAGCCTCTTCCAACAGATGACGGCAAGGTTGTGGTAGAGATCTCCCATGCTGGGCAGGTCAAGATGCTCGCAACCCATGACTGCATAGCCAAAGGCGTCCATGACTCATGCCCAGCTATTTCAACGGTTTATCCAGAGTCCAGCTCCAGCGATGACACGGATGATGACTTTGAGGAGGAGAGGAGGAACTTTGGGGCCGCCTTGTCATTTCGGTACATGGGCGATGTGAACAAACAATAAAAGGTCGTGTTTTAATTACTTTGTTGAGCCTTGTACAGTTGTTTGCGTAGGTCGTAGGCCGTAGCCCGTAGGAAGTAGGTTGATGCTCTAACTTACGTTGTCCATGTATGATAACTTTGGCTGACATGTTTGTTTTGTTATGTCGAAGTTCTGTTGCGCCGTAGTCATACTCGGATTCTAGGGTGACTGCCGACTGACCTTGTACTATCTGACCTTGTACTATCGTCTATCAGTATATTTGAATGCAGTTTTTCTTCAGCAATTCATCAACTGAGAACTACACTGGTTTTAGCAAGGCATTTTTGTCATAGAAATCTTACCAGACGAGTCGAGCCACATTTCTGAACTGAGTGTCGTACTAACTTGGATTTCAATTCAGTTAAATCAAGCAAAAAAGATGGAATTTCTTGATCCATTTGAGTGGCAGGTTACAGCCGTACAATACGCGTTGGATTTCAGGCTGCATTGTGATGCGACTTAAAATCCTACAACTAAAAGAAGCAAATGTTATCGTCGCCACTCCGGACCGCCCCCCCCCCCCCCCCCCCGGGGCTCCTTGACGCCGTACCATCTTCGCACGCGCTCCATGATCCGGTGCGCCCGCACGAGACGAAACCGTGCACACGAGCCGCTCGGCCCCGAGAACCACCACCCCAATCTCAGCCTCCCCCGCCGCCTCCGCCGCCGATCCACCCATGGCCGACTCCGGCGCCCTCGTCGTCTCATCCGCCGCCGGGTCCGGGGACGCGCGGCACCACCAGCACCCGCTGAGCCGGATCGCGGCGAGCGGGACGCACCGGCCGGCCGCTCCAGCGTGGGTCAAGGAGGAGGACCTTCGGCGCGCCGCGTCGCGCGCGCGCGGAGGCCCGCCTCGACGGCGCCCGCAAGGAGATCGCCTTCCTCTACCGCGCCTTCTTCGCCTTCCACGCCGCCTCCGTCCTCCTCCTCTTCCTCTCCTCCGCCCTCCGCCTCCGCCTCGTCCGCAACACCGCCCCCCGCCGCGTGCGGGCGCTCCCCCGGATCCCCCCCCGCCTCGTCTCGCTGCTCTCCTCGCTCGCCATGCTCCGGGCGCTGCGGTACAAGTCCGACACGGAGGCCGTCCTCGAGCGCCTCCTCGCGCGGGAGCGGGAGGACGCGCCGCTCCTCGGCGGTGCGTCTCCGAGCTCAAGCGCAAGGGCCTCGACTTCGACCTGCTCAAGGAGGTGGACGCGCCGCGCAGGGCCAAGAGCCTCCGCGTCGAGGCCAAGGGCGCCGAGAAGGCCGGGCGCCGGCAGGCCGTGGGACCTCGCCGTCTTCGCGCTCTTCGCCGCCGCTTGCGGGGTGCTCGTGCTCACCAGGTTCCTCCTCTGTAATTAGACGAGATTGCGTTGCTGGATGGAATTGCCTCCTTGGCGCTGATCTTGACTACCATTGCTTTGCTGGATGAGGATTGAGGATGAAGTGTCATTCTTGGCAGAACTGTTTGTTCTGCGAATTTTGGTGTTGGATTTTATCTGATTGTAATAAGAAAACTGTGTGATGCGTCAGGTTTATGTGTTTGTGAATGTAACAGAGAGGGAAAATGCTCTCTCAGTGAGTCTGTTGTGATACAACGACAAAGATGATGTTAATCCTACTTCGTTGGCCAAAATGTTTCACTGTCTCGCTGTTGCTTAAGGCAGAATTTGCAAGTCTTGTGAAGTTGTGATTTGGGAAAATCATTCCGGATTCTGCACATTGTGACTTCAAGTGATTTTTTGACAAACCTGTTCTAAAGTACAAAGGATAGCCTGTTTTTAGGGGGCAACTTGCAATCTGACTGGACTGAAAATTCCAGATCAGTGTTTTTTTCATCTCTGGTGAATAGGAAATTAAGCAGCTATAATGTCTCAGATCATCAAGAAGCTCGAGAAATCAGCCTGTTCCTGGTTATATTCTGCTTCGGATGCATGTTGTTCGGTTTTGAGGAAAACACGGTAGGTGCTCTACCCTTTCATTGAAGAAGAAGTAGCACAATGTTTGTACATGCCTGGAAGGACCAAGGCCCAGACGTATAAATTTGAATGTATAACCATAATATCAGAGCTAGACAACGTCCCCTTCTACTCAACTATGGTGTAAGCATGCCGGTAAGTTAGAATGTCCTGTCCCGATATAGCCACGTTCTGGAAAACTTGTCGACATCTTTCCTTCCAAATGTTCCAGATGGTGTAGATGAGTACCTGCGTGTGATTGGTCATGTCCGCCGATCCCTGTCGAAGCGTCGATCTCCACCAGGTGCCGATGTTGCGCGCGCTGCTGTAGGTGGCGCCTGAATGCTGGATAAGGTAGCGACTCTTTGCCAAACCTCCTTCACATAAGAGCACTTGGCCACCATGTGTAGGTGTTTTTCTGCATGGATCCGGCAGAGGGTGCAGGTTGGGTTGGCCTGTCCGTTGTACTTGATTACTCGATCCGCCGTAGGTAACTTGGTCTGCAGCAACAGCCACATAAAAAATTTGCACTTGTTTTCGACCTTGGCCCTCCAAACAATGTTCCATTGTCCATCCTTGACAGCGCCCAGGAACTGCACATTGTAGGCTGATTGTGCTGAGTATCGTCCATCTGCCGTAAATCTCCAGCTAATCGAGTCATCTGCATCACCGAGCTGCACTTGTGATAGTTGTGTCCAAAGTTCCAAGCAACCGCGCACGAGACGAAACCGTGCAATGATGTTTCTGTTAGCTTTGTCTGTGATAAACCAATCTTTTTGCTTGTAAGAATATTATGCTTACATCATTTGTATTGGTAGGAAGGTCATCGCGTCCTGCTCCTCGTCCTGCTCCACGTGCTGCACCTGTGAGAAACCCGCCTCAGCCAGGAAGGTCATCGCGTCCTGCTCCTCGTCCTGCTCCACGTGCTGAACTCTTTAGACTTGCATTCTATTTCAATTCGATGTTGTGGTTGCATGATTCACATGGGTCTTTGAAATAATGTACGCATTGCATGATTTTTTGTCAGATTTGTAAAGATAAATCGTTGACTTCATTGGGACTGAGTTCATTGCATTTCAGCTTGCATTGGATAAGAGTTTCAGTTTATCTTGCATTTCTTTTCCAATGTGACAGCAGAAAATTCTTTTTGCAAGACACCGGGCTCCTCCTCCAGCTCTCGCTCGTAGTGGTGGTGGCTCCATTCTTGGAGGGATTGGGTCCACGATTGCTCAAGGTGGTATTTGTAGCTTGTTCATTTTGAGTGTGCGGCTAAATACAAATCCGTGGTCCTTGTATTGATTTGAATGTATGCAATTCCTATAGGTATGGCGTTTGGTGACGGCAAGTGCCATGGCTCACGTAGCCGTTGATGCCGCACTCGGGCCCCGGGACCATTCGGCATGAGACCGTTGTTTCGGAGGCGGCCGCTGTCGCTCCCGCTCCCCGCACCAATGATGAACGGGGCTGATTCATGTGGCAACCATTCCAAGGCCTTCCAAGACGTAAGAACTCTTACCCTTATGTTGCCTAATTCTTTATAGTTTATCGCATGCTGCTCATCTTGGTGATAGGGTGGTAAGATGTTGTTGATTTCAATCCCATTCAGTCACTAAAAGTCGGTTACAAATTGGATCTTGCAAAGGGATGGTCCACTTTTAGTTTTTATTCACGTCTATTTGGTCATTGCATTGAGTTATCATAATGTTGTTGCTCTTCTAATGTGCTTCAGTGATTGATTCTATAATTTGAAGATCTATGTTGCATAAAGTACCTGCTTAAAATTGTTGTATAATAGTGCTTTGAAATATGACTAACCTCGGTTGATCCTCTAGATTACTTAAATGTAGCTATTACAAAATTTTGAGATCTCAGATTGAGTTGGGTTCATAGTTAATGTTTTTTTGTCTTGCTACCTCCAGGCTTTATCTACCATTCTTTAATAACCTTTTTTTTTGCTGAACTTTTGTCTCAAAGCACTCCAAATGTAGATGGTTCTGAAACCATACCAAATTGCTTTGATAGTTGCTATTTGCAAACGACCCAGTTCAAAGTAGCAGCAACATACTAATCTGAATGATTTCCAGGTGCTAATTATCCTTTCCCACATTGAAGTACTCCAGCAGTCTGATTACATATTCCTATGCCTATCGTGCATACAGAATCAGTTGACATATTTTCTCTTATATCTGCAGGAATCATAGAATGAAAGTCAGTTTTGGATAGTATTAGTGCCTTAATTTATTACTATTCGTTTGGCCCAATGTTTTCCCTTGTCTGCACCCTGCAGCAGTCGGTCGAGCAATATAGCGAATGGCAACCTAAGCGAGTTGCACTTAGCTGTAGGATTATACTGGAGGCACGGGCAATGCTGCACTGTGACCTTTGTTCTTGTTCAACATATCTGCCTGTGTATAACACATAACGAGTGCAAACATGTATTAGTTAGGTCTGTTGTATCCAAAAGACTGAAATACCATACAAGTCGAATGGTTCGTGTATGTACTCCTTTCTGTACATGAAATTGATGCTCGTAAATGAAATCTGTTATGACCGTGGCAACGCACGGGCACTTAACTAGTTAAGTATAATATGCAATGCATTGACTTTCGTTAACCTGGTGCTAGACAAATCTCTAGCAACCAAGTTCTGTATAAACCCTCTGGCTCTGGATACAGCATCTCTCATCTCACCAATCTCCAGCGCCGTGCCATGCTTGCCCAAGTCATGCACCATTTTGTTTCTCTTCCTGACAGTGCTGAAAACGAACTTCGACAAAGCAGGTGCCTCCAGAACCCACCTCTGAAGGTTGCCCTCTCAATGCCTGCAAGAGATTCTGGACAATGAAATTTCTTCAGTTCTAATCTTCAGCGGTTCAATGGTTTCCATGTTCGTTTAGCAGCTAATTTAAGTGCTGTGATTGAGTGGGAGAATAAAACATTACTGCATAACTATGAGCTCACCTGCAGAATAGGTCCCTGATCTCCTTTCTCCTCCACCCACTGACCCACTTGCTTCGGTCTGTTGCATCTTGAATTGTTAAAATTAGTTTCTCACATCTTCATCATAGCCAACAATCACCTATTAAAACATAGAATAACATTAGAATCTGATACCAGATATAACTAGTTGAGGATAAAGCACGTGTGATAGATTCTGATGTTCCAGGAGGCCAGTAAAAAAATAACGCCATAAACCTACAGCAGTCCAAAAAGAAGCTAGAAAGCTTACAGCATACAAATTCTCGATGACGAAAGATGGTAAGAGCATCCAGACGACATTATATTCTAATAATTCTTTGACAAGCCAATTTTAAGTTACAGAAACCTGGGTAAAAATACTATTCAGTGAGGAATGTTGTCATCTGCGCTCTTGAACGCCAAATGAAACAAAAATAGAAGGTACTGTCTCACACAGCCCTGGAGGGAAAAGCAACAGGGCACATACGGACATATCCAGAGCTCACGAGTCATGAGAAAAGCCCAAAATCATTGAAGACAAGCATGATGCATTACAGATTAACAAGTCAATGTGTTAGTTGAAAACTAAAAGTGTCAAGTAAAAAATGTGCACTGTATTCTTTACTGCCACAGTATAAATCTATGAACACCAAACTTTTTTGCTCGTGCTTTACTCCGGATTCATTTCTTGGTCTCATTGGTCTTGAGTCTTGACACTTGTAAGTAAGGTTCCTGAACAATATTATTCTCGTTAGATTTCTACAGCCTAAGCCTATTCAAATAAAAATGTTTTTGGCAATACATGACACTACAATGTTTTGGTATAAGAGTAAATCGGAAACTATATTTCCCAGGACATAAGTACATAAATACACCTAAGCCGAAACTCACATTGTCATGATTCCTTCATATGAAATAATGGGCCCTCGAACAACCATCCACATGAAGCACAGAAGGCATCCATCATCTGATTCATCATGACTAGAAGGGTATGCCCAGCTTTGATCTTCAATCTTATTGCCACTCTTCTACTAAATTCTTGCTTACAACTCCTCTTGAACACAACTCACTCAGTAGATCTCGGGCCTCCTTCAACAAACCCTCGTGAGCGAGGCCTTCAGTAAGTATAAT
The DNA here is from genome assembly GCA_947561735.1 of Cenchrus americanus. Taxonomy (NCBI): domain Eukaryota; kingdom Viridiplantae; phylum Streptophyta; class Magnoliopsida; order Poales; family Poaceae; genus Cenchrus; species Cenchrus americanus. The sequence continues at coordinate 36,554,719 of OX387244.1, read as the reverse complement.
GTAGGTTGATTCATTGGGCATGCATCCGTTAGATACCATGTAGGCAAAAAAGTCAATAGCATTATCTATTTCACATCTTTTACAGAGCCCAAGTAGTATCTTGTTATACACCACAGCTTTAGGTCTCATTCCAATATCTTGCGCTGCGTGAAAAATTTGAATGGCCTCTTCAACTCTATCTTCTTTTGAGAGGACACCAATGATTGAAGAAAATGTAATTATATCTGGTGAAACTCCCTTGCTGACCAAGCCTTGCAACAACTCCAGGGCGTCTTCTGAACTGCAATCCTTGGTGATCCCATCGAGTAATGTATTATATGTAATCAGGTTAGGGGTGCAACCATGTTCCATCATCTGCTCAACGAGTTCAATTGCTTCCTCAAGAAATCCTTTTTGACAGAAGAAACTCACGAGAACATTGAAAGTCACTGCATTTGGAGGGCAATCTCTACGAAGCATCTCAGCTATGAGCTCTGCCGCATCATCTAACCGTTCGACGTTACACAAGCCTGTCAGTAAAGTAGTATATGTGATGGTATTGGGTTTGCAGGGCATGCTTCGAAACAACTCTAGGGCGCTGTCAATACGTCCTTGCACACAAAATCCATTAACAAGAGCATTGTATGTGACAACACCCACAGTACACCCATGCTCTGACATTTGCTCAATAAGCATAATAGCTTTCTCTATCAATCCCTTTTGGCACAATATGCAGATAAATGTATTGAATGTCACCTCATTTGGGGGACAATTCTTTCGGACCATCTCTTTTAGAAGCTCTTTTGCATCATCCCATCGTTCGGCACGACACAAGCCCTTCAGCACCGTAGTATAGCTAATGGTATCTGGATTGCACCCGTAGGTACCCATGTTATTTAAGAACTTAAAGGCATCATCAACTCGGCCTTGTTTGCAAATAGAGTTAATGACAATATTGCACAAGGTAGTGTTGGCTGAGCATCCATGCCATGTCATCTGTTCAAGAACTTGAATGGCTCGCTCCACCATGCCTCCTCGACAAAAGAATCTAATCAGCATGTCAAAAGTCACCTCGTTCGGCATGCAGTTCCTCTCCATCATCTCAGCAAAGAGCTCCTCGGCGTCGTCCCACCGCTTAGCAGCGCACAGGCCCTTCAGGAGGGTGGTGTAGCTCACCGTGTCAGGCTGGAATCCGTAAGAGGACAACCTGTCCAAGAGCTCCCTAGCGTCATCAACACGGCCTTCCCTGCACATGCCATTGATGATGACATTGTAGGTGACAATGTTGGGCATGCATCCCTTGACACGCATCTCGTCCAGGACCGCCATGGCCTGCCCAAACCCGCTGTTCTTGCACAAGGCCTCGAGGAGCACGGTGTAGGTGACGACGCTGGGCTGGCACCCGCGCCGGAGCATATCGTCGAGCAGGCTGAGCGCGTCGGCGACCCTGCCGCGGTCGCAAAGGCCGCGGATCAGGGGCGTGTACGTGTACGCGTCGGGCGCGACGGGCATGGACGCGATGAGCCTGCGCGCGGCGTCGAGGTGGCCGTAGCGGCAGTACCCCGCGACGAGGGTGTTGTAGGCGAAGACGTCGACGGGCGAGCCCGACGTCTCGGCGGCGCGGAGCACGCGCGCGGCGTCGGAGGTGCGGCCCCGGCGGCAGAGGTTGCGGATGAGCTTGGTGCAGAGGTACACGTCGGGGGGCTCCCCGTCGCTGGAGGCGGAGCGCTCGACGAGGCGCGCGGCCCCGGCGAGGTCCTCGCGCGCGATGAGGCGGCGGAGGTGGGCGCTGGCGGGGTTGGGCGCCGGGGCCGCGTTGGGTGACTCGGGCCTAGTGGCTGCGGCGGCGGCTGGGGTGGCAAGTTGGTGGGGCTTGGGGTTGGGGAAGGAGGCGTGGGGGAAGGGGAAGGAGGAGGGGAGGAGTGCGGCCATGGCGGCGACCGGGTAGGGGTGGGAGCGGTCGCGGCGAGGCGGGCGTGTGGTGTGGCCGTGTGGGGAGAGCATCGTCATGGTGACTCGCCCGTGGAGATTGGGCGGGACCGGATCAGATGAGTAACGGTTGGCTCCTTTCCTCAGCTCGGGCCGGGGCTGCCCGGCCTCTGCCGCTAGCCTGCGCGGCCTTTCAAACTACTTTTTCGAACGAATTCCTCTCATACAATCTTTTTCTTTTGAAGCACGCTCACAAAACGCACGTCAGTCCAAAACTCCAGAATTTACAGCTTGTTTACATGGATGCATGTTCCACTCGATGATTGCATATATACTGCAACATAATGAACCGTATCAGTACACCTAACAAAGCACACAAGCTTTCAGGTTTCAGCAATCCACGTGTTGAACAGCAACACAAAAGGAACTACACTCTAACAGCCCAACCGAGTCTGAAATGCAAAACAAGGTTCCAAGGAACAGATGCGGCGACTGCATCCAGATTCCAGAACAGCTAGCCGTTCAGTTTGGACTTTGAACAGCACATCCCATCTCAGTGCTTCAAGCCTCACACCAGTAAGTGGTTCATCTTTACAAAAGAAGGCATAACATTACTTGGGCAGAGATAACTCAGGCGACGACACCGATGAGTTCTTCAGCGTCATCGATCCTTGCACCGCAACCCTCCTTCCTCTTCCTTGTAACTTTGCTTCTATACAGACTTGAACTGGAGATCCTGATCCTGACCTTCCTTTCTCCCGGGGTCACTGAACCATTCTGCCTTCTCTTTGGTGTTAAGTTATAAGTATCTCTGCCCTTGTTCTTCATGGGCGTCCTGTCATCATTAACACTACTGTCTGAACAAAGGTGACTGAAGTGATGAAGGGGATTGACGTAGCAGAATGATGTCCTGACAATTCCTACAACCGTTGATGGCCGCACTGTCTGCATAAAGTCCTCCAACTCTGAAAAACAAGCATGCTCGGAATACGGCAAAGTGTAAGAATCCTTGTCAAACAGCTTTGGTGGTGACGAGGGATCATAGTACATTCCTTTGTCTTGCCCTTTGCACCTGACAGACTTTGCTGGTGATCTACCCTTTCCTTCACTGTTCTTCAAAAGCCAAGGAATACCGGAAGTCATGATTCCTATGGTGGGGCACACTTCGTTCAAAGCTTCAAGAGTCTCAATGGTGACACTGTACCTTGGAACAGCACGGATCCTAGTCAATTTGGTCTGCGTGGTAAAGATCTCATGGTTTTCATCAATTCCTAGAAGGTGCATTGTCAGTAAGCGCTGGGGCCAGACCCAAATCTGATAGAATAATTGACAGAAAACATTTCAGAATTAGGAAGCTGAACATGTAATGTGTAGAGAAATAGATAAAAATATAGGCTGATCTGGGCAAACATTGATACTGAAGCAAGTTAACTTTGAACCATAGAACATCACTAAGACATCTGCCAATGCCATTTCAGTTATTTCTCAAAAGACATGCATCGCCTATGTTTAGTATAGTGGGAAAAAGAGGCTACAACCTTTGTTTGTAGTTCTCTGGATATGTGGAGCAAGAGGTCTTCTTTCCCAAGAGTGTCAACACCAATGATAACTTCATGGTTTGGATGTGCTCGAATAATATTGACCATCTGCATTTCAAAATTAGGAAACATAAGCATCAGCAATCACAATATGGTGAACTCAATTGATTTCTATTTTGGCTAGCACAGTGCATTCATTTCAGCACACAGAAACATAAGCACTGACGCTCTGATTACAAATTGCTAGTGACGTCTTATTGAAGGTGGCTTGTTCACAATGGCAGCACTAGTATGGCAAGCATCCCTAATACATGCTCAATTAGCTGCATGATGAACTGCAGACAAGCTGAACTATCATGCAACAAAGACATAAATCAGCACCTGCTCGGCGACGATGGGGCGTGGTGGGAAGTTGAGCGACGGGTGGCAGTAGGTATTGTCCAGATAGAGCAAATCGACGGTATCCCCGCCGAGCGCGTCGAGAAGCGCCTGCTTCGCCCGCCGCGCCCTGTCGCACCCGATCTCCCACCGGAAGTCCCCCGTGTATAGCATGCACCCTAGGTCCCCGCGGAAGAGGTACATGAGCGAGCCTGAAAGCGCAGGAATCAGACCGCCGCCGAATCGCGCCGCGGATCAGCAATTCAGAACCAGCCGTGTAGAGAAAGCGAGCGAATCAGGAGGGTGAGGGGGGAGGGTAACGTACCTGGGCAGTGGAGGGCGGGGATGGCGGTGACGCGGAGGGACAGGGGGCTGTCGGAGGTGGGGGAGGAGAGCGAGAGCGTGGCGGAGACGCCGGAGGCGAGCGGGCGCAGGAGGGAGGCGTCGATCCCGGGGAAGCGGGTGGGGAGGAGGCGCGCCGTGATCGGGGAGCAGTAGAGCGGGCCGTGGCGCCACCCGCCCGCCGAGGCGAGGCCGCGGGTGTGGTCCTGGTGGAGGTGCGTCAGGAAGTAGGCCTGGCTGCCGGCGGAGAATTTGTCCACAGACACCAGGCCCTCCATGGCTCGCCGGTCGCCGCCTCCACCGGAGCGATGCCAAGCCGATGCTTCACCGTCGCCCTCGCTTCGCCGAGCAACCTGCTGCCGCACTGGAGTTTTGGTCTCCGCTTTCCTTTGGAAAAAGAGAGGGAAACCAGGCAGACAGGCGCGCCAAATCGAAAAGTTAACTGCTGACGTAGTACAAGACTGCAATTGCAAATCGCACAAGTATCGGGGCATCGAGCATGGCAAATGGCAACATGGCATTTGTTTTTGACAAATTTATTTCTAATGAATTCTTCACAAAGCAATCTTTACAAATGCAAACATTTTTTTAAAAAAAAACAGCAGGAGCACTGTCACATCATTTAAGGAGGAGAAGCAAGTTTGGTGCTACAATGTTGTGATTACATAATGAAAATAAAAACTCACCACACTCTTAACAGACTAACATAAAGAAAAGGGCAAGTTCTCTCCTCCCCCACAAGCTAAGATGCGCAGGTTCATCTATTCCTTGATCAATGCTAGAATTCTTGTCGCCGTCGTTTGAGACCTCATTAAATGACCGCGACCCATCTCCCTTCCTCCTTGCGACCCATCTCCCTTCCTCCTTAGATCAACCCTGCAGCGACGAGTTCCACCATTGTTCCACTGTGATGTTAGTGGGCGGCATCGTCACCAGGCCTTGCACCCACTGCACAACTAGCAGCCACACCTCCCTTGCAAAGACACAGTGCAGTATCAGATGCTCTGCAAACATAAACACGCAAACACAAGCTCGTGTTTTTTACTTTTTAGCAGCAGAAACCGCTTAGCTAGACAATTATTCTTTCCAACAAAGCAGTAAATACAGAATAGTGGTCCTCTATTAACCAAGCATCCAATACAGTTGCAAGCCGAATAGATGTCATGACCGCGTAGACAACGACCAGAGGATACGACGGTCGTCAACTGGTGATATATTCGGGAGCTCAGCATAAGCATCCGTAAACCACAAGACAGCTCCAATCCACTGGAAGTGTATTCTACATTGAACATCTCACAAGCAAACCGACAAGGCGACAAAGACTCTGATGATCTAGGACTTGGATATGAAACTCTAAACAGGAAGCAGCCTGCTGATCAACCCAGTTTATGATACGCAGTGGACACAGAAGCAAAGATAAACGGCCAGTTGCTTCTTCCAAGTACACAAGTATCCTCTCACCACAAGCTGCATGTTTTCCCTTGTGCTTCAGCTCCGCACCATTGCCTCAGTTTTCTGCAGTGCACCAAAACAGCGGAATCAAAATCCAAAATCCAGTGGCAACAAGCAAAGCTCCCCAGCGCATGAGAGGCTGGCTGATAGCAGGAAAGTATGTCAAATCAAAGGCATGATGGATGGATGAATGCACAAGGTTCAAGAAAAGGAAAATTGGCATAGGCATACAATACGGGAAAGCAACTGGTTATGCTATCAAATGGGCACACTCAGCATACAATACGGGATAGCAAATGAATAAATGTTGTAAATAGATGAAACAACAAAAGTGAATATACTGCTAATGCAGAATGCTCCTTCAAAGTAGATGTTTAAGAAATGTCATCATGCATCAGCACCAGCATTATACTCCATGAAAGAATTTTCCCAAAATCACCCCATATAATCAAAGGACATTCGAAAGGCACGACTACAGGAGGTAAGACAAAAATATGATGAAATGTGATTTGTTCAGATGGATAATTGCATATGACAAGTTAATGTACACAAACAGAAGATTAAAGCATCCTTGGTATCTCAAACCATTACAAGTAAGTTGCCAACACTCAAAACACAATAGGACACTTCTAGCCCAAACTAAAGCATTTAGCACATCATACAGTTCAAATGTAGTCCAGGATTTTTTTTGGTTTGTTGCTATACTTTTCTGCTAGTAAAACATGTCAAACTCCCTGTACCCTATTGTCACAATTTGGTCACTGGTAAGCTCACAATGTTAAGCCAAAAAAGTATGTCAACTGGCAACAGTGCCAATGAACTAAAGAGACCCCCAGTCCATAAATTTCTATCAAACAACAATGTAACCAGGTAAGAAGACTAGCATACAACAGTAACTACATCCATTATGAGATCACTTAGAAATGAAGCATAAGATGAACAGATATAACTCTTCAATCGGGAATATTAAGGGAAATGAGGCATCGTTCGAAGTAATTTAGTGTCATTGACAGTTATTATGCAAGTATGTAATGCAGCTACGAAGAAGTAACAACAGTAACTGATATCATCAACACAACAAAAGAACTGAGGTTAGAGATACAACTAACAGTGATAACCCCACGGCAATTACAAAAAGGTGGGGCTCTTATCAGAACAAATGTGTCAAAAGCCAAAAGGAAAGGATACCGATACCAAATATGTAATAGAAGTCACATAAATAATCCATCAGAAGCACAAAGAATTAGAGTGGTTACTTTTAATTTTTTACACTGCTAGTATGTGATGATTTTTAATTGTCTACATCAGCATCAGAAGCACAAATAATCAATATTTACGCTGGAAGTATGTGATGAATTTTAATTGTCTACATCCCTGGAAAGAACCTTCCAAAAAGCAACTACGTTAAAGTGAGAACGCCTTCAATGGAGTAAACAAGGAAATAAATTATCATTTTAGGCCTTTCTAAAGAGGGAGCAAGTAAAATCCTGAACTACTTTGATCAAATTGAAAAGAAGGCTAGGTATATATGAGAAAAATTTGCAAAGCATACAACCGGAAAGTATAGTCTGCCATTTTGGATTCGGTCATTCAGTAGATAGACTACACCACAGTCCTAGGTTTGATTATTATCCTGAAAATTGCTAAGCTTGCTATATTCATTTATTGTGCTTACTCTGCAGAAGGTCAAATTTCTAAATTGAGAAAATATTTCTTATTTTCCGCACCTCATGTGTGTGACTAAGCATAATAATGTTTTTTCTATCAAGAACGGACTGATGAGCTGCATATCAATTAAAGACCATCAGCCAAAATTCTGCGGTTTGCAGCAGTGGTATTGTTTCAGTACAAATCTGCAGTTTGCAGCGGTGTGGTATTATCTCAGTACAATTCTAAAAGAACCGTCAGCTTCAAACGTCTAGTAATAGAGACAACTAGAGGTGCGAACAGTTCACAGAAGCCCGGAGCGGGTTAATTGATTCAGCAAGACTAACAAGAAACAACAATGGGCCATCAAGCTTGCCGCTGAAGGAAATCCCTTAACAGAAGTATGAAGCAAGTAATCCTGCGCTAACATTTTCATCCAAATTTTACATTTATGTGCTTATAATAGTTTCATGGAAGTTCCTTAATGACAAAACAAGCCAATCAGTATGCAAAGTCAAAACTGTGGAGCTAAGCGAAGAAAGGGGTCGGACCTTTCTGCACCTCAGGAGCATCGTGGTACACAGGTTCATCCTCAGGCACAGTGTGCAGCTCATCTGTTGCCCCCGCTGCATCAGCACCTGCAGCATCATCGGGGTAGCGAACAACCACAACGGGGCAGACGCAGTGATGGACGCAGTAATCACTGACGCTGCCGAGCCTCCCCTTGCCGCCCTTCCGGTGGGCACCGAAACCGCGGCTCCCCATGATCATAGCGGAGAGGCCGAGGCGCTCGGCCTCGAGGCAGAGGCGCTCCTTCATGTCGTGGTCCTTGACGACGTGGATCTTGAAGGGGATCTGCGCGTCGACGAGCGGCTGCGCGAGGTCCTGCGCCTTGGTGGAGGTGAAGGCGTCGTAGTCCTCCTCCCGCTTCTTCTGCAGCTCCTCCTCGGTGGGCCCGCCGAGGGCGGCGGCGGCGGCGTCCTCGGCGGCGTCGGCCTCGTCGGCGACGGAGACGGGGATGGAGCCCCAGTCGGCGCCGTAGAGGACCGAGGTGGGGCGGACGTGGAGCAGCACGACGGCGTCCCCGGGGCGGAGGTAGTTCTGGACGGCCCACCTGACGGCGAAGGCGGACTCGTCGGAGAGGTCGACGGCGATGGCGATGCGGCGGTGCGGGGACGCCGGGTTGGTCCCCGCCAGCGAGGAGAAGAAGAAGCGCGGAGAGGAGGGCTGGATCGCGGCCGCCTGCGCCGCCGCCGAGAGCCGCACCGGCGCCGGGGCCGGGACCGGGGCCGCGTCGGCGCCGGAGGAGGGGTTGACCGCCATACGGGGTGGGCCGGTGGGAGGGTAGCCGATCGGACGGAGGGAGGGTGGGCGCCGCTAGGGTTCTGCCGCGTTTACCACTGACGAAGAAGAACAGCTCGCTGTTGTTATTTTCGGGGATTTTCCGGTGGCCGTTTGATCCGGGACGGAGGCGAGGGGAGGGAGGGTTTTGGTTCGAAATGGAATGCGGGGGCAGAGCAGAGAGACCAGAAAGTGCGTGTGCGCACTGCGCAGACCGCAGAGCAACTGTGCGCAACTGAGAAAGCCGGGCGGAGGAGGGAGGGCGACTCTGGCCTTTGCGGATTTGGGGAAGAATAACTTGTTGTACACGTAGCGGCGGCCTAGTGGTGCCCCACTGCCCCGTCACTTTTCTTTCGCTTTCCTTGATTTTTCTTTTTATTAGCTCGTTCCCTCACCCGTGCGATGATTTTCTATTGCTCCTTGACTCTGCTAAAAGCTGGTTGGTTCATTTTTATGTTGGAGCTGAGGCGATCACGACATGTGCAAGAAACCAGCGTGGTTCCTTGGGATTCCCTTCGTAAATGGGCAAATGGGCGTTATCTACTACTACAGACTAGCACAGTGTACAGTACAGAGTAGTATTTGCCTAGTGGTACATTTTTGTATTTGATGAATGATGTGGCGGTCCAGTCCATGACCGTGCCCGTTTCCGGTCAATGGCCATGGGCCAATCGCCAATTCCTCCAGCGCACGACGTGATTGTTCTTCACCAAGGTCCGCGTGGAAACGCACTACCGTTACCACATGGTCCTCCGCAGTTGCCGCCAGTTCATTCATACCTGGGGATGTAAGTTGGCATTATAATGGGTCATTGGGTCGACCCAAAAAATTGATAAAATGAACTAGGATGGCATTTCACGTAATTAATTTTGGAGAAGAAATGAACCGTAGTGGCGTCTTGCCTCGTAATTAATCGGTGACAAAAAATAATATTGGGTACCCACTTGCATCCCTATTCATACCTTACGGATGCAACGAGTGAGCGAAGGATTTTTTGCCATACTCGGATACTCCCACGTCCCGCTCCCACCTTCACGACTCCGAATCTGAGCAGAGGAGCCGTCGGCGTCACGCCGGCCGGTCAATCAGCGGCTCAGCGCGCGATCTGGCTGCCGTCGGGTGGGTCCGCCTGATCCGCCGGTCGCGTCGTGGTACGGGGCGCCAAACCGGGAGGAAGTGGGGGCGGCGGAGGGAAATGGGCGGTTGCAGCGGCGTTTGGTGCCGTCCGTCCGGCGTTCATTTGCAGGTTGTTGATGGGTTCCGGCCGTCTCTTTCGTTGGAAGTTCTATCCGGATATTCTTGTAGCATGTCCAAAGATCCTGCTACGACCTCGCAAGTAGAGTACCACCGGCCTCCCAGCACCGTCGCCATCCCTCTTCGTGCAAATCGACCTGGATTGGCGGAACAAAGAAATACGCAACACAAAATCTCTATCTATATCTCTACTACTAAAAAGAATGAAAGTAAGACAATTTCATCGCTTCACCTCACGCGACTTCACCCCGCACCTCCTGTCACACCCGATTTTACAAGGAAAACCGAATGCATCTCATATGTGCGCCAGGATCAATTTACACACACATGATAGACAAAACAAGAGTAATACCATTGCTGTAATAAAACGTTCAAGAGTTAAACCAGTACGATATCCATTATTACATCCAGAGAGGTGGACTCGAAGGTCCGAACACAACGATAACTAAACGACGAGCGCTCCATCTTTGACTTCCACGGCATGATGACCGGGGGGATCCGCATGCCCTAGAACTCCTCGTAGTCACTCCGCACTCGTCCTCGCCTCCGACGTTCTCCTCTGAACAGCGGTAAGCAAGGGTGAGCACACTTATGGTTGGTGCTCAGCAAGTGGGGGAAACAATGCAAGGCTATCAAGGATAGGCTATGGTTCACAACGGTAAGCATTTTATAAGTTGGTCAAGTTTTATTTGCAAGCACCTAATTACTAGGTGTAAGTGTATACCAACCCACTTAACCTTAAAAGAAAACTCAAACCAGACCACAAACCCATGATTTACATTAATCTTCAAGTTTATTAATCATGTGAGGGTCCAAGCCGCTCGTGACCGTGAGCACGGGCGATCGATCGGTTTTACACTCTGCGAGGTTGTACACTTTACCCACGGTTCGTGCTCCCCATCTTGCCCGGTTAGCTAGACCCTTAAACACTTCCAAGGTGAGTGGCTAGGGGTCCACTACGAAGCCTTTACAAAGGAAAGAAGAGAAACCAACGGCCGCGACGATTCGGCGGCGGAGAGCGGACATAACCCTCCCTAATGGTCAACACCTTAGCCAAGGCTGCTACCCCAAAAGGACCGGGCTATACCCCTTCAACTCCGCCCCCCTGTGCCCCTCTCGGAAAAGAGCTATCAGCTAACCCTCTCTCCTAATTATTTGGCTAAGCCAGAGCCATGTGGACTGTGGTTGTATTGTTATCTTGGGTGGTTCTCAATGTTCCGATTATAACTCAAGTTATCTTGTTTTAAGCACAAACACATTATATAAGCAAAACTGAAATGTATATGTAACACCCTAATTCTATTAAAATTTTGGCTTTGTTAAAATTTGATAGCAACCATTTATTTGCTTAAGGAGCATAAGGTTGTTTTATTTAATTTTAGGCATTTAACACTTTTCTAAAATAACTTTAATGAAATATAGGAATTATTTGTTGCATACATGCTGGAGCATTATTTTTGGTTGCCTGGAATTCAAATTCAAAATTTGAATTCTATTTGTTTGGTGCCTTTTTCCTAAAATCCTAAAATCCCAAACCCTATTTCCCTTAACCCCTTTCCCCCTTCTAGCCCAACCCACCGGCCTGCGCAGCGGCCCAACCCGGCCTGGCAGCCCGCAACCGCGCCTCCGCCCAAGACCGCTCCGCGGCCCACCCCGGCCGCCCTTCCGCCCGACGCCCCCGCACAGCAGCCGCGGCCCCCAACAGCCGCCGCCCAACCGTCCGCCGCCGGCCCGGCACCACCGCAGCCCGCCTCCCTCCCGCTCCCGTCGACACCGACGGTGGGGACCACCCGTCATCCCCCACCCGTGGTCGTCGCCGAGCCGGACTCGAGCAGAGTCCGACCGCGCCCCCGGCGTCCCCGCGTGGCCCGCACGCCACGGGCGAGCTCCCCGCCCGGCTATTTAAGGCCGCCGCCGCCCCCCCGGACCGCCTACCCGAGCAACCCGCGCCGCTTCTTGCCCTAGCCGCGCCTCGCCGGAACCCTAGCCCGAGCTCGCCGCCGCCGCCGTCGATTCCTCGGTTCCGCCGCCGCTTCGTCGCCGTGAGATCGCTCCGAGCCGCGCAAGGAGGTGAGCGCGCGCCCGTGCTACCCGCCGTCGTCCCCCGGTGCACCCTACCGCCCGCGCGACCTCGCCGGAGTCCGCACCCCGCGCCGCCGCGTCGACCGCCCGCGCCGCCCCGTCTTCGCCCGAGCCGCCGCCCTAGATAGGTTCGCCCGTTCGCGCACGTCGCATAGGTGCTCTTCGCGTCCCCCATCCGTGGCCGGAAACCCTAGATTGGGTCCCGCCGGCGAGCCCCGCCGCCCCGCGCGCCGCGCCGCTCGCCGCCGGCCTCGACCCGCCGGCCGGCCGCCACCCCCGCCGCATGCGCAAGACCCCGGCCCGCCGGATTGAAATCCGACGGCCGGATCCGAGCCGCGCCGCCGCAACCCGCCACGGCCCTCGGATCTAGATCCAACGGATCTAGATCGGGTCAACCCGGCCGACGAGTCAAACCCGCCGCCGCCACTGGCGTTTTTGCGAAAAAGCCCCCGGATTTTCTTTATTTACAAAAATATCCTTCCACCGTATAAGATTTCTTACGCTTTAGTCCTTTTTCTTTATTTAAGCCCGAAACCTTTTCAAATCTTCGCAGATTAGTCCCTGGAACTTCCCGAGCCCATATCTTGGTCGTTTTAGCTCCGATTTTAGTGTTCTTTATGTCCACGCGTTCGTCTCGAAACGTAGATTAGTTTTATGCTACTGTTTAGATCTGTTTGATCTGTTTGGTGACTGTTTCTTATTTATTTCTATTGTATGCTTGTATGTGATGATTGTGGATCGTAGAGAGCGATTCGTTCGAGGGATTTGAAGATCCGGTCGTGCAAGAGTTTGAGCAGCAAGGCTTTGTTGAAGGCAAGTATTCCTTGATGCATGCCCGCTTGTCCTACATAACATGCATTTAAATTCACTGTTTTTACTTTTCGCTTGCATTAATTGGATGGGAACCTATTAAGGATCATGCCTAGCTTTTGTCTACCTTTACCTTGATGCCGGGAATTAAATTAATCTTGTGGTAGTTATTGCTTAGCATGCTCAACTGGGTATTGGTATTAATCTACTTGGTTACCTTTTTGTTATTTCATGTTCCGTTTATGATCTTTTACTTTGCAAGACCACTTTAATTTGATAATCGGAACATGGAGAACCACCCAGGAAACAAGACAACCACAAGAACTAATGGGCAATGGTCTTGGCTGATTAATTAGGAACTTTAGCATGGGATGGTCTTACCCGATAAGGACAAGGGATCGGCGGTACCGTGGGGTATGGACTCGCTCTAGCGGGGGGGGTCGGGTGAGTTATTCTTTTATGGTGGGGTATTGACCTGCTAGGGGACTTTATACCTTGCTAATCGATCCGGACCTTGTGGGTCATAACTTGCTAGGGAACCTTTGTAAAGGCCATGTAGCGTCCCTATGCAATCACACCTCGGAAGTGTGGTATGGTGTCTTGCAAACACCGCATGGTTGGGTCCAAAGTTCCTCGGAGCTTTTACGCTGCTTGTGGGTAAAGATGTACAACCTCTGCAGAGTGTTAAACTAATCGATTAGCCGTGCTCACGGTCAAGAGCGGCCTGGACACTCACATGATTAAATTATGGAACTTTAATGTTTAAATTGTGGTTTATCTCTTTATTTTTGATGCTTATATCTTATTAATTGGGTTGGTATGAACTTACACCTTTAGTAATTAGGTTGCTAATAAAACCTGACCAACTAAAATGCTAAAGTGCTTGAACCTTAGCCATCCACCTTATGGCCTTGCATGTTATGTTGTTTTCCCTTGCTGAGTACGAAATGTGCTCACGCTTGTTTATTCTCTTGCATCTACAATACCCGGATTTGTTTGCTCGGTCGGGAGAACTTTGAAGATAATCCAGAAGATTTCCAGGAGTTCTAGGTGTGCGTAGTCTTCAGTCAGCTGCCTGTGGAGGCATTTTGTCCGCTGCGAGAACTCGTTTGTTTAAGTTTCGATTAAGACTATGATTTGTAATAACTCTTTATTCGTGTGACACTGATTTTGGTATTCATAATGTCTAAGCGTGTGTGTAACTTGATCCTGGCGCACACGTGATCAATGCATTCGGTTTTGCCTTTAAAACCGGGTGTGACAGAGTGGTACCGTAGCCGTGTTGATCGTAGGAACGCTAGCCTAGATAGAAAATGGTCGAATTTAAGGATTTTATACTCATAGAAGCTTTCTTACACATGCTTGCTTTATTCTTTACTAACCTTACTCTTGCCTTTTTGCTTCACTCTTAAGTCGTCTCGCATTCTTTACCTTGTGCTTGCTTTAGCTCTCATCCTTTTTACCTTACCATCTTTCTCATTCCGCACTACACTACGGATGGTTCGTAGCTTGGAGACTTCTCGGGCGGGAGCGGTCCACCGCATGCTCCACAGAACATCGCACCATGATTTGCATGATGGAGATACGGATGAGGAGATTGAGATGGAGCTTGCACCCGTGGTTTTCCCTAACCTTATCATGGTGCCCGATGATGAGGAAGATCCGAGGAGGTGATCCAAGAGGAGGACGAGCTAGCCGAACAACCCAACCTAGAGGAGCAAGCGCCGTAAAGAAGATGAAGATTCCTCGGATCAAGAGATGGAGGAACAAGAGCAAGAGGAGGAAGAGAGGGAAGCGATCCGGGGAAGTGTACCATTACGTAGCCGATGGAGTAGGCATACCCATGGCGACCACCCGAGGGCAATGGTACTTCGCCTAGGCTATGATAAGGCCCCCGTCTACCATTGTGAGCCGTGGACCCATCCGTGGTTCGAGCCCCATTGGGAGGTTGCTTCGCCATCTTGGAGGAGTACATTCCATGCCGTGGAGTGAAGGAGATGTCCAAGCATCATGATGTGGCTCACGGGACTACTATGGATGCCGGGATAGCGAGTCGCTCTGGAGGGCGCTCTATGTGCTCTCTCACAAGGAGCGTGACAAGTTGGAGGATACCCACCGCCGCTACACACCATTTAGGGCAAGTGGGGAAGCCAAGACTTACATCGCCCCGAAGACCGGCCTATGAAGGGACGCTCAACAATGTCCGAGGTCTACTTGCAGCTGTGAACACCGCATTGGATGATGCCAACAACACGCTATATGCAGCACGACAAAGCAAATCTTCACTCCGGAGACGCAGGGCGTGCCTTGGAAGCCGCACTTTTGAACAGGGGAGCAAATGGAAGCCCATGAAGCCGCGAAGGATGTACCTCCCCATCACCCAAGAGGCCACACTACGACTCCCCCGACGCTCGCACGGATGCCATGGCGAGAAGATAGTCCTTAGGTTTAAGATTAAGGATAGGATTTCTTTGTAATCGCTAGTAGACGATCGGTAAAGTGTGTTTAGCTTAGAGGTGTGGTTGAATGCTTGATTTTGTGCTTAATGTGTGAGTTGGATTTTTGGTTGAGTGCAATGTGTTGTGGAGTGATGACCACAACGACATTGGTTTAGTAGTAAGTTTGTGGGGTTATCTTTCAGTCTCAATCAGTTATTTACCCTAATCTTTTTGTCCTCTTAAGTTTTTCCTTAATACAAATTCGAGATCCCAAAAATCTGTTCGCACAGTATTCTGAGTCAGCAGTACTGTTCTAATTTTATCTCGGGCTACAGAACTCCGATTGTAGTAAAACCAATTGGAAAAGTTCAAGAATTTCATTACTGATTTTCTGTGAAAAATTCAGAATATTTGGATGGAAAACCAGAGAGATATGACTAAAACATTACAGCCCCACGAATCTGTTAAACACTGCCGACCTACCCGACTTGTTTATTTTATAACCAGAGCTACACAACTCCGATTGAGGTGATTCCAGTTGGAGTAGTTTCATAATTTCATTACCTTTTATCAGTCCACAATCCATAATTTTTGGTTACTTATACAGAGAGCTATGCCTTGGAGTCAACAGAATCTGTCTTATCTGAATATCATTGCTATCTTATCTTCCTAAGTTTAAACCTTGGTGCAATCATCTAAAATAATGTTCCTAACACTCAGATGGTGAACACCAGGTCAGGATCAGGTGTTAATCAACCCGCAGGAAGAGCACCCCAGCCAGTACAAATGGATCCCGCTATGCAGCAGCTTCTTGGAGGCACGGACCCGGCCTCCTCCAAAACTTGACCACCACCGTGACAAACTTGCAAGCTCGGGTCAACAATCCGCCGGTGCCGCCACCGCGCCTCGCAACAAGCACCGAGAGTTCATGAGTCATCACCCTCCCGTGTTTACTCACGCCGCCGATCCACCGGAAGCCGAAGATTGGCTCAAGACAATACTTAAGATGCTCACTACCCGTCGGTGTGACGACAGAGAGAAGGTCCCGTATGCCGGAGACGACTTCGAGGGCTCTGCCGCCCGCTTGGTGGGATGCGTACTCGCCGCTCATGCCGCCCCGGACACTATCACTTGGGAGGAGTTTACCACCAACTTCGAAGCCATCACATACCCTCTCGGAGTCATGAAGATCAAGAAGAAGGAGTTCCTTTCGCCGAAGCGTGGAGGAATGTCGGTGGCCGAGTATAGAGACAAGTTCGCGGAGCTATCTCGCTATGCACTGAGGAGGTTGTCGAAGATAGGAAGAAGCAGGAGCCGTTCCTGGATGGGTTGGTTGGTTCGCCGCAAGGTACCACCGATGTCATATCCTTTTCCTAACTTTCGCAGCGGCTAGTTGATGCCGCTATCCGCTTGGAGCACAAGCGCAAGGAGCTTGGAGAGCAGAAGAGGAAGGCCGCCAGCTCTGGGCAGTTTGGGAGTGTGTCTCGCCCGCGCTTCAACCCACCGCCGAACACCCCGTTCCGCTTTGGGGGACCGGGTGGAAACTTTGTGCAGCGCCGGTCCCGGCGTCTGTTCGGCGGTTCCGGCCAGCCTCCGCTCGGCCAGGTTTCGGCGTCCCGTTCCTCGGACTCCCCGCCCGGCCTTCCCGGCGGAGAGTCGGCAGAGAGCCCCGCTTGGCACACCCGTAAGGACCGTGGCACCGCCCAATCCTCGCCACCACTACTTGCTTCAAGTGCGGAGAACTTGGTCACTATGCCAATGCTTGCCCAAAGAGGAACCCTCCACACACCCCCACATAGAACCGAAGAGCAGACAAGGAGCGGAAGCCAAACCCCGCGCCTAACAAGGGACAACGAGCTATGCACGAGGCAAGGCGATGCACGTTGATGCCGAAGTCGCCCGGAGAACCCCGCAGTAGTGCTCGGTATGTTTCTAGTTAACTCTACTCCCCGCCTCGCTTTGTTTGATTCCCGAGCATCCCATTCTTTCATTACATCCCGGTTCGTAGCTCAACATAATCTACCTATCGGTCCCATGTCTCGCCACATGTTAGTTACCTCACCGGGGGGGAATTGAAAGCTATCTATAAATGTGATAACGTCCATCTCAAGATCGTGGGCGAGATTTCCGTGCCAATCTTATAATCTTGGATTCAAAGGGGATCGATGTGATATTGGGAATGGGATGGTTGACCGCGTGTGATGCGGTGATTCGGTGTGCTAAGAGGTCAATCCTTCTTACAAGTCCAAATGGTGAAAGGTTTGAGTTTGCGGCGGATCCCGCACCATCAAATGCCGGTGCCGTGAATAAGCTTGACGGAGCGGCCTTGGAAGGCATACGAGTAGTGTGCGATTATCCCGATGTGTTTCCCGAGGAGTTGCCGTGTATGCCCCCCGACCGAGATGTTGAGTTCGTTATTGATCTTTTACCCGGTACTCGCTCCTATCTCTAAGCGCCCATATAGAATGTCTAGCGATCGGCTACAAGAACTTAAAGCTCGGATTAAAGAATTATTGGGTAAAGGGTTCATTCGTGCTAGTTCATCACCTTGGGGAGCACCCGTAATCTTTGTGGGTAAGAAAGATGGCACACGAGAGGATGTGTGTTGATTACGGTCTCTTAATGATGTTACTATCAAGAACAAGTATCCTCTCGCCACGTATTGAAGATTTGTTTGATCGGATGAGAGGAGCAACCGTGTTTTCTAAGATCGATCCGCGATCGGTTATCATCGCTTGAAGATTAGGCCTTCGGATATTCCTAAGACAGCTTTTACTACCGGTACGGACTTTATGAGTACACGGTTATGTCTTTTGGGTTAACCAATGCACCCGCGTACTTTATGTACTTGATGAACAAGATCTTTATGGAGTATCCGGACAAGTTCGTTGTGGTATTCATTGATGACATTCTGATCTACTCCAAGAATGAGGAGGACCATGAGGAGCATTTGAGACTTGTGTTGCGAAGCTAAGAGATCATGAGTTATATGCGAAGTTCGGCAAGTGTGAGTTCGGCTCAAGGAAGTATCTTTCCTAGGTCATATCATCACCAACGGAGGTATTGCTGTGGATCCTAGCAAGGTTAGCGATGTATTGAAGTGGGAAGCCCCTCGTACAGTTTCTGAGATTCGGAGTTTCC
This sequence comes from Cenchrus americanus, assembly GCA_947561735.1. NCBI lineage: Eukaryota > Viridiplantae > Streptophyta > Magnoliopsida > Poales > Poaceae > Cenchrus > Cenchrus americanus. The sequence goes on along the minus strand of OX387244.1, from coordinate 36,536,388 downwards.
TTGGACTTGCCGGTTACTATCGTCGGTTTATTGAAGGATTCTCTAAGATTGTGAAGCCCCTCACTACATTGCTAGAGAAGGACAGGGAATTCAAATGGACCAGTGCATGTCGATCCCGCTTTGAAGAGTTAAAGAAGCGGTTAACCACGGCTCTGTTCTAGTAATGCCCGATCTACGAAAGAGTTTTGACATATATTGTGATGCATCTCGACAAGGACTAGGATGTGTGTTGATGCAAGAAGGTCATGTTATAGCCTATGCATCTCGTCGCTTGAGGAAGCATGAGTTGAACTATCCTACGCATGATCTTGAGTTAGCGAAGCAGTGGTTCATGCATTGAAGATTTGGAGACACTACATTATGGGAACTAAGTGCCAGATCTATACTGATCACAAGAGTCTGAAGTATATCTTCACTCGAAGGATCTTAATCTAAGACGGCGTCGTTGGTTAGAGCCGATCAAGGACTATGATCTAGAGATTCACTATCATCCGGGTAAAGCGAATCTGGTTGCTGATGCTTTGAGTCGGAAGGGCCACACTAACATGGCAATGACCATTCAGTTTCCCGACGAGTTGGTAAAAGAGTTTGAAAGGCTCAACTTGAAAGTGGTTTCACATGCGGAAGGAGTGACTTTGGAAGTACAGTCTACTCTAGAGCAAGAGATACGCAAGTGGCGCCTAGAGGATGCTTTGGAATACAAAAGATTAAAGAGAGCATGCAACAAGGAGAAGCCCCGCATTTCACGGAAGATGAGCAAGGAACCGTGTGGTTTAAGAACCGGTTGTGTGTCCCGCAGACAGGGGATCTTAGAGAGAAGATCTTGAGAGAAGCTCACGACTCGGCTTACTCTATCCATCCGAGCGGTACCAAGATGTACCGGGATCTCAAGCGAGAGGTATTGGTGGTACGGTATGAAGAGGGACGTGGCCGCCCATGTGGCTTTGTGCGACACTTGTCACCGGGTTAAGGCCGAACATCAAAGACCCGCCGGTTTGCTTCAACCTTTGAAGGTGCCCGAGTGGAAGTGGGAAGAGATCGGAATGGATTTCATAGTGGGTTTACCCCGACCCGAGATGGTTATGATTCGATTTGGGTTATCGTGGATCGTTTGACTAAGGTAGCTCACTTCATTCCGGTAAAGACTACCTATACGGGAGCTAAGTTGGCGAGCTATACATGTCCAGGATCGTGTGTTTGCATGGTGTACCAAAGAAGATCGTGTCGACGAGGTACTCGGTTACTTCTCGTTTCGGGGGAAGTTGCATGAATCTCTCGGATACTAAGCTAAATTTCAGCTCGGCTTATCATCCACGGACCGATGGACGGACAGAGAGAACCAATCGGATCCTAGAGGACATGCCGAGAGCATGTGCGCTTAAGCATGGTTGTAGTTGGGATAAGAGCTTACCGTATGCCGAGTTTTCTTATAACAACGACTACCAAGCTAGTCTCAAAATGTCACCCTTTGAGGCTCTATATGGAAGGAAGTGTAGGACTCCGTTATTTTGGAGTGAGACAAAGCGAAAGGCGCGTTATTTGGGGGCGGATATCATCAGAGAAGCGGAGAAACAAGTTCAGATTATCAGAGAAAATTTGAGGATTGCTCAGTCTAGACAGAAAAGCTATGTAGATGGTAAACGAAGAGATGTGGTCTTTCAGGAAGGCGATTACGTGTATCTAAAGGTATCACCTATCAGAGGTTTGCGTCGATTCAGAGTTAAAGGAAAGTTGTCACCTCGCTTTATTGGACCTTTTAAGATCATTGAGAGAGTGGGAGAAGTGGCTTACAGATTGGAGTTGCCAGTCCAGCTAGCTGATGTGCATGATGTGTTCCGTATCTCTCAGTTGAAGAAGGGTTTTGGCCCTCATGACAAGGAGCCGTTGCCCTTGGACGATCTAAACGTTAAAGAGGATCTCACTATTGTTGAACACCCCGTTCGAATATTGGAAACCATGACAAGGGTCACCAGGAATAGTGTGATTAAGATGTGCAAAGTACAGTGGAGTAATCATGCAGAGGATGAGGCAACATGGGAGAGAGAGGATGAGCTGAAAGCAGAGTTTCCAGATCTTTTTCCCAATCTGTCCGAATCTCGAGGACGAGATTCTTCTTAAGGGGGGTAGGATTTGTAACACCCTAATTCTATTAAAATTTTGGCTTTGTTAAAATTTGATAGCAACCATTTATTTGCTTAAGGAGCATAAGGTTGTTTTATTTAATTCTAGGCATTTAACACTTTTCTAAAATAACTTTAATGAAATATAGGATTTATTTGTTGCATACATGCTGGAGCATTATTTTTGGTTGCCTGGAATTCAAATTCAAAATTTGAATTCTATTTGTTTGGTGCCTTTTTCCTAAATCCCTAAAATCCCAAACCCGATTTCCCTTAACCCCTTTCCCCCTTCTAGCCCAACCCACCGCCCGCGCAACGCCCAACCCGCCCGGGCAGCCCGCAACCGCGCCTCCGCCCAAAGCACCGCTCCGCGGCCCACCCCCGCCGCCCTTCCGCCCGACGCCCCCGCACGCCAGCCGCACCCACACCACAACAGCCGCCGCCCAACCGTCCGCCGCCGCCCAAGCACCACCGCAGCCCGCCTCCCTCCCGCTCCCGGCCGACACCGACAGTGGGGACCACCCGTCATCCCCCACCCGTGGTCGTCGCCGAGCCGACTCGAGCAGAGTCCGACCGCGCCCCCGGCGTCCCCGCGTGCCCCGCACGCCACGGCGAGCTCCCCGCCCGGCTACGAAGGCCGCCGCCGCCCCCCGGACCGCCTACCCGAGCAACCCGCGCCGCTTCTTGCCCTAGCCGCGCCTCGCCGAACCCTAGCCCGAGCTCGCCGCCGCCGCCGTCGATTCCTCGGTTCCGCCGCCGCTTCGTCGCCGTGAGATCGCTCCGAGCCGCGCAAGGAGGTGAGCGCCGCGCCCGTGCTACCCGCCGTCGTCCCCGTGCACCCTACCGCCCGCGCGACCTCGCCGGAGTCCGCACCCCGCGCCGCCGCGTCGACCGCCCGCGCCGCCCCCGTCTTCGCCCGAGCCGCCGCCCTAGATAGGTTCGCCCGGTTCGCGCACGTCGCATAGGTGCTCTTCGCGTCCCCATCCGTGGCCGGAACCCTAGATTGGGTCCCGCCGGCGAGCCCCCGCCGCCCGCGCCGCCGCGGCCGCTCGCCGCCGCCGGCCTCGACCCGCCGCCCGGCCGCCACCCCCGCCGCATGCGCAAGACCCCGGCCCGCCGGATTGAAATCCGACGGCCGGATCCGAGCCGCGCCGCCGCAACCCGCCACGGCCCTCGGATCTAGATCCAACGGATCTAGATCGGGTCAACCCGGCCGACCAAGTCAAACCCGCCGCCCGCCACAAGCGTTTTTGCGAAAAAGCCCCCGGATTTTCTTTATTTACAAAAATATCCTTCCACCGTATAAGATTTCTTACAGTTTAGTCCTTTTTCTTTATTTAAGCCCGAAACCTTTTCAAATCTTCGCAGATTAGTCCCTGGAACTTCCCGAGCCCATATCTTGGTCGTTTTAGCTCCGATTTTAGTGTTCTTTATGTCCACGCGTTCGTCTCGAAACGTAGATTAGTTTTATGCTACTGTTTAGATCTGTTTGATCTGTTTGGTGACTGTTTCTTATTTATTTCTATTGTATGCTTGTATGTGATGATTGTGGATCGTAGAGAGCGATTCGTTCGAGGGATTTGAAGATCCTGGTCGTGCAAGAGTTTGAGCAGCAAGGCTTTGTTGAAGGCAAGTATTCCTTGATGCATGCCCGCTTGTCCTACATAACATGCATTTAAATTCACCGTTTTTACTTTTCGCTTGCATTAATTGGATGGGAACCTATTAAGGATCATGCCTAGCTTTTGTCTACCTTTACCTTGATGCCGGGAATTAAATTAATCTTGTGGTAGTTATTGCTTAGCATGCTCAACGGGTATTGGTATTAATCTACTTGGTTACCTTTTTGTTATTTCATGTTCCGTTTATGATCTCTTACTTTGCAAGACCACTTTAATTTGATAATCGGAACATGGAGAACCACCCAGAAAACAAGACAACCACAAGAACTAATGGGCAATGGTCTTAGCCGATTAATTAGGAACTTTAGCATGGGATGGTCTTACCGATAAGGACAAGGGATCGGCGGTACCGTGGGGTATGGACTCGCTCTAGCGGGGGTCGGGTGAGTTATTCTTTTATGGTGGGGTATTGACCTGCTAGGGGACTTTATACCTTGCTAATCGATCCGACCTTGTGGGTCATAACTTGCTAGGGAACCTTTGTAAAGGCCATGTAGCGTCCCTATGCAATCACACCTCGGAAGTGTGGTATGGTGTCTTGCAAACACCGCATGGTTGGGTCCAAAGTTCCTCGGAGCTTTTACGCCGCTTGTGGGTAAAGATGTACAACCTCTCGCAGTGTTAAACTAATCGATTAGCCGTGCTCACGGTCAAGAGCGGCCTGGACACTCACATGATTAAATTATGGAACTTTAATGTTTAAATTGTGGTTTATCTCTTTATTTTTGATGCTTATATCTTATTAATTGGGTTGGTATGAACTTACACCTTTAGTAATTAGGTTGCTAATAAAACCTGACCAACTAAAATGCTAAAGTGCTTGAACCTTAGCCATCCACCTTATGGCCTTGCATGTTATGTTGTTTTCCCTTGCTGAGTACGAAATGTGCTCACGCTTGTTTATTCTCTTGCATCTACAATACCCGGATTTGTCGCTCGGACCGGGAGAACTTTGAAGATAATCCGAAGATTTCCGGGAGTTCTAGGTGTGCGTAGTCTTCGCCGACCGCCCGTGGAGGCATTTTGTCCGTCGCGAGAACTCGTTTGTTTAAGTTTCGATTAAGACTATGGTTTGTAATAACTCTTTATTCGTGTGACACTGATTTTGGTATTCATAATGTCTAAGCGTGTGTGTAACTTGATCCTGGCGCACACGTGATCAATGCATTCGGTTTTGCCTTTAAAACCGGGTGTGACAGAGTGGTACCGTAGCCGTGTTGACTGTAGGAACGCTAGCCTAGATAGAAAATGGTCGAATTAAGGATTTTATACTCATAGAAGCTTTCTTACACATGCTTGCTTTATTCTTTACTAACCTTACTCTTGCCTTTTTGCTTCACTCTTAAGCTGTCTGCATTCTTTACCTTGTGCTTGCTTTAGCTCTCATCCTTTTTACCTTACCATCTTTCTCATTCTGCACTACACTACAGATGGTTCGTAGCTTGGAGACTTCTCGGGCTGGAGCAGTCCACCGCATGCTCCACAGAAACGCACCATGATTTGCATGATGGAGATACGGATGAGGAGATTGAGATGGAGCTTGCACTCGTGGTTTTCCCTAACCTTATCATGGTGCCCGATGATGAGGAAGATCCGGAGGAGGTGATCCAAGAGGAGGACGAGCTAGCCGAACAACCCAACCTAGAGGAGCAAGCGCCGAAGAAGATGAAGATTCCTCGGATCAAGAGATGGAGGAACAAGAGCAAGAGGAGGAAGAGAGGGAAGCGATCCGGGGAAGTGTACCATTACGTAGCCGATGGAGTAGGCATACCCATGGCGGACCACCCGAGGGCAATGGTACTTCGCCTAGGCTATGATAAGGCCCCTGTCTACCATTGTGAGCTGTGGACCCATCCGTGGTTCGAGCCCCATTGGGAGGTTGCTGCCATCTTGGAGGAGTACATTCCATGCCGTGGAGTGAAGGAGATGTCCAAGCATCATGATGTGGCTCACAGGACTACTATGGATGCTGGGATAGCAGAGTCAGCTCGGAGGGCGCTCTATGTGCTCTCTCACAAGGAGCGTGACAGGTTGGAGGATACCCACTGCCGCTACACACCATTTAGGGCAAGTGGGGAAGCCAAGACTTACATCGCCCCAGCACCAGCCTATGAAGGGACGCTCAACAATGTCCGAGGTCTACTTGCAGCTGTGAACACCGCATTGGATGATGCCAACAACACGCTATATGCAGCACAGCAGCAAATCTTCACTCTGGAGACGCAGAGGCGTGCCTTGGAAGCCGCACTTTTGAACAAGGAGCAAAGGAAGCCCATGAAGCCGCGAAGGATGTACCTCCCCATCACCCAAGAGGCCACACTACGACTCCCCCGACGCTCGCACGGATGCCATGGCGAGAAGATAGTCCTTAGGTTTAAGATTAAGGATAGGATTTCTTTGTAATCGCTAGTAGACGATCGGTAAAGTGTGTTTAGCTTAGAGGTGTGGTTGAATGCTTGATTTTGTGCTTAATGTGTGAGTTGGATTTTTGGTTGAGTGCAATGTGTTGTGGAGTGATGACCACAACGACATTGGTTTAGTAGTAAGTTTGTGGGGTTATCTTTCAGTCTCAATCAGTTATTTACCCTAATCTTTTTGTCCTCTTAAGTTTTTCCTTAATACAAATTCGAGATCCCAAAAATCTGTTCGCACAGTATTCTGAGTCAGCAGTACTGTTCTAATTTTATCTCGGGCTACAGAACTCCGATTGTAGTAAAACCAATTGGAAAAGTTCAAGAATTTCATTACTGATTTTCTGTGAAAAATTCAGAATATTTGGATGGAAAACCAGAGAGATATGACTAAAACATTACAGCCCCACGAATCTGTTAAACACTGCCGACCTACCTGACTTGTTTATTTTATAACCAGAGCTACACAACTCCGATTGAGGTGATTCCAGTTGGAGTAGTTTCATAATTTCATTACCTTTTATCAGTCCACAATCCATAATTTTTGGTTACTTATACAGAGAGCTATGCCTTGGAGTCAACAGAATCTGTCTTATCTGAATATCATTGCTATCTTATCTTCCTAAGTTTAAACCTTGGTGCAATCATCTAAAATAATGTTCCTAACACTCAGATGGTGAACACCAGGTCAGGATCAGGTGTTAATCAACCCGCAGGAAGAGCACCCCAGCCCGGTACAAATGGATCCCGCTATGCAGCAGTTCTTGGAGGCACGGACCCGGCTCCTCCAAAACTTGACCACCACCGTGACAAACTTGCAAGCTCGGGTCAACAATCCGCCGGTGCCGCCACCGCGCCTCGCAACAAGCACCGAGAGTTCATGAGTCATCACCCTCCCGTGTTTACTCACGCCGCCGATCCACCGGAAGCCGAAGATTGGCTCAAGACAATACTTAAGATGCTCACTACCCGTCGGTGTGACGACAGAGAGAAGGTCCCGTATTTGCCGCAGACGACTTCGTGGCTCTGCGGCCGCTTGGTGGGATGCGTACTCGCCGCTCATGCCGCCCCCGTACACTATCACTTGGGAGGAGTTTACCACCAACTTCGAAGCCATCACATACCCTCCGGAGTCATGAAGATCAAGAAGAAGGAGTTCCTTTCGCCGAAGCGAGGGAGGAATGTCGGTGGCCGAGTATAGAGACAAGTTCGCGGAGCTATCTCGCTATGCGGTCGAGGAGGTTGCTTGAAGATAGGAAGAAGCAGGAGCCGTTCCCGGATGGGTTGGTTGGTTCGCTGCGGTACCGCTGATGTCATATCCTTTTCCTAACTTTCGGCGGCTAGTTGATGCCGCTATCCGCTTGGAGCACAAGCGCAAGGAGCTTGGAGAGCGAAAGAGGAAGGCCGCCGGCTCCGGGCGCTTTGGGAGTGCGTCTCGCCCGCGCTTCAACCCACCGCCGAACACCCCGTTCCGCTTTGGGGGACCGGGTGGAAACTTTGTGCAGCAGCAGTCCCAGCGTCCTGTTCGGCGGTTCCGGCCGTCCGCTCGGCGGTTTCGGCGTCCTGTTCCTCAGACTCCCCGCCCCGGCCTTCCCGGCGAGTCGGCGAGAGAGCCCCGGTTGGCACACCCGTAAGGACCGTGGCACCGCCCAATCCCGCCACCACTACTTGCTTCAAGTGCGGAGAACTTGGTCACTATGCCAATGCTTGCCCAAAGAGGAACCCTCCACACACCCCCACATAGAACCGGCGAAAGAGACAAGGAGCGGAAGCCAAACCCCGCAGCTCTAACAAGGGACAACGAGCTATGCACGAGGCAAGGCGATGCACGTTGATGCCGAAGTCGCCCGGGAGAACCCCGCAGTAGTGCTCGGTATGTTTCTAGTTAACTCTACTCCCCGCCTCGCTTTTGTTTGATTCCGGAGCATCCCATTCTTTCATTACATCCCAGTTCGTAGCTCAACATAATCTACCTATCAGTCCCATGTCTCGCCACATGTTAGTTACCTCACCTGGGGGGGAATTGAAAGCTATCTATAAATGTGATAACGTCCATCTCAAGATCGTGGGCAGAGATTTCCGTGCCAATCTTATAATCTTGGATTCAAAGGGGATCGATGTGATATTGGGAATGGGATGGTTGACCGCGTGTGATGCGGTGATTCAGTGTGCTAAGAGGTCAATCCTTCTTACAAGTCCACTCGGTGAAAGGTTTGAGTTTGCAGCGGATCCCGCACCATCAAATGCCGGTGCCGTGAATAAGCTTGACGGAGCGGCCTTGGAAGGCATACGAGTAGTGTGCGATTATCCCGATGTGTTTCCCGAGGAGTTGCCGTGTATGCCCCCCGACCGAGATGTTGAGTTCGTTATTGATCTTTTACCCGGTACTCGCTCCTATCTCTAAGCGCCCATATAGAATGTCTAGCGATCGGTTACAAGAACTTAAAGCTCGGATTAAAGAATTATTGGGTAAAGGGTTCATTCGTGCTAGTTCATCACCTTGGGGAGCACCCGTAATCTTTGTGGGTAAGAAAGATGGCACACGAGAGGATGTGTGTTGATTACGGTGTCTCTTAATGATGTTACTATCAAGAACAAGTATCCTCTCGCCACGTATTGAAGATTTGTTTGATCGGATGAGAGGAGCAACCGTGTTTTCTAAGATCGATCCGCGATCGGTTATCATCGCTGAAGATTAGGCCTTCGATATTCCTAAGACAGCTTTTACTACCGGTACGGACTTTATGAGTACACGAGTTATGTCTTTTGGGTTAACCAATGCACCCGCGTACTTTATGTACTTGATGAACAAGATCTTTATGGAGTATCCGGACAAGTTCGTTGTGGTATTCATTGATGACATTCGATCTACTCCAAGAATGAGGAGGACCATGAGGAGCATTTGAGACTTGTGTTGCGAAGCTAAGAGATCATGAGTTATATGCGAAGTTCGGCAAGTGTGAGTTCGGCTCAAGGAAGTATCTTTCCTAGGTCATATCATCACCAACGGAGGTATTGCTGTGGATCCTAGCAAGGTTAGCGATGTATTGAAGTGGGAAGCCCCTCGTACAGTGTCTGAGATTCGGAGTTTCCTTGGACTTGCTGGTTACTATCGTCGGTTTATTGAAGGATTCTCTAAGATTGTGAAGCCCCTCACTACATTGCTAGAGAAGGACAGGGAATTCAAATGGACCAGTGCATGTCGATCCGGCTTTGAAGAGTTAAAGAAGCGGTTAACCACAAGCACTCGTTCTAGTAATGCCCGATCTACGAAAGAGTTTTGACATATATTGTGATGCATCTCGACAAGGACTAGGATGTGTGTTGATGCAAGAAGGTCATGTTATAGCCTATGCATCTCGTCAGTTGAGGAAGCATGAGTTGAACTATCCTACGCATGATCTTGAGTTAGCGAGCGGTGGTTCATGCATTGAAGATTTGGAGACACTACATTATGGGAACTAAGTGCCGGATCTATACCGATCACAAGAGTCCGAAGTATATCTTCACTCGGAAGGATCTTAATCTAAGACGAGCGTCGTTGGTTAGAGCCGATCAAGGACTATGATCTAGAGATTCACTATCATCCGGTAAAGCGAATGCGGTTGGCGATGCTTTGAGTCGGAAGGGCCACACTAACATGGCAATGACCATTCGGTTTCCCGACGAGTTGGTAAAAGAGTTTGAAAGGCTCAACTTGAAAGTGGTTTCACATGCGGAAGGAGTGACTTTGGAAGTACGATCTACTCTAGAGCAAGAGATACGCAAGTGGCGGCTAGAGGATGCTTTGGAATACAAAAGATTAAAGAGAGCATGCAACAAGGAGAAGCCCCGCATTTCACGAGAAGATGAGCAAGGAACCGTGTGGTTTAAGAACCGGTTGTGTGTCCCGGAGACAGGGGATCTTAGAGAGAAGATCTTGAGAGAAGCTCACGACTCGGCTTTACTCTATCCATCCGGCGGTACCAAGATGTACCGGGATCTCAAGCGCAGGTATTGGTGGTACGGTATGAAGAGGGACGTGGCCGCCCATGTGGCTTTGTGCGACACTTGTCACCGGGTTAAGGCTGAACATCAAAGACCCGCTGGTTTGCTTCAACCTTTGAAGGTGCCTGAGTGGAAGTGGGAAGAGATCGGAATGGATTTCATAGTGGGTTTACCCCGGACCCGAGATGGTTATGATTCGATTTGGGTTATCGTGGATCGTTTGACTAAGGTAGCTCACTTCATTCCGGTAAAGACTACCTATACAGGAGCTAAGTTGGCAGAGCTATACATGTCCAGGATCGTGTGTTTGCATGGTGTACCAAAGAAGATCGTGTCAGACAGAGGTACTCAGTTTACTTCTCGTTTCTGGGGGAAGTTGCATGAATCTCTGGATACTAAGCTAAATTTCAGCTCAGCTTATCATCCACAGACAGATGGACAGACAGAGAGAACCAATCAGATCCTAGAGGACATGCTGAGAGCATGTGCGCTTAAGCATGGTTGTAGTTGGGATAAGAGCTTACCGTATGCTGAGTTTTCTTATAACAACAGCTACCAAGCTAGTCTCAAAATGTCACCCTTTGAGGCTCTATATGGAAGGAAGTGTAGGACTCCGTTATTTTGGAGTGAGACAGGGCGAAAGGCGGTTATTTGGGGCGGGATATCATCGGAGAAGCGGAGAAACAAGTTCGGATTATCGAGAGAAAATTTGAGGATTGCTCGGTCTAGACGAGAAAAGCTATGTAGATGGTAAACGAAGAGATGTGGTCTTTCGGAAGGCGATTACGTGTATCTAAAGGTATCACCTATCGCAGGTTTGCGTCGATTCGCAGTTAAAGGAAAGTTGTCACCTCGCTTTATTGGACCTTTCAAGATCATTGAGAGAGTGGGAGAAGTGGCTTACAGATTGGAGTTGCCAGTCCAGCTAGCTGATGTGCATGATGTGTTCCATATCTCTCAGTTGAAGAAGGGTTTTGGCCCTCATGACAAGGAGCCGTTGCCCTTGGACGATCTAAACGTTAAAGAGGATCTCACTATTGTTGAACACCCCGTTCGAATATTGGAAACCATGACAAGGGTCACCGGGAATAGTGTGATTAAGATGTGCAAAGTACAATGGAGTAATCATGCGAGAGGATGAGGCAACATGGGAGAGAGAGGATGAGCCGAAAGCGAGTTTCCGCATCTTTTTCCCAATCTGTCCGAATCTCGAGGACGAGATTCTTCTTAAGGGGGGTAGGATTTGTAACACCCTAATTCTATTAAAATTTTGGCTTTGTTAAAATTTGATAGCAACCATTTATTTGCTTAAGGAGCATAAGGTTGTTTTATTTAATTCTAGGCATTTAACACTTTTCTAAAATAACTTTAATGAAATATAGGATTTATTTGTTGCATACATGCTGGAGCATTATTTTTGGTTGCTCGGAATTCAAATTCAAAATTTGAATTCTATTTTGTTTGGTGCCTTTTTCCTAAATCCCTAAAATCCCAAACCATATTTCCCTTAACCCCTTTCCCCCTTCTAGCCCAACCCACCGGCTGCGCGCCGCCCAACCCGACCGGCAGCCCGCAACCGCGCCTCCGGCCCGGCCACGCTCCGCGGCCCACCCCGGCCGCCCTTCCGCCCGGCGCCCGCGCACAGCCAGCCAGCGCAGCCCAACAAGCCGCCGCCCAACCGTCCGCCGCCGCCCAGGCCCGACCACCGGCAGCCCGCCTCCCTCCCGCTCCCGGCGACACCGACGCGTGGGGACCACCCGTCATCCCCCACCTCGTGGTCGTCGCCGAGCCGACTCGAGCCGAGTCCGACCGCGCCCGGCGTCCCCGCGTGGCCCGCACGCCACGGGCGAGCTCCCCGCCCGGCTATTTAAGGCCGCCGCCGCCCCCCGGACCGCCTACCCGAGCAACCCGCGCCGCTTCTTGCCCTAGCCGCGCCTCGCCGGAACCCTAGCCCGCCGGAGCTCGCCGCCGCCGCCGTCGATTCCTCGGTTCCGCCGCCGCTTCGTCGCCGTGAGATCGCTCCGAGCCGCGCAAGGAGGTGAGCGCCGCGCCCGTGCTACCCGCCGTCGTCCCCGTGCACCCTACTTCGCCCGCGCGACCTCGCCGGAGTCCGCACCCCGCGCCGCCGCGTCGACCGCCCGCGCCGCCCGTCTTCGCCCGAGCCGCCGCCCTAGATAGGTTCGCCCGCTCGCGCACGTCGCATAGGTGCTCTTCGCGTCCCCATCCATGGCCGGAAACCCTAGATTGGGTCCCGCCGGCGAGCCCCGCCGCCCGCGCGCCGCCGCGCCCGCCGCCGGCCTCGACCCGCCGCCGGCCGCCACCCCCGCCGCATGCGCAAGACCCCGTGCCCGCCGGATTGAAGATCCGACGGCCGGATCCGAGCCGCGCCGCCGCAACCCGCCACGGCCCTCGGATCTAGATCCAACGGATCTAGATCGGGTCAACCCGGTCGCCCAGTCAAACCCGCCGCCGCCCCCGGCGTTTTTGCGAAAAGCCCCTGGATTTTCTTTATTTACAAAAATATCCTTCCACCGTATAAGATTTCTTACAGTTTAGTCCTTTTTCTTTATTTAAGCCCGAAACCTTTTCAAATCTTCGCAGATTAGTCCCTGGAACTTCCCGAGCCCATATCTTGGTCGTTTTAGCTCCGATTTTAGTGTTCTTTATGTCCACGCGTTCGTCTCGAAACGTAGATTAGTTTTATGCTACTGTTTAGATCTGTTTGATCTGTTTGGTGACTGTTTCTTATTTATTTCTATTGTATGCTTGTATGTGATGATTGTGGATCGTAGAGAGCGATTCGTTCGAGGGATTTGAAGATCCGGTCGTGCAAGAGTTTGAGCAGCAAGGCTTTGTTGAAGGCAAGTATTCCTTGATGCATGCCCGCTTGTCCTACATAACATGCATTTAAATTCACTGTTTTTACTTTTCGCTTGCATTAATTGGATGGGAACCTATTAAGGATCATGCCTAGCTTTTGTCTACCTTTACCTTGATGCCGGGAATTAAATTAATCTTGCGGTAGTTATTGCTTAGCATGCTCAACTGGGTATTGGTATTAATCTACTTGGTTACCTTTTTGTTATTTCATGTTCCGTTTATGATCTTTTATCTTTGCAAGACCACTTTAATTTGATAATCGGAACATGGAGAACCACCCAGAAAACAAGACAACCACAAGAACTAATGGGCAATGGTCTTGGCCGATTAATTAGGAACTTTAGCATGGGATGGTCTTACCCGATAAGGACAAGGGATCGGCGGTACTGTGGGGTATGGACTCGCTCTAGCAGGGGGTCGGGTGAGTTATTCTTTTATGGTGGGGTATTGACCGCTAGGGGACTTTATACCTTGCTAACTGATCCGGACCTTGTGGGTCATAACTTGCTAGGGAACCTTTGTAAAGGCCATGTAGCGTCCCTATGCAATCACACCTCGGAAGTGTGGTATGGTGTCTTGCAAACACCGCATGGTTGGGTCCAAAGTTCCTCGGAGCTTTTACGCTGCTTGTGGGTAAAGATGTACAACCTCTCGCAGTGTTAAACTAATCGATTAGCCGTGCTCACGGTCAAGAGCGGCCTGGACACTCACATGATTAAATTATGGAACTTTAATGTTTAAATTGTGGTTTATCTCTTTATTTTTGATGCTTATATCTTATTAATTGGGTTGGTATGAACTTACACCTTTAGTAATTAGGTTGCTAATAAAACCTGACCAACTAAAATGCTAAAGTGCTTGAACCTTAGCCATCCACCTTATGGCCTTGCATGTTATGTTGTTTTCCCTTGCTGAGTACGAAATGTGCTCACGCTTGTTTATTCTCTTGCATCTACAATACCCGGATTTGCTGCTCAGACTGGGAGAACTTTGAAGATAATCCAGAAGATTTCCAGGAGTTCTAGGTGTGCGTAGTCTTCGGTCGGTACTCGTGGAGGCATTTTGTCCGCCGCGAGAACTCGTTTGTTTAAGTTTTGATTAAGACTATGGTTTGTAATAACTCTTTATTCGTGTGACACCGATTTTGGTATTCATAATGTCTAAGCGTGTGTGTAACTTGATCCTGGCGCACACGTGATCAATGCATTCGGTTTTGCCTTTAAAACCGGGTGTGACAGTATAACATAAACAAAGCATAACCAAACTCATGTAAAGCAAACTAAGCATTTATCTACCCCAAGCATTTGTTTAAACAGGGTTGATCAAGGTAAAGTGGTAAAGCATCTAGTCAAGTCCTTATCTAGGTGTTTGCCCAACAGGTTTATGCATAACAACAGGAATAGTAATCTTTGTTTAGCATGCAGTGATATAGGTCCAAAAAGATAATGCAGAGGGGGAAAGCCACTTTCCTTCCTCTACAAGCTGGGTGAAATCCTCCTCGAAGACAGGATCTTCCTGATCACCTCCGACAGGGAGCTCAGACGAAACAGGCACGATATCTACGAGTCACACATGGATAACAAACAATAAACAAAACAGTACACCAAACAGTAACAAAACTGGTAAATTTATTGTTTAAAAGATTCTACTCGTCGAGACGATCATTTCAATATATAGAACGCTAAAAACGGAGTTAAAATGAGAAAGATATGATTAAAACAGTTTACAGGGGCCTATCTGCAAGAAAACTAAGTTTACAGGGCTGTTTATAAATAAAACCAGGGGCCAAAACATAATTTTATATAAAAACTAAAGGGCCTAGGTGTTAAAACTCAAGAAAAGGACTCCTAACACTATTATCCAGGGTAGACAGGGGCTAGATTACAAAAACCAGGACTTATCCGTAAAGATTCTTAAAGGTGGAAGGACCGGCTTGCAAAACTATAAAAGTTCAGGGGCTCTTAATCAAAATCACCAGAGCGGCACCGTGGATCTCAGATCCAACGGCTACCGATGCGCGCGTGTACCGTGGACCCAGCCGTGGGCGCGGTCCACAAGCCCACAGTGGACCGGCCTTTAAACGCGAAGGGGTACGCGATCTTGACCATCCGCGCGAGATCGAACGGCACTGGTCGCGTGCAAGTGATGGGCGGCGGCGACGACGCCGGAGGGCGGCGGCGCGCGGCGGGAACTCCCCCGCCCCCCGACGGCGCTCCCGGCCATCACTTCGACCACGGGCGGGTGCAAAATGATGCGGGGGCTCTTGCGCACGTGACGGGGGGGGTCTACGGGAGCGATTGTGCCTCACGGCGGCGCCGGCACCGGAAGGGGGCGGCGCGGCTGCTCCGGCGAGCTCGCGGGGGACGCTGCGAGCGCGAAAAGAAGGAGGATTGGGCGGGGGGAAAATGCTTACCACGCACGGAGGATGATGGCGAGGCTAAGGGCGAGAGAGGAGGCGGCGGCGAGAGAGGCTCGACGACGACGGCGGCTCGGGCGGCGCTCCGGTGAGCTCGGGCGCGGCTGCCACGGGCGTCGGGGCGTAAACCTGCGACGGCACGAGCTTGTCAAGCTCCTGGTGATCCTAAAAACCAAAGAGAACGAGCGGGGGTCCAGTCCTTCACCGGCGGCGACGGATCGACGGCGGCGGCGGGAACCCGAGGCGGCGGCGTTGGTGGAATTGGGCTCAATTGCGTGCGTTGGTGCGCTGCGGGTGCAAAGGGAGGCGTAGGCGATCGAGTGCGAGCTTAAATAGGGGCGCAGGGAGGTAGGCGAAGCGGGAAGGGGACGGGGTGGCCGGCGGCTTGCCATTGATGGCCGGCGGGCCGTCCGGGCGTAAAGAAGGCAAGGGGAAAAGGGGAAACAGCCGGGGATTTGAGTGGGGGATTAATTGCCTTAATTGGCGTGCTCGCAGAGGAGGGAAAGGAAGGGGAGAAGGCGGGGGCGGGGCGGATTCCGCGCGGCTGCGGCGGCGGCCGGCGAGCACGGGGAAGAAGAAAAGGAAGGGGGGAGAAGGGAGGCTGACAGATGGGGCCCAGGCGTCAGCGACGGCAGAGAAAAAGAAAAGAGAGAGGGAGAGGTGGGCTGGCGCGGGAGGTGGGTTGGGCCGCTTGGGCCGAAAGGGAGCCGGTGCGGGTTTTGTTTTTTTCTTTTTCCAAACTTCTTTTTCAAACCATTTTTCTTTTCAAATTCAAATCAAATTCTTTCAAACTTTTTCTCAAAAATTTATAAACTTTTTAGAAACCACACAAGCAACCAAAAACCATGCAAGCCAACTGATGATGCACATACACTTGTTGTCTCTAAGTTTATTAAATTATATTTAATATTTTTAGAGCTCAATTTATATAGCAATTTAATTTCTTTGAATCCTTAACACTATTTTAAGTTGCTAAATGATTTTAGTGATGGAATTTTTAGGGTGTCACAAATCCTACCCCCTTAAAGAGAATCTCGTCCCGAGATTCAGAAGACTTAGAGAACAACTGAGGAAAGTCTTCCTTGAGTTCATCCTCTCTTTCCCAAGTTGCCTCTTCCTCAGTATGATGACTCCACTGCACTTTACACATTCGATGATCTTACTCCCCGGTAACTCTTTCGACACATCCAAGATCTTAACAGGGTATTCTTTGTATGTCAGGTCGTTCTCCATTTGAATATCCTCTAACTGTACCGGTTCTATCCTAACCTCGCTTGTGCATTTCTTCAGCTGTGATACATGAAACACGTCATGAACTCCTGACAACTGTGCTGGCAACTCTAACTGGTATGCTACTTCTCCTTTCCGTTCCAAAATCTTGAAAGGTCCGATAAATCGATGTGATAACTTTCCTCTGACATTAAACCTTCGTAAACCCCGAATCGGTGACACTCTGAGGTATGCATAATCACCAACTTCCAGAATCACCTCTCTTCTCCGAGGATCAGCATAACTCTTCTGACATGACTGTGCCGCTTTAAGATTCTCTCTTATGATTTCAACTTGCTTTTCTGCTTCCCGTATGCTGTCTGGCCCAAAGAATTGTCTTTCACCAGTCTGGTTCCAAAACAACGGTGTCCTACACTTTCTTCCATACAGGGCTTCAAAAGGTGCCATTTTGATGCTGGACTGATAGCTGTTGTTATAAGCAAACTCTGCATAAGGCAAGCTCTTATCCCAACTGCCACTGTTCTTTAACGCACAAGCTCTCAACATATCCTCGAGTATCTGATTTGTTCTCTCCGTCTGCCCATCTGTCTGAGGATGGTATGCTGAGCTGAAGTTTAACTTTGTATCCATCGATTCATGCAACTTCTGCCAAAACCGTGAAGTGAACTGTGTGCCTCGATCTGACACTATCTTCTTCGGTACCCCGTGCAAACATACTATCCTTGAGTTATACAACTCAGCTAGCTTCACTCCTGTATTGGTTGTCTTTACTGGGATAAAGTGCGCTACCTTGGTTAATCTATCCACAATAACCCAAATAGAGTCATACCCGTCACGAGTACGAGGTAATCCCACTATGAAATCCATACCGATTTCTTCCCATTTCCACTCAGGTACCTTCAGAGGCTGAAGCAATCCTGCTGGCCTTTGATACTCAGCCTTCACTCTTTGACACACATCACACAAAGCTACATGAGCTGCTACATCTTTCTTCATCCCATACCACCGCATCTCTCGCTTCAAGTCCCGATACATCTTGGTACTACCAGGGTGTATAGAGTAAGCCGAATCATGTGCTTCCTTCAAGATAGCTTCTCTCAACTCCTTGATCTCGGTGTACACATATTCCCGTTCTTAAACCACACTGTTCCTTGCTCATCTTCTCTGAATTCCGGAACTTTGCCTAACTTAATCAACTTCCTGTATTCTGTAATCTTGTCATCAGTCAACTGTCCCTTTCTGATATCTTGCTCAAGTGTCGACTCAATCTCTAATGTCAAAGTCTCACTTGAAGCAACAATTCCCAAGTTAAGCTGTGCCATCTCCCAACATAGCTCCTGAGGTAACAGGTGTCCTATCAGCATGCTAGTCTGTCCCTTCCGACTCAAAGCATCTGCCACAACATTTGCCTTTCCTGGATGGTACTGGATATCCAAATCATAATCTTTGATTAACTCTAACCATCTTCTTTGCCTCAAATTCAAATCCTTCTGAGTAAAGATATACTTCAGACTCTTATGGTCAGTAAAGATCTTGCACTTGTTCCCAATCATGTAATGTCTCCAAATCTTCAATGCGTGAACAACCGCAGGCTAATTCAAGATCATGAGTAGGGTAGTTCTCGCTCATGTTTCCTTAACTTGTCTTGAAGCATAAGCTACTACCTTTCCTTCTTGCATTAACACACATCCCAATCCTTGCCGAGAGGCATCACAGTATACATCGAACCCTTTGTGTATGTCTGGTATGATCAACACAAAGTCTTGTGGTCGGCCTCTTCTTCAATTCCTCAAAGCTAGCCTGACACTTCTCATCCCACTTGAATTCTCTTCCTTTCTCGAGCAGAGTGGTAAGTGGCTTCACTATCTTAGAAAATCCTTCAATGAACCTCCGATAGTATCCTGCAAGTCCAAGAAAACTTCTAATCTCTGGCACATTCTTAGGCGGACTCCAGTTCAATACATCCCGAACCTTGCTTGGATCGACTGCTATGCCTCCATCTGTAATGATGTGTCCGAGAAAAGAGACCTCCTTCAACCAGAAAGCACACTTGCTGAACTTGGCATACAGCTGATGTTCCCGTAGCTTCTGTAACACAAGCCTCAGATGTTCCTCATGTTCTTCCTCACTCCGAGAGAATACCAATATATCATCAATGAATACCACAACAAACTTATCCAGATACTCCATGAATACCTTGTTCATCAAATACATAAAGTATGCTGGTGCATTGGTCAGACCAAAGGACATCACAGTGAACTCATATAACCCGTATCTAGGTGTGAATGCTGTCTTTGGTATATCCTCCACTCGGATTTTTAACTGGTGATAACCTGATCTAAGATCTATCTTAGAGAAGGCCTTAGCTCTTCTCATCTGATCAAACAAATCCTCAATCTGAGGTAAAGGGTATTTATTCTTGATAGTAACCTCATTAAGTGATCGATAGTCTATACACAACCTCCTAGATCCATCCTTTTTATCAACGAAGAGTGTGGGGGCTCCCCATGGTGATGAACTAGGACGGATAAACCCTTTACTAAGTAGTTCTTCGATTTGTTTCTTTAATTCGGCTAGATCTTTAACATCCATTCTATATGGTCTTTTAGATATGGGAGCGGTACACGTGTATAAGTTCAATACTAAATTCAATGTCACGATCGGGTGGCATACCCGGCAAATCCTCCGGAAACACATCGGGGAATTCATTCACTATTCTTATATCCTCCAAGGCCTTGCCTTCAACGAGTTCACAACTCCTTTGCTAGATGAGGGTGCACTCACATATTCTACTCTCTCCCCTTGAGGACCGGTTAACGATGTCGACCTCTTCCGACACCGAATAACTCCATCACAACTCCTTAACCAATCCATACCAAGAATGACATCTATTCCTCATGACTTTAGAACTACCGATTAGCAAGAAAGTCTACCCCCATGATATTAATCTTTACTTGTGGGCATATATGACCGGTTTTCATTTCTCCCCCAGGAGTGCTAACTATCAGTGGGTTCTTCATTGTGCTCATAGATAAGTTATATTTTGCCACAAATTGATCAGTTATGAATGAATGTGATGCTCCTGAATCAAACAATACGGTAGCGGGTACAGAGTTAACGAAAAACGTACCCAATACCACGCCGGCATCATTCTGAGCTTGCTCCACTGATACATGATTGACTCGGCCACGCACATGACTCTGCTGGCCTCTCTTGCTAGGTGTCGGTGGAGTACGAGCCTGCGAAGATGGCTGTCCAGCCCTGTTTCCATTGTCTCTCTGCGGAGTCTGCATCACCCTCTTGGGACAATTGTTAGCATAATGCCCCAGCTCTCCACACTTGAAGCATCCACCAGGTTGAACAGGATTGGTGTTTCTGACAGGTGCCCCAGAGTTATTGCTAGGACGACTCAGCTGAGGGGTAGGAGCTCTGGGTGTCTGAGGATTGAAGCGCTGTGGCTGAAACGAGCGTTGTAGCTGCATGTTCTGTGGATACCTCCCAGCTTGACCACCAGGACGATATGGAGTCGAGCTCGCCGAGAACCGTAACGGGGACGGGTGTTACTGCTAGACTGCCCATGAGACTGAAACTTGCGTTTCTGTTCACCCATCTCCTTTCTCTTGCTTTCCAGCCCAATAGCTTTGTTCACCAGCGTCTGAAAGTCTGGGAAGATGTGACTCTACAGTAGATAGTTTAAAGGACCAATCAAGCCATCCAGGAACCTTTCCTACCTCTTTGGATCAGTGTTGACTTCATCAGGTGCATAGCGTGACAAGTGAGTGAACTTGTCCAAATACTCAGTCACTGACATATTGCCTTGCCTCAGCGACAAGAACTCCCTTTGCTTAAGCTTGAGAACCCCTGAAGGAATGTGGTAAGTACGGAAGTTGTCACGGAACTCCTGCCAAGTGATGTTCTGCCTGTTGGGATGAGCAGTTGAGTACGCATCCCACCAATCTGCGGCCTGCCCCACAAGTCTTCCAGCAGCATACAGGACCATCTCCCTGTCAGTGCATTGCACGATCTCCAGCTTCTTGGTGATAATTTTCAGCCAGTCATCAGCATCCAGTGGATCAGACGAGTGGGACAACGTAGGGGAATGGTGGCTCATGAACTCCTTGTGCCTGTCCCTTGGTGGCGGGGGTGGCGGAGGGATCGGCTGTGGTGGCTGGTTCTGTTGGGCTTGCATCTGCTGCACTGTGTTGGTAAGGTTCTGAATCAGTTGCATCTGCGCTGCCAGAAACTGCTGCATGTTTGGGTCCATTGCTTGGTTGATCGGTGGAGGTGGTGCTGGGTTTTGCTGATTTGCGATATGTGCCCGGATCACAGGTGGCACGTCTTGACCTCCTCCGGACCTGGTGTTTACCATCTGACCGTTAGAAAAATCATATCTCAGATAATTGTACTTGAATCATTGCATAAGAGGATAACTCAAAATAAAATAACAGCATGTTCTTCAGTTTAAGACAGATTCTGTTGCCCTCAAAGAATTATGCATAACTTTCTGTGTAATTATCCAATGACCACGAATTTTTACCAGATTATGATGTATAAAATTATGGAACCATCCCAACTGGAATCACCTCATTTGGACATGTATAACTCGAGATATAATTCAAACGGTACAGCTATATCAGCAGAAATTTACAGATTCTGACTTGTTCATTACTTCGTGCATAACTCTCAGAATATGTATTGTATACCATTGAATTTTTGACAGAAATTCATCCTCTGAATTTGTGAACTAACCCAACTGGTTTCATGTCATTTGGAGTTCTGTAGCTTGAGTTATAAGCAAAACATTACTGGTATGTCATATGACTGCGAAAACAGATTTGATCCATACGAATTTGCATAAGAGGTTAAGCAATGACAACCGTTAAAACCCAAACCAAACTTTAATTAACTTAAAATTCAGATTGCATAGTGGTCATCACTCCACCATACAATTCACAATCAAGCAAAGATCCAACTCAAGCATGTTTGCAAACAGCATTCATTATTACAAGCAAATACGTTCACGCAGGAACGGTCTAACGAAAGGTAAATGATAAGGGCGAGCATCCTAGGATCCTAGCCAAGACGAGTAGTAGCTTCATCGGTGCCGTAACGAAGCCTCTTGCGCGGAGGGGAAGCTGTAGTCTGATATGGCATGACTTCCTGAGGGAGTCGCTGTCCTGCCAACTGTGCTTCCAGACGTGCTATCTTCGCCTGTGCAGCCTGCAACTCTTCATGATACTTGTTTATCTCCAAAGGTTCTCCCTCCAGATCCGCGTTCAGAGCAGCAGTCACCCGTGCCAAGACATCGATGTGATCATTGCCTCCTGCTGGCACCACAGTCACTTCTGTGCCACTTGCACGTCGATGCACATGGCGGTACTCCGATTGGAACAACTGCACCCGATTTGCATAGCAGATCGACCAGAGCGCCATCCTTGCTGCATCATTCACCGCAGCATCATCCGTAGAGAACCGAGCTGTGCTATGGTGAGATGAGCGATACCTCCATCCTTCTGTATCATTCAGAGGCTTCCTGATGTAGACTCTGCAAGTGTAGTAGTCCCTCATTCCCTGCTCACTGAAGTGCTTAGTCACATAGAGAGGCCTTATGGTATATCACAGGTACCTCAGAACATCCCACAGAAGAATGCAGAACTGTCCATTCTCAGCTTCAGTAGAGTGTTTGTGGTATTCTGCTCCATGATAGCGGGGGTTTTCATCCTCGTCTTCCTCTGGATTGCCAACAGCATTATTACCATCATCCTCACCCACACTGTCATCACTGGAGTCATCCGGGTCATCTCCTTCACCATCTGGCACTGGATCAGCAGGTACAGGGGGTGCTTCCTCATTGGCCACAGGCGCCGGTGGAATCACAATATCTCCATCGGCGTCTGCCTCCAGCACGGTGCCATCGTACAGCTGTGGCTGTTCCAATGGCTCATCTGGCTCCTCCTCCTCCATCTCAACCTCTTCAGGATCCTCCTCTTCTGGTTCCGGCTGGACCTCTTCTGGGTCTTCTTCCACCTCAACCTCTGGCTGGAACTCCTCCTGTTCCTCCTCAACATCCTCAAGACGATGGCGAGGGGCCAGCTGTCCAGAAGGAAAGCGCCCACCAGTGCTCTTGCGAGGGGTCATGTAGGTTCTGGCCATCTGTCAAAGCAAAACCGATCTCAGAGTACAGAATAAATCAAAATGACAGTTTAAAATGATAAACAAAAATTAAATTAGATTTTTAATGCGTAAATAAGATGATTTGAAGCATGATAAGGCTTTCTAGAACATGAATCCTTAATTTCGTCCATTTCTAACTAAGGCTGCGACCTACAGTCATCACGGCTCTGGTACCACTTTGTCACACCCGATTTTATAAGGAAAACCGAATGCATCTCATATGTGCGTCAGGATCAATTTACACACACATGATAGACAAAACGAGAGTAATACCATTGCTGTAATAAAACGTTCAAGAGTTAAACCAGTACGATATCCATTATTACATCCAGAGAGGTGCACTCGAAGGTCCGAACACAACGATAACTAAACGACGAGCAGCTCCATCTTTGACTTCCACAGGCATGATGACTGGGGGGATCCGCATGCCCTAGAACTCCTCGTAGTCACTCCAGTACTCGTCCTCGCCTCCGACGTTCTCCTCTGAACAGCGGTAAGTAAGGGTGAGCACACTTATGGTTGGTGCTCAGCAAGTGGGGGAAACAATGCAAGGCTATCAAGGATAGGCTATGGTTCACAGCGGTAAGCATTTTATAAGTTGGTCCAGTTTTATTTGCAAGCACCTAATTACTAGGTGTAAGTGTATACCAACCCACTTAACCTTAAAAGAAAACTCAAACCAGACCACAAACCCATGATTTACATTAATCTTCAAGTTTATTAATCATGTGAGGGTCCAAGCCGCTCGTGACCGTGAGCACGGCTGATCGATCAGTTTTACACTCTGCAGAGGTTGTACACTTTACCCACAGTTCGTGTTCCCCATCTTGCCCGGGTTAGCTAGACCCTTAAACACTTCCAAGGTGAGTGGCTAGGGGTCCACTACGAAGCCTTTACAAAGGAAAGAAGAGAAACCAACAGCCCGCGACAGTTACAGCAGCGGAGCGGACCATAACCCTCCCTAATGGTCAACACCTTAGCCAAGGCTGCTACCCCAAAAGGACCGGGCTATACCCCTTCAACTCCGGCCCCCTGTGCCCCTCTCGGAAAAGAGCTATCAGCTAACCCTCTCTCCTAATTATTTGGCCAAGCCAGAGCCATGTGGACTGTGGTTGTACTGTTATCTTGGGTGGTTCTCCATGTTCCGATTATAACTCAAGTTATCTTGTTTTAAGCACAAACACATTATATAAGCAAAACTGAAATGTATAACATAAACAAAGCATAACCAAACTCATGTAAAGCAAAGTAAGCATTTATCTACCCCAAGCATTTGTTTAAACAGGGTTGATCAAGGTAAAGTGGTAAAGCATCTAGTCAAGTCCTTATCTAGGTGTTTGCCCAACAGGTTTATGCATAACAACAGGAATAGTAATCTTTGTTTAGCATGCAGTGATATAGGTCCAAAAAGATAATACAGAGGGGGAAAGCCACTTGCCTTCCTCTACAAGCTGGGTGAAATCCTCCTCGAAGACAGGCTCTTCCTGATCACCTCCGACAGGGAGCTCAGACGAAACAGGCACGATATCTACGAGTCACACATGGATAACAAACAATAAACAAAACAGTACACCAAACAGTAACAAAACTGGTAAATTTTCTGTTTAAAAGATTCTACTCGTCGAGACGATCATTTCGATATATAGAACGCTAAAAACGGAGTTAAAATGAGAAAGATATGATTAAAACAGTTTACAGGGGCCTATCTGCAAGAAAACTAAGTTTACAGGGCTGTTTATAAATAAAACCAGGGGCCAAAACATAATTTTATATATAAAACTAAAGGGCCTAGGTGTTAAAACTCAAGAAAAGGACTCCTAACACTATTATCCAGGGTAGACAGGGGCTAGATTACAAAAACCAGGACTTATCCGTAAAGATTCTTAAAGGTGGCAGGACCGGCTTGCAAAACTATAAAAGTTCAGGGGCTCTTAATCAAAATCACCAGAGCGGCACCGTGGATCTCAGATCCAACGGCTACCGATGCGCGCGCGTACCGTGGACCCAGCCGTGGGCGCGGTCCACAAGCCCACGGTGGACCGGCCTTTAAACGCGAAGGGGTACGCGATCCTGACCATCCGCGCGAGATCGAAGGACACTGGTCGCGTGCAAGCGATGGGCGGCGCCGACGACGCCGGAGGGCGGCGGTGCGCGGCGGGAACTCGCCGGCGCTGGCCCTGGACGGCGCTCCCGGCCATCACTTCGACCACGGGCAGGTGCAAAATGATGCGGGGGCTCTTGCGCACGTGACAGGGGGGTCTACGGGAGCGATTATGCCTCATCGGCGGCCGGCACCGGAAGGGGGCGGCGCGGCTGCTCCGGCGAGCTCGCGGGGACGCTACTGAGCGCGAAAAGAAGGAGGATTGGGCGGGGGAAAATGCTTACCACGCACAGAGGATGACGGCAGGCTAAAGGGCGGAGAGGAGGCGGCAGCAGAGAGGCTCGACGACGACGGCGGCTCGGGCGGCGCTCCGGTGAGCTCGGGGCGCGGCTGCCACGGGCGTCGGGGGCGTAAACCTGCGACGGCACGAGCTTGTCAAGCTCCTGGTGATCCTAAAAACCAAAGAGAACGAGCGGGGGTCCAGTCCTTCACCGGCGGCGACGGATCGACGGCGGCGGCGGGAACCCGAGGCGGCGGTGTTGGTGGAATTGGGCTCAATTGCGTGCGTTGGTGCGCTGCGGGTGCAAAGGGAGGCGCAGGCGATCGAATGCGAGCTTAAATAGGGGCACAGGGAGGTAGGCGAAGCGGGAAGGGGACGGGGTGGCCGGCGGCTTGCCATTGATGGCCGGCGGGCCGTCCGGGCGTAAAGAAGGCAAGGGGAAAAGGGGAAACGGCCGGAGATTTGAGTGGGGGATTAATTGCCTTAATTGGCGTGCCCGCAGAGGAGGGAAAGGAAGGGGAGAAGGCGGGGGCGGGGCGGATTCCGCGCGGCTGCGGCGGCGGCCGGCGAGCACGAGGAAGAAGAAAAGGAAGGGGGGAGAAGGGAGGCTGACAGATGGGGCCCAGGCGTCAGCGATGACAGAGAAAAAGAAAAGAGAGAGGGAGAGGTGGGCTGGCGCGGGAGGTGGGTTGGGCCGCTTGGGCCGAAAGGGAGCCGGTGCGGGTTTTGTTTTTTTCTTTTCTTTTTCCAAACTTCTTTTTCAAACCATTTTTCTTTTCAAATTCAAATCAAATTCTTTCAAACTTTTTCTCAAAAATTTATAAACTTTTTAGAAACCACACAAGCAACCAAAAACCATGCAAGCCAACTGATGATGCACATACACTTGTTGTCTCTAAGTTTATTAAATTATATTTAATATTTTTAGAGCTCAATTTATATAGCAATTTAATTTCTTTGAATCCTTAACACTATTTTAAGTTGCTAAATGATTTTAGTGATGGAATTTTTAGGGTGTCACACCTCCGCTCCGCCTCCGCATGCCTTCACCCCACGGGTCCGCCTCCCGTGCGTCCGCCCTCCACCCCCGTGCGTCCGCCTCCCCCTCCCACCACGCATTCCAATTTTGCCCCTGCCCTCTGCCCCTCATAGCCAATCGCTCAATCTCGCCCCTCCCGGCTAGGGTTCTAGGGCGCGAGCATCTTCGACGACAGGGAGCCGTCGTGGAACCCGCCGCTGCCGTCCACCACTGTGCCGGAGAAGAAGGGGAGGATGGCCTGGTGCCAATGGGGCGCAAAGGCACGGACGGATCCGCCGTCGCTCGTCGTCTCCATGCGCAAATCGAGGCATGACCGACCGCGGGGAGGAGGGGAGGAGCTCAGCGCGCAGACCTCGAATTCGTGCCCGAGAACGTTGAGGGCCTTCATCTTCCTCGAGGAGGACAGCGAGGGCGTCGAGATTCGGATGCCGCCGGGGAGGAGCTCAAGCTCGATGGGGCCGCACTGCTTCCCCTGCTCTTCGCCACTTCCTCTGCACCTCCGCCGCCGGTGTGCTGCCCTACTTGTGATTCATGTATGATTCAGTTTGTGCAAAATGCGTGCCAAATTTTTTATCAGTACGACACCTAATTGGAGGTCCCAATGAAATTTGGACAATCGGCTAACTTCCTAGGTGGAATCTTCATATCTATTAAAAATGTCTCAAATATATATACTGTAGGTTGTCTGCTACACATATATGTTTATTTGAGCTTTCTCATTCTTTAAACTTTTCAAATAGTCAATTGTGCAGAAATTTCTTGATCTATGAGAATGCCATGCCTATTTATAATTGAGCAATGAAT
Source organism: Cenchrus americanus (assembly GCA_947561735.1). NCBI lineage: Eukaryota > Viridiplantae > Streptophyta > Magnoliopsida > Poales > Poaceae > Cenchrus > Cenchrus americanus. The sequence continues at coordinate 36,509,264 of OX387244.1, read as the reverse complement.
CATAGATGATTTATTGGCAGTATGTACTACCTGCGTGAATTGGTAGCTTTTGACATGAATTGATACTTAATTGTCTCTACTATGTCACATTAGCATCACCGTTATGTAGCTTTTAACAAAATAAATTCTTTCTTTTTTAGGATGGTTATATGTGATGTTGATGAGAAATTTCGCAATTGTTGGACAATACTCAATAGTAAGATCTTTAAAGTTCATAGTATGACAAGTCAAAGGTAAATATTTCAGCTTGTGCTCGATTTCAATCGAAGCATGCAAAGGTTTCCTGACTCTGTTCTTGCCTGCAGACCTTTACGTCACTCTGTACCTTCTGAGCCCCAAGATATCAGTTTGCCATGTGATAAGAATATTAAGGTAAAGTTCTAGCATAATGCTTCATTCACATTAAGTGGACAGAGATGATGCTAATTGTTGCCACCGAATAGTCAATTCTAAAATCTCCCAATCTTACTATAGGGTATGCATATTCTGAGGGGAACAAATCAATATTTTGTAGTTTCATTAAAAGTGTAGTATAGTATAGATTAGATAAACACATGGGTAACACTTGACCACAGCACACCACGCTAGCAACCTGCTCTACATTCTGATCAAATGCAAATAGTAGTTTTGACCAATATGTTTTTTCCTACATTATTGCTGAATGAAAGTAGAATAAATTTGCTTGGAAGCATTAAGTGTGTTTTCACTCACATGTTGGAGAATTACTTTTCATGGAAGGTGTTCATTGAGAATACAGTGCTTATTAATGTATACTTCTTGCCTGCATTAACAAATTTTCAGTTTTTTCACTGTTTATACAGAGATCAAAATTTTAAAACAAATTACCATCTCTGTACGAGTGCAAGAATACACAATCAGACACTGGTGCAGGTATCCACTGTTTAACTTACTACATGCAGGTCAATATTGATTATTCCTAACATTCATTTGCATTGGGACTTAGATGGTTGTTTCTTTACATTCTATGCATAAACCAAAATATCACTTCTAGCATGCTTTTCCAATGCCATTTTAAATATCGGGAGTTTAGATTCCACAGAATAACAATCTTAAGTGACAAATTCTAAAGTAACCATTTTATATAAATACATAGTATATTGCCTCTGTTTTAGAAATATCGTTCTAGGGCATCTTATATTAAGTCATCAAATTTGCTGCTAATTAGCAAGTTGGTGTGGTGATCAGCATGCTTATAGATTGTCCGTCTTCCTTTTCTTAATTTATTTTTGAGATATCTTTGTTACTTTCATTTGTAATAGGCAGATCTTGGTGATTGTTTTCTTGCTTATGTATCCTGTTTAGCCTATGATGCAAATATGTCTATGTTTTTAAGTTCAGATTGACCATGGATTGGGATTGATGGGTTGTGGCCTGATAAAACAGATAATATTTTCCTTGGATCTCCTGTGATTGTGGCAAACCTATTTTGGTATTTTATTTTGTTAGTGACACATTACACGGATATGAATTCTCACACATGTAGATGGCCCATTCTATAGTTGAACTAGACGTGGTTGATGTATTGTTTTTCTCAATATTCATATCTTTTGTTGCAGGATCACATGAAAAGCTCCTTGAATTTAAATTAGTAGTTAGTATGTTGTATGTGGCCTTATCATAATTAGACCAATCAGTTGCATGCTTGCGTTTAAATCTTTTTGATGGATCAATTCATAGAGTAGTGGTATTCTTGTAGCATTTAGCATGCTTCTTGCAGTGTATTATGATTCCCCCCTTATCAGTAGTTAGTATGTTGCATGCTTGCATTTAAATTTTGTTGATGGTACTTGTGACGCTTCAGGTTTTTAATTACCGTCATTAACGCTAACGACCGGATCAGCCGGGTCAAACCGGCCGAACACTGGTCAAACCTAGGTCAACCTGGGTCATCACCTCGAAAACCTCACCAATGAACCCCAATGAACCCCTTGACCAAGTCTACACACATCCGTGGTCGACCCTTGGTCAAAGACCCGGTCAAAACCGGCTTAACCGTTGACGTCAGCGAATGTCGCCCGGAACTTTTGCCGCGTTCTCCAAAATTCACCTAAACACTTCAAAACCTACCTTTATGAAAGTTGTCCATCTTGTTGAGGGACACAACTTTCATGTAGAATGGCATTTCAAATTTTGAGTGGAAATTGGTGAAAAATTTGATCGATTGTCAGTACCTCCTGTTCACAGGGACAGGCCGGCATTCAAAGTTGGCACGATGTTCCTGCAAAATCCGTTGAAAAAAACACTAGACGGCCTTTGTGAAAGTTGTAGAGGGTAGTTGGATCTACAACTTTCCTATTCACCACATATTGCACTTCTATTCAAAAATTTTGAGAAAAATCTGGTCAGACAGCGCCAGTCCGACGCGGGGAACTCGCCCGGCGCCGTCGGCGCCCTCGCGCGCGCGCCCGGGCGCGACGCCGTGCCGGCGCCCGCCGCCGCCGCGCGCCCGGCCCGCTTCGCGCCCGCGCCCTTCGCCTCGATGGCCGCGCGCACACGCCGCCCGAGGGCCCGCTCTCCGAGGTCGCCCCTTCCCCACGCCGCGCGCATGCCGAGGAGGCACGGAACGCCGCGCCGCCATACGTCCTTCCCCCGCCCGACGCCGTACCGAGCTGCCCGGCCGTCCTCGCGCCCCCCGCCCGCACCGCCTCTCCCCGTCCCCCGCTCGCGCGTCCCCTATAAAGGCGCCGCCGCCTTTACCGCGCCGCGCAACCCCCTCCCCCGTCGCACCCACGTCGCACGTCGGCGTCCTTGGTGCCGGCCGCGGCGAGCTCCGGTTGTGGGCTGACCCCAAGCCAAGTAGCCTTTCTCCGCACTCCCTAAGCACCTAAGGAAGCTACCAAACCGCTCTACTCCTTCTCCCCGGCCCTCACCTCGCCGGAGCAAGCTCCACCGCGGCCGCCATCCGGGTGCGCCGCCGACGGCCACCATCGGCCGCCTCTCCTCCCAATCCAACCCCCCAAGTCGGGCCTAGGGCACCCCTACGCCGCCCCGCGCCCTTCCCCGACCGGCCCCGCCGGAATTTTGGCCAGAGCCGCGCCGGCCGGCCTCCCCAGGGGCCACATTGCAAAAGAAAATTCCTTTCCGAGGGTCATTCTGCAAGTGGTAACTCCAATAGTAAAGTGAATTGCCTGTTTCTTGTAAATTGCGTAGAAAATCGTAGAAAAATCAGAAAAATGCAAACCCAATTTTGTTGGATTCGTGGTGAAATAAATATCCTACAACTTTTGTTATTCTTACCTGAGCTAATTCCTGTTAGTTTTTGCATAAAAAATACAAATGGGAAAACCTAGATTTGCAATATCTCAAAATCCATAAGTCCTCTGTAGCTAATTTTTGGATATGTTGTGTGTCTTGTCATGATTAGCTCCTATGCCGAAAATTGCACAAAGTTATGATGAAAATCTTTTTATAAAAATGTTTTTTCCATTTCTGCCAGATCTGCATAAATGATCTTTCTAGCTAAAAATAATTAGGTTTTTGCAACCAACTTTTGCATAATGTCTTTTTATTTCAAAACACACCTCTGGTGAATTAATCACAATTTTATATTTACCAGAAATATTTATTCTTGAATTATGCTTGATTTTCTTTAAAATTGCATAACTCAAGTTCCATAGTAGTTCTAGGTGTATATGCTGCACCACTAGGCTAGTATTGGACTATATAACATGTGTGAGAAAGTTAGGATCATTTTGTTGAATATTTATTTTTGTGTGCATTTACCTTGTCCTTCTAGTTAGCTTTGGATATTTTCAAAATGAATTAAATTCTAGCTATCCAAAACACGCATGTGTGTCCAGTGGCTTGTTATAGGTATTTAAAGTGTAATACACCCTTCCAATGAATTTTAGTAATTAAGTTCATGAATAAAAGCTATGGGAGCATTTAAAGGCTTAATAGTCATTAAATGGGAAATATCACCCAACCACCCTTACTAATCTTGTGTGTGGTTGCAAATCATGTTTAAAGGGATAGATGTACCCACCCACTACCGTTTGTGAAGTTCAATTAAATTATTTGCAGATATATGTACACAGTCACCATCAAAAAGAATATCTAATAAAGAATTGCAAATTGTTCTTTTTGGAAGAGTATGCTAAATGTATTCTTATCTAGGTGAATGTGTCCGATTAAGACACCCTTGGTTGTCATCTATTGTTTGGGGATAATTAAATTGAAAACCGTCAAATAAATCTTGCATTTGCATCTTCGTGTAGATCTTTCCGACGATAGACGAATGTTCGTGCCGGAAGGAGGGAACGAAGGTGCCGACGAAGAGCTGCAGTACGCGGATGTAGCTCAAGACCTGGACCCAAGTCCAGAGTGGCCCAAGGCCAACCTTGCCAGCGAAGGCAAGCCCCGGATGATTAACCCTATCCTTTAAAATTATGCAATTATGATTGCTACGATTGTGCATTTACGTTTCAGGAGTTGAATTGAAACCCTAGATGCATGATCCCTAGGTACCTATGCTCTATCACTAGTATGCTAGGTCGATAGCTGCTATGTTATAGGACCCGATAGAAGTCGAGTGATGTTCGTCACTCGCGAGAATAGGTTCTTATGCTGGAATCATAAGATCTTTATAAATGGATTGCTCATTGTTGACGGTTAATAGTTGTATCGAATTTTGTTTAGACTTGCAAGCGGACAAGTCTCCCGTCGTAGTCAAGGGACCCTTCTACCCTCGAGTGGTGAACCCAAGGTATCGAATCTGTGGAACAAATGTGTGACGCAAAAGTTGATCTAGTAAAGCCAAGTAACTTCAATCTTCGGTAAAAGAAAAACCCTAATGCATCTAGATAAAAGACATGAAACTAATCTAATCTACTAAAGACCGGAGATAACAAAGTAAGATTGGGTAGATAAACCGATCTAGAGAGATCGGGTTAAGCCTTTTGTTGAAGTTCCAAGCAAGAGAAGAAGTAGCAAATCGAATCTTATAAGAAGCCTCTTTAAACCGTGGTTTCCCGTCCAATCCGAAAACATCCGCCTTTCGGAACCCCCGTTCTGTCACAACGTATCCCTACTCATGTGGGGCGTCTAGGGCGAGTCAAAAGACAAGTCAAGTTTCTTTCGGAAGATCCGACGTGTACCTCTAGCCACCACGGCTACAAGAACACCCTATGTAATCTATCTCGAGAATAGAATTGGAATAAGCAAAGCCGATCGAAAAACGAAATCTTCGAGGAAACACTTGATTGCTAAGAATAGATTCAACTTGATAATTCAACTATGACAATGATACATACACAAGATCACCACCGGGATCCTTCCTTGATATTGCTTCTAGCTCCGGGAACTCCGATGTGGTCTTCCGTGCAAGGTTCCCACGTCGGCTAGGGAAACCCTAGTCAACTAGCTCGACCCTCTCCTCTCCGAGATGGTGTCCCTCTCTTCTCTACTCCTCGGCGGCCGATGACTAATTGGATGATGCGTGGCTCTCGACCCCGGGACTATAAATAGCCCGAATGGCGGCTAGGGCAAAGGAGGGGACGAACAGGCCCTGGACTGGGCTGGGCCGACCGGCCTGGGCCCATCCAGGCCCAGCCCGCGGCCTCCTTTGCTCTACGTCGGTTCCCGTGTCTTCTAGATGTTTCCCCCTTCTGCACGTAGGTCCATGTCGTCAGTTTCTCTCCAAATTGGGCATAACTCCTTGTCTTGCAAGATTCAACACTTTTCTGGTTAGGTGCTCGGAGTTTGTCGTCTTCTCGGATCAAGTCCTTGACTTCTTGGAGTTAAGTTCGCTTCATTGCATGACTTGTACGGGCTTCAAGATCTTGTCATAAGGTGCTTGATGAACTTATCCCTAAAGTCTTGCATTCAACGCTAAAATCCTGCATAAACACTAAACTCCAAAACCGACATGCACACGTGAACTTGTTATACCACGGGGGTTAGTACCAATGGATAAGGTATAAAACTTATGCCAACACCGAAGGTAAACTCATGGCTAGGTTGACGGATTTTCACCGTCAACATCTCCCCCATGCTTAAACCTTGCTCGTCCTTGAGTAAGCCTTCGATGGATATCATCGTTGCCCATCAATGTTTAAACCTTGCACTTGATCACACATGAGAAAACATAATACTCTCAAAATTTTAATTCATTAAAGTTCCATAATGTACTAGCCTTCATCTCTACGGAGGGTAGAATCTTAGTTAAGCTTATCCCACAAGTATTAACATGCTCACAAAGTTTAAATAGATCTCAGAATTTTTGAAATAAAGAATGAGATGAAGAAAAGCTAAACCAAGTTCACAAATTTAAATCATCTTGTATATTGCTCATGAACTCTCAACTCGCTTGTCTCTCAATCCTATATATTCTACTCTGTTGACGGTGAAAATCCGTCAACCTAGCCATGAGTTTACCTTCGGTGTTGGCATGACTTTTGTATCTTATCCATTGGTACTAACCCCCGTGGTATAACAAGTTCACTTGTGCATGTCGGTTTTGGAGTTAAGTGTTTACGCAGGGTTTTAACGTTGAAAGCAAGACTTCCGGGGATAAGTTCATTAAGCACCTCATGACAAGACCTTGAAGCCCGATACAAGTCAAGCAATGAAGTGAACATGACCCCAAGAGCCCAAGGACCAAGCCCGAGAAGATGATAAACTCCGAGGACCGAACCAGAAAAGTATTGAATCTTGCAAGACAAGGAGTTGAGTCCAATTCGGAGAGAAACCGACATCAAGGGCCCACATGCAAAAGGGGAGAACATCTAGAAGACGCGAGAAGCAACACCGGCGAAGGAGGCGACAAACCGGGCCGAAAAGGGCCCGGAGCCGGTCGGCCCGGGCCGGCCGGCCCCGGCCCTTTTCGGGGCCCAATCGGCCTCCCCTTTGACCTAATTGCTTCTCGGGCTATTAATAGCCCCACGACCGAGAGCCACGCATCATCCAAGTCGTAATCCGCCGCCGAGGAGCAGAGAAGCTTGAGGGACACCATCTCGGAGATGAGGGTCGTGCTAGTTGTCTAGGGTCTCCCTAGCCGACGTGGGAACCTTGCATGGAAGACCATGTCGGAGCTCCGGAGCAAGGATCAAGATCGAGGTAGGATCCCGGTGGTGATCTTGTTCATGTAATCATTCATGGTGAAGTTTGTAAGTGAATTCGATTTCTAGCGATCAAGTGCCTTCTCGATGATTTTTTTTCTTTTTGGTTTTGCTTCTTCTACGATCTAGTTTGCAGCTAGATTACTTAGGGTGCTCTTGTAGCCGCGGTGGCTAGAGGTGCATACCGGACCGGCCAAGTGATTTCAACTTGTTCTATCGAACTCGCCCTAGACTACCCGCATGAGTAGGGATACGTTGTGACGAACGGGGGTTCGAAAGGCGGGCGTTTTCGGAGTCGGATGGAAGGCCACGATTTAAAGATGCTTTTAATGAGATTCGCTTTTCTATCTTCATCTATCTTGTTTGGAGCTACAACATAAGCATGATCTAGATTCTCTAGATTGGTTATCTCTTGCTTTCTCTTGCTACCTCTTTAGTAGATTAGATTAGATTCGTTTTCTTCATGATATATTAGATTAGATGCAATTTGATTCTTCAATAGATAGCTTTACCTTGCTTTACTAGATTGAATCCTTGCGTTGCACATTGTTCCACGGATTCGATACCTTGGGTTCACCACTCGAGGGAAGAAGGGTCCCTTGACTACGACGGGAGACTTGTCCGCTTGCAAGTCATAAACGAAATTTTATACAACTATTAACCGTCAACAAGCCCCTTTTTTGGCGCCTTTGCCGGGGAACAAGCAATCAAGATCCGATCTAGTTCGCTTATTTTTCAGTTTTTCTTTTGATTTTCTTTTGCATCTCTTATGTTTGATCATCCCCAAAAAAAAAATCAATCTAATCTAGTTTTGATTAACCCTAATTTTTCTTTTGTTAGATTTTTGTTTTATTGCTAACCCTAACCGGAGATGGTTGGCTGCCTCTCCAAGAAACCCAAACTTTTTTTGTGGATGATCCAGGAAAACTTTACAGGCAAAGGTGACATGCAACACAAGCTAAAGGGTTGGAAACCCAAGATTCAAAAGTCAAACTCGAAGGACCATCAAAATCTCCAAGGGAATCACCACCTCCAAGTCAAGACGCCGGAAGGCCGTTCAAATCAAGAGGAGGATGGAGAAGATGGGGATGGAGAAAGAAGCTCAACACCTAAAGGCTGCCAAGGCAAGACCCACATGCGAAGTGTTCATCATGATGAAGATGCTAGAGACGCAAGTGGGACAACTTGCCGGACAACCGATGGGTGACAAAGAAGAATTTCCGAGACAACTCCAAGGTCCCAAGATGGCGAAGAGACACTACATGAAGGAAGTTGTTGCATCCGTCAAGACCAAAGGACAAAGCCAGCCTGTGAAGACAAAAAAATGACTAAGACAAAGTGGGTACCCAAGATTGTAACGCCCGCAAAGAGCGTTGATCCGAAGTAATCAAGTGAAGAAGTCTAGCCATGGACTATAAACGAAGCGCTAGGCGGGAGGCAACCCGTTTCGTCGAGTCAAGAATAAGCTACCGGGAGGACAACCCGATTCCAGGTTTTTCAAGTTTTTTAATAATTCAATTTTGAATTTTACTACGCAAAACATTAGACTTAGAATGGTTGAATAATATTAGAGACATAATTCTTGGTTGAATATTTTGCTTGATCATAAACCCTTTACATGAACCATCCTATGTTGTTTGCTTCTTTTTCGAGAAACCAAAACCAAAAAAATTCAGGACCTAACTCAACCTTTCATCCTCTTTAAGATGTTATGGTTGACTTGTTTTTCATGCTAAAAACACACGAGTAGAGCCACGACTTATACCTAGGTGTTAATTAAATTTCAGCACGTGGTAGGACTCGCGTGAACCTAGAAACTAAACTTTTGGTTGGTTTAAAAATCTATATCCTTGGTTTCTCTAAAGATTAGAATTTTTCTAAGCCTCACTTAATTTTATTTCATTCAAAATCTCTCTCATCTAATCAAAATTAGAACCTAAACCTATGCCCCCATGATCAAGCCGGGAAAAGTTCGCTCTCAACCAATGAAGGCAAACTATACCGGTGAGACCGATATCAACGTAGTCGGAAAATATTTTCAACTTACATTTGTTTTTAATGGTTTAAAAACTTCTCTAAATTTATGCTTGAGCTCTTGCATGGCTTTGAAAAATATTTTTAAATTTCGAAATTAGAGGAGTGCTTAGCCTTAAACACACTTAAAGGGAGGCAATCTAGTTTGAGTTAATCATGCATGCACCAAGTCCACCAAGTCCACATGCAAAGGACAAGCATGGTGGGCAGCAAGCATAAACTTTGCAGGAATTCATGGTGGCATGTGAAGCAAGTGGAGCAAGGGAGCACGGACATGACTCAAGGCATGAAGCATCAAGAGGAAGGACAAATAAGTGGACGAGAGTGTTTGGGCGGTGCAACTCGTGGAGCACGCGGGCAGGAAAGTTGTAGAGGCGAAATGATCGTGCTGGAAGAAAAGCCGAGGCGGGGAGGAGCACCAGGCCACCCAGGCCGGTCGGCCCAGGCCGGCCGGCCTCCCCTACTAAGAAGCGCCCCGGCTCCCGTTTTCTGCAGGCAAGCTTCCCTCTCCTTCCTCAGTTTGTGTGTTCAAGTTTGTGTGCCCAGAACCCCCGTAGACATAGCCAACCTTCCCAAGCTTGATATCTCAAAAAAATCCACACCCTTAATCCACTCAAAGTTCAGACTCCAAAATAATATTTGTGTACCTTGTTACCGGGTGAAAACCCCGGATATATATTTGTGAGGGAGAGTGCTGCAATCATGGAAGAAAACTGCAAGCGTTTTTCACCGAAGAAGAAGGGATCATCGTCGTCTAAGACAACCTCTTCGAGGAGGCGCTCGGTTTCCGAGTATCCTTGGAGTATGGAGGAGGACACGACACCGCCGAGGAGGAACCACACTCTTCTCCTCGGTGGCATGAGAGCTTCACGAAACTCGTTTATGAGGTTCACCAAACTTCAATATGGAGGAGCCGCTCGTCCAACCTCGCCACTTGACACGATCATCCGCTCCACCTCCATACGCTCCGCGGTATTCCGAGGGGTATGTCATCATGACGGAGGAGGAGGAGAAGAAGCTCGCTCGCCTTAAGTAGAGGCTTGTAGCGAACGTCGACATCGACGACCAAGCTCTCCACATATTGGGTTTCACACGGGACACCGGTGCAATTCTCTAACGGAGTGTCGGCAAACACCCACAAGGAATTCGCCTAGGAAATTTTCATGACCATGGCGCATACCCTTGATGAAGGAGTGCTGAGTCTCTCATTCCGTTGGAGGGAGCCTACAAGTGGAGAAGAAGGAAGACACCGTCGGAAGGGTAACCTTGATCAATGATGCTATTTCTAGCACCTTAATGGGGTAATCTCCTTTCATCCATGGGTTGCAATCGATCTTGAGATGTAATCACACTTTGTTGGATTATCTATCTATCATCTTGTGTTGAATATACTTTAATGCTTAAGGCTAGCAACCATGCCGTAAAGGGAGTAAGGCCCCAATGCTTCCTTGGATCCATTCAACACAACCCCCGATAGATTAGATTGGTTTTCATGTTGAAAACGATTGCATGTTCTAGTATCGTAGACCCATGGGCGAGTGTCCCCTATTTTCAAAAGGGAGCTCCGGAATAAGTGGATGAGCATGAGGCACATGAGAAAGTTTTTGGAGTATGATCATGGGAGGAGACCATCAACGAAGAAATACTATCCGGAACCCCATCGTCCAAGTGTGTCACTTTTGTGCAAGTGGATTTTTGGGGAGAATAAGAGAGACAAAGATAACCAACACGGAGTTGAATTGGCTTTACTCGGCTTTGATTGCCAAGTGGCCAATAGACCCCACTCACCTATGATCAACCGGTGGTGTTGTTAAGCAACATCGAGTTCGGGAGATATTGGTTCGGGGTGTTGCCTCTCCATATTGGCTATCTCTTTGAAACCGGGTATTACAAGGAACCCCAATCATCTCCTACCCGGGACTTCCCTAGGAATATATGAAGAAAGGAAAATTTATTTGAAGATGAGAGAGGAGGCTTCAAAGTGGCCAAAGTAAATTTGCCCCTATTGGATGGAAGGTTTCTTGAGGGGAAGAAGATCGGTTAGAGAAAGGACTTCTTGTGCCGGCGAAGAAAAAAAATAAAAGAGAAGGATTAGGAGAAGGTTTTTCCACGGCCCAAGAAGGAGGTGCACAATAAAATTATGTCCCACCATTTGGAGGAATCCCGGCGCCGCCAAATTACTACGGTGGTGTACCAATGCAAGCATGGGGGAGTGGTGCAGCCATACCCCCACCATTTTTGCGGTGCCCAATGTAGCCTTTGCAGAGCCATATGCACATCTTCCTCAACCACAACAAAATGTGGCCACCATTGGAGGATACGCTGCAAGGAATGTGCAAATTATTGCAGCCATCCTAACCAATGCAAACCAAATGGGTGAAGGAAATGCAAACGTCGCTTATGTGCTTGGACACCTTCACCTAGCACCGTCGGACAATTCATAGGAAAGTGGTGCATTCCTATTACAAGTAAGGGTACAACAACCAAGACTATCAATATCAACCACTGGCGGAAGATTAGAGAGAGGAGGAGCTTTAGTTATCTTTCCTTTACCCCCTTTTCTTTAATTTTCAGCTTGTTTGCACCTATGTTGCGTAGTATTTTCAGCTTTACTTTAATTTTTAGTTTTTAGTTTAATTTTCAGCGTGTGTGTTAGTTTTTATTTTCATCATGAATAATGTCACCACCAAGTTTTTACCATTAGTAAAGTTACAAAGTTTGTGCCATGATGATATATGATTATAATTGCCGCTTTGTTTATCTTTGTAATTGATTTATGCATGTTAAAAGCTAGTGCTCTCTTAAAATACAAATCTGAATTTATTTAAATGCTAGCTTAATCTTTAGCGGAGGTTATGATTAAAATAAAGACCCATAGTGTTTTATGTGCTCTCAAGTTATGAATAGATTGAAGATGTCTTTTATGCTAAAAAATATTGCTAACCTTGTCATAAATATCACTTGTGTGTTGCTCAACCTATCCAAAGCCTAATATATATTTGAGTGCATAGACCTTAGTGTACAAGATTTATTTTTGAGTGAGTTATTTCAGGCCTTGATTTCTCTGGCCCGAGACTAAGAAGCTGGTCATTCCGTTTTTGCGTATCTATCTTTTTGCTAGCCTCTTATCCGTGCATTGTGTATCCCCGCATCGGAGATCTCACAAACCTCGCCGGATATCCACCCTTAAAACAAATATCATCTTTTGTGATTACCTCCTTGACCACAACCTATCGTTCAGAATGGATCATCAATTCAAGGAAGATCGCAAGACGGTGCCAACATTGAAGATTTCAAGTATCTCTCCAAGGAAAAATATTTCCGGTACCTACCTTATTTATCGCCTCTTTGCTCGAGGACGAGCAACGTCTAAGCATGGGGGAGGAGGTAGGTACGGTGCAGTTTTAGAGTTCATAGGGGAGCAATTAAAAAAATGTATGAAAGAAAATTCAAAGGCGATGTACATGACTTCCAAGGTGAAAGTCTCACAAGAAAAAAAATGAATGAATGAAAGAAAGAAAGAAAGAAAAGAAGGAGAAATATGAGAAATATATATATATATATATATATATATATATATATATATATATATATATATGAGTAAGCGTAAAGTGAACTCCTTGGGTTCTCTAAAAGTGCATTCAAGGCTTCAAGTTTAAAAGATCCATTCTCATTTTCCAACCATGTGCAATCCGATAACGAGGACTTCCTTTGTGCCTCGGGATCACTCTTTGTCATTTGCACATGTCCACCTATCTCAAGCGTGTGTATTTTTCTCTTTCCCCTCCTTGATTTAACATTATTTTCCAATGACCTTTTTGACGAGTCTCGGTAAGACCATGAGAAGCTTGTCTTGTTTTGACAACACCTCATTTATAAAATCTTGGTAGGACTAAACTTTCCCAAAGCTCCATATAAAGCCTACCACATATGTGATGAGAGGGAAAGGAGTAGAATATATAGGCTTGAGAGACAAGTGAGATGAGAGTTCATGAGCAACATGCAAGGTGATTTAAATTTGTGAACTTGGTTTAGCTCTTTTCTTTATCTCGTTCTTTATTTCAAAAATTATGAGATCTATTTAAACTTTGTGAGCATGTTAATACTTGTGGGATAAGCTTAATTAAATATCTACCCTCCGTAGGGATGAAGGCTAGTACATTATGGAACTTTAACGAATTAAACTTTTGAGAGCATTATGTTTTTTTTCATGTATGATCAAGTGCAAGGTTTAAACAATGAAGGGAAACGATGATATCCATCGAAGGCTTACTCGAGGACGAGCAAGGTTTAAGCATGGGGGAGATGTTGACGGTGAAAATCCGTCAACCTAGCCATGAGTTTACCTTCGGTGTTGGCATGACTTTTGTATCTTATCTATTGGTACTAACCCCCGTGGTATAACAAGTTCACTTGTGCATGTCGGTTTTGGAGTTAAGTGTTTATGCAGGGTTTTAACGTTGAAAGCAAGACTTACGGGGATAAGTTCATTAAGCACCTCATGACAAGACCTTGAAGCCCGATACAAGTCAAGCAATGAAGTGAACATGACCCCAAGAGCCCAAGGACCAAGCCCGAGAAGATGATAAACTCCGAGGACCGAACCAGAAAAGTGCTGAATCTTGCAAGACAAGGAGTTGAGTCCAATTCGGAGAGAAACCGACGTCAAGGGCCCACATGCAAAAGGGGAGAACATCTAGAAGACGCGAGAAGCAACACCGGCGAAGGAGGCAGCAAGGCGAGCCGAAAAGGGCCCGGGCCGGTCGGCCCAGGCCGGCCGGCCCAGCCCTTTTCGGGGCCCAATCGGCCTCCCCTTTGACCTAATTGCTTCTCAGGCTATTAATAGCCCCCTGACCGAGAGCCACACATCATCCAAGTCGTAATCCGCCGCCGAGGAGCAGAGAAGCTTGAGGGACACCATCTCGGAGATGAGGGTCGTGCTAGTTGTCTAGGGTCTCCCTAGCCGACGTGGGAACCTTGCATGGAAGACCACGTCGGAGCTCCGGAACAAGGATCAAGATCGAGGTATGATCCCGGTGGTGATCTTGTTCATGTAATCATTCATGGTGAAGTTTGTAAGTGAATTCAATTTCTAGCGATCAAGTGCCTTCTCGATGATTTTGTTTTCTTCTTGGTTTTGCTTCTTCTACGATCTAGTTTGCAGCTAGATTACTTAGGGTGCTCTTGTAGCCGCGGTGGCTAGAGGTGCATACCGGACCGGCCAAGGGATTTCAACTTGTTCTATCGAACTCGCCCTAGACTACCCGCATGAGTAGGGATACGTTGTGACAGAACGGGGGGTTCCGAAAGGCGGGCGTTTTCAGAGTCGGATGGAAGGCCACGATTTAAAGATGCTTTTAATGAGATTCGCTTTTCTATCTTCATCTATCTTGTTTGGAGCTACAACATAAGCATGATCTAATTCTCTAGATTGGTTATCTCTTGCTTTCTCTTGCTACCTCTTTAGTAGATTAGATTAGTTTCGTTTTCTTTATGATATCTTAGATTAAATGCAATTTGATTCTTCAATAGATAGCTTTACCTTGCTTTACTAGATTGAATCCTTGCGTTGCACATTGTTCCACGGATTTGATACCTTGGGTTCACCACTCGAGGGAAGAAGGGTCCCTTGACTACGACGGGAGACTTGTCCGCTTGCAAGTCATAAACGAAATTTTATACAACTATTAACCGTCAACATACTCCTTTCCCTCTCATCACATATATGTGGTAGGCTTTATATGGAGCTTTTTGGGAAAGTTTAGTCCTACCAAGATTTTATAAATGAGATGTTGTCAAAACAAGACAAGCTTCTCATGGTCTTACCCAGACTCATCAAAAAGGTCATTGGAAAATAATGTTAAATCAAGGAGGGGAAAGAGAAAAATACGCACACTTTAGATGAGTGGACATGTGCAAAGGGAAAAGGGTGATCCCGAGGCACAAAGGAAGTCCTCGTTATCGGATTGCACATGGTTGGAAAATGAGTATGAATCTTTTAATCTTGAAGCCTTGAATTTTCTAATGCACTTTAGAGAACCGGGGAGTTCACTTTATTTTTGCACATACTCATATTTTTTCTCTTTCTCATATTTCTCCTTCTTTTCTTTCTTTCTTTCTTTCTTTCTTTCGTTTTCTCATTCATTCATTTTTTTCTTGTCATACATTCGGTAACGAGACTTTCACATCGGAGTTTTGATTTTTTATTTGCACCCCTTTTGAACTTTTTTTTAATTACTCCCCTTTGAACTCTAAAAATTGCATCATACCTACCTCCTCCCCCATGCTTAGACGTTGCTCGTCCTCGAGCAAAGAGGTGATAAATAAGGTAGTGTCGGTGTTTTAGACCGGCAAACCTACCAAGGGGGTACCCGAGGTAGTAGATTGTGCGGTGGGGATCGTGATCGGGAGACCGAGAACTCGAAGGTATGCGCAAGGACACGGGACACAAGATTTATACAGGTTCGGGCCGCCAAGGTGGCGAGCCCTACGTCCTGTTTGGGGGATCAAGTATGGCGCCCTGCGCTTGGGTGTTGTTCCCCGGAGGGATTGGGTAAGTGCGGCTAGGTACCCGGCCCTCCCTTATATAGTCCAGGGGGCGGGTTCCTAGTCGGTTACAAGGCAGAAGTCCTAGTAGGAGTACACAGAGCGAGTCCTAGTAGGAGTACAGGGGAATTCTACCAGGAGTCCGTCTTCTACTATTCTTCCTTCCTTGCATGAGTACCGGGGTGTATGCCCGACAAGCCCCCGAGCACGTTGGAGTCGAGAGTAGTAGTTCGAGTAGTCTTGAAGCCTCTTCGAGTAGTTCTTGAGCGTCCTCGAGTACTGCTTGGAGAAGTCTTCAATAGTACTTGAACTGCCGCGAGGCTGGAAGGTGGTCCAGCTCATCAGTCTTGAAAAAAAATTGAATGATGGGTGTAGCATAGCAGCCCCCGAGCCTTGAAATGATTAAGTAATCAATCCAAGGGTCTTCAGTGTTCGCGAAGCCATCATCCGAGTACTCTTGCGGCGTATAGCCCCCGAGATAAGAGAGCCGTATGAGCCACGTCGAGTAGTGATTGGTGAGGAGCCCCCGGAGCTTGAGAGCGAGCGAAGCATCTTGAAGTTATCTTCAAGTAGCCCCCCGAGCCGGAGAGATTCCAAGTAGAAGTTTGGCGTCGAGCCGTGGAGCTTGAGAAGTAGTCGTGCGGGTCGGAGCGGACTTTAGAATGCGACTTAAAAACCGAAGTCGACTTTGTGCGCGCGGAGCGGACTTTGAGATGCGACTTGAAATCCGAAGTCGACTTTGTCTTTGCGCGGAGCGGACTTTGAGATGCGACTTGAAATCCGAAGTCGACTTTAGTTGCCGCGCGGAGCGGACTTTGATATGCGACTTTAGAAGTCGACTTTAGGATGCCGCGCGGAGCGGACTTTGATATGCGACTTTAGAAGTCGACTTTAGTTGCCGCGTAGAGCGGACTTTAGGTGCGACTGCAGTAGTCGACTTTGTGCCACGCGGGGTGGACTTAAGATTCAAAAAACGAAAAGCACTTTCCGGAAAGCCAAAGCGAATAAAAAATCAGAAAAAAACGAGTAGTTTTGCCGCCGGAGCGGGCTTAAGATTGCGACCGGAGTCGGCTTGTGCCACCGGAGTGGGCTAAGTACCTGAGCCATGGATTTCGGACCCAAGGTACGATTGCCGCCGGAGCGGGCTTGTGCCACGGAGTGGGCTTGGATGCGGCCGTTAGCGTCGACTTGTGCCACCGGAGTGGGCTTAAGTACACGAGCCATGGATTTCGGACCCAAGGTACGGTTGCCGCCAGAGCGGGCTTGAAGGTGCGACCGGAGTCGACTTGTGCCACCGGAGTGGGCTTAAGTACCTGAGCCATGGATTTCAGACCCAAGGTACGATTGCCGCCAGAGCGGGCTTGTGCCACCGGAGTGGGCTTAAGTACCTGAGCCATGGATTTCAGACCCAAGGTACGGAGCGTGAGTACTTAGGGCACTTGGACCCATGGTACGGAGCATGAAGACCACGTGCAGCTAGGTTCCCCCGTCGCCAGGACCCGAGGGCCGCTTACAGCTAGGTTCCATCGAAGCTTACACACGTAGTATGCCATCGAAGCAGGCGAAGATGCGACCAGTGTCGACTTTAAGCTGCCGCGCGGAGCGGACTTTAGAATGCGACTATAGAAGTCGACTTTAGATTGCCGCGCGTAGCGGACTTTAGAAACTGCCTCCTAGGGATAGCCCCCGAGTTGATGAAGTAGACTCGCGGCGACTTGATTGATATGCCCCAAGAGTAGTCAGCAGAGTGTAGCTCCCGTGAAAACCCGCCGAGAAGCATACACAAATGAGTAGTCGGCAAGCAGTCCTACATGATGAGGAGAACAAGCCAAGAAAACAGTAATCATTTAGATAAATGACTTAGGCGTTGCTTTGCTGAGCGAGACTTGTTGATGAAGCCGTGGCGATCGGCGATGGAGCCGCTACGGTTGCTGTTGAAGTTGACTAGTCAGAGTTGATTCCGGCTAGTCGCTGGGGGCGTGACTGCCGTTCTCGACTAGTTTGGAAAACTAGTCGAGATGAATGGTCGGCGCGATGCGACCGGGGAAGATGACGTCGTGGCGGCGTGCGGCGTACTCGAAGTAGAGCCAGTGTTGCCGCGAGACAAGTAGTCACCACGTACGGTGTGGCTGAAGTAAAGCCAGTGTGGCCGCAAGACGAAGTCACGGCGCACGGAGTAGTCGATGATGAGCCGTGTGACGAGCCGCGCGACGTGCCGAGGCACCCGGACGCGCAGCGGAGACGAAGTAGTCGACGACGAGCCTGGACGAGGCGGAGTAGTCGACGACGGCGCGCGCGACAAGCCGCGTGACGAGCCGCGCGGCGTGCCAAGGCACCCGGACGCGCGGCGAAGCGAAGTAGTCGACGACGAGCCCGAGCGAGGCGGAGTAGTCGACGACGAGCGGCGCGACAAGCCGCGTGACGAGGCGCGCGCGACGTGCCGAGGCACCCGACGCGCGGCGAAGGCGAAGTAGTCGACGGCGAGCCCGAGCGAGGCGGAGTAGTCGACGACGAGCGCGCGCGACAAGCCGCGTGACGAGCCGCGCGGCGTGCCGAGGCACCCGACGCGCGGCGAGACGAAGTAGTCGACGACGAGCCCGGGCGAGGCGGGAGTAGTCGACGACGAGCAAAGCGGCGAGCCGCGGAGCGAGCCGCGCGACGTGCCGAGGCACCCCGGACGCGCGGCGAAGGCGAAGTAGTCGACGACGAGCCCGAGCGAGGCGGAGAAGTCGACGACGAGCGGCGTGGCGAGCCGCGGACGAGCCGCGCGACGTGCCGAGGCACCCTGGACACGCGGCGGAGACGAAGCAATCGACGATGAGCCGCCGCGAGGCGGAAAGGGCCGACGAGCGGCGCGGCGAGCCGCGTGACGAGCCGCACGACGTGCCGAGGCACCCCGACGCGCGGCGGAGACGAAGTAGTCGACGACGCGGTAGCCCGGGCGAGGCGGAGTAGTCGACACGAGCGGCGCGACAAGCCGCGTGACGAGCCGCGCGGCGTGCCAAGGCACCCGACGCGCGGCGAAGCGGCGTAGTCGACGACGAGCCCGAGCGAGGCGGAGTAGTCGACGACGAGCCCGAGCGAGGCGGAGTAGTCGACGACGAGCCCGAGCGAGGCGAGTAGTCGACGACGAGCGCGCGGCGAGCCGCGTGACGAGCCGCACGACGTGCCGAGGCACCCGGACGCGCGGCGAGAGGCGAAGCGTCGACGACGACGAGCCCGGGCGAGGCGGGTAGTCGACGACGAGCGGCGCGACAAGCCGCGTGGCGAGCCGCGCGACGTGCCGAGGCACCCCGGACGCGCGGCGAAGGCGAAGTAGTCGACGACGAGCCCGAGCGAGGCGGAGTAGTCAACGACGAGCGGCGCGGCGAGCCGCGGGACAAGCCGCGCGACGTGCCGAGGCACCGGACGCGCGGCGGAGACGAAGTATTCGACGACGAGCCAACGGGCGGGCGGAGTAGTCGACGACGAGCGGCGCGACAAGCCGCGTGGACGAGCCGCGCGACGTGCGGAGGCACCCGGACGCGCGGCGAAGGCGAAGTAGTCAACGACGAGTGGCGCGACGAGCCGCGTAACGAGCCGCGCGACGTGCCGAAGCAACCGGAAGCGCGGCGTAGGAAAATTGATTACGCTTTGACAAGAGCAAGGCGACTTGCTTCAATGGATCTTGGCGAGTCGACGAGTAGATTGATCTTGTTGACGAGGGTCCTTCGAATTCGCCCGGTGGTGATGATCACCCCTACCTGGCGCGCCAGCTGTCGGTGTTTTAGACCGGCAAACCTACCAAGGGGGTACCCGATGTAGTAGATTGTGCGGTGGGGATCGTGATCGGGAGACCGAGAACTCGAAGGTATGCGCAAGGACACGGGACACAAGATTTATACAGGTTCGGGCCGCCAAGGTGGCGAGCCCTACGTCCTGTTTGGGGGATCAAGTATGGCGCCCTGCGCTTGGGTGTTGTTCCCCGGAGGGATTGGGTAAGTGCGGCTAGGTACCCGGCCCTCCCTTATATAGTCCAGGGGGCGGGTTCCTAGTCGGTTACAAGGCAGAAGTCCTAGTAGGAGTACACAGAGCGAGTCCTAGTAGGAGTACAGGGGAATTCTACCAGTAGTCCGTCTTCTACTATTCTTCCTTCCTTGCATGAGTACCCGGGGTGTATGCCCGACAGGTAGGTACCGGAAATATTTTTCCTTGGAGAGATACTTGAATTCTTCAATGTTGGCACTGTCTTGCGATCTTCCTTGATGATCCATTCTCAACGATAGGTTGTGGTCAAGGAGGTAAACACAAAAGATGATATTTGGTTTTAAGGGTGGATATCCAGCGAGGTTTGTGAGATCTCCGATGCGGGGATACACAATACACGGATAAAAGGCTAGCAAAAAGATAGATACGCAAAAATGGAATGACCAGCTTCTTAGTCCCGGGCCAGAGAAATCATGGTCTGCAATAACTCACTCAAAATTAAATCTTGTACACTAAGGTTTATGCACTCAAATATATATTAGGCTCTGGATAGGTTGAGCAACACACAAGTGATATTCATGACAATGTTTAGCGAAATTTTTTAGCATAAAAACCATCTTCAATCTATTCATAACTTGAGAACACATAAAACACTATGGGTCTTTATTTTAATCATAACCTCCGCTAAAGATTAAGCTAGCATTTAAATAAATTCAGATTCGTGTTTTAAGAGAGCACTATCTTTAACATGCATAAATCAATTACAAAGGTAAACAAAGCGGCAATTATAATCATATATCATTATGGCACAAATTTTTGTAACTTTTCCAATGGTGAGAACAAGGTGGTATCTTTATTAATGATGAAATCAAGTTGAAATACAAACTGAAAATAAACAAACACACTTGCTGAAATTTAAATAAAAACAGAAAATATTACGCAAACACACAAAAAACAAAAGCTGAAAATTACAGAGAAAGGGAAAAGAAAAGAAAACTAAAGTTCCTTAATCTTCCTAGTCCTCCGCCGGTGGTTGGTGTTGATGATCTTGATAGTAGTACCCTTGCTCGTAGTAAGGTTGACATTCCCTCCAACGAATTGATCCGGCTCCACTAGGTGAAGGCGTCCAAGCTCATAGGCAATATTTGCATTGCCCTCACCAAGTTGAGCTGCGTTGGCTTGGATGGCTGCGACGTTTTGTGCATTTCTCGCAACATACCTTCCAATTATGGCCACGCTTTGTTGTGGTTGGGGATATTGTGCGTAGGGCTCTGCGAAGTTTACGTTGGGCACCACATAATTTGGTGGGGGTACCGGTGCACCCCCCCCCATGCTTGCTCTTGTGGCCCTCCGTAATAACTTGGCGGAGGAGGGATCCCGCCGAATGGTGGCACATTGGGTTGTGCACCACTCGCTTGTGCGGAGGATGTTCCCTCCTCTACGATTCTTCCTCTTTTGTTTTTCCTTGCCGGGACAAGGAGTCCCTCTTCCAACCAATCTTCCCTCCCTTCAATGAAAAGCCTAAGCCTTGCATCCGGAAGGGGTAGGTTCACCGTGGCCAAACGAAAACCTCCTCTCTCATCTCCACTAATGTATTTGCCTTGTCGCAAATACTCAATGCCGAGAGAGGTACCACGCAAAAGATGTTCGGGGTTTCTTGTGATCCCCGGCCGTAGGGAGAAGGCCAACATAGAGAGGTAGCACCCCGAACCAATATGTCCCGCTCCCGATGTTGCCTCGCAACACCAACGGTTGATCATAAGGTATGAGGGGTCTATTGGCTGCTTGGCAATTAAAGCCGAGTAGAGACAATTCAACTCCGTGTCGGTCACCTTCGTCTCCCTCATCCTCCCCAATACCCTCTTGCACATCCAAGAGTGGAATACTCGGATAATGGGGTTGCGGATGCAATTGCGTTGTTGGTGGGCTTCTCCGGAGATCAAATTCCAAAATCCATCTAACATGTCGGGTGGCACGTCAACTTTCTCCGGAGCTCCCTTATGGAATCCAAGTAGCTCCCTAACATGCTCGTAGGGAACCACTTGTTGGACTCCCTCCAAACGGAATGATAAACTTTGCACCCCATCATCAAGGATAGGTGCAATGGTCATCAAGATTTCCAAGCGAACTCCTTGTGGGTGTCCGCCGACACTCCGTTGGAAAATTGCACCCATCCAAGGTGCCCCAACATGTAGTATATGTCGGTGCCGAAACCCAAGTAGTAGAGTGCTTGGTCGTCGAACTCGACGTTGGGCACAAGCCTCTTCTCAAGATGAGAGAGCCTCTTCTCCTCCTCCTCCGACAATATGATGAAGCCATAAGAGGAATATATCAGAGTGTATGGAGGTGGCGTGGTCGAACGGGTTGATCATCGTGGTGGAACGGGCGGCTCCTCCATGTGCCCTTGAGGTTCGGTAAACCTCATGGACGTGCTCCTTGCTTCCCTCATGCCACCAAGGAGGAGAGCATCGTTCCTCCTTGGTGGTGCCGTATCCGTCTCCATGCTCCGAGGAGACTCGGAAACCGAGTGCCTCCTCGAAGACGTCGTCGACGACGGCTTGGATGACGATGAACCCTTCTTCTTGGAGAAGAGACTTGTGGTTTTCTTCCACATGGTTGCTGCACTCTTCTCTCCACTAAAACTCCGGGTTGCAACCGGTAACTAGGCACTTAAAATCTTACTTCGGGATGTGGACTTTGAGTGGATTAAGGTGGTGGATTTTTTTGAGCTATCAAGCTTGGATAGGTTGGCTATGTCTACGGAGGTTCTGGGCACACAAACTTGAACACACAAACTGAGGAAGGAGAGGGAAGCTTGCCTGCAGAAAACGGGAGCCAGGGGGCTCCTTAAGTAGGGGAGGCCGACCGGCCTGGGTGGCCTCTGGCTCCTCCCCGCCTCGGCTTTCTCCAGCATGATCATTTCTCCTCTGCAACTTTCTTGCCCGCGTGCTCCACGAGTTGCACCATCCAAACGCTCTCGTTCACTCCTTTTCTTGCATTATTGGTCCTTCCACTTGATGCTTCATGCTTTGAGTCATGTCCATGCTCCCTTGCTCCACTTGCTTCACATGCCACCATGAAATTCCTGCAAAGTTTATGCTTGCTGCCCACCATGCTTGTCCTTTGCATGTGGACTTGGTGAAAGTTGATGAAAGAGTATCCAATGGTGCATGCATGATCAATTCAAACTAGATTGCCCCCCTTTGAGTGTGTTTAAGGTTGAGCACTCCTCTAATTTCGAAATTTTAAAATATTTTTCAAAGCCATGCAAGAGCTCAAGCATAAATTTAGAGAAGTTTTTAAACCATTAAAAACAAATGTAAGTCGAAAATATTTTCCGACTACGTTGATGTCGATCTCACCGGTATAGTTTGCCTTCATTGTTTGAGAGCAAACTTTTCCCGAATTGATCATGGGGGCATAGGTTTAGGTTCTAATTTTGGATAAATAAGAGAGATTTTGAATAAAATAAAATTAAATGAGGTTTAGAAAAATTCTAATCTTAGAGAAACCAAGGATATAGATTTTTAAAACCAACCAAAAGTTTAGTTTCTAGGTTCACGCGAGTCCTACCACGTGCTGAATTTTAATTAACACCTAGGTATAAGTCGTGGCTCTACTCGTGTGTTTTTAGCATGAAAAATAAGTCAACCACAGCACCATAATGAGGGTGAAAGGTTGAGTTAGGTTCTGAAATTATTTGGTTGTGGTTTCTCGAAAAGAATCAAACAAACACATAGGAGGGTTCATGCAAACGGTTTATGATAAAGCAAAATATTCAATCAAGAATTATGTCTCTAATATTGTTCAACCACTTCTAAGTCTAATGTCTTTGCGTAATAAAATTCAAAACTAACTTATTAAGAAGACTCGAAAAACCTGGAATCGGGTTGTCCTCCCGGTAGCTTATTCTTGACTCGACGAAACGGGTTGCCTCCCGCCTAGCGCTTCGTTTATAGTCTATAGCTAGACTTCTTCACTTGATTACTTAGGATCAACGCTCTTTGCGGGCGTTGCAATCTTGGGTACCCACTTCCGCACCATCTTGGGCACGGGCTTGTCTTCCAGCTTAGTCATTTTTTTGGTCTTCACAGGCGGCTTTTCTTCCTTTGTCTTGACGGATGCAGCACCTTCTTTGATTTTCTTTACGTTCACTTTTTTCGGCTCCTTCTTTTTCAGCCGTCCTTTTTCTTTGGTTCTTCCTTTACTCCAATCATGTTGCATGCCTCGATTCGTGGACGAAACTTGAAGGAACTCCTTTCTCCGTTGATATCAAACATGATCTCCCCCTTGCTAACATCAATAGTAGCTCCCACGGTCTTGAGGAAAAGGCCTCCCAAGGATGAGCGGCGGCTTCTCCCTCTCTCCCATCTCGAGCACTACGAAGTCGACGGGGATGAAGTGGTGTCCGACCTTCACGGGTACATCTTCAGCAATGCCCAAGGGATAACGAATGGAGTTATCTCCCAACTCCAAACATATACCCGTAGGCTCTATTGGTAGGCATAGCTTCTCAAACACATCCCTCGGCATGACGCTCACATTTGCTCCAAGGTCACATAACGCCTTCTCGAAGTTGAAAGAACCAACAGAACAAGGTATTGTAGGGCACCCGGGGTCCTTTTGCTTCTCTAGCCCATTAGCAATAGCGGCACTACACTCCTCGGACATCTTGACATGATCTACCCTGAGTGTTGCTATCTCATATTTATTTGCAAGTATGTCTTTAAAGTAACGAGAATATGTAGGTACTTGTAGGGCATCTAGTAATGGCATGTTGATGCTAAGTCTACGCACGACCTCCACAAACTTCTCAAAGTGGTTGTCAAGTTTACCTCGGAAGTAGCGTGGCTTGAGTTGCAGTATCCTCGTGTCTTCCTCCGGCATCTCAAATTCGGGCTCTTCGGTGACGATCCTCGTAACCTTCTCTTTAGCAACTCCTTCCGTCTCGGCGGATGGTTTAGGCTTCCTTGCTCCCGCGGAACGTTCCGGGTCTTTGGTCTCCTTCTCTGAACGTGTTTGAATGGCCTTCGCCGATTCGGAACTTTTGGGTTGTCCCGGAAGCTTCCCTTCATCATTAGTGAGGCGCACCGCAAGTTGTCCAACTTGCGTCTCGAGCATCTTCATCATGTTGAGCACTTGATGATTGGAACTTTCGACCTCCGTCACTTTGCTATCGATGTTCTCCAACACCTTGTCTATGGTCTTGAACTTGGTGACGGTGTCCTTGTTGATCTTAGCTTGCTCGTCCATGAACTCCTTCAATTGTATACGAAGCGGAACCGCATTAGGATTAGATGAGCTTGCATTAAATTGAGGTCTACCTTTCCCGTAGCGGAAGTTCGGCAATTCTCCCTTCCTCATGTAGTCGAGCGTTTTGGCTTCCTCCAGACAATCTTTGTGGACATGGCCATACTCTCCACATTCTTCGCATGTGGACCTTGCTTCGGCGGCCTTCAAGTCTTGAGCCTCTTTCTTTTCCATCTCCATCTTCTCCAACCTCCTCATGAGCGAGTCGATCTTGCCTTCAAGTATGTTCTCCTTCTCCACTTGCAAGACTCCCTTGACGTTCCCCGCGGGTTGAACCGGATGTAGGCGCCCGGATGACGCCCATGTGTCATTATTCACGACCTTCTTGAATAGAGTGAAAGCTTCCGTCGGCGTAAGTTCGATGATGGACCCTCCCGCCGATGCATCGATGATCGTCCTTGACGCCATGGTGAGTCCTTGATAGAACTTTTGCACGAGGTCTTCCTTCGGGAACTTGTGATGTGGAACCGCCCGAGTGTACTCATTGAAGCGCTCGAATGCCTCCGAGATAGTTTCCGTAGGATATTGAACAAAGGTGGCAATCTTATTACGCAAACTTTGAGTTTTACCCGGCGAGTAGTATTCCTTCATGAAAGCCTTCATCAACGTGTTCCAATTTTGCACCGTCTCTGCCGGTTGAGAGTGGAACCATTGCAAAGCCTTCCCGAGTAGTGAGAACAGAAAAAGCCTTGCCCTCATTTGATCTTGAGTCACCCCATCCATGTTGAAAGTCTGACATAGTTGAATGAATGCTTGGAGGTGAAGGTTCGGATCCTCCTTACCGGTGAAGGGTGAATGTTGCACCATGCGGATAGTTGAGGTCTTGATCTCGAACGGTCTTCTGATCTCCTCAAGGTTCAAGATTGGTAGGTCGATGATATCTGGGGTGCATAGCTCCCCAATCTTGCGCTCTTGCGGTGGTTGGTCACCCATCGGTGGAAGTCGATTCTCCCGAGGACTTTGAGGTGGTGAATTCTTCGGAGATTCCTTCGATCCTTTGTCTTCCGACTCCGAATCTACAAAATCCAGCTTTTTAGCTTGATGTGCTTCGCGTCTCCTTAGCCTGTAAAGTTTTTCTGGATCATCCACAAAATTATCGGGTTTGCTGGAGAGGTAGCCGTCCATCTCCTGTTAGGGTTAGCAATAAACAAAATATGCAAAAACTAGAAAGTAAAAAATAAATCTATGAAAACTAGTGTTAGACAAACTAGATTAGATTTATTTTGAGGATGATCAAAGTTTAGTAGATTCAAAAAGAAAAACAAAAAGAAAACTGAAAATCACAAAAAGGCAATAAAAATCAAATCTTGATCACATGTTCCCCGGCAACGACGCCAGAAAAAGGGGCTTGTTGACGGTTAATAGTTGTATCGAATTTCGTTTAGACTTGCAAGCGGACAAGTCTCCCGTCGTAGTCAAGGGACCCTTCTTCCCTCGAGTGGTGAACCCAAGGTATCGAAACCGTGGAACAAATGTGTGACGCAAAAGTTGATCTAGTAAAGCCAAGTAACTTCAATCTTCGGTAAAAGAAAAACCCTAATGCATCTAGATAAAAGACACGAAACTAATCTAATCTACTAAAGACCGGAGATAACAAACTAAGATTGGGTAGATAAACCGATCTAGAGAGATCGGGTTAAGCCTTTTGTTGAAGTTCCAAGCAAGAGAAGAAGTAGCAAATCGAATCTTATAAGAAGCCTCTTTAAACCGTGGTTTCCCGTCCAAATTCGAAAACATCCGCCTTTCGGAACCCCCGTTCTGTCACAACGTATCCCTACTCATGCGGGGAGTCTAGGGCGAGTGTGACGCCCCAGATTTTTAATTACCGTCATTAACGCTAATGACCGGATCAGCCGAGTCAAACCGGTCAAACACCAGTCAAACCTAGGTCAACCTGAGTCATCACCCCGAAAACCTCGCAAATGAACCCTAATGAACCCCTTGACCGAGCCTACACACACCCGTAGTGGACCCTTGGTCAAAGGCACGGTCAAAACCGGCTTAACCGTTGACGTCAGCGAATGTCGTCCGGAACTTTTGCCGCGTTCTCCAAAATTCACCTAAACACTTCAAAATCTACCTTTATGAAAGTTGTCCATCTTGCTGAGGGACACAACTTTCATGTAGATTGGCATTTCAAATTTTGGATGGAAATTGGTGAAAAACTTGGTCAACGCGCGGTACCTCCCCGTGCACAGCAACATGACGACATTCGAAGTTGGCACGACGTTCCTGCAAAATCCGTTGAGAAAAACACCCTAGAGCCTTTTTAGAAGTTGTAGAGGGTGGCTAGGTCTACAACTTTCATGTTCACCGCTTGGTCAAGTTCTATTCAAATTTTTGGAGAAAACAACGCTCGAACATGGCCAGTGCAAATAATCTCGGGCCAGCCGCGACGTCGCCCGCGCTCCAGCACGCCGGAGCGCCGCGCCGCGCGCCCGCCCGCGCGCCGCCGCGCGCCGGCGCCCCGCCACCCTCGGCGTCCGCGCCGCGCCCGTGCCTTCCCGAGGCACGCACGCCTTCCCCGGGCGCTCGCGCACCGAGGCGCGTGGGAATCCGCCCGCCGCGCGCGTCGCGTCGGTCGCGCCCCTTGGACCGCCGGTCCGTCCCTTGTCCCCGTGCGTGCGCGCCTCCCGACACGAAGCCGTGCGCCGGTCGGTCCTCGTAGACCCGATAACGAGCCGCCTATAAAGCCCGCCCGCCTACGTGCCCGTGCCCGCCCGCTGCGTGCCCGCCGTCCACGGCCCGAGCCGCCGCCGGCCGCCATCGAGGCGGCCGCGGCGAGCTCGGCGCCGGCCGGCCGCGCCCCCAAACCAATCGCGCCTCCACCCTCCCCTCGCAGCTGCAATAGCTTCCCGAGCCGTCCCTTTCCTTGCCCGGCCGCGGCCTCGCCGGAACGGACTCCGCCGCGGCCGCCCCTCCCCGGCCGCCGGCGAGCGCTCGCCGGAGCCATCTCCGCCCTGTCCAACACCCCAAATCGGCCCATAGCATCCCCTAGCCCACTCCCCTACCATCCCCCGGCCAGACTCCGGCGATCCCCGGCCGGAATTGCCGCCGGACCGCCGCTGCCCGCGCCCAGGGACGACATTGCAAAGCTGACTTTCTTTCCAGGGTCCTCCCTGCAAAAGCGCAACTGAAATAGTAAAAGTGAGTTTGCTGATTCTTGTAAATTGCATACAAAATCACAAAAAAACCAGAAAAATGTAAAACCAATTTTGTTGGATCCGTTGTGAATTATCCTACAACATTTGTTATTCTGGCCTAAGCTAATTCCTGTTAGTTTTTGCATGAAAAATACAAATGTGGAAAACCTAGATCTGCAATATCTCAAAAACCATAAATCCTCTATAGCTAATGTTTGGACATGTTGTGTTAGGTCATGACTAGCTCCTATGCCAAAAATTGCACAAAGTTATGACGTAAATCTTTTTATAAAAATGTTTTTCCATTTCTGCAAGAGCTGCATAAATGATTTTTCTTGCTAAATATATTTATGTTTTTGATCTCAACTTGTGCACACTGACTTGTAATATCAAAATACACATCTTGTGAATTAATCATGATTTTTGGCTTACCAGAAATATTTATCCTCTAATTATGCATGTTTTCCTTTGTAAATTAATAAACATAGATCAGTAGAGTTCCTAGGTGAACATGCTAGTTCTCTAGACTTGTTTAGGACCAGAGAGCAAGCATGAGAAAGTTTGGGGTCCGTTTGGTGCTTAATTATTTTTGTATGCATTTAATTTGAATCACTAGCTAGCCTTTGTTATTTTCATTAGTATTTAAAATTTCCTAGCATCCAACTCTTACATGTGGGTCCAATGGACCAGGATAGGTGCTAGTAGGCTTAAGAAACACTCAATTAATTTTTGGTAATTTAATTTCTTAATAAAAAGCTTAAAGGACCTTTTATTATTAAAGGGAAGTTAAATAAAGAAAACCTCTAATTAATTCTTTTTACTTTTTGAAGATATTATTTAATATAATTAAAGGATAATTAAATATCATCACTGATAAGAAATTAATTCATGAATAAAATATTATTTATACCCTTGCCTGTGAAATTAAAAAGAATTAAAGCTTTCACATGAAATGACAAGTATAATAAAAACCTTTATTCAAATGTGCAATAAAAGGAAAACCCATGTACAACCAATAACCTTCCTAAAAGAGAAACATTAGATAGATGCTTGTTAAGGTGAATATGACCAACCCAGGGTTGGATAAGACAACAAACTATCACATCACCTGAACGTGCATTGCATTCCGTGTAGATCTTCCGGACGGAGATTACTCCCTTGTCCCGGAAACCGAGGAAGGAGGAGCGGAAGCGTCGCTGCAATACGTGGAAGTACTCGACACTGAGGGTGCCCAAACTAGCCTAGCTGACGAAGGCAAGCTCCGGTGCATCTAACCTAGTTTTTTTCCAAATCTTTATTCAATTATCTATGGATGATTGTGCATTTACGTTCAGGAGTTGAATGAAACCCTAGATGCATGATCCCTAGGTACCTATGTCCTCTTACTAGTATGCTAGGTCGATAGCTGCTATGCTATAGGACCCGGTAGAAGTCGAGTGATGTTCGTCACTCGCGAGAATAGGTTCTTATGTTTGAATCATAAGATCGTTTTAAATGGATTGCTCATGTGGTAAGAGCATGGGATTTGGGCTCCGGTCCAGTGGCTTTCGTGGGCTAAGCTTTTGAACGTACTAAACATATGCCGGGAATGGGACCGGTAAGCCTAGTACCCGATTGACGCGGTAAGGGAACCTTTCCCTACTAAACCTGGGGCACTTGTGTCCCCCTGCTCACAACAGTGTGGTACCTGCGTGAGTCTGGACATTCGTGTGGGAGCGATCCAGTAAAACCTTGTACCAAGGAATGTAGGTTCCGCTCCCGAGCCGAAGATCGACGGGA
Source organism: Cenchrus americanus (assembly GCA_947561735.1). Lineage (NCBI taxonomy): Eukaryota > Viridiplantae > Streptophyta > Magnoliopsida > Poales > Poaceae > Cenchrus > Cenchrus americanus. Next base: position 36,479,407 of record OX387244.1, on the reverse strand, counting down.
ACGGCCTGGGAAAGTTGTCCTTGCGGGGGCAGCCTACCGTGTGTTTGGGTTTACCTTGCAAGGTTTAAATCAATCGATTGTCGGCCTCTCACCGTTATCCGAGACTGCTTAATCAACTGGCCATGATATCCCATAATGATGGAACTCGAGGAATATTGTTGTATGAATTAATTGCTTGTCCAATTCTTGATTGAATTAGATGGCACACTTAGAAATGGTAATCAACTAGAACTTGTGCTAAAAATTTGAAAGTAAGGATCTACCCTTAGTAGCTGTTTAGCAAAAGAAACTCCACCGTCCAAAAGCCTTTCATGTCTAGAGTTTGGTGATGTAGTTATCACCCGACGGTTAAGTCTTGCTGAGTATTAGTATACTCAGCCTTGCTTTAAAACTGTTGTTGCAGGTGTTGTTGACCAGAAGGGTGACGACAAGTGATGACATCACGGATGGCTCCTGTGATGTTTCCCGTTGCGCTAGTTCTTTTATTTCCGCTATTTTCAAACTCTGAGCCTTTACTCCATGTCATGAACAATGGTTTGTAATAAATTATGTTAACTCGTGTTGTACTCTGGACTCGCCTTCGCGTGAGTTTTAATGCATATACCGATCCTCTGTTTGAATTCCAAGTGATTTACCGGGCGTTAACCCGGCAGCTAACGACAGGATGATACTTTACTATTGCTTAATGGCCAAAGTGGATCGGTCTTAGGCGATAGTACGGTATTTTCCTGGGCGGGTTGTCACAGCGAGTCAAAAGACAAGTTGAGATTCTTTCGGAAGATCCGGTGTGTACCTCTAGCCACCGCGGCTACAAGAACACCCTATGTAATCTATCTCGAGAATAGAATTGGAATAAGCAAAGCCGATCGAAAAACGAAATCTTCGAGGAAACACTTGATCGCTAAGAATAGATTCAACTTGATAATTCAACTATGACAATGATACATACACAAGATCACCACCGGGATCCTTCCTTGATCTTGCTTCTAGCTCCGGGAACTCCGACGTGGTCTTCCGTGCAAGGTTCCCATGTCGGCTAGGGAAACCCTAGTCAACTAGCTCGACCCTCTCCTCTCCGAGATGGTGTCCCTCTCTTCTCTGCTCCTCGGCGGCCGATGACGAATTGGATGATGCGTAGCTCTCGACCCCGGGGCTATAAATAGCCCGAATGGCGGCTAGGGCAAAGGAGGGGACGAACGGGCCCTGGACTGGGCTGGGCCGACCGGCCTGGGCCGGCCGGCCTTGGCCCATCCAGGCCCAGCCCGTGGCCTCCTTTGCTCTACGTCGGTTCTCGTGTCTTCTAGATGTTTCCCCCTTCTGCATGTAGGTCCATGTCGTCAGTTTCTCTCCGAATTGGGCATAACTTCTTGTCTTGCAAGATTCAGCACTTTTCTGGTTAGGTCCTCGGAGTTTGTCGTCTTCTCGGATCAAGTCCCTGACTTCTTGGAGTCAAGTTCGCTTCATTGCATGACTTGTACGGGCTTCAAGATCTTGTCATAAGGTGCTTGATGAACTTATCCCTAGAGTCTTGCATTCAACGCTAAAATCCTGCATAAACACTAAACTCCAAAACCGACATGCACACGTGAACTTGTTATACCACGGGGGTTAGTACCAGTGGAGAAGGTATAAAACTTATGCCAACACCCAAGGTAAACTCATATGGCTAGGTTGACGGATTTTCACCATCAACACTCATGTGGTAAGGACATGGGATTTGGGCTCCGGTCCAGTGGCTTTCGTGGGCTAAGCTTTTGAACGTACTAAACATTCACCGGGAATGGGATCGGTAAGCCTAGTACCTTAATGAGACGGTGCGGGAACTTACTATTACTACTCTTGAGAAATCTCCTAACCGGCTAGCTACCGGGAAGGGGGGTGCATGTGTGACGCTGGGTATCTTGCGGGGTATGCCAGCTAACCTTGTACCCAGGACTGTAAGATTCGATCCCAACCCGAGGATTTTTGGAAACGGCCTGGGAAAGTTGTCCTTGCGGGGGCAGCCTACTGTGTGTTTAGATCTACCTTGCAATGTTTAAATCAATCGATTGTCGGCCTCTCACCGTTATCCGAGACTGCTTAATCAACTGGCCATGATATCCCATAATGATGGAACTCGAGGAATATTGTTGTATGAATTAATTGCTTGTCCAATTCTCGATTGAGTTAGATGGCACATTTAGAAATGGTAATCAACTAGAACTTGTGCTAAAATATTGGAAGTAAGGATCTACTTGTAGTAGCTGTTCAGCAAAAGAAACTCCACCGGCCAAAGGCCTTTCATGTCTAGAGTTTGGTGATGTAGCTATCACCCGACGGTTAAGTCTTGCTGAGTATTAGTATACTCAGCCTTGCATTAAAACTGTTGTTGCAGGTGTTGTTGACCGGAAGGGTGACGACAAGTGATGACATCACGGATGGCCTCCTGTGATGTTTACCGTTGCGCTAGTTTAATTTATTTCCGCTGTTTTTTGAACTCTAAACCTTTACTCCATGTCAGGAACAATGGTTTGTAATAAAATATTTGTAACTCATGTTGTACTCTGGACTCGCCTTCGCGTGAGTTTTAATGCATGTGTCGATCCTCTGTTTGATGTCCAAGTGATTTACCGGGCGTTAACCCGACAACTAACGACAGGATGATAATTTACTATTGCTTAACGACCAAAGTGGATCGATCTTAGGCGATAGTACGGTATTGTACTTTTCTTTTGAGTATGAGGCTTTTAAATCTTTAAATCTTTTTCTTTGCCTATGGTAGTTAGTATGATTCTTTTCTGAAATCCTTGACTGTTGCATATATATTTTTACTGATAATTGACAAATTCTAACAATTCTACTACTGCATATATTTACTGATAATTACAAATGGGCAGTCATGGTAGAGTAGATCCATGCGCTCCTATCCTCTTCATCTGCTCAACTTGCACACAGTAATTCAATCTGTTTGATCTTCACACACTAGGGTGCAGCCGTCAAGGTATTAAATCTGAATTGCAGTTTTTATGGGTGGGAGAATGGTTCATTACATTTTGAATTTTCTTGATGACACTTTCATGATTGTTCTGTCACAAATCATTGTAGCATAAGTAAGGTTACCTTTTGAACTATATATATGTAAAAGAGATGGAATATATGTAAAAGAGATGGAAGTTACTAATTCTAGATGGAAAGATATAATAATTAAAGTTGGAAGCAACGCAAGATAAGAAAAAAATATTGATGCCTTGTTCGAGAATATATATGATCTTACAGAGTACCTCACTATAAGCTTTTAATTTCACTTTTGCCTTTTGGTACAAGATTTGCAATTTATTGAAATAAGTTTAATTAAATTTTTGTCCTTTTGCAACCAACACACTCATCTTTGCTTCGAACTTTGTTCACAGTTATTGAAAACTTACAAAGCCTATCAGTTCATATCTAATTTTTCAGGCAAATGTGATGGTCAGGTATCTGAATTCAGTTCCAAAGTTCCAAAAAAAGCTGCAAGATACACATTTTTTTGTTGTGGGTTCTGGTGCTGTGGGTTCAGAAGAAGTCGCCTAAGTGTTCATCATGACAGGTGTGAGCTGCTGCTTGAATCGATGGAGGACTAAGAGTTGGCCTGTCTCTACTGCTGATTTGCATCCTCGAGTGGAGGAGCTGCTTGCTTGCATGGGCCAAGAAGGTAAACACTAAAGACAGCATGTCTTGTTTGCATCTCGCAGCTGTATTTTGTTATAAAATACATGAACTGAAATCTTATATTAAATGTGGTAGTGATTTTATCTCTCTATACAAGTTCTGTCGTAGCCACAAAAAGAATGTTGAGTTAATTGTGTTTCCTTCGGCAGTCATGTGGGGGCTTTAGAAACTGAGTACTCTATTTGTTTTCAAAATTATCACTAGAAGGATGTAGCAGATCTTTTCCAGAGTATGGTGGGAGGGCTGAGATCTTTAGTAATTCGATGTGGAGGATTGAGGATGTTGCCGGTGATATGTGAGAAAAGCCGTATAAGAGTTCCTAAAAGTAAAGGCTGGGAACTGGGTTAAAGAGGTGTCACCCAGTCTGGTGTTCATCTGGGAGGAAGCTGACTGAGCCAACATGATGATCGACCTCAGGAGTTAGATGCGCTATGGTGAGGTGTGTTGAGCAGGAGGTTGGAGGAAGTGAGGTGGCAGTGGCAAGGAGCTGAGGGGGAAACAAATTATGGTTTATGCCCATGTCATAGATTGAGAGGCATTGCAAGTATATATTTTAGAAACTTATATTATAATGTGCATATATCAACTTCTCATTCATCTGTATCCATTTTTTATTTTACAGATATTTGCATCAGATAGCTTTTGCAATTGACAAAGTATTGTCGTGAAGAAATATTGACCAGGAACTACAGGTATACGATGAACTTTCAACTGTTTATAAACTACATATAAGAAAGGAAAGATGCATGTATACTACCTCCTTTAACCTTGTGATCTTCATGAGCTGTTTAATCATAGTTAGGCACAGTGGCAAAATCATGAAACTGAACTTATTTTTCTTGTATGATGTGGTGTCTAATGAATCACTCGACCTTTACTTTCAAGGACGTGAAAGAGACTGTGGGATAGAAAGAAAATAAGATATGTTGTACGCCGCATGTAAGACTACAATGCAATTTTTGTTCATTATTTATGCCCCAAATTATGGGGCAGGGGAATAGACCTAATCTCTATCTCTACTATTAAAAAGAACGAAAGTAAGACAATTTCATCGCTTCACCTCACGCGACTTCACCCCGCACCTCCGCTCCGCCTCCGCACGCCTTCACCCCACGGGTCCACCGCACGACGCCTCCCCTCCCTCCGCGCCGTGCCCTCTCCGTCCGACCCACACGACGCCCCCAGCCCACCCCCACTCTTTTTTCGAAACCCTACCGCCGCCATCGCCCCCGTCATCACCTGCATCATGCCGCCGCCCCTTCCCAATCTCCATCTTTCTCCTCCCTCTGTCGCCCTCCTCCTCCCTCACCTCCGGCCGCCTCCGCGACTACCTCTCCCTCCTTCCCTTGCCCTCACCCCTACCCCCACTGGGGAGAAGGCCTACCGACACGGCTCCAGCTCCGCCTCTTCCTCCTCATTCGCCACCTCGCGACAGGCGGAGATCCAACGACCTTGACGGAGGACATGGTGCGCGCTCATGCGGCGGCGGCGGCCTCTGGTAGATCGAGTAGGTGGCTTTCGTCCTCAAGGCCGGCCTCCCCATCTCCACCCCGCCTCGTGCTCGAGCCGGCGGGCGCGTGCGGCCGGCGTCACCCTCTCCCAAGGCCGCTCCGCTCGCGGTATCCGGATCCGGCGGCGGCGCGTCGAGGTGGAGGGACAAGAGCGAGAGGGACGGACGTTGCAGATCCACGTCGTCAAAACACAAATTATTTTTTGGTTGCTTGATTTGGATTGGTTCAAACCTTCAATTAGCCTTTGTCAAAAAAAACCTTCAATTAGCCTACACACATGGTACACACCTCTATTCATGATGTAAGCCTCATTGCAATGCATCCTAAATGTTTACAATTGAGTATCACTTGATGCCTTGTGTTGATAGAAGTAAATATTGTACACAATGATGTTTGATGCGTATAAGTGAAATCATGTTGCCTGTAGCAACGCACGGGCACGATCCTAGTGTATATAAAAAAGCTGGCCTTCTACCCTGTCGACAATAGTGACCAGGATCTGTTGGCACGCATGAGCTCTTTCAGAGAGAGAGAGAGAGAATCCGGTGTTCGATCACGTTGCGTGCTCCTCTAATTGCCACTCGGCCACAGTCGACAACATCTATCCATTCGTAAAGCACATGAATAGTAGATTAGTAATCCATATGTCAAGGGAATCTGTGTACCAGTAGTGCTGTTTACTGCTGCCGATATTCTGCTGTGCGATGAGCAAGACGAATGTTCTCACTCCACAATTTCAAGCACCGATGCACGAAATATTCGCATTATCAGAAAACAGATAAATGAACAAATAAAAATGAGGGGCGGGAGGAGATGATATCATACGGGCCACTGCTCACTTTACTCCACGCTGATGATGATGGCAATGGTTAGCCTTTTTCTTTCCAGGACAACTTCACCCTCGCTTCTGCCTTCTCCGAGCGGTTCGTGGCCACCTTCCGGTCCCAGGAGCTTCGGGAGCAGGCTTCGGCGGTGAGTGCTACTCAAGAGAATCCTTCACTCTCCAGTGGTCAGCTGGGGCACTATGAGGTTGTCGCACCTGTGCCTCCTATGGAGGTGTTGCCGTCGGTTGAGGTGGTGTCGTCTGGGGAGGTGCTTCCGTCGGTCGAGCTTGTGATGCCGACTGCGGCGGTGCCTCGTGTGGCGGTACCACCATCAATCGAGGTGCTGACAGAGGAGGTGCCGTCTGTGGGGGTGCCACAGTCGACTGAGCCGGCCTCCGGGGTGGTCAGGGCGTCGGAAGATGGCGGGTTCGCGGCCTTGGAGAACTTTGTCAACAAGAAGATATTCCGTCACCTCTTATGGACAAGCCGGCTCCCCGCCGTCGTGTTGACCCCGTCCTCCGCGACGCACCTCCTCAACTGCCTTCGTCGGAGGCTCTTGGCCTCAGGCGAAGCCGTCGCCAAGCCTTGGACCCCCTCTCAGCCGTCAAACCGGCAAGGCGAGGAGCAGTGCTACTAATGCGACGACTCGATGAGATTGGCGTGCCTCTACCTGTGTCGGCTTCGACAGAGGAAGCGGTGGACAAGCTCTTTCGTGAGGGGCCTCCGCTGCACTACTTGGATGCAATGCAAGATTTACTCCCGATGTTGAAGAACAAGACCAAGATTTCTCCCCTTGAGGGATGGAGTGTCGACTGAGAGCTCGTTGTTTAGGTTGTGTGGGATGGGAGTAGTTCATATTGGAGTTTATGGTTCGGGTTGTGTTCAGCTGGTTTGCCAGCTTGTGTCCATCTAGAGTCCGTTCCAGTTGGGTTGTAACCGAACAATATCTCAATTTCTTCTTAATACAATGATACGCTGCGCGCATATTCGAGAAAAAAAGACCAGAGGCTAGAGCTTCTCAAACTCCTTTCCCCCCAACAAAAGGAACAAAATCTTTAGATGAAATGCAACATATGGTACTTCCCTTATCCTTTCCCTCAAATTCTGGCCGGCCGGCCACTCGTTGTGTTAAAGGTCAGAGAATGAGCAGCTGCCTGAAAGAAGTCATGATCAGATTGTAAAAGAAAAGGCCGTAGAATCTCTGCATTGATCCCACACAAAAAACAATAAAACATGGTGCGCATCAAAAAGTGAAATTTTAGAGTTGATTGTGAAAATAGTGTATTTTTTAAATCTCATGTACAATATTTTTAGTTGTGAGTCAATTGTTTATCCATGGAATAAAAAAACGGACAATGCTAATTTACAGTCGGCTGTAAATTAATTTTCCGCACAGCTGCGCTATATTTAGAAAACGGCTTGACAGCCCACTGGCGGGAGGACCACTCAGAACTTCAAAGCTCCGAGGCCAGAGGACCATTCATATCTTCTCACGTGCAGAGACATCAGATACCATCAATGCACACAAAAAAAACTCGTATCTTCAAAACTGGAGTATCAAAATCACATATAATTGCACCATCGTGTTGATCTCAGTAAAAGCTTCGAAAGAAGATCTCACTTCAATATTTTTTGATCCTATTTTTTCTCATACAGTACCAAGTAATTTTGTTGAAACTTAAACGCTTATTACAGTAAACATGAAAGCAAATTAGAACAAATATATAAGCAAATTAGAACCCATGTCTACACTGAATTGCGAACAACGAGACGAAATCCTGCAAATGTAACACTTTTAATTCACAGTTTGCTTTTGCATAAAAAGAGAACACATCCAAAAAAACCATTCATGTAATTAACATCCGAAAATCTTGCTGGAGGGGCATAGGGCTACGTTGCTCATTAGAAATCATATCATTGCTTATCTAAAAATAATAAAATTGCTTGAATCAGATCCTAATCCTGCTGGAGGCAGGGTTTTTTTTACCGTTGGGTACCGCGCGGTATACCGCGGTTACCGCCGTTACCGCTGGGGTACGGTAACGGTACCCAGAGGTAGAACCCCCCAAAATTCAAATTTGAATTTAAATTCAAAAAATGAAAAAATCAATAAAAATCACCAAAAATAGTTCATGATTTGTAGAGTCTTATGGTGTCGAATGTTTTCAAATTTGAGCGCATTTGGTATTTATTTGGAGCTTTAGAAGTTGAAACAAAAAAGAAAAAGAAAAAGAAAAAACAATGGCCGGCCCGTTAAGGCCCATGAAGCCCAACTGAGGGTTTAACCCTACCTAGCCCCAACCGAGTGCCCCCGCGCCTCCCGGACTCCTCGGCACCCCCGACCGCAACCCTCCCCTTCGCGTCCGCCGCCGCATCGCCGTTACCGCGCCGCCGCCGGCGGCTTACCGCGCCCGGCCGCGGTTTACCGCGCGGTAGCGGCGGTAAGCCGCGCCGTGGGCGGATCCACGCCCTACCGTGCGGGCGGCGCGGTTAGCCGCGCGGTAAGCGCGGTATACCGCGGCGACGCCTCGGTATACCACAGTTAGGTATGTTTTTTTTGCTTTTGAGTACATTAAGGCTTTAGGAATTGTGTTAGGAGCTATGATTTGAGTTAGGATTTAGGTTTTCGCTGGTTTAGGATTTTTGGTAGGGTTAAGGATGTGAGTTAGAGGTAGAAATAGAATTGTTGCTTTAGGTAGAAATGGAAGTGTTGGTTTAGCTTTTAGGTTTAGGAGGATAATTTGTGGCATGATGTAGGATTTGTGTAGGATCCAATTTTAGTTAGGATTTGTGTAGGATCCAATTTTAGTTAGGATTTGTTTCAGAATTAGGTACATTTTCATTAGGTATAATTTTAAGGAAGTGTTTTGTAATTTAGTTTATGTTGGCATTTATGCAGGTAGAAAATGTCAGGGAGACCTAAATACCCTGTATGGGAACATGGTGTAAATCTACCTCCCGGATGGCGATGCAATCACTGTGGTATACAGAAAAGTGGTGGAGGTTCAACTAGGTTGAAACAACATTTGGCCGCGCGCGGATCATCAGTGCTCCATTGCAACAACGTTCCACCAGACGTGCGGGAGTACTTTCAGCGGGATCTTGATAGGACGAAGAAGGCATGTATCGGAGACGCCAGAGTTTCATGCAGATGATGGCATCTCCTGAATTCCAAAACAGTAAGTGGGCGCGTTCCGATGAAGGTCGATTTGCTCATTCTAGGATGTCTAATATGGATTGGTGGGATGGGATGAAGTACATCATTGACATTGTGCAACCAGTATACAAGTTGCTTCGCTTTGCTGATCGGGACAAGAAGCCAAACTTGTGTGAGGTTGTATACCATTACCAGTTGTGCAAGTCTGAAATGGAATCTTTCTTTGGAACCAATGTGTCGACTTGGAATGAGTATCGACAGATTCTTGATAGACGCATTCGTGATGTATACGTCGATACATATGTTGGTGCAGGTACTACTTGTGCTTATTTCAATTTCAATACTAATGCCTTCTGAAGTTGTGCTTATTTGTACTCGTTCATACCTTCGGATGCGACTTGAGGATGCCACTCCTGGGCGTGATGATGATGGTGATATTATTGAGCATCTTGGCCAGCTTAGCTTCTATGATGAGAAAAATCCGGTCCGGGAATGGATGGAATATGGTAGATCAAACCGGGAGCCGGTTCTTGATGAGGAGGATGAAGACAGTGACATTCCTATCCCGTCCCAGCTTGTGAGGGATCAGATAGACCCCAGAGATCTCCAAACTGCTACGGGTGATGATTGCATTAGTGATTGGGCACGAAGAAATGTGGGTAGCAGTCACATTGGGAAGAGGTTCTTCCAGACTGGGCCTAAGTAGGGTGACCCAAAACGTCAAAAAGGCAAGACAACAGCACCAATAGAAGTGACCAGCGACGCCTCCACTGATGATGATGATGGTCAGCGTAGTCCACCGTACCAGGAGTCTGGGGATAGCAGCTCAGATGAGGATGACGGTGATGATGATGATGATGGTGATGGTGATGGTGATGGTGACGGTGGTGGTGGTGATGATGGTGGTGGTGGTGGTGGTGGTGGTGGTGGTGGTGGAATTCGTTTCACAGGTATGCACATCTAAATTTACACACACGTATGATGTTTCTAACTATATGTGCTAATTATGATCCATGGTTTGGTTGATTTGCGGGGGAGACCGAATTCACACATGCTACTCAGGATCGCGACCATGGCGCACCGCAGTCGCGAGAGGAGAATGGTTGGAGCGTCACAATACGACCCAGCGTACTCTTCTTCCTCCCACACCGATACCTCGCAGTCGCGTTCTTTTTATCCCATTCCGGACATCAACGCGCAGCCACAGACGACATGGGTGTATGAATGGGAAGACCTTGATTTTTACAACTTGTTAGTCGGTGAGTGGCAGACGACAGCGGCGTGGACGGGCCTAACTTGGCAACAGTACAAGGGTGAGTTGCTTAGGACGAGAGGCTTGAATGTCATGTCCATCGCCGAGTACCACTCCGCGACCCAGCTAGAGATCTTTCCTTTCTACCATTGAACTTGTGTTGTATGAACTATTTGTATGAATTATTTGTATGAACTATTTGTATTTGAACTACCAACTCACTTATGCACGGCTAGTATTATTGTGTTTGGTGTAGTATTTCTATGTATAACTATAAATCATTGATTGGGGGTGCTATTTAACACTAATTTGTGCCAACACCATGCCAAAATTTTCATTTATTCGAAGCCGGGAGGTCTTTTTATTTCCAGCGGTATAAATAGTTTATACCGCGGTAAAAACAGTTTATACCGCGGTAAAAACTATTTATACCGCGGTATACCGTTTGAAACCGTTTGAACTAGCGGTAAGAATCGGTTTTGGTTTGAAATTTGAATTCGAGCGGTATTTAGCGGTATACCGCGGTAAATACAGTTACCGCCGGGTACCGGTATTTAGTCAATGGTCGGTAAAAAAAACCCTGGCTGGAGGGGCATAGGGCTAAGTAGTTGCTCGTTGGAAATTATACTATTCCTTATCCAAAAATAATAAAATTGCTTGAATCAGGTCTTGTTATTGGCTAAACCAGGAAGAGAGGAACGGAGACATAAAAAAGAAGCTAGCGAGCATACTGCAGCACAGTGGTGGACGGTCACCTCGATGGGGGTGCTGCCACGTGCGAACTCGTCACTGCCGCCGACCGCTTCGCCCACCTCCCGCTGCTTCACCCACAAGAGAGAGAGAGATGTGGGCATGAGGGAGAGGGAGGAAGAAGGGGAGTGGAATCCACCGTCGCGACCTCGCCGGAGCCGGCGGATGCACGCCGCCATTGGCGTCTTCGGCGGATCTCGCGGAGAAAGAGAGAGACGCGTGGGCGTCGTCAGGCCGGGACGGGTGTGCTTGTGGGGGATAAGGTTGGGCTGTAATTTGCTCAAAAATACAGCCGACTGCTATAAAGTCTTTACTAAAAAAATCCATCCACTTTTTTAGGCGAATTCCGTTAACTTTTGCCTCGGTCAAGACTTGCGAGTACTTGCCAGAACACTCGCCACGTAACACAAAAGAAGCTGGTGGGCTGCGCTGTCATTTTTTCGGTTTGTTCCAGCCCTAAACGGCCCATATTTTAGCACAGAATGGGCCAGCTGCCTAGGGTTCCACTGCACGGACCTTGGCTGGAGCCGCCGTCTCGCCGCCACGTGCGTGACCATCACGGGGGATTCCATCGTGCTGCCGCCACCTCCGCCGTGCGTGGCCGTCGGAGCAGGGTTGCGCAACCTCTCCGTCTTCCGTCGGCTGCCGCGTAGGCACATAGCCACATACACACAGGCGGCGGCGGCGGCGGCGGCGGCGGCCATGGCGTCCCGCAAGCTCCTCCTGGGCCTCACCGCCGGGAGGCGGCTCCGGCCCCGCACTCAACAGCTCTTCTGGGCCGCCAATCTGCCTGAAGCTACCACCTCTCGCTCCCTCGTGGCGGCGGCCGCCGCCGCCGCGCAGCAGCAGTCGGGCCGGTCTCCAGCGGCTCTTCTCTCCGCTTCGAGGACCATCTCGACGACGCGCCCCGCGGCACAGTCCGCCGTAGATGCGCCCGGCCCGTCTCCGGTGGACAAGTTTGTTTCTCAACCCTCATTCTTAGCTCGTTGTTCCATTCGTGCATTTGGGTAGTTTCCAAAGCTTTCAAGTGGTAATGGGGGCCGTGGAGAAATTTTCCAGAGCATGCATTTAGGAATGTTCCGTAGAGCAATTTCTATTGTGATTTGTGGCCAATACCTACCTGTGTTAATTGGTAACAGTAAATCTGCCTGTCAAATATGGCAAATGGATAAAAGGTTTTAGGAGAGATTATAGTTGCTGAAATCAACATACACTTTAAAGTTTGACCGAATATATATAAAAAAATATTAATAATTATGATACTAAATAAACGTTAATCATGTCATATATTGTCATAACAAACTTGTTTACAGACACAAATGTTAATATAATTTCCATATATCCGGTCAAAGTTACAATTTGTTGACTCCTCGAAATGTGAGATGGGCACTTATTTTGGGACGGAGGGAGTATGTGCATGAGAATTCTACAATTTGGAGAGTTTGGCTGGATACTGGTTATTAGTTGATTGCAACAATTTTGATAAAGTTTGATATTTGGTATGCTTTATTACCTAAACTTTTGTGCATAATTCTCTTTGGTAATGTAATATGTAGCATCTTGTTACATATCTGTTTTTGTCGTGTTGGACAGTTGTTGATTATGATTTTATTATGATTTTGTACACTAAACAGGTCAATAATGCCAGAGGATGAGTTTCATAAATTAGCAGATGAGACAATTCATGATTTACTGGAAAAACTTGAGGTAATTAACCTTTGATGTGATATTTAGGTCTCAGCACTTTAAGGAAAGCCTCTCTGTGAACATATTAAGTCTACATACCTTTAGCTTATATTGTTCTGTCTTTGTTTAGGAATATGGTGACTCCATTCAGATGGATGGTTTTGACATTGATTACGGGGTTGGTAGCAACTCACAGTGGAGCATCGCCTGCCTTACTATTATTTATCTTTCATACATCGGATTACTGATGCATCCTTCTTTTCCTCTGACATTCCAGAATCAGGTTTTGACATTGAGGCTCGGGGATTTGGGGACATATGTTGTGAACAAGCAAGCACCAAACAGACAAATCTGGCTATCTTCACCTGTGAGGTACTACAATGCTATCTTAATTTCTTATTCGCTGTTTCTTCACCTCAACTTTATGCATACTTCGTTTCCAATCAAGTTGATGTCATGTGTCTTGTAATTGTAATAACTAGAAGCCCTAACTGAATTTGTATGACATGCTTATTCTTATGTGAAGATGATATGCATATATGAATGCAGTGGACCTTCTAGATTTGATTGGGATGCATCAACAGACGGTTGGGTATACAAGCGGACCGGAGCAAATCTTGTGAAGCTTCTGGAGAAGGAGATTGGTGAGCTCTGTGGTGCTCCAGCAGAACTTTCATAACAGACTGGAAATGCCACACAGCTAGATTGGATGAAGAGGAGCGTTTTCGAAGTACAGTATGAATGAGACAACACCCTTATGGTTTATGACAAAATTTTGTTAACCCATTCGCACACTATTTGGAATAAATAGCTTCCCTTTGCTGATCACGGGAATATGGTATCTTTGTATTGGTAAGCTAGGGATGAAATGGGTCTTGATATACAGTGACTGCGAAGTGAATCCTAAATGGCACTTTTGAGTTTGAACCCTGTGTTAGTATCATAGTATGAGCAATGTCGTCAGACTACATTTGAGTTTCATGACAAACAAATTGACGACAATCACTGTATTCTGTTGATCCAATTAACAAGCATCAAACTTCATCAGTGCTCAAAGTCAAACATCCGGTGTGCCTCTTCTTCCATCAGCTCCGGGCTTAGTCTGACCATCAGGATGCAAAACTCCATCTGATCCAGCGCCCCATCCCCATCCAGGTCCCCTTCCTTCATCATGTCCTGCAGCTCATCGTCCCGGAGATTGCCTAGCCCGAGCCTGGGTGCGTTCCGCTTCAGGCTGTGGAAGGTGATCTTGCCTGTGCTGGGCTCCATCAGCAGCCGGAACCCCTTGCAGAGCTCCTGAATCAGGCCCTCCACGCCGAGCTTCCTCGCCATCACCGGCAGGAAGTCCTGGAACTGGACGCAGGAGCCCTTGTCCGAGCCCATACTGGAATTATCCCGCGAGATCATGGTGAAGACTGGAGATCTGGAGAATGCTTCGCAAGATTTGTGCGTGGGATTTGACAGATTGTGGACGATGGGTTAATGGATGAGGAGGTAGGTGTTTATATAAGGCTTGATGGTAGTGGCAGGAGACCGCGGAGACCTTGAGCTTCTTGGAAGCAGTCTCTCCATGCATGCCAACCGAATTACAGGTAATTTCAGGCTTGCTCCAGTCGGTTGCTGCGTCCGGCGGTTTTCGCTTGGTTTCTGCGAAATAGCACGCACGCACGGCTGGCTTCCGCAGGGTCTCCAACGACTGGTTTGCTTGAACGGGTCGTGCTTTTTTTCGCAGTAGACCTGTGAGCCTGCTGGGGGCGTAAGCACATAAGAAAATGGATAGAGCGTGGTGCCGTGGTGACCGGAAGTTCATGTATGAACACGGGCGCGTCAAGGTGGCTGAAGATGACTGAACCCCGGAGGCGGTGGCGCCGGCTTCTCGTAATACTTTTATCATCCTGTGATCACCTGGACGGTGTCGCGTGTGGCCTGTGGGCCCCGAATGTCAGGTCTCATGATGCTATGCGCTGGTGCCTGGTGGCGCGCGTCTTCTGGACATAATTCCGGAGGAAGTTCCGTCCTGAAGGCTATATTCGATTTGGGACTTTGCTTATGGTTCCTTGTCAATTTCAACATATTTGCCATGTACGACGTGCTTGGTGTCGCCCACACAAGGATCTTTTGCTGCTTGTTGCAATACCGCGCTTCCTTTTACAGAAAGCTGAGTTTCTGAGAACGGCAACAGAAGCTCATCCTTGCCCGCCACTGTTTCTTTGCTAATCTCACCACTTAACAATCTCTACTTCTAAAAAGTATGAAGTGGAGAAAAAAAAGCTGGTACATAAATCTGACCCCGCTCGATGATTCTGCCTCTCTCGCGAGTCTGCCCCGCACGCCCCGTCTGCCTCTCGCTCTCCGCCTCTCCTGCGCACCTCTCCCTCTGGTCCCACCCTACAGCTCAAGAGTCTGTTCGTTTGCTTTGTGGCTGATGCTGATTTGTTACGAGAGAAAAGTGAGATTTTTGCTATTTTGACCACGAAAGTACTGGGCTTCTCTAAAATGACCACTGGACGTTGGGCTTCTTCAAAATCACCACGAATCCGTTGTCCATACTGCGGAATGACCAAATCTCAGTTTAAGAATTTTTGTAATCATTTTGTTAACTTTTCTCCACTTGAATGGCCAAACTACCCCTTGCTTCAGCGGCGGCGCTCGGTCTTCTTTCTCCCTCGCTCCGTCTTCTTCCTCGAGATCCCGTTCTGCCGCCGCTAGGGATGGCGTCGTCTCCGGCGCCGCGGCCGCCCCGCTCCCACCGCGGCCGCGGCCCACAACGCCCCACCTACAACGACGGCCGCGGCCGCCCCGCCCGCGACGGCCGGAACCGGGCGCGAGGAGGGCACGGAGGAGGAGCGGGAGCGGCGTTGTCCGGCCGGCGATGGCGGGCACGACGCGGAGGCGGTCGCGGGCGTGGTTCACGGCGCGGACGCCGGCCTCCTCGTGCCGCGTCCCGTCCCGATCCAAGCGCGGCCCCTGCCGCTTGGGCCGTCGCCGCCCCTCCCCGCGTGTGTGCGCCGCCACGGGCCGGCTCCGCCTCGCGTGCGTGCGCAACCGCGGGCGAGCTTGGGCTCGCGTGCGTGCGTGCGTGCGCAACCGCGGGCGAGCTCGGGCTGCGCGCGTGCGCCGCCGGGCCGGCGACCTCCGCCTCGCGTACGCCGCCGCGAACGGGGACGGGAGAGGGCGGGATAGAGAGCAGAGAGATTCTTTTCGTTGGGTGCAGATTGAATCAATTCATTGAAGTCAAGGGTAGTTGGGTCTTTTTCCGTAGCTAAATAGTTCTAAATAACATCAAAAACTGGTAAACAGCTGTTGTGGTCATTCTAACATATGGAACAATAGATTCGTTATCATTTTAGAGAAGCCCAGTGTCTAGTGGTCATTTTAGAGAAGCCCGTGGCTTTGGTGGTCAAAATTGCAAAAATCTCGAGAAAAGTACTGCTGGCTGGTGGATGATAAGCCAAATGAAGAGGGCGCAACCCCTTGCGTTTCCTTTCGTTTCGATCTGCCCTAAAAACCGACGCGCCCAGTAACCATCACTACCTCGCGTGTCCACGTCTGTCCTCAGCGCCTAGGGTTCCTAGGTGACTCGGGGTGGGTTTCGAGTTGACGGTTCCCGGATCCTGTCCCTCCCTCTACGATCTGTTCTCTGGGTTAGATCGCTCGTCACGATCTGAATCTAGAATCCATGTCCCAGTTCCTACTCATGTTCACATCTAAATCTCCGTTTACGGAGCCAAACCTAAACTGCTAACCCTAGATCATCGGGCGGCGGTGGGATCTTTGGAGTCAGGCTCGGGATCCACTCTCAAGCCATCAAGGGCGAGGCAGAGATGGAGTCTGTAGAGGAATTGATGAAGCGCATGAACTTGACGGAGGCGGAAGCAAGGGGCATCAAGGTTTTGGTAGCGGGCGCATCTAGAGAGACAGGGAAGATGGTACAAGCGGTGGGCAAGATTTTCTCTGAAAGATTGGTGAACGCCGAAGGACTGGCGCATGCATTGGGGAGAATCTGGTGCCCGATGAGAGGAGTAACCTGCAAAGATCTTGGTGAGAACTTATTCCTCTTCACTTTTAACTAGGCAGTAGGAAAAAGGAGGGCTTTGGAGGATGGGCCTTGGATGTTCAGGAAAGATTTGGTGGTCATGGCGGATTTTGACGAATCAAAGTCACCGGAGGAATTGGAGTTCATTTACATACCTATATGGCTGAGAATCTCAAAACTCCCTTTTAGCATGATGAACAAGACGATAGGAGAGGCAATTGGGGAGGAGATGGGGGTATTCATGGAGATGGACAAGGAAGATGATGGAACAATAGTGGGCAGATTTCTGAGAATCAAAAATTCGCATGGACATACGGAGGCCACTGAGGAGAGGAGTCTTGGTGCAGGTTGAGTGGGAGAAGGGGGAATCACGACCACTTTGGTGCCCAGTGGTGTATGAGTACCTCCCGGATTTTTGCTATACATGTGGGCTGATCGGTCACATTGATAAGGCATGTGCTACGAAGCTACAGAAAGGCGAGGTGCAACTGTATAGTAAAGACCTACGGTTCATCCCGGAGAGGAGAAGATCGGAGGATGGGGAAGGTGAAAGGGGATGGCAGTCAAGAACAAGCTGGAGACAAGGCGGAATGGGAGCAGGGGAAGCTGGGGGTCGGGGGGTAGACTTGTGGCTCGTTCAGGGACTGGAAGTGATGCTCCTTCTTGGAGGAAACCAGATGCAAGTGCCAGGACATTGGGGCTGAAGGCTCGCGGAGAGGAGGACGAGGTGACAAGTCCTGTGAAGAAAAAGGAGAATGTGGATGGGGCTGTAGTGAAGGCAAAGAAAGCACTGGTTTTGGGTGAGCAGAATGAGCCGGGGGAGGTGGGACAGAAGGTCGCTATGAGCATGGACGTGAACAGGGGCATGCGGCCCATGCATGTGGAGAATCGGCCTTTGGTGTTTGAGGGGAAGGAAAAGGTTGTGGGACAGGAGGATGGGAAGAGGAAGGGTACGTTTAGAAGGACACCACGCATTAAAGGGGATGAAGGAAGTGAAAAGCAAGTTAAAGAGGCCGGGAGAAAACGGAGTTCGGGGGAGATTGGTAGTGATGTGGAGCAGGTGGATGCTGAATCAAAGGAGCGGGAACTGGCTGGACACCCAAACAAGCGAGCAAAGGTAGCGGGGCTGGCGGACCAGCCCTGCACGACCCAATGAAAATAGTGGCCTGGAACTGTCGGGGTTTGGGTAATCGCCCGGCAGTTCGGGGACTTCTGGAGCTCCAGAAGTCGGAGGGAGCGGACATTTTGTTTCTGTCAGAGACAAAATTAGATAAGCGAAGGATGGAGAAATTTAGGTGGCAGCTGGGCTTAACAAATATGTTAGTCCAGAAAGGGGGTGAAAGGGGGGGGGGATTGCTGTGTTATGGCGGAGAGGGATTGATGTCTCGTTGCGGGGTATGTCGCAATACATCATCGATGTGGATGTGAAGGAGGATAATGGTTTTGAATGGAGATTCACAGGAGTATATGGGGAAGCACAAGCTGATCGAAAACATCGAACATGGCAGCAACTAAAAGACCTGTATGTGGACCCAGCCAAGCCATGGATGTGTGCGGGAGATTTTAATGAGATCCTTTTTTCACATGACAAGGAGGGGGGGGGGAGACAAAGAAGTCAACAAAGTATGGACAAGTTTAGGGAGACTTTGGAGCACTACCGGCTGAGTGATCTGGGTTACGAAGGAGATACCTTCACCTGGCGGAACCACAACCATCTAGCGGAGAATTATATTAGGGAACGATTGGATAGAGCAGTGGCTAATGATCAATGGAGAGCTCGCTTCCCTGCATCAAGAGTGATAAATGGGGACCCACGATACTCTGATCATCGCCCCCTAATTATAACAACAGAGAAAGGGGTGAGAGGTGGCGGGCGAGTGGGCGTACAAAGCTTTAAGTTTGAGGCCAGCTGGCTTGAGGAGGAAAAATGTGGGGAAGTGGTGGGTAATGCATGGCAAAGGGCCATGGAAGAACCGAACACATCAACACAGCAGGCTTTGAAAATGGTTGCGGATGGCCTGTTGGACTGGAGCCATAATGTTCTTGGGGATTTAGAAAAAAGGGTGAAGAAAGTTAAAAAAGAATTGGAGGAGTGCAGGCGAGCGGGGATAGGAAGGGAGCAAATAGCTAAAGAGGCAGTTTTGCAGTATAAGTTGGAGAGATTAGAAGATCAAGTGGATATTTATTGGAGGTAGAGGGCTCATGTGAATTGGCTGCATAAGGGTGATCGAAATACCTCTTTCTTCCATGCTGCCTGTGGGGAAGAAGAAGAAATAATCGGATTGGAAGGATGAAGAGGGAAGATGGGAGTTGGATGGAAGGAGAGGAGGAGAAGAGGGCCCATATTGCTAATTATTTTAATATGCTTTTCAGGTCTACTGGTGGCCAAACATCACAATCACTGCTGAATGCCGTGCAAAGTAGGGTATCTACTGCCATGAACAACTCCCTGGTAAAGGACTTCACAAGAGAGGAGATCAAATTGGCATTGGACTCGATTGGTGACCTGAAGGCACCTGGCCCAGATGGGATGCCTTAGGATTTTTACAAAAATTTTTTGGGACATTGTTGGTGATCAAGTGATGAAGGAGGTACTGGAGGTGTTGAATGGTGGCCAATTACCAACGGGATGGAACGGAATAACAATTGTTCTAGTCCCGAAGGTACCTAAGCCGAAACATGTGAAGGACCTACGACCCATCAGCCTCTGCAATGTGGTGTACAAGCTGGTGGTGAAGGTGTTAGCAAATCGACTGAAGGCCATCTTACCAGAGGTGATCTCTCCGGCCCAAAGTGCATTTGTCCCAGGAAGATTAATATCTGACAACATCCTAGTGGCATACGAACTATCACATTATATGAGGGGGAGGAGAAAAGGAAAAAATGGGTATGCATCTGTTAAACTCGACATGAGCAAAGCCTATGATAGAGTGGAATGGTCCTTTCTAGAGGATATGATGACTAAAATGGGCTTCTGCCGGCGCTGGATTGAGTTGATTATGAAATGTGTGTCGTCTGTGAGATACGGAATTAGAGTAAATGGAGAATTATCAAATGAGGTAAGCCCAGAAAGGGGGCTCCGACAAGGGGATCCGTTGTCACCATACTTGTTTCTTATTTGTGCTGAAGGGTTCTCGGCCCTACTAAATCAAGCGGAGCAAGAAGGTAGTTTGAGGAGAATTAAGGTATGTCCTGGTGCTCCCATGGTGTCGCACTTGCTCTTTGCTGATGACTCCTTAATCTTATTCCGGGCAAAAGAAGGGGATGCCCAAAAAGTTACAGGAAATCCTCAACCTGTATGAGGCATGTTCTGGACAGGTGATTAACAAGGACAAATCAGCTATAATGTTTAGCCCAAATACAGGAGAAGGTGTCAGAGGGAGAGTGATGCATACCTTGAACATCCAGAGGACCACCATGAATGACAAGTATTTGGGAATGCCTGTCCATGTCGGCCAATGCAGGGCAAAGGTTTTTGCCTATCTGAAGGAGAGAGTATGGAGGAGAATTCAGAGTTGGAAGGAAAAGGCTTTATCTTGGGCAGGAAAAGAAGTGTTGATTAAAGCGGTGGCACAAGCCATCCCTACGTTTGTTATGGGCTGCTTCGACCTAACCAAAGACATGTGTGACCAAATTAGTACGGTCATAGCTAGATATTGGTGGAGTAACCAAGACGAGGACAACAAAATTCACTGGATTAGCTGGGAGAAGTTGATTAAGCCGAAGGAGGAAGGGGGTCTGGGGTTCAGGGACATCCACACCTTCAACATGGCAATGCTAGCAAAGCAGGGATGGCGGCTGATCCATAATCCAGACTCCCTATGTGCACAGGTGTTGAGAGACAAATATTTTCCCCAGGGAGATATCTTGAAAGCTTCACAAAAACCAAATATGTCATATACATGGAGGAGTATTTCAAAAGGAATTGATGTCCTTAAGGCTGGCATAGTGTGGAGAGTGGGAAATGGGAGCAAGATCAACATATGGAGTGACCCGTGGCTGCCAAGGGACTCAACAAGAAGACCATTCACACCCAGGGGTTCTACCATTATATCCACAGCAACAGATTTGATAAACTCGATCACTGGTGGCTGGGATGAAGAACTTGTTAGTCAAATTTTCTGGCCTGAAGTTGCACAGATAATTTTGTCCCCCCCAGTACATCCTGAACTAGAGGACATAGTGGCATGGTATTATGATAAGAGGGGGCTTTTCTCTGTCAAGTCAGCTTACAAGGTGTACAGGAGGCACATAATCACACAAGGAAAAGGAAGGGGAGAGTCGACAGTGGATGGTGGGCGTTTGAACAAGAAACAATGGAAGCAGATATGGCATATGAAATGTCCCGCAAAGGTAAAACAGTTCTTATGGTGCTTCACCCATAACAGTCTAGCGGTGAAAAGAAATCTGGAAAGGAGAGGGGTGGAGGTGGATATAAGATGTGTTATGTGCAATAGACACATAGAAGATAGTGGCCATTTATTCCTCAATTGCAAACAAGTGAAGGCTCTTTGGAGAGAACTGTTCCTCGAACAACAGAGATGTTTATTGACAGAGAAGCACTCAGCGAGTGAGGTGATGGCACAGATACTTCTAATGGATGAGGAGGTACAAATGAAGGTAGTGCTGCTGTTCTGGTTATGGTGGCAGGAGAGAAATGCTGTTAGGGAAGGAGAACGCAGAAGAACAATGAGCGACCTGGCCTATGTGGTGCATAAGATAAGTGTCGAGTATCTGGAGCTACACAAAGCATCTGATAGGGTTCCCACAAAGCAAGTACAGCAATGGTGTAAACCTCCGAGTGGTTGGCTGAAGGTGAATGCTGATGGTGCCTTTTCGGCGGGCACTGGTGACGGTGGATGGGGCTATGTAATAAGAGATGAAGCCGGGGTTCTGATATTTGCAGGTGCAGGAAGGATTCGCCATTTCCGGGATGCCCTCCATGCAGAGGTGGTGGCCTGCACTCAAGGAGTCAAAGCAGCAGCAGAGAAGGGTATTTCCAAAATTATACTCGAGACAGACTCCTTGATCCTAAAACAAGCTTTGGCAAATGACTCTTACTGTCGGTGCGGAATGTGGTCCCGACACTAACCAGTAATAAGCGCCGAGGTCTATCCCTCAATGGTCGATGCTAAGCAATCAAAGACACAATGTTTATCCTGGTTCCGGCCGGGGGCCGTACGTCCAGCAGTGGTGTTCTCGGGACACTATATTGCTCGGCACCGGGGTGCCTGTAGTGGGGCAACTACAAGCAAGGCGGAGAGAAGGCGTGGCCTCCAAGTCCCTGGTGAAGTGGCTGAAGATGTTGCGGGAGAATTGGGGAGCGTGTGTGTGGTGTGTCGTATGTTGTCTGTTGTCTCCTGTCGTGCCTTGTCCCCTGCGGCGGGGGAGTTCGCCTTCCTTTTATAGGCCAAGGAGAGGGCGAATTACATGCATACCGCACTATTCAGCTACATGGGGAAGTATGGTGTGCAGCGCCGTAGAGTAGGCGACCGCCTTGACGGTCCTTACCGCGATCTGGCCATCATGGCGTATCTTGTACCCGAACAGTGGTAGCTTCGAGGGTAGGGGCGCAGTGGTTGGCCGTGATGTCTGTCGGTGTTTTAGACCGGCAACCTAATACGGGGAGTACCCGAAGTAGATGAATGTGACTCGCCGAGATCGGTAACTCGAAGGAAGAGACACGTGGCACACAATTTAGACAGGTTCGGGCCGCTGTCACACCTGATTTCCGAAGAGGAACCAAGTGCATCTCATATGTGCGCCAGGATCAGTTCACACACATATGATAGACAAAAATGAGTGAAATACCATAAACAGTTTACAAACGTATTTCAAAGTTTAACCTCTTATTACACTCATGCGGGGAGACTCGAAGGTCTCTAACAACGGAAAACGATAACTACTCGTCGAGTCCTCGTCTTCCGCTCCCACAGGCACTTGACTGGGGGTCCGCAAGCCTCACAGCTCATCGAAGTCATCGTAGAACTCCCCTCCAAAGTTCTCCTCTGAACAGCGATAGGCAAGGCTGAGCACACTTATGGTTGGAGCTCAGCAAGTGGGGGAAAAATGCAAGTCTATCAAGGGTAAGGTTTTTGCAGCGGTTAGCATTTTAATGCTGATCAAGTTTTAATTAAGGAACTCCTAGTTACTAGGTGTAAGTTCGTACCAACCCACTTAATAAAAACTTAAGAGCCCCAAAACAACCCAAGCTCAACGAGCTTCAACAACCACGATTTGTCTCATCTTTAAGTTTATTAATCATGTGAGGGTCCAAGCCGCTCATGACCGTGAGCACGGCTGATCGATCAGTTTTACACTCTGTAGAGGTTTGCACACTTTACCCACAGTTCGTGTAAAAGCTCCGAAGAACTTTAAACCCAACCATGCGATGCTGGCCAAGCACCATACCACACTTCCGAGGTGTGATTGCATAGGGACGCTACGAAGCCTTTACAAAGGCATGCAAAAGACTAACGACCCGCATAGTTACAGATCAGGGCGGACCATAACCCTCCCTAGTGGTCAGCACCTTAGCAAAGGCTACTACCCCAAAAGGGCCGGGCTATACCCCTGCAACCCGGATCCCCCTCTGCTCCTTACGGAAAAGGGCCACTAGTACGATCACACACCTAATTATTCGGCTAAGGTCAGAGCCATGTAACACTGTGGTTGCGCATGTTTTCTTGGGTGGTTCTCCATGTTCCGATTAAATCGAGTGTTCTTGCATTACCCAAAACATTAACTATAAACCATGTATCATTTCCATAAAAGACCCATTTAACCAACCCATGTTAAGCAACTAGCGTTTTCTACCCAAAACTTTATTCAAAAGGGCTAGGCCAAGGATCAGGGTAAAAGATCTAGGTAAGTCCTTAAAAAGGTTTTCCCGTCAATTTAATGCAATGATAACATAAAGTAAACATTAAATTGTAATGCAATTATATAGGACGAAAGAGAATATGCGGGGGAGAAGACCACTTGCCTTCCTCAACTACGGTAAAAACTTCTTCCTCTTCGAACAAGCGCTCCCGATCGCCCCCGAGAGGTGGTTCAGATGAAACAGGCACGATATCTACGATGCACACATAAAGCATACAATAAATAAAACAGATCACCAAACGATCCTAAAGACTGAAAACATGCTACTAAAACGACGGGCTCGCTGAGACGATCGTAAGGACTACTAGAACGCTAAAATCGGAGTTATAACGGAGAAGTTATGCTAAAAACAAGGTTTAAGGACTAATCTGCGATAAACTAAACTATACAGGGGCCTAACAGCAAGAAAACAGGGGCTAAAACATAAATAAATTTAAAAACAGAAGGTTTAAACTCTAAAAGGGCTGTTACCGGACCTCGAGCAAAGATTTAATAAAAACGAGGGCTTAAATACAAAACTCGGGGACCGAAATGTAAGGGTCTTTTAAGGGTGGGAGGACCGGCTTGCGATTATAAAAGAGTTGGGGGTCTCTTTAGCAATTTGCCCTCGGGTTGACCGTTACACACGGTTTGACCCGCGGGGTCCAAGTGATCCCGAGCCGTGGATGGCCGATCCGATGGCCATCCACGCCCGCGTGCGTCTGAGGGGCGGCGCCCGTGCGGCGGCGGCGGCGCGCGGCGGTTGGGTCGCCGGCGACGACCATACGGGGGCTCCCGGCCACGGAATCGCGCGGAAACAAGCCCTACGTGTGGCGGGAGCATCGCGAGCCTAAACGGGCGCTTGCACGGGTGGAACGGCCGGCAACCGAGGCGCGGCGTCCATGGGGGCGGACGGCGGCGGCCGGTCAAGCGGCGGCGGCGCTATGGTCGGGCACAAGCGAAAAGGAGGGTGGGGATAGGATCCTTACGGCGGGTAGGAGCTGCGGTGGGTGTGAATTGGATGGAGACGGCGGCGGCGGCGCGGCATCACTCCGGCGGCCGATCTCCACGGGCGGCGACGGCGAGCTGCGTGCGGGGGGCACGAGGACCTACGGGTTCGATAGGATGCGGCGGTTAGCTCACACGTGCGAAGAGAAATCAATTGAGGGAGTCCAGGGGGCTTTACCGACGGCGGGCGGGCTCGGGCGACGGCAATGGCGCGGCGGCGCACGGTTCACGGCGGCGGCGCAAGTGGCTAGGGCACGGGAGGCGCTGGAGCTCGGTGTGAAGCGAAGGGGGGGAAAGCGGGGTGTCCTGGGGGGTTTATATAGGGCCGAGGGGGCGCCGGGAGGCGGTTCACCGGCGGCCTCGCCATTAACGGCCACGGCTTGAATAGGAGTTAAGGGGGGGAGGGGGTTTAAGGGCGGTAACGGCCGATTGAAGAGGGGGGAGTGATGGGGAGGCTTCACTGCGGCTTAAACGCTTGATTTGAAGGCGCGGGGCGCGGGGAGATGGCCGGTAACGGCCGGCGGCGCTCGGGGTGCGGCGCGGTTGACCCGGCTGGAGGAGGGAGACGGGCCGACCGGCGGGTCCCACCCCGTCGGCGTCCGGCGCAAAAAGAAAAGGGGGAGGGGCGGTGCTGGGCCGGCGGGGTTGCGGGTTGGGGGCGGGCCGGGGCCGGTTTGCTCGCGCGGGTAAGAAAGGAAGAAGAAGGCCTGCTGGCCTGGAAAGGGTTGCGGGCCAAAAGAATAGGAGAAAGGGAGAGAGAGAGAGAAGGGTTTTGTCTTTTTTTTTTCAAATTCATTTTTCAAACATTCAAACTTCAATCAAAAATCCATGCATTCAAATCATGATGCACAAGCACTTACTATTTCTAAGTTATTTTAGTGATGTTTAATTATTTAAAAGCCAATTTGTTTAATGATTTATTTATGTCCTTAAGGAATTTTAAACCTAGCCATTTTGTTGCTAAGATATTTTAGTGATGGAGTTTTAGGGTGTTACAAATCCTACCCCCTTAAAGAGAATCTCGTCCCGAGATTCAGGAAGATTAGAGAACAGCTGAGGGAATTCTTCCTTAAGTTCGTCCTCTCTTTCCCAGGTAGCCTCATCCTCTGAATGGTGACTCCATTGTACTTTGCACATCCTAATGACCTTACTGCGAGTAGCCCTTTCGGAGGTATCCAAGATTTTAACTGGGTGTTCCTTGTATGTTAGGTCATCCTTTACCTCAAGTTCTTCCAATGGTAAATGTTCTACTCGACCTCACTCGTACACTTTTTCAATTGAGAGACGTGGAACACATCATGGACTCTCGCCAAACGTTCCGTAACTCCAACCGATAAGCTACTTCGCCACGTCTTTCCAAGACTTGAAAAGGTCCGATAAAGCGAGGCGATAACTTCCCTACGATATTAAACCTTCGAAGGCCTCGGATAGGTGACACTCTCGGATATGCATAATCCCCGACTTCAAATATCACTTCTCTTCTCTTAGGGTCCGCATAACTCTTTTGTCCGGATTGAGCAATCTTGAGATTTTCCCGAATTATCTCCACTTGTCTTTACTCTCGCCTCCTTTATTATTTCCGGACCAAAGAGTTGACTTTCTCTCCGTCCGGTTCCCGAACAATGGCGTCTCGCACTTCCTTCCATACGGGGCTTCAAATGGTGCCATCTTAAGACTACTCGATAACTATTGTTGTATGCGAACTCCGCATATGGCAAGCTTTTATCCCAACTTCCACCGTGTTTCAAGGCACATGCCCTTAACATATCCTCTAGAATTTGATTCGTTCTTTACGTTTGACCATCCGTCCGTGGATGATATCTTGAGCTGAAATTTAACTTCGTATCCATAGACTCATGTAACTTCTCGCCGAAATCGGGACGTGAACTGAGTGCCTCGGTCTGATACTATCTTCTTCGGTACCCCATGCGGACGGACTATCTTTGATATGTATAATTCTCGCTAACTTTGTTCCCGAATATGTGGTCTTTACCGGTATGAAGTGTGCAACTTTGGTTAATCCGTCCACTATGACCCATATCGAATCGTATCCATCTCGTGTACGTGGTAATCCTACTATGAAATCCATACTAATCTCTTCCCACTTCCATTCGGGTACTTGTAGTGGTTGTAGTAACCCCCGCCGGCCTTTGATGTTCGCTTTTACTCTTTGGCATATATCACATAGTGCTACATGAGCCGCAACATCTTTCTTCATACCGTACCACCAATATTTCCGCTTTAGGTCTTGGTACATCTTGGTACTTCCCGGATGTATAGAGAGGGCTGAATCGTGCGCTTCTTTCAATATGGACTCACGAAGATGTTTGATTTCCGTGACGCGCATCCTATTCTTAAACCAAATGGTTCCCCGTTCATCCTCTCGAATTCGGAACCTTGCCTTGTTCAATCAATTTCTTATACCCCTTAATCTTTTCATCGTCCAATTGCCCTCTTCTAATCTCTTGTTCAAGAGTTGACTCCATTTCTAATGTCATACTTTCGCTCGGTGCGGCTATCCCCCAGATTGAGTCGTACCATTTCCCAACACGAGTTCTTGAGGCATTAATCGGGCTACTAACATGTTTGCTTGACTCTTACGGCTCAAGGCATCCGCCACCACATTGGCCTTTCCCGGATGATACCGTATGTCCAAATCGTAATCCTTAATCGGCTCTAACCACCTTCGTTGTCCGAGATTGATATCTCTCTCGGGTGAAGATGTACTTCAAGCTTTTGTGGTCCGTGAATATCTGACACTTGTTTCCAATCATATAGTGTCTCCAAATCTTCAGTGCGTGCACTATAGCTGCTAACTCCAGATCATGCGTAGGGTAGTTTTGTTCATGCTTCCTTAGTTGCCTAGAAGCATATGCTACCACTTTTCTTTCCTGCATCAGAACGCATCCTAGTCCTTGCCTTGACGCGTCACAATACACATCAAATCCTTTGTGTATATCAGGCATTATCAGTACTGGTGCGGTGGTCAATTTCTTCTTTAATTCTTCAAAGCTAGCTTGACACTTATCATCCCACCTAAACTCCTTTCCTTTCTCCAACAAAGAAGTGAGTAGTTTTACGATTCTCGAGAATCCCTCTATAAACCGTCGGTAGTACCCTGCCAAACCGAGGAAACTCCTGATTTCTGATACATTTCTAGGTGGAGTCCAATTTAGCACATCCTGTACTTTACTTGGGTCTCCGACAATTCCTCCGTCCGTGATAATGTGCCCAAGAAACGAGACCTCTTTCGGCCAAAAATCACACTTGCTTGAACTTGGCGTATAACCGATGCTCTCGAAGTTTCGCAATACCGCTCTCAAGTGTCCCTCATGTTCCACCTCATTCTGAGAGAAAACTAAGATATCATCTATAAATACTACCACAAACCTATCAAGATACTCCATGAAAACCTTGTTCATCAGATACATGAAGTATGCTGGAGCATTGGTCAATCCAAAGGACATCACTGTGAACTCGTATAGACCATATCTTGATGTGAAAGCTGTTTTTGGAATGTCCTCCATACGGATCTTCGGTCGATGGTAGCCGGATCGCGAGATCTATCTTAGAGAAAACTTTCTCTCCTCTCATTTGATCGAACAGATCCTCTATCCGGGGTAAAGGATATTTATTTTTGATAGTGACCTCATTGAGGGATCGATAGTCTACACACATCCTCCTAGATCCATCCTTTTTATCTACGAAGAGTGTGGGGGCTCCCCATGGTGATGAACTAGGACGGATAAACCCTTTACTTAACAATTCCTCTATTTGTTTCTTTAATTCTGCCAAATCTTTGACATCCATTCTATACGGTCTTTTGGATATAGGAGCAGTACCAGGTAAAAGTTCGATGCTGAATTCAATGTCTCGGTCGGGTGGCATACCTGGCAGGTCATCAGGGAATACATCCGGATACTCATTCACCACCTTAATATCCTCCAGCACTTTTCCTTTCATTGAATTCACTAACTCCTTCCCGGTAGGTGACGGTGTTGCGATAAATTCTATTCTGTCCCCTTGTGGGCTAGTCAAGTGAACTGATTTCTCCCGGCACTGGATAACCCCATCATACTTTCGTAACCAATCCATCCCTAGGATTACATCTATACCCCAGGATTTGAGGACTACCAGATTAGATGGAAAGTCTATCCCCATGATTTTAAGGTTTACTTGGGGGCACAGATGGCTGGCTTTCATATCACCGCCAGGTGAACTAACAAGCAACGGTTTCTTCATCGGACTCACAGGCATATTATGCCTTGCTACGAACTGATCGGTAATGAATGAATGCGTAGCTCCCGAATCAAATAATACTGTAGCAGGTACAGAGTCGATAGGGAACGTACCAAGTACAACCCCAGAAGCGTCTTGTGCCTGCTCCACAGTCATATTGTGCACCCTACTACGCACATAATTTTGCTGTGCTTTGTTGCCTGGAGTGCCTGCACTTCCAGGGCGTGCTGGAGTTGATGACTGTCCCACTTTCTGAATGTTACTCCTCTGGGGAGTCTGCATTCCACGCTTAGGGCAGTTATTAGCATAATGCCCCAACTCGCCACATTTGAAGCATCCGTTGGGCTGCACGGGTGTGGTGTTTCTTGCCGGTGCACCCGGGGTAGGAGCTGGACGGTTCTGCTGGAAGTTTGGTGTGCGTGGGGTTTGCGGATTGAACCGTTGAGGCTGCTGGAAGGAACGCTGCAGCTGCATATTCTGTGGGTGCTTTCCACCATGTCCTCCAGAGCGGAATGGTGTATTCTGCTGGTAGCTGAAGCGTGGGCGAGTATGGCTGCTGGACTGACCCTGGGATTGAAACTTGCGTTTCTGCTCCCCAAGCTCTCTGCGCTTGTTCTCTAGGCCAATTGCCTTGTTTAACAGAGTGGCGAAATCGGGGAAGGTATGGCTCTGGAGCTGGTAGTTCAGTGGTCCTATCAACCCATCAAGGAAGCGCTCCCGCCTTTTTGGGTCTGTGTTGACCTCGTCGGGAGCATAGCGAGACAACTGAGTGAACTTGTCCAGGTATTCATTTACAGACATATTGCCCTGTTTCAGAGCAAGGAACTCTCTCTGCTTAAGCTTCAATACCCCATCAGGGATATGGTGAGCGCGAAAAGCATCTCGGAACTGCTGCCATGTGATGGTGTTTGGTGCAGGATGGGCGACTGTGTAGGCATCCCACCAATCTGATGCCTGCCCTTCCAGGCGTCCGGAAGCATAAAGGACCATTTCTCGGTCATTACATTGGGCCCTCTCCAACTTCTTGGTAATGGTTTTCAACCAATCATCAGCATCTAGCGGATCGGTTGAGTGAGAGTAGGTGGGAGGGTGGTGGCTCATAAACTCCTTATGCTTATCTCTCGGAGCGGGTGGTGGCGGCGGGGGTGGTGCCTGCGGCTGATTCTGCTGGGCTTGTAAGTTTTGCACTGCGGTAGTGAGGTTTTGAATTAGCTGCATCTGGGCAGCGAAGAATTGCTGAGTAGCGGGATCCATTGCGGGGTTGAGCGCGGGAGGTGGCACCGGGTTTTGTTGATTGGCTATGTGTGCCCGAACCACTGGCGGGACGTCCTGTCCTCCTCCTGACCTGGTGTTTACCATCTGATTGTTAGAGAAAGATATTTCAGATAAGATTATCGAACTGTTGTGTAAAGAAGTGAGTTTGAATTAAGGAAACAGCAAGATTTCTTTTCTGTGACAGATTTGGTTGATTCCGATAAAACAGTTGTATCCCATGGTATCCTTCTTCAAAAATTATAAACTTTTGCTAGGCCATGTAGAACCCATTTATGCAACCAACCCCACTGGTTTTATCCCATTTGGAGATCCACAATTTGAGTTAAAATTCGAACACCGCAGCTGTGTTAGCACGGTTTTACAGATTCTGTTAGTCCCATTGTTCTGTTTATAACTTGCTGTGTATTAATCCTTTGGTGCTGAATTTTGGACAGAGGTTGATCCACAAAATTTGTGAACCAACCCAACTGGATTTAGGTCAATCGGAGTTCTGTGGCTCGAGTTATGATAAAAACATCGCTGTGCTGTCAAGGGACTGCGCGAATAGATTTTGTAGGATTGATTTGGTTGGATAAGTAAGGTAGAAGACAACTTGGAATTGAACCCCAACTAACCATTAACTTAACATGATTTTTCTTGTTGCATTTGTGGCCATCACTCCACAATACAACTCACTCAAACAAAGATCCAAATCAAACATGGTTCACTCAACAACTTTATTACAATCGTTCGTCCTCGCAGGAACGTCTACCGGAAAAACAAAAAGAGGGTGGATATCCTAATCCCTATTCCACTGAAGACTAGTGGTAGCTGCTGGAGTGCCGTATCGAAGCCTTTTACGTGGAGGGGAACGGGAAGGACAAGATGCTTCTGCTTCGTCAGGTGGCTGCTGTCCTGCCAGCTGAGCTTCCAGCTGGGCTATCCTCGCCTGTGCATTCTGTAGCTCCTGATGTGTCCTATCCAGCTCCGTTGTCGCTCCCTCCAAGTCCGTGTTAAGAGCTGCTGTTACTCTGGCAAGTATGTCAACACGGCTATCTCGGAAGTTCCCCATAGGTATCACGGTGTTTTCCGTACCACTGACTCTGCTGGGGACGAATCGGAAGTCCGTGCCTTCTAAGCGGTCGCGGAACGTGCTGCTGATGGACCATAGTGCTCTTCTTGCGGCATCATTGATAGCAGCTGCTTCTGAGGCAAAGTGTGCTGTGCAGGGGTGAATAGTGCGGGTCCTCCATCTTCCTGCCTGTGCAGTAGCAACCCTGACATGGACCTCTGTGGTATAATAATCTCTCATCCCTGGTTCTACATAGTGTTTGGTGATGTACAACGGTCTCACTGCGTACTCTATCTCCTGCAACAGCTCCTCCAATAGCTCACAGAACGGAGCGTCCGGGCCGATGTATGTGTGTTCATGATACTCAGCCCTGTGGTACCTATGCTCATCACCTTGCTGATCTTCATTTTCATTGTTGTTGTTGTTCTCATTCTGATCACCATTGTTATCTTCTCCATTTCCCACGGCACTGTTGTCATCCTCTAATCCTTCTATGTCCACCTCCTCTTCTTCTTCCTCACTCTCATCATCTTCTTCGCTGGAACTTTCTTCACTGCTACTTGAATTATCCCCGGAGTCATCTGGATCATTCCCTGCAGCATTCTGATCAAGCTCTTCTCCTCCTGCCACATCTGGTTCTGGTTCAGCTTCTACCTCTGGTGGGAATATTATATCTCCATCTTCATTAACCTCCCGGAAAAACCCCGTCATATAGGCGTGGATGTTCCTCGGTCCCATCCTCCTCAAACACTATTTCCTCCGGATCTTCTTCATCATTTTCCGGATCTTTGTCTTGCTCGATATCCTCGCTCAACTCGCTCCCGGCCGTAACCGTACCGGGTAGTCTCCAACCTCTCGCTTGTGCCTCCTCTCCGCTTGTGCCTCCTCCGGACTACCTGGATAGCGTGGAGCCAACGTCCCGAAGGAAGGCGACCACCGGTGCTCTTGTGGGCGGTAAGACGAGACCCGACCATCCGGTAAGAAAAGGCGAACTCAGCATAGAGGAAATCAAAATGATGCAAAATTTTCAACAAAAGAACAAGAACAAATTAGATTTTTATGCGAAAATAAGGTGGGTTTGAAGGATGACAGAATGATCTAGAACATGAATCCTTAAAGTTCGTCCATTTCTAGCTAAGGCTGCGTTCCTACAGTCAGACTGCTCTGATACCACTCTGTCACACCTGATTTCCGAAGAGGAACCAAGTGCATCTCATATGTGCGCCAGGATCAGTTCACACACATATGATAGACGAAAATGAGTGAAATACCATAAACAATTTACAAAGGTATTTCAAAGTTTAACCTCTTATTACACTCATGCGGGGAGACTCGAAGGTCTCTAACAACGGAAAACGATAACTACTCGTCGAGTCCTCGTCTTCCGCTCCCACAGGCACTTGACTGGGGGTCCGCAAGCCTCACAGCTCATCGAAGTCATCGTAGAACTCCCCTCCAAAGTTCTCCTCTGAACAGCGATAGGCAAGGCTGAGCACACTTATGGTTGGAGCTCAGCAAGTGGGGGAAAAATGCAAGGCTATCAAGGGTAGGCTAAGGTTTTTGCAGCGGTTAGCATTTTAATGCTGATCAAGTTTTAATTAAGGAACTCCTAGTTACTAGGTGTAAGTTCGTACCAACCCACTTAATAAAAACTTAAGAGCCCCAAAACAACCCAAGCTCAACGAGCTTCAACAACCACGATTTGTCTCATCTTTAAGTTTATTAATCATGTGAGGGTCCAAGCCGCTCATGACCGTGAGCACGGCTGATCGATCGCCTTTTATACTGCGAGAGGTTTGCACACTTTACCCACGGTTCGCGTAAAAGCTCCGAAGAACTTTAAACCCAACCATGCGATGCGGCCAAGCACCATACCACACTTCCGAGGTGTGATTGCATAGGGACGCTACGAAGCCTTTACAAAGGCATGCAAAAGACTAACGACCCGCATAGTTACGGATCGGGCGGACCATAACCCTCCCTAGTGGTCAGCACCTTAGCAAAGGCTACTACCCCAAAAGGGCCGGGCTATACCCCTGCAACCCGGATCCCCCTCCTGCTCCTTACGGAAAAGGGCCACTAGTACGATCACACACCTAATTATTCGGCTAAGGTCAGAGCCATGTAACACTGTGGTTGCGCATGTTTTCTTGGGTGGTTCTCCATGTTCCGATTAAATCGAGTGTTCTTGCATTACCCAAAACATTAACTATAAACCATGTATCATTTCCATAAAAGACCCATTTAACCAACCCATGTTAAGCAACTAGCGTTTTCTACCCAAAACTTTATTCAAAAGGGCTAGGCCAAGGATCAGGGTAAAAGATCTAGGTAAGTCCTTAAAAAGGTTTTCCCGTCAATTTAATGCAATGATAACATAAAGTAAACATTAAATTGTAATGCAATTATATAGGACAGAAAGAGAATATGCAGGGGGAGAAGACCACTTGCCTTCCTCAACTACGGTAAAAACTTCTTCCTCTTCGAACAAGCGCTCCCCGATCGCCCCCGAGAGGTGGTTCGGATGAAACGAGCACGATATCTACGATGCACACATAAAGCATACAATAAATAAAACAGATCACCAAACGATCTTAAAGACTGAAAACATGCTACTAAAACGACGGGCTCGCCGAGACGATCGTAAGGACTACTAGAACGCTAAAATCGGAGTTATAACGGAGAAGTTATGCTAAAAACAAGGTTTAAGGACTAATGCGATAAACTAAACTATGCGGGGGCCTAACAGCAAGAAAACAGGGGCTAAAACATAAATAAATTTAAAAACAGAAGGTTTAAACTCTAAAAGGGCTGTTCCGGACCTCCGAGCAAAGATTTAATAAAAACGGGGGCTTAAATACAAAACTCGGGATCGAAATGTAAGGGTCTTTTAAGGGTGGGAGGACCGGCTTGCGATTATAAAAGAGTTGGGGGGTCTCTTTAGCGATTTGCCCTCGGGTTGACCGTTACACACGGTTTGACCCGCGGGGTCCAAGTGATCCGAGTCGTGGATGGCCGATCCGATGGCCATCCACGCCCGCGTGCGTCCGAGGGGCGGCGCCCGTGCGGCGGCGGCGCGCGCGCGGCGGCGCGCGGCGGTTGGGTCGCCGGCGACGACCATACGGGGGGCTCCCGGCCACGGAATCGCGCGGAAACAAGCCCTACGTGTGGCGGGAGCATCGCGAGCCTAAACGGGCGCTTGCACGGGTGGAACGGCCGGCAACCGAGGCGCGGCGTCCATGGGGGCGGACGCCGGCGGCCGGTCAGCGGCGGCGGCGCGCTATGGTCGGGCACAAGCGAAAAGGAGGGCGGGGATAGGATCCTTACGGCGGGTAGGAGCTGCGGTGGGTGTGAATTGGATGGAGACGGCGGCGGCGGCGCAGATCAACTCCGGCGGCCGATCTCCACGGGCGGCGACGGCGAGCTGCGTCTGGGGGGCACGAGGACCTACGGGTTCGATAGGATGCGGCGGTTAGCTCACGCGTGCGAAGAGAAATCAATTGAGGGAGTCCAGGGGGCTTTACCGACGGCGGGCGGGCTCGGGCGACGGCAATGGCGCGGCGGCGCACGGTTCACGGCGGCGGCGCAAGTGGCTAGGGCACGGGAGGCGCTGGAGCTCGGTGTGAAGCGAAGGGGGGGAAAGCGGGGTGTCCTGGGGGGTTTATATAGGGCCGAGGGGGCGCCGGGAGGCGGTTCACCGGCGGCCTCACCATTAACGGCCACGGCTTGAATAGGAGTTAAGGGGGGGAGGGGGTTTAAGGGCGGTAACGGCCGATTGAAGAGGGGGGGGTGATGGGGAGGCTTCACTGCGGCTTAAACGCTTGATTTGAAGGCGCGGGGCGCGGGGAGATGGCCGGTAACGGCCGGCGGCGCTCGGGGGTGCGGCGCGGTTGACCGGCCGGGAGGAGGGAGACGGGCACGACGGCCGGGTCCCACCCGTCGGCGTCCCGGCGCAAAAAGAAAAGGGGGGAGGGGCGGTCTTTGGGCCGGCGGGGTTGCGGGTTGGGCTGGCTGGGCCGGTTTGCTCGCGCGGGTAAGAAAGGAAGAAGAAGGCCTGCTGGCCTGGAAAGGGTTGCGGGCCAAAAGAATAGGAGAAAGGGAGAGAGAGAGAGAAGGGTTTTGTCTTTTTTTTTCAAATTTCTTTTCAAATTCATTTTTCAAACATTCAAACTTCAATCAAAAATCCATGCATTCAAATCATGATGCACAAGCACTTACTATTTCTAAGTTATTTTAGTGATGTTTAATTATTTAAAAGCCAATTTGTTTAATGATTTATTTATGTCCTTAAGGAATTTTAAACCTAGCCATTTTGTTGCTAAGATATTTTAGTGATGGAGTTTTAGGGTGTTACAAATCCTACCCCCTTAAAGAGAATCTCGTCCCGAGATTCAGGAAGATTAGAGAACGAATCGAGGGAATTCTTCCTTAAGTTCGTCCTCTCTTTCCCAGGTAGCCTCATCCTCTCGAATGGTGACTCCATTGTACTTTGCACATCCTAATGACCTTCTTGCGCGAGTAGCCCTTTCGGAGGTATCCAAGATTTTAACTGGGTGTTCCTTGTATGTTAGGTCATCCTTTACCTCAAGTTCTTCCAATGGTAAATGTTCTACTCTGACCTCACTCGTACACTTTTTCAATTGAGAGACGTGGAACACATCATGGACTCCTGCCAAACGTTCCGTAACTCCAACCGATAAGCTACTTCGCCACGTCTTTCCAAGACTTGAAAAGGTCCGATAAAGCGAGGCGATAACTTCCCTCTGATATTAAACCTTCGAAGGCCTCGGATAGGTGACACTCTCAGATATGCATAATCCCCGACTTCAAATATCACTTCTCTTCTCTTAGGGTCTGCATAACTCTTTTGTCTGGATTGAGCAATCTTGAGATTTTCCCGAATTATCTCCACTTGTCTTTCTGCCTCCTTTATTATTTCTGGACCAAAGAGTTGACTCTCTCTTGTCTGGTTCCAGAACAATGGCGTCCTGCACTTCCTTCCATACAGGGCTTCAAATGGTGCCATCTTAAGACTACTCTGATAACTATTGTTGTATGCGAACTCCGCATATGGCAAGCTTTTATCCCAACTTCCACCGTGTTTCAAGGCACATGCCCTTAACATATCCTCTAGAATTTGATTCGTTCTTTCTGTTTGACCATCTGTCTGTGGATGATATGCTGAGCTGAAATTTAACTTCGTATCCATAGACTCATGTAACTTCTGCCAGAATCGGGACGTGAACTGAGTGCCTCGGTCTGATACTATCTTCTTCGGTACCCCATGCAGACAGACTATCTTTGATATGTATAATTCTGCTAACTTTGTTCCTGAATATGTGGTCTTTACCGGTATGAAGTGTGCAACTTTGGTTAATCTGTCCACTATGACCCATATCGAATCGTATCCATCTCGTGTACGTGGTAATCCTACTATGAAATCCATACTAATCTCTTCCCACTTCCATTCAGGTACTTGTAGTGGTTGTAGTAACCCTGCTGGCCTTTGATGTTCTGCTTTTACTCTTTGGCATATATCACATAGTGCTACATGAGCTGCAACATCTTTCTTCATACCGTACCACCAATATTTCTGCTTTAGGTCTTGGTACATCTTGGTACTTCCTGGATGTATAGAGAGGGCTGAATCGTGCGCTTCTTTCAATATGGACTCACGAAGATGTTTGATTTCCGGTACGCAGATCCTATTCTTAAACCAAATGGTTCCCTGTTCATCCTCTCTGAATTCTGGAACCTTGCCTTGTTCAATCAATTTCTTATACCCCTTAATCTTTTCATCGTCCAATTGCCCTCTTCTAATCTCTTGTTCAAGAGTTGACTCCATTTCTAATGTCATACTTTCGCTCGGTGTAGCTATCCCCAGATTGAGTCGTACCATTTCCCAACACAGTTCTTGAGGCATTAATCGGGCTACTAACATGTTTGCTTGACTCTTACGGCTCAAGGCATACCGCCACCACATTGGCCTTTCCTGGATGATACTGTATGTCCAAATCGTAATCCTTAATCAGCTCTAACCACCTTCGTTGTCTGAGATTGATATCTCTCTGGGTGAAGATGTACTTCAAGCTTTTGTGGTCCGTGAATATCTGACACTTGTTTCCAATCATATAGTGTCTCCAAATCTTCAGTGCGTGCACTATAGCTGCTAACTCCAGATCATGCGTAGGGTAGTTTTGTTCATGCTTCCTTAGTTGCCTAGAAGCATATGCTACCACTTTTCTTTCCTGCATCAGAACGCATCCTAGTCCTTGCCTTGACGCGTCACAATACACATCAAATCCTTTGTGTATATCAGGCATTATCAGTACTGGTGCGGTGGTCAATTTCTTCTTTAATTCTTCAAAGCTAGCTTGACACTTATCATCCCACCTAAACTCCTTTCCTTTCTCCAACAAAGAAGTGAGTGGTTTTACGATTATCGAGAATCCCTCTATAAACCGTCGGTAGTACCCTGCCAAACCGAGGAAACTCCTGATTTCTGATACATTTCTAGGTGGAGTCCAATTTAGCACATCCTGTACTTTACTTGGGTCTACAGCAATTCCTCCGTCCGTGATAATGTGCCCAAGAAACGAGACCTCTTTCAGCCAAAAATCACACTTGCTGAACTTGGCGTATAACTGATGCTCTCGAAGTTTCTGCAATACCAGTCTCAAGTGTCCCTCATGTTCCACCTCATTCTGAGAGAAAACTAAGATATCATCTATAAATACTACCACAAACCTATCAAGATACTCCATGAAAACCTTGTTCATCAGATACATGAAGTATGCTGGAGCATTGGTCAATCCAAAGGACATCACTGTGAACTCGTATAGACCATATCTTGATGTGAAAGCTGTTTTTGGAATGTCCTCCATACGGATCTTCAGCTGATGGTAGCCAGATCGCAGATCTATCTTAGAGAAAACTTTCGCTCCTCTCATTTGATCGAACAGATCCTCTATCCGGGGTAAAGGATATTTATTTTTGATAGTGACCTCATTGAGAGATCGATAGTCTACACACATCCTCCTAGATCCATCCTTTTTATCTACGAAGAGTGTGGGGGCTCCCCATGGTGATGAACTAGGACGGATAAACCCTTTACTTAACAATTCCTCTATTTGTTTCTTTAATTCTGCCAAATCTTTGACATCCATTCTATACGGTCTTTTGGATATAGGAGCAGTACCAGGTAAAAGTTCGATGCTGAATTCAATGTCTCGGTCGGGTGGCATACCTGGCAGGTCATCAGGGAATACATCCGGATACTCATTCACCACCTTAATATCCTCCAGCACTTTTCCTTTCATTGAATTCACTAACTCCTTCCCGGTAGGTGACGGTGTTGCGATAAATTCTATTCTGTCCCCTTGTGGGCTAGTCAAGTGAACTGATTTCTCCCGGCACTGGATAACCCCA
Organism: Cenchrus americanus; assembly: GCA_947561735.1. Taxonomy (NCBI): domain Eukaryota; kingdom Viridiplantae; phylum Streptophyta; class Magnoliopsida; order Poales; family Poaceae; genus Cenchrus; species Cenchrus americanus. The sequence continues at coordinate 36,440,642 of OX387244.1, read as the reverse complement.
TCATACTTTCGTAACCAATCCATCCCTAGGATTACATCTATACCCCGGATTTGAGGACTACCGCATTAGATGGAAAGTCTATCCCCATGATTTTAAGGTTTACTTGGGGGCACGGATGGTGGCTTTCATATCACCGCCGGTGAACTAACAAGCAACGGTTTCTTCATCGGACTCGCGAGGCATATTATGCCTTGCTACGAACCGATCGGTAATGAATGAATGCGTAGCTCCCGAATCAAATAATACCGTAGCAGTACGAGTCGATAGGGAACGTACCAAGTACAACCCCGAGAAGCGTCTTGTGCTCGCTCCACGGTCATATTGTGCACCCTACTACGCACATAATTTTGCTGTGCTTTGTTGCCTGGAGTGCCTGCACTTCCAGGGCGTGCTGGAGTTGATGACTGTCCCACTTTCTGAATGTTACTCCTCTGGGGAGTCTGCATTCCACGCTTAGGGCAGTTATTAGCATAATGCCCCAACTCGCCACATTTGAAGCATCCGTTGGGCTGCACGGGTGTGGTGTTTCTTGCCGGTGCACCTGGGGTAGGAGCTGGACGGTTCTGCTGGAAGTTTGGTGTGCGTGGGGTTTGCGGATTGAACCGTTGAGGCTGCTGGAAGGAACGCTGCAGCTGCATATTCTGTGGGTGCTTTCCACCATGTCCTCCAGAGCGGAATGGTGTATTCTGCTGGTAGCTGAAGCGTGGGCGAGTATGGCTGCTGGACTGACCCTGGGATTGAAACTTGCGTTTCTGCTCCCCAAGCTCTCTGCGCTTGTTCTCTAGGCCAATTGCCTTGTTTAACAGAGTGGCGAAATCGGGGAAGGTATGGCTGCGGAGGCGGTAGTTCGGTGGTCCTATCAACCCATCAAGGAAGCGCTCCTGCCTTTTTGGGTCTGTGTTGACCTCGTCGGGAGCATAGCGAGACAACTGAGTGAACTTGTCTAGGTATTCATTTACAGACATATTGCCCTGTTTCAGAGCAAGGAACTCTCTCTCGCTTAAGCTTCAATACCCCATCGGGGATATGGTGAGCACGAAAAGCATCTCGGAACCGCTGCCATGTGATGGTGTTTGGTGCAGGATGGGCGACTGTGTAGGCATCCCACCAATCTGATGCCTGCCCTTCCAGGCGTCCGGAAGCATAAAGGACCATTTCTCGGTCATTACATTGGGCCCTCTCCAACTTCTTGGTAATGGTTTTCAACCAATCATCAGCATCTAGCGGATCGGTTGAGTGAGAGTAGGTGGGAGGGTGGTGGCTCATAAACTCCTTGTGCTTATCTCTCGGAGCGGGTGGTGGCGGCGGGGGTGGTGCCTCGTGGCCGATTCTCGCCGGGCTTGTAAGTTTTGCCTTTGCGGCCGTGAGGTTCCGAATTAGCTGCATCCGGGCGGCGAAGAATTGCCGAGTAGCGGGATCCATTGCGGGGTTGAGCGGGGGAGGTGGCACCGGGTTTTGTTGATTGGCTATGTGTGCCCGAACCACTGGCGGGACGTCCTGTCCTTCTCCTGACCTGGTGTTTACCATCTGATTGTTAGAGAAAGATATTTCAGATAAGATTATCGAACTGTTGTGTAAAGAAGTGAGTTTGAATTAAGGAAACAGCAAGATTTCTTTTCTGTGACAGATTTGGTTGATTCCGATAAAACAGTTGTATCCCATGGTATCCTTCTTCAAAAATTATAAACTTTTGCTAGGCCATGTAGAACCCATTTATGCAACCAACCCCACTGGTTTTATCCCATTTGGAGATCCACAATTTGAGTTAAAATTCGAACACCGCAGCTGTGTTAGCACGGTTTTACAGATTCCGTTAGTCCCATTGTTCTGTTTATAACTTGCTGTGTATTAATCCTTTGGTGCTGAATTTTGGACAGAGGTTGATCCACAAAATTTGTGAACCAACCCAACTGGATTTAGGTCAATCGGAGTTCTGTGGCTCGAGTTATGATAAAAACATCGCTGTGCTGTCAAGGGACTGCGCGAATAGATTTTGTAGGATTGATTTGGTTGGATAAGTAAGGTAGAAGACAACTTGGAATTGAACCCCAACTAACCATTAACTTAACATGATTTTTCTTGTTGCATTTGTGGCCATCACTCCACAATACAACTCACTCAAACAAAGATCCAAATCAAACATGGTTCACTCAACAACTTTATTACAATCGTTCGTCCTCGCAAGAACGTCTACCGGAAAAACAAAAAGAGGGTGGATATCCTAATCCCTATTCCACTGAAGACTAGTGGTAGCTGCTGCCGGAGTGCCGTATCGAAGCCTTTTACGTGGAGGGGAACGGGAAGGACAAGATGCTTCTGCTTCGTCGGTGGCGCTGTCCCCGGTGAGCTTCCGGGCGGGCTATCCTCGCCCGTGCATTCCGTAGCTCCTGATGTGTCCTATCCAGCTCCGCTGTCGCTCCCTCCAAGTCCGTGTTAAGAGCTGCTGTTACTCTGGCAAGTATGTCAACACGGCTATCTCGAAAGTTCCCCATAGGTATCACGGTGTTTTCCGTACCACTGACTCTCTTTGGGGACGAATCGGAAGTCCGTGCCTTCTAAGCGGTCGCGGAACGTGCTGCTGATGGACCATAGTGCTCTTCTTGCGTCATCATTGATAGCAGCTGCTTCTGAGGCAAAGTGTGCTGTGCAGGGGTGAATAGTGCGGGTCCTCCATCTTCCTGCCTGTGCAGTAGCAACCCTGACATGGACCTCTGTGGTATAATAATCTCTCATCCCTGGTTCTACATAGTGTTTGGTGATGTACAACGGTCTCACTGCGTACTCTATCTCCTGCAACAGCTCCTCCAATAGCTCACAGAACGGAGCGTCCGGGCCGATGTATGTGTGTTCATGATACTCAGCCCTGTGGTACCTATGCTCATCACCTTGCTGATCTTCATTTTCATTGTTGTTGTTGTTCTCATTCTGATCACCATTGTTATCTTCTCCATTTCCCACGGCACTGTTGTCATCCTCTAATCCTTCTATGTCCACCTCCTCTTCTTCTTCCTCACTCTCATCATCTTCTTCGCTGGAACTTTCTTCACTGCTACTTGAATTATCCCCGGAGTCATCTGGATCATTCCCTGCAGCATTCTGATCAAGCTCTTCTCCTCCTGCCACATCTGGTTCTGGTTCAGCTTCTACCTCTGGTGGGAATATTATATCTCCATCTTCATTAACTTCCAGAAAAACCCCGTCATATAGCTGTGGATGTTCCTCGGTCCCATCCTCCTCAAACACTATTTCCTCTGGATCTTCTTCATCATTTTCCGGGATCTTTGTCTTTGCCCGATATCCCCGCTCAACTGCTCCCGGCTGTAACTGTACCGGGTAGTCTCCAACCTCTCGCTGTGCCTCCTCTGCTTGTGCCTCCTCCGGGACTACTTGGATAGCGTGGAGCCAATGCGTCCCGAAGGAAGGCGACCACCGGTGCTCTTGCGGGCAGTAAGACGAGACCTGGCCATCTGTTAAGAAAAGACTGAACTCAGCATAGAGGAAATCAAAATGATGCAAAATTTTCAACAAAAAAACAAGAACAAATTAGATTTTTATGCGAAAATAAGGTGGGTTTGAAGGATGACAGAATGATCTAGAACATGAATCCTTAAAGTTCGTCCATTTCTAGCTAAGGCTGCGTTCCTACAGTCGACCGCTCGATACCACTCTGTCACACCTGATTTCCGAAGAGGAACCAAGTGCATCTCATATGTGCGCCAGGATCAGTTCACACACATATGATAGAAAAAATGAGTGAAATACCATAAACGGTTTACAAACGTATTTTAAAGTTTAACCTCTTATTACACTCATGCGGGGAGACTCGAAGGTCTCTAACAACGGAAAACGATAACTACTCGTCGAGTCCTCGTCTTCCGCTCCCACAGGCACTTGACTGGGGGTCCGCAAGCCTCACAGCTCATCGAAGTCATCGTAGAACTCCCCTCCAAAGTTCTCCTCTGAACAGCGATAGGCAAGGCTGAGCACACTTATGGTTGGAGCTCAGCAAGTGGGGGAAAAATGCAAGGCTATCAAGGGTAGGCTAAGGTTTTTGCAGCGGTTAGCATTTTAATGCTGATCAAGTTTTAATTAAGGAACTCCTAGTTACTAGGTGTAAGTTCGTACCAACCCACTTAATAAAAACTTAAGAGCCCCAAAACAACCCAAGCTCAACGAGCTTCAACAACCACGATTTGTCTCATCTTTAAGTTTATTAATCATGTGAGGGTCCAAGCCGCTCATGACCGTGAGCACGGCTGATCGATCAGTTTTATACTCTGCAGAGGTTTGCACACTTTACCCACAGTTCGCGTAAAAGCTCCGAAGAACTTTAAACCCAATCATGCGATGCTGGCCAAGCACCATACCACACTTCCGAGGTGTGATTGCATAGGGACGCTACGAAGCCTTTACAAAGGCATGCAAAAGACTAACGACCCGCATAGTTACGGATCGGGGCGGACCATAACCCTCCCTAGTGGTCAGCACCTTAGCAAAGGCTACTACCCCAAAAGGGCCGGGCTATACCCCTGCAACCCGGATCCCCCTCTCGCTCCTTACGGAAAAGGGCCACTAGTACGATCACACACCTAATTATTCGGCTAAGGTCAGAGCCATGTAACACTGTGGTTGCGCATGTTTTCTTGGGTGGTTCTCCATGTTCCGATTAAATCGAGTGTTCTTGCATTACCCAAAACATTAACTATAAACCATGTATCATTTCCATAAAAGACCCATTTAACCAACCCATGTTAAGCAACTAGCGTTTTCTACCCAAAACTTTATTTAAAAGGGCTAGGCCAAGGATCAGGGTAAAAGATCTAGGTAAGTCCTTAAAAAGGTTTTCCCGTCAATTTAATGCAATGATAACATAAAGTAAACATTAAATTGTAATGCAATTATATAGGACAGAAAGAGAATATGCAGGGGGAGAAGACCACTTGCCTTCCTCAACTACGGTAAAAACTTCTTCCTCTTCGAACAACTGCTCCTGATCGCCCCCGAGAGGTGGTTCAGATGAAACAGGCACGATATCTACGATGCACACATAAAGCATACAATAAATAAAACAGATCACCAAACGATCTTAAAGACTGAAAACATGCTACTAAAACGACGGGCTCGCTGAGACGATCGTAAGGACTACTAGAACGCTAAAATCGGAGTTATAACGGAGAAGTTATGCTAAAAACAAGGTTTAAGGACTAATCTGCGATAAACTAAACTATGCAGGGGCCTAACAGCAAGAAAACAGGGGCTAAAACATAAATAAATTTAAAAACAGAAGGTTTAAACTCTAAAAGGGCTGTTCTGGACCTCTGAGCAAAGATTTAATAAAAACAGGGGCTTAAATACAAAACTCAGGACTGAAATGTAAGGGTCTTTTAAGGGTGGGAGGACCGGCTTGCGATTATAAAAGAGTTGGGGGTCTCTTTAGCGATTTGCCCTCGGGTTGACCGTTACACACGGTTTGACCCGCGGGGTCCAAGTGATCTGAGCCGTGAATGGCCGATCCGATGGCCATCCACGCCCGCGTGCGTCTGAGGGGCGGCGCCCGTGCGGCGGCGGCGGCGCGCGGCGGCGCGCGGCGGTTGGGTCGCGGCGACGACCATACGGGGGCTCCCGGCCACGGAATCGCGCGGAAACAAGCCCTACGTGTAGGCGGGAGCATCGCGAGCCTAAACGGGCGCTTGCACGGGTGGAACGGCCGGCAACCGAGGCGCGGCGTCCATGGGGGCGGACGGCGGCGGCCGGTCAAGCGGCGGCGACGCTATGGTCGGGCACAAGAGAAAAGGAGGGCGGGGATAGGATCCTTACGGCGGGTAGGAGCTCTGGTGGGTGTGAATTGGATGGAGACGGCGGCGGCGGCGCAGATCACTCCGGCGGCCGATCTCCACGGGCGGCGACGGCGAGCTGCGTCTGGGGGGCACGAGGACCTACGGGTTCGATAGGATGCGGCGGTTAGCTCACACGTGCGAAGAGAAATCAATTGAGGGAGTCCAGGGGGCTTTACCGACGGCGGGCGGGCTCGGGCGACGGCAATGGCGCGGCGGCGCACGGTTCACGGCGGCGGCGCAAGTGGCTAGGGCACGGGGAGGCGCCGGGAGCTCGGTGTGAAGCGAAGGGGGGGAAGCGGGGTGTCTCGGGGGGGGGGGTTTATATAGGGCCGAGGGGGCGCGGGAGGGCGGTTCCCCGGCGGCCTCACCATTAACGGCCACGGCTTGAATAGGAGTTAAGGGGGGGGAGGGGGGGTTTAAGGGCGGTAACGGCCGATTGAAGAGGGGGGGGTGGATGGGGAGGCTTCACCGCGGCTTAAACGCTTGATTTGAAGGCGCGGGGCGCGGGGGAGATGGCCGGTAACGGCCGGCGGCGCTCGGGGGTGCGGCGCGGTTGACCGGCCGGAGGAGGGAGACGGGCCCCGACGGCGGGTCCCACCTGTCGGCGTCCGGCGCAAAAAGAAAAGGGGGAGGGGCGGTGCTGGGCCGGCGGGGTTGCGGGTTGGGGCCGGCTGGGCCGGTTTGCTCGCGCGGGTAAGAAAGGAAGAAGAAGGCCCGCGGCACTGGAAAGGGTTGCGGGCCAAAAGAATAGGAGAAAGGGAGAGAGAGAGAGAGAAGGGTTTTGTCTTTTTTTTTTCAAATTTCTTTTCAAATTCATTTTTCAAACATTCAAACTTCAATCAAAAATCCATGCATTCAAATCATGATGCACAAGCACTTACTATTTCTAAGTTATTTTAGTGATGTTTAATTATTTAAAAGCCAATTTGTTTAATGATTTATTTATGTCCTTAAGGAATTTTAAACCTAGCCATTTTGTTGCTAAGATATTTTAGTGATGGAGTTTTAGGGTGTTACAAATCCTACCCCCTTAAAGAGAATCTCGTCCCGAGATTCAGGAAGATTAGAGAACAGCTGAGGGAATTCTTCCTTAAGTTCGTCCTCTCTTTCCCAGGTAGCCTCATCCTCTGAATGGTGACTCCATTGTACTTTGCACATCCTAATGACCTTACTGCGAGTAGCCCTTTCGGAGGTATCCAAGATTTTAGCTCGGGTGTTCCTTGTATGTTAGGTCATCCTTTACCTCAAGTTCTTCCAATGGTAAATGTTCTACTCGACCTCACTCGTACACTTTTTCAATTGAGAGACGTGGAACACATCATGGACTCTCGCCAAACGTTCGGTAACTCCAACCGATAAGCTACTTCGCCACGTCTTTCCAAGACTTGAAAAGGTCCGATAAAGCGAGGCGATAACTTCCCTCGATATTAAACCTTCGAAGGCCTCGGATAGGTGACACTCTCGGATATGCATAATCCCCGAGCTTCAAATATCACTTCTCTTCTCTTAGGGTCTGCATAACTCTTTTGTCTGGATTGAGCAATCTTGAGATTTTCCCGAATTATCTCCACTTGTCTTTCTGCCTCCTTTATTATTTCTGGACCAAAGAGTTGACTTTCTCCTGTCTGGTTCCAGAACAATGGCGTCCTGCACTTCCTTCCATACAGGGCTTCAAATGGTGCCATCTTAAGACTACTCTGATAACTATTGTTGTATGCGAACTCCGCATATGGCAAGCTTTTATCCCAACTTCCACCGTGTTTCAAGGCACATGCCCTTAACATATCCTCTAGAATTTGATTCGTTCTTTCTGTTTGACCATCTGTCTGTGGATGATATGCTGAGCTGAAATTTAACTTCGTATCCATAGACTCATGTAACTTCGCCGAATCGGGACGTGAACCGAGTGCCTCGGTCGATACTATCTTCTTCGGTACCCCATGCGGACGGACTATCTTTGATATGTATAATTCTCGCTAACTTTGTTCCCGAATATGTGGTCTTTACCGGTATGAAGTGTGCAACTTTGGTTAATCTGTCCACTATGACCCATATCGAATCGTATCCATCTCGTGTACGTGGTAATCCTACTATGAAATCCATACTAATCTCTTCCCACTTCCATTCAGGTACTTGTAGTGGTTGTAGTAACCCTGCTGGCCTTTGATGTTCTGCTTTTACTCTTTGGCATATATCACATAGTGCTACATGAGCTGCAACATCTTTCTTCATACCGTACCACCAATATTTCTGCTTTAGGTCTTGGTACATCTTGGTACTTCCTGGATGTATAGAGAGGGCTGAATCGTGCGCTTCTTTCAATATGGACTCACGAAGATGTTTGATTTCCGGTACGTAGATCCTATTCTTAAACCAAATGGTTCCCTGTTCATCCTCTCCCGAATTCGGAACCTTGCCTTGTTCAATCAATTTCTTATACCCCTTAATCTTTTCATCGTCCAATTGCCCTCTTCTAATCTCTTGTTCAAGAGTTGACTCCATTTCTAATGTCATACTTTCGCTCGGTGTAGCTATCCCCAGATTGAGTCGTACCATTTCCCAACACAGTTCTTGAGGCATTAATCGGGCTACTAACATGTTTGCTTGACTCTTACGGCTCAAGGCATCTGCCACCACATTGGCCTTTCCTGGATGATACTGTATGTCCAAATCGTAATCCTTAATCAGCTCTAACCACCTTTGTTGTCTGAGATTGAGATCTCTCTAGGTGAAGATGTACTTCAAGCTTTTGTGGTCCGTGAATATCTGACACTTGTTTCCAATCATATAGTGTCTCCAAATCTTCAGTGCGTGCACTATAGCTGCTAACTCCAGATCATGCGTAGGGTAGTTTTGTTCATGCTTCCTTAGTTGCCTAGAAGCATATGCTACCACTTTTCTTTCCTGCATCAGAACGCATCCTAGTCCTTGCCTTGACGCGTCACAATACACATCAAATCCTTTGTGTATATCAGGCATTATCAGTACTGGTGCGGTGGTCAATTTCTTCTTTAATTCTTCAAAGCTAGCTTGACACTTATCATCCCACCTAAACTCCTTTCCTTTCTCCAACAAAGAAGTGAGTGGTTTTACGATTCTCGAGAATCCCTCTATAAACCGCTCGGTAGTACCGCCAAACCGAGGAAACTCCCCGATTTCGATACATTTCTAGGTGGAGTACGTCGGGGGACCGCCCTAGGGGTCCCCTCAAACAAGGGGGGGGAACCCCTACTTAAATTCCCCGCATCGATATAAGCTAAGCCTAACCATGCGGGTAACTAACCCCCGAGGACACGGCCCACGCAACGGGCTTCGGAGGCCCACCAAGGCGGCCCGCCTAGGAAGATCCCTCGAGCGAGGCTCCGCCTCGCCCGAGGGCATGCTCCCTCCTCGAACGGGCTCCGCCCCCCGCTCGAGGGGCAACTCCCTCCTCGAGCGAGGTTCGAGTCCCCGCTCGAGGGGGGCGACCCTTCCTCGAGCGGCCCGCCCCGCTCGAGGGCGCGCTCCCCCTCGAGCGAGTCCCGCCTCGCTCGAGGGTCCGCTCCGCCCTCGGCCGGGGCCCGCCACGATCACGGGCGCCCGCGCGCGTGCGCCGGCCCGTGCTTGGGCATTTAACGCCCGACGCCGCGGACGGCGCCATCATGCGCCGGGGGCTCGCGCCCCGTGCCGCCGCACCAACTCCCCGGGGGAAGGAGCCCATCCCCGTCACCGTGGGATGGACCGGTGCGGTACGGCCGGTGTCGGTCCCGTGACACCGTGCGCACGCCGCCGTACGACTAACGCGCCCGACCCTCGAAAGGGGGCCGGCGCACCCTCGTTTCCGCTTTCTCGTGACCTTGCGAGGTTGGGTGAGGGGCGCTAGGCCGGTGGATGGCCATCCCGGCCACCGTAACGGCGCGGCCGCCGTACCCACGCGTGCGGGCGCACGCCCCCGACTCCACAGGGGCACGCCCAAGCACCTTGCGGCAACCACTCCGCCACCACGAGCTCGTTGGGAAGGAACGCCGTTCGCCCGCTCCCCGTATCCCGTACCTCGGTCGTCATCGGCCACCTCCCTCGAAGCCTATCGAGAACGCCATCACCATCCGCCGCCTCCTACCCTCGAACCGCCACCGTTCGGCACGAAGTAGGCCATCATGGCCGGATCGCAGCGTGGATCATCCGGACGATCGCCCGCTCTACACTATAGCACGACGTGCTCCCACACGTAGCTAGGTAGCGCGGCGCGCGTGTAACTCGCCGCCCCCTTAGCCTATAAAAGGGGAAGCGAGCCCCCAGCCGCGGGGGGACGAGTCGGAGGAGTTCGGACAAGTTCAGAGGAGTTCAGTTCAACACAACACACTGTGCACTCACTCTCTTATTCTCCCACAACATCTTCAGCCATTCACTAGGGACTTGGGAGCCACGCTTCCTCTCCCGCCTTGCTTGTATTTGCCCCACTACAAGCACCCCCGGTGCTGAGCAATATAGTGCCACGAGCACCCCCCACCTGTCGACGTACGGCCCCCTCGGCCCGGAACCGGGATAAACCTTGTGTCACTTGTTGCTTTGCATCGACCATAGAGGGATAAACTTAGGCGCTATCTACCGGTTAGTGTCGGGACCATATTCCGCACCGACGCTGGCGCCCACCGGTGGGGCAAACGAGCGCCTAAGGTCATTTCGCCGACTCCCTCCATGGTGATTCGCACCGAGTACCGTAGCACTCGCTACAACATGGGTAGCTCGGACCCCCTTCCCCCCGGGTTCGAGATCCGCTTCGGGGACTTGAACTTCCGGCCACGGGGAATGGCTATCTCATGCGCCTCACCAACCGTGAGGAGCTACGCGCGGCGGGGGAGGCGGGGTTCGCTCCGTCACCGCCGCACACACGACAACGCGCGCGGTACTCCGAGCACGGATGCGCGGGTCCGTCGACGCCGCGACGCCGTCGCGCTGCGGGGTCGCGCTCGCGTCGGGCGCGGTCCGAGCGGCGGCAAGCCGAGCGCGCCGCCGCCCGGCGCGGTGCGCCCACCGTCCCCGACGGCCGCCACCGCCGGCGGGACCGCGCGCGGTCTCCGGACCACGCGTCCCCATCGGGCCGCGTGGCGCCACCACGGCCTACAACGCCAACGGCAACACGACGATGCGCGGGTTCCGCCCCCGGTCCGCACGTCTTCGTCGCCAGGGAATCCCGGCGCACTTCGGCCACGGACGAGTCGTCCCCGGGCTCCGTCGACACGATGCCACCCGCCAACCGTCATGGGTACGCGGAGTGGGGACTTCTCGGTGTCCGGACCCGCCGCGTTCGGGCGCTTCCTCGACGCCACGGACCACGGTTCGGGGCCGCTCCGACGACTCCGGCAACCGGGAGCTACGACCCCACGCGGGAATGCTTTGCGCCGTCATCACCAACGACCGGCCAACGCCGCCGGCGGGGCAGCGCCGGGAGACGGGGAAGTCACGCCGGCCCAGTGGGGTTGCCACGCGCCCGGCCGCGGGGCCAAGCGCACCCGCCGGGGCCGGCGCCGACGCGCGGCGGCCCAAGCTCGCGAGCTCGAGGCCAAGCCGCGCAGAGGAGTACGGACCGTGCGGCCGCTCCGCGCCTCGATGGCAGGAGAGGCCTCTCGCGCGCGGCGAACGCGCGGGGAGCCGGGCCGACGGGTCGCGACCGCCTCAACCCCGTCCCCAACGTCGACAACGCGGATACTCCACCGCGAGCGAGCCAAAAGCTCATCGCCGCCGCAACACTACCGCGCGCCATGCGGCACCCTCGACCCCCGAGGCTCGAGAAATGCACCGCGAGGTGCGAGCCCTCCTCCTTGAGCAAGCGGCCGGTCCGCCAGGCCGAAAGCTCGGCCTCACGCATCCGCCACCGAGGGGGACGCGCGGGGTGATGATCCGGCACCGGGGGCGAACCCTCGGTGCATGCGGGTCGACCAGCGCCGAGGGGACGCACGCCGGCCAAGGAACGCCTCCCTCGACACGCGCAGGCGGCGGATGGCGATGCCCGCAACGTCATCAACGCCTGGCGCACCGGGCAAGGCGGACGCGCGGCGGCCGGGGCTACCACCCTCGAAGGGGGGGGTGGACGCTACGACGGCGGTGAGGATCGCTCCCCAACGCCGGAGCCCCGGCACCGCGTGTTCGAGCGGGGAGATCCGCACGGCGGCGTTCCCCCGGCGCTTCCGTCAACCCTCGACGATCACCAAATACAACGGGGGAGACGGACCCCTCGTGTTTGGCTCAACGATTACCGCTCGCTGTCGGTGGGCGGGGCCACCAACGACGAAGTGATCATCCGCAACTTGCCCCCCGCATCCGGGCGACGCGGCCCGGACATGGCTCGAGCACTTGCCGCGGCCCGCCATCCACAACGGGACGATCTAGTCCACACCCTCGTGGGCAACTTCCGTGGCACATACGTGCGCCCCCGGAACTCCCGGGATCTGCGCTCCGCACGCGAGGCCGTGCGACCGCCGGGGACTTCATACGGCGCTTCTCCAAGCGTTGCACGAGCTCCCCGGCGTGGCACAATCCGAGATCGTGCACGCGTTCCTCGAGGGCACCACGTGCGCGGACCTTGTGCGCGAGCCGGGACGCTGCCCGCCCACCGACTCGAACGAGCCGGCTCGACATTGCCACCGCCTTCGCCTCCGGGAGGAGGCGCGGGGGGCAATCTTCGACGGCAAGAGGGGCAAGCGCTCCCGAGGACACGCCCGCGGAGGCGGCGGGGTCCAAGGAGCCGCGCCGCAACGATAAGCGGGCAAGAAGGGGGAAGAAGCCGCGCCGCGAGGCGCGCGAGCGCGGGCGCAACGGCGGCAACGCCGAGGCCCTCGCCGTGACCGGCCCGACGGGCCCTCGACCGGCTCCTCGAGGGCCCGGGGGGTTTTCGACGACATGATGAAGAAGCCGTGCCCCTACCACAAGACCCCCGTGAATCACACTCTTGAGCGATGCGACATGCTCAAGAAGTTCTATGGCCGTGCCGCCGCGAAGGAGGCGGGAGGCCAAGAAGGATGGGGGCGGCGGCGACGCAGTGGCTTCCCCCTGCGGTCGAAAATGTGTTCCTCATTTTTGGGGGACCCACCGTTGACATGTCAACCGGCGGCGCAAGAAGGAGCGGCACGAAGTCCTCGCCGCGAGAGGGCACCTCCGGCCTTTCTCAACCGGTCGAAGGATGCCATCACCTTTAGCCGGATGATCACCCAAACCGCATCCCGAACCGGGCCGGTACCCCCCGGTGGTCGATCCCATCATTAGTGGAACGCCCGGTTTTCGAAGGTCCTTATGGACGGAGTGCGCTAGCCTCAATATCCTCTTCGCGCACACACTCGCGCCCTAATGGGGATTGGGGCTGCCCCGAGTGCAGCCCGACACGAAGCCGTTCCACCGCATCGCGCCGGAAAGCAAAGTTCAACCCCTCGGGCGGATCGATGCGCCTCCGTCCGGTTCGGGACCCCCAAGAATTTCCGCAAGGAAACCCTCACCTTCGAGGTGGTGGGATTCAAAGGGGCCTACCATGCCATCCTTGGGCGACCATGCTATGCCAAGTTCATGGCGGTCCCCAACTACACGTACTCGAAGATGAAGATGCCGGGTCCAAACGGCGTCATCCGCCGTCGGGTCGTCGATCGAGCATGCATTCGACTTGCGATGTCGAGTGCGTAGAGCATGCGGAGGCGCTAGCGCTTGGATGAAGCGCCGGTAAACACCCTGGAGAAGATGGTTAACGACGACCTCGCCTGCGCCACCAAGCACGCCGGCAATTCGAGGCCGCCGAGCAAACCAAAGGGGTCCCCCTCGACCCATCGACCCCGAGGGGGCAAGGCTTTGAGGGTCGGCTCGACCCTCGATCCTAAATAGGAAGCGAGTGCTCGTCGACTTCCTCCGCGCCAACGCCCGACGTTTTCGCGTGGAGCCCCTCGGACATGCCGGGCATTCCGAGGGAGGTCGCCAGCACTCCCTTGCATATCCTCGCCTAATGCTCGCGGCGTTCGGCGGCGGCCGCGCCGCTTCGACGACGAACGGCGACGGGCGATCGGAGCGGAGGGGCTGCGGAAGCTCCTCGAGGCCGGGATTCATCAAGGAAGTGTTCCACCCGACGTGGTTAGCTAATCCCGTGCTTGTAAAAAAGAAAAATGGGAAGTGGAGGATGTGCATTGACTACACAAGTCTCAATAAAGCGTGTCCAAAGTTCCTTTTCCTTTGCCGCGCATAGATCGATCATTGATTCCACCTGCCGGGTGTGAACCGGCTTCCTGTTTCCTTGATGCCTATTCGGGCTATCACCAAATAAAAATGAAGGAGTCCGACCACTCGCGACTTCATTCATCACACCGTTCGGGACGTTTTGTTACGTCACGATGCCTTTGGCCTCGAAACGCGGGCGCAACCTATCGCCGCCGCATGCGGCACGTTTTTTGGGGACCATATCGGGCGAACGGTCGAGGCTTACGTAGACGACATCGTCGTCAAAACCGAGGAAGGCGGACGACCTCGGTCGGCGATCTCGGCATCGCATTCGGTTGCCGCGGGCCAACGGGGGTCAAGCTCAACCCCAGAAAAATGTGTCTTCGGAGTGCGCGGGGCATGCTCCTAGGATACATCGTCTCCCGACGGGGATCGAGGTCAATCTGAAAAGGTCGCGGCCCTCGAGCGAATGGGTCCGATTCGGGACCTCAAAGGGGTGCGAGAAGGTCTTTGCCGGGGTGCCTTGCCGCCCGAGCCGCTTCATCTCGAGGCTCGGTGAGAAGGGCCCGCCCCTCTACCGGCTGCTCAAGAAGCACGAGCGCTTCTCTTTGGACCGCCGAGGCCCAGAAGCGCTCGACAAGCTAAAAGCATCTCGACGCACGCCCCAATCCTTACGCCGCCACAAGACGGCGAACCCCTCCAACTCTACGTGGCCGCAACCACCCGGGTGGTCGGCGCCGTAATCGTTGTGGGAGCGCACGGAGGAAGGGCACACCTCCGCCGTGCGAGGCCGGTCTACTACATCGGCGAGGTCTCGTCGGGACACGAAGACGCGCTACCCTCGGAGTCCGGCGCCGTTGTACGCGGTGGTCCTCGCGCGGCGCAAGCTCCGCCACTACTTCGAGGCCCACCCGCTTACGGTGGTCTCTTCCTTCCCATTAGGAGAGATCATTCGCAACCCCGACGCGGCGGGGAATTGCCAAGTGGTCCGTGGAGTTGATGGGCGAAACGCTCGCCTACGCCCCCGCGCAAGGCCATCAAATCGCAAATCTTCGCCGTACTTCGTCGGCGAGTGGACGGACACACAGCGCCGCCCCCTCAAATTCAAGCAGAGGCCTTGGACTCGTTCTTCGACGGCTCGGTGATGAAGACGGGAGCGGGCGCGGGCCTCGCTCTTCGTGTCACCCCCTCGGGAGTACATGCGCTACGCGAGTGCGCCTCCACTTCCCCGCGTCCAACAACATGGCGAATACGAGGCCCCTCCTTTGCGGCCTCAAAATCGCCATTGAATTGGGCATCAAGCGCCTCGACGTGCGAGGGGATTCGCGACTCGTGATCGACCAAGTCATGAAGAACGCGAGTCGCCACGACGACAAGATGGAGGCCTATTGCAAGAGCCGTACGGGCCCTCGAAGACGAGTCCTACGGCATCGAGCTCAATCATGTACCCCGCCAGGTACAACGAGGAGGCGAGACGAACTTGCCAAGATTGCGTCCGGGCGGATCACCGTTCCCCCCCGAACGTTTTCGCGCGCGACATCGCGCAGCCATCGGTCGCCTTCGAGCCCTACCCCCTCGAACGACGGCGGACCCTCGGGGGCTCCCTCGAATCCGGCGGGTGCGGAACCCATGGAAGAGGACCCCTCGAACGAGGCGTACGTGCTCTCCCTTCTCGAGGGTACGGCTCCCATGAAGCGATCCGGCGCTATGGTCGGGCACAAGCAAAGATTGGGGGCGGGGATGGGATCCTTACGGCGTGTAGGTGCTGCGGCGGACGGGGTGGACGGAGAAGCGGTGACGGCGCAAATCGGCTCACGACGGCCAAGACTCACGGGCGGCGGCGGCGGGGGTTGCGCACAGGAGTGTGAGGGCCTACGGGTTGATGTGATGCGCGGTTAGCTTGAACGTGCGAAGGAGAAAAAGATTGAGGGGGGTCCGGGGCTTTACCGGCGACGGACGGGCTCGGGCGGCGGCGATGGCGCGGCGGCGCTCGGTGCACGGCGGTGGCGCAGGGCGGCTAAAGCACGGGAGGGCACGGGACTCGGTATGAAGCGAAGGGGGTGGCGGGGGTGCCTTGGGGGTTCCCATATGGGGCGAGGGCGGCGGGAGGGCGGACTGCGGCGGCCATGGCCATTGATGGCCACGGTTGTGAATGGGAGTTAAGGGGGGAGGGGGTTAAAGAGCGATAACGGTCGAATTAAGAGAGGGAATTGAAGGTGGGGCATCTTGCGCTCAAATACGAGGTCTTGATGGCGGGGGATAGATGGATGCGGCCGGTAGCAATGCCGTGGTAGCAGCAGGATGCGGCGTGGTGGCAATGGGAGGAGGGAGACGGGCACAGACGGCGGGTCCCACCGTCGTGGTAAAGCAAAAGGAAGGGGTGGGGTCTTTGGGCCGGCGGGGGTGAAGATCGCGGGCCGTTGGGCGTTTACTGCGCGGGGGAAGAAAGAGAGAGAGAGAAAAGGCGGTAGGCACACGGGACTTCGTGGGGGCAGGCTAGAAGAATAGGGAGAGAGGGAGAGAGAGAGAGAGTTTGTTTGTTTTTTTCAAAATTTCTTTCAAATTCATTTTTCAAACATTCACACTCCAAATCAAACAAAAATCCATGCATTCAAATCATGATGCACGAAGCACTTATTTTCTCTAAATTATTTTAGTGATGTTTATTATATTTAAAAGCCAATTTGTTTGATGATTTATTTTATATCCTTAAGGAAATTTTAAACCTAGCCATTTGTTGCTATAATATTTTAGTGATGGAATTTTTAGGGTGTTACAAGCGGCGAGGCGAGCGGGAGCCGGGTACGACTGCGGCCGCCTGTCTGAATTCACCGCCATTCGTTGTGGACGGTCTTGATGCTCGATCCTTGGTCGGTTGTGAGTTGGTATCTCGGGTCGGTTCGCGGTTCCACGCTTTGTAGGTGCGGCGTATCTTTTGATCCGGCCGTATCTACTCAAAGCCGTGTGATGCACCGCCCGCGATAGGGGTGCGGGATTGCTTTGGGTGGCGGTTGGGTGCATGCGAAGTGGGCCCATGGATCCAAGTGCTTCCTTTCACACCCTTTGGATCAAACGGAAACCTGACCACGGTGAATCCTCTCCATCAAGAAGTGTGCTTGTGGAAGTGGCAATCGGCAAGGGACTCGGATCGTGGCGAGTGCGGGCCGACCGCACCAGCAGGGCCGGCCGCACCTACTAATCCGGCCACACCGACGGTCGGCCTTTTCTTGATTCGGCCACTTTGCTGGTGTCAGCTGGGTGGTTCCCTTTTTATTCCTAAGTGTGTACCTGCAAGTAAAATACCAACACAACTCGTGGAACTTTATTAGTATTAAAAACATGCATGAAATTGGTCATATACCCCCTTGTTTCCGGGATCTTGACGGTCGAAACTTTATTTAGCCAGGACGAGTCAGCACTTCTTGGTCCCATTCCGGGACAAGTGCTTAGTACGTTCAGAGCTTTGCTTGCAAAACGCCATCGGACCGGAGCCCACATCCCATGCTCTTACCACATGAGCAATCCATTTATAAAGGTCTTATGATTCCAACATAAGAACCTATTCTCGTGAGTGACAAGAATCACTCGACTTGTAACGGTCCTATAGCATAGCAGCTACCGACCTAACATACTAGTAAGGACATAGATACCTAGGATCATGCATCTAGGGTTCATTCAACTCTGAATGTAAATGCACAAACATTCTTGGATAATTATGTAACTTTTCCAAAACGAGATAGGACAATGCACCGGGGCTTGCCTTCATCGGCACGATTCTTTGAGGGTCCTCGGTGTCCTCGCTCACTTCCACATAGAGCTCTGTGTCAGCTCCTCCTTCCTCGGCTTTCGGCACGAGAGCGTAGTTACCGTCAGGTGGTTCTACATGGTATGCAATGCAGGGTTCAGGTGGAGTGAGAGATTAATTATTTTATTCAACTCTTGTTGGCCATATTCACCTTGACAAACATTTAATTACTAATTCTTTTCATTAAGGTTATTATATGTGAAGGTTGATTCTTTAGTGATTGTGTACACATCTATGCAAATAATTTAATTTAAATTCACAAAACAGCAAGTGTATTATATACCCTAATTAAGCTAGGTAACAATTTTAATAAGGTTACAAGGCCACAAGGATTAATTTTCCTAATGAATTTTTAATAGGAAGCTTATGTCCATACCAACTTTTAATTTCAAAATAAAACATAAAAACAAGGACAAGGGTCCTTGCTGGCCCTAATGGTTCTAAGCACGCTACTGGACCAAGATTTCCTTTGAAAGAACCACAAATTTAATTATACCAAAAAATAACATTTTCTAGCTACCAAAAATAGGAGAAATGCATAAGTAAATAAATAAAGTGCTTCTGCACCCAAACTCAGTCCTACAGCTTCTCTGGACTAAAACAAGTCTAGGAAACCAGCATGTTCATCACAAACACATTTGAAATTTGAACTATGCATTTAAATGTAAATCTAACCATAAATCAAGGTTAAATATTTCTAACAGATAAAAAATCATGATAAATTCAAAAACGTTGAATCTAGGCATAACATGAACATAGCCACAAGTTAGCTAAAAATCAATTTACATTTTGCTACAAAAATCCATAAGACAGAAATAGCGTAAATACAAGGTAATTCATATAAAAAGATATACACAACAACTTTGTGCAAATTTTTCCCAGACCCTACAAATGATATAACTTGAAATGTATCCAATGTTTAGCTCCATAGCCTTTCTAGATTTTGAACTATAACAAAATAATGTCAAACTGAATTTGAATTTTCATTCAAAAATTATAAGTCAAAACAGCAGTCATGCTTTGCAAAAGTTTCTCATTTAAACCAGCAAGAATTTGTTTTGCATTTTTATGTTTTCTACGATTTTCTAGGATTTTCTAAGGCAACTGGACTAAACTACTAGGAAACTAAGTTTCAAATCTTTGCATCCGGAGTCCCTAGGTTCACGAGATGTCACACTAGATTTTACAAGGAAAACCGAATGCATCTCATATGTGCGCCGAGGATCATTTTTACACACATGATAGACAAAACGAGAGTAATACCATTGCTTGTAATAAAACGTACAAGAGTTTAAACCAGTATGATATCCATTATTATCCATAGGGGTGGACTCGAAGGTAGAACAAGACGATAACTAAACGACGACGAGCAACTCCATCGGCGGCATCCCACGGGCATGATATTTGGGGGATCCACCTAGAACTCCTCGAAATCACTCCGGTACTCGTCCTCGCCTCGACGTTCTCCCTGCGAACGACGGTAAGCAAGGGTGAGCACACTTATGGTTGGAGCTTAGCAAGTGGGGGAAAAATGCAAGGCTATCAAGGATAGGCTATGGTTCCACGAGCGGTAAGCATTTTATAAGTTGATCAAGTTTTATTAGCAAGCACCTAATTACTAGATGTAAGTGTATACTAACCCCTTAACCTTTAAAGAAACCTCAAACCAAACCTCCAACCCATGATTTGCATTAATCTTCAAGTTTATTAATCATGTGAGGGTCCAAGCCGCTCGTGACGCGTGAGCACGGCGTCGATCGATTTTACACTCTGCCCGAGAGGTTGTACACTTTACCCACGGTTCGTGTTCCCCATCTTGCCGGGTTAGCTGAACCCTTAAACACTTCCAAGGTGAGTGGCTAGGGGTCCACTACGAAACCTTTACAAAGGAAAGAAGAGAAACCAACGACCCGCAACGATTCTGACGGCGGAAGCGGACCATAACCCTCCTAGTGGTCAACACCTTAGCCAAGAGGTTTGCTACCCCAAGGTAGGGCTATACCCCTTCAACTCCGGCCCCTGTGCCCCTCTCGGAAAAGAGCTATCAGCTAACCCACTCTCCTAATTAATTGTCTAAGCCCGAGCCATGGTGTTTGTGGTTGTCTTGTTATCTTGGGTGGTTCTCCATGTTCCGATTGAATCAAGTTATCTTGTTTAAAGCACAAGCACATTATAAGCAAAGCTGAGATGTATAACATAAACGAGCATAACCATACTTATGTTGAGCAAACTAAGCATTTATCTATCCCAAACATTTGTTTAAACGGGGTTGATCAAGGTAGTGGTAGAAGCATCCTGATCAAGTCCTTAGCTAGGTGTTTGCCCATCGGATTTATGCATAACAACGGGAATAGTAAACATTTGTTTAGCATGCGATGTCATAGGTTCAAAAAGATTATGCGAGAGGGGAAAAGCCACTTGCCTTCCTCTACAAGGCTGGGTGAAATCCTCCTCGAAGACGAGGTTCTTCACGATCACCTCGCGACAAGGGAGCTCGGACGAAACGAGCACGATATCTACGGAAGTCAAACATGGATAACAAACAATAAACAAAACAGTACACCAAACAGTAATAAAACTGGTAAATTTACTGTTTAAAAAGATTCTATTCGTCGAGACGATCATTTCGGTATATAGAACGCTAAAAACGGAGTTAAAATGAGAAAGATATGATTAAAACAGTTTACAGGGGCCTATTTGCAAGAAAACTACGTTTACAGGGCTGTTTATAAATAAAATCAGGGGCTAAACATTTTTATAAATTAAATTAGAGGGTCTAGGTGCAAAAAGGAGTGAAAAGGGCCTAAAACAAAATTAAACAGGGTAGACAGGGGTTAGATTGCAAAAAACCGAGGACCTGTCTAGTGAATATTCTCGAAAAGGTGGAAGGACCGGCTTGCTAATATTTGAAAACTCGGGGGCTCTTAACCAAATCCGCCACTCGGCACCGTGGATCTTAGATCCGTGGCGGGCGTCGCACGCGCGCGCTGCGGGTGGACCGCGACCGTGGGCGCGGTCACGGGTCCACGCGCGTGGACCACCCCACTTAAACGGTGCGAGTCCCGCCGTCGCGCGTGATCAAGCGACCCACGGACGCGTGCAAGCGACGCGCGGCGGCGGCGACGCCGGAGGGGCGGCGGCGCGCGGCGGGGAGCTCGCGGCGTGAGCCCTGCGGGCGCTCCTGCCACTACTTTAACTACGGGTCGGCGCAAAATGATGCGGGGGAGCTTGCGCACATGCTCGTGGGTTCTACGGGCGGCGATTGGGCCTCACTAGGGCGGCCGGCAGAGTGAGGGCGGCGCGGGCGGTCCCCGGCGAGCCCGCGGAGGCGGTGCGGCGCAAAAGGAGGGGACTTGGGCGGGGGATTCTGTCTGCCTTACGAGGGTTGACGACGGGCCAACGCGGGTGGAGAGGAGGCGGCAACGGGGAGGCTTGGCGACGGCGGCGGCTCGGGCGGCGCTCGGGCGGCCCGGGGACCCAAGCTCCGGGGGCGCGGCTCGTCTCCTGTGGCGGCTTTCCTGGTCAACAAGCGTCACGTGAGGGCCAAGATCGTGCAGGGTAAGAAAGAGCAAGGCGGCGATGCACTTCACCGACGGCGGCGCTTGCACGGCGGCGGGGAAGGAGCCGGCCCTGTTGTGAAATTGATGCTCGGCGTGTGCGTGTGTGCGGCTGAGAGGCGAAAGGGGGCACGGGGGTGCGTGCGCGAGAGCTAATATAGGGCAGAGGAAGGGAGGCGATGGGAGCGAAGGATCCCGGGCGGCGGCGCCTCGGTGATGGCCGCGGCCATCACGGCTCGGTGCAAGGAAAGGAAACGGCTGGTCGGTCGAGGGCGGTTGCTTGACTTAATTGGCAAGCACGGGGAGGAAAGAAAGGAAGGGGAAAAGGCGGGGGCGCGGCGGAATCCGCGGGCGGCGGCGGCCGGCGGGCGGGGGGAGAAGGAAAGGAAAGGGGGAGGGTGAAGCGAGTGGGGCTCGGTACATCGGTGAGAGCGAGAAAAAGAAAAGAGAGAGAAAGAATGCGGGCGGCGCGGGGAGGGGAATGCAAGTGGTGAGAAACCGTGGAGGGTTTGAGTGGAGAGAAACCGAGTGAGCGGCCACATCCTAAGCCAAAGCCTAAGCTTGTGAGGTTCCATTGTGGCTATTGTGGGAGAGATGGCCATAAGGAGGAGTTTTGCTTCAAGAGGAAGCGAGAGGAGAGAATGAGGAAGGAGTGGGCAAACAAGGACAAGTACCACCCTTCCGATGGTGTACTTGAGCCTCGTATGCGGATGCCCGGGGGCAAGGCGATTGTGAGGACAGTTCGGGCTTGGGGAGAGAAGAAGGTCGCAGGTGGTGTTGTTGTCCGGGTCACCCCGGCCGACCGGTGTGGGGCACCTCGCCGACCGGGCGGTGCCCGGACGGACGGATGTTCGGGTTTCGAGCTCGTACGGTGCGAGGGTTGTTTCCCGGTGGTCGTGGTTCGGTGGTTGGGCCGGGAAAGAGTGCGGGTGGTCGGTTGCTAGGCGTTCTCCTCCTCGTGCTCAATACGGGGATTGGAGGAGTCGTGGCGTTGAGTTGGAGAGGAAGGACGTTCCACGGGCTTTCTTGCGTGGATTTGGTCCTCCTCCAGCAGAGAGGGGTGGTTCCCTCGTGGGTGGTTACCGTGGTGGTGTTCGTGGAGGTAGCTTTGGTAGGAGAGATGCTTTGGTTGGTGCTAACCCCACTTTTGAGCAAATGGCTCGGCCGGTTTTCCTCCTTTGGTACTAACCCCGATCTTGAGTCGTTTGTTCGCTCACGTGCCTATTTTTGATTTTCGAGGTGGGAGACTTGAAGAACATTTGGTTGATTGACTCCGGTTGTTCGAGGCATATGACCGGAGACGGGGGGTGGTTCTCAAGTCTCGTCCCGTGGTGACGAAGAGGTACATCACCTTTGGGGACAATGGGCGTGGGCGTGTGCTTTCGAAGGTGAGATAAAAGTGAGTGACAAGATCGCTCCGAGGCGTGTTGCTCTTGTTCAATCGCCGGGGTACAATTTGCTTTCGTGTCTCGGTTGTTGGATGAGGGTTTTGAGGTGTTGTTTCGGCCGGTGGTTCTCGGATTGTGGACTCTCGAGGGGACCTTGTTTGTATGGTCGTTCCCGAGGGTCGGGTGTTTCGTGTTGATTTTTCTCGGTCTTCGGGTGTTGAGCGTTGTTTCTTGGCCGGTTCTTCGAGTGAGTTGTGGAAGTGGCATAGGAAGTTGGGTCACTTGAGCTTTGACCTTTTGTCTCGCTTGAGTAAACTCAATTTGGTCCGAGGATTGCCACGGTTGAAGCTTGAGAAAGAGTTGGTTTGTGCTCCGTGTAGGCATGCCAAGATGGTGGCCTCTTCTCACCCGCCTCTCACCGATGTGATGACCGAGCGTCCATGCGAGCCTGCTCCATATGGACCTTGTTGGCCCGGCTCGTGTGCGATCTGCGGGTGGAAAGTGGTATGTCCTTGTTGTGGTGGATGACTATTCTCGGTATGCGTGGGTGTTCTTTCTCGAGGATAAGGGGGAGACGTTTAGTTTTGTTCGAGATCTAGTCTTGAGGTTGAGGAACGAGAGACACGGAGATGCCATACGAGCTATCCGCAGTGATAATGGCTCGGAATTCAGGAACTCTCGTTTTGAAACCTTTTGTCATGACTTGGGTCTTGAGCACCGCGTTTTCGAGTCCGTATACGCCTCCCCGGAATGGTGTTGTGGAAAGAAAGAATAGGACCTTGTGCGAGATGGCTCGGACGATGCTTGATGAGCATAGGACTCCGAGGAGGTATTGGGCCGAGGCGGTGAATACCGCATGCTATGTGTCGAACGGGATATACCTCGCAGTGCACAAGAAGAAGACATGCTATGAGTTGATGCATGGTCGCACACCTAAGGTGAGTCACTTCCATGTCTTTGGTTGCAAGTGTTTCATTCGAAGAAAGGCGGGAAGTTGGATAAGTTTGAGGCTAGGTCCGTCGATGGCATTTTCTTTGGTTATGCATCTCATTCTAGAGCATATCGTGTGCTCAATCTTGAAACTAACCAAATCGTGGAGACTTGCGAGGTAACCTTCGACGAGACGAGCCACGTAGTCGGCTTGTCTTTGAGTGTGCGGGTGATGATGAGCTTGGCGAGGAGATCTTTCGGGGAGGAGGAGCATGAACATGGTGATGATGAGGATGGTGGTGCGGTGCCCCCGCCGAACATGTACCCACTACTTCGACTACGATGATGGATGGACCCTCTGCTACACCTACGACGACAAATCAAGAACGAGGAGAAGGCGATGTTGAGGGGGAGGTAGCTTCGAGGCGAGAACCTCCCCGCGAGTTCAAGTGGATCACCCGGCTTCGAGGATCATCGGCGACATGAATGAACGCACTACACGGTCGAGGGTTCGAAACAATTCCCATTTTGCTCATGCTGCATTTGTTGCTTCTTTTGAGCCCAAAGACATTGGACACGCACTATCTGATCACAATTGGGTTAACTCGATGCATGAGGAGTTGGAGAACTTTGAGAGGAATCGGTGTGGGAGTTGGTTGACCCTCCCCCCGGGTGTAAGCCGATTGGTACAAAGTGGGTGTGGAAAAACAAAGAGGGAGAGAAGGGTGAGGTTGTGAGGAACAAGTCGAGACTTGTTGCTCAAGGGTTCGGTCGAAGGAGGGGATCGACTACGAGGAGACCTTTGCTCCCGTAGCCCGTTTGGAGGCGATTAGGATCCTTCTAGCCTTTTACTCGTGGCTAAAGGGTTCAAGTTGCACCAAATGGATGTGAAGAGTGCTTTTCTGAATGGTGTGCTAGAGGAAGAAGTGTATGTGAGGCGGCCTCGGGGTTTGAGAGTGAGAAGTACCCCCACCGGGTGTACAAGTTGAGGAAGGCGTTGTATGGGTTGAAGCGGGCGCCTAGAGCTTGGTATGGCAAAGTTGAGGGGGTTCTTGTTTGAGAGAGGCTTTGAGATGGGGAAGGTCGATCGGACCTTGTTTTTGCCGAGGCGGGCGGAGATATCCCGATTGTGTAGGTGTACGTGGATGATATTGTCTTTGGTGGCTCGTCTAACTCTATTGTTGCGAGGTTTGCGATGATATGAGCAGGGAGTTCGAGATGAGCATGATGGGTGAGTTGCAGTTCTTCCTCGGGCTAGAAATCAAGCAATCAAAGGAAGGAACATTTGTGCACCAAGCTAAGTACACCAAGTACATTGTGAGGGAGTTCAAGATGGAGGACTCCAAGGCTATGACGACGCCAATGAGTACGACTACAGCTCTTGATGCGGATGAGGAAGGTGAACACGTGGACCGGAAGGAGTACCGAGCATGATCGGGTCACTCCTCTACTTGACGGCGACGAGGCCGGACATACGCGCTTCTCGGTGTGTCCGTGCGCTCGTTTTCAA
This sequence comes from Cenchrus americanus, assembly GCA_947561735.1. Lineage (NCBI taxonomy): Eukaryota > Viridiplantae > Streptophyta > Magnoliopsida > Poales > Poaceae > Cenchrus > Cenchrus americanus. Next base: position 36,415,443 of record OX387244.1, on the reverse strand, counting down.
GCGTCTCCGAGGACTTCGCATCGGCAAGCGATGAAGCGACTTTTCGAGGTACTTGCGTCACACTCCCGACTTCGGCCTTTGGTACTCCGCGTCCTCTTCTTTGGCGCTTCATGGCTTTTCGTACGCGGATTTTGCCGGGTGTCGGTTGGATAGGAAGTCCACTTCGGGACTTGCCGCTTTTGGGTTCTTCGTTGGTGTCTTGGTCTTCTCGTAAGCAGTCGAGTGTTGCTCAATCCACGACCGAAGCCGAGTATGTTGCCGCTGCTAGTTGTTGCTCTCAGCTCCTTTGGATCACCTACACCATGAGTGACTTTGGTGAGGAGTATACCCATGTCCCACTTCAATGTGATAGCACCAGTGCCATAAGCGTTGCAAAGAACCCAGTGCTCCATTCTAAAACCAAGCACATAGAAGTGAGGTATCATTTTCTGAGAGACAACGTAGAGAAAGGGAAGATAGCTTTGATCTATGTACCCACACATGACCAACTAGCCGATATTTTCACCAAACCCCTAGATCAAGCAACTTTCACTCGTTTGCGGGGGGAACTTGGTGTGTGTTTGATTTCCTGAGTTGGATGTGTGGGAGCTTTCTTTTGCCGGTGGTGTCGAGCCCGTTTTTCCTCCCCTCGAGGAGCCGGTTTGTAGCATATGTATAGCTTTCTTTTGTGCATTCCTTGCATTTGGCATTGCATATGTAACATGATGTATAGGCATCCTTGTCTCTTAGATTGCATGCATTTTGTATCATATGCATTGGTTAGGAAAGCTTCTCTCATATACATTGTTCACCATGGAATGAGATATATGTCTTTGTGAGCTTGTTTGGTATGCTATGGTTAGTTTGGCTTCGCTCTTGATGATCTTGATGAATAATCCATGGTTGATAGCTATGCTTTTGAAAAATGTCACATGTATGCTCTCTCATGTGTAAATGCCTTTACATGCTCTTGACATGTTTTTGTGGCTTTGCTATGCTTAATTTGTGGTTGGATAGCTAGCTTATTGATCATATGGGGCCAAAGGCTCTTTTGCCATCATGAATGTTTAGCCCTCTTGATTTATCTTGTGGAGGAGCATAAGTTCCTTTTTGTCGCAAAGACATTTCATGTACCATTTACAAATCTGAAAATGAAATGAGAAATGCTTGGAAAATATGCTCCCATGTCATATGTGCTGAATTTAATTTGCTTTGGGTGCTAAACCGTTGCATGATGCCTACCAATGAGAAGTCTCATACATAGAAGTAGGCACATGGCTCGGTGGCTTTGACATGACATGAGGTGCTTGTGGGTGTTTGTGATGGTCTTATGGTTAGAATAGCTGTCCTAGCATGAAGTTTGTGTGGCTTTGCCATTTTGATATGCTTTGATCATGTTTAGGACTTTGCTCATGAGAGGCAAGTTTTTCGCAAAATTGCCAAAATCCATCTTAGCTTCGTCCAATGGTTGTGAAACTTGGTGATCATGTAGTTGAGATCGATACGAAGCCGTAGAGTACCTAACTTGCTCATGTGGACATGTGTAGCATTCTTTGTTGAATTTTGTCTATTTGAGAAGCTCTAGGTTGCATCTTTTGCATTTTTGGCTTGATTCATGCATTGCCAACAAGGGGGAGAAGTTTGAGCTTGAAATGGCTTGTTGGACGCGTTTGGAAGGTTTTCAGGTGGTTTCGAGCCATTTCTGGGCTCTGTTGTACACCGGTCTGACCGGTGATGAGCACCGGTCTGACCGGTGTGAGTGCTGGTCCTGTACACATGTTAGGCACCGGTCTGACCGGTGGTGATGACCGGTCTGACCGGTGTGAGCTGAAAGTGCCCCGCTCTGTCCTGTTTCATGTGGTTTCTTGCATGCATTCGTCCAGGGGGAGTTGCATTGGTTCAGGGGGAGCTTGCATGTGTGCAGGGGGAGCTCTTTGTGAGTTTTCGAGTTTTGTTTCGGTGGTTTGTGCTCTTTGCTTGAGCTTTGTTTTGTCTCGGATGTGTCGAGCCGTTGCCCTTGCCTAAGGGGTCCGAGACTTGTCTTCTTCAAGTGATCTTGCTCTTTGCCTTTGTTTGGCTTTCGATCGCTTGTTGGAGTTTCTTTTTGTTCGTTTCTTTTCTTTTTCTTTTCTCTCTTGTTACTTTCGTGTGGGTGTTGTCAATGCACTCATCAAGGGGGAGATTGAGGACCATGTGTGGTTCGAGGACCGGTGGATGGTCGCTTCCTTGTGTGATGAGTGATTGACAACGTTGTGTGGACCGATTCTTGGCTAAGTATTGCGGGTGCGGGTTGCGGCTTGACTCGTGTTGGTGCAGGTGAAGAACAAGCGCGAAAGGTCGTCGCCGATGAGGCCTCCGTGTGTGGAGAAGACAAGTAGGCTTCGTTCGAGGGACCCGGTGGCCGGTGGGGTCAAGTGCGGGCCGCATGGTGGCATGAACAAGAAGATGAAGTCATGGACGGTTTCTTGGTTGAGCCTCAAAACCAAGGTCGAGCCGGGACTACGTGGGAGCCAAGTCATGAGTGGAGATTGGCGGAGGCTACACCGAGTTCGCGGGGTTTCCGGTGGTTCACCGAAAACCACCGGGTTCCTTGGTTGATCCACAAAGCCAAGACCGAGAACCGAAGACGGAGGTGCGGCGGCACCGCACCGGTCCGACCGGTGGGTCTGACCGGTCTGACCGGTGGGGACCGGTCTGACCGGTGAGGAGCACCGGTCTGACCGGTGTGCGACGACGCAGTCCGAATCTTCGAAGCGGAGGACACGCGTCGGAATCGCATCGCTTGCGTCGAGGCTACGCAGGGTGCGGTCGCCGGCATCCGTCCGATGGTGAAGACATCAAGAATTCCAAATCCGCCCCTTGAGGGGCTTGTATCCCTAGTTAGTAGAGAGGGGCATTTTAGACATTCGGTTGCCGCCTATATAACCCAAGAGGTGAGAGGATGGCAGCCAACTCTTGGAACCCTAGCTCATTAGTTTTCCTATTTTCCACCTATTTTCCTTAGGTTTTCTCTAGGACTAGCAAGAGAGCTTCATGGAGAGATCTTGTAGAGAGGGATGGATGATCGGGCGGCTTGCTAGACCTTGTACGAACCTTTGTTTCATGTATAGATGATTCGGCGTGGTTCCTCAAGGTTTGGATGTGTTTTCCCCGGTTGTTCTTGGTGGTGATTTTCGGAGCCCTCTCTCGGTGATTTCCTTGGGTTGTTTTCGGGGCTTTTCTCTTGGGGATTTGATGGGGGAAATTTGTGGGAATCCTTCGTGGTTCTTTGGGCTGTGATTCCCCTCCCAAATCCGTGAGTAAAAGTGCTCGATTTTGGGGTTTCTTGAGTTCTTGGGTTGGAAGTGCTTCCGGCGGGATTTCTTCGATTCCTCCTTTTTGGACGAGTTTTGGTGGGATTAAACTTGGCTATGAACTCCTCATGAGGTGTTCATGATATCCCCAAAGTCTTGTTCAAGTCCGTGGAGCGATTCGAGAGATCGAGATTTGGATTTGGGGGAGTTGACCCGCGGGTGCTGTTCATCCCGAGTCGCCTGTGCTACACCGGCCGACCGTGCTCCCGACCGGTCCGACCGGTGCAAGCCCTTGTGGGATTTTGCTCGGTGTGAACGTCTTGGTGAGTTCGCCGTTGTCCCGTGTTGCCGCCGTTTCGAGTTTGGGTCCGTTTGGTGGTCGGTTGGCCCGTTTGGTGCCTTGGGGGCTTTCGTGTCGCCATCGGTCCGACCGGTGTGTCTCACCGGTCCGACCGGTGTAGAGCCACTTAGTGGAAGTTGCTCGGCTTCACTCCGCAGGGGACCGGTCCGACCGGTGGTGCTCACCGGTCCGACCGGTGTGGGTCCGTAGACTCGAGGTTTGATTTTTCCGCCGCGTTTCTCGGGTCGGAAGGTTGCGTGTTGGTTCCTAGGTCCGGTGGCACTCCAGTGGCTACGTGGGCTTGACTAACCTTGGTAGTGAGTCGGAGACGTGTGTTGGAAGCCGCGTTCGTCTTGTTGGAGTTTTCATCTCCTTCGAGAAGAATTTTTATCGGCTCCCATTCACTCCCCCCCCCCCCCCCCTCGGTTCGCCGTATCGGTCCTTCAGGCGGGCGCGGGGAAGAAGAAAGGAAGGGGGGGGGGAAGGGGAGGCTGACAGGTGGGACCCATCTGTCGGCGCCGCGGTGAAAAAGAAAAAGGGAAGGGGAGAGCGGTGGGCCAGCGCGGGGAGTTGGGCTGGGCCGCCTGGGCCGAAAGGATCCGGTGCTGGCTTTTGTTTTTTTCTTTTCTTTTTTTTCAAACTTCATTTTCAAATCATTTTTCAACTTAAATTCAAATCAAACTTTTTCAAACTTTTCTCAAGAATTTTATAGACTTTTTAGAAACCACACAAGCAACCAAAAACCATGCAAGCCAAATGATGATGCACATACACTTGTTGTCTCTAAGTTTATTAAATTATCTTTAACATTTTTAGAGCTCAATTTATTTTGCAATTTAATCTCCTTAAATCCTTAAGACTAATTTAAGTTGCTAAGAAATTTTAGTGATGGAATTTTAGGGTGTCACACCGTATGAAGTCCCGTAGCGACTCGTCGGGCTTCTGGGTGCAGGAGCGCAAGTCTCAGGAGTTCCTAGGGCGCACGTACGTGCCCTGGAAATTGCCGACGAACGTGCGGACCAAGTCATCCCAATTGTGGATCTGACTGGCCGGCAGGTGTTCGATCCACGTCCGGGCCGAGTCGCCAAGGTGCAGGGGGAGGTTGCGGATGATGACCTCGTCGCTGGTGGCCTCACCCAGCTGGCACGCTAGGCGGTAATCGTTGAGCCATACGCGGGGATCCGTCTCCCCATTGTATTTGACGATGGTCGTGGGCTGGCAGAAGCGCTGGGGGAAGGCCGCCGCGCGGATCTCCCGGCTGAACACACGGGTCCCCGGGGGTTCCGGCGTTGGCGAGCGGTCTTCATCGCTGTCGTAGCGTCCACCCCGCCGAGGGTGGTAGCCTGCCGCCGCTCGCACATCCGCTTTGCTCGTCCACCGAGCGTTGATGACGTTGCGGGTGTCGCCGTCCCGTGCTTGCCTGCGCGTGTCGAGGAGCCGTTCTTTTGCCGGCGTGCATCCCGGGTTGGCGGGTCGCTCCGCCGCTCCACCTGCGTGGACCGAGGGTTCGCCCCCCCCCCGCGCGCCCCCATCGCCCCACGTGTCCCCCCCCCGCCGGCGGATGCGGGACGCCGAGCTCTCGGCCCGCCGGACGGCCGCTTGCTCGATGAGCGCCTGCGCCTCACGGTGCAGGTTCCGCGCCTCGGGTGTCGAGGGGGCGGGCATGGCCCGCAGCAGTGTTGCGGCGGCGATGAGCTTCTGGCTCGCTCGCGGGGGCGTGTTTGGGTTGTCGACATTGAAATCGGTGTTGATGCGGTCGCGGGCCTGTATGCCCAGCTCCCGCACGCGCTCGCCGCGCGCAGAGGCTTCCCCCGCCATAGAGGCGCGGAGCAACCGCACCGTCCGATATTCCTCCGCTAGCTTGGCTTCGAGCTCGTGGGCTTGGGCTAGCTGCGCGTCGATGTCGGCCCCAGCCGGGAGTGAAGGAGGAGGGGCGCTTGGTCCCGCTGCCAGGCGCGAAGGGGTCCCTGGAGCGGGCGTCACTTCCCCGTCGCTGGCGCCCGTTGCGCCGGTGGAATTTGCTGGGTCATTGGCGATGACGACACAGCACTCCCGCGCGGGGTCGTAGCTCCCGGTGCTGGAGTCGTCGGAGCAACTGAACCAGTAGTCCGTGGCATCGAGAAATCACCTAAACATTACTGGGTCCGGTACGCCGGAAAAGTCCCACTCCGCGTACCCGTGCAGGTTGGCGGGTGGCAACGCGTCAAGGGAGCCTAGGGACGACTCGTCGCCGGCGAAGGCGCTAGGATCTCTGGCGATGTAGACGTGACGGCCAGGGGGAACCCTGCGCATCGTGGTGTTGACGTTGGCATTGTAGGTCGTCGTAGCGCCGCGCAGACCGATGGGGAAGCGCAGCCCGGAGATCGCGCGCTCCCCCGTCGGGGCGGCGGTCGTCGTGCCGACGGCGCGCCGCGTTGGGGAGGCGGCGCGTTCGGCCTTGCCGTCGCTCTAACCGCGCCCGGCGTGAGCGCCGACCGGAGCGGCGGCGACGCCGAGACGCCGACGGACCCGCGCCGTCCGTGCCGCCGGGCGTTTGCGTCGCGGCGATGCGTGCGCGGGCAACCGGGCGGACCCGGCTTGGCGCCGCGCACGGAGCTTCTCACGGTTGGTGAGGCGCATCTGGTAGCCGTTCCCCGTGGCCTGAAAGTTCAGGCCCCCGAACCGGATTTCAAACCCGGCGGGGAGGGGGTCCGAGCTGCCCATAGAGTAGCGCGTACCGCGGTACTCGGTGCGAATCACCATGGAGGGAGTTGATGGTGGATTGACCTTAGGCGCTCGTGTGCCCCATGGTGGGTGCCAACTCTCGGTGCGGAATGTGGTCCCAACACTAACCAGTAATAAGCGCCGAGATCTATCCCTCAATGGTCGATGCTAAGCAATCAAAGACACAATGTTTATCCTGGTTCCGGCCGGGGGCCGTACGTCCAGCAGTGGTGTGCTCGGGGCACTATATTGCTCAGCAAGACCGGGTGCTCGTAGTGGGGCAGCTACAAGCAAGGCGGGAGAGAAGGCGTGGCCTCCAAGTCCCTGGTGAAGTGGCTGAAGATGTTGTGGGAGAATTGGGGAGCGTGTGTGTGATGTGTCGTATGTTGTCTGTTGTCTCCTGTCGTGCCTTGTCCCTTGCGGCGGGGGAGTTCGCCTTCCTTTTATAGGCCAAGGAGAGGGCGAATTACATGCATACCGCACTATTCAGCTACATGGGGAAGTATGGTGTGCAGCGCCGTAGAGTAGGCGGCCGCCTTGACGGTCCTTGCCGCGATCTGGCCATCATGGCGTATCTTGTACCCGAACAGTGGTAGCTTCGAGGGTAGGGGCGCAGTGGTTGGCCGTGATGTCCCCAGGCGGGCTCGAGGAGGTTGTCGACGACGATCCGTACGGGATACGCGGGCGGGCGTGGCGGCGTCCCGTTCCCGCATGCCTCACAGCGCGGGAGCTGTTACCACAGTGCCCGGCGTGGTGTTGTACGCACGGGGGCGGACGCCTGCAATTAACAGTGGCAGGGATGGCGCTCCGCCGGCCTAGCGTCACGACCTGGCCCTGCAAGGTCACGAGAAAGCATTTCGAGGGTGTGTCCGGATCATTAAATGCTCGTACCCGCGTGCGGGAACGGGCGTGCGCGTGCAGAGCACCCTCGAGCGAGGCGGAGCCCGCTCGAGGTAGGCGTGTACCCTCGAGCGAGGCGGAGCCTGCTCGAGGGGACCTTTGAGTGGGCCGCCTTGGTGGGCCGCAGGGGCCACCGCAGCGTGGGCCGTGCCCCGTATGTGCGCTTAAGCAAGATGCGTTTAGCTTTGGTTTTTTGCAAGTTTTAAGCGAGGTTTCCCCAGTTGTTTTAGGGGACCCTCAGGGCTGTCCCCGACACTTACAAACTGGCCGAGGTGGGTAGCCTCATCTTTGAACTGAAGAATATGATAGTGGGTGGGTTTAGTAGTTTTGTGTGCAAACATGTTCCGAGGAACTGTAACAAAGTAGCTCACGCCCTTGCGGCACATGGGAGTTTGCTGCCTGATGGTGGTGGATCCCGGTGGGAATCCCCACCTGACTTTGTAAGTGATTTTGTGGCCAGCGATGCTGCTGTGCCTATAAGTTAATGGAAGTTTCTTTCCATGCAAAAAAACTGACGCGCCGCCGCCCACCCATCACGATGCCGCCCCCATCGCGATGCCGCCGCCCCGTCGCTGCCGTCGCCGCACCTCCTCGACATCTCCGGATCGACGCCGACATCGCCCACCCTCTGCAGCACTTGTCGGCTCACCTTCGCCCAACCCTACCCTTGCCGCCGCCACCCATGGATCTCCTCCCCCGTCACGAATCCGAGAGGGGAGGATGCAACAGGCACCGACGGAGGCAGCCTGAAGACACGGAGCCTCCGGCAAGGACGGCACCACCGGTGGCACTCCGGCTCCAATGCCGCCTTCGGTAAATCTACTTTCCCACCCTGCCATTCAAAACCCCAACACAGGTGCTCCCCCTTCCTGTCCATGACGGTGCCGCCACCAGGTCCTCTATGCCTCGCCCCCTCCAGAGCCAACACGACAACAACAACTGAGAGTGCAACTTATTGTGAAGAATAATTTAGCACAAAGTCTTCTAATTAGATCAATCCTTATTTTTAATGTGCTCAGATGTAAGTCGTCCCAATCCGAATTCTCCATTTGGTTTTTGGCATTGCTTGTGCTAACTGTGATTTCTTTAAATGGCGTTGTTGTGGAAGTGTTTTGTGCTCACGTGCATCCTGGTTCTTCAGTCAGGGTTAGGCTAGCTGTGAATCTATGTCTAAATTAACCCAAATTGTTTTCTCTGTAGATGGAAAGCACACCGGATATGATCAGTCATATGTTGGATATAGTTTTCAACATCTTTGTTTTTGGTAAGCCCAATGTCAGCTGCAGTTGTGCATACAGATTCATGTAGCATGAAAATATGGAGGCATTGCTAAAGAACCCATGCTACCCCACTGCTAACAATGATCATTTCAGATCTGTTCATGATTATACTGGAATTTTTATCTGCGTGACTTTTTATTGTTAAATATGGGAAGCTAGATATACACATTCTATGTAACATATGTATCTGAGATGCTAGATAAAGGTGGTGGACTTCAGTGTTTTTTAAAGAATATACTATATAATGTGTTGGGACGATATGGTACAACATTTCGTTTCTTGTTTGGATTACCTTATTTATTTATTGAAGTAAACTTTTGCCACTCATTGCACGCCTCTTACCCATGAAGTACTGTCCTCTTTCTGGTGTTTGAAGAGAAAAATTTAAAGGAAAATATGTCTTTCAACAAGAATTACAACCAGCCGTGTTCCACTATACCTAGGAAATTTCATTTTCACATTAAGGATTATGAATTTTTGATCTCTCACGATGCTGCTAAGGTTAATTTGATTGAGTTTTGACTTTTTGATTAAATAATTTATGTTTACATGTACAAAATGATGGTTAAAAAGGACAAAAGAGAAGACACTAATAGTTGGCTTCTCTGAATTTTGATTACGTAATACTGAATAGCTTTTTATCTATCATTCATCTTCATCAGTTGAATCCTGGTGTGGTTGGTATAGGTGTGTCCAGCATTGCTCCAGACGAATGCTTCTGACATTGCCATCGGCTGCAAATTTTGTGGATGAAGTGTGCTTCATGATCATTGTGCACAACGCCCATCAAAAGGAAAAAAAGGTATGCATTTTACATTAGGCTGCTTGGTTAGCTCCATTAGGCTGCAATGACATTGCAATTAAGTGATGAATGGTTCATGGCTTTGTGCACATCTCAGACCAGTGACATGTGCAGTGTGATGTTTAGAGTGTGGAGCCGCAAGATTGTGTATTAATTACCGGTATATATGGCATCAAACAATATCATACCGAAATCGAGTATTAGATGAGCTGCCTGCATTAGTATGAACATGGCAGTGTAGAGCTAAATCAATAGGACATCAAAAACATAACCATTGATGATAATTTACCTATATCTAGATCTGTCACCATTTTAGCATTTTTTAGGATTTCATTTGCCTTCATTCCCTTCTCTTTCTTTTCTGCAGAATTTGGAATAGTAGAGAAGAAGAAATAATTATCAGGAGAGTGACAGATTGCTGCAACCACTAAGAGCCCACAAGGTGACCATCAATCTACACTTTGTCATGGATAAAAATTGCACGTTGCCATGGACATATTTTTGAATTTGTAAAACTGATTATTCTATATACTGTATGTTCACCTGAAAGTCTAACTTGCTCATATAGTCAATTATATGTGCTATTCATAACTAAAAATATGGGTTGATATGAACGCAGGTGGCTATCCATGTTTGTACCTATTTTCATGTTATTATTATAGTGTTGAATGATGAATCAGATGTATATTACAATATAAATGTTTTGTTGCCCGTAGTAACACACGGGCATTTTCCTAGTACCTAATTGAAACGTCATTTGCTGCCGGCCTACTACTGGGCCCAACATCTTCCGTTTGTTTCGTTGGCCTGGGTTCTTCTAAAAACAACCACACTCTCTCTCAAGCACCGCGTGTTTGTTCCAATCCGTTTCCCGGAATAGTGGTCGCTGCCCATCGTGCCCAATTTTTTTAAATATATATATATTTTTTGCGATTCTTCAAAAATATACTACGGATCTCAAGATTGGCAAAATAGCCTCCAACCGCCACTGTAAATGGCGGTAGGGACCACTATATATATATATATACGGTAGCGCTAATCTACACCCTAGGTGTAGAATCCTATTCTACACCCAACAGTTATTACTGACCAAACTGCGTAAAAAATTACTGAACCAAGTCGCGAGATTACTGACCGGTGAGCATGGTTCGTAATCCCGCGACTTAGTTCGGCAATTGTTAGTCGGTTTGGCGCATTATCACGCTGGGTGTAGATTTTACTCTACACCCGGGTGTATACACCCGCGGGGTGTAGATTAAGACGCGTATACATATATATATATATATATACATATATATATATATATATATATATAATGCACCTGGGTGCATCCGACGCGCCTAGTTGGGCAACCTGTCGAACCAACCTGCGTGCAATAGGGTGTGTGTCCGCCTCCTCGGTCCCCATCGGGTCGCTTCCTTATTCCCCCCTCCAACCCCTGTCGCGGCCCGCAGTTGGGCCGGAGGCAGCCCGGTCGCTGGGTTCCGGAGGCAGAGCGGTGACCGCCAGACGGTTTGGGCGCGCGGCGGCGGTGTAGTGCTTGTCCCGAGCGGATCCATCCGGCGCTCGCCTCCACAGCATGGAGCGCCGCAAGGGCACGGAGCAGATAGACAACCTGGCGACTTCCAGCGCGAGCAATCCCGTCGCAGTACCAAGCAAGCTGCAGCCAGCACGGCATGGAGCGCAGCAAGCACGAGGGCTACGACGAACATGGCTGCACGGGGCGTGCGATCAAACGCGAGGCTGAGGCAGCGAGCGCGCGGGTCAATTCGACGAGCAGACCATGGCTCGTGCGCGTAGGATAGGAGCAGCTGTCACGGAGAGTCATGGATCAGACGAGATGCCCACTCCTGCAATTTCTCTGAAACCAAGCCGAATGAACTAGTGTGAAGGTAATGGATCTCTCTCATTTATTATTAGTGCTCTCTCTCTCCTAGTAATTGTGGAACTGGTGTGATGCTCACGGATTAAAAATCAAAATACTCCCTGGATCTACTTTCTTCGATCAGGATGTCCCCTCTGTTTAGTAGCCATGCTGCTATTTTGGCTTTGCATAAACCGCTTGTCCTACTGAAATTTCTATAGAGTAATGGGGTGTGCAAACTTTATTACTGAACACCAATATTTTCTCCAACTTTTTTGTTTGATTTTGAAATCTCGGACTCTAATTCAGTGGTGTCAATTGCCGCTGGTTTCGATTTTTTTGAGATGCTCTGGTGAACGGCAGCTGAGGCATAAGGGCAACATATTTTCTATAATTTTTTGCTGAGAAATTCAGTCCTATCTAATGGATCTTCCAAATTACTAATAAGTTCAAACTTTCATTGCTCTATGCAGATTGGAGGCCCTCGGTGGTGATAATGCAGTGACTTGATGACCTAGTCTGGAGATTAGCAATTGTTCTATATTTTATGAATAGCAATCGAACAGTATGCAACCAGACAGTGGTTCGAGTTGCAATCAATATACACTCGGAGTTGCAAATACTGAGTGATTCCTCCTGATAATATACTACTCCTTCAGTTGCAACCCGATAGTGATTCGATTTGCAATTGATATACACTACGAGTTGCGAATACTAAGTACTTCCGCCTGATACTGTATTACCATTTCAGTTGCAACCGAACAGTGGTTCGAGTTGCAAATGATGTACACTCCAAGTTGCAAATACTGAGTGCTTCCGTCTGATACTGTACTACCCCTTCAGTTGCAACCGGACAATTGTTTGAGTTGCAATCGATGTATACTCCGAGTTGCAAATACTGAGTGCTTCCACCTGATACTGTACTACCTCTTTCGTTGCAACCGGACAATGGTTCAAGTTGCAATCGATGTACATTCCTAGTTGCAAATACTGAGTGCTTCCGCCTGATGCTATACTACTCCTTCAGATTGCAACCCGACAATTGCAATTAATATACACTCCGAGTTGCAAATAGTAAATGCTCCCGCCTGATACTGTACTACCCCTTCAGTTGCAACCAGATAGTGGTTCGAGTTGCAATCGATGTACACTCCGAGTTGCAAATACTGAGTCTTTTTACGAGTTGCAACCACTGTATCATTTTGTAGTTGCAACCGGTGTATCTTTAGAGTTGTAATTGGTAATTAATCATTGTTGCAACTTGCATTTCTAAAAATATCCAATGTCGTAATCACTTTTGTCTTCTTGACGAGTTGCAATCAATGTATCATTATAATTGCAAGCAGTATATCATTATAGTTGCAACTAGGAAAATTGGCCAAAAACATTAGGGAAAGAGTTGCAATTACCCTAGGAGTTGCAATTGAAGTGATTGTTGTCGGGGACAGCCCTAGGGGTCCACTTAAACAACGGGGAAATCCTCACTTAAAACCCGCAACAACACCAAAACACGCTAAGCCTAACCATGCAGGTGCCTAACCATGCAGGACACGGCCCACGCCGCAGGGACCCCGACGGCCCACCAAGACGGCCCTCTTAGAAGTCCCCTCGAGCAGGCCCCGCCTCACTCGAGGACGCACCCCCCTCGGGCGGGCTCCGCCCCGTTCGAGGGGCAACACTTCCCTCGAGCGGCTCCGCCCCCGCCGAGGGCTCACCCCCCTCGAGCGGGTCTCGCCTCGCTCGAGGGTACGTCCCGCCCTCGGCCGGGGTCCGCCACGCTCGAGGGCGCCCCTCACGCGTGCGCCGGCCCCCCGTACACGGGCATTTAACGCCCGACACAGCGGGGCGGCGCCATCATGCGCCCGTGGGGCTCGCGCCCCCGTGCCGCCGCACCAACTCCCCGGGAGGAGCCCATCCCCACCACCGTGGGGAGGGACCGTGCGCACGGCCGTGTCGCCCCGTGACACCGCGCGCCCACTCCGCACGGCTAACGCGCCGTACCCCTCGAAGGGGGGCCGGGCGCACCCCCGATTCACTTTCTTGTGACCCTGAAGGGTTAGGTGGAGGCGCTAGGCCGGTGGATCGCCATCCCGGCCACTGTAACAAAGATGTCCCGCCGCCCCCGCGCGTGCAGGCGCACGCCGGGCACTGTGGCAACCACTCCAACGCTGTGAGGCGCGTTGGGAAGGGACGCCGTTCTACCTACTCCTGTGCCCCGTACAAGCCAGCGTCAGCACCTCCCTCGAAGCCTATCAGAGGACGCCACCACCATCTACCGCCCTCCTACCCTCGAACCGCCACTGTTCGGGTACGAGGCAGGCCATCATGGCCGCATCGCCGCGAAGATCGTCCGGACGGCCGCCCACTCTACAAAGATAGCACGACGTGCTCCCCCACGTAGCTAGATAGCGCGGCGCGCATGTAACCCGCCGCCCCCTTGATCTATAAAAGGGGGGGGCGAACCCCCCGCCCCGCGGGGGGACGCGACGGACGAACGAGAGACTCGCACCACACACAACACCACGCACCACGTACTCATTCTCCCACAATATCTTCGCCCACACCTTCGGGGACTTGGAAGCCACGCTTCCTCTCCCGCCTTGCTTGTATCGCCCCCACTACAAGCACCCCCGTGCTAAGTAATATAGTGCCCGAGCACGCCCCCGCCGGACGTACGGCCCCCTCGCGCCGGAACCGTGATAAAATCTCTCGTGTCACTTGTTGCTTAGCATCGACCATCAAGGGATAGACCACGGCGCTATCTACTGGTTAGTGTCGGGACCATATTCCGCACCGACAGTTGGCGCCCACCGTGGGGCAAGCGAGCGCCTAAGGTCATTCCGCCAACTCCCTCCATGGTGATCCGCACTGAGTACCGTGGTACCCGCTATCCGCATGGGTAGCTCGGACCCCCCTCCCGCCCGGTTCAAAATCCGCTTCGGGGACCCGAACTTTCGTGCCACGGGGAACGGCTATCTCATGCGCCTCACCAACCGTGAGGAGCTCCGCGCGCGCGTGCCGTGCCGGGTCCGCTCGGTCTCCGCCGCACGCACCGCTACGGCGCGGCGCCCGCGGCACGGATGCCGCGGGTCCACCAACGCCGCGACGCCGCCGCCGCTCCGGGGCTACGTTCGCGTCGGGGGCGCGGTCCGAGCGGCGGCAAGCCGAGCGTGCCGCCACTCGCCGCGACGCGCCCACCACCACCACCCCGCGTGGGGCCGCGCGCGGTCTCCGGACCGCGCATCCCCCACCCGGCCGCGCGGCGCCACCTCGGCCTACAACAACAACGTTAACACCACGATGCGCCGGTCCCGCCCCCGGCGCCCACGTCTTCGTCGCCAGGGATTCCGTGCCTCAATGGTCGACGAGTCGTCCCTAGGCTCCATCGACGCGTTGCCACCCGCCAACCGCCACGGGTACGCGGAGTGGGGACTTCTCCCGCGTGCCGGATCCGGGGCCGCGTTCGGGCGTTTCCTCGACGCCACGGACCATCGGTTCGGGCCGCTCCGACGACTCCAAGACCGGGAGCTACGACCCCGCGCGGGAGTGCTACGCCGTCATCACCAACGACCCGGCCAACGCCGCCGGCGCGGCGGGCGCCGGAGATGGGGAGATCACCCCCGCCCCGCGGGATCGCCGCGCGCATGGCCGCGGGGCCAAGCGCTCCCCGCCGGGGCCGACGCCGACGCGCGCCCCGGCCCAAGCCCGCGAGCTCGAGGCAAAGCCGGCGGAGGAATACCGACGCGCGCGGCCGCTCGCCGCCTCAATGGCGGGGGAAGCCTCCGCGCGCGGCGAACGCGCGCGGGAGCCGGGGCCGACAGTCCGCGACCGCATCAACACCGTCCCCAACGTCGACAACGCGGACGCGCCCCCCGCGGCGAGCCAAAAGCTCATCGCCGCCGCGACGTTGCCGCGCGCCATGCCGCACCCTCGACCCCCGAGGCTCGAGACCCGCACCGCGAGGTGCAAACTCTCATCGAGCAAGCGGCCGTCCGCCAGGCCGAGAGCTCGGCCTCGCGCATCCGCCAACGCAGAGACACGCGGGGCGACGAAGCCGCACCGGGAGGCGAACCTTCCGTGCACGCAGGGGGACCGGCGGGGCAACCCGCCGACCAAGGGCGCACGACGCCCAAGGAACGGCTCCTTGACGCACGCAGGCGTTGGATGGCGACGCCCGCAACGTCATTAACGCCGGGCGCACGAGCAGGCGGACGCCCGAGCAGCAAGGGGCTACCACCCTCGATGGGGTGGACGCTACGACGGCGGTGAGGACCGCTCCCCGACGCCGGAGCCTCCCATGGCACCCGTGTGTTCGGCCCCGGGGAGATCCGTGCGGCGGCGTTCCCCCCAACGCTTCCGCCAACCCCTCGACCATCGTCAAGTACAACGGGGAGACGGACCCCCGCGTGTGGCTTAACGACTACCGCTTGGCTTGCCACCGGGCGGGGCCGCCGCCGATGAGGTCATCATCCGCAACTTGCCCCCGCACCCTCGGCGACGCGGCCCGACATGGCTCGAGCACTTGCCCGCTAGCCAAATCCACAACCGGGACGACCCGGTCCACACGTTCGTGGGCAATTTCCCGGGGCACGTACGTGCGCCCTGGGAACTCCTGGGACCTTCGCTCTGCACACAGAAGCCCGGCGACTCGCTACGGGACTTCATACGGCGCTTCTCCAAGCGCCGCACGCAGCTCCCCGCCGTGGCGCGTCCGAGATCGTGCACGCCTTCCTCGAGGGCACCACGTGCCGGGACCTCGTGCGGGAACTGGGACGCAGCCCCCGCCCGCGGACTCCAACGAGCCGGTCGACATCGCCACCGGCTTCGCCTCCCGTGAGGAGGCCGTGGGGGCGATCTTCGACGGCAAGAAGGGCAAGCGCTCGGAGGATGCGCCCGCGGAGGGCGCAAGTCCAAGGAGCCGCACCGCAACGACAAGTGGGGCAAGAAGGGGAAGAAGCCGCGCCGCGAGGCGCGCGAGCGGGGCGCGACGGCGGCAATGCCGAGGCCCTTGCCGTTGACCCGGCTTGACGGGGCCCTCGACCGGCCCCTCGAGGTCCGGGGGTGTTCGACGACATGCTGAAAAAGCCATGTCCCTACCACAAGACTCCGGTGAACCACACCCTTGAGCAGTGCGATATGCTCAAGAAGTTTTATGGCCGTGCCGCCGCGAAGGAGGCAGAGGCCAAGAAAGACGGGGGCGACGGCGACGCGGGTGGCTTCCCCGCTGTTGAAAATGTGTTCCTCATCTTTCGGGGGCTAGACCCGTCGGGCCTGCTCTTCGTGTCGCCCCTCGGGGAACACATGCGCTATGCAGTGCGTCTCCACTTCCCCGCGTCCAACAACATGGCAGAATACGAGGCCCTTCTCTGCGGCCTCAAAATCGCCATTGAGTTGGGCGTCAAGCGCCTCGATGTGCGGGGGGACTCGCAGCTCGTGATCGATCAGGTCATGAAGAACGCGAGCTTCCACGACGACAAGATGGAGGCCTACTGCAAAGCCGTGCGGGCCCTCGAAGAAAAGTTCTACGGCATCGAGCTTAATCATGTACCCCGCCGGTACAACGAGGAGGCAGACGAACTGGCGAAGATTGCGTCCGGGCGGATCACCGTTCCCCCGAACGTTTTCGCGCGTGACATCGCGCAACCCTCGGTCGTTTTCGAGCCCCACCCCTCGAGTCACGACGGACCCTCGGGGGCTCCCTCGAATCCAGCGGGTGCAGAACCCATGGATGAGAACCCCTCGAACGAGGCGTACGTGCTCTCCCTCCTCGAGGGGTACGGCTCCCACGAGGCCGGCGCGATGGACATCGAGCCGGCCCCTGCCCAAGAGGACTGGCGCGAAAAATACATCGCCTGGATCGCTCGAGGGGAACTCCCCGCGGACCGGGCCACGGTCAGGCGCATCGCCAGGATGGCCAAATCTTTCACCCTCGTCGACGGCGAGCTGTACAAGCGCGCCGCTCCGCATCCTACGGCGGTGCGTACCCATTCCCCGAGGGGCGCGAGCTCCTACGGGACATCCACGCGGGGATCCGTGGCCACCACGCCGCGCCCGCACCCTCGTCGGCAACGCGTTCCGCCGTGGCTTTTATTGGCCTACCGCGGTCACCGACGCCGCCGAGATCGTGCGCACCCGCGAGGGGTGCCGCTTCTACGCCCGCAAGTCCAACTTGCCCGCCCATGCCCCCGCAAACCATCCCCCGTAACATGGCCATTCGCCGTGTGGGGGCCGGACATCGTCGGGCCCCCGCGGAAGGCGCCGGGGGCTTCACCCACCCGCTAGTCGCGATTGACAAGTTCTCCAAGTGGGTGGAGGTGCGCCCCATCACGAATCTAAGGGCGGAGCGAGCGGTAACATTCTTCACCGACATCGTCTACCGCTTTGGAGTGCCAAACTCCATCATCACGAACAATGGGTCCCGCTCACGGCCGGAAGTTTTTGGAGTTCGTGACAAGTTCCGCATCCGCGTGGATTGGGCGGCCGTGGCACACCCACGGACCAACGGCCAAGTGGAGCGTGCCAACGGCATGATCCTACAGGGCCTCAAGCCCGAACTTTCGACCAGCCAACAAATGCCGGGCGAAAATGGCTCCAAGAACTACCGGCCGGTTGTGTGGAGCCTAAGGACCACCCCCCGAGCGAGCCACCGGTTCACCCCGCTTTTTCCTAGTCCATGGCGCGGAGGCCGTCCTCCACACGGACTTGGAATACGGATCGCCCAGGGTTCGAGGCTACGACGAGGATGCTAACCGGGCCGAGCCGCGAGGACTCGCTGGACCAGCTGGACGAGGCACGCCTCGTAGCCTTAATGCATTCCGCGAGGTATCAACAGTCCCTAAGACGCTACCAAGCACGCAAGGTACGTCGGCGGGATTTCAGCGAAGGGGATTTGGTCCTAAGGCTGCGCCAAGACAACCGAGGGCGCCACAAGCTATCGCCCCCATGGGAGGGACCCTACGTCGTGGTGAAGGTACTCAAGCCGGCACATACAAGGCGGCCAACGAGGACGGTGAAGAGCTCACCAACGCTTGGAACATCCAACGGCTACGTCGCTTCTACCCTTAGCTAGGATTTTCCAAGTACTTTCCGTTGTAAAATCACATGGCCAACGCCCCCGCTTGGTGACAACTATGTAAACGCTCCAAGTCTAATAAAAGGGCAACTCGGCTTTCCCCTGAAACCCAAGTTACCCTCGGGGGCTACTGCGGGGGGCACCCCCCCCCCAAAATGGTCCCATTTTTTGCGCAAAAATAAAAACAACTCACACGCGCTAAGTTTGTTTTCTACTTCAACCACGAGCAACGATTTGAACAGGGCGCGGGCGGCCCAGCGGGAGGAGCGTGCGAGCCAGAGATAGCCTATGCCGCGTGGATATGGCCCTTCTCTCTCGCCTCCAACCCAGCGGACCCCCGGCGAAAATCGAATTCCCCTAAGTAAAATCTACTCAGGAAGAAGGAGAAACAAAAAAGCGCAATAAGCAGAAACTTCATTACGCATCGTCAAATGTTTACGATGGAGATAATGTACTTATTTGCAAAGGCCACGAGGCCAGAATACTAATTCAAGAACAAAAAACGGGCCCAGCGCCCAACTGTTTCAGGCCGGAGGAGCAGCAGCGTCAGCGACGTCGGGGAAGAGGAACTCCTCGAAGGCCTCGGCGAGCGACCCGGCGGCGTCGGCGGCGAGCGCATCCACACGCTCCATGGCCACCTCGTCCTCTACGCCCTCGGGAACAACGTAGCCTTCCTCCAGCGCCTCGAAGTTGACCTCGTAGTGGGATCGCACCACTCCGAGGGCCTTCTGGACGCCCAGGTGTAGCGCCCGACGCATCCGCTCCGTGACGTGGCCGCCAAGGGCGCGCAGGCGGCCGGCCGCCGAGCCGCCGCCCGAGCCTCGCCCTCCTCCACGCACCGCAGGTCCCGAGGGCCGCCTCACGCGCCCCCCCGCGCCTCCCGCTCGGAGGAGTTGTACGAAGCCTGCAGCGCCTCGGCCTGCTCAGCTGCGTGCCCCAGAGCGGTACGCAAGCCTGGAATCGACAAGACGAGAAGGAAATCAGAAAGGGGGAAGCGAGCCCTCTAACGAAAAACCAATCAAACAAGAAGCCAGGCGGCAACTCACCCTCGACTTGCTTCCTCTTCGTCTCGAAGTCACGGCGCACGGGCTCGACCGTCAGCTCGAGGCGCTTGACAGTCTCGCCTTGCTCCCGGAGGGCCGCCCTCCGGTTGGCGTTGGTGATGCTGAGCACGAGCGCCTCGTCCTCGACCTTGGAGAACGCGGCGTTCCGCTCCTCCAGCGACTTCAGCGCCGCCTCGCGAGCGACGCTCTCTCGCTCCCGGCGCCGTCCGGCGTCGGCAAGGGCGGCTTGCTCCTCGCCGTAGCCTCCCCTCGCCCTCCTTGGCGGGCGGTGTGCTCCCCGCCGAAGCCGCTCCTCGGCGATGGCGAGCGCCGCAGCCTTGGCGTCGAGGGCGCCCTTCAAGTCGTCGGCCTCCTTGGCCCGGCCGCTCCGGCCCGCGCGCCGGCTCCTCGCCCCGGCGCCGCCGCGCCGCGCCCCCTCGAGCGACGTGCGGAGCTCCCGGGCCTCTCGGCGGACGTTGGCCACCTCCGCCTCGCAGCTTGGCGGCCGCCGTCCGCGTCTTCTCCAAGTCCGAGCGCGCCGCCACGGCGCCTCATCGCGATCGACGAGGGCCGCGCGGACCCGCTCGAGGCTCGAGCGGCGCGCCGCGTCCCCGCCCCCGAGTTCTCCGGGAGCTCGTCGCACCACGCCATGGCCCGCACGCCGCCCGCCGTCCGGCGTCCTGAGGGCGTCAGCAAGCGCGTCGAAGGCGCTGCACCGCTCCCGGAGCTGGTGAACCTCGGCGTTCACCCGGTCGAAGGCGTCGTACTTGTCGTGGGCGCGACGCTTGAGCTCCTGGCAACCACAAAACCAAAACCCATAAGCACGGCGACACGAGGCAGCGTACAAAAACGAAAGAAGTAAGAGAACGAGCAACCACGGCTTACCTGGAAGACGAGCCATGCCGGCCGCCATGGACCCGCGCGCCTCGTTCGGCCGCGCGGTTGAGCGTGGCGCCGTGGCCCGGAGCTCGCCCGCAGCTCCCCGCTCCCCCCCGGCGTCGGCGAACGCAGGGGGATCCTCGACGGCCCCCTCCACCCGGGCGGGGCGGCCGGCGCGGGAGGACGAGGCCTCGGCACCGTGTCCTCGGCCCCCCACCACCATGTGACCCTCGTGCCGCCTCACGAGGGCCCCCTCCTGTGGCTCGGGGGAGTTCGTGGGCCGCCCGGCCCACCGATCCCACCCGTGGCGGCGGGGAGTCGTCCGAGACCTCCACCACCTCCGCCCGCAGATTGCCGGCGGGCGCGCCGCTTGCGCCGCCTCCGCCGGTACCTCCACCCGCGCCTCCGTGGCCGCGGGCGCCCGTCGTGGCGCCGTGGCCACCACCTCTCGGCCGTGCCGCCGCATCCACGGGTGCCGCCACGAGGTTGCGCCCCCGCTCCACCTCCTCTCCCGGCCCGGCGCCGTGGGTCGCGCCTCCACCGGCGGCGGCCTCCGCGGGCCGTACCTCCACCACGGCCGCCGCCGCGGCCGCGCGTCTCCGCGACGGCCGGCGCCGGCCGCCCTCCCGGCGACCTCCCGGCCGCGCCGCGGTGGGCCGATCCGCCGGCCGGGGCCTCGAGGCCCCGCCCGGGCTTTGCGAGCTCGCGCCCACCGCCGTGCTTGTCCCCGGGCGCGACGCCCTCGACGAGCGCCGCCGGGTGGGGATCGATGCGTCCGTCCTCAGCACCTTGGCTGGTGCAAGGGGAGGAACGGTTGGCACCACCCTGCGCAGGCACGAACAGAAGTTTAGGGCACCTGATCATCCACAAATCAAACCAAGCGAAAAAAGACGGGCTCCTTACCTCGAAGAGGAAAAGGCGCGCTTCCTTTTCCTCGAGGCCTCCGCAGATGAGGCCGGCGCAGCTGCCGCGCCTGCTGTAGCGCCCTCCCCGACGGCGCCGCGCGCGCGCGCGCGCGCCCGCCCGCGCGCGGGCGCGCCCGACGCCGCACCTCCCCGAAGTCGCCGCCGCGCACGCCGCACGCTCGCCCCGCGTGCGGGCACTCCCGCCGTCGCGCCTCCCCGACGACGCCGCCCCGCGCACGGCGCGCGCTCGCCCGCGCGCGGGCACGCTTGATGCGCGCACGGGCGCGCGCGCCGCGCGCGCCTCCGTGGCGCGCGCCGGCACCCCGCGCGCGCGCGCCGCCCTCGATGTCGATTGCCGGCGGCGGCGGCGCCGTTGCGCCCGCCCCGTGCGAAG
The DNA here is from genome assembly GCA_947561735.1 of Cenchrus americanus. Lineage (NCBI taxonomy): Eukaryota > Viridiplantae > Streptophyta > Magnoliopsida > Poales > Poaceae > Cenchrus > Cenchrus americanus. Next base: position 36,393,989 of record OX387244.1, on the reverse strand, counting down.
CCGCCCTTGTCGCTCGTGCTAGTTCGGCGACGGGGGCGCGGGGCGCCACCTATCGCAGGCCCCCCCCTCGGCCTCTTCCTCTTCGTCCTCCTCCGAGGACGAGTCCTCCTCGGTCCCCGGGGAGGAGAGCCCCGCCTCTTCGCGCCGCCGGCACTCCGCGGCCCGCCGGTCGCGGCGCGCTTGATTTCGCCTTGCGCGCTCCCTCTCGCGGGCCGCCCGCTCCTCGCTCCCGCCGGCCGGACCGCCCCGCCGAGCGCACGGGAGTCGGGGGGTGGGCGGAACGGACTTGGCGATGGTGAAGTTCACCACCGCATACGGGAGCATCAAAGACGCGTCAGGAAACGAAAGCAAGACCAAGAACCAGAACAAAATCGAGAACCGAACTCACCAGCGGGCCCGTGGGGAGCATCTCAAGGTCCCATGGGGTCTGTTGACGGTTAATAGTTGTATCAAAGTTCGTTTGTGACTTGCAAGCGGACAAGTCTCCCGTCGTAGTCAAGGGACCCTTCTTCCCTCGAGTGGTGAACCCAAGGTATCGAATCCGTGGAACAATGTGCAATGCAAGGATTCAATCTAGTAAAGCAAGGTAAGCTATCTTATGAAGGTAAGTTGCATCTAATCTACTAACTCATAAAGAAAACGAATCTAATCTACCAAAGAGGTAACAAGAGAAAGCAAGAGATAACCAATCTAGAGAATCTAGATCATGCTTATGTTGTAGCTCCAAACAAGATAGATGAAGATAGCAAAGCGAATCTCATTAAAAGCATCTTTAAATCGTGGCCTTCCCATCCGACTCCGAAAACATCCGCCTTTCGAGACCCCCGTTCGTCACAACGTATCCCTATTCATGCGGGGAGCTTAGGGCGAGTTCGATAGAACAAGTTGAAATCACTTGGCCGGTCCGGTATGCACCTCTAGCCACCGCGGCTACAAGAGCACCCTATGTAATCTATCTTAAGTATAGATCGTAGAAGAAGCAAAACCAAGAAGAAAACAAAATCATCGAGAAGGCACTTAATCGCTAGAAATCGGATTCACTTACAAACTTCACCATGAATGATTACATGAACAAGATCACCACCGGGGCCCTCCCTCGATCTTGATCCTCGCTCCGAGCTCCGACGTGGTCTTCCATGCAAGGTTCCCACGTCGGCCGGGGAAACCCTAGACAACTAGCACGACCCTCATCTTCAAGTTGGTGTCCCTCAAGCTTCTCTCGCTCCTCGGCGGCGGAATACGACTTCGGTTCGCGTGGCTCTCGGTCGGGGGGCTATTTATAGCCCGAGAAGCAATTAGGTCAAAGGAGAGGCCGATTGGGCCCCGAATTGGCCGGGCCGGCCGGCCGGGCCCACTCGGCCCATCCCGCGGCTGCTTCGCCCCGTGTTGCTTCCCACGTCTTCTAGATGTTCTCCCCTTTTGCATGTGGGCCCTTGACGTCGGTTTCTCTCCGAATTGGACTCAACTCCTTGTCTTGCAAGATTCGAGACTTTTCCGGTTCGGTCCTTGGAGTTTATCATCTTCTCGGGCTTGGTCCTTGGGCTCTTGGAGTCATGTTCACTTCATTTCTTGATGTCACACCTGATTTTCCGAAGAAAACCAAATGCATCTCATATGTGCGCCAGGATCGAGTTTACACACATATGATAGACGTCATGAGTGAAATATCAATAAACAGCAATAAAAATCGTACAAGAGTTAAACCATTACATTATCTCTTTATTACACTCAGACGTTAGACTCGAAGGTCTTTACAACGATCAAACGTTAACTATGAAGACGCAACTCCATCTTCATCTTCCACAGGCACATGACTGGGGGCACGCAAGCCTCGTAACTCCTCATAGCCGCCGAAGTACTCTCCTCCGTTGTTCTCCCCCGAACAGCGGGTAAGCAAGGGTGAGCACACTTATGGTTGGAGCTCGGCAAGTGGGGGAAGAATGCAAGGCCATCAAGGATAGGCTAAGAGTTTGTGCGGTTAGCATTTTAATGTTGATCAAATTTTATTAGCAAGCACCTAATCACTAGGTGTAAGTTTATACCAACCCACTTAAGCTTTTAGGAAAGCATCTCCTCTCAAAAACCCACAAGAAACCACGATTTAATTCCATCTTCAAGTTTATTAATCATGTGAGGGTCCAGGCCGCTCTTGACCGTGAGCACGGCTGATCGATCAGTTTTACACTCTGTAGAGGTTGTACACTTTACCCACAGCTCGTGTTCCCCATGTTGCCCGGGTTGATCAGACCCTTAAACACTTCCGAGGTGAGTGGCTAGGGGTCCACTACGAAGCCTTTACAAAGGAAAGAAGAGAAACCAACGGCCCCGCGACAATTACGAAAGAATGGAGCGGACCATAACCCTCCCTAATGGTCGGCACCTTAGCCAAGGCTGCTACCCCAAAAGGACCGGGCTATACCCCTTCAACTCCGGCCCCCTGTGCCCCTCTCGGAAAAGAGCTATCAGCTAACCCACTCTCCTAATTAATCGGCTAAGCCAGAGCCATGTGGACTGTGGTTGTACTGTTTTCCTGGGTGGTTCTCCATGTTCCGATTAAACCATATGATCTTGTTATTAACCATAAGCACACACATACATGTATATCATCCAAGCTATCATGATCAACATTTATCATATTGTAAAAGATTCATTTTAACCATCCAAAGTTATAGCAACTAAGCATTTCTACCCAAAACATTTATTTAAAAGGGGTTGTCCAAGGTCAAGGGGATAAAAGTCTAGTTATGTCCTTAAAAGGTAATTTTCCCATCAAATTTATGCAGTATAACATTAAATGTAAACTTAGTTATCATGCAAGTTGTGTGGGACAAAAGGAGAATATGCAGGGGGAGAAGTCCACTTGCCTTCCTTGCTTAAACACTCGGGGTTCTTCTTCTTCAAACACTTGCTCTTGATCCACTTCAATTGGTTGCTCACTTGAAACTGGCACGGTGTCTACGAGCACACAAGAAAGCATACAATAAACAAAACAATACACCAAGCAGAGGTAAACTGATCTGACAGAAGAAACAGATAACAAGGTAGCTTTAAAGAAAGGTGGTTAGGAAAGATTAGGTGTAAGAACATAGTTGATTCACCAAGAGAGAACAAAGGTTGGCTCTAGGAACGCGAACACAAAAGCACTAGGAACTATCGGAAGCTTTGGATGATCACAAACAAAAGCTAGCTCTGTGCTTGGTATATTTTAATTAAATAAAATCATGTTTATAGGTTATTTCAGAGAAATACCCTATTTATAATTAGGCAAGTTATATTGTTTTTTTTAAAAGACGATGTAAGCCTACTTCAATTTTTATTTATAAATATTCAAGTTTAACTTATACAAATTAAACATTTAATTTAAAAGAAACATGTAAAAGCATCTAAGCGCTTCTCTTTATATTTCGAGTTATTCTAATCAAATTATAACTTAAAAACACATTTATATTCATATTAATCAAATTAACAATTTAATTAAGAAAACTCGAGATAAACCTATATTGCTTTTATATAGGAAGCAAATTGCATAATCATTAATCAAATTAAGTTTGATTATAAAAAACAAGGTACACATCTAATTAGCTTTTAATTATAAGAAATATTTAACTAATATTAAGCATATTAACTTTCTTATGAAAACACGTGTTGAACTCTAACTAGGTTTTAATTAGAAAAGTATGCATAATAGGATTTAATCATATTTAACATTTAAATAAATTATAAGACAAGGAACATGTACAACATTGGTCCTATCACGTAGTTTTAGTTGATATGAGCGTAACGCAACTTGAAACGGTGGAAACGGAGCTAAAACGCACAAGATTTGGCCAAAACAAGGTTCTAGAACTGACGGTCTTGAAAAGACGGTCGCGTGGACACCAAGAACGCTTAAAACGGAGCTAGGACGGAAAAGATATGGCTAAAACAAGTTTCAGGGGCTTTTCTGCGAAGAAACTAGGCTTCCAGGGGCTTAACTGCAAGAAACCAGGGGCTAAAACATAATTATACATATAAACAGAGGGGTTTATATGCAAACAGGAGTGAAAAGGACCTCGGTGGAAGAATCTAGGAAGTTCGGGGGCTAGATCATAAAAACGGGGACCTATTCGTAAGGATCTTTGATGGTGGGAGGACCGGCATGATATACTAGGAAACCGCGGGGGCTTTTGTGCAAAACGGCGGCCGACGGCGGTGGATCCGGTGATGTGTCGCCACGTGGCGTGCGGTGGTTGGCCGGGGCCGACGCGCGCGCCGACGCGAGCATGACGCAAGCCCGTGGACCGGCACCTGCGGACCCGGTCCACCGGTCTACCGTGGACCGAAGCCAAGGGGTAACCCCCGATCTAATCGGGGACGTCCGCCGGCGATCGGGCGGCTAGGGTGGCGTGCACGCGACGCGCGGCGGCGGGGCGGCGGCGTCCGGCGCGGGACGGCGGCGCACGGCGGCGGCTCGCCGGAGCCTCGCCGGCGTTCGCTCGATTTTGGGCTAGGGGCCACGGATTGGGACGCGGTTAGGCTCTACGCGAAGAGGGGAGAGAGACGAACTCACCCGGAGGCTTAGGGAGACGGCTGCGGCGGCCACGGCGGCTAGCACCGTGAGGGGGCGCGCGCCGTTAGCGGCGGCGCGCGGAGGCAAGGGCTGCGGCTCGGGTAGAGTAAAACAAAGGAGAGGGCGAGGTTCTCACCACGCAGGCAACGAGTTGGAGACGGCTCGGCGCTGGGGAAGCGGCGGTGGTGGAGATCGACGTCGGCGTCCGGAGGTTGAAGATGACGGCGGCGGCGACCGTGCGCCTCGGTCCGCAGAACGGGAGAGCGCTCTCGTGACACGAATTAAATTGGGTGGAACTTCGCACGCGAAGGAGAAGAAGGGACGGAGGATTAGGGGTACCCACTGGTGGCGGATTGCTCACCGCCGACAATGGTGGCGCCCGGAAGAAATCAAGGCGGCGGCGCGCGCGAAGATGGAGGGATGCGGGCTTGCACGGGTGCGCAAAAGGGTGAGGCAGAGGGTCTAACTCGGTTTTTAAAGGCAAAGGAGGAGAGGAGAGGAATCAATGGCTCCGGGTATAGGCCATCAATTGCCGAAGGGCGCCGGCGGCTCAATTCGAATTCAAGGGGGCGGCGTGATGGGGAAGGAGTAACCGAAGGAGTAATAGAGGGGAAGTGAAGTACCAAGGCTTAATTGCACCTTGATGGTGGCGATTGAAGGAGGGGAGGTGCGGGAGACACGGGGCAAGTGGCGGCGGCGCTCCGGTTGCGAGCGAGAGAAGGGGTGCTTGGAGGTTAGGGGTGACCCCGACATGCGGGCCCCGGTGGCGTTGATCGCAAGAAAAAAGAAAAGGGGGAGAGGGAGGGCGGGCCGGCGGAGGAGAGGCGGGTTGGGCCGGAAGGGGAGGTGGGCCGCGGGGGAAGTAGGCGGTGGGGGGTGAAAGAGGGGTTGGGTAGGAAGAGAGTTGAGTTTGTTTGTTTTTTTTTTAAACTTTTGTTTTAAACCTTTTCAAACTTTCAAACTTTAAATTCTTTTCAAAGTTTAAACACTTCAAACCTTTTGCAAGTTTTCAAATTATTTTAAAGTCTTTTAAAACTTCACACCCTCACACATAAACACCATGCAAACAAAACATGATGCACAAGCACTTATTGCCTCTAAAATTATTCAAAAGTGATATTTAATATTTTAGAGCATAATTTATTTGATAACTTATTTAATCCTTACAAAATAAAATCTAAAACACCTTGTTGCTTACATTAATTTAGTGATGGAATTTTAGGGTGTCACAAATCTACCCCCTTAAAAAGAATCTCGTCCCGAGATTCGGAGAGATTGGAAAAGAAACTAAGGGAATGCTTCTATAGGCTCATCTTGCATGCTGAGTTCTTCAATCATAACTTCTTGTCTTGCTTTCCTTCATCTTATTATTTTTTTTTCCTTCCTTCTTGGACGGGGCAGTCGTGGCAACTTCAATCCTATCTCTTTGTGGGCTGGTTAAGAGCACTGACTTCTTGGCACACAGAATTATTCCATCACATTCGCCTAACCAATCCATTCCAAGTATCACATCTATTCCACTAGATATAAGATCTACTAGGTCAGCTTGAAAATCCATTCCCCTGATTCTAAGATTGACTTGTGGACATATATAAGTGGATTTCTTTTCACCATTCGGGGAACTAATCAACAAATGTGTCTTCATAGAACTCATAGGTGTATCATGCTTTGCCACGAATTGTTCGAAAAACGAAAGGATGTGATGCTCCGAATCAAATAAAACTATTGCGGGCACGAGTTGACAGAAAACGTATCCAAGACAATATCGGGAGCGTCTTGAGCTTGTTCGGTTGTCACGTGGTTTACTCTCGCCACGCACGTAATTCCATTGACCTTTGTTGATCCGGGAATTAGCACTTCCATGGTGTATCCGAGATGTTGGTTGTCCGAACCTTTGACCATTTTCTTTTCGGGGGAGTCTAGATGTTATGATTTGGGCGGATCTTGGTATATCATTCCAATTCTCCACAATTGAAACAACCATTAGAGTGAACTTGAGAGTCGTTTCTCATTAGGCACATAAGCGATCTCGATGATGATTTGGAACATGTGGTGTTTCTTAGCTGAAATGTTGGAACTGCTGAGTTGAACACTGCAACCGAGAATTTTTGCAAATAATTTCCACTTGATCCACCAGAACTAAACTGAGAACTCTATGATGAGTTGAAGCGGGGACGTGTTTTGCTAGATTGCCCATGTGTCTGGAACTTGCGCTTTTGTTCACCCAGTTCCACAAGTTTATTCTCTACACCTATGTTTTGTTTAGTAATGTTGCGAAGTCCGAGAAGCTGTGACTCTGTAGTTGATAGTTGAGTGGCCCTATCAGATCATCCAGGAAATGTTCTTGCCTCTTTGGGTCAGTATTAACTTCGTCTGATGCATAGCTAGACGACTGAATAAACTTGTCCAGATACTCGTTAACTAACGTATTACATTGTTTTAGAGTGAGGAACTCTCTTTGCTTAAGCTTGATCACACCAGAGGGAATATGGTGCACGTGAAAACTATCCCTGAACTCCTGCCTGGTGATGGTGTTAGATGTAGCATGTGCGACAATGTACGCATTCCAACATTCAGCTGTTTAATCCTCACATACAACCTGCTGTATACAAGATCATCTCTCGATCGGTGCATTGTGTCATCTTCAACTTCTTGGTGACGAGTCTTTAATCAATCATCAATATCCAATGTATCAGTTGAGTAGGAGTATGTGGGAGAGTGGGAGGATGGTGACTCATGAATTCCTTATGCTTGTCCACTGGTGCTGGTGGTAGCTGACTTCGCTGAGCTTGAATGTTTGATTAGTGGCAGACAGGTTTTGGATTAGCTGCATGTGAACGGCAAGAGATTGTTGCGTACTTGATCCATTGCTGGGTTGGGGAATGGGGAAGGTGCTTGATTCTGTTGATTAGTAGTATGAGCACAAACAACAGGTGGAATATCATGACCTTCTTCTGACCTAATGCTTACTATCTGATTGTTGGAGAAAGGTATTTCAGATAGGAATAGTGAACTAATGCATGGTGAGATGAACTCAAAAAGATAAGACAACATGAACTTTCAATTTAAGACAGATTCTCATCCCGAGATTCACAAAAGCTGGCATGAAACAAGAATTCGGGTGTTTAGCATCCAACACTCGCTTATCTCGCTTCCATATAATTCGTCTTACACAAGCTACATAAACATAATTCTTTATTCTTCACAACTCACTTTATAAACATCACTGGAATACTCAACCTAACTCTGCTTGTGGCTGTCCATTCCTTTTCTCGACTCTGTTGATTTGCCTTTGTAGGATTTTTCTTCTTTTCTTGATAAAGTGATTTGAATAGAGCTGGATCGACTCCATAATTGTTCCTTTTCCTAAGCTTAGCCATCTCAAATCATACTTCGGGTCCTCATACACAATCTTTTAATATTCTTCTCCATTTGATCCAAAGGCTTCTTGGGTACTGACTTATGAAATGTCTCTCTTTATTACATTAGAAACATGCTTTTCTTGCTTTAGTATCCTGGCGATTGTATGTTTGACCGGAAGTAAGGGTATTGAGACTTCGATCCTGGGGTTGATTACTATCCTATTTTGCACACCAACTAGCAAAATATCCATTTTCTCCACACTTGAGGCCATATAATCCATCGTGACTAGGCAAAATCCTCTTACACTTTGTTGGACAATTATTAACATAGTGACCTTCTTTACCGTATCTGAATCACGCGTCTTTTAATACTTTTGTCTTGGCTTTCTTCACTTGCATGCTTCTTGAGTTGTTTGATTCCGTCAGTCGAAATTCATTGAGAGTTATACTCCAATCCTCAAGGTTGATAATCCGATTACTATCTATAGCTTGTGCAATTTTTTTTTTTGTAGGACTGGATTTTGGATACATAACTTCCTTTTCTTATTGATATTCAAATGGTAACGTTGTCTAGCCTCATCCGTCATTAGGGCCGGCTTCTTTTTGGAGACATGAATGACCATAATGCTCACACCATGGGCTTGTTCTTGTAGTCTTCATATGTTCTTGTTGTTCATTCGTCCGCAATTCGGTGCTCCATGACTTCTCCGATTATTTTGATGATTCCATACTTCTACAACTTGCTTCATTACCGGTCCGGCGGGAACTCCGGCTTTGGTTATCTCTCGTGTTATGAGGGGATGATGTGCTAGTCTCGCTTCCGTCCTTGTAAGACTTGAGCTTGCATGACTGATAGATTTTCTTTATCCAATGACGATGAAACAGTTGGAATCGACGGTTTCACCCAAAACAAGATTGGGATTCCTAAGATTTGATGCTTGCTCTATAATATACTTATGGATATCAACCATGGTTTGAGTCATTGCTTGCTGAGTCTGAGTTTGTGTTGCCACATACTCTAGCATCCTGCGTTCAATTGCTGAGGTTGTAGATGGAATATCGATGTTTCCTTTGTTGTCTTTATCTTTGTGATTTCTATTGGGACTCGCCATCTGGTTGTGTGATAAAGATAAGCTCAGAAGAGGTTGGAAATAAACAGATTGAAGAGCAAGGTAAAATTATTGATATCACATCCATTTCTTTTTCTTTGTTGTGATCGTAATCCCACTGTGATAGAGAGGAGAATAACATGGATGAAAGAAATTGACCATCTTTTCTTTAACTTCTTTCATATGTTGATGTCCGTATATGCTTGTAGATTTCTGGTTGTTGAGGTTAAGGTTTTGATCTTCTGACATCCTCCAACCATCTTGAATGACCGATAGGGATAAACCAGATTTGAACCCAAACTATCTTTATTAACCTAACAATTTATTTCTTGTTGCATTTGTGGCCATCACTCCACAATACAACTCACACAAACAAAGATCCAAATCAAACATGTGTTCAAACAACAAACATCAACACAACGATCGTCCTCACAGAAACGTTTCTATCGAAGTTGATAAGGGGTAGGCAATCTAAGAACTTATATTAGACAACCTTGGTGGTGAAGATTCAGCTGATAGCACAAGAAACGAACTCAGAATAGATCAAAACAAAACGATGTGTTTTAACAAGAAGACAAGATTACATTAGATTTTATACGTAAAATAAGCCAATTTTGAAGGATGACAGGCTTTCTAGAACATGAATCCTTACTTTTCGACCATATCTAACTTAAGGTTGCGTCCTACAGTCATCACTGCTCTGATACCACTCTGTCACACCCGATTTTCCGAAGAAAACCAAATGCATCTCATATGTGCGCCAGGATCAAGTTTACACACATATGATAGACGTCATGAGTGAAATATCAATAAACAGCAATAAAAATCGTACAAGAGTTAAACCATTACATTATCTCTTTATTACACTCAGACGTTAGACTCGAAGGTCTTTACAACGATCAAACGTTAACTATGAAGACGCAACTCCATCTTCATCTTCCACGAGCACATGATCGGGGGCACGCAAGCCTCGTAACTCCTCATAGCCGCCGAAGTACTCTCCTCCGGTTGTTCTCCCCCGAACGGCGGGTAAGCAAGGGTGAGCACACTTATGGTTGGAGCTCGGCAAGTGGGGGAAGAATGCAAGGCCATCAAGGATAGGCTAAGAGTTTTGCTGCGGTTAGCATTTTAATGTTGATCAAATTTTATTAGCAAGCACCTAATCACTAGGTGTAAGTTTATACCAACCCACTTAAGCATTTAGGAAAGCATCTCCTCTCAAAAACCCATAAGAAACCACGATTTGATTCCATCTTCAAGTTTATTAATCATGTGAGGGTCCAGGCCACTCTTGACCGTGAGCACGGCTGATCAATCAGCTTTACACTCGCAGAGGTTGTACACTTTACCCACGGTTCGTGTTCCCCATGTTGCCCGGGTTGATCGACCCTTAAACACTTCCGAGGTGAGTGGCTAGGGGTCCACTACGAAGCCTTTACAAAGGAAAGAAGAGAAACCAACGGCCGCGACAAGCATTCACGGCGGCGGAGCGGACCATAACCCTCCCTAATGGTCGCACCTTAGCCAAGGTCGCTACCCCAAAAGAACCGGCTATACCCCTTCAACTCCGGCCCCCGTGTGCCCCTCTCGGAAAAGAGCTATCGGCTAACCCACTCTCCTAATTAATCGGCTAAGCCGCAGCCATATGGACTGTGGTTGTACTGTTTTCCTGGGTGGTTCTCCATGTTCCGATTAAACCATATGATCTTGTTATTAACCATAAGCACACACATACATGTATATCATCCAAGCTATCATGATCAACATTTATCATATTGTAAAAGATTCATTTTAACCATCCAAAGTTATAGCAACTAAGCATTTCTACCCAAAACATTTATTTAAAAGGGGTTGTCCAAGGTCAAGGGGATAAAAGTCTAGTTATGTCCTTAAAAGGGGTTCCCATCAAGTTTATGCAATACAACATTTAAAAGTAAACTTAGTTATCATGCAAGTTGTGTGGGACAAAAATAGAATATGCAGGGGGAGAAGTCCACTTGCCTTCCTTGCTTAAACACTCGGGGTTCTTCTTCTTCAAACACTTGCTCTTGATCCACTTCAATTGGTTGCTCACTTGAAATCGGCACGGTGTCTACGAGCACACAAGAAAGCATACAATAAACAAAACAATACACCAAGCAAAGGTAAACCGATCCGACGGAAGAAACGGATAACAAGGTAGCTTTAAAGAAAGGTGGTTAGGAGAGATTAGGTGTAAGAACATAGTTGATTCACCAAGAGAGAACAAAGGTTGGCTCTAGGAAAGCGAACACAAAAGCACTAAGAACTATCGGGAGCTTTGGATGATCACAAACAAAAGCTAGCTCGTGCTTGGTATATTTTAATTAAATAAAATCATGTTTATAGGTTATTTCGAGAGAAATACCCTATTTATAATTAGGCAAGTTATATTGTTTTTTTAAAAGACGATGTAAGCCTACTTCAATTTTTATTTATAAATATTCAAGTTTAACTTATACAAATTAAACATTTAATTTAAAAGAAACATGTAAAAGCATCTAAGCGCTTCTCTTTATATTTCGAGTTATTCTAATCAAATTATAACTTAAAAACACATTTATATTCATATTAATCAAATTAACAATTTAATTAAGAAAACTCGAGATAAACCTATATTGCTTTTATATAGGAAGCAAATTGCATAATCATTAATCAAATTAAGTTTGATTATAAAAAAACAAGGTACACATCTAATTAGCTTTTAATTATAAGAAATATTTAACTAATATTAAGCATATTAACTTTCTTATGAAAACACGTGTTGAACTCTAACTAGGTTTTAATTAGAAAAGTATGCATAATAGGATTTAATCATATTTAACATTTAAATAAATTATAAGACAAGGAACATGTACAACATTGGTCCTATCACGTAGTTTTAGTTGATATGAGCGTAACGCAACTTGAAACGGTGGAAACGGAGCTAAAACGCACAAGATTTGGCCAAAACAAGGTTCTAGAACTGACGGTCTTGAAAAGACGGTCGCGTGGACACCAAGAACGCTTAAAACGGAGCTAGGACGGAAAAGATATGGCTAAAACAAGTTTCAGGGGCTTTTCTGCGAAGAAACTAGGCTTCCGGGGGCTTAACCGCAAGAAACCAGGTGCTAAAACATAATTATACATATAAACGAGAGGGGTTTATATGCAAACGGAGTGAAAAGGACCTCCCGTGGAAGAATCTAGGAAGTTCGGGGGCTAGATCATAAAAACAGGGACCTATTCGTAAGGATCTTTGATGGTGGGAGGACCGGCATGATATACTAGGAAACCGCAGGGGCTTTTGTGCAAAACGGCGGCTGACGGCGGTGGATCTGGTGATGTGTCGCCACGTGGCGTGCGGTGGTTGGCCGGGCCGACGCGGCCGCCGACGCGAGCATGACGCAAGCCCGTGGACCGGCACTGCGGACCCGGTCCACCGGCCTACCGTGGACCGAAGCCAAGGGGTAACCCCGATCTAATCGGGGACGTCCGCCGGCGATCGGGCGGCTAGGGTGGCGTGCACGCGACGCGCGGCGGCGGGGCGGGGGCGGCGGCGTCCGGCGCGGGGACGGCGGCGCACGGCGGCGGCTCACCGGAGCCTCGCCGGCGTTCGCTCGATTTTGGGCTAGGGGCCACGGATTGGGACGCGGTTAGGCTCTACGCGAAGAGGGGAGAGAGACGAACTCACCCGCAGGCTTAGGGAGACGGCTGCGGCGGCCACGGCGGCTAGCACCGTGAGGGGGCGGCGGCGGTAGCGGCGGCGCGCGGAGGCAAGGGCTGCGGCTCGGGGAGAGTAAAACAAAGGAGAGGGCGAGGTTCTCACCACGCAGGCAACGAGTTGGAGACGGCTCGGGCGCTGGGGAAGCGGCGGTGGTGGAGATCGACGTCGGCGTCCGGAGGTTGAAGATGAAGGCGGCGGCGACCTGTGCAGCTCGGTCCGGCAACGGGAGAGCGCTCTCCGTGACACGAATTAAATTGGGTGAACTTCGCACGCGAAGGAGAAGAAGGGACAGAGGATTAGGGGTACCCACTGGTGGCGGATTGCTCACCGCCGGCAGTGGTGGCGCCCGGAAGAAATCAAGGCGGCGGCGCGCGCGAAGATGGAGGGATGCGGGCTTGCACGGGTGCGCAAAAGGGTGAGGCAGAGGGTCTAACTCGGTTTTTAAAGGCAAAGGAGGAGAGGAGAGGAATCAATGGCTCGGGTATAGGCCATCAATTGCCGAAGGGCGCCGGCGGCTCAATTCGAATTCAAGGGGCGGCGTGATGGGGAAGGAGTAACCGAAGGAGTAATAGAGGGGAAGTGAAGTACCAAGGCTTAATTGCACCTTGATGGTGGCGATTGAAGGAGGGGAGGTGCGGGAGACACGGGGCAAGTGGCGGCGGCGCTCGGTTGCGAGCGAGAGAAGGGGTGCTTGGAGGTTAGGGGTGACCCTGACATGCGGGCCCCAGCTGGCAGTGACCGCAAGAAAAAAGAAAAGGGGGAGAGGGAGGGCGGGCCGGCGGAGGAGAGGCGGGTTGGGGTGGAAGGGGAGGTGGGCCGCGGGGGAAGTAGGCTCTGGGGTGAAAGAGGGGTTGGGTAGGAAGAGAGTTGAGTTTGTTTGTTTTTTTTTTAAACTTTTGTTTTAAACCTTTTCAAACTTTCAAACTTTAAATTCTTTTCAAAGTTTAAACACTTCAAACCTTTTGCAAGTTTTCAAATTATTTTAAAGTCTTTTAAAACTTCACACCCTCACACATAAACACCATGCAAACAAAACATGATGCACAAGCACTTGTTGCCTCTAAAATTATTCAAAAGTGATATTAAATATTTTAGAGCATAATTTATTTGATAACTTATTTAATCCTTACAAAATAAAATCTAAAACACCTTGTTGCTTACATTAATTTAGTGATGGAATTTTAGGGTGTCACACTTGACTTGTATCGGGCTTCAAGGTCTTGTCATGAGGTGCTTAATGAACTTATCCCGAAGTCTTGCTTTCAACGTTAAAACCCTGCGTAAACACATAACTCCAAAACCGACATGCACAAGTGAACTTGTTATACCACGGGGGTTAGTACCAATGAATAAGATACAAAAGTCATGCCAACACCGAAGGTAAACTCATGGCTAGGTTGACGGATTTTCACCGTCAACATCTCCCCCATGCTTAAACCTTGCTCATCCTCGAGTAAGCCTTCGATGGATATCATCATTGCCAAACAATGTTTAAACCTTGCACTTGATCATACATGAAAAAAAACATAATGCTCTCAAAAGTTTAATTCGTTAAAGTTCCATAATGTACTAGCCTTCACATCTACGGAGGGTAGATTCTTATTAAGCTTATCCCACAAGTATTAACATGCTCACAAAGTTTAAAAAGATCTCAGAATTTTTGAAATAAAGAACGAGATAAAGAAAAGAGCTAAACCAAGTTCACAAATTTAAATCATCTTGTATATTGCTCATGAACTCTCATCTCACTTGTCTCTCAAGCCTATATATTCTACTCCTTTCCCTCTCATAACATATATGTGTGGTAGGCTTTATATGGAGCTTTGGGAAAGTTTAGTCCTAACAAGATTTTATAAATGAGGTGTTGTTAAAACAAGACAAGCTTCTCATGGTCTTACCGAGACTCGTCAAAAAGGTCATTGGAAAATAATGTTAAGTCAAGGAGGGGAAAGAGAAAAATACACACACTTTTAGATGAGTGGACATGTGCAAATGGCAAAGAGTGATCCCAAGGCACAAAGGAAGTCCTTGTTATCGGATTGCACATGGTTGGAAAAATGAGAATGGATCTTTTTAACTTGAAGCCTTGAATGCACTTTTAGAGAGCTAGGGAATTTACTTTATGCACATTTTTTTTTCTTTCTCATATTTCTCATTCTTTTCTTTCTTTCATTCATTCACTTTTTTCCTCGTCATATATTCAGCCCATTCAGCCCATGACTTTCACAACGAAGTTTTGATTTTTTTTATACCTTGAAAGTCATGAGTACCGCTGGATTTTTTTTTTCATCATCATTTTTTTAAAATATTCCCCTTTGAACTCTAAAACTGCACCGTACCTACCTCCTCCCCCATGCTTAGACGTTGCTCGTCCTCGAGCAAAGAGGCGAAAGAAATAAGGTAGGTACCGGAATATTTTTCCTTGGAGAGATACTTGAAATCTTCAACGTTGGCACCGTCTTGCGATCTTCCTTGAATTGATGATCCATTCTCAACGATAGGTTGTGGTCAAGGAGGTAATCACAAAAGATGATATTTGGTTTAAGGGTGGATATCCGGCGAGGTTTGTGAGATCTCCAATGCGGGGATACACAATGCACGGATAAAAGGCTAGCAAAAAGATAGATACGCAAAAACGGAATGACCAGCTTTTCTTAGTCTCGGGCCAGAGAAATCATGGCCTGCAATAACTCACTCAAAAATAAATCTTGTACACTAAAGTTTATGCACTCAAATATATATAAGGCTCTGGATAGGTTGAGCAACACACAGGTGATATTTATGACAAGGTTAGCAATATTTTTTAGCATAAAAGACATCTTTAATCTATTCATAACTTGAGAGCACATAAAACACTATGGGTCTTTTTTTTAATCATAACCTCCGCTGAAGATTAAGCTAGCATTTAGATAATTTCAGATTTGTATTTTTAAAAGCGCACTAGTTCAAACATGCATAAATCAATTACAAAGGTAAACAAAGCGGCAATTATAATCATATATCATCATGGCACAAACTTTGTAACTTTACTAATGGTAAAAACTTGGTGGTGACATTATTCATGATGAAAATAAAAACTAAGACACATGCTGAAAATTAAACTAAAAACTGAAAATTAAAGCAAAACTGAAAATACTACGCAAACATAGGTGCATACAAGCTGAAAATTAAAGAAAAGGGGGTAAAGGAAAGATAACTAAAGCTCCTCCTCTCTCTAATCTTCCGCCGGTGGTTGATATTGAAAGTCTTGGTTGTTGTACCCTTACTTGCAATAGGAATGCGCCTCTCCTCCTATGAATTGTCCAATGGTATTAGGTGAAGGTGTCAAAGCTCATAAGCGACGTTTGCATTTCCTTCACCCATTTGGTTTGCATTGGTTAGGATGGCTGCAATAATTTGCATGTTCCTTGCAGCGTATCCTCCAATGGTGGCCACATTTTGTTGTGGTTGAGGAAGGTGTGCAAATGGCTCCGCAAAGGCTACGTTGGGCACCGCAAAAATGGTGGGGGTATGGCTGCACCACTCCCCCATGCTTGCATTGGTACACCACCGTAGTAACTCGACGGCGCCGGGGTTCCTCCCAATGGTGGGACATAATTTTGTTGTGCACCTTATTCTTGGGCCATAGAAGATCCTTCTCCTATAATTTTTTTTCTTTTATTATTTTTTTCTTCGCCGGCACAAGAAGTCCTTCCTCTAACCGATCTTCTTCCCCTCAAGAAAAGTCTTAATCTTCAAATCCGGAAGGGGCAAATTCACCTAGGCCACTTGTAAGCCTCCTCTCTCATCTTCACTCTTATATTTTCCTTTCATCATATATTCCTCGGGAAGTCCCGGGTAGGAGATGATTTGGGTTCCTTGTAATACCTGGTTTTAAAGAGATAGCCAATATGGAGAGGTAACACCCCGAACCAATATCTTCCGAACTCGATGTTGCAACAACACCACCGGTTGATCATAGGTGAGTGGGGTCTATTGGCCACTTGGCAATCAAAGCCGAGTAAAGCCAATTCAACTTTGTGTTGGTTATCTTTGTCTCTCTTGTTCTCCCAAAAATCCACTTGCACAACAGTGACACACTTGGATCATGGGTTCCGGATAGTATATTTTTTTCGTTGATGGTCTCTTCCCGTGATCATACTCCAAAAGCCTTCCCATGTGCCTTCATGCACATACTTGTTCCGGAGCTCCCTTTTGAAAGTAGGAGACACTCGCCCATGGGTCTACGATACTAGATATGCAATCGTTTCGAACATGAAAACCAATCGATCTATCGGGGTTTGTGTTGAATGGATCCAAGGAAGCATTGGAGCCCTACTCCCTTTATGGCATGGTTGCTAGCCTTAAGCATTAAAGTATTTTCAGCACAAGATGATAGATAGATAATCCAACAAAGTTCGATTACATCTCAAGACCGAATGCAACCCATGGATGAAAGGAGATTACCCCATCAAGGTGCTAGAAATAGCATCACTGATCAAGGTTACCCTTCCGACGGTGTCTTCCTTCTTCTCCTCTTGTGGGCTCCCTCCAACGGAATGAGAGACTCGGCACTCCTTCATCAAGGTTATGCGCCATGGTCATGAAAATTTCCTAGGCGAATTTCTTGTGGGTGTTTGCCGACACTCCGCTAGAGAATTGCACCGGTGTCCCGTGTGAAACCCAATATGTGGAGAGCTTGGTCGTCGATGTCGGCGTTCGCTACAAGCCTCTACTTAAGGCGGGCGAGCTTCTTCTCCTCCTCCGTCATGATGACATACCCCTCGGAATACCGCGGAGCATATGGAGGTGGAGAGGATGATCGTGTCAAGTGGTGAGGTTGGACGGGCGGCTCCTCCATATGTTATTGAAGTTTGGAAAACCTAATAAACGAGTTTTGTGTGGCCCTCATGCCACCAAGGAGAAGAGTGTGATTCCTCCTCGGCGGTGCCGTGTCCTCCTCCATACTCCGAGGATGCTCGGAAACCGAGCGCCTCCTCGAAGAGGTTGTCGATGATGGCTTAGACGACGATGATCCCTTCTTCTTCGGTGAAAAGGCTTGTAGTTTTCTTCCATGATTGCAGCACTCTCCCTCACAAATAAATATCCGGGTTTTCACCCGGTAACAAGGTACACAAATATTATTTTGGAGTCCGGACTTTGAGTGGATTAAGGATGTGATTTGTTGCACGAAACAAACGCGGTGGATGGCTAAGTCTAAGGTGATTCCGGCCTACCAACTAGAGCACACGAACAAAGAGTTGGATGAAAGACTTACCTCTCTCCTCCTCTTGGCTCGGTTCTTCTCTAGTGCATTCATGATGCTTCGTGATCGCGTACACCTTCCAAACGTTCCCGTCCACTCCTTCGCTTGCACTATTGCTCCTTCCACTTGATGTTTTCGCTTTGACTCACTTCCATACTACCTTGCCTCACATGCATCCATGATATTCCTACAAAACAAAGCCTTGGCTGCCCCCCCCCATGCTTGTACTTTGCATGTGGTTTAAATATGTTGGAGGGGCATCCCGTGATGTATCATGGTGCATGCATGGTTAGGTTAACTAGATTGCCTCCCTTTAAGGCTAAGCACTCCTCTAGTTTCGAAATTTAAAAATATTTTTCAGAGCCATGCAAGAGCTCGAACATAATTTTAGAGAAGTTTTTAAACCATTAAAAACAAATGCAAGTCGAAAATATTTTTTTATTACGTCGATTTCGGTCTCACCGGTATAGTTTGCCTTCATTAGTTGAGAGCAAGCTTTTCCCGGCTTGATCATGGGGGCATAGGTTTAGGTCCTAATTTCGATTAGATGAGAGAGATTTTGAATGAAATAAAATTAAGTGAGGCATAGAAAAATTCTAATCTTAGAGAAACCAAGGATATGGATCTTTAAGCCAACCAAAAATCAAGTTTCTAGGTTCACGCGAGTCCTACCACGTGCTGAAATTTAAATAACATCTAGATACAAGTCGTGGCTCTACTCGTGTGTTTTTAGCATGAAAAACAAGTCAACCACAGCACCATAATGAGGGTGAAGGGTTAAGTTAGGTTCTGAAATTTTTTCTTTTTGGTTGTGGTTTCTCGAAAAAGAAGCAAACAATCACATAGGATGGTTCATGTAAAGGGTTTATGATCAAGCAATATATTGAACCAAGAATTATGTCTCTAATATTATTCAACCATTCTAAGTCTAAGGTTTTGCGTAGTAAAATTCAAAACTGAATTAGTAAAAAGACTCGAAAAACCTGGAATCGGGTTGTCCTCCCGGTAGCTTATTCTTGACTCGATGAAACGGGTTGCCTCCCGCCTAGCGCTTCGTTTATAGTCCATGGCTAGACTTCTTCACTTGATTACTTCGGATCAACGCTCTTTGCGGGCGTTGCAATCTTGGGTACCCACTTTGTCTTAGTCATTTTTTTTTGTCTTCACAGGCTGGCTTTGTCCTTTGGTCTTGACGGATGCAACATCTTCCTTGTGGCTCGGCATCTCGAACTCCGGTCCTTCGGTCGTGATCTTCATGGTCTCTAGTGTGATCCTTCATCTCTCCCGAGTGAGCTTGAGTAGCCTTCGCCTTCTTCGGACCTTGGAGTTGTCTCGGATATTCTTCTTTGTCACCAATCGGTTGTCCCAAAGTTGTCCCACTTGCGTCTCTAACATCTTCATCATGATGAACACTTCGCATGTGGATCTTGCCTTGGCAGCCTTTAGGTGTTGAGCTTCTTTCTCCATCTCCATCTTCTCCATCCTCCTCTTGATCTTGAATGGCCTTTCGGCGTCTTGACTTGGAGGTGGTGATTCCCTTGGAGATTTCGACGGTCCTTCGACTTCAACTTTTGAATCTAGGGTTTCCACCCTTTTAGCTTGTGTTGCATGTCACCTTTGCCTGTAAAGTTTTCCTGGATCATCCACAAAAAAGTTTTGGGTTTCTTGGAGAGGTAGCCAACCATCTCCGGTTAGGGTTAGTGATAAAACAAAAATCTAACAAAAGAAAAATTAGGGTTCATCAAAACTAGATTAGATTGACTCTCTTTTTTTTTTCTTTTCAGGGATGATCAAACATAAGAGATGCAAAAGAAAATCAAAAGAAAAACTGAAAGATAAGCGATACTAGATCGGATCTTGATTGCTTGTTCCCCGGCAACGGCGCCAGAAAAAGGGGCTTGTTGACGGTTAATAGTTGTATCAAAGTTCGTTTGTGACTTGCAAGCGGACAAGTCTCCCGTCGTAGTCAAGGGACCCTTCTTCCCTCGAGTGGTGAACCCAAGGTATCGAATCCGTGGAACAATGTGCAATGCAAGGATTCAATCTAGTAAAGCAAGGTAAGCTATCTTATGAAGGTAAGTTGCATCTAATCTACTAACTCATAAAGAAAACGAATCTAATCTACCAAAGAGGTAACAAGAGAAAGCAAGAGATAACCAATCTAGAGAATCTAGATCATGCTTATGTTGTAGCTCCAAACAAGATAGATGAAGATAGCAAAGCGAATCTCATTAAAAGCATCTTTAAATCGTGGCCTTCCCATCCGACTCCGAAAACATCCGCCTTTCGAGACCCCCGTTCTGTCACAACGTATCCCTATTCATGCGGGGAGCTTAGGGCGAGTTCGATAGAACAAGTTGAAATCACTTGGCCGGTCCGGTATGCACCTCTAGCCACCGTGGCTACAAGAGCACCCTATGTAATCTATCTTAAGTATAGATCGTAGAATAGCAAAACCAAGAAGAAAACAAAATCATCGAGAAGGCACTTAATCGCTAGAAATCGGATTCACTTACAAACTTCACCATGAATGATTACATGAACAAGATCACCACCGGGGCCCTCCCTCGATCTTGATCCTCGCTCCGAGCTCCGACGTGGTCTTCCATGCAAGGTTCCCACGTCGGCCGGGGAAACCCTAGACAACTAGCACGACCCTCATCTTCAAGTTGGTGTCCCTCAAGCTTCTCTCGCTCCTCGGCGGCGGAATACGACTTCGGTTCGCGTGGCTCTCGGTCGGGGGGCTATTTATAGCCCGAGAAGCAATTAGGTCAAAGGAGAGGCCGATTGGGCCCCGAATTGGGCCGGGCCGGCCGGCCGGGCCGGCCGGCCCGGGGCCCACCCGGCCCATCCCGCGGCTGCTTCGCCGCCCGGTGTTGCTTCCCACGTCTTCTAGATGTTCTCCCCTTTTGCATGTGGGCCCTTGACGTCGGTTTCTCTCCGAATTGGACTCAACTCCTTGTCTTGCAAGATTCGGCACTTTTCCGGGTTCGGTCCTCGGAGTTTATCATCTTCTCGGGCTTGGTCCTTGGGCTCTTGGAGTCATGTTCACTTCATTACTTGACTTGTATCGGGCTTCAAGGTCTTGTCATGAGGTGCTTAATGAACTTATCCCGGAAGTCTTGCTTTCAACGTTAAAACCTCGCGTAAACACATAACTCCAAAACCGACATGCACAAGTGAACTTGTTATACCACGGGGGTTAGTACCAATGAATAAGATACAAAAGTCATGCCAACACCGAAGGTAAACTCATGGCTAGGTTGACGGATTTTCACCGTCAACGGGGTCCGGCCCGCGAGCATCGGCGCCGGTGTCGACGGCGCTCCGCGCCGGGTAAGCGCATATGGCCGCTCGAGGGGCGTCGGGAGCATCCGCGACCTCGCCGGTCGACGGGGTTGGCCGCCTCTCGTCATCTCGAAGATGCGGAGCGGCCTCTCCATCAAGGGCACGACCCGCCGGTGATGGAGGAAGGCGAGGACGCCCATCGCGTTCAGCCCATGCGCCGCCGGTCGGCGCGGGGCGGCCGGGACCGACTCTCGCCGCCTCCGATGCTTGGCCGTGGACACCCCGTAGCCCCAGGAGTCAGGCTTCTTCTTGAACACCCGACCGGTGTAGGGAGGATGGCCGGGCTCGACATTGCGCAGGTAGAACCATCCCCGCTCCTAGCCGGCGTTGTTCGTCGTCATGGTGCAGGGGATGTAGGTGTCCTTGAATTGCCCCCGCAGGGCAAGTGACATCCCGCCGGCGCGCACCGCGCGGCGGGTCCTTGGCTCCGTCGTGGGCTGCGTGAAGAGCTCCCAGTTGACTGGGATCCCCAGGTACCCTTCGCAGACGCCCACGAACGTGGCCGCCTGCGAAATCGCGTTGGGGGCGAAGTTGTGCAGCTCCACCCCGTAGTAGTGGCACATCGCCCGCATGAAGGTGCTCGCCGGTGCGTTGAAGCCCCGCTCGTGGTAGCGGATGAAGCTCACCACGTAGCCCTCCGGCGGGTTGGGCTCGCGGTCCGCCGCCGGCGGCACTATCCACTCCGCCGGACGTCCGTCTTCATTGGCCGCCAGCTGGCCGGCGGCGACCGGCCCTCGCCAAGGGCCAGCTGGGTCACCGTCGACCTCTCCCAAGCGTACGGCTCCAAGATCGTGAGGGGAGGCTGGGGCGGCGCCATGAAGAAGGCAAAGGAAAGCGAGAGCGGAGGACAAGGAACGGAAGAAAAGCTCTAATGGCGACGCCGCACGGTGGCAAAGGCGAGAGGAAGATGAAGGGGCAGGGGACTGAAAATGGTGAGATGTTAAGGTAAAAAACCGCCGTCTCCTCCTCCCCGCAGATTTATAGTCCGACGGGCGAGCTCTCTGGAGCGGACGCCCCGCTCGCATTAACTGCAGGGAATCTTTCCTTCGCGTCGACGGGCGGGCCCCACCACGACCGCAGCAGGCCACATCGCTGCAGGCGGGCCATCATCACGGCGAAGACCCGCGGGGACCGAAGCGAAGCGATCACGTCCGCCGCCACGCCGCCCACTACGCGCGCGCGCGCGCGCGCGCGGCCTAAAAAGGCGCGCCCGCGCTGCAAAACCGCGGCCACGACTGCGAGGCATTTAAATGACCGGGTCCCTTGCCAAGCAAGGAGAACCCTCGAGCGGGGCGAACCCCTGGCTCGAAACAAAAGCAACCCTCGATGGGATATCGACGTGAGAAGGCCGCCCGGGACCTGCTCGACGTAGAGCAGGCACCGCGGGCACCCATGCCACGTAAAACCCTCGAGCGGCACGAGCCCTTGGCTCCAGACAAAAACAACCCTCGATGGGATATCGACGTGAGAAGGCCGCCCGGGACCTGCTCGACGTAGAGCAGGCACCGCGGGCACCCATGCCACGTAAAACCCTCGAGCGGCACGAGCCCTTGTCTCCAGACAAAAACAACCCTCGATGGGATATCGACGTGAGAAGGCCGCCCGGGACCTGCTCGACGTAGAGCAGGCACCGCGGGCACCCATGCCACGTAAAACCCTCGAGCGGCACGAGCCCTTGGCTCCAGACAAAAACAACCCTCGACGGGATATCGACGTGAGAAGGCCGCCCGGGACCTGCTCGACGTAGAGCAGGCACCGCGGGCACCCATGCCACGTAAAACCCTCGAGCGGCACGAGCCCTTGGCTCAGGATGATGTCAACCCTCGATGGGATATCAACGTGAGAAGGTCGCCCGGGGCCCGCTTGATGTAAAGCAGGCACCACGGGGACCCATGCCACGTAAAACCCTCGAGCGGCGCGAGCCCCCGGCTCAAGACAGTATCAACCCTCTAAAGAAGGCACGCGCGTGAGAGGGTCGCCCAGGGCCTACTTGAAGTAAAGCGGGCACCGCAAGCACCCATGCCGCGCTGTGCTGCCAACCAGCGCCTCGAGAGCTGGCTCGCCCAGACCCCTCGACGGCCGCAAACGCGAAAAGACGGGGCCGTCCAGGCACGGCCCCGCACGGCCCTACTGATCAGAGGTTCGAAGCCTGACCCTCGACGGGTTCGAACGGCGCCACGGATCGCGAGTTAGGGACGACGAGGGCACGCGCATTCGAGCCGTTCCTCGAGCCCGTCGGCTCGAGGGTGCCCCACATGTCGTGTTCGAGAGCCAGCGAGGGCAGCTAGCAGGGGGATCCCACCGAGGGAGAGCTTCCGTGCCCTCGGTCCCCATCGAACGGGACCGAGCCCCACCTAGCAAACCCACGCAAGCGCTTCCATGGACGTGTCTCCGACCGCGCGGCCTACCCTTATCGAACGGGGCATGGGCGTCCACTTGAACCACCCGCTAGCGACTCGACGAGGAATCCGCAATCCGCGACCCGCTCGATGGGGGTTGCGGAAACCTCACCCTCGGTCCCCGCGGAGGGACGGCGAGGGCGCGTAAGAAAACAAGTCGTAAAGCTCGACCCGATCGCCTCGAACGGGCCAAGGCTCGGGGGCTTGACGCACGGCTACACCTCCTTGAAATTGCACCCGCCGGAGACAGAGCCAGCAGCGCGTGCACCCCCGAAGCCGGCTGAGACACCGCCGATGCCGGTTGGAATATGTGCCACGCCCTCTGACCAATTCTTACGGTTAACCCCTGCAGGAGCATCCACGCTCCTGCAGGGCTTCGGGGGCTAGACCCGCGGGTCCGCTGACGCGGCCCCACGGAAAGCGTTCGCAAACAAGAAGGGAAGAACGTCCTATCAGTAGGTTCCAGCATCTGCGGGAGCCTCAATGGCAAACCCACAGATGCTCGGGGGCTACTGTCGGGGACAGCCCTAGGGGTCCCCTTAAACAACGGGAAAATCCTCACTTAAAACCCGCAACAACACCAAAACACGCTAAGCCTAACCATGCAGGACACGGCCCACGCCGCAGGGACCCCGACGGCCCTCTTAGAAGTCCCCTCGAGCAGGCCCCGCCTCGCTCGAGGACGCACCCCCCTCGGGCGGGCTCCGCCCCGTTCGAGGGGCAACACTTCCCTCGAGCGGCTCCGTCCCGCTCGAGGGCTCACTCCCCCTCGAGCGGGTCTCGCCTCGCTCGAGGGTACGTCCCGCCCTCGGCGGGGGTCCGCCACGCTCGAGGGCGCCCCTCACGCGTGCGCCGCCCCCGTACACGGGCATTTAACGCCCGACACGGGCGGGGGCGGCGCCATCATGCGCCCAGGGCTCGCGCCCCGGTGCCGCCGCACCAACTCCCCAGGAGGAGCCCATCCCCACCACTGTGGGGAGGGACTGTGCAGTACGGCCGGTGTCAGCCCCGTGACACCGCGCGCCCACTCCGGTACGGCTAACGCGCCAGAC
This sequence comes from Cenchrus americanus, assembly GCA_947561735.1. Classification (NCBI taxonomy): domain Eukaryota; kingdom Viridiplantae; phylum Streptophyta; class Magnoliopsida; order Poales; family Poaceae; genus Cenchrus; species Cenchrus americanus. The sequence continues at coordinate 36,369,201 of OX387244.1, read as the reverse complement.
CCTCGAAGGGGGGCCGGGCGCACCCCCGATTCACTTTCTTGTGACCCTGAAGGGTTAGGTGGAGGCGCTAGGCCGGTGGATCGCCATCCCGGCCACTGTAACAGCATGTCTGCCGCCCCCGCGCGTGCAGGCGCACGCCGGGCACTGTGGCAACCACTCCAACGCTGTGAGGCGCGTTGGGAAGGGACGCCGTTCTACCTACTCCTGTGCCCCGTACAAGCCAGCGTCAGCACCTCCCTCGAAGCCTATCAGAGGACGCCACCACCATCTACCGCCCTCCTACCCTCGAACCGCCACTGTTCGGGTACGAGGCAGGCCATCATGGCCAGATCGCTGCGAAGATCGTCCGGACGGCCGCCCACTCTACAGCATAGCACGACGTGCTCCCCCACGTAGCTAGATAGCGCGGCGCGCATGTAACCCGCCGCCCCCTTGATCTATAAAAGGGGGGCGAACCCCCAGCCGCGGGGGGACGGACAGACGAACAGAGACTCAGCACCACACACAACACCACGCACCACGTACTCATTCTCCCACAATATCTTCAGCCACACCTTCAGGGACTTGGAAGCCACGCTTCCTCTCCCGCCTTGCTTGTATCAGCCCCACTACAAGCACCCCCGGTGCTAAGTAATATAGTGCCCCGAGCACGCCCCTGCTGGACGTACGGCCCCCTCGGTCGGAACCAGGATAAAATCTCTGTGTCACTTGTTGCTTAGCATCGACCATCGAGGGATAGACCACGGCGCTATCTACTGGTTAGTGTCGGGACCATATTCCGCACCGACAATTGTCGTGTGTGCAACTGGAGTGTTTGTGGAGTTGCAATTGAAGTGCTCTGAAGAGTTGCAATTGATGTGCTTGTCGAGTTGCAACTGGAGCAATGTTGAGTCGCAATTTGTATAATAAAAATTATAAACTATTACATGTTTAGAGTTGCAACTGAAGTGACTGAGGAGTTGCAATTGAAGTGATTGTCGTGTTGCAACTTGAGTGTTTGCGGAGTTGCAAATGAAGTGCTCTGAAGAGTTGCAATTGAAGTGTTTGTCGAGTTGCAACCGGGAGCATTGTTGAGTTGCAATTCATCTGATAAAATTATAAAAAATTACATGTTCAGAGTTTCAACTGAAGTGATTGAGGAGTTGCAATTGTGATTATTTTGCAGAGTTGCAAATGAAGTGCTCTTAAGAGTTGCAATTGAAGTGCTTGTCGAGTTGCAACAGGTGCGTTTGTTGAGTTGCAATTTTGTCTGAAATTGTAATCGGATATAAAATTCTGAAGCTGCAACCGTCACGATGGCAAACTTGCAACTCGGGGCAACTATGATGTTGCATAATGGTTGCCTCATGTGTCCGTGTTTTCATAAGTCTAATAAATTAAGATAAAAATGATAAAACTTACATGCTAAGAGTTGCAACTGAAGTGCTCGAGGGGTTACAGTTGAGGTGCTTGTGGTGCGTTTACATGACTCTCTAATTTAACTATTTTTAATTGCAACAGAACTATTTTCTAATCGAGCATTCGCAATTGCTTCATTGAGTGAAAACAAATTTCCTTGGTGCAGTGAACATACTGGCAGAAACAGTAAAGGTGAGAGGTGGGACCAACGTGCTGACATTTTTTAACATTGCATCATCTTCTCCTCCACTGGCCATCTCTCCCATCATCGTCTCCATGAATCCACCCCGTCCATTCAACTGTCTCTGTTCAATCCTCAAGATCCAGCACCACTTGTGCTAAAAAAAATCCAGCACCACTTTTCCAAAAAATTTCCCAATAAAACTTAGGCATCATAGAAAATACATAGTAGCTTTCTTGCTCTACAAGCGGCAAACATCACAACATATCTACGACATGTCTACTTCCAAATCAAATGCGCACACACAAATTTCCCCATCTTCCCCGTGGATCGACGGGCTAATTCCAGGTGGCCAGGGGCGACGACTCTCCCGCTTGGCCCCCTGCTCTCCCCGCGCCACGCTTGCCTTGCCCATGCAGTCGCCGCGCTCCGCACCACGGCACTAGCAGCAATCTTCTCCCAGCGCATGCCAGGCTCTTCTCCTCATCGGACCCCCACGAGGCTTCAAGCTCGTGGGTCCGCTGGCCGTCGAGACCCAAGTTTTGGAGAACAAATTACGAAAAAACGAACAAAGCAAAAAATAATGACGACCACAACTCACCTAGTCCACCTCCGTCTCCGTGCCGCAGCTCGCAGGGAGAGATCAGCTCCGCGCCGCGGCTCGCCGGGAGAGGCCAGCACCGCGCCGCGGCTCGCTTGGGCCACCTACGCTCCACGACTTGCAGGGAGAAGCCGCTTCCGCAGCAGCTCGTCGGGTAGGCAGCTCTCGCGGTGGCAGCTCGCCGGGGAGGCTGCTCCCGCTGGCCGTATCTCCCATGGTTTGCAGTGAGCGTCGGTGCCGCCGCTCCCTCGGGCTGCAGACTGCGTCCATGCCTCCGATCGACGGGGGAGCGGATCTCGCGCCGCCGGTCCCCACGGACGGCAGCTTGCTGGGGCAAGTGAGCCTCGCGCCGTGGACCTGGTGGTGAGTGAGGATGGCCATGGCCGCCATGGCAGTCGACTGGTGGGATTCTCGAATCAGAATGGAAGGAGGAGGATAGAGATATGGTGGGGCCCACACACATGTGCAGCTCGCGTGCCGTGAGCGCGGAGGAGGTTTCGGTCTGTCAGGTCGGGTGTGCTAGGTTTTTTCTCAGAGGGTCTGTGCATCCGGAGTTCAAAATGCACCCGGGTGACCTTGTGTTTGTGAGTGGTGATCGAGTAGTGTATTGTGAGGGAGTGGTGAAAGAAGTGTCCTCCATAGCAAAGCTACTCCGCGCGGTTTTACTGCTGCTTACGCTCTCCACCCCAGCCGCGCGGTTCTACTGCTGCTTACGCTCTCCACCCCAGCCCTCGGCGTCACCATGTTTGCTTCTGCCATGGAGGCGGTGGTCGTTTGTCCCACCATCATGGCGGGTGCCGCCACCTCCCCGACGCCTAGCGCTGTGGGGCACCTGGCGGAAGAGTCCAAGGGCGTCACCATGTCTGTTGCTGCCATGGAAGAGGCGGTGGCCATTTCTCCTGCCACCTTCCCAACGTCCAGAGTTGCGGGGTATAGATGTCCAAAGGAGTCGTGCTAAACGGGCGGCACAAGGCCCGACCTGTTTTCGCCCGGATTGAGCACGACCTGGCACGAATTCTTGTGGGTTTGGGCCGGCACAGTCTGATGTAATAGGCTGGACTTGGGCCGCTAGGTCAGCCCGAGGCACGGCCCGTATAACAACTGGGCCGCCTCCTACCTGTATAAGCTCCCCACGGGCATATAAAAGAACCTCGCCGGCCTCCCCAACCCTAATCCTCCTCCCTCCCAAACCCGTCAGATCCCACCTCCAATCTCACCACTACTACCGTCGCAACCCCAATTAGGGATGGAAGCAGGTGGGAAACCCGGTGGGGGCCACGAGAACACACCCACCACGCGCCAGGGTTAATTCACCCGTCATCCACCTAGAGATGGCAACGGGTAGAAACCCGTCGGGTAGTGCCGTTCCATACCCGCACCCGTCAACTCTAACTCCTACCCGCTAAAAAACCCATACCCGCCGCTGGTTTGAGTTCTTACCTACACCCGTACCCGCGCGGGTTTTTTACCCGTCGGGTAACCCATACCCGATAGCATACCTGTTGTAAACTAATATATTTGAGAACATAACACGTGATAAGTTGCATACATCAACGAATTTAATTGATACAAAATATAAATGATAATTGTTAACTAATTAATAGTCTAACAAATCATAAGATTTTTTGTTAGTTATCAATATTAAGTTATCCTTCACTAACAATGTACTATTTTACACGTTTATCACATATTGTAGACGGGTTTATTTTATCCGCGGGTATGCGGGTATGGGTAGTATGTACCCACACCCGCACCCGCTTACCGGATGGGTACATGATGTTGCCCATTTATGTACCCGCGGGTAGAAATATAATTCCATACCCGTCTCTATCGGGTAAAACCCGTCGGGTACTCGGGTTTCGGGTACCCATTGCCATCTCTACATCCACCCCACCACCCACGTCGGGTCTAAAAACCACCCACACCCGCCACCCGCGTGGGTAACGGGTACCCATCGGGTCACACCACCCGCGAAGAGTTGCGCTCCGCGGCAGAGCCGGAGCTTGTGCCACCGGCGGTGACCTAACCTTTCGCGCAGGGAACTGCGATATTGGGAGGTGAGCCATGGCTCCCCTGCCTGTCGGCGGCCCGGCGTAGGGAGCGGCGGTAGCCTAGGCGCCTGGCCGACGCAGGGCGGCTCGGTCCTCGGCGTCGGGCGGTGGTGTGTGAGGGATCGGGGTTGGGCTGTTAGGGCGTTTGACCTCTGGCGGCGCATGGTGGTTACTGGTGTTTGTGTTTCGGTTGGATCTGGGGGGAGACTGGAGAAGTGGAGAGGGTGCCGGCTGTGGGAGGAGGGTGGAAGTGGTGGAATGTAGATGGGGTCTAGGGTTTTGCTGAGGTTATATACATATTCAAGTATGGACCTACATGTCATACTCTAATCGGAGGACCCACCGGGTATCAGGTATGGGGTGGCTGAGAACACACCCGCACCCGCTTCATCTGATCGGTGAGGAAATTACCCATTAATAGACCCGTGGGGGGGGGGGGGGGGGATTGCCGACACTCGGACCCTAATGGGGTTTTTTAACCGCGGGTTAACGAGTCCGGGGCCCATTGCCATGGCTAACCCTAATCCCCATCCCCAATCAACTTGCCTCCCCGCCGCTAGACTCACCCACTCATCTACTATGCTGCCCTCCTAATCCAGATCTCGACCACAGGAAGAGCTCTGCTCTCCTCTCCTACTCTTCTACTGAGCTTTGATTTCTAAATCTGGATCCGTTATTCGTCTTTTAGGTCGACGATGTCGTCGTGCTCATGCGGGTGTGGTGCACTTTGTTTAGGAGCCTAAGCCACCGAGGTCGTTGAAGGTCGTCAAAAGAGTGGAGGAGATGGCAACTAATAAAACAAGTCATACATATTTTATCTTTGATCTATCGGTCTCTCTATCTATGTTTGTTCTTTGTTGATGTATTGATGCATTTGTGTATGAGAAATAAGAATGTGATCTTAGTATTCGTGGCATTTATGTGAATCTCGTGATGGTAATTTATTTGGTGAGCTTGTGGTCCGCTCGGCCTATCTAGCCTGGCAGGCTAATGGTATGACCCGACTTGCATAAGCAACAAGAAGTTCGGGCCTAGGACGAAAGGTCGGCCTACCGAGCGTCTCGGCCTGGCTCGACAATAAGACTGGGCCTATGCAGGATGGGCCTATACAGGTCAGGCTAGAGCGGCACTGGGCCATGCCAGGTCGGGCCAGGGCGGGACCGGGTCAGGCCGGGCTAGTTGTTTGGCCATCTATATTGCAGGGCACCTGGCGGATAGGGGACAACTCTAAAGGCAGCCCAGGGCTCTAGCCCCCCTACTAAAAAAACTCCACTGAAATTAAAGGAAGAAGAAGAGAAAATAAGAAGGATTGAGATTCGGAGATGGACAAGGAAGAAGAACACAACTCGCTGATCACTGATCAGCCATGAGAAATCTGCTGGAAAGAAAACTAGTAACTGACAGGATCTCTCTCAGAGTGAATAGTGAATACTGAGTTCACTGACAATGTCAATCTTGGTACACGGCTCTGAACAAAAATATCTGGCTTCTCATGCTGACTAGCCATATCTTCTCAGGTTTTAACAAAATGCATAAAGCAAAAACCATTGGAATCATCTGTTCGAAAAAAATATTGGAATTGCTGGACAAGGATAACACATGAAATCGTTTATATAATACTGCTGAAGATCAATGGATCAAGAGGGTGAAAGTTCAGTGTCCATTGTCAGGACTCAACCTTCAGAGCCGGGATACATAGTGTGATTCCTGGACTGAAGCTGAACTAACTGAATATTTGAGATGCTCACAACCCAAAAATCGGAACTTGGAACCTATCTTTCATCAGCAAAGATTTTCCAATAACATATGAAAACCCATTTAGTACTATTCTCTATCTTCAGTCCTCTGCTCTTCTTATGTGCATAAATGAGAAAGATGGGTCTATATATATTTGGCATAGAAATGCTAAGTATATCAGTAAGAAAGATGAGAAATACATCATTATGCAGTTAAAAGTACAACATTAATGGATATCTGAACAAAAATGCCTGGCCTTCCGGTTCCCATGCTGTAGCATTATTTTCTCAGGTCTTAACAAATGCACAAAGCAAGTTCCACTGGAAGAACAGGTCAAGGAATTTGAAGTTTCAGATTCTAACACGTGAATCTGGGCGGCCGACGCGGCCGGGACAACCTCGGCAGTCAGTTCCTGGGCGGCGAGCGTGGCTAGGACTTGGGCGGTCTGGGCTGCGACGAGTGAACCTTGGTTGAGCGGCGAGACACCGGGGACTATCGAAGCTTGGACGGAGAGCGCGACGTTGGGTGCCGCGGTGCTGGGAGGTGCGACGTCGTGTAGAGCGGCGCCGGGGGCGCGACGCCGTCCTCCATTGCTGTGGCGGTCGCGGTGCTTAGGGTTCGACCAAGACCAAGAATCGAACATCCCAAATCATGCAGCTAACGTCCGGTGAGGAAAAAAGAGAGCAGAGGGAAAAGTCATTTTAGGTGGTAAATACATGTATTTTAATTATAAAAGAGGACAAAACACCTAATGGCATGGTTTGCAAGAGGATAACGTTTCGAGACCCAATTTTGTGAGGTCGATGTTAAGAATGGCAAAATCGCGAAGCGTGACGTTTGGAGTCCCAAATTTGCAATTTTCTCCATGACTAATGAACGACACACTAAAGGAACTATATTCGCTGGAGGAAGAAAACACTAATGTTGGGCTAAGCAAACTGTTCGTTATTTTATTTGGGCCATGCTGCACTTCTCGAGCCCATCTGCGTATATTGAAGAAATTAATGGGCTTTGACCTGTAGGCCGTAGGTAGGTGCCTATTTCTTAATTGCTCTTTTCTCATTGTTTAATTTGTTGTATTGTTTGATTAGTTGGTTAATTTGGTTGGTGGAAAATACTTTTCATGGCAATTATGAAAAAAATGTCTGCTATATGTGTTCTTATATGCATTATCAAATAGGTGACGATGGATCTTAAAATTGGAGGACCTTGGCTTATCAGCCACCAGCCAGCAGTACTTTTCTCTCAGAATGAACTAGCCACCACAACCAGCCAGCAGTACTTTTCTCTCAGAAGAAACCAACACCAGCCATCAGCCATCAGCCAACCGAACAGGTTGAATAGCTCAAACATTTGGGATGTTGCAGCGGATGTTGAAGAACAAGTACTATTTCAATGTGCTACCTTTTCTTTCAATATTATTAATGTTTGTCGTGTGAATCCGCCCACCTTCGTCAGTTCATCCACCATCCTCGTCGTCGGTGCCATAGTACGGGGCAGGATGTCACCGCTGCACCGGGTCTGCGAGAGGGCTAGGTACGACCACTGCCGCCGGGGGCAGCTGTGGGATGCTGCTCCCCGACTTCCGGCATGGCGACGACGCTCCCGCACTGCACAAGATGGTGGCTCGTGCCTCCACTGGTATGGCAGAGCATGGCACCGTTGCTCCTAATCCGCGGTAGGGCGAGAGATAACTGATACTAGCATAATGCTGCTCCTACCCTCATCAGCCACCAGTTGCTGCTCAAGCATGGGCAATTTGAGCTTCAAAAGTTCGACCATGTAGGTGCACAAACATTTCTGCCACTTCCTGATCTTTTTTCTTTGTGCTTTGTTATCTCCTAACAACCAAAATTAGTAAACGATATGCCCACACACCACAAGCCCAAGAAACAACAAAGTCCACCAGTCCACCGGTCCAAAATCACGCATGACTTGCGTGAAAGTAAAAGATGACATCTATTATTTATTTCATTTTTTTTGAACGAACTGTCACAAGACAGTGCTTATTTCATTGATAAAGCAGAGGGTACAAGACAAACCAAGCCAACAAAACAAATTCCAGGAAGAAGAACAAAAACACTCTAAAGGGTTACTCTCGTGCCACTAAAAGTCCCAAGTCATCCTTTGCCCCTGCGGCCCTGCCACAATCCAAGTTGACGCATCCTCTCTGAGTTTTGCAAGTAGTGAGGCTGTTGGAGTTTCACGCCAATTAAAAACTCTCACATTTTTTTATCATACGGAGGTTTTCTATTATACATTACATATGTGTAGATTATAATAGATGCGATAACATAATACTACTCTAATAGTCTGTTGTTAAAAAATTTTAACATACATCAAAACAAGTATAATTATTCATTGGCTCTAAGAAACAGTTCATGAAATATGAAATCATCTGTCATTCAGTTGGTGTCTAGCACCCATTTTTCAGTTGAGGATAGCTAAAAACATGTTAATCCTATCTTACCAAAATGAGTAATTGACATGGGAATTTCATGAGCACAAAATCTAATAAATATGTGCATCACTCAACTTATTTGTTATGGGATCGTCACTCAAAACACATCACGTGTTTGTAAATCTATTTATCATGTGCATATCATTGAAATTTATTTCTTGTAATATATGAAATCTCTTTTTACAAATTTTTGGATAACCACTGTTGACGACTGCTAAGTACCACTTTTAGGCCGTCAATACCTACATAAAATAAATGGAAAGTGATCATCAACACTAGAATAGGGGGTTTATACTTACAATTTCCACAAGTGTTGGTGTTTCTATCTTTTGTTGCAGGACATATCAAAATGCACATGGAATGATGCAATTGAGAGCAAGTAAATTAAAGGCATGGATATGGCATCATCTAAACAACCTCAAATGCCAAATTGGTCCACACCGTTGAGACGGGCTCGTCTAGATGATTGAAACGAATATATCATTCGCATACATAGAGCTCGGATGAGAGAGATATGCACAAGACATCATGTGGGCCCGATGGGACCCACACCAGACCATGTGGCGACGTGCTGGCACACAGGATGCCATGTGTCCATGACACCTCATCAATCCAAGAGAAGCACTTCTCGACGAATCAGATGCCGCCACATGTTCAGCACAAGGATTCAAGGGCCCACCACCCGAGCAAACCGCCTCCAACCGACCCATACATCGGGAACCGCCTTGAGGACCCACCTAGCAGTCACCCAAACAAAAGACGGTGCGATCGTAGCCGATTCAGGATCAGCCGGCCCCACAGGTCGGCCGACCCCACCTTGAGGCGGTTCACCTCCATATTCCATGTGTCGTCTCCCCATTGGATCATAAGGGCATTCCCGTGGTGCTTGGGGGTGTTCTCGCACAGTGACCCAAGCCTATAAATAGAAGGGGAGGAGGTAAGAATGAAGACACATCCCAAACTCTCCCCTCTATTATTTACTCACTTGGAGAGGTAAGTTCTCACCTCTCCATGTGTAGATAGGTGTAGGTGCTATGTAGGTGGTGGTGTGGGTGTTACTCCATTTGTTCTTCATTTAGAGCAAAGTGAGTACTTTTGCATTTCCCATTTAGACTAAAGTGATATTCATGCATGGGTGATATGTTTTTGAGTTCTTCATCTGTTCATCATTTAGAGGCTCGTATTCTTCGTGACACGATTCTTCGATCTTGTTGATTAGATGAATAATTCTGCATTCCGTTTGTGTGAGTTATCTCGTTAGATCTTATTGAAATACATTAATTGGCGCTTAGTTGTTCAACCTCGTGCCACCTCACGGGTCAATGATGGGTGAGGTATAGCCGTACCCGCGGGTTCGTCACTCCGTATTTATACGGAGTGCTATAGTGTTGCTACGGGTCGACAGACGTAGCCGTGTTATAGTAGTATAATCGGTGGTGCAGACGTGGTGTCTGAACTACTGGTTATCCTTCGATTGCCCTGTATCCCAAGGTTTGTCTTGGGGTAGGATGCGGTGGTGACAGCCGTTGGACCCTTATGGAATCCCCCACGTTCGGATACAGGTGTAGACAACCATTTGCCGTGAACATACTGTTATAGCCAGGAGGGTCCGGTGTTTACAACTTGTACTTCCCTAGAACTGAGCACCTCATCATCTCTCTACCCAAGTAGGGGCTTGGTGTCCTTGGACCGTTCTTCTTGTATAGAAGGTAGTACACTCCTGAGGTCAAGTGCTACAACGGTATTTACATGCACTTACGGATGCTTTCGTACCCGTCAGTATAACCAGGTGGATCTTATGTCCACACTAGGTGCGCAACTAGTGGTGAGGTTAAGAAATACCAACAACCACGTGCGTGTTGCACGTGCATCTATGCTAATTTTTGAAATGAATGATCTTGGGGCTGTCGGAGTTCACCAACGGCTTCGGAATGGGGTACCTCGAGCTATTCGGCAACTACATCGCCGGCGAGAGGTGGCCGCCGGGTCCCTCTCCGACTGTCGCGGCCTGATCACGCTAAGTCCTTGGTCAATTTGGTGGAATCCTGGCCCTTCCGTTGGATTGTGTTTTCATGGGTGGATAGGATGCCGCAAGTTACGTCGTGCCTTGCTGAAGGCAAGTCACTAAATCCTGCTCCGTCACGACCGGGCGTCACAGATGATTTCCACATGGCTCGGGATACAAGAGACAAAAAAGGGAGAGAGAGACAGGCAGACCTCTGTTCAACAACAACACGCACCCCCACCCCCCGCAATGGACTAGGTTAAATATCGCTCGATCGCCTCCTCCGGTCGGTCCATCGGTGTGTGTAGATTTGCACAATCCAGACAAGCAATAGAATAGATTGAAACTGTCTTCATGGAGATCACCAGCAGCTCGCCGCTGCCCTCCGGCTTCGGCACGAGGCCATGGCTGGTCCAAACACACGGAAGCTGCAAGGACGCACAGACTCTAATTGATATGCCAGACCGGAGCTTGCAGGAGGTGATCATCCCCGAGATGCAAGGCAAGATCTGCCTGGGCTGCGTTTACGACGGCAGCTGGCTGCTGATGGTAGACGAGGCCACCCACGACTGCTTCCTCATGAGCGTCACCAGCCGGACGTCCAAGATTTCGCTGCCACCGCTGCCACCGGCGACGGAGTACAAGGGTGCGACGTGCGGGGTGCTCGGCTCGCCGTCGAACTTCACCGTAGTCATCGTGAGCGACGTCGAGTCCGAACAGGTGTTCATGCTCTGCTGCTGCCCTAGCGACGAAGATTGGACCGATCTAACGGCCGCTGACGACTACCGCAGGTTCTCCGGCACCATTGTTAGCCACGCGGGGAAGCTTTACGGAGGTAATCTCGTCGTGATGGACGTGATCGACGGCGCTGTCCGGTGCCGGTTTCTTGACACCGAGGGCGAGGTGGAGGCAATGCACGGGTCGACCGCGTCCTATCTTGTCGTGTCATCCGGAGATATCTTCTCTGTGTGGATTAAATACCTGGGGAGACCTTACGACGGCTCGTTGATCAAGATCGTCGTGCGTCGCCTGAATCTCTCCGATTTGGTGTGGACGAGGCGGGTGGAGAGCATAGGCAGCAATCGTCTATTTCTTCTCTCCGGTAACTACGGCCTCTCCTGCTCGGCGGCGGCGGCCGGAATGCAGGGTAATTTACCTTGTATGGTCGAGCTGCGACTGCGAAAGGCTCTACAAATTTTGCTTGGATGACATGACGAAAAGCTTCCATCAGATTCTCCCTAATCCTACTTCTCCTTGCTGTAGAGCCTACTGGGTCGTTACCGACGAGTGAGTTGATATTCACCTTAATTAGCTTTTGTGACCTTTTTTAATCTCTTACATATAGAACTTCTCATGTAGTATTTAGAACAGTACGGGAAACTTAGTTGCACGTCAAAGTTTAAACTGGTGCTAATTTTTTTGATGTGTTATACGTGTCATTGCAGCATCCAAACGTCAGAGTTTAAAGGAGGACAGGCTTTGCATAGTGCCCCTACCTCCAATGAGGTTTGTGAATTCCTACTTTTCTTCCGGTGATGAAAATAGTTAGTTTTTTTCTTACTTCAACATCTTTATTTGCACAGGTCACTTTACCAAATGATCTTAGCAACCACCCGGGGGAGGAGGAGCACAAAGGCATCCCTTTACCGTCATGGCAAGATCTCCAGTTAGAGTTGCTACAGCTGATTGTTTCCAACCTGTCTTTAGTCGACCGTATTAGATTCCCAGCCGTTTGCAAGTCATGGAGCATGGTTTCCAACCCAATTGAGCAAGCTAAGGTTTGGCCCTGGCTCATGCACATCTCCAAGCAAGACGGGACGTGCAAGATGTTCGACCCTCTACGCTGCGAGCACTACACCCTGCAAGTCGAGGTTTTCAACACCAACATGGATCGGCACGTTTTCCGCTCGTCCAAGGACGGTTGGGTCGTCGCATCGGCTGGACTAGACAACGATGACATCTTCGTCATAAACCCGTTCACGGAGGACATCGTGGACCTGCCCGACACTGCCGCTTCCATGGCGTCACTTCCTCGTCGGCTCCGGCAACTCCGTGCAGCGTTGTCTTCGCCATCTGCAGCTCTACCAATGGCAAGTCTTTAATGGAAACGTGTCGGCCTGGAGAGACGGAGACCTCGTGGAGCGAGTTTCTCTTCGACCGTGAGGAGGCGCCGCCATTCCCCGTGGCACACAATAATCCCATCTATTTCCGCGGTGAGTTCTATTGCCTTGGGAGAAAGGGCAACCTCGCCGTCTTTAACGCTAGTGACAACACCTGGAGAGTGCTTGACAAGCCGGAGCCGATCTACGCCGAGCTGCAAGTTTTCGACGACGACCATGAGGGGGCCAAGTTTTGCTACCTGGTTGAGCTGGGAGAGGAACTGATATCGGTGTTCACGCGCGACGCGGCCGAGCCCCCACGGGTGTTCAAGCTCGACGAGACGAGCATGGCGTGGACTGAAGTGGAGGACATCGGCGGTGCAGCACTGTTTGTGGATTACAGGGCGTCGTTTGGTCTGATGTCGCCGGGAGCTGGGAATGGCAACAGGATCTATTTCCAAAGGTATTCTGAGGATGAAAACACGCGGCGTTCTATGATATGGAGACCAAGGTGTATCACCTAACATTCTACGGCGTTAAGGAACCATTGAACTGCGTGTGGGTGGTTCCTAATTTGCAGTAGGCATCTTACGATTAGGTGTGTAAAACTAGCCTGTTTTTATATATGCAGCAGAACTAGGTTTTGCATCTTAGGATACGCATGGCAAGCCCACTCATTCTTTAGAATCTCCTTTTAAGGACATTCTGTTGAGTCTAGCATTTTTTTAGATTAAGGAAAAATCCGGTTTCCACTTACAACGTTTTGTAAGCTTACAACCAACTACGAAAGACCCTAAACCAAACAGCTCATAGGCTGCATCCCGCAACAGAAGAAACCTCAAAACAAACGTGGATGATACAGCTCAAAAGAACAGCACGCAGGCTGTGATAAAACTTACATAAAAAACTCAGTTCTCTAGGAAGACCGATGCTCGATACGCCTAAAGATATGGGAAACGCTTCGACTCTGACGTCCGAAGGGAGGCGGAAAAATCGGACAGCTTATCCTGCCACCGCACGCCCCCCATGAACGCGGGTCCCACCACGAGAATCTTCTGCCTCCCACGAGATGACCTTATCTTTTTGTCTCCACTCTTTGCTGCCCACCATTTGCTATCCCTCTCGCTCCCTGCTCTCTCTCTCATGCAAACCATGGAGGGGAGCTCCACCAGTGACGGGCACGGGTGGCCCCGCCCATCCCCGTGCTCCTCCAGTGGCGGCGAAGTCGAGCGTGGGTGTGCGGGCCGCTGCCACACCCATCCCCTCCTCCAGCGGATTCGGCGTGGGTGTGGTGGGGGGTTTCGCGTTGACCCGACGGCAGCGGCCGTTCCTGGCCAGCTCCGGCTGGAGGAGCCCTCTTCCGCGCGCATCCGACCACCTCGCGCGTGGATCCGGCCGCCCCGCGCGTGGATCCGGCCGCCCCCGACACGGATCCGGCGGCGCGCGACGGTGGCTTGCGCTCGAGTGGTGGGGAGAAGGCGGCGGGTCTGCTGGCTTGTCGGTGGCAGCTCTCTGCCCTCTCCCGCCCATGGGCGTGGCTGGGTCACTGCTCGCCTCACCGGTCGACGCCCCTCTGCCAGTGATGGGTGGTTCCCTACTTCTCGCATTGTTCATTTGAGATTTGATTTTTTTCGATGTTGCAATCACTATCTAGGGATGTTGCAATCGGTTTTTACGGATGTTGCACCCTGCCTACCGATGTTGCCTCAATGTTCTTTGAATGTTGGAGTACACGAGGTTCTAATGTTGCAGTTGTTCACTACGGATGTTGGAAAAGTAGATCAGGATGTTTCAATATTGCAGGATGTCGCAGATGTGTTTCAAAATGTTGCAGATGTTGTTTCAAAATGTTGCGGATGTTGTTTTTGAATGTTGCGTATTTTTTCTTCTTGTTACATGCAACATGACTCAATGTTGCGTAATTTTTCTTCATGTTGCAAGCAACATGTCTCAATGTTGCGACGTGATTTTTTCATTTAAATAAATTTGACAGCTACAGTACCGATCTCAATGTTGCCCCTGATGTTGGATGTTGCAACCATTAATTTTCGATGTTGTAGATGCTGAGTCTCGATGTTGCGGACATGTGCTGTTGGGTGTTGCAAACATTATTTTTCAATGTTGCAGACGCTGCGTTTCGATGTTGTAGACACGTGGTGTTGGGTGTTGTGTTGAGGAAAAGGGAGAAGAGGCTCCTGATGTTGGATGTTGCACGCAACATGGGTCGCAACATGGCCGCAATATAGTCGCAACATGGTCGCAACATGGGGGAGGAGAGAAGAAAGACTCCTGCTGTTGGATGTTGCAAGCAACCGCGTTCGCAACATTTTCCTAACACATTCGCAACACGCTCGCAACATTTACCTGGTAGTCTTTAGATCTAACGACTGACGATTGAGGATCCTAAGATCTAACGGCCACAGACCCGTCCGACGTTAGCGCCCGGATCGGACGTCCGGGCGCTAGTAGTGCCCTAAAGATATTCCCGCCCATCATCGAGAAGAAACTCAGCGCCTGAACCTCCAACAAATGCGCACCAACCTTTAGTTGTTCCATCGCTTCATCTTTAGAGAGGATCGCCCAACTCTTGATTCAGTGCACCGCTTCACGCCAATCAACATCTTTTTTCTAAAATTGAAATGGAAACTTCTCAGCCATGAACCAAACATTATGGAGCTCATAGAAGACGACGGTCTGAACCCAAAAGTAATGGATACCGCACCCCAAACCAATCTTGCCATTTGACAATAAAAAAATAGATGTTGAATGCTCTCCTTTGAGTCACAAAAACAGCAAGTCTCATCCCCTTTCCAATTTCTTCTAACAAAGTTATCTTTAGTCAAAACTACCCCCGATGAAGGTACCAAAGAAAAATCTTTATTTTTAGTGGAAGCTTTACCTTCCAATTAAAGCAACTACGAGGAATACCTTCCTTACACAAAATATCCTTGTACATAGATTGTTTAGAGAAAGCCTTGTTACCAAGGCCCCACAGGAACTTATCGTCCTGATCATCTAACTGTACGTGCAGCACAGCCCCAACTAGTTCCAACCATTTATCCCGGTTAACCCCCACTAAAGCTCTTCGGAAAGAAACATTGATCGGAGAAGTGCTTAGCACCTTCGCAACCGAGACCTTCTTGTTTCGCGCTAAATTATAAAGGGAGGGGAAAGACTTCATCATGGGTTTGTTACCAATCCATATATCTCTCCAAAAATCCTTCTGATGGTGAGGACCATGTGTGGTTCAAGGACCGGTGGATGGTCGCTTCCTTGTGTGATGAGTGATTGACAATGTTGTGTGGACTGATTCTTGGCTAAGTATTGCAGGTGAAGGTTGTGGCTTGACTCGTGTTGATGCAGGTGAAGAACAAGCGCGAAATGTCGTTGCCGGTGAGGCCTCCAGGTGTGGAGAAGACAAGTAGGCTTCGTTCGAGGGACCCGGTGGCCAGTGGGGTCAAGTGCGGGCCGCATGGTGGCATGAACAACAAGATGAAGTCGTGGACGGTTTCTTGGTAGAGCCTCAAAACCAAGGGTGAGCCGGGACTGCGTGGGAGCCGAGTCATGAGTGGAGATTGACGGAGGCTACACCGAGTTCGCGGGGTTTGCAGTGGTTCACCAGAAAACCATTGGGTTACACGGTTGAGCCACAAAACTGAGGCCGAAGACTCGACGAGGGGGTGCGGCCACCCAGGCCTGTTCAACCGCCCAGGAGGGGCGGTCAGACCGCCTGGGGCCGGTCAGATCTCCCGGGCCGGTCTAACCGCCCAGGTGGAGCGGTCTGACCGCCGGCGCCGAGATGCTTCGAAGCGGAGGACACGCGTCGGGATCGCAAGGCTTGCGTCGAGGCTAAGCAGGGTGCGGTCGCCGGGCATCCGTCCGATGAAGAAATTCTGAAGACTTCCAAATCCGCCCTCGAGGGACATGTATCCCTAGTTATTAGTGAAGGGTAGTTTAGTCTTTTGGGTGCCTCCATATATACTCATTGAGTGGGTCGATGGCAGCCAACTCTTGGAACCCTAGCTCATTTGTTTTTCCATTTTCGTTCTCTATTTTCCCTAGTTTTTCCTAGGACTAGCTTGAGAGCTTCATGTGAGATCTAGAGAGAGGGATGGATGTTTGGGTGGCAAGCTAGACCTTGTACGAATGTTTCATGGTATGTATAGATGGTTCGGCATTGTTCCTCATGGTGGTTTTCCCGTCTCTTTTGTGGTGATTTTCAGAGCTCTTTGTTGGCGGTGTTTCGAGGACGATTTCTTGGGGTTTTTGGTGGGTGTCACATATGAGGTTCTTGTGCCTCTTTGGCTGGTGACTTTGCCCCCAAATCCCCTTTGAATCAGACTCGATTTGGTGGTTTTTCGAGTTGGGCGAGTTCTTGACCTAGAGAGGCGATTTCTTCGATTCCTCTTGATTGTGAGCGTTTCGGGTCGATTGCTTTGAGATAGAGGTTGCCCAGAAGGTAACCCAACTAATCTCGAAGTTTCGCTGCAATCCGTGGAGTGATTCGGGAGATCGGGCGCGAGGAAGTTGGGGGTTGACCTGCGGGCTATTTTTCTGGGAGAGGCGGTCTAACCGCCTGCAGGGGGCGGTCTAACCGCCCTGGGTGTTTCCAGGTCGAAGTTTTGTTTCGCCGGATTTTCCTCTGTGAGTTTGTTCGCCTTGATCGAGGAGTGTACGGGGTGAAATTTGGGGTCGTTCTCGTCTTGTTTGCTAGGTATTCTTGGTTGGAGTTTGTTCTTTGGGTACGGGAGGTTAGACCGCCCACGGTAGCCGGTCTAACCGCCCCTAGGCCCCTGGGTGGAGTTTTGGTTTTCACCAAGATTTTACGGTAGCTAGAATGGCCTTGACCGAGAGATCTTTGTTGGTGAAACCGTGGTGCGTTTTGGTGCTCGGAAGAGGTGTTTCGGAGGATTTCTTGGTTACCAGGTGG
Organism: Cenchrus americanus; assembly: GCA_947561735.1. Taxonomy (NCBI): domain Eukaryota; kingdom Viridiplantae; phylum Streptophyta; class Magnoliopsida; order Poales; family Poaceae; genus Cenchrus; species Cenchrus americanus. The sequence continues at coordinate 36,351,738 of OX387244.1, read as the reverse complement.
AGGCGGTCTAACCGCCCCTATACCGGTCTAACCGCCCCCTCTGGTTAGCCGGCTTTCGAGTTGTTTCCGCTGTCGTTGCTGCGTGTGTGTTGCGGTTGCTGATAGTGTTTGTTCCTAGGACCAGTAGCACTCCAGTGGCTACGTGGTTTTGGCAAACGGAAGGTAGAAGTGAGGAGCATGTGATTTCGGGGGTCCGACCGAGTTAGTTCGTCTTGTCGGAGTTTCAAACTCCCTCGAGAAGAATTTTTATCGGCTCCCATTCACTCCCCCCCTCTCTGGTCGCCTAATCAGTCCTTCAGATGGCCACTATGGACCACAAAACGTCCTCTCTCAAGAAAATGATCTTTAACATCCATTAGGCCCCTCCACAATTGTGAGCCCCCCTTCCTCTTACCTACTTGAGACAGCGTTTTGTTCTGAAGATATTTCTTCTTGATCACATTCTGCCAAACTCCTTCCTCATTTAATAGTTTTAACCATTTACTGAGCAAGCAGATACTTTGCACATCTAAGTCAAGGATCCCTAAACCACCAACACTTCTGGGTTTATTAAGTTGAGAACCAGGAGCGTCCCAGTGGTCGATGGATGACCGCTCCTCAGTGATGAGTGATTGACAACAGGTGTTGGACTGACTCTTGGCTCAGTGCGCAGGTGTAGGCTGCAGCCTAGTTCGTGTTGTTGCAGGTGAAGAACGCGCGCGAAAGGTCTTCAGCCTTGAGGGGCCTTCGGGCGATGGAGAGACAAGTAGGCTCGGTTCGAGGGACCCGGTGGACGGCGGGACTAGGTGTGGGCCACATGGTGGCGAGACGAGCAAGACGAAGTCATGGACGATCGAGCCAGTGCACGACGGCGGTCGAGTCAAGGGGCTTGGCGGGAGACCAGGCCGAGCATGCAGGGTTTGGTGGTTTGCCGACAAAACCATCGGAGGACGGTTTCTTGGTTTGGGCCTCAAAACCAAGTCCGAAGGCCCAACACGACGGAGACGGGATCCGGGCGTGTCGGGAAGATTCGAAGCGGAGGACACGTGGCGGGATCGCATGGCTTGCGTCGGGAGGACGCGGGGTGCGGCGAAGGCGTGGCCGTCCGATGGCAAGACCCACAAACATTACATAAATGCCCCTGCATGGGTTGTATCGCCAGTAGTTGAGTTAGGGGTAGTCGAGTCATTTACCACACCGGCGGGACCCGATATATAAGCCATGAGTGTGTGTGGACGGCTCCCTCTCTCCGCGACTTAGGGTTTCATTCCCCCCTCCCATTTCTTATTTTTTCTTAGACATTTTCTTCTCCATTTTCTCTAGGCTAGCATGAGAGCTTCATGAGAGATTTGTTGAGAGGGATGGATGTTAGGGCGGCATGCTAGACCTTGTGAATCTTTCTTGGTTTGTATAGAAGATTCGGCGTTGTGAATTTCGTGGTCTTTTTCGTGCTTGTTTTGGTGCCTTTGTTCTTGGTGTGGTTCCGCGGATTTCAGTGGGTTTCTCCCCAGATTTCTTTGAGGGAAACATGGTTGGATGTCTTGTGCATCTTTGTGATTGATCTTGTGCCCTCAAACGCCGGGAAACCACTTCGATTCAAGGATTTTCGTTCGGAGCTCTAGCTTTTGGTGGTGTTCAAAGGATCCGCGATTCCCGGTGATTTAGGGAGTTAGGAGGCGAAATTTTTGGGGTATAGCATCCTTGTTTGACGCTTATCATGTCCCCAAACTCTTGTCTCAACAGCTTCTACCGTTTGGGAGATCCGGTGATGAGTAGGGAGAGTTGACCTTCGAGGTTGGGCTGTTTCTGGGTCTGTTTGTGAAGCGCGGACAGTCCGCGGGTGTCTGGCGGACGGTCCGCGAGCCCAGTGTTCTTCGGGTGTTCTTCGTGTTCTTTCTCGTCTTTGTTTTCGACCCGCTTTGTTTTCGAGCTTTGGTTGGAAGAGGTTTCGGACAGTCCGCAGCAGCGACGCGGACAGTCCGCGGGTGCCTGGCGGACAGTCCATGTGCTCCCCGCGGACGGTCCGTTTTTCGGGGTTCGCTACTGGAGGTTCTGTTAGCTTTTTCGGACAGTCCGCGGCTCAGGGCCAGACGGTCTTCAGTACGGGTGTGGACAGTCCGCGGCAGCAGGTCGGACAGTCCGCGTGGCCCGTGCGGACAGTCCGCCCCTCCTGGCCGGACGGTCCGCCAGAGCGTGGCTGCTTTGTTCCTTGGTTCGATTCCTCCCCCCTTTCGTGCTTCTGCGTGTGCTTCAAGGAATCATTCCTAAGACTTGAAGTTGATCCATAACCTCGTTGTCTTGGCGATTGGTGTGTGATTCGATCCATCGCTCGTGTGTGACCGAGATTTGTCTAGGGTATAGGCCGGGTTCTTTGAGAAGAGTTTTTACCGGCTCCTATTCACTCCCCCCCTCTCTAGTCGCCATCCGATCCTTCAATTGGTATCAGAGCTTGGTGCCGGATTTGTGGTGACTTTGACAAGTCTTGAATCCTATGATGGCGTACGTTGAGCGGGGCGGTCCGCCGCACTTCGATGGGAAGGGTTACCACAAGTGGGCGGCCCGTATGATGATCTTTCTTCGTGGCAAGTTGTTGGATTTCATTGTGCTTGACAAGACCTATGCTATTCCGACGGATACCCACACTCTTATGGTGACCGATGCCGGTGCTAAGGCCAAGTATGAGGCAAATGCAAAAGCCGTTGATCACTTGGTCCGAAGCTTGTGTGATCCTGAGTTTGAGCGTGTTCGCCATTTGAATCTTGCTTGGCAAATTTGGGAGAAGTTGTTGGTTGCTCATGGTGGTGATAACCATGTGAAGGCTCACCTCTTTGTTTCTTACCGGATGCAATATGAGAACTTTACTCAACTTCCCAGTGAGGACATTGATGCGATGTTTCAGAGGTTCACCGCCATCGTGAACAACATGAAGGCCAATGTTGAGGATTTCCCTTACACTGAGCATGATCAAGCTTTGAAGCTTTTGCATATCTTGGACCAAAATGTTTGGGGTGCTAAGGTTGAGGCCATCAAGGAGTCCGGGCAATACTTGACTATTGAGTTGGACGATCTCTTTTCTAAGCTCAAGTCGGCTGAGGTTGACAGGAAGTTGCAATCCAAGCATGAGGGCTCGACTGTTCATAGTCTTGCTCTTGTGGGCAGATCAAAGGGCAAAGCCAACACTAACCCTTCCTGTCGACAGTTTTCCTTGTCTTCTCTCATGTCCATTCCAGATGATGAGTTTGATGTGCTGAGCGAGGAGGAACTGGCCTTGCTCTCAAGGAGGTTTGATCGACTACATGAGAACCGGAGGAATGCAAGGCGGAGCTCGAGGACATGCTACAAGTGTGGCAAGCGTGGACACTTCATCGCCGAGTGCCCGGAAGCGGAGGAGAACAAGTACAAGATGAGAGAGTACAAGGCGCACCCGAGGTGGGAAGACAAGTACTCCTCCAAGGGCAAGCACTACGGCAAGTCCAAGAGCAAGGACAAGGACAAGCGGTGATCGAGCAAGGGCGGCCACAAGAAGGACAAGGAAAGAGCCATGGTGGCCGGTGCAAGCGACGTCGACACAAGCTCAAGCGACGCGCATTCAAGCTCAAGCAGTGAGGATGAAGACGCCAAGAGGCGCAAGGTCAAGAAGAATGCATGTCGGAACCTCAGTGGGTTGAGCTGTGTTGCACTTGGAGGTTTTTGTGGCATGGCCCATAGCTCAAGCAGCAAGAAGAGCAAGAAAGAAGACACCGACTCCGACTCAGAAGATGAGGTAAACCGTGACCCCGACTCTTTGCTTGCTGAGATCATTAGGTTGAATGGCTTGATTGACAACCGTGATAGTGTGTTGAGAGATGCTAAGAAGATGAGGAGAGATCTTAGGGCTCAACTTGAGAATGCTAGTGAGAAAGTAGGAGAGTTAGAGTCTAAATTGCTTGAATTGAAACTTGAGAATGACTCTTTGAAACTTACTCCTACCATTTCGGATGATGTTGAATGTTCTGAATGAAATGCATGGTTGAATGAGATCAAATTGCTTAATGAGAAGAATGCTTCCACTTTGGCTAAACTAGATGCTCTTAGGACTGAGTATGATGAGCTTAAGGCTAGACCCACTTTGCTTGGTGCTTGTAAATCATGTCCTACTATGCATGCTAAGCTTGTTGATGCTCGTTCTACCATTAGCACTTTGGAAGCTTCTTTGAAATCTCCTGTTGTCAGTGCATGCACTAGCTGTGATGAAGTAACTTTGCGCAATCTTGAACTTACTTCCCGTTTGGATGTCATCTATGAGGAGAATGATTATATGAGGAAGGTGTTGGGTTGGTTGTCTGGGCAGGAACCTCAATTGAAAATCATGATTGCGGAGTTCAAGAGAGCGGATGGTCATGGTTTGGGTTTTGAGAAGTTGGGTGAGAAAGTAGGAGAAAACAGTGGGGAGAGTGTGTATGAGAAGTGTGTTGAGTCTAACCCCGAGTTTGAGGTGATTAGAGACATCCAAGTTCCACTCCCAAAAGCACCCAATAACTTTTTCACTCCAAAGCCCAACCACCTTTGCAACAAGGTTGACACAACCCAAGATCCACCCAAATTCCCACCTAAAACAAATGACTTCCAGAAACCGATGAAGTTTGTGAGTGAGAAGGGTGTGAACCCTAGAGAGAAGCCAGAGTCAAAACCAAAACTCATCCCCTTCAGGTGTGAGTATTGTGGCAAGGAGAGGCATCTAGCAGAGTTTTGCTACAAGAGGAAGAGGGATGAGAGGCTTGCTAGGGAGCAAGCAAACCAGGACAGGTATCGCCAGTCTCATGGTATTCCTGAGCCTAGAGTGCCACTTCCACGGGGTGTGGGAAGTGTGAGGAGTGTTGGTAGAGTTGGAGCTCAGGGTGGTAGGTTCCCACAGAGAGGTGGTGGTGAGAGGTTTGATAGGAGAGATGATGGTATGCGTGTTGGTGAGAGGTTTGGTCGGGCTCGTGGTGGTTTTGCTGGACGTCCCCCTACTCGTCCTCAATACGGGTCTAGGGGAGATGATCGCAGCTTTGGGTTCCAGAGGAACTACGGACCACGTTTTCCTTCTCGTGGTACTCGTACTCCTTCCATGGGACATGGGAAATTTGGTGGCAAGGGAATGATGTTTGCAAACCCCTCTTTTGAGCAGATGGCTCGACACTGGTTCAACTTTCTTTGTGCTAACCCCAGTGTCGAGTCGTTGGCTTATTCTCGTTCTTGTTTCTGACTACAGGCAGGAGGCTTGGAGAACATTTGGTCGATCGACTCCGGATGTTCCCAACACATGACCAGAGACAAGAAGTGGTTCTCCAGCCTCACCCCAGTGAAGGAAAAGATGTACATCACGTTTGGGGACAATGGACGAGGAAGGGTGATTTCTGAGGGTGTAGTGCATGTGAGTGACAAGGTAACGTTGAAGAGGGTTGCTCTTGTAAAGTCTTTGGGTTTCAATTTGCTTTCGGTTTCTCTGTTGCTTGTTGAGGGCTTTGAGGTGCGTTTCAAGTCTGGTGAGTCTCGTTTGCTGGATTCTTGAGGTGATCTTGTTTGTATGATCATCCCCGAGGGTCAGATTTTCAGGGCTGATTTCTCTCGTTCTTTGGGTCCTACTCGCTGTTTGATGGCCGGTCCTTCTTCTGATTTGTGGAAATGGCATAGGCGGTTGGGTCACTTGAGCTTTGATTTGGTTTCCCGCTTGAGTGGTCTTGACCTTGTCCGAGGATTGCCAAGGTTGAAGTTTGAGAAGGATTTGGTTTGTGCTCCGTGTAGGCATGGCAAGATGGTAGCCACTCCCCATCCACCCCTGACCGATGTCATGACCGAGCGTCCGACAGAGCTGTTGCATATGGACCTTGTTTGGCCAGCTCGAGTTCGCTCGGTGGGTGGGACGTGGTATGTCCTTGTTGTGGTGGACGATTACTCTCGCTATGCCTGGGTGTTTTTCTTGGAGGACAAAAGTGAGACATTTGGTTTTGTTCGAGATCTGATCGTGAGGTTGAAGAACGAGAGGCATGGGAATGCCATTCGAGCTATCCGCAGTGATAATGGCTCAGAGTTCAAGAACTCTCATTTTGATGCCTTCTGTCGTGATCTAGGTCTTGAACATCAGTATTCGACCCCTTATGTGCCCCCTCAAAATGGAGTCGTTGAAAGAAAAAATCGGACTCTTTGTGAGATGGCTAGGACGATGCTCGATGAGCACAGGACTCCTTGGAGGTATTGGGCTGAGGCGGTCAATACGGCCTGTCATGTCTCCAAGAGGATTTTATTGCGAGCTTTCAAGAGGAAGACCTGTTATGAGCTTATGCATGGCCGGGCACCCAAGGTGAGTCACTTCCAAGTTTTTGGCTGCAAGTGCTTTATTCTTAAGAAGGGAAAACTCGACAAGTTTGAGGCTAGGTCTAGTGATGGGATTTTCTTTGGATATGCTAACCATTCTAGAGCCTATAGAGTGCTTAATCTTGAGACTAACAAAATCATGGAGACTTGCGAGGTAACCTTCGACGAGACAATGCCATGTACCTCTCTTGGCTTTGAATGTGAAGGTGATGAGGAGATGGCTGAGGACCTCTTTGAAGAGGAGAAGGATGATGCTGGAAATGATGATGGAGAGAACCATGCGCCTGAAGCTGAGTGTGTACCCACTACTTCCCCTACAACCACTACGGAGGGTGGACCGTCGACTTCATGGACAATGATGGTGCGACAAGAGGAGCAGGCGAGAGAAGCTAAAGTTGAGGGGGAGGTAGTCTCGAGGCATGAGGCTTCCCGGTGGATTCAAGAAGTGCATCCCCTATCGAGGATCATTGGGGACATCGACGAATGTACCACGTGGTCAAGGTCTAGAAATTCCTCTCATTTCGCTCATGCTGCATTTGTTGCCTCCTTTGAGCCCAAGGACATTGGACACGCTTTATCTGATGCAAACTGGGTCAATTCTATGCATGAGGAGTTGGAAAATTTTGAGAGGAACCAGGTGTGGGAGTTAGTTGAACCACCTCCAAATTGCCATCCTATAGGAACCAAATGGGTTTGGAAGAACAAAGAGGGTGAGAATGGGATGGGCGTGAGGAACAAGTCCGGACTTGTTGCTCAGGGATATAGTCAGAAGGAGGGGATCGACTATGAGGAGACCTTTGCTCCTGTGGCCCGTCTTGAGGCAATTCGAATCCTTCTAGCCTTTGCCGTGGCTAAAGGGTTCAAGTTGTTTCAAATGGATGTGAAGAGTGCTTTTCTAAATGGGGTCATAGAGGAGGAGGTGTATGTGAAGCAGCCACTGGGGTTCGAGAGTGAGAAGTATCCACACAGGGTGTACAGGTTGAAAAGGGCTCTGTAGGGGTTGAAACAGGCGCCCCGGGCTTGGTATGGGAGATTGAGAGGTTTTACGGTGAGCAGAGGGTTCGTGATGGGTACCGTGGATAGGACCTTGTTTCTCCTCAAGCATGGGAATGACTTGTTGGTTGTGCAGAAATACGTGGATGATATTGTCTTTGGTGGCTCGTCACATAACCTTGTTGCCAAGTTTGCAGATGAGATGAGCAGGGAATTCGAGATGAGCAAGATGGGCGAGTTGCAGTACTTTCTCGGGTTGCAGATCAAGCAAGTGAAGGACGGAACATTTGTACATCAGACCAAGTACACGAAAGACATGCTGAGGAAGTTCCATATGCAAGAAGTGAAGCCTATGTCGACACCCATGGGGAGTACGGCTACTTTGGACGCGGACGAGGACGGAGAACCAGTGGACCAGCGCGAGTACCGGAGCATGATCGACTCCCTCTTCTACCTGACGGCGACGAGGCCAGACATACAGTTCAGTGTGTGTCTGTGCGCTCGTTTTCAGGCTTCGCCGAGGACATCACATCGACAGGCCGTCAAGAGGATCTTCAGGTACCTACAGTCTGCCCCTGGTCTTGGCCTTTGGTATTCTTCCTCCTCGACTCTTTCACTTCATGGTTTTTGTGATGCGGATTTCGCTGGTTGTCGAGTCGAGAGGAAGTCTACTTCTCTTGCCAGTTTCTTGGGTCCTCGTTGGTTTCGTGGTCTTCCCACAAGCAGTCTAGTGTAGCTCAGTCCACCACCGAGGCAAAGTATGTTGCAGCCGCGAGTTGTTGTTCCCAGCTGTTGTGGATCTCATACACTTTGAGAGACTTTGGTGAGGAGTGCACCCAGATTCCACTTCTTTGTGATAGCACCAGTGCCATAGTCGTAGCTAAAAACCCAGTGCTTCATTCCAGAACCAAACACATAGAAGTGATGTATCATTTCTTGAGAGACAATGTGGAGAAAGGGACCATTGTGTTGAGTCATGTCCCTACCCAAGATCAGCTTGCAGATATCTTTACAAAGCCTCTCGACCAAGCTACATTTGTGCGCTTGCGGGGGGGGGGGGCTTGGGGTATGTTGCCATTTCTAGTTGATTCTTGGGGGATTTACTTTTGTACCATATGTTTCATATCATGTTTTCCTTTGATGTATATACATGCTTTGCTTGATGTATAAACCATGGTAGGATAGCCATCTTGTTATATATCATATTGCATTTGTATCATATTGCATTTTAAGATGATGAGCTTCTTTCATATGCCTTATTTGAGTTTCTTTGGCTACTTGTGAGATATTGGTCATATGTGTGGAGAAATGGCTATGTGAGACTATGCTCTTGTAATATTTGAGATATATGTGTTGTGAGATAGCCTTTTTGAATCAAATGCTAATCTTGACTAAATTTGATGAAATGTGCTCCCTCATGTGTAGTAGCGTAGCCATGTCACGTTTTGGTCTAAATGCGCCTTTCATGCTTAGATTGTGCTTGGATGTCTCTTTCTTGCATTTGGGCCAAAGGACGATATCATTGTGAATGTTTAGCCTATGTTGCATTCATGGAGGAGCATAAGCTTCTTTTTGCCGCAAAGGCACTTCATGTACCATGAAATGAATTAATCTTGAAAAGAAGTGTGTATGCTGGAAAAATGCTCCATCCATTATGTTTATGCTTAAAATGTCTTATCTTTCACACATGGGTGCAAAACATGTTGCATGATGTTCACTAGTGGAGAAGTCTCCCCGAAGTGGACACATGGCTGATGCGCTTTAACATGACATGCTTTGCTTTATGGGTGTTTGCAATGATCTTTTGTTAAGAATTTGATATCCTTGTATGATCTCTGGATGATATGCATGTTTTTGGCTAGAATATGACATGGATAGGCATTTACATTGGAAGTGAGCCATCTTTTGATAAAATTGCTCAAATCTGAAAATTTGCTTTATCACATGCCTATATTTCCATATATTACTTGTGGCAACGCTTTGACTATGCTATGATCCATATATGTGCTCTTTGTCTCATTTCTAGCCTTTGTCACTAGATTTGGCCTATTTGAGAAGCTCATGTAGATGTTTATATGCTTTGTCTTACATTCATGCATTTTCACCTTGATTCATACATTGTCAACAAGGGGGAGAAGAGGTGAGTTTAATGCAAATTCAGAAGAGGTGAGCTTAATGCAGATTCGGAAATGCATCTAAAATTTGGAAGTTTGCATCCACATGTTCAGGGGGAGCTTGTATTTGTTCAGGGGGAGCTTTCTTGCTATTTTCAGTGTGGAGTTTGTGCTTTGCTCGGCTTGTGACCTTTCTTTGCCTTTCTTTGGTTTTGGTCATGAGTTGAGCTTGTTTGTTTTTCTTTCTTCTTACTTCCTTTCTCTGAATTTCATTTCGCGTTGTGTGTTGTCAATGCACTCATCAAGGGGGAGATTGAGGACCGGAGCGTCCGGTGGTCGATGGATGACCGCTCCTCGGTGATGAGTGATTGACAACGGGTGTTGGACCGACTCTTGGCTCGGTGCGCGGTGTAGGCCGCGGCCTAGTTCGTGTTGTTGCAGGTGAAGAACGGGCGCGAAAGGTCTTCAGCCTTGAGGCGCCTCCGGGAGATGGAGAGACAAGTAGGCTCGGTTCGAGGGACCCGGTGGACGGCGGGACTAGGTGCGGGCCACATGGTGGCGAGACGAGCAAGACGAAGTCATGGACGATCGAGCCGGTGCACGGTGGCGGTCGAGTCAAGGGGCTTGGCGGGAGGCCGGGCCGAGCACGCGGGGTTTGGTGGTTTGCCCACAAAACCATCGGAGGACGGTTTCTTGGTTTGGGCCTCAAAACCAAGTCCGAAGGCCCAACACAACGAAGACGGGATCCGGACGTGTCGGGAAGCTTCGAAGTGGAGGACACGCGGCGGGATCGCATGGCTTGCGTCGGGAGGACGCGGGGTGCGGCGAAGGCGTGGCCGTCCGATGGCAAGACCCACAAACATTACATAAATGCCCCTGCATGGGTTGTATCGCCAGTAGTTGAGTTAGGGGTAGTCGAGTCATTTACCACACCGGCGGGACCCGATATATAAGCCATGAGTGTGTGTGTGGATGGCTCCCTCTCTCTGCGACTTAGGGTTTCATTTCCCCCCTCCCATTTCTTATTTTTTTTCTTAGACATTTTCTTCTCCATTTTCTCTAGGCTAGCATGAGAGCTTCATGAGAGATTTGTTGAGAGGGATGGATGTTAGGGCGGCATGCTAGACCTTGTGAATCTTTCTTGGTTTGTATAGAAGATTTGGCGTTGTGAATTTTGTGGTTTTTTTCGTGCTTGTTTTGGTGCCTTTGTTCTTGGTGTGGTTCCGCGGATTTGAGTGGGTTTCTCCCCGGATTTCTTTGAAGGAAACATGGTTGGATGTCTTGTGCATCTTTGTGATTGATCTTGTGCCCTCAAACGCCGGGAAACCACTTCGATTCAAGGATTTTCGTTCGGAGCTCTAGCTTTTGGTGGTGTTCAAAGGATCCGCGATTCCCAGTGATTTAGGGAGTTAGGAGGCAAAATTTTTGGGGTATAGCATCCTTGTTTGACGCTTATCAAGTCCCCAAACTCTTGTCTCAACAGCTTCTACCATTTGGGAGATCCGGTGATGAGTAGGGAGAGTTGACCTTCGAGGTCGGGCTGTTTCTGGGTCTGTTCGTGAAGCGCGGACAGTCCGCGGGTGTCTGGCAGACGGTCCGCGAGCCCAGTGTTCTTCAGGTGTTCTTCGTGTTCTTGCTCGTCTTTGTTTTCGATCCGCTTTGTTTTCGAGCTTTGGTTGGAAGAGGTTTCGGACAGTTCGCAGCAGCGGCGCGGACAGTCCGTGGGTGCCTGGCGGACAGTCCGCGTGCTCCCCGCGGACGGTCCGTTTTTCGGGGTTCGCTACTGGAGATTCTGTTAGCTTTTTCGGACAGTCCGCGGCTCAGGGCCGGACGGTCTGCACGTGACGGGTGTGGACGGATGCGCGCGGCCCGGCCGGATAGTCCGCGTGGCCCGTGCGGACAGTCCGCCCCTCTTGGCCGGACGGTCCGCTAGAGCGTGGCTGCTTTGTTCCCTGGTTCGATTCCTCCCTCCTTCTTTCGTGCTTCCGCGTGTGCTTCAAGGAATCGTTCCTAAGACTTGAGGTTGATCCATAACCTCGCTGTCTTGGCGATTGGTGTGTGATTCGATCCATCGCTCGTGTGTGAACGGGATTTGTCTAGGGTATAGGCCGGGTTCTTTGAGAAGAATTTTTACCGGCTCCTATTCACTCCCCCCTCTCTAGTCGCCATCCGATCCTTTATAAGTAAACTCCACTTCGCAAGGCGATACTTTTTTTTTGTCTCTCACTTTGCCAAAAGAACCTAGACCTGCAGTAGTCCAATTTCTCACGCACACCTTTAGGTATCCTAAAAATGACATGAGATACATTGGCAGACTTGAAAGTACTGAATTAATCAGCACCAGCCTACCCCTAACGGACAACACTTTGCCTTTCCAGCTACTTAATTTCTTCTGGAATCTTTCCTCGACCTCTCTCCAATCATTATTTGGAATCTTCTTCTGGCTCATCGGGGTCCCTAGATAGTAGATACCTGAAGGGCATCACACCTTCATTACACCCAAACCGACTCACAAATTGTTCAACTCTCTCCTTGGCTTTGCCAAAACAGAAAATTTCACTTTAATGGAAGTTGATCTTAAGGCCAGAAAGATTTTTGAAAGCACATAGTACTTGTTTCACGTAATTGGCCTTCTCAACATCATCCTCTAAGAAGAGAATAGTATCGTCCGCATATTGCAAAATAGAGAGACCGCCGTCCACCAGATGAGGCATTAGGCCCCCGACAAGGTCTTGGCTTTTGGATCTCTTGATGAGGACCGCAAAATATTGACCATTACGTTGAACAGAACTAGTGAGAGGGGGTCACCCTGCCTCAGACCCTTTTTGGTCTGGAAGATGTGATCCAACTCGTCGTTCACCTTAACACCCACACTCCCTTCAGACACAATTTGTTCAATCCACCTGTACCATTTTTGTGAAAATCCCTCCATACACATAACCTGTTGTAAAAATGCCAATTTACTTTATCGTATGCCTTCTCAAAGTCAATCTTGAGAATAACCCCATCCATCTTTTTCCTCTTAAGTTCATGTAACGTCTCATGCAAGATAACAAAGCCATCAAGAATATACCGTCCCGGAATGAAAGCCGATTGAGAAGGCCCAATGACTTCACTAGCCACCATGGCCAACCGATTGGCTATTACTTTAGTGAAAATTTTAAAACACACATTAAGCATACAAATGGGGCGGTACTGCTCGATTCTTGTGGCCTCGCTCAGCTTAGGTATCAGCGTGATAATCCCAAAGTTGAGGCTAAACAATCTAAGGTTCTCATTGTGGAAATCTCAGAACATGGCCATAAGGTCATCCTTAATGAGACTCCAGAAAACCTAATAAAATTCAACAGGAGTACATATCAAATATATGTGCAACCTTTTCCAGTACCATTTAATAAAATCTTTACATCCTGATATATTTGCCATCACCCCCAGCGCGCGCTTGGAGGAAAACAATTCGGACGATGTGGCGCACCCCGTTTTGCTGCCGTACGCGTGAATCACTCCCATGTGAGGAACTCAAAGTGTTTGTCCTGCATCCATAGTACGCGTTAATTTTTCTTAGAATCACACGGTACAATGCAGACGCTCACAACACGCACGCATACTCACCCCTGTGAATACACGTACACAAACTCTACCCCTTTGAGCACCTCTGAAGGACTGAGCACCGGCAGATTTGGAGATTCCCGAAGTCACCATTGGCGTCGATTCCCGAAGTCACCATTGGCACCTCATCGTCGACGGGAACGTCGCTTACCACTTAACGCATAATGCCGGTAAATCCTGGAAAATCTAGGAAAAGGTGCGAGGACCAGGATTTGAACCCTAATGGGTAGCGTCCCACTGGACCGTCCTACCATTGGACTACAAGCCATATCACCATAGCACGGGTTAATTATACTCAATCCATTTCATATTACTTAACATTTGACTTTTATAGATACATTATTCCAAGTGGTCACTCTTGAGGATGAGAAAATTGCAATTTTGGTACTTCAAATGTCGCGCTTCGGAGTTTTGCTATTCTTAACATCGTCTTCGTAAAAATAGACCTCGAAACGTTGACCTCTTGTGAACCATACTGTAGATGTATTTCTCATCTTTTTCTGATACTTATCCTTTACACGTACGCGTTGACGCAAAATCGGCACCTCACGCCAATCACACAGCAAGCTGAAAGGAGCTGGTTTAACACGCGTGATGAATCCTGAAAGCGTGCCAGTCAATTTTCCTGAAACTGACAAAGGAATAAAAATAGTTAGATAAAACATGGAACTTGCCGGGTGGTACCAGACAGTTCCGTATTTACGGCTAAAAGCCAATTAAAATGATATATAGCTACAACAAGCTATCTATCAGTAGTTCAAATATCATTCGGGAGCTGTTAAACATGAAAACATGAAGTAGCCGAATGGATGATGTAAGCATGACGAAGGATCAGTCTTTGTTTAAATAACGTTGCTCGTACATGAATGGTATTCATCACCAAGCTCGGCCCACAAGTCAGCCTTTTCTCCTGTACCATTTTTTGGTGTTAACATATGCCCCTTCAATTACGGGATAAAAGTGATTTTATTCCGGAATTGACCATAAATTCTCAACGTCTTCGAGTCAAATCTGTTCAACACCATTTTCTCCTCCTGCAATTTGTTGGAGTCTCCGCTCAGATCCAAACCCTAGGTCACCAACCTTCAAGCTCAAACCTTCAATGGCGGACCAAGCTATCCAGGTAAACTTCATCCCCTTAAGGTTCATTCGGTATTACCTTTTCGATTCCCATCTTAGATTTCTTTTTCCGCCTTTTCTTGATAGGAGCTATCCACCGAGCTTTTGATTCCCACCGAGGATAAATCATCATCCTATTTCCTCGGTCTTGTGGGAATCTCTGACCCCCGCGAGTTCATTGAAGCCGAATCCCAAAGAATCCCCTTCAAATCGGCTTTGGTAATACCTCATGCGTGGCAAGACGCCTTCAAAAACTGGCCTCTGCCCCCAATCGCAGGCTGGAGGAACTGGTACAAAAGGATACTGGATAATAAAAGCATAAAGACCAGCAATTGGGACAACCTCCGTATTGCCTAGTGTTTGGAGTTATCCCTAGCCGAAACCCCAAAGAATGAGAATCTTCTAATTGCAGCTTGTCATTTCTGGTCAAACGGTGTCAATGCTTTCCTTTTTGGTCATGGACCAATGTCCCCCACTCTGGCCGATGTTTACATGATGACCGGCCTTGATGTCACAGGATCCATGTACCCTTATAAGTACAAAAGCTCTGCCAGGAAAAGAGGAGTGAAAACAGGATCTGGATATAAACAATATATCCAAAACCATATGCACGATGGCCCCCTGTCTGAGGTTGAATACAGAGCTTTCCTGAACATGTGGCTATGCAGATTCATCTTTTGTGGCAAAGCCAATGAGCCAACTCTGAACCACATTGCAATGGCCGAAGATTTGGCTACTGGACATCGCATCCCCCTTGGGAAGTACCTCCTAGGAAGTGTTTACCATATGCTCCATCAAACCACTCATCTGATGTACACCAGTCAAAAGATCTCTTGTGTCAACAGCCCCTGGTGGTTTGTACAGATGTGGCTGCAACTGTATATGCACCAGATTGTTGGTGTCAATCTCAACAATCAGCATTTCCCTTCATCTGATTATAAGGAAGGAGAAAATCAGGTCACAAAAAGATGTCAAACTTATGGTGAGGCCGCTTCAACCATAAATATTGACCAAAACATCAGTCAACTCTTCGAGCTCTTCTTCAGAGGCTTCACCAATCCTCTCTAGCTGCCTTATTTGCACAATGATAACCTGACCCTTCCTTATGAATTCTCCTTTGAGAATGGATGCAATGATGCAAGATCCATAGAAATTTTCAACATCTTCATTCATCCTTGCATCCTGCCAGCAGAATTTTGTGGAGGAAGGCTAAATCATAGTACCTATGAGTACTACCAGCCAAATATGATGGCTAGGCAAGTAGGATGTGGCCAAGTGCCCCCAAGACTGTTTCTTCATGAATTTCTTAAGCCCAGAGAGGAAATAAAAGAAAGCCTGCAATCAAGAAGGGTCTTTGAATATCAATGCAGCCTAACTATTTATCCCTGGTCCTTTGTACCAACAACATTAGTTCATCCTCTCTTCATCTCCTGGTGGCAAGAGTTCCATGACCATATCTTTAGTGAGCCAATGCACTCCTTCTGTCTTGAGCTGATGCCTGACTTCCAGCCAACTTTAGAGGTAATACACTTATCTTTTCCTTTGACCAGGCATGCCATCCTTTACTGATCATGATTTTGGTCACTTCCTGCAGAATACAGTGCCTGCCCCTTGAGCCAGGACAGTTGCTTACAATACAGCAAGCCCAATTTCTGCCCTGGGATTCAAATCCACAACTCTGGCTCAGCTGATGTCCAGATATGCTACAATGGACCCAACTCTTATCAGTTCAACCTCTGATAAGAGAAAAGCTCTATCCTTGGTTGCACCTCCAATTGCTAAGAAGAAAAGAACCACCAAAAAGATTCCCATTAAGGTAATATCTCTTCCTTCTTGAACACAAGACCATTCTTCACCTGACAAATTTCATCTTGTGCAATTTCATACCAGAACCCAACAACCATCAACAGCTTCAAAATCTGCCAATGCTCCACCTGTTGGTATGACCTTTATTACTTCTTTCTCTTTAAAGATCATCATTTACATTGGCATTTACCCTTTATTTGGTATTTGCAGAAGAAACATTGGTGAATCAACCTGTGGAGATCTCTTCCCCTCAGCATGCTTCGAGTCCAAGTTCACCAAGGATTCAACAATCTCCTTCTCAAGCAGAAACTTCAACTTCACTAGGGATTCAATCATCCCCTCCTCAAGAAGAAGTTCCAGTTTCACCAGAGATGAACCCATCTTCACTTCAACCAGAAGCTTCAAATCCACCAGGGACTGCACCAGCTTCCCCCAACTAGAAGCTTCAGCTTTACCAGGAAATCCTCAAATTCCTCTTCAGCTGATTACTCAAGAAATCCCCCTTGAGCCTGAGCAAACCTCCTCTCCAGTCCAAGAAACCAGAATTGAGGTGAGTGTAAACACCTGCACTTTTATTTCCACTCAATAAATCATCCTTAATTCAGCAAACCTTCCTTTTCAGGACCAGGCTACATCACCACCAAGCTCTCTATTTATTGTGAGTGATCCAGCTGCCAAAAAGGATGAAGCATCTTCAAATCAAGTCCTGTCAGAGGAAAATCAAGCAAGGCTTAAAGAAGTCTTTTCCTGGTTGCAAAAAGATGCCCAAGACCAAGTCAGAGATGTTGATCGCTTGGATGAAATACTTGAATCTATCGATCAAGAACTCCCTGATGACATCAAAGCTTCCTTGGAGCCCATTTCTCATCTGGACAATCATTATGCAGCAGTGAGGCGAGCTTTGAGGAATCAATCCTCCAGACCAGTTCTTGAGCAAAAGAGAGCCAAAGTCGAAGAATTTGTGAAAGAATCACAAGCTCAAATCCAGAGCAGCAAGGAACTGCTGACGAACTACGACCGCCCTTGAGCTGAAGATCGCCAGAAAAGCTGCTTTAGAAGCTGAGTTGAAGACTTTGACAGCTGAAATTGAAGCGGATAGGAAGAAGATAGCCGAGCTTCCTGGATTATTAGAGAAAATCCAAAAAGACACATCGACAGCCATGATTGAGTCAAATCAGCTCAAGGCAAAACTTTCCACGCTGTCCAATGCTCAAGAAACTTATCAGAAACTACTGGAGAACATCAACCAGATGACATCAAACGCCTCTAGTGTAATTGCAAAGTACTTGAACATTTGATTGCACTAAGCAATTTGTAGCCGAATTAATCGTCCTTGTAACCTTGCCTTTTATAAAGTTCATTTTCCTTTTTCTGTATTACCTTGTTCACAATTTTTGGACGATTCATTCAGTAACTGCGGCCAAATAGTACCATACCCTAATAGCACTCCGACCGCAACTCAGCCGAGCCAGTCAACCGAATATGACTCAGCCTGAGTTCCAAACGACCCGACGGCGATTTGGTTAAGGAAACCTCTCCACTTTCCAAATTTCTCGGGATATGCACCACGATCCAGGGCCACGATCTCTTTGCCATCCCTATAAATAAAACCGTAGGTGCCCCCGGCCTTTCACGAAGTCTTTAGCCTTCAAACTTTTGCCAATCTAAGCCTGCTTCCTTCATCACCAGCGCACCTCCAAAAACCAATGGCGGGTAGTGGCAACAGGCGCCGCGCCATCGACGAGGCGGAAGGAAGTTGTGCCGGCGCGCGTCGGAGGCAGTGATCGTCAACTTCCCTTATGATTCCTCCCAGATTTTCCTTCTGTTTCTGACGCTCTTCTTTGTTTCAGGCTCATCCAATGGAATCCGGTCCCTGCGCCGGCCACGGATCCGGCCCTGCCGGACGACTCCTCGGAGTCGAACAACTACTCCCCCGTGCCCTACGAGGAGTGTGATGCCCTCCGCTTCAAGGCAGAGCTCGAAGAAACCCAGCGCGAGCTGGAGGATGTTTCCAAGAAGGCTGGAATCGCCGAGCTCGAATGGGAGCATCAGTGCAAGCAGCTGTTGGAGACCATTGACGGTAAATCCCAGTGATTGACCTCTTAATCCCATTCAACTTTCGAAACTAACTGCCATTGTCCTATAATGTTGCAGCCCGTGACGCCGAGCTTGACCAGTTGAAGATGCTGGTGAAGCAACTGGCGGACAAGGTGAATGCCTCTGGAGACATGCCGGCGGACCGCCTCGCTGCGGTAGAAGATCGCGTGGACGAGGTGGCTGTTCACGGCATCCACCTCGGCACCACCCTGGGCCTGGCCGCCATGGCGACGCATACCGGTGTCGACTACTCCATACAGCCGTGCGGCTTCCAGGGCGGCGCACCAGAAGACATCGACGAGATCGAAGTCATCTTGGAGCGCCTCGATGGTCACGGCGATGCCATTGCCGAAATCACCCATCCCCAGTCTGTGCTAAACAGGCTTTTTGATTAGTTTGTACTAGGGATGTTTGAATCTTCGGCAAATAAATAATGAAATTTCAACTTTTGTATTTGTATTGCGATGATCCCCTTTTGCTTGTGAATGCGAACTTTACTTTTTTTGAACAAATTCGGGAACTTTTCCTTAGTCGAACACGCAAAAACTCCTGCCCTTTGGCACAAAATCCGTAGAAAATCTCCAATTCGGGAACCATAAAGACTGTTCAATGAAAACCCTTCGCATTCGGGAAGAAAACCCTGCCGCTTGGTATTCCAATAACGTACGCCAACCAGTCATCACTCCTAATGCGCTCTCAAAGTCAATAAAATAGCCCCCCTGGGTGCCCTGCAAATCCACTCGCATACTCTTCCATCACCTCACATCTTCTCCCCATGCTCCAGAAGAGAAAACCCCAAGGCCATGGCGGACAAGGGAAAGGAACCCATCAAAGAGGACAACACTCCACCAAAGAAGCGTACCATTCGAGAGTGAGTTTTCGTTCAATCTGTTTATTGTTCTCATTTGCAATCTCATGGTTTACCCCTTGCTGTTTTCTCCAGCCTTGACTTGCTTCCTGAAGAAATCTTTGGGACTGAAGAAGTGCCCGAGTACATTTTCTCTGACTCCTCCTCTGAAGAAGAAGACGCCACGCCGGAATTGAGGATTAATCACCAACTGCGCCGCCGTATTCGGCATCTAGAGCACAACTTGCGGGACATCACCGCCCGTTGCAATGCCGAACACGAACACCGCTTGAGCTTGGAGGCGTTGGTAGGGGGTAAGATCAGGGATGAAAACGGTCGAAAAAGGTCAAACACGGAATCACAAATGTAGAAAAACGGTCGGAACGGAACGGAATTTTTCTACATTTATGAAAGTAAGCTACTACAAAATAATGAAGAATGAAATTAAAATTAATTGAATCTGACAACTTTTTATAATTCGGTAAAAACGGGAACAAAAGCATAATGTAGAAAAACGGTCGGAACGGAACGGGATAGAAACTGTCCGTTTTCAACCCTAGGTAAGATCACCATCTTCATTTGACTCCCGCACTCAATCTCAAATCTTCACCTGACAACTGTTCCCTTCTTCAGATGTCTCTGACAGATACAGTAACTCGAAGGCTTCTTGGGACAGCCTAATGGAAGCTGCAAGTCATGGCAACCCATGAAGCTTCTAGGTTGCTGTTACGGTGGTCCTGGAACAGTTGAAGAGGGAGGAGCTGAGGAAGCAAAACAAGAAAAATGAATGAAGCATACTTTCGCTTCTTTCTCCAGGCCTTCTGCTTCCCACCCCCTTGTAATCTTGAGTAGCTGGATTGTCAAATAAAAGCTTGCAAGAAACATCTGTAATGTGAAGTATTTTTGTGCTAAGGGAAATACACATCAGTATTGGCCATTTCCCGTTAGGATTTTTTGTGCTAAAGGCGGCTCCTTTCCCGAATGCCGGCTGTCTCTGTGTGTCAGATGCCTGTAATCCTGGTGCTTGCATTCAACGATCAATTTCAATACTAGGATAATATTTCTTCAAATATCTTCCATTTATAGCAGCAGTATTCCTCTCCTAATAAAGTTTTCAATATGTAAGCATTGCCAGGCACACATCTGACTACCCGAAAAGGACCTTCCCAATTCGGGGACCATTTGCCGAACGCACTGTACTTAGTCCCGATCGGCAATAACGCTTTCCAAACCAAATCTCCTTCTGCAAATTGCTTGACCTTTACTTTCTTGTTGTAATAGTTAGCAACTCGCATTTTGTTCTTTTCAATATTTTCCAGGGCCTTAAGACGAATCATATGCAAATCCTCTAATTCGTCCATCATTAAGCCACTGTAATCTTTAGAACTTAGATCCTTTTGCAAAACCACTCTCCTAGAATCTGATTGTATTTCCCAGGGCAAAACAGCATGATGCCCATAAACCAAATCATAAGGAGAAGTTTTTGTAGCTCCATGGGGAGCCATTCGGTAAGCCCATAAAGCCTCATTGAGTACCGAATGCCACCTCTTTGGCTTCTGGTCAGTCTTCTTTTGTATAAGCTTGATCATGATCTTGTTAGAAGCCTCTGCTTGACCATTAGCTTGGGCATAATAAGGAGAAGAATTAAATAATTTGATCCCCATGCTTTCGGCAAACTCTCTGAACTCCAAAGATACAAACTGAGCTCCTTGATCAGTTGTAATTGTTTGAAGAATCCCAAACCTATAAAGGATGTGTTCTTTAACAAACTCAATCATGTTTTCTGATGTTACTTTCTTCAATGGAATTGCCTCAACCCATTTGGTGAAGTAATCTATTGCCAAAAGCACAAATTTATGCCCCTTGCTAGATGGAGGATTTATTTGGCCAATCAGATCTATACCCCATCCTCTGAATGGCCATGGCTTGATAATGGGATTCAGTACTGACGTCGGGACCCTTTGAATGTTCCCAAACTTCTGACAATCTTGACAACCCTTGTAATACTCAAAGCAATCCTCCAGCATCGTCGGCCAGAAACATCCAGTGTGCCTGATAACCCATTTCATTCGATAAGCCGATTGATGCGCTCCACATAGCCCATCATGCACTTCACTCATCATTTTCTTTGCTTCTTCTGGACCCAGGCATTGCAGCAACACCCCATCTAACGATTTGTAAAACAAGCGTCCATCCATAAGAACAAACTTTATAGCTTTATACCTGAGCTTCCTAGAAACCTTTCCGGATGGATTCTCTAGATAATCAACAATCTCCTTTCCCCAATCATCCTCTGCAAGATCACTCCCGAAAGCACACACCTCCACGGCAAACACTTCTTGGTTTTCTCTATAACCTGAAGCACTTTGAGCCAACCTGTTCGCCTCTTCATTGTGTTCTCTAGGAATATGTTGTAGAATTACTAACTGAAAACTTTTCAAGATTTCCTTGCACTA
Source organism: Cenchrus americanus (assembly GCA_947561735.1). NCBI lineage: Eukaryota > Viridiplantae > Streptophyta > Magnoliopsida > Poales > Poaceae > Cenchrus > Cenchrus americanus. The sequence continues at coordinate 36,330,382 of OX387244.1, read as the reverse complement.
TTCGTAGTAACTCCTTAGGATATCACTTCTACATTCATATTGGCCATTCAATTGTTTTATAACCAACTCTGAATCTCCATAAATTTCAACTGAAACAGCCTTGGCTTCTTTCAAATCTTGAAGCCCTCTAAGTAGTGCCTCGTACTCAGCTTGATTGTTTGTGACAGTAGGCTGAATAGGAATAGCAAATTCAAACATCTCACCTCTGGGTGAAATCAATAAAATCCCTACTCCCCCACCTTTGCCACATGAGGATCCATCAAAGAACAAAGCCCAAGGAGTAATTTCAAGCAAATCAATTGATGGATCATGATGCTCATTAATGAAATCAGCAATAATCTGACCTTTAATAGCTTTTGCCGATTCAAACTTCAACTCAAACTCAGACAAAGCCAAAATCCATTTGCCAATCCTTCCATTCAAAATTGGCATAGATAACATGTGTTTAATTACATCAAATTTTGAATATACAACGCATTCAGCATTCAACAAGTAGTGCCGAAACTTTGTACATGAGTAATAAACACATAAGCACAGTTTCTCCGCAGCCGAATACCTGGTCTCAGGATCAAGTTATTTTCGGCTAAGGTATGCTACTATCCGCTCCTTTCCTTCAAATTCTTGTATAGGGGCTGATCCAATGGTTTGGGTATCGGCCGCCACGTACAACTTAAAAGGCTTGTTCAACTGAGGAGGCACCGACACTGGTGGTTCCTTCATGTACCACTTGATCTCATCAAAAGCCTTTTGTTGTTCGTCACCCCATACAAATTTTTGATCCTTCTTGATCTTCAACAGCGGAGAAAAAGGCAAGACCTTTTGTGACAAATTTGAAATGAATCTTCTCACAAAATTGATCTTGCCAAGCAGTGATTGCAACTCCTTGAGATTGGTGGGAGGAACAACTTCGTCAATAGCTTTCATGCTTTTCTTGCCAACTTCAATCCCTCCTTCATGAACCAGAAATCCCATGAATTCTCCAGCCGAAATTCCAAAGGCACACTTGTTTGGATTCATCTTCAACCCATGCTTTTGGGTGCACTCCAGAGTTCTCTTCACATCCTTCAAGTGTGAGTCATGATTCAAAGATTTGATCACGACATCATCAATATAAATTTCAACAATTTTGCGGATCAACTCATGAAAGATATAATTCATGGCTCATTGATAAGTTGCACCGGCATTTTTCAACCCAAATGTCATGACGATCCACTCAAACAAACCTATATGTCCAGGACATCTGAAGGCTGTCTTCGATATGTCTTCTATTGCCATAAATATTTGATTGTACCCTGCATTACCATCCATAAAACTGATAACTTTATGTCCAACAGCAGCATCAACCAATAGATCAGCAACATGCATTGGGTATCCATCCATAGGAGTGGCTCTGTTCAAATCTCTGAAGTCTATGCAAACCCTCATCTTCCCATTTTTCTTGTAAATAGGGACGATGTTTGAGATCCACTCCGCATATCTGCATGGCCTAATGAAATTTGCATCAAGTAATATTTCAATTTCCTTTTTCACGTCGGCCAATACTTCATCCTTGTAGATTTGTCGGGGAGGTTGCTTATAAGGTTTAAAACCAGGCTTAATTGGCAACCGATGTTCAACAATGGAATGATCCAAACCAGGCATCTCTAAATAATCCCAAGCGAAGCAATCTTTATATTCCTTTAACAGTTTGATTAATTCTTCTCTAAAATTTGACTCTAAGTTAGCACTGATAAATGTCGACCTTGGCTTGTCACCATCTCCAATGTCGATTTCTTCTAATTTGTCAGCCGACATGAATCCACGCCCTAACTTCCCATCAGTTCCATCAACTGGATTATCCATTTAAAATTGCTATAAGAGCCGACTGCTTGAATCGGCTGTTGATCACTGCTGACTAGTTCAACAGGACCTTCACCCCAGTCCTTTCCTGAGAAGCAATCGATGCCTTGATACTCCCAGAAGGCTGGTTCAACATTAGCTACGCTCACTGAATCGTCTGCTTGGACTACTTCAATGTCATCATCTACCCATTGAACAAGCTGCTGGTGCATGGTAGATGGGATGCAGCAGTTTGCATGGATCCAGTCCCGTCCAAGCAGCAAGCTGTAAGCTCCCTTGCCCTCAATGACAAAGAAGGTTGTGAGCAAAGTCTTGGACCCAATCATCAGATCCACGTGCACGCAGCCCTTAGTATCTAAAGGATTTCCAGCAAAATCATTCAGAATTATGCTTGTTGGCGTTAAGTCTCCAGGGCCCATGCCAAGCTTTCTAAACATGGTGTATGGCATCACGTTGACTGCAGCTCCCCCATCAACAAACATTTTGCTCAATGGCTTGCCATTGACATATCCTTTCAAGTACAACAGCCTCATGTGTCGATTCCTGGCCGGCTTGTCAAAGGTAGCCTGCTTAGCCAACACCAGTTGCGCCATTAATCCCCCAAATTGCTCATCCTCATTGATATCTGGAGATGTTGCCTCCTGGACAACTTGGTTAGCGGGAGCCATGAACTCATTCGGCAAAAAGTACACCATGCATGCTGGAGCCGAACGACCCGATCCTTCAGGCCTGTCCTTTGGATGCCATACTTGCTTTCTCTTGATCCCCGCCTACTTCAATTCTTGGTTCTTCAAGCTTTGAACCCTTCTCTTTTGGCTTCTCCTCAAGCCAGGCGGGCACCACTATCCTTCTTGCCAGATGTATTCGCGTTCCTATTCTTCTTGATCAACCCACTTTTGATCAGCTTGTCTTTTCCTTGGGTGATCATTGACTTCATTTATTTTTAGGCGCCGACCGTCATTGGGATACATCCTTCCAATTCTCTCATGGACGGATCGGTGATTGACAGCTTCCTGCCTATATTCAGTGTACTTATCACTGCGTTCAGGGCAATTCTTCAATGTGGGGAGTTTCAAGCCCTCGTTCCAGCAATGCCTGAAGAATGTGCATCCCCAATGTGCACGCTCCTGTTCCCGTGCATGCTCTTCCAGCTCTCTTCTGTGTGCTTCTTCTTCAAACCTCCGATTTTCCTCTTCGTATTTTTGCTTCTGGTAGCGTTCCTTTTCCTGTTGACGCTGTCACTTGTTAAGGAGAATGCGCGTAGTTACCCTGGGCTTGGTCTTGGAAGATTCCCCAACTTCAATCTGGCTTTTCAGGATGTGAGGAGCCTCTTTGTGGACTTGTTCCACTGTCACCTGATGTGTAGGATCAACTGATCCATCCTGTCTTGCTCTAGCTGAAGTCAAGACCTTTACTTTCCCCTTTTCCTCAGCAGTTACCATATTAACAGAAAAGCCAACCATGTTCTGAGGGAAAGGGTGGCCATCCAGCTTCATCTTATTATCGAATTTCAAGTGACCCTCCTGGATAGCCTTTTGGATCCTCATCCTGAAAACCCTGCAATCATTAATGGAGTGAGAGTTTCTATCATGAAATCCACAGTAATGTTTCTCTTTAACTCCATCGAGCCGAAGCATAGAATGCCCCTCAGGCAACTTGATTCGGCCTTCCTTCACCAGGAACTCAAAGAGCTTGTCAGCCTTAGTCACGTCAAAGTCATACGTGCCCTTGGCTTGCTTTATCCATCGCTGATTTATAGTTAACGATTCTTTGCCCCACATGATCTCAGCTGCGGCCACTTCCTCGTCATCATCGAATTCCTCCACCTGATCAGCTTTCTCGAGGAACTGGTTGTAGATATCAGCTATGTCATGGTGCTTGGCGAACCTGGAGTCTTTCTTGAATCCATAAGCTTGATTACTCATTAATGACAACCTATGGGACAGCTGACCCAAATTGTCAAACTCCATGCCGAACAGCTTCTCTCGAATAGCTGGTAACATTCCCGCGACAGCCATGTCAGCCAATTGATCATCTGGCAAAGTCAAAGAGAAGCACATGCCCTTGACCTCTCTGAATCTTCTAAGAAATTCCATGGGCGTTTCATTGTGTCTCTGTTTCAAGGTAGCCAGATCAATTAGCTTCTTCTCGGTACTGCCACTGAAATAATGAGCATGGAACTTCTGTTCCAAGTCTTTCCAGGTGTTGACTGATTGAGGAGGCAAAGAAGTAAACCATGTATAGGCCGGGCCTGTTAACGACAGAGGGAAGTATCTGACCCTAAACACCTCATCAGTTGAGGCTTCCCCAAGCTGCATCAAGTATCGGGCAATGTGCTCTACAGTGCTTGTATCATCCTGCCCAGAGAACTTTGTGAACTCTGTAGGGGGTTTCACCCTTGGTGGCAAAATTACCCTGTGGTACCACTCTAGGAAAGGAGGCGTGTAAGCTGGTCCCTGCATCTTGGGTTTAAGGCCGAATTGATTTTGCAAAACATCAGCCATTTTCTGCACCAGGATATCATCATCTTGCATTCCCGCAGCTGTACCATACCCAGGATTTGGGAAAGCATCAATAGCACCATAATCCATAACTTCTGAATATCCCCTACCATACATATTTTTCTGCAGCCTGTTGTTGGCTGGGGCTATCTTGTAAGTAGAATTAGGTGGCATTCTAGATGAACCGAACGCCAGGTCCCCATATGTAGGCCTATTGGGCATTGACTGATACGGGTTCGGTTGTTGAACTGGTTGACCTCCGTTGTTTTGTAGAGGCAGCTGGACCAGTTGACTCCCAATGCTTTGTGGAGGTAGCTGGATTGGTTGGCCTTGCAGTGGCGGTTGAGCACCTGCGTCTCGAGCTGGTCGAGCAGAACTAGTCTCTCCAACCTCTGCAGAAGATGTGTGAGGGGATACTCGATTAAGCATCCTCTCCATGCCTAGGCAAAATGCTCCAACCATCATCTGCTTGAACATATTCAGGAAAGCAGTATGATGTTTGACCATTACGTTGTCAATAGTTTCCCGAAAAGCATTCAAAACCTCCTGTTTCTCTTGAGCAGCTGTGGTATCAGGTTCCCCTGGTAATAGAACCCTTGGCATCTCAGATTTAAGTTAAGGTACGCCACTTCTGTTCTTGCCCAATGACATCAAGCATTTTTGTTGAAACTGGTCAATGGCATCTTTCAACTGCACTTGTTGCTCTGGAGACATGTCATTAATGGTGACATCCATGATGTCGTGAATGTCAGGCATCTTGGATCAGCTAGATGTGTCCCACCAGGCGTGCCAAAAAGTGTGTTGACGCAAAATCGGCACCTCACGCCAAACACACAGCAAGCCAAAAGGAGCTGGCTTAACACGCGTGATGAATCCTGAAAGCGTGCCAGTCAATTTTCCTAAAACTGACAAAGGAATAAAAATAGTTAGATAAAACATGGAACTTGCCGGGTGGTACCAGACAATTCCGTATTTACGGCTAAAAGCCAATTAAAATGATATATAGCTACAACAAGCTATTTATCAGTAGTTCAAATATCATTCGGGAGCTGTTAAACATGAAAACATGAAGTAGCCGAATGGATGACATAAGCATGACGAAGGATCAGTCTTTGTTTAAATAACGTTGCTCGTACATGATCATGACCGATTCTCGAGGATAATTAATAATTTAAATGAATGAGGTAAAAGCGTGATTATAAATGTGAAATAAACAAGCATGCATAGGCCAAAAGCACTAGTCTACCGCATGTCTAGGTACTCTCAAACCCGTCAAGCATGAAACCAAACAAGTTAATCCACCGCATGATACAACTTGTTTGAAATCACACCACCAACCACAAAGAGATCAATCCACCGCATGATACGATCTAAATATGGAAGGGTAAAAGCACACATTATTTAAAACAAAACTTATGAACACGTTTTACTCATGGAAGCATAACCGAATACAACTGTACAGCCGAATCGGGTTCCGTGGAGAAGGAACAAACGTTGCCAAAGATGATAAACCTATTAGATTGATTCGAAATCTAATCCACGGGATGATTAGCTCTAAAACAATCCAAAAACCTGCATCTACCGCATGATACTCAGATCTTTCAAGATTCATACAAGATCGACAAGCTTGAACCCGCAACACGTGACAACTTAGATTGATTCGGGTTGAGCTATTAACGAACACGTGATCCATGTGCCGTATTAAACCAAAGATATTAACATGTTACATAAGGATCATCAAACAAGATAAATCCGATTCAAACCAATCTAAATTGGGCAAAAGAGTGTTACATGAATTTAAACATAAAGTAAAACTTCAAAGCAACACATGGTAACTTAATGAATCTATTAGATCTTGCCAAATCTAATAGAGCCGATAACTAGCTCCAAGCTAGATCTTAGCCCACCGCATGGCTCATGATCTAACAAGAAACCCTCTTGAACCAAGCTTAAATCTACCGCATGATACTAAGTATGGTAACAAGACTACTTGCATCACGATCTAAATCCACCGCATGATACTAGACATGATACAAGGTTGCCGGTACTTACGGAGGTCGATGGATCGATGATTCCCCTCGAAGAACTCGACGACACGACTAAAGGACTCGAGAATTTAGCGTAAAGCCGGTTTGTTGTGAAATTGTTCGATTCCTATTACATACATCAAGGGTTTATATTTATACCCTTGTCCTAACACGACTCCTGGTCGACTACGAGTACAACATTTAATGTCTAAATTAATGCTCCCAAGCCAATGTCCGTCTCGTATATGCCATCAACTCGTTCTTTTCCTTGCATCGGGCCACGTGACCATGCATTCCCGAAAACTTCACTTTTAAAAGCGCAAACGGTTCCTTTGCCGAATGATGGCGCATTGCCGACCGCAAGTGTCCTTTACTGATTCCTTTGAGGAGATTTTTTTGTTGACGGATAAAAGACGTATCCCTCTGCGATCCGCAAGCGTACGGACCCCACACCTTTTTCATCACGGGATTCCCAAGGTTCTTGTCAATCCGCGGAGCCAGGGGATTACAAGCGTTTAATCTACAACGACACACTAGCTACTAAAACCCTAACTATTATTATACTAGAAAACAACTAAACTACACTAGAGAGAATGATTAAGATATCAAGATAAAAGACACTCGCCCAGGGGTCTACGATACTAGAGCATGCAATCGCTTAAAGACATGAAAACCAATCTAATCTATCGGGGTTGTGACCACGGTTTCGCCCTTTCCCTCCTCTCGTACTGTCACTACGCGAAGGTATTCATGACTAGACCTATGATGGACACGGCATATTGAATGGATCCAAGGAAGCATTGGAGCTCATACTCCCTTTACAGCATGGTAGCTAACCTTAAGCATTAAAGTATATTCAACACAAGATGATAGATAGATAATCCGACAAAGTACGATTACATCTCAAGATCGATTACAACCCATGGATGAATAAAGAGATTACCCCATCAAGGTGCTGGACATAACACCGTTGATCATGGTTTTCCTTCCGACGGTGTCTTCCTTCTTCTCCACTTGTGGGTGCTTCCTTTGAGGTGGTTGATCTCCCTCCGGAGATCCTCCTCCTCTCTCTCTAGCTTGTGGATGGCCTTCTGGTGCGAATGACTCTCTCCTCTGTCGAATGGCGGCGCCCAGGCTTTTAGGGTTGAAGATCCTTCGGGTGCAAGGAAAACGGGAACAAACCGGCCACCAAAGTGGGCTGGGCCGGCCGGCCTGGGCCCACCTCGGCCCGGTTCGGTCGCCCCTTTCGCTCCGTGGGTCCTTATGCATTTATGTACTTTGCCCCCTCCACTTGCATGATTTTGACGATGTCATCCTCGCGTCCAAGATGAAGGTTCTCTTTGCATGAAGTTTGGTCTTTTACGCTTCAATCCTCGGGGGTGTTCCTCGTAGCACTTCGGTCCTTGCCACCATTGGAAGTGATTTCATCAAGCTCATGAACACGAACAAGACTCCGTAAATGTTCCTTTGAACTTGTTGCGAATCCGTCCAAATGTAATGCACATAGATGAACTTGTTATATGATTAGTGTGCCTAGTGGCAGGTTAGTTCCATAATCAAATCCAAACCAAAGTGTAATGAACATGCTATGTGCACCAAAATACACCGTCAACATATCCCCCACGCTTAGCTCTTGCTCGTCCTCGAGCAAGTACTCGTAAAAGAACTTCGTCCAAGGTGTTGTAATCTTGTACCACTTATCCTTCTTTACAAGTTAGTCAATCCTTTCATCTTTAATACATAAACACAAAGTAATGATCATCAAACATAAACATGGGCGTTTAGAATTTTTACCACGTCAAGATTTACCCCACAACTCAAACTCTTCACTCGAAGTCTTCAATTTCATCCATGCTTACTTCTTTGCTTCCATCGGGGATTTTTATGATTTTAAAAACAAAATTGCTGCAACAAGTATTAGACAAAAACCTTTCTCCAAGCTCTTTCAAGTCACTCATATGAGGTGGCTATCCTAAACCAATTTTATAAAACTCTCACCTCCCATAAGTCTCTCATATAACATGTAAAGTGGAGCTATAGGTAGGGCTAGCACAATCAACACAAGTATTGTCAAACTAAGAACTTCCTCTAATGGTTGTTTACCTTTCAAAGCCAATGATCATGAGAATTAACCATATGAAGATTTAAAATGGTGGACATGTGCAAGGGCAAAAGAAAATCATGACTACAAGGCACCGATCACGTCCTCGTTGTCGGATTGCACATGGTTGGAAAAAGAGTGAAAGTTTCGTCTCTCAACAATGTGACATCCTTCCTTACACTTTATTTTTCTTTTCTTTCACTTGATCCATCCCTCTCATATCTTTATTGCTACCTCATCTTTCTCTTTTTTTTCTTCTTTCATTCTCATATTTTTTCTTTCACATATATATATATATATTTCTTTCTTTCTTTCTTTCTTTCTTTTCTTTTCCATACTCATACTTTTTCTCTTTATTTTTCTCTCTCTTGACAACTTTTCAAAGCTCTCAACTCCTCTCTTTCTTGCATGCATACAATCTGAAATTTTAAATAAATCATGCTAGAGACGAGATGAAACTTTTGAAAGTAGGTTGTGTTCAAGGAATGCGATGTACAAAAGAGATATATAGGGTTGGGTATGGAATTCGGTGATGTACGGGACTTCCGATGTGAAAGTCACGTTACCGAATGTATGATGAGGCTAGCAACAAAAGATAAGCACAAGGACATGATCATTGCTCGAAATTAAAACTCCCAAGAGAGAAGGATCCTAGCCTAACTCATCGTGCTAATCACACTTATGGTGGAGCAAAAAATAAATTGGCTTTGTATAGGATTTTTTTCTTACTCTCAACTTGGAAAAAGAGGTTTTGCTAACCTTTATTACAAGGTTTTTAAGACAATTTTCAGAACTGAAATCCTCCAACTTTTAGCATTGAACATAGCACAACTAACATGTGAAGCTCAAGATCGAAGTGTGGTATGGGTACTTTAAGTAGTAGCAATTCCACTAAGCACCACGGTAAACATTTTTCAAACCACACACTTTTGTTCATATATCAAGAATCCAAGATAAACAAACAAGTGAATAAAGATAAGCAACACACAAAAATATATAAAGACTCTTTTTATTTGGTTTTCTTTGACTCAACACTAATTTAAGACACTTTCAAACTTGCAAAAATTTTAAAACACACTCGAAAACTAAGACTCATTAAACTCTAAGACTCTCGCTCGAAGATTAAACTGAACCTAAAATTTTGAAACTCAAAAGCTAAGGCTAGCTAGCTAGCTCTCCCCCACGCTAAAAACATACGACGTCCTCGTCGTATCTTACAAAAATCCTAAGGGGAAAACTAGACCTAGTGGTACTTCAAGCAAGTATTGCACCACTTGCCTCTCATGTTTCCAACCATGCCAAAAAGTTTGCGCACGTTACGGTTAAGGAACTTGTAGTTGTCACCAACTACGTGCTCCAAATCCTCCATACGCTGCTTCATCGCTTCCATGGCTTGGAGACATTCATCGACCGACATGTAGAGATCCCCGATGGATTGACGGCAAGTTCGACAACACATCGGATGCAATCCGAAGGGGTCTTCATCGCCATTGTCTCCACCGTCGTCACCACCGTCGTCACCACCGTCGTCACCACCTCCATTGTCGTTGCCGCTCTCGTTGCCATCGTTACCGTCGCCGTTGGGGCCTTCGGGAGTCCTCTCTTTGGGCTGCTCATCCCAAATGTAGAGGTCGTTATCATCTCTTCCGGTGGCCGCCCACGAGCTCGGGCTACGATCGTCAGAGTAGTCGCTACCCCCATAATCCCTAGGCTCGGGCGATGCCTCCTTGTAGCCTTTGCGCTTCATGCCTTGGATGCGTGCCGACCTTCGAACGGGCATAGGGACCTTCTCTCCTTCGACGGGGTTGCGAGATGCATGTTCTCCGGTCGGGACACGCCCTCCGCAACGGATGCGTGCGGTCCTCTTGACGGGTAGCTTGAGCTCGCATCGCATCACCTCCTCCATCGGTGGCTTCTTGGCTTCTAGCTTCAACTCTAAGCTCCTTGGGGGCACAATGGCTGCTGCAAGGGTGCAAAATATTGCTTGGAGGGGTTGATTCCCGAGCTCCCAATTTGTCCAAATAAATAGTCCGAAGAGAAAAACCCTAAGAACCTCATTTTCCTCTTTTAAACTTCCCTTAAAATTTTCTGACCAAAGAAGGAAATCGAAAAGGAGCAATTCAGGCGAAAATCGGGGACGACGGCCGCCGGGACCCACCTGGGCCGGTCGGCCGGCCCACCCTGTCTCGGGGGCCGGGTCAGTCCAGTTTTTCGCGTACCGCCCTTTTTTCACCTTCTTAGCCCATGGGAAAAAGTTGGCCCAGTAAATCTTCGCGAGAAACTCCAGAAGATTAAAAGAAAAACTATTTACAGAAATTCATGCCTTGTTTTCGTCCTACGGGACGCTCAGGCTCTTCCTCCATGGTGAAGACATCAACATGGTGAAGGGGCACAACGTCGGGTTCGTAGTAAACCTTAAGCCACTGACCATTCACCACAAATTGATCGCCGTTTATATCCATAATGGTTACCACTCCGTTGGAGAACACCGAATGCACAACATAAGGTCCGTCCCACTTGCTTTGCAATTTCCCCTTTCCGAAGGTTTTAAACCTTGAATTGTAGAGGAGGACCTTATCTCCTTGTTTAAATTCTTTCTTTTGCAATCTTTTATCGTACCACCTTTTGATTCTCTCTTTGTATATGCTTGCATTTTCATATGCTTTCAACCTCAACTCCTCTAGCTCGCTTATTTGGATCCTTCGTTTCACCACCACGGCATCGAGATCGAGGTTCATCTCTTTAATTGCCCAATAGGCTTTATGTTCCAACTCAACCCGAAGATGGCAAGCTTTTCCATAGACGAATTGATAAGGGGTCATACCTATCGGTGTTTTAAACGCCGTTCGATAAGCCCATAAAGCCCCGTCTAATTTCTTTGACCAATCTTTGCCTCCCTTCTCTATGGTTTTGTTGAGGATGCTTTTTAATTGCCTATTTAACGTTTCCGCTTGTCCGTTGGTTTGTGGGTGATAAGCCGTAGAGACCCTATGCTCAATTCCCAACTTGGACAAGCACTTTTTGAAATTCTTCCCGGCGAAGTGAGTTCCTCCATCACTTATCAAGATTCTCGGTGTACCGAAACGAGGAAAAATCACGTTCTTGATCATAGTAATGGACTCCTCCGTGGAAGCTTTACGACATGGTATAGCCTCTACCCACTTGGATACATAATCAACCATGACTAGGATATACTCAAATCCAAATGAGTTTTTAAAAGGCCCCATGAAGTCTATACCCCATACATTGAATATGTCGATTTCTAGGTTGTATTTCAAAGGCATAGAATTTCTTTGAGAGATGTTTCCGGTTCTTTGGCATTCGGGGCATGATGCAACATATCTTTTAGTATCTTCATGCATCTCCAGCCAAAAGAATCCGCTTGACCATACTTTTGCTTGGGTTCGAGAATGGCTATAGTTCCCACCGTACTCCGCCGAGTGGCACTTTCTTAGAATTTCTACTCTGTCTTATCTTGGCACACATCTTCTCATCACTCCATCATTGCCAAGTTTGAAGAGGTATGGTGCATCCCAAAAGTATTTCCTACTTTTGGAGATTATCTTCTTTTGAGAGTTTTTATCTAGATGATCGAGAGACATCTTTCGAATTGCTCGAATGATATCGATCATCCAAGTATCCTTATCAAGCACTCTATAGAGGTGGTCATCTCTCATCTTATCTTCGATGGGCTCTTTATCATCTTGTCCATGATTCATCCTAGACAAATGATCGGCCACAACATTTTCAACATCAAATTCTTGGAGAAGAAGGATCCAACGAATCAAACGTGGTTTAGCTTCCTTCTTGGCCAAGAGATACTTGATGGCTGCGTGATCGGTGTAAACAATGACCTTCGAGTTCACGATGTAAGATCTGAATTTTTCGAAAGCGAATACCACCGCTAGCAACTCCTTTTCCGTAGTGGCATAATTTAATTGCGCCTCACTAAGAGTTTTGCTAGCATAGTAAACTGCGTGAACTCGGCCTTCCTTTCTTTGACCCAAAACCGCGCCTACGGCGTTGTCACTTGCGTCACACATGATCTCTAAAGGTTGGCTCCAATCCGGAGGTTGGATGATGGGAGCACTCACCAACGCATTTTTCAAGGTCCGGAATGCCGCTAGGCACTTCTCATCAAAGTCGAAAGCCACATCCTTTTGAAGAAGATGCGTTAAAGGCTTAGTGATCTTTGAGAAGTCCTTAATAAATCTTCTATAGAATCCGGCATGGCCTAGAAAGCTCCTTAAGGACTTAACATCCGTAGGAGGTGGGAGTTGCTCAAACGTCTCTACCTTAGCCTTGTCCACTTCAATTCCTCTCTCGGATATAACATGTCCGAGCACTATGCCTTGCTTAACCATGAACCCCGAGTACCCGTCGAGAAAGCAAAAATAAGCGTGGTTTGCTAATCTCTCGAGCATCTCGTCGATGATCGGTAGGGGGAAGTGATCTTTCTTCGTCGCTTTGTTAAGCTTACGATAATCAATACACATCCGCCACCCGATCACGGTTCTTTGCGGTATCAATTTGTTTTTCTCATTCTTCACCACGGTAAAACCTCCTTTCTTTGGTACACAATGTCGGGCTCACCCACTCACTATGCGGAACCGGGTAGATGATTCCGGCATCAAGTAACTTGATGACCTCTTTCTTTACTACCTCTCGCATGGCATGGGTTAGCCTCCTTTGGTGGTCCACTACGGGCTTACATTGGTCTTCCATTGGTATACGATGAGTGCGAAAGGTCGGGCTAATACCTTTGAGATCATTAATTGAATATCCAATCACCTTCCTATGTTTTTTCAATAAAATCAGCAACGCCTCATTTTCTTTGGGACTCAACTCGTCGCTCATGATGACTGGATAGGTCTTGTCTGGGCCCAAAAATTCATACTTTAATCCTTTGGGCAAAGGTTTAAGGTCTACTTCGGGCGCTTGTGGCTCCTCGGGTTTAATCTCTCCTATGTCTTCGAATTTTCCTTCCTCCATGCTTCCATCATGTGGTTCCAAACCTTTTGTTGCTTCTTCTAGTTCTTCATCTTGTTGATTACTAATTTGATTCTCCATCGCCCTTTGCAGCGGGTCTCTAAGGGTTTCGACAAAACAAAGACTATCTATCTCTTCTACTTCTTCATCTTCGGGAGGAAAGGGTGTAAGGTGTTTAGAAGCACGAAGAAAGTTATATGTGTACTTTGTTCCATTAAGGTTCATTGTTACTTTGCCTTCTCCGGCATCTAACACGGCATCAACCAACTTAAGAAAAGGCCTACCTAAGATTATGTGATCATGATTACTATGGTAAGCATCAATAACAAAGAAATCGGTTGGTATATAGTTTCTAGAGATTTTTACTTTCATGTTGCAACCAATACCTAGAGGTTTGATAGTTCTACCATCTCCCATAATTAATTTCGTTGATGTTGGAGCTAAGTCTAGGTTGTGGTCTTGAACTTTATCGTAAATTTTAGAACATAGAACACTTACTTGGGCTCCGATGTCGCATAAAGCTTTACATTGAACTCCGTTGATATCGCAACTCAAGTGTGGCGTCATCTTCTCTTCTTCTTCGAATCCTATCGCGTAAATTTCGGCGAGGGGAGCGTATGGTGATGCTTCGGGCTTGATCCCCATGATTCTCTTCACCTCGGCTATGTGTTCCGGATCCACTATGTCATGTCCAAAGAGCTTTTGAAAAATCTCACCGGTGGTTTCAAGGTCGTATGAATTTTCCGCTTTCTTCTCCGGTGGGAAATCCACTTCCAATGCTCTCGCCATTCCCTTTTGATTAGGGAACGGTCTTCTCTTGTCGAATACTTCTCCGTAATCGATAGGAACCCAATCCATTGGTTCGAACTCCCTTAGTGGCTTCGCGCTTGACATGCTTCTCTTGTTCGTCTCATTTGGTGTGGCGAAGTCGACGCTCGATGTAGTTCTTGACTTGATGTGTTCTTGTTCAAGCTTTTCCATGATTGGCTCCTCTTTTGTGACTTCCGGGGTTGCCTCTTTAGAAAAATCAGCACACTTCTTCTTCCTCGAATTATATTCCGGCTCATCCGCAAGTCTTGTTTCCCAATCTCTTCGCATGGCAGCCGCTTTACTAATTTTTTGTAGAAGTTGGGCAGCTTCCGTGAGTGTTTTCTCCATGAGATCCCCGCCTGCACACATTTCGACGTGTTGCATGCAACTAGGGGTTAGGGAAAAGAAAAATGTATGCAAGAGTACGTCACCGGTGAAGCCGAGTTTTGGTCCTTGTTCGATTAACCCATTAAACCTATCCTAGGCTTGTTCTATCCCTTCCTCTTCTCCTTGCATGAAATTGATCACTTGCCTCCTTAGATGTTGAACCTTGCTAATTGGAAAGAACTTCTCGCAAAACTTCTTTGTCAACTTGTTCCAATTGCCTTCAACTTCAAAGGACGCAAACGAGTACCATGTCTTTGCATTGCCGGCAAGTGAGTAGGGAAAGAGATTCCATTTGAACCATTCATCAGGAACTCCTTCTTGATGCACCGTGTTGCATATTGTCATGAAATTCCTTATGTGTCTATATGGGTTCTCCGTAACCATCCCTTCAAATAGGTTTGCCGCCACCATATCGATGATCTTGAATTTAATCTCATACTTGGTCGCTTCGAGCTTCGAATCCGACTTTTGTACTTTTATGTCTTCACATCGAGGGCTGAAGGACCGAAACGGCGAACCAGAGAGGGGGGGGGGAGTGAATGGGAGCCGATAAAAAATCTATTCAAGAATTCGGCCTATGAACCCAATTTCACTCGTGCACCTCCGCAAGCTTCTCTTGCCAAGTTCACGTAACCACTGAAGTGCTACTGAACCTAGGAGCAACACCCGACCAACAGCCTTAACACACACGCAGCGGAAACACACAAGACACAGCTGTTGGTAGCCCAAACCGGTCAGGCCGGTTTCTAAAACCAGTCAGACCGCTTCTGTTGGACTTAGCCTCACCCAGGCAGGGGAAACCGGTCAGACCGGTTTGGCAAACCGGTCAGACCGATTTTGTCCAGAAACTCCCCAAAAAGCCCAAACGTCTCAAGAGCCTTTCCACATCTAAACAAACGAAGCCATGGAGCAACAGAGACTTCCTTGCTCAAAAACCTTTCTCAACAGCCCACAGGGCGAAACTGGTCAGACCGGTTTGGTAAACCGGTCAGGCCGGTTTTTGCCTGGACAGTCGGGAAGAACACAGCCCGCGGGTCAACTCCCCCAAAACCAAACCTCGATCTCCCGAATCGCTCCACGGACTTGAACAAGACTTTGGGGATATTAGGAACACCTCATGAGGAGTCCATAGCCAAGTTTAATCCCACCAAAACTCGTCCAAAAAGGAGGAATCAAGGAAATTCCGCCAAGAGCACTTCCAACCCAAGAACTCAAGAAACCCCAAAATCGAGCACCTTTACTCACGGATTTGGGAGGGGAATCACAACCCAAAGAACCACGAAGGGTTCCCACAAATTTCCCCCATCAAATCCCCAAGAAAAAGGTCCTGAAAACAACCCAAAGAGATCACCAAGAGAAGGCTCCGAAAATCACCACCAAGAACAACCGGGGAAAACACATCCAAACCTTGAGGAACCACACCGAATCATCTATACATGAAACAAAGGTTCATACAAGGTCTAGCAAGCCGCCCGATCATCCATCCCTCTCAACAAGATCTCTCCGTGAAGCTCTCAAGCTAGTCCTATGGAAAACCTAAGAAAAATAGGAAGGAAAATGGGAAAACAAATGAGCTAGGGTTCAAAGAGTTGGCTGCCATCCACCCACTCAATGAGTATATGTGGAGGCACCCAAAAGACTAAACTACCCTTCACTAATAGCTAGGGATACATGCCCCTCGAGGGTGGATTTGGAAATCTTCGGAATATCTTCATCGGACGGATGCCCGGCGACCGCAACCTGCTTAGCCTCGACGCAAGCCTTGCGATCCCGACGCGTGTCCTCCGCCTCGAAGCTTCCGGCGCCCTGCGACCCCAAACCGGTCAGACCGGTTCTCCAAACCGGTCGGGCGGTTTTGGCCGACGACCACGCCGGTCTTCGGCCTCGGCTTTGTGGCTCAGCCGAGTAACCCAGTGATTTTCTGGTGAACCACCGCAAACCCCGCGAACTTGATGTAGCCTCCGGCAATCACCACTCATGACTTGGCTCCCATGAAGTCCCGGCTTGACTTTGGTTTTGTGGCTCAACCAAGAAACCGTCCACCGACTTCATCTTGCTGTTCTTGCCACCATGCGGCCCGCACTCAACCCCGCTGGCCACCGGGTCCCTCGAACGAAGCCTACTTGTCTTCTCCACACCTGGAGGCCTCACCGACAACGACCTTTCACGCTTGTTCTTCACCTGCACCAACACGAGTTAAGCCGCAACCTGCACCTGCAATACTTAGCCAAGAATCAGTCCACACAACGTTGTCAATCACTCATCACACAAGGAAGCGACCATCCACCGGTCCTCGAACCACACATGGTCCTCAATCTCCCCCTTGATGAGTGCATTGACAACACGCACATTTGGTAAATAAAGAGAAAAGGAAAACAGAAAAGAAACAAAAAGAAAAACTCCAACAAGCGATCAAAAGCCGAGAAAGGCAAAGAACAAGATCACTTGAAGAAGACAAGTCTCGGACCCCTTAGGCAAGGGCAACGGCTCGACACATCCGAGACAAAAACCATGCTCAAGCAAAGAGCATAAACCACCAAAGCACACAAGAGCTCCCCCTGCACATATGCAAGCTCGCCCTGATCAAGTGCGAATTCTGGGCACAAACCGGTCAGACCGGTTCCCATAACTGGTCAGGCCGGTTCCACCAAAACCGGTTAGACCGGTTTCCAAAACCGGTCAGGCCGATTTCACACAGCAGACCACACCCCCAAAAGCTAAAAATGCAAAAGAAATGCACAAGCTCCCCCTTGACACTTGGGATAGGTTCCAGGGATACAAAGCAACTTTTCTCCACCTTCCTTTCTCCCCCTTGTTGCCAATGCATGAATCAAGGCACAAATGCAACCTAGAGCTTCTCAAGTATACAAAATTCATCACAAGATGCTACACATGTCAAAATGAGCAAGTTAGATACTCTACAGGTTCGTAATGACCTCAACTACATGATCACCAAGTTTCACAACCATTGGACAAGGCTAAAAAGGATTTGAGTAATTTTGCGAAAAGTTACTCTCGCACAAGCAAAAACCTAAACATGAGCAAAACATGTCAAAATGGCAAAGCCACACAAACTTCATGCTAGGACAACCATTCTAATCATAAGACCATCACAAACACCCACAAGCACCTCATGTCATGTCAAAGCCACCGAGCCATGTGCCTACTTCTATGTAGGAGACTTCTCATTGGTAGGCATCATGCAACGGTTTAGCACCCAAAGCAAATTAAATTCAGCACATATGACATGGGAGCATGTTTTCCAAGCATTTTACATTTCATTTTCAGATTCATAATTGGTACATGAAATGTCTTTGCGACAAAAAGGAACTTATGCCCCTCCATAAGATAAAGCAAGAGGGCTAAACATTCATGATGGCAAATGAGCCTTTGGCCCCATATGATCAATAAATTAGCTGTCCAACCACAAATTAAGCATAACCAAGCCACTAAAACATGTCAAGATCATATAGCGGCATTTACACATGAGAGAGCATATATGTGACATTTTTCGAAAACATAACCATCAACCATGGATATAAATCAAGTTCATCAAGAGCTAAGCCAAACTAACCATAGCATACCAAACTAGCTCACAAGATCATATATAGCACATCATGGTGAACAATGTATATGAGAGAAGCTTTTCCTACAAAATGCATATGGTACAAAATGCATGCAATCTAAGATACAAGGATGCCTATACATCATGTTACATATGCCATGCCAAATGCAAGAAATGCACAAAGGAAACTATACATATGCTACAAAGGAGCTCCCACACACCCAACTCAAGAAATCAAACACACACCAAGTTCCCGCTGCAAACGAGTGAAAGTTGCTTGATCTAGGGGTTTGGTGAAAATATCGGCTAGTTGGTCATGTGTGGGTACATGGATTAAAGCTATCTTCCCTTTCTCTACGTTGTCTCTCAGAAAATGATGCCTCACTTCTATGTGCTTGGTTTTGGAATGGAGCACTGGGTTCCTTGCAACGCTTATGGCACTGGTGCTATCACATTGAAGTGGGACATGGGTATACTCCTCACCAAAGTTACTCATGGTGTATGAAATCCAAAGGAGCTGAGAGCAACAACTAGCAGCGGCAACATACTCGGCCTCGGTAGTGGATTGAGCAACACTCGATTGTTTGCGGGAAGACCAAGACACCAAAGAGGAACCCAAAAACTGGCAAGTCCTAGAAGTGGACTTTCTATCCAACCGACACCCGGCAAAATCCGCGTCTGAAAAACCATGAAGTGCCAAAGAAGAGGATGCGGAGTACCAAAGGCCGAAGTCGGGAGTGTGACGCAAGTACCTGAAAATTCGCTTCACCGCTTGCCGATGCGAAGTCCTCGGGGACGCTTGAAAACGAGCGCACAGACACACCGAGAACTGTATGTCCGGCCTCGACACCGTCAAGTAGAGGGGTGACCCGATCATGCTCCGATACTCCTTCTGGTCCACGTGTTCACCTTCCTCGTCCGCATCAAGAGCTGTAGTCGTACTCATCGGCGTCATCATAGCCTTGGAGTCCTCCATCTTGAACTTCCGCACAATGTCCTTGGTGTACTTAGCCGGGTGCACAAATGTTCCTTCCTTTGATTGTTTGATTTGTAGCCCGAGGAAGAACTGCAACTCGCCCATCATGCTCATCTCAAATTCCCTGCACATATCATCTGCAAACCTTGCAACAAGAGAGTTAGACGAGCCACCAAAGACAATATCATCCACGTACACCCGCACAATCGGGATATCTCCGCCCTGCCCTCGGCAAAAACAAGGTCCGATCGACCTTCCCCATCTCAAAACCTCTCTCAAACAAGAACCCCCTCAACCTCGCCATACCA
Organism: Cenchrus americanus; assembly: GCA_947561735.1. Classification (NCBI taxonomy): domain Eukaryota; kingdom Viridiplantae; phylum Streptophyta; class Magnoliopsida; order Poales; family Poaceae; genus Cenchrus; species Cenchrus americanus. The sequence goes on along the minus strand of OX387244.1, from coordinate 36,310,879 downwards.
AGCTCTAGGCGCCGCTTCAAACCATACATCGCCTTCCTCAACCTGTACACCCGGTGGGGGGTACTTCTCACTCTCAAACCCCGGAGGTTGCCTCACATACACTTCTTCCTCCAACACACCATTCAGAAAAGCACTCTTCACATCCATTTGATGCAACTTGAACCCTTTAGCCACGGAAAAGGCTAGAAGGATCCTAATCGCCTCCAAACGGGCTACGGGAGCAAAGGTCTCCTCGTAGTCGATCCCCTCCTTCTGACTGAACCCTTGAGCAACAAGCCTCGACTTATTCCTCACAACCTCACCCTTCTCTCCCTCTTTGTTTTTCCACACCCACTTTGTATCAATCGGCTTACACCCTGGGGGAGGGTCAACCAACTCCCAAACCTGATTCCTCTCAAAGTTCTCCAACTCCTCATGCATCGAATTAACCCAATTGTGATCAGATAGTGCGTGTCCAATGTCTTTGGGCTCAAAAGTAGCAACAAATGCAGCATGAGCGAAATGAGAATTGTTTCGAACCCTTGACCGTGTTAAGCGTTCATTCATGTCGCCGATGATCCTCGAAGCTGGGTGATCCACTTGTACTCGCCGGGGAGGTTCTCGCCTCGATGCTACCTCCCCCTCAACATCAACTTCTCCTCGTTCTTGATTTGTCATCGTAGGTGTAGTAGAGGGTCCATCCATCACCGTAGACGAAGTAGTGGGTACATGTTCAGCTGGGGGCACCGCACCGCCATCTTCATCATCTCCATGTTCATGCTCCTCCTCTCGAAAGATCTCCTCGCGAAGCTCATCACCACCTGCACACTCAAAGACAAGCTGACTACGTGGCTCTGTCTCGTCGAAGGTTACCTCGCAAGTCTCCACGATTTGGTTAGTTTCAAGATTGAGCACACGATATGCTCTAGAGTGAGATGCATAACCAAAGAAAATACCATCGACAGACCTAGCCTCAAACTTATCCAACTTCCTGCCTTTCTTCAGAATGAAACACTTGCAACCAAAAACATGGAAGTGACTCACCTTGGGTGTGCGACCATGCATCAACTCATAGCATGTTTTCTTCTTGTGCACTCTGAGGTATATCCTGTTCGACACATAGCACGCGGTTTTCACCGCCTCAGCCCAATACCTCCTCGGAGTCCTATGCTCATCAAGCATCGTCTGAGCCATCTCGCACAAGGTCCTGCTCTTCCTTTCCACAACACCATTCTGGGGAGGCGTATACGGACTCGAAAACTGGTGCTCAAGACCCAAGTCATGGCAAAAGGTTTCAAAATGAGAGTTTCTGAATTCCGAGCCATTATCACTGCGGATAGCTCGTATGGCATCTCCGTTCCTCTCGTTCCTCAACCTCAAGACTAGATCTTGAACAAAACCAAATGTCTCCCCCTTATCCTCGAGAAAGAACACCCACGCATACCGAGAATAGTCGTCCACCACAACAAGGAAATACCACTTCCCACCCGCAGATCGCACACGAGCTGGGCCTACAAGGTCCATATGGAGCAGCTCGCATGGATGCTCAGTCATCACATCGGTGAGAGGCGGGTGAGAAGAGGCTACCATCTTGGCATGCCTACACGGCGCACAAACCAACTCTTTCTCAAGCCTCAACCGTGGCAATCCTCGGACCAAGTTGAGTTTACTCAAGCGAGACAAAAGGTCAAAGCTCAAGTGACCCAACTTCCTATGCCATTTCCACAACTCACTTGAAGAACCAGCCAAGAAACAACGCTCCACACCCGAAGACTGAGAAAAATCAGCACGAAACACCTGACCCTCGGGAACGACCATACAGACAAGATCCCCTCGAGAGTCCAAAATCCGAGAACCACCCCGGCCGAAACAACACCTCAAAACCCTCATCCAACGGCCGGGACACGAGAGAGCAAATTGTACCCCAGCGATTGAACAAGAGCAACACGCCTCAGAGTGATCTTGTCACTCACCTTAATCTCACCTTCTGAAAGCACACGCCCACGCCCATTGTCCCCAAAAGTGATGTACCTCTTCGTCACGAATGGGACGAGACTTGTGAACCACCCCCTGTCTCCAGTCATATGCCTCGAGCAACCGGAGTCAATCAACCAAATGTTCTTCAAGTCTCCCACCTGAAATTCAAAAACGAGCACGTGAGCGAACAAACGACTCAACACTGGGGTTAGTACCAAAAGAGTAAAACCAGTGCCGAGCCATTTGCTCGAAAGTGGGGTTAGCACCAACCAAAGCATCTCTCCTACCAAAGCTACCTCCACGAACACCACCACGGTAACCACCCTGAGGGAACCACCCCTCTCTACCTGGAGGAGGACCAAAACCACGAAAGAGAACCTGTGGATCATCCCTCCTCTCCTTCTCAAAGCTACGACTCCTCCCATCCCCGTAGTGAACTCGAGGGGGAGAACGCCTAGCAACCTGACCACCTGCAAACTTTCCAGCCCAACCACCAGAACCACAACCTCCAGAAACAGCCCTCGCACCTGTACGAGCACGAAAACCAAACTTGTCATTCTGCAGACCCCAAACCGGTCTGACCGGTTCCAAAACCGGTGCGGCGGGTTTCACTCCCCCGAAGACACCTCCCCGCACTCTTTCGCTCTCCCCAAGCCGGAACTATCCTCACACCTGCCTTAGCCCTGGGCATCTGCACACGAGACTTAAGTACACCACTGGAGGGGTGATACTTGTCCCTGTTAGCGCACTCCTTCGCCATTCTCTCCTCTCGCTTCCTCTTGAAGCAAAACTCATCCTTGTGACCCTCTTTCCCACAATAGCCACAACGGAACCTCACAAGCTTAGGCTTAGGCTTGGATTGGGGCTGCTCACTTGGTTTCTCTCTACTCAACTCCTCCATCGATTTCTCCTCACTAGCCTTCTTACTCTCTTTCCCAAAGAACACTTTCCCGGAAGTGCTCACAAACTTGATAGGTTTTCGAGATCATTTGTGGGCGTAGGAAATATGGGTGGAGCTGGGGTTGTGTCTAGTCGGTTCCTAAGATGGTTGGGTTTTGGAGGGAAATCATTTTTGTGGTGGGTTTTTGGTGGCTCTGGGATATTCTCTCCACTTCCCTCACCAACCTTGTTTGCCCCAAGTCCCTCACCATCTTGCCTCTTAAATGCCTCAATCATCATCCTCAACTGAGGCTCATGACCAGACAACCAACCCATCAACTTCCTCAAGTCATCATTCTCATCCTGCAAACGATCAACATAATGTGCAAGTTCCAAATTTTTCAAAGCATGCATTTCACAGGTAGAGCATGATGTAGGCATGGGTTCCTTCAATTTAGCCTCAAGAGAACTAGTGTAAACATGCATCTCATTAGTCTTAGCATGCAAAACAGGGCAAGAAGTGCAAGCACCTGGCAAAGTAGATCTAGACTTAAGCTCAGCCACTTCAACCCTAAGCACATCTAGTTCCTCACACTTGGAGGCATGCTTCTCCTTAAACAAAGCAAGATTAGCAAGAAATATGGAGCAATCAGCACAATCAACCTCATCCGAAACAACAGGGCTAGCCTTAAGGGAATCAATCTCAAGCTTGCTATCAAGCACCTGTGTCTCTAGCTTAGCCACTCTAGTCCTAGCATCCTCGAGTGAAGCTCTAAGCTCTTTTCTCATTTTCTTTGCCTCTCTAAGCATGTCATCACGATTATCAAGCAAAGTACCGAGCCGTTCATTCTCCTGGCACAAGAAGGGAAGCTCATCACGCACCTCGTCGTCGGACTCAGAGTCCGAGTTGCTATGTGTGCTCTTCTTGCTGCCGGAGCTCAGCGCCATGGTGCAGAAACCGTCTCTCGCGAAGCAGCTCAGTCCGCTCAGGTTCTTGGACGACTTCTTGTTCTTGCGACGATCACCTACATCCTTACTGCTGCTCGAGCTCGAGGTGGAGTACGCGGAACTGGAGTCGACGTCGCTCGCTCCAACTATCGCCCGGGCCTTGCCTCGGCTCTCCTTCTTCCTCGATCGTCGCTCGTCCTTGTACTTGTTCTTGTGCTTGCTCTTGTGGTCGCGCCTCGACCAGTACTTGCCATCGTTCCTCGGCTTGTGCTTGTAGCCGTCCTTGTTCTTGACCTTCTCCGGGTAGTCGGCGACGAAGTGTTCCGACTTGCCGCACTAGAAGCACATCCTTGTGTTCCTCCTCATGTTCACTCGGTTCTCATGTAACCTCTCGAACCTCCTCGTCAACAGCGCCAGCTCGTCCTCTCCAAGCACGTCGAACTCCTCATCTGGCATAGACAGCAAAGAGGAAAAAGAGAACATCCTGGTGGATGGGTTAGTGTTAGCCTTTCCTTTCGAACAACCAACGAGGGCGAGACTATGGGAATCAGTCGGACCCTCGAGCTTGACAGTCATGCCCTATCCACCTCAGCCGACTTGAGCTTTGAGAACAGCTCGTTCACCGTCTGAGTGTCATACTTCTCCGACTCCACAATGGCCTCGAACTTTCCGCCCCAAATCGGGGATCCAAAGAGTGTAAGAGCTTGACCGCTCTATCATGATCATCGTACGGGAGCACGTCCACATTGGCCCTCATGTTGTTCACAACCACCGTGAACCTCTGAAACAAGGCATCGATGGACTCACCAGGGAGATGAGTGAAGTTCTCGTACTCTCTCCGGTAGGTCGCATACATCCGTGCCTGAACCTGGGCATTCCCAACATGAGCCTCCTTCAGCACCGACCAAATTCTACAAGCCAAGTGCTTGGTGTGCACCCGATCGAACTCAGGCTGATACAAAGCACGAAACAAGTAGTCGACCGCCTTATTTGTTGGCGTCGAATCGGTCCCTCGATCCTGGAGCGAGGAAGTCCATCGGCTGGACATAGCCTGTGTCCACCGTGACATCCCAAAGGATCTGACCCTTTCCGCGGAGGAACGCACCCATCCGCTTACTCCACATCTGGTAGTTCTTTCCATCGAAGTGTGGAGGACTCGAACCCTATTCCTGGTACGCCGTCCTTGGATCTTAGACTGGTTAGAGTCAACAAAGACCCGAACCGGCTCTGATACCACATGAAGGACCGAAACGGCGAACCAGAGAGGGGGGAGTGAATGGGAGCCGATAAAAATTCTATTCAAGAATTCGGCCTATGAACCCAATTTCACTCGTGCACCTCCGCAAGCTTCTCTTGCCAAGTTCAAGTAACCACTGAAGTGCTACTGAACCTAGGAGCAACACCCGACCAACAGCCTTAACACACACGCAGCGGAAACACACAAGACACGGCTGCTGGTAGCCCAAACCGGTCAGGCCGGTTTCTGAAACCGGTCAGACCGCTTCTGTTGGACTTAGCCTCACGCACGTAGGGGAAACCGGTCAGACCGGTTTGGCAAACCGGTCAGACCGATTTTGTCCAGAAACTCCCCAAAAAGCCCAAACGTCTCAAGAGCCTTTCCACATCTGAACAAACGAAGCCATGAAGCAACAGAGACTTCCTTGCTCAAAAACCTTTCTCGACAGCCCACAGGGCGAAACCGGTCAGACCGGTTTTTGCCTGGACAGTCGAGAAGAACACAACCCGCGGGTCAACTCCCCCAAAACCAAAACTCGATCTCCCGAATCGCTCCATGGACTTGAACAAGACTTTGGGGATATTAGGAACACCTCATGAGGAGTCCATAGCCAAGTTTAATCCCACCAAAACTCGTCCAAAAAGAATCAAGGAAATCCCGCCAAGAGCACTTCCAACCCAAGAACTCAAGAAACCCCAAAATCGAGCACCTTTACTCACGGATTTGGGAGGGGAATCACAGCCCAAAGAACCACGAAGGGTTCCCACAAATTTCCCCCATCAAATCCCCAAGAAAAAGGTCCCGAAAACAACCCAAAGAGATCACCGAGAGAAGGCTCCGAAAATCACCACCAAGAACAACCGGGGAAAACACATCCAAACCTTGAGGAACCATGCCGAATCATCTATACATGAAACAAAGGTTCATACAAGGTCTAGCAAGCCGCCCGATCATCCATCCCTCTCAATAAGATCTCTCAGTGAAGCTCTCAAGCTAGTCCTATGGAAAACCTAAGAAAAATAGGAAGGAAAATGAGAAAACAAATGAGCTACGGTTCAAAGAGTTGGCTGCCATCCACCCACTCAATGAGTATATATGGAGGCACCCAAGACTAAACTACCCTTCACTAATAACTAGGGATACATGCCTCTCGAGGGCGGATTTGGAAATCTTCGGAATATCTTCATCGAACGGATGCCCGGCGACCGCAACCTGCTTAGCCTTGACGCAAGCCTTGCGATCCCGACGCGTGTCCTCCGCCTCGAAGCTTCCGGCGCCCTGCGACCCCAAACCGGTCAGACCGGTTCTCCAAACCGGTCAGGCCGGTTTTGGCCAGACAGCCACGCCTGGTCTTCGGCCTCGGCTTTGTGGCTCAGCCGAGTAACCCAGTGATTTTCTGGTGAACCACCGCAAACCCCGCGAACTTGATGTAGCCTCCGGCAATCACCACTCATGACTTGGCTCCCATAAAATCCCGGCTTGACCTTGGTTTTGTGGCTCAACCAAGAAATCGTCCACCGACTTCATCTTGCTGTTCTTTGCCACCATGCGGCCCGCACTCAACCCCGCTGGCCACCGGGTCCCTCGAACGAAGCCTACTTGTCTTCTCCACACCTGGAGGGCTCACCGACAACGACCTTTCACGCTTGTTCTTCACCTGCACCAACACGAGTTAAGACGCAACCTGCACCTGCAATACTTAGCCAAGAATCAGTCCACACAACATTGTCAATCACTCATCACACAAGGAAGCGACCATCCACCGGTCCTCGAACCACACATGGTCCTCAAGGGCTAGCGTAATCCCTTAATGATTTCTCCGGTTCTTCCACAGGTTGATTAACGAACGCCATCTAGACAATATGATAAAAACAAAAACAAAAACGAAACAAAGGTTTTTCTAGATAATATATGTTAGATATAGCAAACGAAAGACAAACTAAAATATAAAACTAAGTTAAATGCAAATCAAACGATGTAAACTAGCTTGCTCCCCGGCAACAGCACCAGAAAAAGGGGCTTGTTGACGGATAAAAGACGTATCCCTCTACGATTCGCAAGCGTACGGACCCCACACCTTTTTCACCATGGGATTCCCAAGGTTCTTGTCAATCCTCGGAGCAAGGGGATTACAAGCGTTTAATCTACAACGACACACTAGATACTAAAACCCTAACTATTAGTATACTAGAAAACAACTAAACTACACTAGAGAGAATGATTAAGATATCAAGATAAAAGACACTTGCCCACGGGTGTACGATACTAGAGCATGCAATCGCTTAAAGACATGAAAACCAATCTAATCTATCGGGGTTGTGACCACGGTTTCGCCCTTTCCCTCCTCTCGTACTGTCACTACGTGAAGGTATTCATGACTAGACCTATGATGGATACGGCGTATTGAATGGACCAAGGAAACATTGGAGCTCATACTCCCTTTACGGCATGGTAGCTAACCTTAAGCATTAAAGTATATTCAACACAAGATGATAGATAGATAATCCGACAAAGTACGATTACATCTCAAGATCGATTACAACCCATGGACGAATAAGGAGATTACCCCATCAAGGTGCTGGACATAACACCGTTGATCATGGTTTTCCTTCCAACGGTGTCTTCTTTCTTCTCCACTTGTGGGTGCTTCCTTCGAGGTGGTTGATCTCCCTCCGGAGATCCTCCTCCTCTCTCTCTAGCTTGTGGATGGCCTTCTGGTGCGAATGACTCTCTCCTCCGTCGAATGGCGGTGCCCAGGCTTTTAGGGTTCAAGATCCTTCGGGTGCAAGGAAAACGGGAACAAACCGGCCACCGAAGTGGGCTGGGCCGGCCGGCCTGGGCCGATCGGCCTGGGCCCACCTCGGCCCGGTTCGGTCGCCCCTTTCACTCCGTGGGTCCTTATGCATTTATGTACTTTGCCCCCTCCACTTGCATGATTTTGACGATGTCGTCCCCACGTCCAAGATGAAGGTTCTCTTTGCATGAAGTTCGGTCTTTTACGCTTCAATCCTCGGGGGTGTTCCTCGTAGCACTTCGGTCCTTGCCACCATTGGAAGTGATTTCATCAAGCTCATGAACACGAACAAGACTCCGTAAATGCTCCTTTGAACTTGTTGCGAATCCGTCCTTTATGTCCATGTTTTCCTACATAAACACAACACTTCCAAATGCATGCACATAGATGAACTTGTTATATGATTAGTGTGCCTAGTGGCGGGTTAGTTCCATAATCAAATCCAAACCAAAGTGTAATGAACATGCTAGGTGCACCAAAATACACCGTCAACATTTTTCCTAGCCAAATGGTATTCATCACCAAGCTCGGCCCACAAGTCAGCCTTTTCTCCTGTACAATTTTTTGGTGTTAACAGTACGACCTGGCAGGCTATGTATGACACAATACAACAAACGAACTGTTGGCTGGACCTGGAAGCTTACCTGCGTGCTTTTCTTGGCAATGACTAAGGCTAGAACGAGACAACAGGAGCAACTCCAACTCTTTTGAAAAGGAGAGACACTGTGAAAAAACGCTGACCCGTTCGCGTTCGCTCCGCGTGGGCAACGCGGTGGGCTCCCAAACCCTAGCATGTTGCCACCCTCTCCTCGCCGCCTACCGCTGCTCCGCCGCCCGAGCGGGCTGCCAGCAACTCGCGCGGCCCACTGGGAAGGCGGCTGGGGGGCATTTTCCAGTTTCTATGGCATCTTGAGGTGGGCGTGACTGCTTCGTGGCTCTGGAGGGCTTCTCGCCGGCGCTGCCTTCCCGACAGCGGCGGTAGGAGGGGCCTCATATCCAGCGTTGCTCCGGCCGGATTTGAGGGCCGCGCGACCGGGGGCGCAGTTCTGTGGCGGAGCAAGGTCTGGGAGGGTGTGGACGACGGCGGCGCGGCGTGTGCGCAACTCCGGCGCGGCAGCGGCCTTGGAGGGTGGGCGTCTTCGGTCTCGGTGCTCGGTGCTAGCCTCGCGTTGGGGCAAGGTGCCGGCGGTGCCTGGCGCCCGCGGGGGGCTTGCGGCGGCGGGCGCGCTGCCGGCGGCGGCGGCGGGCGCATCTGCCGGTGGTGGTGGAGGCTTCCTGTGCCGGCCGGTGCCTGGCCTCGTGGTCTGTGGCCGGCCATGGCGAGCGCTGGCTCACCAACGCCCTCCTCCTTCTTCGTCTGCATCGCCGGGGTGTCACCATGGAGGTGGGGTCGGGTGTTTGGCTGTTGTTCGTTCTGGTGTCGTGGTGGTGCTTGGGATGCACAGGGCCTCCCCTGGTGATGGTGGTGCGGAGGAGGTCAGGTGCCGACTGCTACCATGTGCATGAGCGGGCGACAGACATGGTGCAATCGGTGTCGGTGGGCATGATGGCGACGCTTTTTGGGCGTTGATCTCCCTGCTGGGGGCATCACTGCGAGGTACTATGTTCTTGTCGTGTGGGATTCTAGGGTGAAGACCCCGTCCATCTGGACATGTGACGGCAGCACCTTGGCGTCGTAACCTTCTTGGAGGTGACGCATTTCGAGTCCCGCCGTTTGTGCCGGTGGTGGTGGAGGTGTTTGGTGGGGATGCGGTCTGTGCGCTTGTTCCTTGTTGCTGTCCGAGTGTTGAGGGCCCATGTGTGCTTGTTCGCCTTGTGCTGTCGTTCAAGATGCAGTGGTGATCTCGGTGTTGGCGGGGCGGAGGAGATGTTCTCATTCGGTCTTAGTTATCTGAGTGCTAGGTAGAGTTGAGAGGTGGTGGGTGAGGCGAGGCCCCCACCCAGAGTGTCCAGGATCAGTGGTTGCCCCTGGTGCTGTGATGAGAGTGTGTGTTGAAGCTTCACCGGATCAGAGGGATCAACGATCGTGATTGTGCAGCTTGCGGAGGACAGCCCCATGGTGGAGGAGCTCAGCGTTGGTGACGACGGCGCAAGCGTCGACGGCTTGCTTCAATCTTCTCTCCCAGTTGGTTGGTCATGGTGGTGCGGTACTGTGGGTGTATTTGTTTTGTTCAGGGTGTGTTTGTGTGGATGTGTCAACTTCGGCTCGTCATGTACAATTACTTCCTTCTTAAATGACAGAGTAGTGCTCCTGCTCCTTTAAAAAAAGACTAAGGCTAGAAATGTCAGACGGTGCTGATTTAGTAAACAAACTTCAACGTTTAAACTTGTACTAGTTCATGGTGGGCCCATGTTGATAAAAAAGCATTTCCTCCTTCCAACTTTTTCTACCTAGCTAGCCATCTGTCTACTCATCTACCAAAGTACTCTGACACAAATTGTTTTTTTCTCTTTGCACCGGGTGCCCAACAAAGCAATGGGTGTCAGAAATTTCCAAGCTAGCACCATAAGTCCAATGTATAATTCCTCTAGAAATTGTTTCTCTCTCCTCCGAGCACCATCTTGGACGCACCGGTTGCTGGCCAGACCTGGTAGGCCCTGCGGACGCGCATAGTGGCGCTTGGCAGCGCGCCGTTGTCCATGGTTGCGGCTCCTCTATGGTTGGGGAATGCGAACAGTTGGAGAATGCAAACCGTGTGTCTCCCAAGTAAAAAAAAGTACAGGGGTAAAACTATCCTTTCATATAGGAAATACATGTATTTTGACTAGAAAAGAGAGAAAATACATCTAAGGGCATAGTTTATACAAGAGGCTAACATTTCGAGACTCATTTTTACGAAGACGATTGTTGACGGCCGATTTCCATCAACCAAGAGCACTTGTTACACTTTGCATTGAGCTTTGAATTATAACTAACCCTCCACTAGGCATACTAATAATGTAACAAGTTCACACTTGCATGTGATTTTTGGAGTTTATTGTTTATGCAAGAAATTAACGTTAAAGAGGAGACTTTCGGGAAAAGTTCATCAAGTACTTTATGAGAAGATCATGAAGCCTGTCATAAGTCAAGACATGAAGTGAACACAACTCTAAATGACCTAAGGACCGAAGCATCAACATGTAAAATTCTAGGGACTAGAAGGTTTACCAACAACATAAACTCAGCCTGAGAGATATTCTCGCAACCCAGAACAGCATGATCTTTCGGTGCAGATTCGGAGACTTAAACGGCCTCTAATGGCACAAGTTTGACTACCAAAGTTGTGGGATTCGATGATAGCTTCGATTTGGACATATGGAAAGCCCAATTCGGGTCAAAGAGCTAGGAGATATGGCCCCCGAAATGCACTGAAATCAGACAGATTATCTTCCGAGGCTCTTTTGGAGATCTTATTTTGTTTCCACGGAAAGCAATGAATACCGAAGTTGAAGATAATTTCGTGGCACACAACCTGGCACCGAATTTGCATTATTTGGAGTCCGGGCGTGGGAGATATGACACCGGCAAGGAAGGGCTGCGAATCAGGAAAATCTGGACGATGTTGATTTTATGGAAACCAAGTTTGCTTCTCTCCCAAGGAGGATCTCGTGCAAGGCAAGGTAGAGCACGCCCCAAGGCACCCCTAGGGCATAAATACAACCCCCTAGGCGCCCCAAGATGGTTACCCATTGACATCCATTCATCGGAGAGCCGCCGGAGATCACCACAAGGAGGAGGACGCCGAGGCCTTGCCGCGCCGCCGCCAGAGTTGGAGGACGACAAGGATTGATCTTCACTGGATGCATCTACCACATTCAACGGTACCATGCTTAGCATCTTGATGGAGTAGATTCATCGCTTGTCCATGGAGTTGTAATGGATCTTGATATGTAGCCACCAACTCTTGTTTAGATCATAATATCTATCGTTCATTTGTTGATGAGGCTTAATGCTAAAGGTTTGGCCGCCATGTTTTACGGGTCGCTCCCGTGGATTGCGTCAACATACCATGATCATCAATAGGTTTAGCAAAGATTACCTTCGCGTAGTGACAGTACGGGGGATGGAAAATGCTAAATCGTGGTCACATGTTTAGATAGATTAGATCGGTTTTATCATGTTTAGGTGATTGCATCTTCAAGTACCCTAGACTCCATGGGCAAACGTTCTCCATAACTTGTGTATCTCACTTCTCTCATTTGACCTAGATCTCACAACAACACAATTTCAGTTTCAAGATGTCTTGGATGGACCACCAGGGCTTCAAAGAGGTGGTGATAAGCAAGTGGCCTGAGAGAGGAGCAAGAGCTATTCAAGATTTCTGGAGAGAGAGGTTAAAGTAGCAACAAGGAAATTTTGTAGAGGGTGGGGGATCAACACTCAAAGCCAATTTAAAAAAGATAAGAAACTCATGTTAGAGAAGATTAATGAGCTTGACAGGGAGGCGGAAGTAAGAGAACTAAATGCTTCACAATGGCCAGTTAGATACGGGCTAGAGGCAAAACTAGAGAAAGTTTATAGTTTAGAAGAGCTCCACCTTAAGAGACAAAGCGAAATCAAATGGACACTCAAGGGTGATGCTAATAATAGTTTTTTCCACGGAGCAGCTAGCGGCAGAAGGAAAAATGCTCCATATTTTATTTAGAGGAAAGAGGTATAAAAATTAGGGATCTTGTCATGATTAGAACCCATGTGGAGCTTTTCTACAAAGATCTTTTCAGGGTAGAGACAGAGGGGTCAATCAATCTAGGAGAGGGATTTTGGGATGAGAACAACAGACTGACAATAGAGGAAGCAACAGACCTTACAAGACCTTTCACCCTAAAGGAGATAGAGGATGCTTTGAAAGATATGGACAGTACATCTGCTCCGGGCCTAGATGGTTTCCCCATAGGATTCTATAAAGCCTTTTGGACAGAGCTCAAATTCCTGGTTCTAGAGATGTTTAGTGACTTTCATAGAGGGGACTTCGGTTTAAGAAGATTGAATTACGGAATGATCTCATTGATCCCAAAACTGAAAGAGGCTAATAACATACATCAATATCGACCTATCTATGTGCTGAACATTGACTACAAATGGTTCACTAAGGTACTTACCATGAGGCTAACACCAATGGCGGACAAATTGATTAGAAAAAATCAAACTGCTTTCATCCCAGGGAGGTTTATTTTGCATAAAATCTTACATGAGTTGAGAGTTTCTAAAACCAAAGGAATAGCTCTGAAACTAGACTTTGAAAAGGTATATGATAAAGTGCACTAGAGCTTTGTGATAGAAGTTCTTAAGCATAAAAACTTTTCTGAAACTTGGATAGAGTGGATCAAACAATGTATGGAAGGTGACTAGGTGGGAGTAAAAATAAATGGTCATCATGGGAACTTCTTTAACACCCACAAGGGTCTAAGGTAGGGTGATCCCCTTTCACCTCTACTCTTTAATCTTGTCAGTGATGCCCTAGGCACCATGCTGGATAAAGGAAGGAGTGGGCAAATTCAGGGCTTGGTGCCTCATCTAATAGAGGGAGGGATTACTCAACTACAATACGCTGACGATACTGTCATTTTCTTGGCATTAGAAGAACAAACTATCCTGTACACAAAGTTCCTGTTGTATTGTTTTGAAAACATGTCTAGATTGAAGATTAACTACCAGAAGAGCGAGGTCATAGTGGTTGGTGGATCTGAGGTGGATCAGACTAATGTGGCTGCGATGTTTAACTGTAATGCTGAGAGTCTGCCCATGAAATATCTTGGAGTAATGGTTAGTGACAGACACATATCAAGCTCGTATCTGGCTTATGTTCATCAGAAGGTGGAGAAGAAACTTCCAACTTGGCAGAGTGCGGTATTAACTTCTGGGGGAAAAGAAATTCTGATTCAGTCCTGTCTTAGTTCCATTCCTAACTATGCTATGGGGGTATATATGTTACAATAAGAGATCCACTAGAAAATGGGCTCTGCCAGATCAAACTTTGTTTTGGCATGGGCCCAACCTTAAAAGGAAATATCACATGGCTAGTTGGGACCTCCTAGCCTCACCTAAGAATGTTGGAGGTTTAGCATTTACAAATACTAGAGTAATGAACAAGTGTCTGCTTGCCAAGTGGATTTTCAATATAGAAAGTGGAGAGGATAATTTGTGCTGATCCTTGTTAAGACAAAAATACTTGGGTGAAAAAGGTTTCTTTGGATTCAAGAAAAGTAATTGTTCTCAATTCTGAGAAAAGCCTGCTAGATGTTAGAGATGACTATGCTAGAGGTTTTAAGTATATAATTGGAGATGGTAAGAAAACTCGCTTCTAGCATGACACGTGGTTAGGAGATTGTCATCTGAAAATTGCTTTCCCACATCTTTACTACATCTGTAATTAGCATGATTGGTCTGTGTATAGAGTTTGTAATCAGGGAGGCCTTGGATTGACCTTTAGGAGAAATTTTGGGGATAGAGAAAATCTGGAGTTAACTGAATAATCTGAGATGATAGCTAGTACTTCTTTTACAGATAATAAAGACACTGTCAAATGGGTTTTAGAGAGGTCTGGGAGATTCACCAGCTCCTCTATGTATAAAGAACTAACCTTTATAGGATTCTCTGATAGATGTATGCAATGCTTATGGCAAACCAAAATTCCCTTAAAAATTAAGATTTTCTTTGGCAAGTTATAAACGACAAAATCCAGTCCGCTGAACAATTGAAAAAGAGAAACTGGCCTGGTTCTTAATTGTGCTTTAGCTTGCTTCTATTGTGTGTGATCAGGGATGTCCTTGGGTGGTCAAATTCTTCAATATGCCCTGATGACATCTATGATTTTTGTAGAGGTGGTGCTAATAGTTTTTCCAAGCGAGTGCTTCTTCTGTTTGGTGCCGTGGCTTGGAGTTTGTGGTTGATTCGTAATGAGTTTGTTTTCCAAAATCTAGTAGTGTCCTCTCCTAATGTGGGAATCTTCATCTCTATCTCCTTTTTGCAGAAGTGGAAAATGCTGAACAAGGAGACGGGACAACAATGGATAGACTCAATGACATGAAGGTTGAATCATCGACTGTCATCCTTAATGCCTGAAGCTTGAAGCGCACGAAAAAGCCCGCCTGGAAAAAGCCTGAAGATTTAGCTCCCATGTAGTTTCCAGGAGGCCCCTGCTTAGCTTTTCCTTTGCGCCCTATTAGTAGCTGCTACAGCTTCTGCTTGTGTCTAAGTCTAAATATGTTTGTTAGTCCTCTTGGGTGCGTTTCTAGAGTGTTGTTAATCTTAGGGTGAGTTTTTTAAGAGTGTGTTGCTACCTTGGGGTTAGCTAGACTTTGATTGTATAAACTGGTAATCCCAGTCCTATTCTAGCTTTAATCAAAGCTGGGTCGTCTGGCCTTTTAAAAAAAGATTGGTTTTGACTTGTCTTTGTTCATAGATTAGATTGTCTTTAGTTCATAGATTAATTTTTTATCCAAAAGTTTGCATCAACTAGATTAGTGCTAGATCAAACGCTAGTGATCCCCTTGCTCCGCGGATTGATAAGAACATAGGGAATCACCCCTTGGTGAAAAAGGCTAGTGGTCCGTACGCTTGCGGATCGAAGTTAGTTACGCATTTCAACCATCAACAAACCCTTTTTCTGGTGCTGTTGTCGGGGAGCAAGCCAGTTTGCTACGTTTAATCGAGTATTAATTTTGTTGATTACTAACATCTAACCCGTATTTTCTAGAAAAAAATCTTTTTTTCTTTCAATTTTCTTGTGCCTAGATGGATTTGTTCACCTCACCATTGTAAAATGAAGAGATGTCGCTAAGGGAGCTAGCAATGCCGTCAATGGAAGACATTGAGGTGCAAAAATCAGATTTGATGCTTGCTACAACCCATTATGAAGTGAAGCCTGGAATCATCAAGTTAGTGGCGATAAACCCATTTAGAGGATTGGAGGATGACAACCCATATAGACACATTAAGGAATTCACGATGATATGCAACACGGTGCAACAAGAAGGAGTTCCGGCCGCTTGGTTCAAGTGGAATCTTTTTCCGTTCTCTCTAGAAGATGAAGCACGAAGATGGTACACACTTGTATCCGTTGAAGCAAAAGGAAATTGGGATGAGCTCGTGAAAAAATTTCTTTCAAAGTTTTTTCCCATAAGAAAGGTCCAAGACTTAAGGAGGCAAGTGCTCAATTTCAAGCAAGGAGAAGACGAAGGAATTGATGAAGCTTGGGACCGTTTTAATGAACTACTTGAGAAAGGCCCGAACTTGGGATATTCTAGTGACTTGATGTTGCATACATTTTATTTTTCACTAACCGCTAACTCTTCTCGTTTTGTAAGTATGAGTGCAATCAGTGATTTAATGGACAAAACGATTAGTGAAGCTGCACAAATTTTACAAAGGATAAGTAATGGGAAAAGAATGCAACGAGATTGGCAAAGGCGTTGTCGGGTGGAGCAAAATGACAAAAGCAAGCCCGAGGACTTGCTAAAATTTCTGAAAAAAGATGAACCGGAGGTTAACGAAGATGAACAAACCATTCAAGAGATTGAAAAACCATTTCCTAAGGTCAGCGAAGTCATTTCGCATGATAAAAATGTTGAACTAACATGAATGTAGGCCAAAGTATGGGGAATGCTAGACCATTGGCGGAGTTCAATCAATCCCATTGGATTCAAGTTGATTTCGCCCCCATAATCAACTACCGAAGGAAGGAGGAATACCGACATGTCGCCAAGAGAGTTGAAGATATTTTTGATCAAAAGATGAGTGGAGAGTCGATCCAAAAGATATTTGAAGAAGAAGGAGAAGAAGAAGATGAAGGATGGATCGACCGATTTGACAACTCAAAGATTTATGATGAATAAAGAGAAGAGTACAACCGTGACGAGCCTAGTGACTTGAAGGATAAATGGGAGAAGATATGACTCAACCTAGAAGATGAATGGGAAGGGGTTGACATAGAGAAAGTACTCCAAGAAGGACCCTCTCCACAAGGTTGTAGATTGTGTGCTATTGAAGCCTACACACTAGCAAAGCAATACATGGAAGTGCTCAAGGATAAAGAAAAGACTGAATCAATGATGAGCAATCTCGACAACATGTGGTGCACAGAAGATAAAGAAAGCATCATACAAGACTTTGATGATGAAGATTGTGATGATCATGAAGACTTTAAAGAAGAGATGAATGCATACATTGCTAAAGGATTACATGTTCCACAGGATGAGATGAAGGAGATGCCAAAAGGTAACAAAGAGACACCTCTACTCATCGAGATTGATTTTCTTTCAACACTACAAGACGAACCAAAAATCACTTTTGTTGAGAAACCTCTGAGGCTAAGTTACACGCTGAAATCTCAAGATATTATTGGTATTGATGAAGATATATTCAAAAACCAATAAAATAAATGATAGTTTAAATTCTATGCCTTGTTCCAATAATGATCATGTTGATAGGCTAGATTTTCTCGAGAATGATGACGAAATAATGTTTATGTTCAAAACAATTAATCTCATGCCTGAAGAACCTTTGACTAATGATGAGCTAAGTGCTATACATGAAACATATGCTTCTTTTAATTACACCTTGACTTGTTGCTACAATTTGCTTGTGGTGTTAATTATGGACCTGTATGTTTACAATAGGTTTTGTAAATCTCGATCATGCTTTGTGCTTGGTCAAGCTATTGACCTTAAAGAAGCACATGTCGGGAGAAGGACTGATTTTCACTAACCATGTAGATAAGGCTTGAATAATGAAAAAAGAAGTCATGCCTAAAGAGTTGCAAGATAAATAATCAACCTTTCCAAATCCCGCGATGGATGCTGCTGTCTTCATCAATTTAAGAGCTTGCTCAGAGGTGTACACATGAGGAAAATGAGATATTCAGAAGATCCATCAAGTTTCCATTTCAACGCAGCAAGAACCAGCGAATTTGAAGGCCCGTGCAAGGAGTTATGGAGAAAACATTGAGCGTTCCGCGTTCTAAAATTTCAGGACAGATTTCATCGCTGAAGTAAAACGAACATAACTCTCTTGTTCAGATTCTGATTTGGGCAAATAAAGACTTGTTGGAAAGGAAATTTTGTGCACTATGCAATGGAGTAGATCATGGGTATACTTTATGTACTGGAAATTAAAGAAAAATTCGTGGAGTGAAGGCAGCACCGAAGGGTGACAAAGAAGGAGAAAGCGGAGATGTCAAGATACTTTGGGAAAGTCTTCTATAAGTGATCAAGCACAACATGAGAAGTGAATTACAACTGCATTAGTACCTTTTCTTCTTGCATGAAGGGCCATGGCTACGCGACAAAAAGAAGGTATGTGAGAAAGTCGAGCTCTATGACTTTAAATGAAGCGCTTTTCGGGAGGCAACCCATTTCTTTATGTTTTTATTCCTTTCTTAGAGAAAATAAAGAATGACACCATCCTATGATGATCAACTTGTGGCTATTAATCTAAGTTTTATTTTTCTTTTTATAATCACCATCATGTTCATGATCATATTTATCTATTTGCATGCACTGCATTTTGTCATCGACGTGATCTTTGTTTCTTTGCATATGCATGTTTTGCATTTAGTTAGCTTGGTAGCTTTATATACTTAATGATGAATGCTTCAGTTTCCATGTAATGCTTCTATGCATTTTTTCTTTTTGCAATATTCTGTAAACGCGGTGTTTAAGTTTGATAAACCTTGCTAGCTTTTCATATGTTTTCATGTTGCATTGGGTAGTTTATAAGCTTTGCAATGCACTTAGTTTTTGTTGTGCTATAAGAGTTATTGATCTAGGGATAGACATGGTGTTTTAACCCTTGATATATCAACCTTTATGGCTATGGAGAAATTCAGCAACCTAGTTGTAAACATGGTGTTTAGAACTAGGTGAAAGCATTGTCTTTGTTTATATTCTTTCCTCTCATGTGCATACACATCTTGCACCACGTACACTCATTAGGTTTTTATTTCTCATTTGGCTAATTATTCCACAAGTTAAGAGTCCTAGGAAACATTATTGGATTGTTGGCAATTCTATCTACTCCCAATCGTCACCTTGGGGTAGAATGTGCGTTTAAAATGTCTTGCAGGCAAGATAAAAACTCTCAATACAAGGAAATTGAAGGATGGCTAAGATAAAAAATGTTTTGTCTTCTTCTTCCATGCCTAGAAAAATGCGAAGCATGAGGGAGGCCCTGAATCTTCAAGATGGAAGTGCAACATTATGGTCTAGAAGATAGAACAATCAAGATCATCAACATCTCCGGATCGATGCACAACAAGCCTGACGAGGGCCCAGATTAGGGCCCCCTTTGACGGCGAGATAACCTCTCACAAGACATGGTTTTCTGACACCAATGACAACATGAAGGCCAAGATTGACAACATGAAGGCCAAGACTCAAGATGGGGAGGACTGAAGACCCCTGTCAAGACCCTCACTGGCAAGACGTCCTGTTCCCGACCAGTTGGGAGCACCTCCGACCAGTTCCCTACTAGAGGGACCCCCTCCAACAAGTCTCCGCCTCGCACGAGAAGTCTCCGCCTCACACGACAAGTCCCTGCCTCGCACGAGAAGCCTCTGCCTCGCGCGAGCTGTTCCTGACTCCGACTGAGGAGTGGCCACGACACGCAGCGCGACCCCGAGGCATGAACGTCTTCACCATGACGCATGGGGGACCGATTCCCGGCGCCATGCAAGCACACCAGCTAGTGACCGGAGCGAGCAGCTGGCCCTAACAGGAGCCTTAATGTAGGTCTGGTCAGCTGCACAGGCATCCCATCGCCATCATCTCCAACCCTGCTGCACGCAAGCTCCGCCCGAGGCACTCAAGCACCCCCTACGACGAGCTCAGGCCTACGGTTAGGTCTTAACGTGGAGAGCTAGTCAAGTACTCGGATGGACCTAGTCACCAACGAACTACTCGGAGGGGTGCCAAGCGTCCTAGTACGAACAACCCCGCCCGGCCTCGCGGCGGTTTCCATGACAAAGCGGCACAGCTCCACTTCAATGCATCCTGATGGACAGCAACGCGCGAAGGGACGTCCAGCGACCAGACACTGTAGCTTATATTTTCTTTCCCCTTGTACCCCTCCCCGTGCATCTATAAAAGGGAGAGGAGGGCACTGTTACAAGGGTTATACATCCTACAGACCGAATACCCATTCCAAGGGACTTGGGTCCGACACCCTCTCCCGACCAGTTTGTAACCCCTACTACAAACAACCCTAGCACAGGAACACGGCCGCTTGACACTGGACGTAGGGTATTACTCCTCGGAGGCCCAAGCTAGTATAAAACCTGCTGTCTCCTATGATAACCATCCGAGTCTGACACACGATTGATACAAATTTACTATCTGGCGGTAGAGAACCCCGACAAAACCACTAATATCATCAAAAATCTACATGGTCTCAAAGGGAAAACAATGTACTATTGGATATTTGGAACCCCATGAAGTTACAATTCCAAAAAATCAAGAATCAAGACAATCGGAGGTTCCTATGAGCAGTTATGGCTGAATCACCAAGTGCAACACGTCCTGAAATCAATTTTGGACAGCACGCAACGCTGAAGTAAAACGGACATAGCTCCCTCGTTTGAACTCCGTTTTCGAAGAATGACCACACGTTGGAAAGGTAATTTCATAAACTTTTCAGTGGATCTATATTTCAATATATGTTCTGTTCTGTACAGAGGGGACATCCATGAAAAAGAGACAGCAAGGAGATGATGAGAACAGGAAAGAGTAGATGGTGATGACAACATTGAAGAGAAGGCGACCATTGACTCCATTAAGAATTCATCATCAAATTCAGAAGTTTAGGAGCATTAGAAAATCAGGAAAAAAGCAAATCCACATACATGGAGATGTCGGGAGAAGATCACGAAAAAAACAATAAAAGACGGTAACACCTCCATGGACCTTCTCTTTTTTGAACATAAATGCTTATAACTATGCCTTCAACCTCAACTAGGTGCAACTTTTGTTTTTTCCTTCGACAATAACATGGATACAAGGAGAAAAACCTAGGTTTATTTTTGTTTTCAATAATAATCGTCGTTACCTTGTGCTCACTATGATGATATCTCGTATGCTCTTACTTATGGATATATGATGATTGATGCCACTTTGCTCATTCTTGTTCTTGGTTTGTATATGATTAAGCTAGTGATCTCTTTAAATATGATCTGAAAATTAATTTAATGCTAGCCTAAACTTTTGTGGAGGTTATGGTAACTTGAGACCCATAGTATTTTTCGTTGTTCTCACTTTTGTATGAATCAAAGATCATTTATTTTTGTTCTTACAAGATATGCTAACCTTGTCTTCGATACCTCTTGCATTTTGCTCTACCTATCCAAAGCCTTATATTCATTGAGTGCAAAAAACTTAATATACAAGATTTATTTTTGGGTGCATTGATTCAAGGCTTGAATTTTCTGGCTCAAGACTAAGAAGCTGGTCATTCCATTTTTGCGTTTCTATCTTTATGCTAGCCTTTTCTATCCGTGCATTGTGAGTTCTCACATCGGGAATTTTGCAAACCTCACTGGATATCCACCCAGAAACCCAAAATATCTTTTTGTGTATACCTTCTTGACCATAACCCAAAACTTTGAGTATGGATGAATATTTCGAAGAAGATTACAAGATGTCATCAAGTGGAACAAGATTTTGAGAGACCTCCATAAAAGGATCCCTATAAGGTTTCAAGTATCTCTCTTCAAGAAAATACAAGAATTTCAGCACTTACCTCGGCACAATAATCACCTCTTTGCTCGGGGATGAGCTACGTCTAAGCATGGGGGGTTGCCAAGGAAGTACTATTGCAGTCTAGAGTTCAAGGGGAGTAAAAAAATAAGAAGAAGAAGAAAATAAGAAGAGAAAAATGATGAAAGAAAAAATATAGATGAAAAAGTATGATGAGAAAAGGAAGAAAAAAGGTGAAAATATAATAAAGCTCCCTGGTTCTCTAGCTACATTTGGAGATTTCAAAAGGATTTCAAGATCAAGACCCATACTCATCTTTCCAACCATGTGCAATCCGATAACAAGGACTTCGTTTGTGCCTCGGGATCACTCTTTGCCATCTGCACATGTCCACCTATCTTAAAAGTGTGTGTTTTTGTCTCCCCCCTCCGCGGAACATTATTTTCCAATGACCTTATTGACGAGTCTAGGTATGTCCATGAGAAGCTTGTCATGTTTTGATAATATCACAACTATAATATCTTGGTAGGACTAAACTTTTCCATAGCTCCATATAAAGCCTTCCACAAAATATTTGAGATGGGAAAGGAGTAGAACAAGTAGGCTTGAGAGACAAGATGAGATGAGAGTTCATGAGCAAGATGCAAGGAGGTTTATTATTGATCTTGGTAAAGCAATTTTTATTCATTCCTCTCTTTATTTTCAAAATTTCTGGGATTTATTTAAAATTTGAGAGCATGATTAATTACTTGTAGAAAGAGTTTAAATGATATCTACCTTCCATAGCGATGAAAGATAGCTACATTATGGAACTTTAACAAAGATAAACTTGGAGAGAATTATGTTTTCTCATATATGATGAAGTGCAGGGTATGAACATTGAAAGGCAACTGACATCCATTAAAGGCTTACTTGAGGACGCGCAAGGTTTAAGCATGGGGGTATGTTGACGGTCGATTTCCGTCAACCAAGAGCACTTGTTACACTTTGGTTTGAGCTTTGAATTATAAATAACCCGCCACTAGGCACACTAATGATGTAACAAGTTCACACTTGCATGTGGTTTTGGAGTTTATTGTTTATGCAGGAAATCAACGTTAAAATGGAGACTTTCGGGATAAGTTCATCAAGCACTTTATGAGAATATCATGAAGCCCGTCATAAGTCAAGACATGAAGTGAACACAACTCTAAATGACCCAAGGACCGAAACATCAACATGTAAAACTCCGGGGACTAGATGGTTTACCAACGAGATCAATTCAGCCTGAGAGATATTCTCGCAACCCAGAACAGCATGATCTTTCGGTGCAGATTAGGAGACTTAAACGGCCTCTAATGGCAAAAGTTTGACTACCAAATTTGTGGGCCTCGACGATAGCTTCGATTTGTACATATGGAAGGCCCAATTCGGGTCAAAGAGCTAGGAGATATGGCCCCCGAAATGCGCCGAAATCAGACAGATTATCTTCCGAGGCTATTTTGGAGATCTTATCTTCGTTTCCATGGAAAGCATTGAATACCAAAGTTGAAGATAATTTCATGGCACACAACTTGGCACCGAATTTGCATTATTAGAGTTCGAACATGGAAGATATGACGCCGACAAGGAAGGGCTGCGAATCAGGAAAATCTAGACGATGCTGATTTTATGGAAACCAAGTTTGCTTCTCTCCCAAGGAGGATCTCGTGCAAGGCAAGGTGGAGCACGCCCCAAGGCACCCCAAGGGCATAAATACAACCCGCTAGGAGCCCCAAGATGGTTACCCATTGACATCCATTCATCGGAGAGCCGCCAGAGATCACCACAAGGACGAGGACACCAAGGCCTTGCCGCGGCACCGCCGGAGTTGGAGGACGACAAGGATTGATCTTCACCGGATGCATCTACCACATTCAACGGTACCATGCTTAGCATCTTGATGGAGTAGATTCATCGTTTGTCCATGGAGTTGTAATGGATCTTGATATGTAGTCACCAACTCTTGTTTAGATCATAATATCTATCATTCATTTGTTGATGAGGCTTAATGCTAAAGGTTTGGCCGCCATGCTTTTCGGGTCGCTCCCGTGGATCGCGTCACCATACCGTGATCATCAATAGGTTTAGCAAAGATTACCTTCGCGCAGTGACAGTACGGGGGGAGGGAAAATGCTAAATCGTGGTCACATGTTTAGATAGATTAGATCAGTTTTATCATGTTTAGGCGATTGCATCTTCAAGTACCCTAGACTCCATGGGCAAACGTTCTCCTTTACTTGTGTATCTCACTTCTCTCATTTGACCTAGATTAGATTGGTTTTGACTTGTCTTAGTTCATAGATTAGATTGTCTTTTGTCCATAGATTAATATTTCATCCAAACGTTTGCATCAACTAGATTAGTGTTTGATCAAACGCTAGTGATCCCCTTGCTCCGCGGATTGATAAGAACATAGGGAATCACCCTGTGGTGAAAAAGGCTAATGGTCTGTACGCTTGCGGATCGAAGTTTGTTACACGTTTCAACCATCAACAACGATGTTAGGAATGGCGAAACTGAGAAGCGTGACGTTTGAGTACCAAAACTACAATTTTCTCCTTGAGGATTGTCCTTCTCGAGCACAGAGCCGCCCGTGCTGCTGATGACCCGCACGTCCTCCATCTTGCCGATGACATCCTGTCAGGGGGTGAGATCTGGACAGATCCGCAAGGGGGCAATCCAAGCGGTTGTAGGTTAATTGGAGGGGATCGAGAACTAAGAGCGTAGTTGGTGGTTCACGTGTGGAACTCGGAACACGGCAAGAATGGCGATGGACACAAGGGTTTAGACTAGTTCAGGCCTCTGAAAAGTGAAACCCTACGTCTAGTATGGGGTGGAATTATGCATGGAAGGGAAGTCCCCTCGAAATCTCTAGGTCGTCTTATATGGTAAACGGGCTAGGGCTTCCATTCGAGGTTGGTGTACCCTCATCGGGGTTGGTTACAATTTAGGAAGGTCATCTTCCGTGATTACAGGGTGAATCCCGTGATCTGCAGACCTATTGGCTGCGCTGAGCCACGACCTAGCAGTGTGTCTTGCGCCCCAAGCCTGGCGGATCCTCCGAGATCTAGATAAGGTCTTCTGTAGTCTTCCAAGGTCGTCGGGGTTGTGGATAAGTTCTCTGGGCCCACTTGTAGGTCGACGGGGCTTCTGGCAGGTCGGGTCCACTTGGTAGAAACCTTTGGGACCCTGGTCGGTGGGGACACATGGGTACCCATATCTTTCAAGCCCACGATCGACGTGTAGGCGTAGCATCCGAGACGAAGTCATGTCGAGGCGAAGCAAAGGCATGACGTCGTCAAAGTCGTGTAGGGTGCACGATGATCCAAAGAAGAAAGAAATCTTTGTCAGCGTGCAAGAAGTCGAACAACGAGCTCCTGGAACATAGACCCAGAAGGTCGAAGTGAAGGGAAGGCGTTGTCTTTTGAAGAACTGCCGACCTAAACGAAATCAGACAATCATGAAGATATCATCGTGACCTCGTAGAAGGTCTCCCTACCGACGAAGGGAGGTCGAGCGGGGAGGTGGTGGAAGCGGGCTTCTAATAGGCCTACGCGACGTAGAATGAAGAGGGCGTCGTAAGATGCACTCATGGAGTAGCGCTCGAGCAGTAAGTTGTGACAACCCCATCCGAGATAATTCCGGACTATAACCTAAACCACTCCATTTGGTCATTAAGCGATAATAAAGAATCATCCTGTTGAGGGTTGCCGGGTTTACGCCCGGTAAATCACTTGAAAACACAGAGAGGATCGAACGTATGCATTAAAACTCCCACGAAGGAGAGTCCAGAGTGCCTTACAAATTAACGTCAAATTCCCCGTAGGGACCATTATTACAAACCATAGTTCTTGACATGAAAGTAAATGGTTCAAAGTTTGTTAAAACAACGGAAGATAGCTAAACGGTACGATCACATCATAGGAGGCATGTCCATGATGCAATCACTCGTCATCATCCACCCATTCCAGCTCCCGCCGGGTGGAAGTTCTCCAGGACAAACATCACATGCATTACCTGGAATCAACATTTAAATAGCAAGGCTGAGTATACTAATACTCAGCAAGACTTACCCGTCCAAAAGAAAGACTTTACCTCTAATAATGCAAGGCTTTTGGCTAGTGGGTTTGTTTGCCAAAAAACTACTAAGTAGTGAATCCTTACTTTCACATTTAGCTCATGTTCTACTAGAAGTAATCATTTCTAGATAAGCAGCTATTGCAATCAAAGTTGTACAAACAATTAATCAAATAATAATCTTCACAAAGTTCCATCATAAAGGGATAACATGGCAGTAGATTAAGTAGTCTCAGATAACGGCGAGAGGCCGACAATCGATTGATTTAAACCTTGCAAGGTGGACCTAAACACACGGGAGGTGCCCTCACTAAGAGTTCACCAACCAGGCGGTTCCCGTCATTCCTCAGATTGGGATCAGATGCTATAGTCTCAAGTACAAGGTTTACTGGGCTACGCCACCAAGGTCACCCAGCCTCACGCAAGTACTCGGGTGGCGAGCCCGGGGCTGCAACCCTAAGTTTAGTAGCGCAAAGTTCCCGCACCGCCTCATTTAGGTACTAGGCTTACCGTGTCCATTTCCGACAAGTGTTTAGTACTTTCAAACACTTAACCAACGAGGCCATTGGACCAGAGCCCAAATCCCATGCTCTTACCACATGAGCAATCCATTTAATCAATATGGTGGTTCCATAAAGGAGATCCTATTCTCGCGAGTGACGAACATCACTCGACTTGTACCGGATCCTTAGAGCATAGCAACTAGCGACCTAACATGCTAGTAAAAGATCATAGGTGCTTATGGATCATGCAACTAGGGTTTCAATTCAACTCCTGAACATAAATGCACATAAAATAAAAATGATAATTCAGAAGTTTAAAGAAACACATAGGTTAATGAATAAACCGGGGCTTGCCTTTGTCAGCACAAGCAGTCACACAATCTCCCGAATTTGGTCCGGGTCTTGCTCTACGGTCACGTAGTGCACGTCTCCTCCTACTCCCTCGTCCTCGTCAGCCGGCACGAGCATGTAGCTACCGTCAGGAACTTCTATACAGAGGATGCACATGCATTAATTAGCGTGTAAATAATTTAATTTAATCAAAACAGCAGCAAACAGTCCAGAAGGAGCATATGGATGACCATATTCACCTTGACAACAATATTTGACACTTTCCTTTTACAAGATAATCAAAAGACCTATTTAATCTTCTCTTTATGGTGATTGTGTACACTTCTAAAAGAATAATTAACTTAAATGCACAAACAACAAGGAGTTAGTTTTCCACTCCTCAAATATTTTTCCTAACCTATCCATAGGGTTCAAGCATTCAAAGAATAAATTTTCCATTTATTTTATTAACAAGCCTAATATGGTTTCTCCACTTTTAATCAACCAACCAGCTTTATAAAAGCCCAACAGTACCCACTGGTCTCCCTGACCAGGAACAATTCACTAGGACAGCAAGCAACCAAGTTGGAGCTTTTGAAAATAAACTATACGAATAATAGCATTTCTAGCTAGCATAAATGGAATAAATGCACACAAAAATAAAAATAGCACTTCTGGAGCCAAACTTTCTCCTACACACTCTCTGGTCTAAAACAAGCCTAGGAAACCAACAAACACATCCATAGCTATTATAGAACTTGAATTATACATTTATGATTAAAAACAAGCATAAATCAGGGATAAATATTTCTAGCAGTCCAAAAATCATGATTACTTCAGTGAAGGTGCATCTAGGCATAATATGAATATTCCCAGAAGTAGAGATCAAAATTTTGTTTACTTTTTGCTAGAAAAAACATTAAAGCAGAAAAGGCACAAATACAAGATAAATCATAATACAATATTCCTTTAGTAACTTTGTGCAAATTTTTGCACGGGGTCTACACATGCTAGTACTCACAACCTATCCAAAACTCAGCTCATGATCATGTGTGGATTTGGCAGTACAACAAATCTAGCTAAACACATTCCAGTTTTTCATGCAAAAAATACAGCTCAAAAGTATGTACAAGCTTTGCAAAAGTTGTAGGTCTAGCCACAAGGAGTACAGAAAATCGGCTTTGCATTTTTAGGATTTTTCTGTGATTTTATATGATTTTTGCTAGCTGCAGCCAAAACACTCAAAAGGGTAAATAATCTTTTTGCAAGAAGACCCCTGGAAAGTTTTGACCATCACAGATCTGCCCTCGGTTTGCGCATAGGCCCCTGAAAGAACCAAGACCTCGCAATGTGGTCCTTGGGGGACTTGCGGCGGCGCGGTTCGCAGATTCCGGCGAGGCCGGCGGTGGGGCTGGCCGGGGATGGGTAGGAGAGGGGTCTAGGGGTCACATGCGATCGATTTGGGTGTTGGTTTGGGGCCAGGCGGCACCGGAGAAGGGGTACCGCGACACGGCGGTGCACTGGCCGCTGCGGGTGGGAGCGCCGGCGAGGTGGTGGCCTGGCCGGGCAACAAGCGGGTGTAGGAGCTCCAAAAGGTCCTAGGGAAGATGTGGGGGTGGTCGGGTGGCTGAGAAACGAGGCCGGCAAGGTAGCTCAGCGCGGGATGCCCATGGCGAGGCGGCGGCGGCTCGGGCAACGGCGCAATGCGCGCAGCCGGCGAGCTTCAACTCCTTTTATGGGCAGGCACGACGAAAGGCGATTCGCGCATGTCACTAGGGTGATGAAGTCGCGGCATGGGCGTGGGGTACGGTGGCGTGCACAGCCTGGGACGGCGGCGACGGGGTTGGGTGGTCGGCGCGGCGTGCGTGGATGCGTGGCGCGCGAAGAGTGGGGGAGGAATGTCGGTGGAGCGCCGCTCGACCCTCCCTGCGCTCGCCGCGTGGCGCCCTTGGGGCCTCGGCGTCCGTGCCGGGCCGGGGGCATGGGTCCACGGCGTCGGCGCGCCGGGCGCACGACGTCGCGCGCTCTGCAATGCAGAGCTCCGGTGGATGGCGTTTGAAAACGGTTTGCCATTCTTCAACTGGGTTTTCCTCAAAATTTTGAAACAAAAGTGGACCGAGTGCTAATTAGCGAAGTTGTAGATTAGCTGACCCTCTACAACTTTTACAAAGGCTCTAGGGGGTTTTGATCAACAGATTTTGCATAAAATGCAGTGGAACTTGGTGGAATTCTCATCCCCTGTGAATAGTGCCTAGAGGTGTTGACGAAGCTTTTTCACCCATTTCCCCTTCGAATCTCAAATGCCGCTCAACACAAAAATTATGTCCCAAGAAAAACCACACAACTTTCGTATTGGGTGAATTTGAAGTGTTTAGGTGAAACTTGGAGGACGCGGCAAAAGTTCCGGGTGACAAAGAAGGGCCAACAGGGTTTTAGGGGTTTTTTACTAGGGTTTTACCATAGGTTGACCAAGGTTGACCAAAGTGGGTCAGTAGGGGTGGTTGGTGATGTTTTCGAGGTGATGGCCCAGGTTGACCGTCGTTTGACCAAAGTCAACGTGTTTGACCGGATCATTAGGGTTAATGGACCCGGCTGAAAACCTGGGGCGTCACACAAGTCAACCAGCATGGTTGGGTTGATGCTCGAAGAATAAATAAATAGAGAACCTATGGCCTTCTTCTCTCCTTGAAATGCTCTGTCCACCATATAGGACAAGCCGACAGGAATCTTGCAGGGGAGTGTCGGGCACCAGCATCCTTGTTGCGTGGCGCACCATAGGTGCACCGTACGGTCACGAGACCTGCCTCCGAGCAGGGATGCAGTCACTGCCTGAAAGAGATAAGAGCTGTAAAGTTGTCATCAGGCAGGTCACACATGCGCCAGTACTCCCCACAGATGAACAGGGACCTTGTGCTCCACGTGGTAACAGTGACTACATAAGGACACCACGACAACTGAGGTGTAGACAGCATCCGAGGCCATGCTCCAAGGCTATAAATAGGCGACAACAGAGCTCACCATTTGCACCAGATAGGGAAGCCATGGCGAAGCAGCTTAGTAATTCTCTAGTGCCTTGGGCTTATGTTTGTCCACCAGAGCATAGCACTAGGTCATCCTCATCTGGAACTAGAAGAATGCTTGCGAAGTTGGGAGAACTCCATCAGCCGCTTCACCCGCGCCCAGCGAGGAATCTAGGTGCAGCATGGGGCAGTACATGCCTTGATAGGCCTTGTGAGCAAAGGTCTAATGTCATGCTGGAAATCACCGTGTTGCACCGGGAAAGGCTTGAGGTGACGCTGGCCCAATTTGGAATCTTGTGGGGGAACTCAGTCGTAAGTGAGGGGACCATAGGAAACCTTCAAGGGCTAGAGTAGAGGTGGTTGTGTGGCAGCCGCGACCTCGGCAGTGGCGAAGGTCTCCAAATAGGTCCTGAAGCTAGCAGAAAGCTTGTGACGCGCTTCATTAGTTTAGGTTGCGCCGTAGGCACCATGTAAGGTAGATCAGGACCTTTAATATGTTTGCATCTTGTAAGTGTCCATGAGCCATAGTCTTTTGTAGCTTACTAAGCTTTTATACACATATTTGCATGGCAAATGATGTGTATTTATCAATATGTAGAGGCGCCTGGGCAGCAATGGTGTGGCCAAGATCCCAGCTATGCTGCGAAAGTGCGCGGACCTTTAGAAAGTCATAGAAGTCGACAGAAGAATTTTTTTCGACCTGAGTCAACACAACCGTTGTGCAGTGACACAACACAGGGTGTCAACCTGGAAGTTGTAGGTCTTGAATGACCTAGAAGACAACAGGGCCTTAGCAAGGAGCTGTTTTAGAGACCGAGAGGCCGCCAACGGGCAGCAGAGCCTTTAAGCACGGGGGCCGTTAGTAATGTGCGCCGCTGTAGGTCGATGCGACCTAGAAGGCGAGTAGGCAGCTGGGCCTGGGAGACGTGGTTTGAACCCGCCGTTTGTAGGCCGAGGTGACCTAGGAGGCTGTCGGGCCCTTAGCGATCTCGAGGAGGTGATGGAGCTGGACCATAGGTCATCTACGGGCTATAGCGACCTTGAACTTGTCATAATAGGCATCATGTTTGGGGGCTTAAAGGTAGGGATAATGGGTCCATGGCCGCCGGGGTGCTGACCAAGGGCCGGCGAATGTAGACTCTTGTATAGAACTAGCCATTACTGCCTTTTTCCGTTAGGTCAAAAAAGTCGTTGAGTGGTAGATCCGCGGGGGGCATAGATCCGTTGGGTCGTCGTGACTTCCGCTAGAGAGACATTGGGCGCAGTGGCCCGTTGCGCCACTAGGGCCCAACTATAAAGGCTGAGTCGCGGGCTGGGGACCTCCACTTGCTTTCATTTTCGCTCCGTGCTAGGGTTGTGTTGCCGCTCCATTGCTCAGAGAGAAAAGTAGCACCGCGGTGCTTAGGTCCACCATGCCTCACGTCCTCACATGCGAACCAAGATACTTGTGGTGTTTAGATCCAAATCTGTCGGGGTACAGGATGAGAAGATGAATCTCGTGTATGTCCTGATGCCAGAAACCGTCTGGGAATCGTCCGTGGTGACGGAAGAGCAGATCCAGGCCTTGGCGACCCACGGGTTGCTAAGGCCCAAGGTGGAGGTGGGCTGGAGGCCGGCGGCGGGCGGGAGTTCCCTACCGAGGGGACCGGCGAGACCGTCGTCTTCCTCGTGCACATCGAGCGTGGGTTCGGGGTCCTAGCCGGTGACTTCCTCCGTGGGCTGCTGTACTTCTACAGGATCGAGGTGGTGCATCTCGTCCCTAATGCCATCACCATCATCTCGACCTTCATCCATCTTTGCGAGGCCTATCTCGGGATACCGCCACACTTGCACCTGTGGCGGCATTTCTTTGAGCTGAAGAAGACGGGCAAATCCGATGTCGTAGGGAGCGTCGGGTTCATGCTTCACCGGCACATGAAGCCAGAGTACATTGACTTGGTGCTGCCTGACAACACCACTAGCTAGAAGCAGGTGTGGTTCTACCTCAACAACCCAGCGCTGGTGCTCCCCTCTAGGTCCGGGTGCACTCCTGTGCCATTCCCGGAGTGGACCAATCAGCTGACGTCGCGGGAGACCGAGGAGCTGCGGCCACTGCTGGAAGACCTGGAGAGGTTGAAGACAGAAGGGCTGACCGGTGGCGCAGTAGCGATCAGCTTCATCCGGCGGCTGCTGCAGCAAATTGAAGACCGGGTACACCCGACCTACGAATATTGGGGGCAATCTGACCCCACCTGGATCATCAGGCGCAAGGTCTCCAAGGAGGAGATGGTGGCACGGGTGAAGAACATCTTCACCATGCGCATCCGCAACCGAGAGTGCCCCAAGGCGCTCAGTGTGTACCGACCTTCTGTTGAGGTAAGTCTCTGACCTTTCTTCTTTGCCATCTGAGAGCTTGTGCAGCTTTGACGTAGATCTTTTCTTTTTTAGTTTCGTGAAGGAATCTACTGGTGCCCGGCGCCATTGCGCAACGAAGAGGACCGAAGTTTCAAGGTCCGGGCTGCAGGGGATGTGCAGGTCCCTCCGCAGCAATGTATTGAGGAGTACATCTCTGACTCGTCGGTGGGGAGCGACGATGAAGGCCCCACCATGAGGAAAGCACCGCCAAAGGTCATTGCATCGGTGCCGCGGCGCACGCGGCAGACGGTGGGCAAGATGTCCATGTCCCAAGCCACGTCAATGATCGCTGCCACCTAGATGGGGGAGGCGAAGAAGAAGAAGAGGAAGAGGGTTGGCCCTACTGCGTCAGCGGATACGACGGAGGTCAGTTCCGACGTTGAGACCATCAACGTCGAGGATGAGGAAGACGACGCGAGGTCACCTAGCACGGCGACGGCGCCGTCCACGGAGACGCCTCACAAGGTCGTCGCAATGGAGGAGCAGGTGACAGAGATGCCCCGCAGCATCGTCACAGCGGTGGAGTGCTAAAGGTCGAGCGCGGACGTCCTAGGTGACACAGGGTCACAGAAGAGGGCGAAAAAGGGCCCACCTAGGCACATCAAGGCTGGGCTAAGGTCTACGAGCAAGTAACAGACCTCTGTTTGCTTTTACCATCGGATCCTCGGTTGTGCTTATTGGTGTAGGTCATTGCTTGTGCACAGGTCGACCCCAGCGATGTCAGAGAGCGCCAAGAATGCCTTGGGCTAGGAGGCGTTCGGGGTAAGGGGAAGGATACACCGGTGGAGCAGTCCCCGGCGGCCTCAATTGCAGACGTCATAAGCCAGTCTCTTGGAGCTGGAGCGACGACAGTATCGGAGGTGGAGAAGGGCGGTGCCAGTGCTGCCCCGCCCATTGGAGGTCACCTGGATGACCTATGTGTGTCCGACTAGCCACCAACACTAGGCCAGCAGACTGCGGAGGTGAGAGGCACCAGTGTCGAGGGGGACGACGACAGGTGCTTGTACATCGGGACCCCGTGGGGGAACGACATCATCACCGACTGCCGCGACGTCGATGACTTCAAGGAAGCATCACAGAAAATCACACAGATGCTCTCGGTAAAAGCTTAGACCTGCTTTTGTGATTTCTGATGTTTATTCTGATTACTTTCGAGGTCTCGATGCGAGGCGCATCTTCTTGTGTTGTAGTTGCTTCCAGAGCGGGCGCAAGCTCGGGCGGCCTTGGTGTGGGAAGCTGCTAGTGCCCACGTGGAGATGGTCATAGCTCAAGAGGCTTCACTGCAAGCCAAGATCGAAGCTGCATAGGAGGCCAAGCGCGTGAAAGAGGCCCTGATCCGCCAGGCGGAGAAGGAGGTGAACTCCTTGAAAAAGAAGCTGGAGGCTACCCAGCAGAAGGCCAAGGATGCCGCGAACGACCTCCGGGCCGTGGTTGATGGTACGTTTGTTAGGTCGTTGAGTGTTATCTTCGAGACTCTGGCAGGTCTTTGGTTGATTTTGACCTTTGATGTGTGTAGGTTCCAAGGAGACGGAGGATGCCCTCAAGAAGGAGCTCGTGGAGACCAAGGATCAGGTGACGGTCCTTAAGGAAAGGACTGCAAAGGTCCAGAAAGGTGAGCAACCTCTCCCCCTTAAAGATCTTTGTCGTTATTGAACCCGGGATGTAAGTGGCCCTTCTCTTGTTTGCATAGGTCTGGAGGAGCAGCTCACCGACCTCAGGGAGGCCGCCCAGTATCTGATGGACATCTACGTCTCGCAAGAGGAGGGGGCAGAGCCAAAGGAGCTGGTGGACTGCCTGGACGAGGCTGAAGGTCGGATGAAGACCTTGCTGCTGGACACCAGCAAGCTTGTTGCTGCCGCGGCGTTGGCGACGGTGAAGTACCATGAGCCGTCGTTCGACCTACACAAGGTCGTGGAGGACGTCGATCTGTGCGAGCTGGTGAACCATGAGGACATCCAGGCTGCGGAGGAGGAGGTCGTCAAGAAGTTCAACCTCTGAAAATCAAAATTTGGGTTGTATCAAGTTGTAGATGCAGGTTTAGGACTAGGGCCTAGTAGTGTAAAAAGTACTTTTGCTGAAATAAAGACATGCAAGTTGAATTAAAGCGTGCATCCCACTTGAATAGCGAAAACACTCGTTATGTAAGCTCGAATGTAATGAAACTGCGAGGTGTGCCCTCCGCTAACCCAACTCAGGGGAGGAACGACTTAGCGACTGTACGGCTCAGCGTGGAAGCTTAGGTGTAGCTGGTGCGCGGAGGGGGGGTCTTGGACCCTAGGTCTCATAATAAAGTATCTTAGGAATATGCACAAAGAGAGTAAGGGCTACGCAGAGGGGGAACACACAAAAACATAAATCATAAGAGGCCCCTTCAGGTCGCGAGACCCTTAGGTTGGCGAAGCCAAGCCCCCGAGCGCATCGGGCCTGACTTCAACCAAGCCCCCGAGCATTTCAAGGGGTAAGGGTAAACATAATAGAAAGTAAAAGGAGACCCAGATGCAGGTCGATAGGAGAACTACCGAGAGGGAATCACACTTTTATTAACTAGAAATTACAAAGAGGGAGAGTACATAGGTTTTGTTTTGGTATAGGTCTTTTAAGGATAGAAGCGAAGTAAGTGCTCGATGTTCCAGACGTTTAGGACGCCCTGACCATCGGCCCACTGGAGGTGATAGGTCGCCGGTCCAATGACCTCCTGTACGATGAAAGGGCCTTCCCAAGGTGCGGAGAGCTTGTGCATGCCCTTGGTGTCTTGGATGTTGTTGACGCGAAAATAGGACGTCGCCTCCACGCGCAACACACGTGACTCCCCGATCTGTAGCGACGCGTGCCAGCCAATCTGACCTGTTGATTGACAGTGGAAATTAGCTAGAGAACCGATGTGTCTTTTGATAAAATCGTAACGGCTAGGTAGCCGATAAGAGGCAGAATAGATCGGCTAGATCAGCCAATATGATGACGTAGGCAGAGCGTAAGCTACCAAAGATAACTCAAACAGAGCTACGTGAGCAACACTTGAAACAGATCTAGCCGGCTATTAATGATTAGAATATAGTAGTAATAATGCGATAAAAGCCGACAGGAAGCAATCTCAAGCTGGATAATTGGTGATAAAAACTAGAACAACAAGGATTAATATAAAACTTGCTAATCTAGCTGATATCGATAACTAGTGAATAAATCTAGATGAAACCACAGTGATGCGCCCGGAGGTTAAAGCCTAGATATTATTCATTAAAGCGGAACTCACCAGCAAACAGGAGATCGAAGCAATGCAGCCTAACGAGTTTGCAAGAACTCATGAAAGAGAAAAGGTACAAAGGCGAAGTCGCCGAAAAGTAGATGCAGTAAAGTAGATGCAATAATTGGTAAAGGGGTGTCCGGAGGCGGTTTTCATATTGATCGTGTGATAAATCTATTACAATGGTCGAGGTTTATATTTATACCCTGGGCTCCTCTAGACTCCTACTGCCTGTTGACGATGAAATTCTGTCAACCTAGCCATGAGTTTACCTTAGGTGTTGGCGTGAATTTTATATCTTATCCATTGGTACTAACCCCCTTGGTATAACAAGTTCGTTTGTGCATGTCGGTTTTGGAGTTTAGTGTTTATGTAGGATTTTAGTGATGAACGCAAGACTTCCGGGATAAGTTCATTAAGCACCTCATGACAAGACCTTGAAGCCCGGTACAAGTCAAGCAATGAAGTAAACATGACTCCAAGAGCCCAAGGACCAAACCCGAGAAGATGACAAACTCTGAGGACCCAGTCAGAAAACCACCTAATCTTGCGAGACAAGGAGCTTCATCTAATCTGAAGAGAAACTGACGCTAAGGGCCCACATGCAGATCAGGGAAGACTCTAGAAGACTCGCGAACCGACACCGGGCAAAGGAGGCCACTGGCTGGGCCGAAGTGGGCCCAGACCGGCCGGCCCAGCCCATTTCGGGGCCTAGTCAGTCCCCCCTTTGACCTGGCTGCCATTCAGGCTATTTATAGCCCCGAGGCCAGGCGCCACATATTAATTCATTCACCATCCACCGCCGATGAGCAGAGAAGAGAGGGACACCATCTCGGAGAGGAGAGGGTCGAGCTAGTTGACTAGGATCTTCCTATCCGGCATGGGAACCTTGCAAGGAAGACCACGTCGGAGTTCCCGGAGCTAGAAGTAAGATCAAGGTAGGATCCTAGTGGTGATCTTGATTCATGTATCATATACTATGTTGAATTATCAAGTTGCAATCTGATTTCTAGCGATAACCTGAACTAGTATAAAATCGCCTTGTTCTTGTGTCTAGTCGTGATTTTTGTGTGCTACGCTAACATAACCATCGCGTTCTTAGCTCCTGATCTCCCTGCCGAACAAATAAACCACAGGGATTAACACCCCCGTGGGCTGTCCAGATCTCACCATCTGACAGTTGGCGCGCCAGGTAGGGGTTATCGCGAGCTCTTCGTGCAGCGTGATGGCAGTTCTCTCCGGCGACCTCCTCGGCGACAACACGAAGGATAGATATCTCCGCAGCGACCTGCTCGCCACCACCCTCCAATCTAATCGTGAGGTCGACATCTTTGTTCTACATACGGCGTGCCAATTTTTTTTACAACGGTCTCTGGATGGCCAATTCAGCGATCACCACGACCTTCTCACGGCAGCGAGCACCACGATTCCGCAACCGGCGACAAGGCCACCTGATCCTGCAGCCTGGCCGACCTCTCCAACAACTCGGATTCAAGATCGACTTCATGAGCAGCTACCCCGAGGGCACGATGGTGATCACCACGTCCTGCTCTCGGTGCCACTGACCACCTCAACCTGCCAACTGTGAGCGCCAGCTCGTTTTCCAACTTACTGTGCTGCCAGATTGCAGACCTCTGGTGCTTTATCAACGACCTCCTCAACAACTCAACGTGGCGCTAGCTTGTGTCGACGACGATCTTTCGACCTCCTCGACTACATACAAGCTAAGTGTCGGTGCGGAATATGGTCCCGACACTAACCAGTAGATAACGCCTAGGTCTATCCCTCAATGGTCGATGCCAAGCAACAAATGACACAAGGTTTTATCCTGGTTCCGGCCGAGGGGGCCGTACGTCCAGCAGGAGCGTGCTCGTGGCACTGTATTGCTCGGCACCGGGGGTGCTTGTAGTGGGGCAAGTACAAGCGAGGCGGGAGAGGAAGCGTGGCTTCCAAGTCCCTGGGAGAGTGGTTGAAGATGTTGTGGGAGAATAAGAGAGTGAGTGCGCGGTGTGTTGTGTTCCTCTGAATTCGTCCCCCCCCCCCCCCCCCCCCCGCGGCTGGGGGCTCGCCTCCCCCTTTTATAGGCCAAGGGGGCGACGGGTTACACGCACGCCGCGCTACCTAGCTACGTGAGGGAGCACGTCGCGCTACGGCGTAGAGTGGGCGGCCGTCCGGACGATCTTCGCCTGCGACCCGGCCATGATGGCTGCGCTCGTGCCCGAACAATGGCGGTTCGAGGGTAGGAGGCGGCGGATGGTGATGGCGTCCTCGATAGGCTTCGAGGGAGGTGCGATGATGGGCGGTACGGGGTACGGGAGCGGGGCGAACGGCGTTCCTTCCCAATGAGCTCCGCGGTAGTGGAGTGGTTGCTGCGGTGCCGGGCGTGCGCACCGCACGCGTGGGTACGGCGGCCGCGCCATTACGATGGCGGGATGGCCATCCACCGGCCTAGCGCTCCTCACCTAACTGCGGGGTCACGTGAAAGTGAATCGAGGGTGTGCCGGCCCTCTTTCGAGGGTCGGGCGCGTTAGCCGTACGGTAGTGGGCGCGCGGTGTCACGGGACCGACACCGGCCGTACCGCACGGTCCATCCCACGGTGGCGGGGATGGGCTCCTCCTCGGGGAGTTGGTGCGGCGGCACCGGGCGTGAGCCCGGGCGCATGATGGCGCCGTCTCCGCGGCGTCGGGCGTTAAATGCCCAAGTACGGGGCCGGCGCACGCGTGCGCGCGCGCCGTGAGCGTGGCGGGCCCCGGCCCGAGGGCGGGGCGGACCCTCGAGCAAGACGAGACTCGCTCGAGGGGGGAGCGAGCCCTCGAGCGAGGCGGGACCGCTCGAGGGAAGGGTCGCCCCTCGAACGGGGCGGAGTCCGTTTCGAGGAGGGGGTCGCCCCCTCGAACGAGGCGGAGCCCGCTCGAGGGGTCTTCTCGGACGGGCCGTCTTGGTGGGCTTCGGAGTCTCCGCCGCATAGGCTAAGTCTCGTATGGTTAGTTTCTGCATGGTTAGGCTTAGCGTGTTTTGATGCGGGATTAAGTGAGGATTCCCCGTCGTTTAAGGGGACCCCTAGGGCGGTCCCCGACGGTAGCCCCCGAGCATCGCGGGTTTGCCATTGAGGCTCCCGCGGATGCGGAACCTACGATAGGACGTTCTTCCCTCCTTGTTTGCGAACGCTTTCCGTGGGGCCGCGTCGGCGGACCCGCGGGTCTAGCCCCGAAGCCTGCGGGGAGTGTGGGCTCTCTGCGGGGGGGTTAACCGCGAGCAATTTGGTCGAAAGGCGTGGCACATATGCCTACGGCATCGGCGGTATTTCGGCCGGCATCGGGGGTGCACGCTCCCCTCGTCCTTGTCTCCCGGCGGGTGCAATTTCAAGGAGGTGTAGCCGCGCGTCAAGCCCCCGAGCCTTAGCCCGTTCGAGGCGATCGGGTCGAGCACGACGACTTGTTTTTTAACGCGCCCTCGCCGTCCCTCCGCGGGACGGAGGGTGAGGTCTCCACGACTCCCATCGAGCGGGTCGCGAATCGCGGATTCCTCGTCGAGCTGCTAGCGGGTGGTTCAAGTGGACGTCCATGCCCCGTTCGATAAGGGTAGGCTGCGCGGTCCGGAGACACGTCCATGGAAGCGCCGCGTGGGTTTGCTAGGTGGGGCTCGGTCCCGTTCGCTAGGGACCGAGGGGCGCGGAGCTCTCCCTCGGTGGGATCCCCCCGGCTAGCTGCCCTCGCTGGCTCTCGAACACGACATGTGGGGCACCCTCGAGCCGACGGGCTCGAGGAACGGCTCGAATGCGCGTGCCCTCGTCGTCCCTAACTCCGTGATGCGGGGCGCCCGTTCGAACCCGTCGAGGGTCGGGCTTCGAACCTCGATCGGTAAGGCCGTGCGGGGCCGTGCATGGACAGCCCCGTCTTTTCGCGTTTGCGGCCGTCGAGGGGTACGGGACGTGCCGACCCTCGAGGTGCGGGTTGGTGGCATGGCGCGGCATGAGTGCTTTTGGTGCCGCTCTATTTCAAGCGTGACACAGGCGATCCTCTTACGCGCGTGCCTTCTTTTAGAGGGTTGACATTGTCTCGAGCCGGAGGGTCATGCCGCTCGAGGGCTTCACGTGGCATGGGTGCCCGCGGTTGCCTGCTCTACACCGAGCAGGTCCCGGGCGACCTTCTCACGCTGTCATCCCATCGAGGGTCGCCTCTGTTTCGAGCCGAGGGTCATGCCGCTCGAGGGCTTCACGTGGCATGGGTGCCCGCGGTTGCCTGCTCTACACCGAGCAGGTCCCGGGCGACCTTCTCACGCTGTCATCCCATCGAGGGTCGCCTTTGTTTCGAGCCGAGGATTCGCCTCGCTCGAGGGCTCTCCTTGCTTGGCAAGGGGCCCGGGCATTTAATTGCCTTGCGGTCGTGGCCGCGGTTTTGCAGCGCGGGCGCGCCTTTTTAGGCGCTGCGGCCGCGCGCGCGCGCGTAGTGGGCGGCGCGGCAGACGGATGTGACGGTTTTGCCTCGGTTGCAGCCGTTCCTCGCCGTAATGATGACCCGCCTGCAGTGTTAGAGCCGCTGCGGTCGTGGTGGGGCCCGCCCGTCGACGCGATGGAAAGATTCCTCGCAGGTTAATGCGGCGGGGCGTCCGCTCGGAGAACTCGCCCGTCGCCTATAAAACTGCGGGGAGGAGAGGACGGCGGTTTTTTACCTTGGCACCTTACCACTTTCAGTCCCCCGTCCCTTCGCCTTCGCCTCGCTCTCGCCACCGCGCGGTCTCGGCCTGCTTAGAGCTTTTTCCTCGTTTCCTTGTCCTCCGCCTTCGCATTCGTTCGTCCCCCCTCATGGCGCCGCCTCAGCTTCCCATTAGGATCCTGGAGCCGTACGCCTGGGAGAGGTCGACGGTGACCCGGCTCGCGCTTGGCGAGTTGGTCGCCGCCGGCCAGCTGTCGGCCAACGAAGAAGGGCGCCGACGGAGTGGATCGTGCCGCCGGCGACGCACCGAGAGCTCAACCCGCCGGAGGGCTACGTGGTGAGCTTCCTCCGCTACCACGAGCGCGGCTTCAACGCGCCGGCGAGCACCTTCATGCGGGCAATGTGCCACTACTACGGGGTGGAGCTGCACAACTTCGCCCCCCAACGCGATCTCGCGAGGCGGCCACGTTCGTGGGCGTCCGCGAAGGGTACCCGGGGATCTCGGTCAGCCGGGAGCTGCGGGTTCACCTTTTCCGCGGGGAGCTCGTCACGCAGCCCACATCGGAGCGCGAGGGACCCGCGCGCGGTGCGCGCGCGGGCGGGATGTCGGCCGCCCCGCGGGGGCAGCTCAAGGATTTCTACATCCCCCGCACCATGACGACGAACAACGCCGGGCCGGGAGCGGGGATGGTTTTATCTAGCGCAACGCCGAGCCCGGCCTTCCCCCCTACACCGGCCGGGTGTTCAAGGAGAGGCCCGCCTCCCGGGGCTACGGGGTGTCTCTGCCCAACATCGGGCGCGGCAAGAGTCCGTCCTCGCCGCCTGCGGC
The DNA here is from genome assembly GCA_947561735.1 of Cenchrus americanus. Lineage (NCBI taxonomy): Eukaryota > Viridiplantae > Streptophyta > Magnoliopsida > Poales > Poaceae > Cenchrus > Cenchrus americanus. Next base: position 36,270,326 of record OX387244.1, on the reverse strand, counting down.
GGGCCCGGCAAGGGACGGGCTCAACGCGATGGGCGTCCTCGCCTTCCTTCATCACCTGGCGGATCGTGCCGTTGATGGAGAGGCCGCTCTGCATCTTCGAGATGACGGGAGGCGGCCAACCCCGTCGACGTGGCGAGATCGCGGATGCTCCCGACGCCACCTTGGAGCGGCCGTACGCGCTCACCGGGCGCGGAGCGCCGTCGACACCCGGACGCCGCCACCTGCGGGTCGGACCCCGTGGGACATCGAGATGCTCCCTACGGGCCCGCGGGTGAGTTGGGTCCCTGATTTCGTATTAGTTCTTGGTCTTGCTTTCGTCTCCTGATCCGCCGTTGTCACTTTTGTGCGCAGCTGGTGGAGTTCAACATCGCCAAGTCCGTTCCACCCACCCCCCCGACTCCCCGTGCGCTCGGTCGGGCGGCGCGGCGGGAGCGAAAGGGAGCGGGCGGCGCGCAAGAGGGAGCACGCCGGGGCGTCGCCAAGCGCGCCGCGACCAACGGTCCGCGGAGTACCGGCGGCGCGAGGAGGCGGGGCTCTCCTCCCCGGATATCGAGGAGCCCTCGTCCTCGGAGCAGGACGAGGAGGAAGAGTCTGAGGGGGAGGGCCCCTCAGACAGGTGGCAGCCTGCGCCCCGTCGCCGAGCCGGCGCCGGCGTCGGGGGGTGGCCTCGTGCGGGGCCGGCGCACCGGCGCCCGCCGCCGGGCACTCGTCGTTGGGGGCGGCGCGCGCGCGCGCGGGGGTGCCGGCGCGTGCCGCGGAGGTACGTGCGGCGGACGCGCGCCGTGCGCGCGTCGAGCGTGCTGCGCGCGGAGGGAGCGCGTCCGCGCGCGCGGCGTCGTCGTCAAGGGGCGCGTCGGCGGGCGTGCCCGCGCGTGGGGCGAGCGTGCCCCCGCGCACGGTGGCTTCTTCGGGGGGTGCGGCATCGGGCGCGCGCCCGCGCACGGGGGCGAGCGTGCCCGTGCGTGCGGCGGCGCCGTCGGGAGGCACCTTTGCGGCGGGCGCGGCCGCCGCACCGGTCTCGTCCACAGAGGCCTCGAGGAAAAGGAAGCGGGCCTTTTCCTCCGCGAGGTAAGGAGCTGTCTTTCTTCGTTCGGTTTTAGTTTGCTGGTGATTAGATGCTCTAACCCTCCGTTCGTGTACGCGCGGGCGGTGCCAACCGTTCCTCCTCTTGCACCAGCCAAGGTGCTGAGGACGGACGCGTCGATCCCCACCCGGCGGCGTTCGTCGAGGGGGTCGCGCCCGGGGACAAGCGCGGCGGCGGGCACGAGCTCGCAAGGCCCGGGCGGGGCCTCGAGGCCCCGGCCGGCGGATGAGCCCGCCGTGGCGCGGCCGCAGGTCGCGGGGGCGGCCGGCGCCGGTCGCCACGGAGGCACGGGCCGTAGAGGCGGCCACGGAGGAGGTGCGGCCCGCGGTGGCGACCACTTGCGGAGGAGGTGGAGCGGGCGCAACTTGCGGGAGCGCCGCCGGATGCGGCGGCACGGCGGAGGGCGGCGGCCATGGCACCACAACGGGCGCTCGTGGCTGCGGAAGCGCGGGTGGAGGTGCCGGCGGAGGCGGCGCAAGCGGCTCCGCCCGCCGGCGGTCTCCGGGCGGAGGTGGTGGAGCTCTCGGATGACTCCCCGCCGCCCGGGTGGAACCGGTGGGCCGGGCCCGGCCCACGAACTCCCCCGAGCCCCGGGGAGGGGGCCCTCGTGAGGGCGGCGCGAGGGTCACCGATGGTGGGGGGTCGAGGGCACGGTGCCGAGGCTTCGTCCTCCCACGCCGGCCGCCCCGCCCGGTGGGGGGGGCCGTGGAGGATCCCCCTGCGTTCGCCGACGCCGGGGGGGAGCGAGAGCTGCGGGGCGAGCTCGGAGCCACGGCGCCACGCTCAACCGCGCGTTGAACGAGGCGGCGCGGGTCCACGGCGGCCGGCTTTGGCTCGTCTTCCAGGTGAGCCACGGTTGCTCATCTCTCTTCCTTTTTCGTTTTCGTGCGCTGCATTCAAGCCTTAGCACTTACAAGATTTTGATGTGTGGACGCCAGGAGCTCGAGCGTCGCGCCCACGATAAATATGACGCGTTCGATCGGGTGAACGCCGAGGCCCGCCAGCTCCGGGAGCGATGCGGCGCTTTCGACGCGCTTGCGGACGCTCTCAGGACACCGGACGGCTGGCTAGCGTACCGGGCGATGGCGTGGTGCGACGAGCTCCCCGGAGAGCTCGGGCGGGGACGCGGCGCGCCGGTCGAGGCCTCGAGCGGATCCGCGCGAGCCCTCGTCGATCGTGACGAGGCGCTATGTAATGCGCGCGCGGATGCGGATAAGACGCGGACGCCGGCCGCCAACCGGGAGGCGGAGGTGGCCACCGCTCGCGCCGAAGCTCGGGAGCTCCGCACGTCGCTCGAGGGGCGCGGGCGGCGCACCGCCGGCCGAGGAGCGGGCACGCGGGGGGGGAGCGAGCGCGCCAAGGAGGCCGATGACCGAAGGCCGCCCTCGACGCCAAGGGCTGCGGCCCTCGTCGTCGGCCGAGGAGCGGCTCCGGCGGGGAGCGCATCGCCCGCCGAGGGAGGGCGAGGGGCGGCTCCGGCGGGGAGCGAGCTGCCCCTAGGTGATGCCCGAACGGCGCTGGAGCGGGAGCGCGTTGCTCGCGAAACGGCGGAGAAGTCGCTGGAGGAGCGGAACACCGCATTCTCCGAGGTTGAGGATGAAGCGCTCGCGCTCAGCATCAGCAACGCCAGCCAGGAGCTGGCCCTTCGCGAGCAAGGCGAGGCCGTCCAGCGTCTCGAGCTGGCACTCGAGTCCGCGCGCCGTGACCTCGATCTGGAGAGGAAGCAAGTCGAGGGTGAGACTTTTTGACTCTGTTTGTTGGTTTTTTGCTTTAGAGGGTTCGCTTCTCCCTTTCTGATCTCCTGTCGTCTTGTTGGTTCCAGGCTTGCGCACAGCCTTGGGGCACGCTGCTGGGCGGGCCGAGGCCTGCCGGGCTTCCTACAACTCCTGCGAGCGGGGAGGCTGCGGGAGGCTGCGTGACGCGCGGCCCTCGAGACTTGCCGCGTCGTCGAGGAAGGCGAGGCCCAGGCCGGCAGCTCGGCCGGCCGGCCGCTGCGCGCCCTAGGCGGCCACGTCACGGAGCGGATGCGCCGGGCGTTGCACCTAGGCGTCCGGAAGGCCCTCGGAGTGGTGCGATCCCACTACGAGGTCAACCTTGAGGCGCTGGCGGAGGGCTATATCGTGCCCGAGGGCGTCGAGGACGAGGTTGCCATGGAGCGCGCGGACGCGCTTGCTGCTGACGCCGCCGGGTCACTCGCCGAGGCCTTCGAAGAATTCCTCTTCCGGACGCCGGCCCCGATGGTGCTTGCTCCACTCGCCCGAAAGCATGCGGGTGCTAGGCCCGTTTTTTGTTTATGTGTATCAGAATTCTGGCCTCGTGGCCTTTTGTAAATGAACAAGTCGTTTTCATGAACATGGGCAGTTGCTTGTAAATGAAGTTGTTTGCTTATTACGCCTTTTGTTTCTCCTTCTTCCTGAGTAGATTCTAGTTAGGGGAGTTCGTTTTTCACAGGGGGCCCGCTGGGTTGGAGGCGAGAGAGACGGGCCATAGCCACGCGGCGTAGGCTGTCTCTGGCTCGCACGCTCCTTCCGCTGTGCCACCTGCGCCCTGTTCGAATCATGGCTCGAGGTTGAAGTAGGAAACAAACTTAGCGCGTGTTGTTACGTTTTTTGCGCGAGAAAAATGGGACCATTTGGGGGGGGGGTGCCCCCCCGCAGTAGCCCCCGAGGGTAACTTGGGTTTCAGGGGAAAGCCGAGTTGCCCTTTTCTTAGACTTGGAGTATTTACATAGGTGACGCCAACTGGGGTGTTGGCCATGCGTTTTTACAACAGAAAATACTTGGAAATCCTAGCTAAGGGTAGAAGCGACGTAGCTGTTGGATGTTCCAAGCGTTGTTGAGTTCTTCGCCGTCCTCGTTGGCCAGCTTGTACGTGCCCGGCTTGAGCACCTTCACTACGACGTAGGGTCCCTCCCACGGGGGCGATAGCTTGTGGCGCCCTCGGTTGTCTTGGCGTAGCCTTAGGACTAGATCCCCCTCGCTGAAATCCCTGCGACGTATCTTGCGTGCTTGGTAGCGTCGTAGGGACTGTTGATACCTTGCGGAGTGCATCAACGCCACGAGGCGTACTTCGTCTAGCCGGTCCGGTGAGTCCTCGCGGGCTCGGCGGTTAGCCTCTTCGTCGTAGCCTTGAATCTCGGGCGACCCGTATTCCAGGTCCGTGGGGAGGACGGCCTCCGCGCCATGGACCAGGAAAAACGGGGTGAACCCGGTGGCTCTGCTTGGGGTTGTCCTTAGGCTCCACACGACTGCTGGTAGTTCTTGGAGCCATTTCCGGCCAGATTTGTTGAGCTGGTCAAAAATTCGGGGCTTGAGGCCTTGTAGAATCATGCCGTTGGCACGCTCCACTTGGCCGTTGGTCTGTGGGTGTGCCACAGCTGCCCAATCCACGCGGATGTGGAATTTGTCGCAGAACTCCAAGAACTTCCGGCCCGTGAACTGGGATCCGTTGTCCGTGATGATGGAGTTTGGCACTCCAAAGCGGTAGACGATGTCGGTGAAGAACGTGACCGCCTGCTCAGCCTTCAAATTCGTGATGGGGCGCACCTCCACCCACTTGGAGAACTTGTCGATCGCGACAAGCAGGTGGGTGAAGCCCCCGGGCGCCTTCCGCAGGGGCCCAACGATGTCCAACCCCCACACAGCGAACGGCCATGTGACGGGGATTGTTTGCGGGCGTGAGCGAGCAAGTTGGATTTGCGGGCGTAGAACGGCACCCTTCGCGGTGCGTACAATTTCGTTGGCGTCCGCGACCGCGGTGGGCCAATAGAAGCCCTGGCGGAACGCGTTGCCAACGAGGGTGCGTGGCGCGGCGTGGTGGCCACAGATTCCCGCGTGGATGTCCCGTAGGAGCTCGCGCCCCTCGGGGATGGGTATACACCGCTGGAGGATGCCTGACGCGGCGCGCTTGTACAGCTCGCCGTCGACGAGGGTGAATGACTTGGCCATCTCGGCGATGCGCACGGCCGCGGCCCGGTCTTCGGGGAGTTCCCCTCGACCAATCCGGGCGATGTACTTCTCCCGCCGGTCCGCCGGACGGGGAGCCGGTTCGATGTCCATCGCGACGGCCTCGTGGGAGCCGTACCCCTCGAGAAGGGAGAGCACGTACGCCTCGTTCGAGGGGTCCTCTTCCATGGGTTCCGCACCCGGCCGGGTTTGAGGGAGCCCCCGAGGGTCCGCCGTCGCTCGAGGGGTAGGGCTCGAAGGTGACCGAGGGGCGCGCGATGTCGCGTGCGAAAACGTTCGGGGGGAACGGTGATCCGCCCGGACGCTATTTTTGCCGGCTCGTCCCGCTTCCTCGTTGTACCGGCGGGGTACGTGATTAAGCTCGATGCCGTAGAATTTGTCTTCGAGGGCCCGCACGGCTTTACGGAAGCCTCCATCTTGTCGTCGTGGCGGCTCGCGTTCTTCATGACTTGATCGATCACGAGCTGCGAATCCCCTCGCACGTCGAGGCGCTTGATGCCCAACTCAATGGCGATTTTGAGGCCGCAGAGAAGGGCCTCGTATTCCGCCATATTGTTGGATGCGGGGAAGTGGAGGCGCCTTGCGTAGCGCATGTGTTCCCCGAGGGGTGACACGAAGAGCAGGCCCGCGCCCGCTCCTGTCTTCATCACCGAGCCGTCGAAGAACAGAGTCCAGCACTCGCTGAATCCGAGGGCGGCGGTCGCGTGTCCGTCCACTCGGCGACGAAATCGGCTAAGATTTGCGATTTGATGGCTTTGCGCGGAGCGTAGGCTAGCGTCTCGCCCATCAACTCCACGGACCACTTGGCGATTCTGCCTGCCGCGTCGGGGTTGCGAATGATCTCTCCTAGCGGGAAGGAGGAGACCACCGTAACAGGGTGGGCCTCGAAGTAGTGGCGGAGCTTGTGCCGCGCGAGGACTACCGCGTACAACAGCTTCTGGACCTGGGGGTAGCGCGTCTTCGTGTCCGATAGGACTTCGCTGATGTAGTAGACCGGCCTCTGCACAGGCAAGGCATGCCCTTCCTCCGTGCGCTCCACGACGATCACAGCACTGACCACCTGGGTGGTCGCGGCTACGTAGAGCTGGAGGGGTTCGCCGTCTCGCGGCGGCGTAAGGATTGGGGCGTGCGTCAGCGACGCCTTCAGCTTGTCGAGCGCTTCTTGGGCCTCGGCGGTCCAAGAGAAGCGCTCGTGCTTCTTGAGCAGCCGGTAGAGGGGCAGGCCCTTCTCACCGAGCCTCGAGACGAAGCGGCTTAAGGCGGCGAGGCACCCCAACACTTTCTGCACTCCCTTGAGGTCCGAATTGGACCCATTCGCTCGAGGGCCGCGACCTTTTCAGGGTTGGCCTCGATCCCCCGCTGGGAGACGATGTACCCTAGGAGCATGCCCCGCGGCACTCCAAAGACACATTTTTCGGGGTTGAGTTTGACCCCGTTGGCCCGCGAGCGGTCCGAACGCGATGCCAAGATCGCTAACCGGGTCGTCCGCCTTCTCGGTCTTGACGACGATGTCGTCCACGTAAGCCTCGACCGTCCGCCCGATATGGTCCCCAAAAACGTGCCGCATGCGGCGGCCGATATGTTGCGCCCGCGTTTACGAGGCCAAAGGCATCGTGACGTAACGAACGTCCCGAACGGTGTGATGAACGAAGTCGCGAGCTGGTCGGACTCCTTCATTTTTATTTGGTGATATCCCGAATAGGCATCAAGGAAACGAAGTAGTTCGCACCCGGCCGTAGAATCAATGATTTGATCTATGCGTGGCAAAGGAAAAGGAACTTTTGGACATGCTTTATTGAGGCTCGGTGTAGTCTATACACATCCTCCACTTCCCATTTTTCTTTTTTACAAGCACGGATTAGCTAGCCACGTAGGGTGGAACACTTCCTTGATGAATCCGGCCTCGAGGAGCTTCCGCGGCTCCGCTCCGATCGCCCGTCGCCGCTCCTCGTCGAAGCGGCGCGGCCGCCTGCCGCACGGCGCGAGCATTAGGCGGGATATCAAGGGAGTGCTCGGCGACCTCCCTCGGGATGCCTGGCATGTCCGAGGGGCTCCACGCGAAGACGTCGGCGTTGGCGCGGAGGAAGTCGACGAGCACTGCTTCCTATTTGGGGTCGAGGGTCGAGCTGACCCTCAACGCCCTGCCCTCGGGGGTTGACGGGTCGAGGGGGACCCCTTTGGTTTGCTCGGCGGCCTCGAAGGTGCCGACGTGCTTGGTGGCGGAGCTGAGGTCGTCGTTGACCATCTTCTCCAGTGTGTTCACCAGCGCTTCATCCAGCGCTAGTGCCTCCGCATGTTCCACGCACTCGACGTCGCAGTCGAAAGCGTGCTCGATCGACGACCCGACGGTGATGACGCCGTTTGGGCCCGGCATCTTCATCTTCAGGTACGTGTAGTTGGGGACCGCCATGAACGTAGCATAGCACGGTCGCCCAAGGATGGCATGGTAGGCCCCTTTGAATCCCACCACTTCGAAGGTGAGGGTTTCCTTGCGGAAATTCTTGGGGGTCCCAAACCAGACGGGCAGATCGATCTGCCCAAGGGGTTGAACCTGCTTGCCGGGCGCGATGCCGTGAAACGGCTTCGTCTTCCCGGCCGCGGCTGGTCCAGCCCAATCCCCATCAGGCGCAATGTATGCGCGAAGAGGATATTGAGGCTACTGCCTCCGTCCATAAGGACCTTCGAAAACCGGGGCGTTCCCAATGATGGGATCGACCACCGGTGGTGCTTGGCCGGGTTCGGGATGCGGTTTGGGTGATCATCCCGGCTAAAGGTGATGGCATCCTTCGACCAGTTGAGAAAGGCCGGAGGTGCCCTCTCTGCGGCGAGGACTTCGTGCCGCTCCTTCTTGCGCTGCCGGGTCGACATGTCGATAGTAGGCCCCCCAAAGATGAGGAACACATTTTCGACAGCAGGGAAACCGCCTGCGTCGCCATCGCCTCCACCCTTCTTGGCCTCTGCCTCCTTCGCGGCGACACGGCCATAGAACTTCTTGAGCATGTTGCACTGCTCAAGAGTGTGGTTCACGGGGGTCTTGTGGTAGGGGCATGGCTTCTTCATCATGTCGTCGAACACCCCCGGGCCTCGAGGAGCCGGTCGAGGGCCCCGTCGGGCCGGGTCAACAGCGAGGGCCTCGGCGTTGCCACCGTTGCGCCCCTGCTCGCGCGCCTCGCGGCGCGGCTTCTTCCCCCTTCTTGCCCCGCTTGTCATTGCGGCGCGGCTCCTTGGACCCGCCGCCCTCCGCGGGCGTGTCCTCGGAGCGCTTGCCCTTCTTGCCATCGAAGATTGCCCCCACGGCCTCCTCTCCGGAGGCGAAGCGCGGTGGCAATGTCGAACGGCTCGTTCGAGTCCGTGGGCGGGCTGCGTCCCAGCTCGCGCACAAGGTCCCGGCACGTGGTGCCCTCGAGGAACGCGTGCACGATCTCGGGCGTGCCACGGCCGGGTAGCTCCGTGCGGCGCTTGGAAAAGCGCCGTATGAAGTCCCGTAGCGATTCGCCGGCCCCTCGCGTGCGGGGAGCGCGGATCCCGGGAGTTCCCGGGCGCACGTACGTGCCCCCGGAAGTTGCCCACGAAGGTGTGGACTAGATCGTCCCAGTTATGGATCTGGCTGGCGGGCAGGTGCTCGAGCCATGTCCGGGCCGCGTCTCCCAAATGCAGGGGCAAGTTGCGGATGATTACTTCGTCGTTGGTGGCCCCGCCCAGCTGGCAGGCCAGGCGGTAATCGTTGAGCCATACACGAGGGTCCGTCTCCCCGTTGTACTTGACGATCGTCGAGGGCTGACGGAAGCGCTGGGGGAACGCCGCCGTGCGGATCTCCCGGCTGAACACACGGGTGCCCGGGGGCTCCGGTGTCGGGGAGCGATCCTCACCGCTGTCATAGCGTCCACCCCTTCGAGGGTGGTAGCCCCTGGCCGCTCGCGCGTCCGCCTTGCTGGTGCGCCTGGCGTTGATGACGTTGCGGGCATCGCCATCCAGCGCCCTGCGCGTATCGAGGAGCCGTTCCTTGGCCGGCGTTCGCCCCTGGTCAGCGGGTTGACCCACGTGCACCGAGGGTTCGCCCCCTGGTGCAGGATCATCACCCCGTGCGTCCCCCTGTTGGCGGATGCGTGAGGCTGAGCTCTCGGCCTGCTGGACGGCCGCTTGCTCAAGGAGAGTCTGCACCTCGCGGTGCATGTCTCGAGCCTCGGGGGTCGAGGGTGCCGGCATGGCGCGTAGCAACATCGCGGCGGCGATGAGCTTTTGGCTCGCCCGTGGTGGCGTATCCGCGTTGTCGACGTTGGGGACGGGGTTGAGGCGGTCACGGACTCCGTCGGCCCCGGCTCCCGCGCGCGCTCGCCGCGCGCGGAGGGCCTCCCCCTCTGCCATCGAGGCGCGGAGCGGCCGTCTTGTCCGTGCTCCTCCGCCGGCTTGGCTTCAAGCTCGCGGGCTTGGGCCGGCGGTGCGTCGACGTCGGCCCCGGCGGGGAGCGCTCGGCCCCGCGGCCGGGCGCGTGGCGATCCCCCGGGGCGGGCGTGACTTCCCCGTCTCCGGCGCCCGCCGCACCGGCGGCGTTGGCCGGGTCGTTGGTGATGACGGCGCAACACTCCCGCGTGGGGTCGTAGCTCCCGGTGCTTTGGAGTCGTCGGAGCAGCCAAACCCGGTGGTCCGTGGCGTCGAGGAAGCGCCCGAACGCGGCCCCGGGTCCGGCACGCGGAGAAGTCCCACTCCGCGTACCCGTGGCGGTTGGCGGGTGGCATCGTGTCGACGGAGCCCGGGGACGACTCGTCTCGCGGGCCGAGGTGCGGGATCCCCGGCGACGAAGACGTGGCGGCCGGGCGGAACCCGGCGCATCGTCGTGTTCACGTTGGCGTTATGGGCCGTCGTGGCGCCCCGCGGCCCGATGGGGATGCGCGGTCTCGAGAGCGCACGCGGTCCCACCGGGGCGGTGGCGGCCGTTGTGACGGTGGGCGCGCCGCGTTGGGCGGCGGCGCGCTCGGCTTGCCGCCGCTCGGACCGCGCCCGGCGTGAGCGCGGCCCGGAGCGGCGACGGCGTCGCGACGTCGACGGACCCGCGGCATCCGTGCTGCGCGGGCGCTGCGCGCGGTGTCGTGCGTGCGGCGGAGACCAGAGCAGACCTAGCCTCGCGCTGCGCGCGAAGCTCCTCACGATTGGTGAGGCGCATGAGATAGCCGTTCCCCGTGGCCTGGAAGTTCAAGTCCCCGAAGCGGATCTCGAACCCGGCCGGGAGAGGGTCCGAGCTACCCATGTTGTAGCGCGTAGCACGGTACTCTGTGCGAATCACCATGGAGGGAGTTGGCGAAATGACCTTAGGCGCTCGTTTTGCCCCACGGTGGGCGCCAACTGTCGGTGCGGAATATGGTCCCGACACTAACCAGTAGATAACGCCTAGGTCTATCCCTCAATGGTCGATGCCAAGCAACAAATGACACAAGGTTTTATCCTGGTTCCGGCCGAGGGGGCCGTACGTCCGACGGAGCGTGCTCGTGGCACTTTGTATTGCTCGACACCGGGGGTGCTTGTAGTGGGGCAAGTACAAGCGAGGCGGGAGAGGAAGCGTGGCTTCCAAGTCCCCGGGAGAGTGGTTGAAGATGTTGTGGGAGAATAAGAGAGTGAGTGCGCGGTGTGTTGTGTTCCTCGACTCGTCCCCCCCCCCCCCCCCCGCGGCGGGGGCTCGCCTCCCCCCTTTTATAGGCCAAGGGGGCGACGGGTTACACGCACGCCGCGCTACCTAGCTACGTGAGGGAGCACGTCGCGCTACGGCGTAGAGTGGGCGGCCGTCGGACGATCTTCGCTGCGACCCGGCCATGATGGCTCCGCCTCGTACCCGAACGGTGGCGGTTCGAGGGTAGGAGGCGGCGGATGGTGATGGCGTCCTCCGATAGGCTTCGAGGGAGGTGCGATGATGGGCGGTACGGGGTACGGGGAGCGGGCGAACGGCGTTCCTTCCCTATGAGCTCCGCGGTAGTGGAGTGGTTGCTGCGGTGCCGGCGTGCGCCTCGCGGAGTCGGGCGTGCGCCTGCACGCGTGGGTACGGCGGCCGCGCCATTACAGTGGCCGGGATGGCCATCCACCGGCCTAGCGCTCCTCACCTAACCTGCAGGGTCACGTGAAAGTGAATCGAGGGTGTGCCCGGCCCTCTTTCGAGGGTCGGGCGCGTTAGCCGTACAGTAGTGGGCGCGCGGTGTCACGGGGCTGACACCGGCCGTACCGCACAGTCCATCCCACAGTGGCGGGGATGGGCTCCTCCCTGGGGAGTTGGTGCGGCGGCACGGGGCGTGAGCCCGGGCGCATGATGGCGCCGTCTCGCGGTGTCGGGGCGTTAAATGCCCAAGTACGGGGCCGGCGCACGCGTGCGGGCGCGCCGTGAGCGTGGCGGGCCCCGGCCGAGGGCGGGGCGGACCCTCGAGCAAGACGAGACTCGCTCGAGGGGGAGCGAGCCCTCGAGCGGGGGCGGGACCGCTCGAGGGAAGGGTCGCCCCTCGAACGGGGCGGAGTCCGTTTCGAGGAGGGGGTCGCCCCTCGAACGAGGCGGAGCCTGCTCGAGGGGTCTTCTGGACGGGCCGTCTTGGTGGGCTTCCGGAGTCCTGCCGCATAGGCTAAGTCCTGTATGGTTAGTTTCCTGCATGGTTAGGCTTAGCGTGTTTTGATACCGGGATTAAGTGAGGATTCCCCGTCGTTTAAGGGGACCCCTAGGGCGGTCCCCGACACTAAGTGTTATTTTTAATTAAATATTTACAACTTAAATTTAATTCGTAAACCTGTTCTACATGCTTTGTCTGCTCTTCCGATCCCTCCCCCTCGACATGCTCGAGGGCTTGACCATGCCAATCTAAGGGTCGCTAGACCTGTGGGGTTCTACTTCTCCTATGCGTTCTTACTTTAACTGCTTGACTCTCGTTATGAGTATTCGATGATGTTGTGTGGTTGCAAAACCTGGGTCCTAGACCCCTCCCCGTGTGTCGGCTACATCTAAGTCTCCCTGCTGAGCATTGTAGAGGGGTGAAACACTTTGCAGCTTCAAAGATTTCGAGTCCGCATAATGTGTGCCTGGCACGATAAGTGGAATGCCCTTTTCAAAACGAAACATAGCACAAGAATGTTCAGCTCCGGCTAGCATTACTCAACATCTATTTGTTTAGCTCAAGCTAAGTTTTTATCATATTTATATTCGACAGATTGATACACCGACTTAGTGTTTATTTTATTTTACAGGACGAACTCTTTGCTCCGACGTCACCGGCATCAGGTCGCTAGACCTCTCTGCAGCTCTGGTGTCATCTTCGGTGGACCTCTCGGAGTTTCCATCATCATCCTCGTCAGTTCCGTCGTCGCCTTCATCAGAGACCAAGACCTTCCTCCGGCTTCGTCGTCATCTTCGTCAGGTCGCTAGACCTTCCTCTGGCTGCGGTGTCACGCTCGTCAGGTCGCTAGACCTTCCTCCGGCTCCGCCGTCATCTCCGCCAGGTCGCTAGACCTTCCTCCGGCTCCGCCGTCGTCTCCGTCAGGTCGCTAGACCTTCCTCCAGCTCTGGCGTCGTCTTCGTCGGGTCGCTAGGCCCTCCTCTGACTCTGTCGTCGTCTTCGTCGGGTCGCTCGACCTTTCTCCAGCTCCGTCGTTGTCTTCGTCAGGTCGTTAAACCCTCCTCTGACTCCGTCGTCGTCTTCGTCAGGTCGTTAGACCTTTCTCCGGCTCCGTGTTGTCTTCGTCAGGTCGCTAAACCCTCCTCTGACTCCGTCGTCGTCTTCGTCAGGTCGTTAGACCTTCCTCCGGCTTCGTCGTCGTCGCTCTCATCAGGTCGCTAGACCGTACTCCGGCTCTGTCGTCACCTTCGCCAGCTCGGAAGACCTCCCCAGGATTTTACGTCGGGAATAAAGGCCTCCTCGTGGGGTGCGCGCCTGATGGCCCTGCCAAGTGCTTCTGGGTGCTTGGGCGCTATAGACTTGAGACCTTCCTGAGGTCGGCATGCCTCGAGTGGCTCTGCCGGACTCTTTGCAACCATGCGAGATATCTGGGTGTCTCTACACTCCATATGTTCAAGATCAATGGATTCACGGCTTCATCATCGACCAACCCCGGACATCGCAACTTCAGCTGCGATATCGTTGTCAACCTCTTCAAATGTAGCGTCTTTCAAGATCTTGCTAGGTATCCTCGGATACTGGGCATAGTTGATTTGAGGACTCTTCGAGGTCGGCACGCCTACAAGGCCTTCCTGAGGTCGGCTCTGCCAGACTTCTTGCAGCTATGCTATAAGATCTGGGTGTCTCTACACTTCGTTCGATCAAGACCATGACCCAGTTTTCTTCTCTTTTTGGAGCATCAAACCAGCCATGTTGTCTGCTTCAAAGTTCGGGGACTACTCTGCGAGTGCGTCTTCGACGCCCTCTTGTTTTCCTCATCGTACCCACCTGTTGGGAAACCCGTTTCTCATCACGTCGTTACTCGACCTACTTTTTCTTTTCTTCTTTTTGGACCATCATACCGGCCATCCTGCCCGCCACGATGCTCGGATACTACTCATGAGTGCATCTTCGATGCCCTCTGAATTTTTTCATCGTCGTTTCGATCTATTGGAAGCCCGCTTCCCATAGGTCGTCACTCGACCTCCCTTCGATTCGGCAAGACTTCAAACAGGTTGGCTGCTAAGCTAATTTGTTCTTTTTGGACCAACGTGCATGCTATTCGACCTGTCGATAGCTCTGTGACTTCGTCATGACCTTTCTAGGGTCGCTGCGCCTACACATCGCTCGGGGGCTTGTGAGACATGGGTACCCCTAGGTCCCCACCGACCAGGCTCACGGCCGTCCCTGACAAGTAGGTCCGGCCTACCAGAAGACTCGCCGACCTGTTTGTGGGCCCAACCGACCTAGTTGGCGACCCACACGACCTCCTGAAGACCTTCCAGAAGATTCCCCGAACGAGAAGACAACTTGGCGTGCAAGACAAGGTTGTCAAGACGGATTAAGGCAGCTCGGATAAGCTTTCCATGTTGTAATTGACTAGACATAGATTTCCCTGTTGTAACCGACTTGGACTCCGGTCACCGACCTTGTCCGTCGCCCAATATAAGGCGGGCAAGGGCGTCCTCCCGGGGACAGGTCGTCATGTAATCTCGCCACACCAGCAATACAAACCGAAGAACTGGACGTAGGGTTTTACTCTCCGGAGGCCCGAACTAGTATAAAATCGCCTTGTTCTTGTGTCTCGTCGTGATTTTTGTGTGCTATGCTAGCATAACCATCGCATTCTTAGCTCCCGATCTCCCCGCCAAACAAATAAACCACAGGGATTAACACCCCCGTGGGCTGTCCAGATCTCACCATCTGACAATCATCGAGGGTGTTCTTGTAGCCGGGGTGGCAAGAGGTGCATGCCTGACCTTTCGAGAGATTTCAACTTGTCTTTGGACTCGCCCTAGACTAATCCACACGAATAGGGGTGCGTTGTGACAGAACGATGGCTCCAAAAGGCGGGCGTTTTCGGAGTCTGGCGGGAAACCATGATTTAAAGATGCTTTTTGTGAGATTGAACTTGTTTACTTCTCCTTTGCTCGGAACTTCAACAAAGGCTTGATCCAATCTATCTAGATTGGTTTATCTATCCCCCTCTATCTCTTGCTACCTCCGGTTTTCGCAGATTATATTCGTTTTCATGATGTTCTCTAGATTAGATGTATAGGATTCTCCTTTTGAAGATCAAGGTTCTCGGCTTTATTAGATTGATTCTTGCATTGCACATTTGTTCCACGGATTTGATACCTTGGGTTCACACTTGAGGGAAGGAGGGTCCCTTGACTACGACGGAGGATTTGTCCGCTTGCAAGTCCATTTGAAGTTTAATACGAATATACACCGTCAACAAGCCCCTTTTTCTGGCGCCGTTACCGGGGAACAAGTGATCAAGATTAGATCTTTTATTGCTTTTTGTATAATTTTCAGTTTTCTTTTGGTTTTTCTTTTTGCATCTACTAACTTTTGATCATCCTCAAAATCAATCTAATCTAGTTTGTCTGACACTAGTTTTCTTAGATTTATTTTTGTGAGACATGGGTACCCCTGGGTCCCCACCGACCAGGCTCACAGCCATCCCCGACAAGTGGGACCGGCCTACTAGAAGACCGGCCGACCTGTCAGTAGGCCTGCCCGACCTGACATGTGGGCCCAAAGACGTGAAGACAGCTTGGTGTGCAAGACAAGGCAGTCCAGACGGATTAAGGCAGCTCGGATAAGCTTTCCATATTGTAATTGACTTGACATAGGTTTCCCTATTGTAACCGATGTGGACTCCGGTCCACCGACCTTGTCCGTCGCCCAATATAAGGCGGGCAATGGCGTCCTCCTGGGGACAGGTCGCCATGTAATCTCGCCATGCCAGGCTTGCCAGCAATGCAAGAACTGGACGTAGGGTTTTACTCTCCGGAGGCCCGAACCAGTATAAAATCGCCTTGTCCTTGTGTCTCGTCGTAATTTCCGTGTGCTTCACTAGCATAACCATCACGTTCTTAGCTCCCGATCTCCCCGCCGAACAACTAAACCATATGGATTAACACCCCCGTGGGCTGTCTAGATCTCACCATCTGACAGTTGCTGGCGCGCCAGGTAGGGGGCATCGCGAGCTCTTCGTGTAGCGCAATGGCAGCTCGCCCCGGCGACCTCTTCGGCGACGACACGAAGGATATCCCCACGGCGATCTGCTCACTGCCTCCCTCCGATCTAATCGCGAGGTCGACGTCTTCGCTCTGCAGATGGCAGGCAAGAAAAAAATTTTGGCGACCCACCCACCTGCGATCTGTTCGCGAGGTCAGAGCATGGCGCACACCATCATGCTCCGAGCAGATCGTTTGTCCCTTCAATCGAGTGCATGCCGCCAGGCGTTGCGCGTCGTTGGCGATAGGGCGGCCGGCTGCTGCGTATCGGCATCACCATTATGCTACCATGTTTTGTGTCTGTGTTGATCCGCGCATCGCTCAGAAATTCATCTACGTCTAGCCGATGAGGCGCCTCGTAAGAGTCCAACCAAGATTTCCGGGGATCGTGTTCACGAACGGAACCGCACAGGATTCCATCTACAGCTGGACGCGGTGAACAACTAGAAGTACATGTCCACCACGTGCACGTGATCAAGACCAATTCATCCGTATGGATATGTAAACAACTGCTGCAGACTCCAACGTTTATGCATGCCTGCATGCGGTAAAAAAACGGCTCTACACGAGCTACCGGCCGTACGTTTGGCTGGTGGCTGATGGTTGGTGCTGGTTTGTTCTAAGAGAAAAGTACTGCTGGCTGGTTGCCGGTGGCTGGTTTGTTCTGAGAGAAAAGTACTGTTGGTTGGTGGCTGATAAGCAAAACGAACAGGCTGTACATGCGTGATGGGTCCTTTGGTCCACACGTGCTGGTCTCGATGACTCGGCAATGAGTGCCACAACTCGACGATGAGTGCTACATTGTCCACAACCTGGACTCGACAAGACAGACCGGTGGTGTCAGCTCGACCTGTCGCGATACACTACGGACCTATTCCACTCTGTCAACTTCCTCGGCAACAACCTCCTCGACTACGCGCAAGCTAAGTGTTATTTTCAATTAATTTTTTTATGCCTTTAATTTATTTTGTAGACCTGTTCTACATGATTTTCTGCTCTTCCGATCCCTCCCCCATGCTCGGGGGCTTGGCAATGCCAAGACGTAGGTCGCCAGATCCGATGGTTCAATTTTTTTTATCTTGTGCTATGTTCCCCTCCCCCTTGACATGCTAGGGGAGTTGGCCATGCCTATCCAAGGGTTGCCAGACCTGTGGGGTCCTACCTTTTTTCGGTGCGTTCTTTCTTTAACTGTTTGACACTCGTTATGAAGATTCGATGTTGTGTGGTTGCAAAACCTGAGTCCCAGACTCCTCCCCGTGCGTCAGCTACATCTAAGTCTCCATGCTGAGCATTGTAGAGGGGTGACACACTTTGCAGCTTCAGAGCTTTTGAATTCGGATAATGTGTGCCTGGCATGACAAGGGGAATGCCTTTCTTCTAAAACGAAACGTCGTAGCACAAGAATGTTCAGCTCCGGCTAGCATTACTCAGCATCTGCTTATTAGCTCAGACTAAGCTTTCATCATAATTATATTCAACAGATTGATACATCGACCTGGTGTTTATTTTATTTTACAGGATCAGCCCTTCGACTCGGTCGTCGTCTTCGTCAGGTCGCTAGACCTTCCTCCGGCTCTGTCATCGTCCGCGTCAGGTCGCTAGACCGTCCTTCGGCTCCGTCATTGTCCGCGTCAGGTCCTAGACCTTCCATCGGCTCTATCGTCGCTCTCGTCGGGTCGCTAGACCTTCCTCTGGCCCTGTCGGCGCTCTCGTCAGGTCGCTAGACCTTCCTACGGCTCCTTCGTCATATGCTTCAGGTCGACAGACTTCCTTCGGATCTATCGCCGTCTTCGTTAGGCCGACCTTCCTTCGGCTCCATCGTCGTCTTCATCAGGTCGTTAGACCTCCCTCCAACTCCGTCATCGTCTTCGTCAGTTCGTTAGACCTTCCTCCGACTCTGTCGTCGTCTTCGTCAGGTCGCTAGACCTTCCTCCGGCTCCATCGTCATTGGCTTCAGGTCGTTAGACCTCCCTCCGGCTCCATTGTCGTCTTCATCAGTTCGTTAGACCTTCCTCCGGCTCTGTCGTCGTCTTCGTCAGGTCCCTAGACCTTCCTCCGGCTCCATCGTCATTGGCTTCAGGTCGCTCGACCTTCCTCTGTCTCCATCGTCATTGGCTTCAGGTCGCTCGACCTTCCTCCGGCTCTGTCGTCATCTTCGTCAGTTCACTAGACCTTCCTCTATCTCCGTCGTCACCTTCTCCTGCTCGGAAGACCTCCCTAGAATTTTACGTCAGGAATGAAGGCCTCCCTGTGGGGTGCGCGCCTAATGGCCCTGCCAAGTGTCTCGAGGTGCTTGGGCGCTTTTGATTTGAGACCTTCCTAAGGTCGACATGCCTCGAGTGGCTCTGCCAGACTCCTTGCAGCCATGCTTGGAGATCTGGGTGTCTCTACACTTCGTTTGATCAAGAACATGACTCAGTTTTATTCTCTTTTTTGAGCATCAAACCAGTTATGCTGCCTTCTTTAATGCTCGGGGACTACTCTACGAGTGCGTCTTACACGCCCTCTTGTTTTCCTCGTCATGTCGACCTGTTGGGAAACCCGTTTCTCATCACGTCGTTACTCGACCTACTTTCTCTTCTTTCTTTTTTAGATCATCATACCGGCCATCCTGCCCGCCATGATGCTCGGATACTACCTTATGAGTGCATCTTCGATGCCCTTTGAATTTTTTCATCGTCGTTTCGATCTATCGGAAGTCTTCTTCCTATAGGTCGTCACTCGACCTCGCTTCGTTCAGCAAGACTTTACACAGGTCGGCTGCTAAGTCGATTTGTTCTTTTTTCTTTTTGGACCGACGAGCATGCTATTCGACCTGTCGATAGCTCTACGACTTCGTCATGACCTTTCTTAAGGTCGCTGCACATACACCTCGCTCGGGGGCTTGTGAGACATGGGTACCCCTAGGTCCCCACCGACCAGGCTCACGACCGTCCAAGACAAGCGGGACCGGCCTACTAGAAGACCAGCCGACCTGTTAGTAGGCCTGCCCGACCTGACATGTGGGCCCAAAGAAGTGAAGATAGCTTGGTGTGCAAGACAAGGCACTCCAGACGGATTAAGGAGCTCGGATAAGCTTTCCATATTGTAATTGACTAGACATAGGTTTCCCTATTGTAACTGATGTGGACTCCGATCCACCAACCTTGTCTATCGCCCAATATAAGGCGGACAAGGGCGTCCTCCGGGGACAGGTCACCATGTTATCTCGCCACGCCAGCAATGCAAACCGAAGAACTGGACGTAGGGTTTTACTCTCCGAAGGGCCGAACCAGTATAAAATCGCCTTGTCCTTGTGTCTCGTCGTAATTTCCGTGTGCTACACTAGCATAACCATCGCGTTCTTAGCTCCCGATCTCCCTGCCGAACAACTAAACCATAGGGATTAACACCCTCGTGGGTTGTCTAGATCTCTCCATCTGACAGTTTTATTTTCCGTTTTTGTATATTTTGTTTATCACTAACACTAATAGGAGATGGACGTTTACGTCTCCAACAAACACGATAATTTTGTGGATGATCCAGAAAAACTTTACAGGCTAAGGAGACGTGAAGCACAACAAGCTAAGAAGCTTGATTTTCTAGATTCGAAGTCGGAAGACGAAGGAACGTCGGAATCTTCAAAGAAATCACCACCTCAAAGTCCTAGGGAGAATCGACTTCCACAGATGGGAGAACAACCGCTGCAAGAGCGCAAGATCGGGGAACTATGCACCCCGGACATCATCGACCTACCAATCTTGAACCTCGCGAAGATCGAAAGGCTATTCGAGATCAAGACCTCAACAATTCGCATGGTGCAACATTCACCCTTCACCGGTAAAGAAGATCCGAACCTTCACCTCCAAGCGTTCATTCAACTATGTCAAAGATTCAAAATGAACGGGGTGACTCAAGATCAAATGAGGGCAAGGCTCTTTCCGTTCTCGCTACCCGGAAAGGCTTTGCAATGGTTCTACTCTCAACTGGCGGAGACGGTCCAAAATTGGGACACGTTGATGAGGGCCTTCATGAAGGAATACTACTCACCGGGTAAAACTCAAAGCTTGCATAATAATATTGCTACTTTTGCTCAATATCCTGCAGAGACTATATCGGAGGCATTCGAGCTCTTCAATGAGTACACTCGAGCGGTTCCACATAGCGTTGAAAAGTTCTACCAAGGACTCACCATGGCGTCAAGGACGATCATCGATGCATCGGAGGGAGGATCTATCATCGAGCTTATGCTGACTCAAGCTTTCACTCTATTCAAGAAGGTCGCGGAGAATGACACGTGGGCGTCATCCGGACGCTTACTTCCGGTTCAACCCACGGGGAACTTCAAAGGAGTCTTGCAAGTGGAGAAGGAAGACATACTCGAAGGCTATCGAAGCAAGATCCACATGTGAAGAGTGCGGAGAATATGGCCATGTCCACAAGGATTGTCGGGAGGAAGCCAAGGTGCTCGACTATATGAGGAAGGGAGATTTGCTGAACTTCCGCTACGGGCAAGGTAGACCGCAATTTAATGCAAGCTCATCCATTCCGAATTCGGTTCCGCTTCGTATACAATTGAATGACTTCATGGACGAGCAAGCTAAGATCAACAAGGACACTGCCACCAAGTTCAAAGCCATAGACAAGGTGTTGGAGAACATCGATAGCAAGGTGACGGAGGTCGGAAGCTCCAACTATCAAGTGCTCAACATGATGAACATGCTCGAGACGCAAGTGGGACAACTTGCAGGGCGCCTATCCGCTAATGAAGGGAAGCTTCCGGGACAACCTAAAGGTCCCCAAACAGCTAAGGCTATTCAAACTCGTTCAGGGAAGGAGACCGAAGATTCGGAATGTTCCGCGGGAGCAAGGAAGCCTAAACCATCCGCTGAGACGGAGGAATTTTCTAAGGAGGAAGTTACGGAGATCGTCACCGAAGAGCCCGAGTTTGAGATGCCCGGAGAAGACACGAAGATACTGCAACTCAAGCCATGCTACTTCCGAGGTAAACTTGATAATCATTTTGAGAAATTTTTGGAGGTTGTGCGTAGATTAAGCATCAACATGTCGTTATTGGATGCCCTTCAAGTTCCTACATATTCTCGTTATTTCAAAGATATTCTTGCAAATAAATATGAGATAGCACACTCGGGGTAGATCATGTCAAGATGTCTGAGCAATGTAGTGCCACTATTGCAAATGGACTAGAGAAGCAAAAGGACCCCGGATGCCCGACGATTCCATGTTCCGTTGGTTCATTCAAGTTTGAGAAGGCATTATGCGTCCTTGGAGAAAGTGTGAGCGTCATGACAAGGGATGTGTTCGAGAAGCTACGCC
This sequence comes from Cenchrus americanus, assembly GCA_947561735.1. Classification (NCBI taxonomy): domain Eukaryota; kingdom Viridiplantae; phylum Streptophyta; class Magnoliopsida; order Poales; family Poaceae; genus Cenchrus; species Cenchrus americanus. The sequence continues at coordinate 36,249,316 of OX387244.1, read as the reverse complement.
AACCATTGGAGCCTATGGGCATGTGCTTGGAGTTGGGTGACAATTCCATTCTCTACCCCTTGGGCATCGCCGAAGATGTGCCCGTGAAGGTCGAACACCACTTCATCCCCGTCGACTTTGTGGTACTCAAAATGGAAGAGAGGGAGAAGCCACCACTCATCCTTGGGAGGCCTTTCTTCAAGACCGTTGGAGCTAAATTGACGTTGGCAAGAGGGAGATCAAGTTCGACATTAACGGTGAGAGGAGTTCCTTCAAGTTTTGACCACGCCTCGAGGTATGCAACATGATTGAAGTTAAATATGTTCCACCTCATCGTCGCATTGTTAAGGAAGAACCAAGGAAGAAGGAAGAGCCAAAGAAGAAGGAAGTGAAGAAATTTAAGGAAGTTGTTGCATCCGTCAAGACAAAGGAACAAAAGTCGTCTGTGAAGACCAAAAAGATGACTAAGCCAGAGAATAAGCCCGCGCCCAAGATGGTGTGGAAGTGGGTACCCAAGATTGCAACGCCCGCAAAGAGTGTTGATCCGAAGTAATCAAGTGAAGAAGTCTAGCCATGGACTATAAACGAAGCGCTAGGCGGGAGGCAACCCGTTTCGTCGAGTCAAGATAAGCTACTGGGAGGACAACCCGATTCAAGATTTTTCGAGTCTTTTCAAGTAAGTTAGTTTTGCAATTTACTATGCAAGACATTAGACTCAGAGTGGTTGAACAATTTTAGAGACATAATTCTTGGTTGAATATTTTGCTTGGATCATAAACCCTTTATATGAACCATCCTATGTGTTATTTGCTTCTTTTCGAGAAACCAAAACCAAATAAATTCAGAACCTATATCAACCTTTCATCCTCTTTATGACGTTATGGTTGACTTGTTTTACATGCTAAAAACACACGAGTAGAGCCACGACTTGTACCTAGATGTTATTTAAATTTCAGCATGTGGTAGGACTTGCGTGAACCTAGAAACTTAACTTTTGGTTGGTTTAAAAATCTATATCCTTGGTTTCTCTAAGATTAGAATTTTTCTAAGCCTCATTTAATCTTATTTCATTCAAAATCTCTCTCAGTTAGCCAAAATTAGAACCTAAACCTATGCCCCCATGTCAAGTCGGAAAAAGTTTGCTCTCAACTAATGAAGGCAAACAATACCGATGAGACCGACATAAACGTAGTCAGAAAATATTTTTCGACTTACACTTGTTTTTAATGGTTTAAAAACTTCTCTAAATTTATGCTTGAGATCATTTATAGCTCTGAGTTTATTTTTAATTTTCGAAATTAGAGGAGTGCTTAGCCTTAAGACTGTCTTAGAGGGAGGCATTCTAGTTAAACTAATCATGCATGCACCATGATGCATCATGGGATGCTCTTCCAACAACTTTCATCAAAGCCGCATGCAAAGAACAAGCATGGGTGGGCAGCAAGCCTTGTTTTGCAGAAAAATCATGGAGGCATGTGAAGCAAAGGAGCATGGACATGACTCAAAGCAAAGACATCAAGTGGAAGGACCAATAATGCAAGCAAAGGAGTGGATGAGAGAGTTTGGGCGGTGCAACTTGTGGAGCACGCGGGCACAAAAGTCACAAAGTGAAGATGATCATGCTGGAGAAAACCGAGCCAGGGAGGAGCCAGAAGCCACCTAGGTCGGTCGGCCCAGGCCGGCTGGCCTCCCCTATATAAGCACCCCCCCAGTGCTCCTCTTCGGCGGCAAGCAGCTCATCCAACTCTCTGTTTGTGTGCTCGAATTTGTAGTCCAGAACCACCTTAGACTTAGCCATCCTTCCCAAGTTTGTCTTGCCCAACAAATCACATCCTTAATCCACTCAAAGTCCATACTCTTAAATAATTTTTGTGTGCCTTGTTACCGGTTAAAACCCCGGGATTATATTAGAGAGGAGAGTGTTGCAATCATGTGGAAGAAGACCACAAGTCTCTTCACCAAAAAGAAGGGGTCGTCGTCATCCAAGCCATCTTCGATGACATCTTCGAGGAGAAACTCGGTTTCCGAGTCTCCTCGGAGCACGGAGGAGGACACGGCACCGCCGAGGAGGAACGGTACTCTCCTCCTCGGTTTCATGACGGCAACAAGGAGCTCGTCCATGAGGTTCACCGAACCTCAAGGGCGTACGGAGGAGCCACCCGTCCCACCTCGTCGATCGACACGATCATCCGCTCCACCTCCGTACACACCGTGGTACTTCGCATATGGGTTCATCATCATATCGGAGGAGGAGGAGGAGGAGGAGAAGAAACTCGCTCGCCTTGAGAAGAGGCTTGTAGCAAACGTCGACTTCGACGATCAAGCTCTCAACTCATTGGGTTTTGGCACGGACATTTATTATATGTTGGGGCACCTAGGATGGGTGCAATTCTCCAACGAGGTGTCGGCAAATACCCACAAGGAATTTGCCTTGGAAATTCTAATGACCATGGCGCCTATCCTTGATGAGGGGGTGTCGAACCTCTCATTACGGTTGGAGGGAATTTAGCAAGTGGTTCCCTATGAATATATTAGGGAGTTGCTTGGTTTTCAAAAGGGAGCCCCAGAAAAAGTAGACGTGCCGGAAGGCATGTTGGATGGGTTTTGGAATATGATCTCGGGGGAAGCCCACCAACAAAGAAATTCTATCCGGAACCCCATCATCAAACTGTTTCACTCATGGATGAGCAAAACGATTTTGAGGAGAATGAGGGAAACAAAGGTGACCGACACGGAGTTGAATTGCTTTACTTAGCTTTAATTGCTAGACAGCCAATAGGCCTCTCCTACCTCATGATCAACCGATGGTGTTGTGAAGCAACATCAGGATCGGGAGATATTGGTTCGGGGTGTTACCTCTTCATGTTGGCCATCTCCTTAAGACCGGGTATTCCAAGAAACCCCGAGTATCTTCTACCCAGAACCTCTCTCGGATTTGAGTACATGAATCAAGGAAAATATATTAGCAGATATCAGAGAGGAGGCTTTAAAGTGGCCAAAGTAAACTTACCCCTTCCGGATGCAAGACTTAGACTCTTTATTCAAGGGAAGGAAGATTGGTTAGAGGAAGGACTCCTTGTGTCGGCAAGGAAAAATAAAAGAGGAAGAATTGTAGAAGAAGGATCCTCCTCGGCACAAGTGGGAGGTGCACATCAAAACTTTGTGCCACCATATGGAGGAATTATGATGCCGCCAAGTTATTACGGTGGGCCACCAATGCAAGCATGGGGGAGTGGTGCAGCCATGCCCCCATCAAATTATGTGGTGCCCAACGTAACCTTTGCGGAGCCCTATGCACAATTCCACAACCACAACAAAGTGTGGCCATTATTAGATGATATGCTGCAAGGAACATGCAAAATATAGCAGTCATCCAATCCAATGCGGCTCAATTAGGTGAGGGCAATGCAAACATTGCTTATGAGTTTGGACGCCTTCACCTAGCACCACCGGATCAATTCATAGGAGGGGATGTTCAATCCTATTATGAGCAAGGGTACAACCACCAAGGTTATCACAACCACCGACGGAAGATTAGAGGAAGGAGGAGTTTTAGTTTTCTTTTCTTTTCCCTTTTTCTTTAATTTTCATCTTATGTTTGCCTTTGTATGCGTAGTGTTTTCAATTTTTTATTTAAATTTTCAGCATGTATGTTAGTTTATTTTCATCATGAATAAAGTCACCACCTTGTTTTTACCATTGGTAAAGTTACAAAGTTTGTGCCATAATGATATATGATTATAATTGCCGCTTTGTTTATCTTTGTATTTGTTTTATGCATGATTAAGCTAATGCTCTCTTAAAATGCAAATCTGAAATTATCTAAATGCTAGCTCAATCTTTAGCGGAGGTTATGATAAAAATAAAGACCCATAGTGTTTTATGTGCTCTCAAGTCTTAGATGGATTAAAGATGATTTTTATTCTTAAAAGTAATGTTAACCTTGTCATAAATATCACTTGTGTGTTGCTCTACCTATCCAGAGCCATATATATATTTGAGTGCATAAACCTTAGTGTACAAGATTTATTTTTGGGTGAGTTATTTCAGGCCATGATTTCTCTGGCCCGAGACTAAGAAGCCGGTCATTCCCTTTTTGCGTATCTATCTTATTGCTAGCCTATTATTCGTGCATTGTGTATCCCCACACCGGAGATCTCACAAAACTCGCCGGGTATGCACCCTTAAAACCAAATATCATCTTTTGTGATTACCTCCTTGACCACAATCTATCATTGAGTATGAATCATCAATTCAAGGAAGATCGCAAGATGGTGCCAAGATTGAAGATTTCAAGTATCTTTCCAAAGGAAAAATATTTCTAGTACCTACCTTATCTCTATCACTTCTTTGCCCGAGGACGAGCAAACGTCTAAGCATGGGGGAGGAGGTAGGTACAATGCAATTTTAGAGTTCAAAGGGGAGCAAATAAAAAAAGAGAAAGAAAGAAAAAGAAAAATGAGTATAAAAGAAAAAGGAAAAAATATATGTATGATAAAAAGAAAAAATGTGAGTATGTGTAAAAATAAAATAAAGTGAACTCCCCGGTTCTCTAAAGTGCATTAAGAATTTCAAGGTTTCAAGATTAAAAGATCCAATCTCATTTTCCCAACCATGTGCAATTCGATAATGAGGACTTCATTTGTGCCTCGGGATCACTCTTTGCCATTGCACATGTCCACCTATCTCAAGTGTGTGTAATTTATCTCTCCCCCTCCTTGATATAACATTATGTTCTAATGACCTTTTTTACGAGTCTCGGTAAGACCATGAGAAGCTTGTCTTGTTTTGACAACATCTCATTTATAATATCTTGGTAGGACTAAACTTTCCCAAAAAGCTCCATATAAAGCCTACCACTTATATGAATGTCATTGTTGACGGTGAATTTCCGTCCACCTAGAGTACTTGTTATACATTGGTTTCGATTATGATTTGCAACTAACCCGCCACTAGGCATACTAATGATGTAACAAGTTCACACTTGCATGTCGATTTTGGAGTTTGTTGTTTACGCAGGAAATCTACGCTAAAGAGGAGACTTTCAGGATAAGTTCATCAAGCACTTCAAGAGAAGATCATGAAGCCCGTCACAAGTCAAGACACGAAGTGAACAAGACTCCAAACAACCCAAGGACCGAAGCATCAACACGCGAAACTCCGGGGACTTGGATGTTTACCAACGAGATCAACTCGGGCCGAGAGATATTCTCATGCACTCGGGACAGCATGATCTTTCGGTACAGATTCGGAGACTTAAACGGCCTTTAATGGCAAAAGTTTGACTACCAAAGTTGTGGGCCTTGACGATACCTTCGATTTGGACATGTGGAAGGCCCAATTTGGATAAGGGAGCTAGGAGATATGGCCCCCGAAATCCCTGCTGCGCAGTCAGTCCGAAATCAGAACAGATTATCTTCCAAGGACGATTTGGATATCTTATCTTCGTTTTTAAGGAAAGAAATGAATACCAAAGTTGAAGATAATTTCGTGGCACACAACCTGGACACTGAATTTGCATTATTTGGAGTCCGAACGTGGGAGATATGGCGTTGGCAAGGAAGGACTGCGAATCAGGAAAATCTGGCTGATTTTATGGAAACCAAGGTTGCTTCTCTCCCAAGGAGGATTTCGTGCAAGGCAAGGTGGAGCACGCCCAAAGGCACATTAAGGACATAAATACAACCCCCTAGGCGCCCCAATATGGTGACCCATCGAACAAATCATCCTACCGACGCCAATCACCGAAAAACCGCCGCCGCAAGATGAGGGAGAGAGTTAGATGAGCTCGTCGCAAGGATCAACGCCGGCGGAGAGAAGAAAGCAAGAGGAGGACTCCAAGCCGCTGGCCTAGGGGTGTTCCCAAGCTCCATCGCCGCCATCTTCATCGACGACGTTCTCCGGAGTCTCCATCACCCCTATGTGCTTCAATCCGTGTAAGATGATGGGGTAATTTCTCCGTTCATCCCTAGGATTAGATGGATACATGCAATGTGATCGCTACTCGATTTGTGGTTTCAATCTATTGTTTTCATGTTGATGATGCTTTGATGATTAAGGTTAGCTACCGTGTTTTTCGGGCGTATGATATCCACTACTCCCATAGATTCCATCAACATATCGTGTCCATCATAGGTCGAGTCACGAATACCTTCGCGTAGTGACAGTACGAGAGGAGGGAAAGGGCGAAACCGTGGTCACAACCCCCGGTAGATTGGTTTACCACTCTCGTGTAGTAGATGCATACCATGTTATCCTAGATCCTAGGGAGGGAACGCTTATCTTTCTTAATCACTCTCTTGTGTTCACCCCTTTACCATCTAGTTTAACCCTAGCTTTGTTTGATCAACTTAACTTAGATTAACTTAGGTAGATTGTCTTTACTTTTAGATTAATACTCTCTTTCAAAGGTTTTCCATTCAACTAGATTAGTACTTGGTTAAGCGCTAGTAATCCCCTTGCTCCGCGGATTGACAAGAACCTTGGGAATCCCGTGGTGAAAAAGGTGTAGGTCCGTACGCTTGCGGATCGTAGGTGGATACGAGTTTTATCCGTCAACAAGCCCCTTTTTACGGCGCCGTTGCCGGGGGAGCAAGCCGGTTTGCTACGTTTAATCTAGTATTAATTTTGTTGATTACTAACACCTAACCCTTATTTTCTAAAAAAAAAAGAAAAAAAATCTTTTTTTTTGTTTTCCTTTCTACTTTTCTTGTGCCTAGATGGATTTGTTCACCTCACCATTGGAAGACGAAGAGATGTCGCTAAGGGAGCTAGCAATGCCGTCAATGGAAGACATTGAGATGCAAAAATCAGATTTGACGTTTGCTACAACCCACTATGAAGTGAAGCCCGGAATCATCAAGTTAGTGGCGACAAAACCATTTAGAGGATTGGAGGATGACAACCCATATAGACACATTAAGGAATTCACGATGTTATGCAACACGGTGCAACAAAAAGAAGTTCCGGCCGCTTGGTTCAAGTGGAATCTTTTTCCATTCTCTCTCGAAGATGAAGCGCGAAGATGGTACACACTTGCGTCCGTTGAAGCAAAAGGAAATTGGGATGAGCTAGTGAAGAAGTTTCTTTTGAAGTTCTTTCCCATAAGCAAGGTCCAAGACTTAAGGAGGCAAGTGCTCACTTTCAAGCAAGGAGAGGATGAAGGAATTGATGAAGCATGGGACCGTTTTAATGAACTACTTGAGCGAGGCCCGAACTTGGGATTTTCCGGTGACTTAATGTTGCATACCTTTTATTTTTCACTAACCCCTAACTCGTCTCGTTTTGTAAGCATGTGTGCGGGCGGGTGATATAATGGATAAAACAATTAATGAAGCCGCACAAATCTTACAAAGGATAAGCAATGGACAAAGAACAATACGAGATTGGCAAAGATGTTGTCGAGAGGAGCAAAATGACAAAAGCAAGCCCAAGGTGCTTGCTGAAATTTCTGAAAAAGATGAACCGAAGGTCAAGGAAGATGAACCGACCATACAAGAAAGTGAAGATCCACTTCCCAAGGTAAGAGAAGTCATTTCTGATGTTAAAAATGTTGAAACTAACATGAATGTAGGCCGAAGTATGTGGAATGCTAGACCATTGGCGGAGTTCAAGCAATCCGGTTGGGTTCAAGTTGATTTCGCCCCACTAATTAACTACCGAAGGAAGGAGGAACGCCGACACGTTGCCAAACTAGTTGAAGATATATTTGATCAAGAGATGAGTGGAGAGTCGATCCAAAAGATGTTTGAAGAAGAAAGAAAAGAAGGGGATGAAGGATGGATCGACCGGTTTGACAAATCAAAGATTTATGATGAAGGAAGAGAAGAGTACAACCGTGATGAGCCTAGTGACTCAAAGGATAAATGGGAGGAGATAGGACTCAAGCTAGATGATAGCTTGTGTGCTATTGAAGCCTACACACTAGCAAATCAAGACATGGAAGTACTCAAGGATGAAGAAAAGAGTGAATCAACGATGAGCAATCTTGACGACATGTGGTACATGGAAGATAAAGAAAGCAACATACAAGACTTTGAAGACGAAGATTGGGATGACAATGAAGACTTCAAAGAAGAGATGAATCCGTACATAGTTGAAGGATTACATGTTCCACATGATGAGTTGAAGAAATTGCAAGATGGTGATGAAGAGGCAACTACACTTGTTGAGATCGATTCGCCTTCAACACCGCTTGATGAACCAAATATCACTCTTGTTGAAAAATCTCTAAGGCCAAGGTACGCGCTGAAATCTCAAGATATTATTGGTATTGATGTTGATAAATTCAAATACTCATGCTCAACCAATAGTATGAATGATAGTTTAATGTCTATGCCTTGTTCCAATAGTGATCATGTTGATAGGCTAGATTTTCTTGAGAATGAAAAAGAGGAAACATTTAAGTTTGATCCAATTAATCTCACACCTAAACAACCTTTGCCTAATGATGAGCTAAGTGCTATGCATGAAACATATGCTTCTTTTATTTACACCTTGACTTGTTGCTACAATTCACATGTGGTGTTAATTATGGACGCGTATGTTTACAATAAGTTTTGTAAATCTCGATCATGCTTTGCGCTTGGTCAAGCTAATGACCTTAAAGAATAATATGTCGGGAAAGGCCCGATGTTCACTAACCATGTAGACAAGGCTTGAATAATGAAAAAATAGAAGTCATGCCTAAAAGAGTTGCAAGATAAATCATCAACCTCTCCGAATCCCGCGATGGATGCTGCTGTATTCATCAATTTGAGGGCTTGTTCAGAGGTGTACAAATGAAGAAAATGAGATATTCAGAAGCTCCATCAAATTACCATTCCAACGCATCAAGAACCAACAAGTTTGAAGACCCGTGCAAGGAGTTATGGAGGAAACATTGAGCGTTGCGCGTTCTGAAATTTCTGGACAGATTTCATCGCCGAAGTAAAACGGATGTAACTCTCTTGTCCGGAGTCCGATTTGAGCAAATAAAGACTCGTTGGAAAGGAAATTTTGTGAACTGTGCAATGGAGTAGAGTTGAGTATACTTTCTATTCTGGACATTAAAAAAATAATAGAGTGAAGGCAGCACTGAAGGATGATAGAGAAGGAGATAACGATGAAACAAAAGGATGCTTTGGGCAAGTCTTCTATAAGTGATCAAGCACAACATGGGAAGTAAATTAAAGCTGCATTGGTACCTTTTCTTCTTGCATGAAGGGCCATGGCTATGCAACGAAAAGAAGGTATGTGAGAAAGTCCAGCTCTATGACTTTAAATGAAGCGCTTTTCGGGAGGCAACCCGTTTCTTTATATTTTTACTACTCTCTTAGAGAGAATAAAGAATGACACCATCTTATGATGATCAACTTGTGGTTATTAATCTAAGTTTAGTTTTCTTTTTAGAACCACCATCATGTTCATGCTCATATTTATTTATTTGCATGCATTGCATTTTGATATCAACATGATGTTTCTTTGCATGTACATGTTTTGCATATAGTTGGCTTGGTTGTTTTAAGGCTCAATGATGTATGCTTTCATATCCATGTTAATGCTCCAGCTGGGCATTTTCCTTTTGTGATCTTGTGTAAGCGTGGTGTTTAAACATGATTTCGGACCATCATCATTAAGTTCGATAAACCTTGCTAGCTTTTCATATGTTTTCATGTTGCTTTGGTTAGTTTATAAGCTTTGCTATGCGCTTAATTTTTCTTGTGCTATAAGAGTTATTGATTTAAGGATAGACATGGTGTTTTAACCCTAGATATATAAACCTTTATGGCTATGGAGAAATTCAGCAACCTAGTTGTAAACATGGTGTTTAGAACTAGGTGAAAACATTGTCTTGTTTATATGCTTTCCTATCATGTGCATACACACCTTGCACCACGTAAACTCATTAGGTTTTTATTCCTCATTAGACTAATTATGCCACAAGTTAAGAATCTTAGGAGACATTGTTGGATTGTTGGCAATTCTATCTACTCCCTACCGTCACCTTGGGGGTAGAATGTGCGTTTAAAACGTTTTACAGGCAAGATAAAGACTCTCACTACAAGGAAATCGAAGGATGGATAAGAAGTGCTTTGTCTTCTTCTTCCATGACTAGCAAAATGCTAAGCATGGGGGAGACCCTGAATCTTCAACACGGAAGTGCAACATGACACTCTAGAAGATAGAATGATAAAGATCGTTAACATCTCCGGATCAATGCGCAAAAAGTCACCAATCTCATCAAAATTCTGCATGGTCTCAAAGGGAAAACACTAGATATTTTTGGATATTTAGAAGCCCCATGAAGTTAAGATTCCAACAAATCAAGAATCAAGACAATCGGAGGTTCCTACAAGCGGTTATGCCCGAATCACCGAGTGCAACACGTCCTGAAATCAGTTTTGGACAGCACGCAGCGCTGAAGTAAAACGGACATAGCTCCCTTGTTTGAACTCCGTTTTCGATGAATGACCACACGTTGGAAAGGTAATTTCATAAAATTTTCAATAGAGCTATATTTCGATATATGTTTCGTTCTGGACAGAGGGGGAAATCCATGAAAAAGAGACAGCAAGGAGATGATGAGAACAAGAAAGAGGAGATGGTGATGACAACATTGAAGAGAAGGGTGACCAATGACTCCATTAAGCATACAAGATCAAATTCAGAAGTTTAGGAGCATTAATAAATCAAGACAAAATCAAAAGCCACATCGATACATGGAGATGCCGGAAGAAGGCAACGAAGAATTACAAAAGATGGTAACATCTCCATGGACCTTCTCTTTTCCAAACACAAATGCTTGTAAGTATGCCTTCAACCTCAACTAGGTGCAACCTTTTGTTTTTCTCTTCAAACAATAACATGGCTACTAGGAGGACAACCTAGGTTTCTTTTTTACTTTCAATAGATAAGCATGACCATGTGTCCACCTCGATGTTCTACATTGCCTATGCTTACGGAAAGATGATGAAAGTTGCCGCTTTGTTTTACCTACATGAAGTTATACATGTCTTGGATAATTGCTCTCTATAATATGATCTGAAATTAATTTAAATACCGGCTCTTTTATTTGTGGAGGTGAAATGACTATGCTCTAGACCCACATACATATCTTTGCTCTTTGATTTAAGTTTATGGATAGCCGGATAACTTGTTGTTTTTATGAAAACTTAACTTTTATGCTATCTACATATTTGTGATGCTCTTGCAAAGTTCTACCTACCAAAGCCATATACATATATGTTTTATGATAACAAAACTCGTAGATTGCAAACATATGTTTTAATGAGTTGGATTAGGATTGATTTCTATGGTTAGAGACTAAGAAGCTGGTCATTCCTTTGTGTAACTTTTTCATGCTAGCCTTTTTGTCCATGCATTGTGGGTTTTCACATCGAAAATTCCACAAACTTCGCTGGGCATCCACCCTAAACCAAAAACATCTTTTTGTGATCACCTCCTTGTCCACAACCCAATTTGAGTATGGAGTAAAATTCTCGATGAAGATTCAAATATTCCGCAAGATTATGGAATTTATACTTACTTTAGCAGTCATTTCCCCTCTCTTTTATGCTCGAGGACGAGCATCGTTCAAGCATGGGGGAGGAGTCATTCTCTGACACAAATGCTATGTAAGTATTATGTTGCAAAAAGTTTTGAGGAGCAAAAAAGAAAAAAAAAGAAAAAAAGAAGAAAAAAATTATTATGATGAAAAGAAAAGTAAGGAAAAAAGGAAGAATAAAGAAAAAAGAGAAAGAAAGAAAGAGAGAAAATGAGAAGGAAATAGAATAAAAGTAAAAATAATAATAAAGATGCTCCTCGGATCTTTTTGCCTCATAAGTTCTCAAGCGCCTTGATGACAAATCCATACTCAAATCTTCCAACCATGTGCAATCCGATAACGAGGACTTCACTCGTGCCTCGGGATCATCCATTTGCCACTTGCACATGTCCACTTATCTAAATGTGTGTGTTTCATCCCTCTCTCTTTCCAACATTTATTTTCCATGGCCTTTTTGACAAGTCTCGGTAATTCCAATAGACCTCTCTCTTAATTTGACAATATTTAGGATGTATGTTTTGCTAGGATTGTTTTTAACCTTCCAAGCTCCACATAAGCCTTTCACTATCACATATGAGTAGAGTAGGTTGAAAATAATCTAGTATAGGCTTGAGTGACTTGATGAGATGAGTGTTTCCATAAGCTTTTGCAAGAGATTTTCACTTATGTTGGATATGCATCTTTTTGAAAATCTTCCATGTGACAAGGTAATGGTTTGAAGTTCACTCAAGTTTGAGAGCATCGTGTTACATGTGGCTTGTTCTTTATTGTTAGTTTATCTTCCATAATGAAAAAGAAGCCGGTCACAACTTGAAATTTAAAAATAAATTCTTAAGAGAGAGCAATTTGTCTCGTCATGAATGACTAAGTGCAGGGATAACATTGGAAGGCAACACTGATTTCCCTTTTAAGCAAGGATTACTTACTCGAGGACGAGCAAGGTTTAAGCATGGGGGAGATGTTGACGGTGAATTTCCGTCCACCTAGAGTACTTGTTATACATTGGTTTCGATTATGATTTGCAACTAACCCGCCACTAGGCATACTAATGATGTAACAAGTTCACACTTGCATGTCGATTTTGGAGTTTGTTGTTTACGCAGGAAATCTACGCTAAAGAGGAGACTTTCAGGATAAGTTCATCAAGCACTTCAAGAGAAGATCATGAAGCCCGTCACAAGTCAAGACACGAAGAGAACAAGACTCCAAACAACCCAAGGACCGAAGCATCAACACGCGAAACTCCGGGGACTTGGATGTTTACCAACGAGATCAACTCAGCCCGAGAGATATTCTCGCAGCTCAGGACAGCATGATCTTTCGGTACAGATTCGGAGACTTAAACGGCCTTTAATGGCAAAAGTTTGACTACCAAAGTTGTGGGCCTTGACGATACCTTCGATTTGGACATGTGGAAGGCCCAATTTGGATAAGGGAGCTAGGAGATATGGCCCCCGAAATCCCTGCTGCGCAGTCAGTCCGAAATCAGAACAGATTATCTTCCAAGGCCGATTTGGATATCTTATCTTCGTTTTTAAGGAAAGAAATGAATACCAAAGTTGAAGATAATTTCGTGTCACACAACCTGTACACTGAATTTGCATTAGTTGGAGTCCGAACGTGGGAGATATGGCGTTGGCAAAGGACTGCGAATCAGGAAAATCTGGCTGATTTTATGGAAACCAAGGTTGCTTCTCTCCCAAGGAGGATTTCGTGCAAGGCAAGGTGGAGCACGCCCAAAGACACCTTAAGGACATAAATACAACCCCCTAGGCGCCCCAATATGGTGACCCATCGAACAAATCATCCTACCGACGCCAATCACCAGAAAACCGCCGCCGCAAGATGAGGGAGAGAGTTAGATGAGCTCGTCGCAAGGATCAACGCCGGCGGAGAGAAGGAAGCAAGAGGAGGACTCCAAGCCGCTGGCCTAGGGGTGTTCCCAAGCTCCATCGCCGCCATCTTCATCGACGACGTTCTCCGGAGTCTCCATCACCCCTATGTGCTTCAATCCGTGTAAGATGATGGGGTAATGTCTCCGTTCATCCCTAGGATTAGATGGATACATGCAATGTGATCGCTACTCGATTTGTGGTTTCAATCTATTGTTTTCATGTTGATGATGCTTTGATGATTAAGGTTAGCTACCGTGTTTTTCGGGCGTATGATATCCACTACTCCCATAGATTCCATCAACATATCGTGTCCATCATAGGTCGAGTCACGAATACCTTCGCGTAGTGACAGTACGAGAGGAGGGAAAGGGCGAAACCGTGGTCACAACCCCCGGTAGATTGGTTTACCACTCTCGTGTAGTAGATGCATACCATGTTATCCTAGATCCTAGGGAGGGAACGCTTATCTTTCTTAATCACTCTCTTGTGTTCACCCCTTTACCATCTAGTTTAACCCTAGCTTTGTTTGATCAACTTAACTTAGATTAACTTAGGTAGATTGTCTTTACTTTTAGATTAATACTCTCTTTCAAAGGTTTTCCATTCAACTAGATTAGTACTTGGTTAAGCGCTAGTAATCCCCTTGCTCCGCGGATTGACAAGAACCTTGGGAATCCCGTGGTGAAAAAGGTGTAGGTCCGTACGCTTGCGGATCGTAGGTGGATACGAGTTTTATCCGTCAACAGTCATGAGAGGGAAAGGAGTAGAATAAATAGGCTTGAGAGACAAGATGAGATGAGAGTTCATGAGCAAGATGCAAGATGATTTAAATTTGTGAACTTGGTTTAGCTCTTTTTCATCTCATTCTTTATTTCAAATTTCTGAGATCTATTTGAATTTTGGGAGCATGTTAATATTTGTGGGATAAACTTAATTAATAATCTACCCTCCGTAGGGATGAAGGCTAGTACATTATGAAACTATAACAAATTAAATTATTGAGAGCATTATGTTCTCTCATGTATGATCAAGTGCAAGGTTTAAACAATGAAGAGCAACGATGATATCCATCGAAGGCTTACTCGAGGACGAGCAAGGTTTAAGCATGGGGGAGATGTTAATGGTGAAATTTCGTCAACCTAGCCATGAGTTCACCTTCGGTGTTGGCATGAATTTTATATCTTATCCATTGGTACTAACCCCCTTGGTATAACAAGTTCGTTTGTGCATGTCGGTTTTGGAGTTTAGTGTCTATGCAGGAATTTAGTATTGAAAGCAAGACTTCCGGGATAAGTTCATTAAGCACCTCATGACAAGATCTGAAAGCTCGGCACAAGTCAAGCAATGAAGTAAACATGACTCCGAGAGCCCAAGGACCAAACCCGAGAAGATGACAAACTCCGAGGACCCCATCAGAAAACTGTTGAATCTTGCGAGACAGGGAGCTTCATCTAATCTGAAGAGAAACTGACGACAAGGGCCCACATGCAGATCAGGGAAGACTCTAGAAGACTCGGGAACCGACACCAGGCAAAGGAGGCCGTTGGCTGGGTCGAAGTGGGCCCAGGCCGGCCGGCCCAGCCCATTTCGGGGCCCAGTCAGCCCCCCCTTTGACCTAGCCGCCATTCGGCTATTTATAGCCCCGAGGCCAGGCGCCACATATTAATTCATTTGCCATCTTGCGTCGAGGAGCAGAGAAGAGAGGGACACCATCTCGGAGAGGAGAGGGTCGAGCTAGTTGACTAGGATCTTCCTAGCCGGCGTGGGAACCTTGCAAGGAAGACCACGTCGGAGTTCCCGGAGCTAGAAGCAAGATCAAGGTAGGATCCCGGTGGCGATCTTGATTCATGTATCATATACTATGTTGAATTATCAAGTTGCAATCTGATTTCTAGCGATCGAGTGTTTCTCCTATGACTTTGATTTCAATCAGCTTTTTGTATCTTAAGATCTATTCTCGAGATAGATCATCGAGGGTGTTCTTGTAGTCGTGGTGGCTAGAGGTGCATGCCTAACCTTCCGAGAGATTTCAACTTGTCTTTGGACTCACCCTAGACTAACCCACATAAATAGGGGTGCGTTGTGACAGAACGGTGGCTCCAAATGGCGGGCGTTTTCGGAGTCGGACGGGAAACCGTGATTTAAAGATGATTTTTATGAGATTGAACTTATTTACTTCTCCTTTGCTCAGAACTTCAACAAAGGCTTGATCCAATCTCTCTAGATAATTAAACATGAACATGACTCAGCCAGTGTATTTGGATTAGGAAATATTATTATTTCCAATAGCCTGAACCATCACCTCGTGGCTGATGTGGTACTTGTTTGCCTACTTGCCGATTTATGCCTCTGCCGATTCACTCCTTGCTGCTTCCTCTGCCTTCAATCAACTCTGCTTACTTTTTGCCTTCTATCGGTAGATGCCCTCATGCTCTGTGTTGGCCCTTCTACCTCGTTTTGACTACAATCTTGACACATGCCAACAAACGGTGTCAACAGATGCATCATAGGACTAGGTCGCCGACGTTGAAGGACCGTTCCCGCACGTTGCGGTCATGGTAGCAACGTATGTACTGCTCATGGTGGGTGTGCCGCATTAGCGCGGCCACGCGGTGCTCCTCAATGTTGTCGAGGTCGACCTTGCCGTCTCTTCTATCACGCCCTCTTCGTAATGCTGGATGCGGGGAGCGCCAAAGGCAAGGTCGGTTGAGAGGATGGCCTCCGACCCGTAGACCAGGAAGAATGACGAATATCCTGTAGCTGAGCTAACCTAGGTCCGGAGACCCCAGATCACGTGCGGGAGCTCCGCTAGCCACCTAGTGGTGTATTGAGAGGCGTCGTCGAAGATTCGGTCCTTGATGCCTTGAAGGACCATGCCATTAGCATGCTCGACCTGGCCGTTGTAGCGTGGATGCACCACCGAGGTGTAATAGACGTCGATGAGGTTATCTTGGTAGAAGTCCCAAAAGTCGGCTCCTGTAAAGGCCGAGCCTAGGTCGGTGACGATCCTGTTGGGGACCCCAAAGCGGTGAGTAATGTTCTCAATGAATTTTGTTGCCTCCTTCGACGTAATGCTGGCAACAGCCCAGACCTCGATTCATTCGGTGAAATTGTCCACTGCCACCAAGGATATGCTTGTAGCTACCAGGGGTGGTTCTGAAGGGAGCTACTGAGTCCAAGCCCCATATAGCGAAGGGCCAGGACGGGGGTATTGTCCTTAGGGCCTGAGGAGGGACGTGTTGCTACTTGGCGAAGAACTGGCATCCTTTGCATCGTCGGACTAGGTCCTGCACGTCAGCCATAGCAGTAGGCCAGTAGAATCCTGACTTAAAGGCCTTTCCCACCAGGTTACCGGAAGTCAACGCTAGGGGTAGTTCTTGACTTGATGTGTTCTTGTTCAAACTTTTCTGGGATTGGCTCCTCTTTTGTGACTTCCGAGGTTGCCTCTTTAGAAAATTCAGCACACTTCCTCTTCCTTGAATTATATTTCGGCTCTTCCGCAAGTCTTGTTTCCCAATTTCTTCGAATGGCAGCCACTTTACTAATTTTTTGTAGAAGTTGAGCGGCTTCCGTGAGTGTTTTCTCCATGAGATCCCCACCTGCACACATTTGGATGTGTTGCATGCAACTAGGGGTTAAGGAAAAGAAAAATGTATGCAAGAGTACATCACCGGAGAAGCCGAGTCTTGGTCCTTGTTCGATCAACTCATTAAACCTATTCCAAGCTTGGTCTATCCCTTCCTCTTCTCCTTGCGTGAAAGTGATCACTTGCCTCCTTAGATATTGAACCTTGCTAATTGGAAAGAACTTCTTGCAAAACTTCTTTGTCAACTTGTTCCAATTGCCTTCAACTTCAAAGGACGCAAACGAGTACCATGTCTTTGCTTCACCGGCAAGTGAGTAGGGAAAGAGATTCCATTTGAACCATTCATCGGGAACTCCTTGACGCACCGTGTTGCATAGCGTCGTGAAATGCCTTCTGTGTCTATACGGGTTCTCCGAAACCATCTCTTCAAATGGGTTTGCCGCCACCATCTCGATGATCTTGGATTTAATTTCATACTTGGTCGCTTCGAGCTTCGAATCCGACTCTTGTACTCTTATGTCTTCACATCAAGGGCTAGCGTAATCCCTTAGTGATTTCTCCGGTTCTTCCACAGGTTGATTGACGAACGCCATCTAGACAATAAGATAAAAACAAAAACAAAAACAAAAACAAACAAAGTGGTTTTCTAGATAATATGTGTTAGATATAGCAAACAAAAGATAAACTAAATATAAAACTAAGTTGGATGCAAACCAAACGATGTAAACTAGCTTGCTCCCCAGCAACGGCGCTAGAAAAAGGTGCTTGTTGACGGATAAAAGACGTATTCCTCTACGATCTGCAAGCGTACGGACCCACACATTTTTCACCACGGGATTCCCAAGGTTCTTGTCAATCCGCGGAGCAAGGGGATTACAAGCGTTTGATCTACCTTTACACACTAGCTACTCAAACCTTAACTAAGATTAAACTAGAAAACAACTAAACTACACTAGAGAGAATGATCAAGCTATCAAGATAAAAGACACTCGCCCATGGGTCTACGATACTAGATCATGCAATCGCTTAAAGATATGAAAACCAATCTAATCTATCGGGGGTTGTGATCACGGTTTCGCCCTTTCCCTCCTCTCGTATTGTCACTACGCGAAGGTATTCATGACTAGACCTATGATGGACACGGCGTATTGAATGGATCCAAGGAAGCATTAGAGCTCTACTCCCTTTACGGCATGGTAGCTAACCTTAAGCAATAAAGTATATTCAACACAAGATGATAGATAGATAATCCGACAAAGTACAATTACATCTCAAGATCGATTACAACCCATGGACGAATAAGGAGATTACCCCATCAAGGTGCTAGACATAGCACCGTTGATCATGGTCACCCTTCTGACGGTGTCTTCCTTCTTCTCCATTTGTGGGTGCTTCCTTCGAGGTGGACGATCTCCCTCCGGAGATCTCCCTCCTCTCTCTCTAGCTTATGGATGGCCTCCTGGTGCGAATGGCTCTCACCCTCCCGAATGGCGGCGCCTCAAGGGTTTTAGGGTTGAAGATCCTTCGGGTGCAACGAAAGGGGGACCGAACCGACGCCGGAACTGGGCTGGGCCGATCGGCCCATGCCCAATTCGGCCCGGTTCGGTCGCCCCTTCACTCTCGTGGGTCCTCAAGTGATTATGCACTTTGCCCCCTCTACTTGCATGATTTTGATGATGTCATCCTCGCGTCCAAGACGGAGGTTCTCCGCGCATGAACTTCGATCTTTTACGCTTCAATCCCCGGGGGTGTTCCTTCGTAGCACTTCGGTCCTTGCCACCATTGGAAGTGATTTCATCAATCTCATGAACACGAACAAGACTCCGTAAATGCTCCTTTGAACTTGTTGTGAATCCGTCCTTTATGCCCATGTTTTCCTACATAAACACAACACTTCCAAATGCATGCACATAGATGAACTTGTTATATGATTAGTGTGCCTAGTGGCGGGTGAGTTCCATAATCAAATCCAAACCAAAGTGTAATGAACATGCTTGGTGTACCAAAATACACCGTCAACATCTCCTCCACGCTTAGCTCTTGCTCGTCCTCGAGCAAGTACTCGTAAAAGAACTTCGTCCAAAGTGTTGTAATCGTGTACCGCTAATCCTTCTTCGCAAGTTAGTCAATCTTTTCATCTTTAATACATAAACATAAAGTAATGATCATCATACATAAACATGGCCGTTTAGAATCTTTACCACGTCAAGATTTACCCCACAACTCAAACTCTTCACTCGAAGCCTTCAAATTCAGCCATACTTACTTCTTTGGTTCCATCGGAGGGTTTTTATGATTTTTCAAAAATAAAATTCCTGCAACAAGTGTTAGACAAAAACCTTTCTCCAAGCTCTCTCAAGTCACTCATATGAGGTGGCTATCCTAAACCAATTTTATAAAACTCTCACCTCCCATAAATCTCTCATATAACAAGTAAAGTGGAGCTATAGGTAGGGCTAGCGCAATCAACACAAATATTGTCAAACTAAGAACTTCCTCTAATGATTGTTTACCTTTCAAAGCCAAAGATCATGATAATTAATCCATTTGTAGGGATATCAATGATGAGATTTAGAATGGTGGACATGTGCAAGGGCAAAAGAAAATTATGACTACGAGGCACCGATGACGTCCTCGTTGTCGGATTGCACATGGTTGGAAAAAGAGTGAAAGTTTCGTCTCTCAACAACGTGACATCCTTCCTTGCACTTTTATTTTTTCTTTCACTTGATTCATCCCTCTCATATCCTTCTTGCCACTCCTCTTTTCTCTTTCTCTTATTTTTCTTTCATTCTTTCATTCTCATATTTTTCTCTTTCTTTACTTTTCTATATATTTTTTCTTCTTTCTTTCTTTCTTTTCCATACTCATACTTTTCTCTTTATTTTTCCCGCTCTTGACAACTTTTCAAAGCTCTCAACTCCTCTCTTTCTTGCATGCATACAATCTGAAATTTTAAATAAATCATGCTAGAGACGAGACGAAACTTTTGAAAGTAGGTTGTGTTCAAGGAATGTGATGTACAAAAGAGATGTATAGGGTTAGGTATGGAATTCAGCGACGTACGGGACTTCCGATGTGAAAGTCACGTTACCGAATGCATGACGAGGCTAGCAACAAAAGATAAGCACAAGAACATGATCATTACTCGAAATTAGAACTCCCAAGAGAGAAGGATCCTAGCCCAACTCATCGTGCTAATCACACTTATGGTGGAGCAAAAAATAAATTGGCTTTGTATAGGATTTTTTTCTTACTCTCAACTTGGAAAAAGAGGTTTTGCTAACCTTTATTACAAGGTTTTTTAGATAATTTTCAGAACTGAAATCCTCCAACTTTTAGCATTGAACATAGCACAACTAACATGTGAAGCTCAAGATCGAAGTGTGGTATGGGTACTTTATGTAATAGCAATTCCACTAAGCACCACGGTAAACGTTTTTCAAACCACACACTTATGTTCATATATCAAGAATCAAAGATAAACAAACAAGTGAATAAAGATAAGCATCACACAAGACACAAAATATATAAAGACTCTTTTTATTTGATTTTCTTTGACTCAACACTAATTTAAAACACTTGCAAAAATTTAAAAACACACTCAAAAACTAAAGACTCTTTAAACTCTAAGACTCTCTCGAAGGTTAAACCGAACCTAAACTTGAAGCTCAAAAGCTAAGGCTAGCTAGCTAGCTCTCCCCCACGCTAAAAACATACGACGTCCTCATCGTATCTTACAAAATTGCTAAGGGGAAAACTAAACCTAGTGGTACTTCCCGCAACTATTGCACCACTTGTCTCTCATGTTCCCAACCATGTCAAAAAGTTTGTGCACGTTGCGGTTAAGGAACTTGTAGTCGTCTTCGACCACGCGCTCCAAATCCTCCATACGCTGCCTTATCGCCTCCATGGCTTGGAAACATTCGTTGACTGTTGTGTAGAGATCCGCGATGGAGTGACGGCAAGCCGCACAACACATCAGATGCAACCCGAAAGGGTCGTCATTGCCAGGGTCTCCGCCGTCATCGATGCCGTCGTCGCCACCACCATTGTCGTCGCCGCCGTCGTTGCCGCCGCCGTTGGGGCCTTCGGGAGTCTTCTCCTTGGGCACCTCATCCCAAATTTAAAGATCGTTATCATCTCTTCCGGCGGCCGCCCACGAGCTCGGGCTACGATCGTCGGAGTAGTCGCTACCCCCATAGTCCTTAGGCTCGGGCGACACCTCCTTGTAGTCCTTCCGCTTCATGCCTTGGATGTGCGCCGACCTTCGAACGGGCGTAGGGACCTTCTCTTCTTCGACGGGGTTGCGAGATGCGATAGCTCCGGTTGGGACACGTCCTTCGCAACGGATGCGAGCGGTCCTCTTGATCTCGACGGGTAGCTTGAGCTCGCATCACTTCGCCTCCTCCATCGATGGCTCCTTGGCGCCTTGCTTCAACTCTAAGCGCCTCGGGGACACAATGGCTGCTGCATGGGTGCAAAATAAATCTTGATGGGATTGATTCTCGAGCTCCCAATTCGGCCAAATAAATAGTCCGAAGAGGAAAACCCTAGGAACCTCATTTTCCTTATTCAAACTTCCCTTAAAATTTTCTGACCAAAGAAGGAAGTCGAAAAGGAGCAATTCGGGCAAAAATCGGGATCAACCGCCGCCGGGACTCACCTGGGCCGGTCGGACTGGGCCGGCCGGCCCACCCTATCTCAGGGGCCGGGCTGGTCCAGTTTTTTCGTGCACCGCCCTTTTTCTCTTTCTTAGCCCATGGGAAAAAGTTGGCCCAGTAAATCTTCGCGAGAAACTCCAGAAAATTAAAAGAAAAACTATTTACAAAAATTCATGCCTTGTTTTTCGTCGTAGGCAGGACGTTCGGGCTCTTCTTCCATGGTGAAGACATCAACATGGTGAAGACATCAACATGGTGAAGGGGCACAATGTCGGGTTCGTAGTAAACCTTAAGTCGTTGACCATTCACCATAAATTGATCGCCTTTTACATCCATAATGGTTACCGCTCCGTTGGAGAGCACCGAATGCACAACATAAGGTCTGTCCCACTTGCTTTGCAATTTCCCTTTCCGAAGGTTTTAAACCTCGAATTGTAGAGGAGGACCTTATCTCCTTCTTTAAACTCTTTCTTTTTTAACCTTTTATCATACCACCTTTTGGTTCTCTCCTTGTATATGCTTGCATTTTCATATGCTTTTAACCTCATCTCTTCTAGCTCGCTTATTTGGATTCTTCGTTTCACCACCGCGGCATCGAGATCAAGGTTCATCTCTTTAATCGCCCAATAGGCTTTATGTTCCAACTCAACCGGAAGGTGGCAAGCCTTTCCATAGACGAATTGATAAGGGGTCATACCTATCGGTGTCTTGAACGACGTTCAATAAGCCCACAAAGCTCCATCTAATTTCTTTGAGCAATCTTTGCCTCCCTTCTCTATGGTTTTGTTGAGGATGCTTTTTAATTGCCTATTTGATGTTTCTGCTTGTCCGTTGGTTTGTGGGTGATAGGCCGTAGAGACCCTATGCTTAATTCCCAACTTGGACAAGCACTTTTTGAAATTCTTCCCGGTGAAGTGAGTTCCTCCATCGCTTATCAAGATTCTCGGTGTACCGAAACGAGGAAAAATCACGTTCTTAGTCATAGTAATGGACTCCTCCGTGGAAGCTTTACGACATGGCATGGCCTCTAACCACTTGGATACATAATCAACCATGACTAGAACATACTCATATCTGTGTGTTTTTGAAAGGCCCCATGAAGTCTATACCCCATACATCGAATAAATCGATTTGTAGATTGTATTTCAAAAGCATAGAATTTCTTTGAGAGATGTTTCTGGTTCTTTGGCATTCGGGGCATGATGCAACATATCTTTTAGTATCTTCATGCATCTCCGGCCAATAGAATCCGCTTGACCATACTTTTGCTTGGGTCCTAAAATGGCTATAGTGTCCACCGTACTCCGCCGAGTGGCACTTTCTTAGAATTTCTACTCTCTCTTCTCTTGGCACACATCTTCTCATGACTCCATCATTGCCAAGTTTGAAGAGGTATGGCGCATCCCAAAAGTACTTCTTACTTTCGGAGATTATCTTCTTTTGGGAGTTTTTATCTAGATGATCCAGAGGCATCTTCCGAATCGCTCGAATGATATCAATCATCCAAGTGTCTTTATCGAGCACTCGATAGAGGTGGTCATCTCTCATCTTATCTTCTATGGGCTCTTTATCATTTTGTCCATGATTCATCCTAGACAAATGATCGGCCACAACATTCTCCACCCCCTTTTTATCACGAATTTCAACATCAAATTCTTGAAGAAGATGAAGGATCCAATGGATCAAACGTGGTTTGGCTTCCTTCTTAGCCAAGAGATACTTGATGGCTGCATGATCGGTGTAAACAATGACCTTCGAGTTCACGATGTAAGATCTGAATTTTTCGAAAGTGAACACCACCGCTAGCAACTCCTTTTCCGTAGTGGCATAGTTTAATTGTGCCCCATTAAGAGTTTTGCTAGCCTAGTAAACGGCGTGAACTCGGCCTTCCTTTCTTTGACCCAAAAGCGCGCCTACGGCGTAGTCACTTGCGTCACACATGATCTCGAAAGGTTGGCTCCAATCCAGAGGTTGAATAATGGGAGCACTCACCAACGCACTTTTCAAGGTCCGGAATGCCGCTAGGCACTTCTCATCAAAGTCAAAATCCACATCCTTTTGAAGGAGATGCGTTAAAGGCTTAGTGATCTTTGAGAAGTCCTTAATAAATCTTCTATAAAATCCAGCATGGCCTAGAAAGCTCCTTAAGGACTTAACATCCGTCGGAGGTGGGAGTTGCTCAACTGTCTCTACCTTAGCCTTGTCCACTTCAATGCCTCTCTCGGATATAACATGTCCGAGCACTATGCCTTGCTTAACCATGAAGTGGCACTTTTCCCAATTTACCAAGTCTACCTCCGCACACCTCATGAGGACCTTATCCAAGTTTGCCAAGCAATCCATGAATGTCTTCCCGTAAATGGAAAAATCATCCATGAATACTTCAACAATTTCTTCGATGAATTCCAAGAATACGGCCATCATGCAACGTTGAAAAGAGGCCGGAGCGTTGCATAGACCGAAGGGCATCCTTCTATATGCAAACATTCCATAAGGGCATGTAAACGTTGTTTTGTGTTGATCGTCCGGGTGAATGGGAATTTGCATGAACCCCGAGTACCCATCGAGAAAGCAAACGTTCGCTAATCTCTCGAGCATCTCGTCAATGAACGGTAGGGGGAAGTGATCTTTCTTCGTTGCTTTGTTAAGCTTACGATAATCGATACACATCCACCACCCGGTCACGGTTCTTTGCGGTATCAACTCGTTCTTCTCATTCTTCACCACGGTTAAACCTCCTTTCTTTGGTACACAATGTACCAGGCTCACCCACTCGCTATGCGGAATCAGGTAGATGATTCCGGCATCAAGTAACTTGATGACTTTCTTCTTTACTACCTCTCGCATGGCATGATCTAGCCTCCTTTGGTGGTCCACTACGGGCTTACATTGGTCTTCCATTGGTATACGATGAGTGCAAAAGGCTGGGCTAATAGCTTTGAGATCATTAATCAAATATCCAATCACCTTCCTATGTTTTTTTTTAATAAAATCAGCAACTTCTCATTTTCTTCGGGACTCAACTCGTCGCTCACAATGACTGGATAAGTCTTGTCTGGGCCCAAAAATTCATATTTTAATCTTTTGGGCAAAGGTTTAAGGTATACCTCGGGCACTTGTGGCTCCTCGGGTTTAATTTCTCCTATGTCCTCGAATTTTTCTTCCTCCACGCTTCCATCATGTGGTTCTAAGCCTTTTGTTTCTTCTTCTAGTTCTTCATCTTGTTGATTACTAATTTGATTTTCCATCGCTCTTTGCAGTAGGTCTCTAAGGGTTTCAACAAAACAAAGACTATCTACCTCCTCTACTTCTTTTTCGGGAGGAAAGGGTGTATGGTGTTTAGAAATGCGAAGAAAGTTATATGTGTACTTTGTTCCATTAAGGTTCATTGTTACTTTGCCTTATCCGGCATCCAACACAGGATCAACCAATTTAAGAAAGGGCCTACCTAGGATTATGTGATCATGATTACTATGGTAAGCATCAATAACAAAGAAATCGGTTGGTATACATTTTCCAGAGATTTTTACTTTCATGTTGCAAGCAATACCTAGAGGTTTAATAGTTCTACCATCTCCCATAATTAATTTTGTTGATGTTGGAGCTAAGTCTAGGTTGTGGTCTTGAACTTTATCGTAAATTTTAGAAGATAGGACACTTACTTGGGCTTCGATGTCGCATAAAGTTTTGTATTGAACTCCGTTGATCTCGCAACTCAAGTGTGGTGCCATCTTCTCTTCTTCTTCGGATCCTATCGCGTAAACTTCGGCGAGGCGAGCTTATGGTGATGCTTCGGGCTTGATCCCCATGATTCTCTTCACCTCGGCTATGTGTTTCGGATCCACTTCATCATCTCCAAAGAGCTTTTGAAAGATCTCACCGATGGTTTCAAAGTCGTATGAGTCTTTCGCTTTCTTTTCCGGTGGGAAGTCCACTTCCAATGCTCTTGTCATCCCCTTTTGATCAGGGAACGGTCTTCTCTTGTCGAATACTTCTCCGTAATCGATAGGTACCCAATACATTGGTTCGAACTCCCTTAGTGTCTTCGCGCTTGACATGCTTCTATTGTTTGACTCATTTGATGCGGCGAAGTCAATGCTCGGGGTAGTTCTTGACTTGATGTGTTCTTGTTCAAACTTTTCCAGGATTGGTTCCTCTTTTGTGACTTCCAGGGTTGCCTCTTTAGAAAATTCAGCACACTTCCTCTTCCTTGAATTATATTCCGGCTCTTCCGCAAGTCTTGTTTCCCAATCTCTTCGCATGGCGGCCACTTTACTAATTTTTTGTAGAAGTTGAGCGGCTTCCGTGAGTGGTTTCTCCATGAGATCCCCACCTGCACACATTTGGATGTGTTTCATGCAACTAGGGGTTAGGGAAAAGAAAAATGTATGCAAGAGTACGTCACCGGAGAAGCCGAGTCTTGTTCCTTGTTCGATCAACTCATTAAACCTATTCCAAGCTTGGTCTATCCCTTCCTCTTCTCCTTGCGTGAAAGTGATCACTTGCCTCCTTAGATATTGAACCTTGCTAATTGGAAAGAACTTCTCGCAAAACTTCTTTGTCAACTTGTTCCAATTGCCTTCAACTTCAAAGGACACAAACGAGTACCATGTCTTTGCTTCACCGGCAAGTGAGTAGGGAAAGAGATTCCATTTGAACCATTCATCGGGAACTCCTTCTTGACGCATCGTGTTGCATAGCGTCGTGAAATGCCTTATGTGTCTACACGGGTTCTTCAAAACCATCCCTTCAAACGGGTTTGCTGCCACCATCTCGATGATCTTGGATTTAATTTCATACTTGGTCGCTTCGAGCTTCGAATCCGACTCTTGTACTCTTATGTCTTCACATCGAGGGCTAGCGTAATCCCTTAGTGATTTCTCCGGTTCTTCCATGGGTTGATTGACGAACGCCATCTAGACAATAAGATAAAAACAAAAACAAAAACAAACAAAGTGGTTTTCTATATAATATGTGTTAGATATAGCAAACAAAAGAAAAACTAAATATAAAACTAAGTTAGATGCAAACCAAACGATGTAAACTAGCTTGCTCCCCAGCAACGGCGCTAGAAAAAGGGGCTTGTTGACGGATAAAAGACGTATTCCTCTACGATCTGCAAGCGTACGGACCCACACATTTTTCACCACGGGATTCCCAAGGTTCTTGTCAATCCGCGGAGCAAGGGGATTACAAGCGTTTGATCTACCTTTACACACTAGCTACTCAAACCTTAACTAAGATTAAACTAGAAAACAACTAAACTACACTAGAGAGAATGATCAAGCTATCAAGATAAAAGACACTCGCCCATGGGTCTACGATACTAGATCATGCAATCGCTTAAAGACATGAAAACCAATCTAATCTATCGGGGGTTGTGACCACGGTTTTTCCCTTTCCCTCCTCTCATACTGTCACTACGCGAAGGTATCCATGACTAGACCTATGATGGACACGGCGTATTGAATGGATCCAAGGAAGCATTAGAGCTCTACTCCCTTTACGGCATGGTAGCTAACCTTAAGCAATAAAGTATATTCAACACAAGATGATAGATAGATAATCCGACAAAGTACAATTACATCTCAAGATCGATTACAACCCATGGACGAATAAGGAGATTACCCCATCAAGGTGCTAAACATAGCACCGTTGATCATGGTCACCCTTCCGACGGTGTCTTCCTTCTTCTCCACTTGTGGGTGCTTCCTTCGAGGTGGACGACCTCCCTCCGGAGATCTCCCTCCTCTCTCTCTAGCTTATGGAAGGCCTCCTGGTGCAAATGGCTCTCCCCCTCCCGAATGGCGGCGCCTCAAGGGTTTTAGGGTTGAAGATCCTTCGGGTGCAACGAAAGGGGGACCGAACCGACGCCGGAACTGGGCTGTGCCGGCCGACCTGGGCCGACCGGGCCAGGCCCAATTCGGCTCGGTTCGGTCGCCCCTTCGCTCCTGTGGGTCCTCTGGTGATTATGCACTTTGCCCCCTTCACTTGCATGATTTTGACAATGTCATCCTCGCGTCCAAGATGGTGGTTCTCCGCGCATGAACTTCGGTCTTTTACGCTTCAATCCCCGGGGGTGTTCCTTCGTAGCACTTCGGTCCTTGCCACCATTGGAAGGGATTTCATCAAGCTCATTAACACGAACAAGACTCCGTAAATGCTCCTTTGAACTTGTTGTGAATCCGTCCTTTATGTCCACGTTTTCCTACATAAACACAACACTTCCAAATGCATGCACATAGATGAACTTGTTATATGATTAGTGTGCCTAGTGGTGGGTTAGTTCCATAATCAAATCCAAACCAAAGTGTAATGAACATGCTTGGTGTACCAAAATACACCGTCAACAATGGCCTGTCGTGGGCAGAACTCAAGGTCGAACTTGCCTATCTCGACCGACCACTTGACGATACGCCCTGTGGTGTCGCAGTTGCGTAGGATCTCTCCCAGTGGGAAGCTTGAAACGACCTTGATCTTGTGTGCCTGGAAGTAGTGTCAGAGCTTGCACATGGTGACGAGGAGGGCGTACAACATCTTCTAGGGTTGCGAATATCTGATCTTGCTGTCAGAGAGGACCTCGCTGACATAGTAAACAGGTCACTGGATGAGGTAGGGTTGGCCTTCCTCAGGTTGTTCCACCACCAAGACCACGCTGACCACCTGGGTGGATGTGGAGATGTAGAGCAGCAAGGTCTCTTTTGGCGTCGGGGGCACCAAGACTAGGGCTGTCGTGAGGAAGGTCTTCAGCTCTTCTAGTGCCTGGTCGGCCTCATCCGTCCACACAAACTTGTCTGACTTTTTTAGTAGCTTGAAGAAGGGCAGGCCTTTCTCTCCGAGCTTGCTGATGAAGTGACCTAGAGCAGACATCATGCCGGTGAGCTTCATAACGTCTTTCTTCCCGGTAGGTCTCTTCATCTTACGGATGATGTTGACCTTGGTGGGGTTCGCCTCGATGCCCCAGTGGCTGACCAGATGGTACACCGAAGATGCACTTCTCTAGATTGAGCTTCCAGCGGTAGCGTCGAAGGTTGGCGAAGGTCTGGGCGAGGTCGGCGATGATGTTGTCCTCCACAATGGTCTTGACAACTACGTCGTCGACGTAGGCTTCAACATTGTTGCCGATCTGAGACTCTAAGCACTTCTAGATGGCCTTCTGGTAGGTCGCTCCAGCGTTCTTTAGGTCGAACGTCATGGCCGTGTAGCAGTAGATGTCGTGCGGCGTTATGAATGCCATTTTGTCTTGGTCAGAAACCTTCAGGGCTATCTGGTGATACCCTGAGTAGCAGTCGAGGAAGCATAGCAGGACGCTTCCGCCTGTGGAGTCAACGACCTAGTCGATGCGCGAAAGAGGGAAGGGGTCTTTAGGGCAGTGCCTGTTGAGATCGGTGTAGTCAATACACATCCTCCATTTCTTGGGTACAAGCACCTAGTTGGCGAGCCAATTCGGGTTTTTACACTCACGGATGAATCTGGCAGCTAAGAACCTTATTATTTCTACCCTAATGACCTCCTTCCGATCCTTCGCAAAGTGGCAGCTTCTGCTTGACAGGTTTGGTCATCTTGCTTACATCCAAGGAGTGCTCAGCCAGCTCCCTGGGAACACCCAGCATATCCGACGGGGTCCATGTGAATATGTTCGCGTTATCCCGAAGGAAACTGGTGAGCGCGAGTTCCTATTTCTTCCCGAGCTTGTCACCGATCACCACTGTCTTCTCTGGGCCGGGGAGGCCAAGGCAGACCTTCTTTGTTGACGACGTGGCATCCAGGGTGGTGTCGGTGCGCTTCTACTCCGGGATGGTTAGGTCGCTCGGAGCAACCTTTGCGGCCTCGGCGACCATGACGGTCGAGGCATCAACGCAGGCGTTCATCACGGCGATATCAAGGGCCTCGTTGTCGCACTTGAACGAGACTATAAGTTCATCGTAGATGGAGAGGACCCCATTTGGAGCCGGCATCTTTAACACCAAGTAGGTGTAATGCGGGATGGACATAAACCTGGCCAGCATGGGGCGACCTAGGATGGCGTGGTAGGAGGACTTGAAGTCAGTGACCTCCAAGCTAAGGTACTCCGTGCGGAAGTTGTCCTCTATTCCAAAGGTCACAGAAAGGGAGACCCGACCCAGGGGGTAGACGCCTTGCCTGGGACGATGCCGAAGAAACGTTCGTCGCACACTGTCAGCCTCTTGAAGTTGAAGTCCAAATTCTTCAAGGTCTCGACGAAGATGATGTTGAGCTCACTCCCTCCAGAAAGTAGGGCTCCCTCCACTATAGGCTCGGCGACGAGTGGGTAGGAACCTAGATCTGGGATGTGGACCCAGTGATCAGCTTTGGAGAACGTGATCGGCTGCTCAGACCAACGCAGAGGATGTGACGACTTGGTGTGGATGAGGTGGATCTCGCGCTTATCCTTGCGGCAGCGCCTTCTACTCACGTTGGCCTTGTGGCCTCCGACGATCATGTTGATCGACCTCTTATCCTG
This sequence comes from Cenchrus americanus, assembly GCA_947561735.1. Taxonomy (NCBI): domain Eukaryota; kingdom Viridiplantae; phylum Streptophyta; class Magnoliopsida; order Poales; family Poaceae; genus Cenchrus; species Cenchrus americanus. Next base: position 36,219,165 of record OX387244.1, on the reverse strand, counting down.
CTGGAAGGGGTCGTTGGGGTTACCCGTCGCCGGTGGAAGAGGTAGGTCGCGCTCATCGCGGCGATCCTCCGGCTGCGGCTGGTCACGACGTCGCTCATCACGGCAGTTGTCATCACCACGGCCATGTCGATCATCACGACAGTTGTTGTTGTAGCGACATGAAGACGATCGGTCACCGTTGCCTCTAGGTCGCATGGGGTCTTCAGGGGTACGGAACACCCTCTTAAACTGTGAGCACTCACGGATGGTGTGGGTGCCCCCCTTGTGGAACGCGGAGGGGCTGTCGAGCGCTGCATTGAACTCATCGACGTTTAACATCGAAGGTCGATGTACCTCCGCCGCAAGCACCTCTGAGGGTCATTTGCACAGCTTGGAGCTCGAGTCTCCAGCGGTGCCGGAAGTGCCCGCGTCGCGCTTGGTGTCGTAGTCGAACTGGTTGACCAGCACCTCGTCGGTGTCGATGAGCTTGTTGACGACCTCCATGAGGGACGCGATGGTGGTGGCCCCTGACTCGTGGATCTTCTCAAAAATCTTGCGATCGCTGACACCCTTCTTGTAGCTTTCGACGACCTGGTCGTCCTTGACACCGACGTAGGTGTTACGGTTCTCGAAGAACCGGTTGGTGTAGTCGTGGAGCCGCTCATTGGGCTTCATGGTGACCCTCTCGAGGTTGAAGGTGTTCCCAGAGTGATTGTAGGTCGCCTGGAAGTTGGACGTGAAGGCATGGGATAGGATGGCCCAGGACATGATGCTGTAGCTGGAAGGTTGTTGAGCCAGAGGGATGGTGTGTCGCCCATCACCACTAGGTAGTACACCGCCATGTGATCGAAGTTGTCGTCGGCCGCCTTGACAACGACGTAGTAGGTCGACAGCCAGATGTTGGGGTCGGAGTGCCCGTCGTACTTCTGGATGTTAGGCTTGAAGTTGTCGGGGTAGGCCACTGACCTGAGTCGAGGAGCCAGTGCGGGGAAGGTAGTGATGGCTATGTCTTCACTACCATCTCCAACTTTGGCACCGCCTCTGCTCTGTGCAGGGGCGACGATCTGGGACCGGGGTTAACGATCTTGATTTCGGGCGCCCTCCTCCAGATGGTTGTGGTCTTCTTCAAACTGAGCGCGACGCTTGTTCTCGACGTCGTGCAGTCGCACTCCTCGCGTTCCATGATTCGGTGGACGACGCCAGGAGGGCCGTACTCATGGTCGTACTCCGCACGGTGTCGCAACTCTCGTTTCTCACGCTCGCGGTGGCGCTGGTCGATGTAGCCACAAGCGTCACGAGCGCGCCTGTTCTTGTCGAGGTTGGCATGAAGGTCGTCATCCTTCGCGTCATTCGCCCGAGGCTGATCAGGGTTGTTTTGATCGACCTCCTCTTGGATGGTAGGAAGGTTGCTACGCGTAGGTCGATGGATCGACTGCGCGAATGGCAGCTTGACGAGGATGCGGCGGACTTGGCTGCCACGCTCTTCTCCTCCACCAGGGTCGCGGCAACCCGAAGGTAGGCCATAGCTGCTTCCGCCTCTGGTGTAGGTTTGGCTTGCTGGAGGCATGCCAAGGCATCACCTAGGTTGGCCTGGGGGCTGCTGAACGCCGGTAGCCCCGCTTCCTCGAACTCGAGGCGGAGGTCTCGAGCGCAAGGAGGTACTGCACAGTGCTACTCTTCTGCACGTAGCTGGGCACGGTTGGCATTGCCCTGGATCCGTCGTGCCTCCTCGAAATCCGTCGCACCGCGATGTGGTGGTTCATTCTCGGAAACCACCAAGACCCGGCGAAGGATGGAACCTAAGTCGTTGGGCAAGACGTGGACCTGGACCTTCTGGAACTCACCGCCATCCAGAGATGTGGGAGTTCGCGTGGTACAAGGAAGCTGCTCTCGGTCGATCTTCTTCCTCAGGCGGCAGCCGCGGAGAGTGTGTCATGCGCCCTTATGGTAGGTGCATGGTGCGTCGAGCGGGTCGCGATTTGTATGAAGTTCAGACTTGAGGTCACCAGAGGCTGGTCGCCGCCCAGATTGGATCTGGGAGGACTTCATCACCTGGCGAGCGTAGATGTCGCCTGGCGGCCGCAGACCGAAAGGTAAGGTCCCATGGCACAACTCCATCTACGTTGAGCACTGGGCACTTTCATAGATATGGATGGTGTCCTCCATCATGCTGATGACGTGCTCCATTCCCTGACAATGTCATAGGGTTTGGGCGGGTGGGTCTCTGACGCTAGATCGGAAACGGGGGCGGCTACAGGTGTCGTCGCAATCTTCACCGCGGAAACCGAAGAGGTCGTGGCCGTCAGAACAGTGGAGGTCGCCGTGAAGGAGTCGAAGTAGATCTCCAGGGGGTTGGCGAGGATGGTCGCCATGCTTGCCGGGAAGACGACACCAGAACGGGCCACCATGCTACACAGCGAGTTCCCGATCACCCCTACCGGGCGCGCCTACTGTCAGGGGGTGAGACCTGGACAGATCCACAAGGAGGCGACCCAAGCGGTTGTAGGTTAATTGGAGGGGATTGAGAACTAAGAGCGTAGGTGGTAGTTCACATGCGGAACTCAGAACACGGCAAGAATGACGATGGACACAAGGGTTTAGACTGGTTCGGGCCTCCAGAGAGTGAAACCCTACGTCCAGTATGGGGTGGAATTATGCGTGGAAGGGAAGTCCCCTCGAATGGAGCTCTAGGCCGCCTTATATGGTCAACGGGCTAGGGCTTCGATTCGAGGTCGGTGGACCCTCATCGGGGTCGGTTACAATTTAGGAAGGTAATCTTCCGTGATTACAGGGTGAATCCCGCGATCTGCAGACCTACTGGCGGCGCCGAGCCACGACCTAGCAATGTGTCTTACGTCCCATGCCTGGCGGATCCTCCGAGATCTAGATAAGGTCTTCTGGAGTCTTCCAAGGTCGACGAGGTTGTGGATAAGGTCTTTGGACCCACTTGTAGGTCGACGGGGCTTCTGGCAGGTCGAGATCCACTAGGCAGAAACCTCTGGAACCCTGGTCGATGGGGACACATGGGTACCCATGTCTCTCACATCCATCCCCGCTGCGTTCGACGTGGACTCCCCCAGCCTGTAGCTCCCCCTCAATTTCACGTGACGGTGGCGGCGGTAGCAGCAGTAGCACCTCATGCTCCTCCCGTGGCAGAGCCGGGTCACAAGCGGCGACGGTCCCCATGCGGAGATTGGGTGGGGCGCTGCGTGGGACGAGACCGCGAAGTGGAGGAGGAGTATGGTGGGATCTCGGGAAGAGGCAAAGGCCAATAAGAGGTGGAAGAGATAGGGTGGAGCGAAAGTGAAAGACGAAAGGGAAGGGGTGGTGCGTGGATGGTGAGGATTTGGTTAGCAAGGGAAAGGAGGCGAGCTACTGCGGGCTGCGGCGATGGACGGGCTATCCCAGGTCTGGCGATGGTGCCGACACGGGGCATGGCGGGCGCACCGACCCCTCCCTGCTCCTTGTCGAGCTCATCTTCCTTCTCCCTTCATCCGGATATTCGATGTCCCACGGCATGGCCTGCAACGACGGTAGGCGCGGCCGACGGCGCGATCCGACACTTAAACTCACCTGGCAGGCGACAACACGAAGGGAAAGCAGAAGGTTACAACTTACGAGAAAAAGGTGATTACCTTTGCTAATGGTGGGGGCTTAAGGGCACCCGCAACGGGTGTCGCCAGTCTCTCGATAGGAGTCCATGTAGGAGAGAGAAAGATGAGAGAAGAGAAACGTCGTCAGACGTAGCGTGAGCCGATAGCACACACCACGAAGACAAGAGGGTCCCACCGCGTGCAGGCTTGCTTCGCAGTTCGCACCCATCCTTGCTCGCTCGGGGACGACCGGGGACTGGCGGAGAGATGAGAGGTGGGATCGTCGCCGAAGGAAAGGAATACAACTACCGGCTCGCTGCAAGGCTGGCGCGGTCGCCGGTGGTTGATGCTGGCACCGTCGTAGGCATGGGCAAGGGGAGACAGGACCGCAGGAGCGGCCGCCGGCGCTGGAGGGTGAAGCGCACGCTCGTCCACGGAGCTGTTGATGTGCAAGGGAGATGGGACGGCGACACTCAAAGTCGGTTGTGCCCAGCCTGAGGGCGGCGACGCGCTCGAGGAGTGACTGCAGCAAAGGCTGAGCCCAGTGTCTATGGCGGCCGGCGGCGGAGGCCAGGACCAAGGCCGCTTGCGCGCAAGCCGGCGGAGGTGGTGGCCAGGTGCTTGCACCCGGCGCGGCGACGACGAGTGCGGCGGGTGAAGACCTTATCGGGGGAGGTGGGGATCAACACGCCGGCGTGGGCAGATGCAGCCGGCGGAGGTCGAAGGCGAGCTGCCGGTTGTGAGTGTGAGTCGATGAGGAAATGAGGAAGAAAGTGGAGGATGGAAGGGGGCGGCGCAGGCCGGTCGGCCGGTGGTCGGATGTGGACTGGGGAAGGGGGTGCCACCGCCGGTGCCTCTGCCGCTTGTCGTGATGCCGCCTCCCGAAGGCAGATGGAGGAGAGGAGAAAGGAGGATGAGGATGAGGTGGGCCCAAACAAATTTATTGTTGTAGCATGACTGTTGCCACATGATCTACAACACTTGTTGTATCCTATGTGGCTATTGCTATAGAGAGCAACTTACTATAACCACTGCGGGTGCCCTAAGTGCAAAAAAGATTCGAGAGTTATCAACAGATGTGTGTGATCGGTGGATAGGTGGACGTTTCCTTAGATTGCACATATAAAGTGGTTTCCATAGGATATGCTGGGATGAAAATAGATGGGACCAGATAATATCTTTTTTCACATTTTCATCCATATTTTTTTGTCGGATATGGAGCAGAGTGAATATTATACAGATGTAGTTACAGATGAAGATCTTTTTTTCGTATGTCGGGAATGGTGTGGAGTCCGGTTGGTGCTAGAGTAGATGCGAATGAAAATAGTTGGATAATACAGGCTTACATGCAGCTTCTTATGGTGATGAATAATTTTAAAAACGACGTGAAAAATACTTTTTCATGGTTCACAAATAATGAAAGTAATCCTCACCGTCGAAAATAACACTCCACGTTTGATATGGAACAAAAATTATCACGAGTTCATAGTGTATAGGTCGTATTAGACTTGTTGTAGCCATCAGATATACTATTATAAATCTCGGATTCTCAACATTGAACTATTGAATAATCCATATCCTCTGGATTATGATAACATCAGATCCCGCATTCGCACACAAGTGGATTCGGATTATTCATATCCTTATGGATATCAAAGATTCTTCTCCGTATCCACAAAATTTGAATTCTGATTGGATCGGATGTGAACATTATTCACACCATTTTTTCCCCTAACGTTGCACATATCAAAACCTTCTTGCCGCTCCGCCTTGTTTAGATGAGTGAAATTAGGTGGGATGAATAGTGGCAAAGTGAAGGTGTTTAGTTGGGAAAAAAGTGGTGGGGATGTGATGAGATAAATAGTAGAAATGTGGAATCGGAAGTGTTTGGATGAGTGAAAAGAGAGGAAAAGTGGTTGGGATGTGATGAGGGAATAGTGTTTTTTAAGAGAAGTCATGATAGATGTGATGAGGTTTAAAATGGAGGTGTAGATTGGTGAAAGGTGGTGAAGATGTGATGAGGTGAATAGTAAAAAATTGAATCTTATGAATAGTTTCTGCGGAGGTGAAAACCGATGGGGTCTGACCGGTAATGTAACGACCTGGCCTGCGATAATGGCTCAGACCCACTCTACACATTGAATGAGCCACACCTACTTATTAAACTCTTTGTGCTTTCGTCCTCACTTCACGCAAAAAAGTTGCAACCGGGTAGCAAGCTTCCGACAACCGGCCTTTTAACTTGATCTGCCTCCCCTTGGGCTAGCTATGTGGGATTATAGGGCATGCTTGGTTGCTAGCCAAGACACACCACACCAACATGTGGCTCGACACAGACTGTGGCGAGCAAAACCAGCGTCACTCATTTTTGTTCCTGCTGCTACTGTAGCGTGGTGGTCATGTAGCAAGGCGAGCACATTGTGGCGATGGCAGATTGCGGCGGGGAACCAAACACACCCTAAATCCCACTCGCGTTGCGCTACGATAACTGGCTTCTAGCCCGACCCATCTTGGCCCAACAATTGGCCCATTGAGGCTGTTACAGGTAAATAGTGAATTTCATCCTCTCTCTCCACGGAAGAGAACAGACCGCAGCTGCAATCTCTCAGCCGAACAGGTGAGCCGTTCGGAAATCCTATACATCTTCTGGAAGATTTTTTTCTTATGCAACTATAGCCCACCAGAAGCTCAAATAACAGCACACGTAGTCAAACAATACCAAACCCTAGCCTCTTCTCCCCCCTCAGCTTCCAGCCCCCCGCCATCGCCATGGGAGGCCGTGGTGCACCTCCGCCCGCCCCCGGCCCGTGCGCCGCTGCCATGGGAGGCGTGCATGCTATAGCTTGTCGGGCCGGCGAGCCTCACCGCGTCCGCGACCGCCCGTGCGCCCCCCGGCCGGCGCCGCGTGCCGCCGTGACCGGCCGGTACCGCCGCACCACAAGGGGCAGCCCCCATGCGCCACGGCCACACCTGCGCCCCTGCACGCACGGTGCTCCGCTGGCCGAGGCAGGAGGTGGAAGCTGCAGGTGCGTCGGTCCACCGCTGGCCGCAGCTGAGGCTAGAGGTAATGTTGTCCCAACATTTTAACTGTTGACAAAAAATAGTTGACAAAACCAATATTTTCTGAAAATGTTGTAATATTTCTGAAAATGTTGGAAGAAGACTAAAAATATTGATTAAAAAAATGTTGGTCCCAAAAATATCGTAACATTTTGTAAAATGTTGACGAAAATGACTAGAAATGTTGAACAAAAAATGTTGACTAAAAATGTTGGACCAAAAATTTTTGAACATTTTGTAAAATATTGAGGAAAAATAATTAGAAATGTTGAAGAAAAAATATTACAATATTTTTAAAAAGTATTTAAACATTTTTAATTTAACAACTATGAAGTGCGCCAGTGGAAAAATAAAAAATATAGCTTTCGTGGCTGGAACTTCGTAAACTTATCGTCTTCCGGTAGACCCCCGGGGCCCCGGGCCGGGATGTGGCCCTCGCCAGCTCGCCTTCCTCGCCTGTGCAGCCGGTGCAGGCGCACCGATTCCGCCCTAACCATAACCAGCTTTTGCCTGTGGCGTCGGGTGGAGGCAAATCGGTTCGAGTAAAATTATTTACGGTTTAATGCTTTATTAGCATCAACGTTAGCTGTGGCGCTATTTTATTAGATTTCTTCTACTACAGAATTTGATATGCGCCGTCATGTTTTCATCTATTTTCTCAGTGGTAGCTCATCTATGCCGGATCTGATGTACGAAGATGACGGATCCTGCAAAAAAAAGAAAGAAGGAATTCGTCTGCCGCCGTCCGCCAAAAATGCTGGAAGCTGTGATTTCACCCGGCCACACATTTGAGCACTTTTTAACAGCGCTTAGAAGGTATGTATAAGTCACCAGGACTCACTAATCGCAATCAAATGCATCATTTCTTGCTTATACCAGGAGTTAGTAAAAAAATTGTCATAGGATTTGGTTAATATTTTCGGTCAATTCAAAACCAAACAGATGGAAATTTAGCGTATGATTGGCGGAGTTGAAAGGTAGTCAGTTCCGTGCCCAATTATCCTTTCTCAATTGGACGCGTCACTTTCCGAGTCATAGGTCATAGGTATTTGAATGCATAGAGCGCACTAATATCTGCAAGAGACACTCTCGTCACCTTCAAGCGTAGACTACTACTATGGTTGACTGGCAATTGGAAAACTAGCTTCATAGTTTCACAATTGAAAGTTCAAAATTGGCAACTTTGAACGTTCATGATGCTGGAGGTATCTGTATGGACAATTATTTTAGCACATCCTAAACCCACAACAACACCTCCACCCATGCCCCCAGCCCCTTCTGCAGCGATTGCAAACTGCAGGAAGCACTTCGCTTGCTTGGAACAAATAAGAGAGGTATGGAGATGTGTTATGTTCTTCACATGATTTTGCCCATGTCTCTCTCTCTCTCTCGTTCTACTTTGGTTTGAAGAGCCTAGTTGGATGATTGGAAATAGCCATGTTTGGGAAATTAAGCTTCTGGAGAAACTGGACACTTGTTAATCTGCTGATTTTATCTGTATCAACAAGATGTTTATCAGCTTCCATGGGAGTACCAGAGCGCATCTTTCAGAACCAATCAATTTCAGATGGGCAGACCCTAGTGTCCATGAGCAAAAAATTTGTGCTCGGTTTCTTTACCCCTAGAGCTTCTAGGCACCGGTATGTTGGTGTGTGGCACAAAGATGATCCAGAAAGGATAGTTGTATGGGTTGCTAATAGGAACAATCCATTACAAGATGATTCCGGCATACTTAAGTTTGATAACAGGAGTCTGATAGTTTCAGATGGCAAGGGCAACTCATTCACAGTAGCTTATGGGGTGGGAGTGCAAGAATTGGAGGCTGCACTACTGGATAATGGTAACTTTGTCTTAAGGAGCATCTCCAACCAAACCAATATCATATGGAAGAGCTTTGACTCTCCAACTGACACATGGCTCCCTGGAATGAATATTACTCTTGGTAGTAAATTGCTGACTCCATGGAAGAGCTCTGATGACCCAGCAGGGGGGGATTATTCTTTCGGACTTGGTGTAACTAATAATGCTTCACAACTCATTATCTGGTGGAAAGGGATTTCATTTTGGACCAGTGAACGATGGAATGGTGATGTAAACTCTCTCATTCCAGAGCTAAAATCTATAGATACAATCCCTCTTTATTTTGACTGTGACAACCTTACATGCACATATTCTTCCAACCCTGCTACCAGGTTGACAAAAATCGTGTTGGATCCAAGTGGTTCATTGAACATAACACAGTTTGATCCTGACGCTCAATTATGGACTCTGTTATGGCGACAACCTGCTAGTTGCGAGGTGTCTAACTTATGTGGAGTTTTTGGTATATGCAACAACAATATGTCATCCTACTGTCGATGCCCAAAAGGTTTTGCTTCACAAGATACTAGATATACTAGGAAAGGATGCGCCAGGAAAACCCCACTGCAGTGTTATGGTGATAGGTTTATTGATATGCCTGGAATGCGACTTCCTGATAACAGAGAGAAGCTGTCTGTTATGGGAGTCAATGAATGCCAATCGGCCTGTATGATAAATTGCTCTTGTACTGCATATTCAGTATTGGATGGTTGCAGCCTATGGCATGGTGATCTAACAAATTTGCAGGAAGGATATAATGGGAGTGGAGTAGGAACTCTTTATCTTCGTGTGGCTGCATCAGAGTTAGAATCAACCAGAAGTTCAGGTATGAAACGTATACCACAGTGAAATATTAGTGATATTTAGGACAATACATACAAATCAAACTATTTGAAATGAAGTAATTAATCTCAGTTTTTGAAAGTATTATAAATATTTCTTCAAAAGTAAAAATTTCCGTAAAGGAGAAGGAATTATGAACTATGAAGTCAAGTGATAATCTCTCTTTATTCATGTTCAGGTCGCAAAATACTTTGGATAGCTGGTGTAATTCCTTCAGTTGCATTTCTTATCTTTTGCATCATCCTGTTTATTTGGATTAGGAGATCAAAAAATAAAGGTAACTATTAGATTTCATAAGAACTCCTTAATAGCTAAAGAAAATTCACCCTTTTCTGTGCAGCTCAGGTTAAAACATGGCAATAACCCACTTTTTTTATTTCACCAGGGAAAGGGAAACAGGATGGTCACCACTCATTGATGACTACGGATACAATCAAACTTTGGGAGAGTGAGGAGACAGGCTCTCAGTTTATGATTTTTTCCTTTTCAAAAATAACAGATGCTACAGACAATTTTTCAACAGAAAGCAAGCTTGGAGAAGGGGGGTTTGGTCCAGTGTACAAGGTACCATATGTTCTTCACTCTCGTCTGTTCACATATTTGGCCATTTCCAAAACAAAACAAAACAAGAATGTTGATTATCTTCTATGTACGATTCCTGGCCAAACCCGAGGCCGGGGAAGCAGGCCATGTCGCCTGCTTTTTCCGACCGTCTGATCGGCTGCGTGGATGGTCCGGATCGACCGAGTGTCGATCTTTTTACCAAAAGGTCCGTTTGTTTAGTAAAATTGGCCATGCAGTTCACAGTTTTTTTTACAGATGTGCCTCTAATTTTTTTGGGAAACCTACTTGGTATCCACAATTTTACAAAAAGGACCCTGCAATTCTCAATGATTGACCTGAAGGCTTGAGCTTTTATCGAATAGGACCTTCGATTTGCCCAAAAAGTCTACACATAGGCCAAACTTATTAGAGCCTAGCATCAACTTTTTGCAAAAAGGCTCTTCTATTTAGCATAAATTGATCCTGCAACCCGCAATTTTTTACAGATGAGCCCCTAAACTTTTGGAGAAATCTTCTTACCATCCACGATTTTACAAAAAGAACACCACACTTCACAACAATGGACCCAATGGCTTGAGCTTTTATCGAAAAAGACCTCCGATTTTCCCAAAAGTTAACACATAGCCCAAACTTATTAAAGAACACTAAACTAAACAAACTCCACCCACAACTGAATCTCGCATTCTCTCACAAACTAGCCCCTCAACTTTAAAAAAAACACACTAAGCTTTACAACAACCACTAGTCCATGCATTTCTACAAAAAGACTCTATACTTCCATAAAAATAAAGCTCTACTCATAGTTGAATCTCGCGTTCCCTCACAAACTAGTCCCTCAACTTTACAAAAACTAATTCACAGCTTACCATTACTAAATAAACTCCCAACTCCCAACAACTAACTCACAATCCTTAACTATTTATAATAATCAATATGCCCCATATATTTTAATGAAAACATTTTGCAGTTCCTAAAATTAACACATAGTCCTCAGTTGAATCTCCTTAACTTAAAAAAACGCAACCATCAATTCATTCACAAAATCTACATATTATTACCTACTAAAATAATAATATGAGGACTTACTGGGGCATCAGCACACACTTTACCAACTAAGAAAACAGGGGTTCTTACTTTTTTAAATCATGATGTTCGCCAAAGTGTTCTAATCCACCAGAACTATGTTTGAATCATTGATTGATTACTTATGTGGATTTATGCAAAATCTCTCAATCACAAAAGGGACGATTTATGCTATAGCGCCAACAAAACCTAAATTAACTATAAATTGCAAAACTCATAACTCAAACATCTTAAACATACTGCCGAATTAATGAAGGCCAATGGCCTAGCACGGCAAGGCCGTGTTGTCTTTCTAGAATATTTTATATGTGGTCATTTTGTCAAAATGTGAAATAGCTATATGTTTTTGGGCGATAACCCTATCAAATAGCCTGAGTTTATATAGAATAGTATCAACATATACTGCACCGAGGAAGTATGCTATGAAGTATGAACATGTATTTTGTAATGGACCCCCATAATATTAATTTGATATCGTAAATGCTTGTATTATTTTCTATAAGCTTTGTCAAACCAAAGATGGTTTGACTTAGGACAAAACTAGAGATACTTATATTTTGGGAAGGAGGGCTTTTTTGTGCATTTTTTAATTGACTACAAGTTCAGAATGTGATGGTTGGAAGATTATACGATGACAATATTCTCTCAGGTGTGTTTTGCACTCATATTTGATAGTGGTTAAAGAAGTGACGGCATATCAAGTGAAAACTAGTGAAATGTGGCATGTACATATCGTACCATGTTGGAGAGATTCTTTCCTTTAACCTGCTTGTCAAATCGGAGGTTCTCTTTTTCCTCCTTTTGCGAGATCTGCATTTCACGCCTATCCTTAAGTTCTCCTGTTTTGCTTAATGCTTCCTTGAATATTTATAAATAGACATCCTATACATAAAGATACATTTTTCTACTAGGTGATATCCCGCGCGTTGTTGCGGGAATTTTTTTAAACAAAAATTTAAGGTGAAATGTGAAAGTAGAAACATCAAAGTGATTGCATGACAATATTCGTTTGTAAACAAAATTATATATGAAAGAATGTTATTTTGTTGAGAGTGAATCATTCTAAAATGATTGATCCGACATGTATCTCAACTGCGGGAATTTTGTGGTGTGTTACTCACAAATATATGCTATTAGCCACAGAAAATCGATTGAAGACATAAATAGATGGTTTGGTGGATAATGACATAATGTATAGTGCATGGTGACATGGCGTAGAGTGGGTTATGATGTGGAATGCTTGCATGTTGAGAGAAATGGGGGTAGGACTTGTAGTGGGTACTGATTATATAGTTGTTTATGATTTCTGGATTGCAAAGTAAGTGTTCTGTTCTACCGTTCAGGGACTTCTTGTTATGAAAAAAATTCAGGAGTTCAATATACATGGGACGATTAGTCATATTTTGTATGTAACTATTATCTAATTTTAACTATGTTGAAAACCATTCTACAGGGCAACTTACCAGATGGGCAGGAGATTGCAGTTAAGAGACTAGCTGCAAATTCAGGGCAAGGGTTACTGGAGTTTAAGAATGAAATCCTGCTTATTGCTAAGCTTCAGCATAGCAATTTAGTCGGGCTGTTAGGTTGTTGTATCGAAGGGGAAGAAATGTTATTAGTTTACGAGTACATGCCAAACAAAAGCTTGGATTTCTTCCTATTTGGTAAGTTTGATTTTCCTTTTTAATTCTTGTCGCTTCCTATTTTTCTTAGCTGATTTCTTGAGCCAGTAAGTTCATTTTTTCCTCTTTACAAAGAAAAATCAAGAAGGGCTTTGCTAGACTGGGAAATGAGGGTGAACATAATTGAAGGGGTCGCACAAGGTCTTATTTATCTCCACAAGCATTCTCGCCTTAGAGTTATTCATAGGGACCTGAAAGCAAGCAACATTCTTCTAGACTCTGATATGAACCCTAAGATCTCAGATTTTGGAATGGCGAAAATATTTGATCCTAAAGGAACACAAGCTAATACAAAAAGAGTTGTTGGAACATAGTAAGTACTTGCTTCGTGCTTCTAGCCGTCCTTTTGCATTTGACTTATGAAGCTAATGCTGGTTATATACAAAAATGGATAATGAGTTTAAGAATGTATTCTTTCAGTGGCTATATGGCTCCTGAATATGCTATGGCAGGCATTTTCTCCGTTAAGTCTGATGTATTTAGCTATGGAGTCTTGCTTCTGGAGATCATCAGTGGTATGAAAAATGTAGGATCTCAACAACGTGGCAACTCTCTTAGCCTCCTTGGTTATGTAAGAAGTTATAAAGCACACAATGTTTTCTTTTTTTGTAAGTGGAGAACTTCTAACTTGGTGACTGCAACTGAACTTCACAGGCATGGGGATTATGGAACGAAGGCAGATGCCATAAGCTCATTGATAAATCACTACACGGTAGATGTCCTGAGAATGTGGCGCTAAGATGCATCCATGTCAGTTTGTTGTGTGTTCAGGAGCAAGCTGCAGATCGACCCTCCATGACTGAAGTCCTTTTAATGATTACCAATGACAACGCCACCTTACCGGACCCAAAGCAACCTGGTTTCCTGTCCCTGTTGGTCTCGAATCAAACTGAAATCACTGAAGAAACCTGCTCCCTGAATGGTCTTTCAATTACCAAGCTGGACGGCAGATAGTAACTGTATCATTCCCCTGCTGTCCTTCTCTTGGTAAATGCATGCGTTAGAACCGGTTGAAATTTGCAAGGTATTGCCCAACTTATAACGTGCGAACCTAAAACCCAACCCCTCTTATAAAATTTTGTTCAACTTGCAAGGACTGCTAGGTGGAATCTTTAGAGGAGCTTGTGGTTTCCACTTTCCAATGCCAACTTAGCATTAAGACCTGATTTCAGCTGGCCCCAGTGCCACCTGCCTGTTGTTGGTACTGATTTTTCCAGCTGATTAGAGCAGCTGTTACTGCATTGCCTTTCGATTCAAAGGAAAAATTTTCTCACTTTGGTTCAGAACTCCAATACTCGCTTCAGTCTCTTCGGTCAAAATTAACACCTGCGGATTCAAACAACGAATGAAAATTCCACAATACTTCGCTGATGTGGATTATATCTTTTATACTAGAGGAGTGACAATGTCTGCCGCGGCATGATCATATTGCAGCCTCGTTCGTTTTGACTTTTGATTAGACTAGCATCATGACCGTGTGTTGCAACGAGCTATATAAATTTATATTGCAATTTGTACAACATAAATAATAATAATATGAAAATAAGCACACAAATATAGTTACCAGATTAAACAAAGCTAGCACTGCTGGGGCTAGAGCGCCGCTGAGGAACACATTTTGTGCTGCAGCTAGTTTTCCTGCAGTCACACCCCTTCTTCCCCGGTTGCCCTTCGTTGTCACCATGGCTACGGCCGGAGGCAGCGCCAACCGTTCGGGATCTCGTCGATCGCCGGAGGAAGAGGCGCGTGTAGCGTCTCTCATTCTCATGGAGAAACTGAATCTCACCACTGAGGAGGGTGAGGTTGCTAGTTTTTGCGATGATGAAGAGGATGTGCCGGGTGGAACGAGTACTTGGTCATTGATCGATAAAGTCCTCTCACCGTCTGCTCTTCACATCAACACTATTGCCGGAGCGATGCGACCGGCATGGGGCAACCCCTTTGGCCTCAAACTGCGTTCGGTGGGGGACAAAGAGGAGAACCTGTTTATCGCTGAGTTTGGATGTGCTGAGGACAAACATAGAGTCCTCGATGGATCACCATGGATGATTGGTTAGCATGCAGTTATCCTGCGAGAGTACGATGCAGCTCTGAAGCTCTCTGATGTTTGCTTTGCGCATATGGAGATGTGGGTGCATATTCTGAACCTGCCTTTCGGTTGGATGGAGGTCAAGCGGGGTACAAGGGCTGCAGGTCTGATAGCAAAGTGGTGAAGATAGATGCCGACCCGGATGGCAAGATTAGTGGCCCTTTCCTGCGGGCTAGAGTGGCGGTGGAGGTGCAGAAGCCATTGAGGAGAGGTGTGTTGTTGCAAGCCAAGAAAGATGCAGCGCCGGAATGGTTCGACATCCAGTTTGAGAAACTCCCGTTCTATTGCAAGTCATGTGGTTTGATGGGACACATGCACCTGGAGTGCCCAACGCCGTCACCGAAGAATGCTCTGGGAAAACTTCCCTATGACCTTAAACTGCGTGCTCCGGAAGAAAAGAGGAAGAAACCACAAAGTTTTGGTGCAGCGGCAGCGGAAACCTTCGGCACCTCGAGGACACACAGTGGACAAACACCGGCACCACAGCACATTCCTCGGCAGGGGGGTGAACACCGTGCCTCGGAGACTGGTCCTTCATCTGGACAGGAAGCTAATGCTGATGTGAACTCTTCCAAAACACAGGAAGGGAAAGGACGTGAGGCAAAAGACAAGGAGCCGGTCAAGAATCCATCTAAGGAAGGGGCGCGACCGACGACGGAGAGCCCAAGGAAGCGCACACGACCTGGTCAGTATAGGCCAGTGCAGGAACACAGTGATGTTCCCAGCAGCCTGGTCAAGAATAGATTGGCTCAACTAGGCAATAACTCCGGCCGAACTGATGAGATCAACGAAGTTCAGAAGAAACAGCGAGTTTCATCCAACCCAAATGCAAGATCGGCGGCGGCTGCGGGCAGCAGCCCCCGTCGGGCACCATGAATACCATGTGCTTGACCTGCCGGGGCTGTGGGAGGCCCGAGGCAGTTCGTGAGCTCCGCAATCTGGTGGAGCTGAACCATCCCAAGGTGCTGTTTTTGTCGGAGACAAAGATGGTAGCCAGAAAGGCCGAAACGGAGTTACGACAACGTTTAGGCTTTGCTAATGCTTTTGGTGTCAATTGTGCGGGTCTCAGTGGCGGGTTAGCACTACTGTGGACCAATGATGTTGTGGTGGACTTGAAATCCTACTCCAAACTAGAAACTGTGGTTGCGGCGTTGCCGCACCAATTTGGATTGGACCGGTGTTTCTTGCTTAACATATTGAATTTGGATTATACTATATAAAGTATACATTTAGAAGTTAATAATAGATGGTTTGTTTAGATGGGAAACAAGGTGTTATTATTCACCATCTATCAAGTATCAAATAATCATCTATTTGGAGAGTCAGGTGCTCTCTAATCTTTATCATGTTGGTCAACACTAAAGGAAATGGGTCAAGCATACTTAATAAACACACCTATTTTAAGCAAAATAACATGATGTGCTTCTAATCTAACATAATTCAGAAGAAAATTAGAGTGGAGGAAGTAAATGGCTCATTCTTCTACTTTCATGTAGCAAATTGTCAAAACAGAAAATTTTGTGGATCTATCAAAACTCATACAGTTAAAAAATTTCAGACTGTGGCAGAGTTACAAAGAAGGCCTTGGTAATTCTCAATATGAAGGATAATTAATCTTGGAATGGTTAAACTTTATTTATGTGTTGCCCAGTTGGTTAGCTTCATCGCCTTCAGAGTTTTTCTATTTGTGGATGTCTCAGTCGGATTTGCTTCTTTCCATCTTCAATCTGGTAGAAATGAGAGACGTTATGACATTAAGAGATGATTGTGAGAATTTATATATAAGGAGTACACTAATTCGAGCAGGTAAATAAAAGTGTGATATTGCTGCTGCAGTGAGCACTTCCATGATTACTTGCAGATTTTTGTCTGTTCTTTTAAATAGAATATATTAATAAATTTGTAAAATGTAACGCTCCTTCTACCTCTGCAAAATTCACATTTGTAGTTTCACTCATTAGCTGTTGCATAAGATATAACAATTTAAATGTGATCATGTACTGACTTAATGTGGATTTACATAAAGACCATTCAATTTACATGAAGTTTTATGGTAGAAGTATTATTATATACAAAGCTTATTGTCAAACTTAGGAATTTGTTGTATATATGAATTCTGGGCAATGTCAATAACTCAATATGTTGCTTATGGAACATCATCTAAATCCATGGAAATTTGATTATGTTGCTTGTGCATGTGTACGGAGATATCATACCTGATTGCTACTTGTTAGTAGTGTTGCCATGAAGCTGCTAACAGTACATTTGCAGAAAAAGAGCTTTTAGTAGTTGGATTCTCTTCTGGAAATCCATACCTTGTACTTTCTCATTAGTACCTGTAGCCTCAAACTTACTACTCATAGCTAATTTTAACATATATGCATCAACAGAACATGTTTTTCGACACGGACAAAAGAAACGCATAAGGACAAATTCTTGTAGTTAATCTGTGTGGGCATCTCTTATATAAAGGTAGTGAAATGCAATCTGAAGTTGAGACTGAACATTACCATGAGTCCACAGCACAATGTTGCCCCATTCATAGCAAAGCTGCTCTACTACTTGTTCTCAGTGGCCTTTTTCCAACACTACTTTTGGCGCAGAAAGACATAGACAATCTGCTCATCATTCCATCAGTTCCTGTAAAGAGCAGTCACAACTCATCAATTTTATGTTCTTGATGTAAAAATTGTTCTCACCAAGTCTTCGGAGAAGCCTAAGAGAATCTATCGCCTTAGACGTAAAATGTAAAACAAACAATGTACATAGAGTCAGTTAAATTTTGATCAGATCGTATGATTGTAATATCTGAAAATACAGTTTGTAACTCAAATAAGTAGCTTTTTTTACCATTGGAGCAACATACATGTTGTTATATTCAAATACAAAATTATTGATTAGTAGAGGTGTTAATATGTTTGGTAACAGCTGAAGCTTTTCTGACAAAAGAACATGCAGTATCTCTCCAGTTGGTTAGTTTCAGATTGAAGACAATAATTAAATGCTATACTTGCGGTTTTTCAATTTTTTTATAGTAGTTGTTTTTAAAATTTGAGAAATGTATGTCTAAGGAGAAATAAAAACATTGTTGAAAAAATTTCACTGGACATACAGAATCATGAGTACTGTGTGTCCTTATATTTGTCAATAAGAGTTGGCTTGAAAAACTTATGGACCCAACTTTCAAACAACGAGATTCATCTGTTGATGTCATGCGTAATCTATTTACCACCTTGCCTTGCAACAAAGTACAGTTAGCTCCATTCGCCGCCCTCCTAACTGGGCAAAGGGTCGCTCTGATCAAAAGCATGTCAGTGCTAATATCCTGTTGACTTGATAAACCTATAAATAAAAATAATCTTGTGTGTTACAATGCCTTTATAGGAAATTTGAAATAATTTTGAACAAAATAGTTATACATTGTAAATGTGTGTAAATTAGAAAGCCCATGCTGTAACGTACTTCGTAGCATGCATTGCACACCATGATGGCTGATGGAGTTGTTCTCTTCAATTAGGGGAGATAGTGTTTGATGGAGCTTGAAGCCTTGGAGCATAAAAACGTGGTACATCTAGCTTCCGTTCTGCTGCAGCTGCAAGATGTCGTCCTGCCTCCTGACAACAAACATCGGAGATTTGTGCGGACAAAGATAGCACTGCCATGGAGACAACGAACACCGAGGACATGATGCTGACACCCTCGATAGGGGCGGGTCGGCAAGAGGCAGTGGGGAATTCAACGCTGCAACCAGGTTGCTGCCAGTGAGGATGAGGTGTCCCACCTAGCGCATCTCGGGCGACGGAAGTGAGCGACGGCTTGAGGACTCAAACGCAACATTGAGGGAGATGCGCGTCGCTGACCGGAGGTTGGGGAGGTCGAGGAGTCAAGGTGTGCCCGGCGGTGAGGAAAGTGTGCGCTGCGGCACTGTCGTGGGCGGCGCGGATTGAGACGGGAAGCAACTGGACCGTGATTGGTCGGGGGCGGCGAAGCGGCCAACGAGTGCCATATGGGCGCTCCGCGGGCGTCAGCCAGTGCGGCCAACAGTGTGGGTCGAGCTGGAGGAGGAGGGAGGCGCGACAGGCAGAGCGGCGACGCGGCAAGCAGAGAGACGAGGCCACGGCCGGATTCGCGGCGATTCACACACTCCCGGGTGACGGCTTAATGGGTTGAGACTTGAGATCCGATTAGAACCGCAATCGGATGGTGAACATCATGAAGTGGGCGGATCCAACGGCTCGCGAGATAACAGGCGATGTGGACCCGCTACCAGCGTGGGGAATGAACCCAGCTTTCGTCTATTAAAGATATCATATAGATGTTTGGGTGGCCGAGAAGAGTGGCCGGGGAGAGCAATGGAGAGTCACGGGTTTCTGTGGGGACCCAAAAAGATCGAAAAGGCACGAGTCATGGCGTATGATGAGGTTCCTTCGCAACCAGAGTGATCTCCCTTGGCTTTGTGCAGGGGATTTTAATGAGGTTCTTCATGAGCATGAGCAATTTGGAGGCTGTGAACCGGGGGAATGGAAGATGGAAGGGTTCCGAGCTGCCGTAGAATATGCTGGATTCACTGATCTGGGCTATATGGGACTACCATACACTTGGGACAACAGAAGGGATGGAAGACATAATGTGGGACAGGGCCTTGGCTGATGGAAGCTTGCTCAATTTATTTGGCGACTCTTCTGTGCAACATGTCCACACTACTGAATCTGATCATTGTGCAGTGCTTATCCATTTGCGACGATCGGCCGAGCTCGGTCGACATTTTTTTAATAAGGGATTACATAATCCGGCCTCTACATCCAGGGTGTACACAGCCAAAAAGTATAGACCAAAGCTGTTACAGAGACACAACAAACCAAAGTCAAAACAAGATCCATAGACTAAAGCAAACGATATAAGTGCTTCCACCCTCTATTTGAAATATCTAGAGCAACCACTTCCAATCTCCTGCCCAGCATAATGAGGGTGTCCTTGGCTTGCTCGTCACGCTGGAACTGGGACCAGGAGCGTAGCCAGTATGCTCCCCTGAAAATAACCTGCATGATAGAGTTAGTTTTCAATTTGTTGAAAATTACATCATTCCAGCATCGCCAGATAGCCCAGCATAGCGCAGCTACACCCACCCAGATCAAACCTTTCATGTTCTTAGGATGATTATTAAGCCAAGTACCAAATAAATGGCTAATATATCTGGGTTGGTTAAGATTAGTAGCAAAGAAGATTATGTGCCAAATTGTTTTAGCAAAGGGGCAGTCAAGGAATAGGTGTTGGATATTCTCATTCCTGTTACAACTAACACATTTCTGGCTTTCCTAGCCATATTGTCTTTAGTGAGAACTACTCCCTTTTGTACAAACCAGAGAAAGATCTTTATCTTTAGTAGAATCCTCACCTTCCAGATCTTTCGATGCTGAAAGGTTGGATTTGTATCAATAAGATGGTGATACAACGACCGGACGGTGAACAAGTCGGACTTTGTTAGGCCCCATTTAAAAAAATCAGACCCTTCCGTTAGTTGCACGTGTGAGATTTGTGCCACTAATCCAAGCCAATCTCTAAGATTGTTACCCACTAGAGCCCTCCTGAAGGAGATATTTAGGGGACTTGTGGCCATTATCTCGGATATTGTAGCATGTGGCTCCCTCGCTATATTATATAAGTTCGGGTATTGAATTTTGAGCGGCTTGTCTCTTATCCAAGTGTCGTCCCAAAATCTCACATTGGTCCCATCCTTTATAACAAAGGAACCTAAAGACAGTACCTCATCTTTTATATGCATGAGACCTCTCAAAAATGCGAGTCATAGGGTTTGGCCTCCACTTGAGTTAAAGATTTAGCTCTTAGGTATTTATTTCGGAGCACGTTTGCCAGATGCTATCTGTGTTTAGTAGATTAACTAACCACTTGTCCAACAGACATTTATTTTGCAGCTGCAAATCAAGAATACCTAGACCACCTTGATCTTTAGGTCGACATAAGATGTCCCATTTGGCAAGTCTGTATCTGTGTTTTTGTGAGGATCCTTCCAAAAGAATCTAGATCTGTAGTGATCCAAGTTTTTGATGACCCCTTTCGGTATCTCAAAGAAGGACATCATAAACATGGGCAGACTGCTTAAGACTGAATTGAGTAAGACAAGTTTACCTCCGTAGGATAGGTATTTTGCCTTCCAACAAGAAAGTTTTTGTTCAAAACGTTCTTCAACCTTCTTCCACTCAGAATTCAAAAGCTGTCTATGGTGCATTGGGATCCCTAAATATCTAAAAGGGTAAGTCCCTTTATTACAACCAAAGAGAGAGGTATAGAATTCCTCCATCTCTTTAGCTTTCCATAGCAAAAAATTTCACTCTTATGGAAGTTGATCTTGAGCCCGGATAACTGCTCAAAAGCGCAAAGCAGCAGCTTAACATTTTTCGCCTGCTCGGGATCGTGGTCAATGAAGATGACAGTGTCATCAGCATATTGCAGGATTGACAAACCATCATCAACAAGATGGGGGAGTACTCCTCTTATTTGACCATCGACCTTTGCTCTATTGATGAGTAGAGCCAGCATATCGGCAACGATGTTGAATAAGATTGGTGACATAGGATCACCCTGTCTGAGTCCCCTTATGGTTTGGAAATAAGGCCCAATATCATCATTAATTTTGATCCCCACACTTCCACCAGTGACCATACTTTGGATCCACCTACACCATTTCGGTGCAAAGCCTTTCATACGAAGGGTTTGTTGTAGAAAGGACCATTTGACTTTGTCATAAGCCTTTCAAAATCAATTTTAAAAATGACACCGTCCCGCTTCTTGGTATGAAGTTCATGAATTATTTCGTGTAGAATAACTACTCCTTCCATGATGTTCCTACCTGGCAAAAAGGCGGACTGTGTCGGGCTTACGACTTTCTTGGCTACAAGATTAAGCCTATTCGTCCCCACTTTAGTGAAGATTTTGAAGCTCACATTTAGGACACAAATTGGTCTATATTGCTGAATTTTGGTCGCATTATGAATTTTAGGAATCAATGTAATGATTCCAAAGTTCAAGCTGTACAGATCCAGCGCCTCCCTATGTAGATCATCAAAGAGGGGTAAAAGATCCGCTTTGATAATCCCCAGAAAACCTGATAAAATTCCGCAGGAAATCCATCAGGTCCTGGAGCCTTATTATGATCCATTTGGAAGACTGTGTTTCTCACTTCAGATTCAGTGAAGGCAGCAATGAGGGATTCATTTTCCTCCTGAGATATCTGAGGTATGTCAAGGACTTGATCCTCTAGTAGTGAAACCCCCGAAGCCTCTGGCTGGCCAAAAAGATCCTTATAGTAGTTAGTAATATGGCTCTTGAGGCAATCATCTCCCACAACCATCCCTTGATCATCCTCAAGTTTAAAGATTCGTTGTTTTCGATGTTTACCATTAGCGACTAGATGGAAGAATCTAGTGTTGGCATCTCCTTCTAAAAGGGTTTTAACCTTTGCTCTCTCGTACCACTTTAATTCCTCCTCCCTTAGAAGGGTGACTAAACCCTTTTGGTATGAAAACATGTGGCAACCCCATGAGAATTATGAGGCAACAGTTGCCGCTGCCTGGACGAGTGACTGTAATTCCTTGATAGATGTGCAGTCCTCCCTGAACACAATCCAAAACACACTGAAGATATGGTAAAGGGACGAGTTTGGCTCTGTGAGAAAGGAACTTGCTCATTTGCGGGCTTGAAAACCTGAGAAGTAATAGTTTGAATTCCGGCCCATCAAGAGAAGAGCGAAATATCAGTCGTCGCCTATCAAAAATCCTGACACGTTAAGAGATGATGGAGAAACAACGGTCCAGGATTGATTGGCTTCATGAAGGAGACCGTAACACGGCGTTCTTCCAAGCAAAGGCCCGGCAAAGGACCAAAACAAATAAGATCACTGGCCTGAAGCGCCCTGATGGTTCGGTCTGTACCAACCAAGAGAGTTTAGCAAAAAACTTCTACCAGCAGCTCTTCACGGCGCAGACTCACTCCACACCTGCAGAGGTGGTGCATTGTGTTCCACAAAAAGTCACTTCGGCCATGAACATGATGCTGGATGCCCCCTTTACTGCTGAAGAAGTTAAGAAGGCCTTATTCATGATGCGCCCAAAAAAAGCACCAGGGCCAGACGGTTTTTCAGCAAGTTTTTTCCAGAGGCATTGGCAGCTAGTTGGTAATGATGTGACCAAGGCGGTTCTAAACTTTCTGAATAGTGGAGATATGCCGTACATCGTGAACAACACGGCTCTCGTGTGTTAATTCCCAAGGTAAAAGCACCTCAAGATCTAACTCAATTCAAACCTATTGCTTTATGTAATGTCCTTTACAAGATTTGTTCCAAAGTTATTGCCAATCGCCTGAGATTAGTCTTGGATGATATCATCCCGGAAGAACAATCTGCTTTTGTTCCAGGTCGTTTAATTACTGACAACGTGCTTGTTGCATATGAGAGCATACACTACCTCAGCAGGAAAAAGGGAGTTACGAGTGCATGTGCTGTAAAATTGGACATGGCGAAGGCCTATGACCGAGTGGAATGGTCCTACCTGCAGTCTATTATGTTAAAATTGGGCTTTAGTGAAGGCTGGGTCTCTCGGATCATGAAGTGTGTGGAATCTATAAGATTTTCAGTGAGGGTAAATGGTCATTTTTCAGAGATGTTCCTTCCTTCTCGAGGGATTCGTCAAGGTGATCCTTTATCCCCATACTTGTTCCTCATATGTGCAGAAGGGTTGTCCTGTATGTTCAAGAATGTTGGGCCTAATTACTTAGCAAAAGGGGTTAGAGTGGGTATCCATGCTCCCTGGGTATCCCATCTCTTGTTTGCCGATGATTGCCTCTTGTTTACACAGGCTAGTGCAAACGGTGCACGAAGATTGATGGACATTCTGCAAGCATACCAAGCAGGTTCAGGGCAAATGGTTAACATAATGAAATCTGCAATCTTTTTCAGTGCTAATCGTCAGGATGAGGTGAAAATTGAAGTAAAGCAAATCACTGGCATTGCAATTGAAGCCTTGTCACAAAAATATTTGGGGCTGCCCACAGCAGTGGGAAGGAGTACTAAAGAATCTTTTGAACACATTCCTACAAAGATCAAGAATGTTATGGGGGGTGGAGTGAGAAGAAGCTTAGTGGAGCTGCGAAAGAAACTCTGATAAAATCCGTTGCACAAGCAGTCCCAACATACTCTATGAGTTGCTTCTTTCTTTCCCCTGATACATGTAAGAAGATCACCTCGGTGATCTCAAATTTCTGGTGGAGTGGTGTGGCAGACAAAAGAAGTATTCATTGGAAGAAATGGGATGACCTCACACTGCCAAAGTGTCATGGAGGCATGGGATTTAAAGATGTTAAAAATTTCAATCTTTCCATGCTAGGCAAACAAGGCTGGCGTCTCATGATGAACCCTGATTCCTTATGTGCTAGAGTTTTAAAAGGCAAATATTTTCCTCATGGAAATTTCATGACAGCCGGGAAGAAAAAGAATTCGTCACATACTTGGCGTGCAATCATTGCCGGCAGAAAAGTACTTGAGTTGGGGCTGATAAAAAGAATTGGTGATGGGACCTCAACAATATATGGAATGATCGATGGCTTCCTGCAGGTGTTGGCCATAAACCTGTGTGTAAGAAAGATGGTGCAACGGCCACTTATGTTGCTGAATTGATATCTGACAATGGGAGAACATGGAATGAGGCCCTGCACTCTAATCTGTTACCGTTTGATGTGGAGGCTGCCAAGAAAATCCTGTTAGGGAGAGTACAGGATGACTTCTGGGCTTGGTCGAGAGAGCGCCATGGCCTCTATTCTGTACGATCAGCATATCAATTGTTGACTGAAACTAATGCGCAAGAGCGAGCATTTGCAGGTGGTCAATAATCCCATTCTGTTGCTAACAACGATCCAGGATGGAAGAAATTGTGGAGACGGAAAGTGCCACCAAAAGTTTGTGTATTCTGGTGGAAAGTTGTACACGATTACATGCCTTCTCGGGCAAATTTGCATCACCGCCACATAGTAATTGCGAAATTTGTGGTACTCCGGAAGAAACTTCGTATCATGCACTGGTGGAATGTACTATGGCAAGGTCTTTTTGGAGGAAGCTGAAAGAGATTGGTGGGATTAAATTGCCACGGTTATGTCCAAGAACATGGGCAATTGATCTCTCGACGATCATGTCTGCAAAGAGGAAGATAGGATTGTGATCGTGCAGCGCCGGCCCGGGACGCGGGCAAGCAGGGCGGTCGCCCTGGGCCTTCGATTTGGCTGGGCCTCACCCCAGGTATGCAAACATTACTAGTATTAATATTTGGCCCAATAGCCCAGTAGTCAAGTTGCTTTCTAGCTCTGGCTAGCGTCCGTGAGAAGCCACACACACGCAAACTCTCCGCGTCCACGACGGCAGCGGCGACGCGGCGGAGTCGCGGACAGCGGATCGGCGGCGACCGACTGGACGCGAGACGCGCGAGGCCGCGAGTGCCGAGTGCCCAAGCGTGACGATAGGCTGACGCCCGGACGAAGGGCTGCGAGCCTGCGATCTCTGCGACTTTGCCGACTCCACCTCGCTGGTTCGCCCGACCCTAACGAGCAACTCAACGACGACAAATCGGCAATCGACGGTGAGCCACAGCCCACACCGAGCCATTAGCATGACTACACGAGTAGAATAGATGGGTTAATTTTTTGAACTAATGGTTTCGGTAAACTTTAACAGCATCATGACATCAAGAAAAAGGAAGTTCACTTCGGGCAGTGAGAAAAGGAAAAAGAAAGCACGAGCAGATGAGTTAACACAATCACTCAGATGTTCTATGGATAAGTTCCTCAAGAAGAATTCAAACACTTCAAGAGATCCAAATGAGTTGGCGATAGTTGTCCGGAAGGATTCAGCACATGTTGTTCCAGAAGATGAAGGTCCTTCTGATGACATTCAAATGGGAGAAAACAATGTGAGTAATGATGAGCACATATTTAATTCAAATGCTACAGCTAGAGTTGATGAGGAACCGGTGTGTCACATGGATATTTATGATCCAAGAAACTAGGATAATCTTGATAACAAAACAAGGGATATATTAGTTGAAAAGGGGCCAATAAGAGAAGATAATATTGTATTCCCCCTCGATGAAAATTCAAGGCATTTTGCATATTCTCATTATCAAAGAAAAATGAGCAATGAAGAGCTACATGATAGAAAATGGTTTGTTTATTCCAAACACTTGGATAAAGTATTTTGCTTTTGTTGTAATCTTTTTCATTCTAAAAAGTGCAAGAGTTCATTGGGGAATGACGGTTATAGAGACTGGAAACATATCAATGAGAGGCTGAAGGAACATGAAATTAGTGTTGAGCATATTACCAGTATGAACTCATGGAATGAATTGAGAACTAGATTGGGCAAACAAGAGACAATTGATAAAGAGTTACAACAGCAAATCTCCAAGGATAAAGAGCGCATAAGGCAAGTATTGATGAGAATAGTTGCCATTGTAAAGTTCCTTGGTAGGCGTAATTGGGCTTTCAGAGGATGTAACGAGCAGCTTTATAATGATCAAAATGGTAATTTCTTAGCATGTGCTGAGATGATTGCAGAATTTGATTTGGTAATGCAAGACCATCTTAGACGTTTTCAAAATGAGGACATTCATTATCACTATCTCAGCCATAAAATTCAGAATGAGTTGATTTCTCTTATGGCTTCTGACATTACAAATTCTATCATCAAGATTATTATAAAGGCCAAATATTTCTCAGTTATTCTTGATTGCACCCCAGATGTTAGTCATCAAGAGCAAATGACTTTCTTGGTTCGATGTGTTAACATGAGTGAAGGTGAACTTAAAATAGAAGAGTACTTTCTTGGTTTCCTGAAGGTAGATGACACATCTGGTTTGGGGCTCTTCAATGTTTTGGTTTATTCTGTTAAGTCCTTTGGTCTTAATATTGATGACATTAGGGGACAAGGTTATGATAATGGATCTAATATGAAAGGAAAATACAAGGGGGTTCAACTTCGCTTACGTGATATAAATCCAAGAGCTTTGTATGTGCCATGTGCTTGCCACAGTCTTAATATTACTCTTTGTGATATGGCTAAGTCATGTAGCAAAGCTGATACCTTTTTTGGGATTGTGCAACGGATATATGTCTTGTTTGCTAGTTCTACTAAAAGATGGAAGTCTTTGCTTGATCATGTTGATGGTTTAACTGTGAAATCTTTGTGCAACACACGTTGGAAGAGTCGTATTAAAAGTGTTGCAGCAATTAGATATCAAGCTCCTCAACTAAGGGCCGCTTTACTTGCATTGAGTAAAGATAAAGACGCAGAAGCAAAGGACAGGAGTGATGCAAAGAATTTATACAAAGTACTTGGCAGCTTTGAATTTATATTTGGCATGGTTATTTGGCATGATATTTTATTTGCTGTCAATAAAGTAAGCAAGAAGTTGCAATCACCATCTATGTGCGTTGAGTCTACCATGCAGCAGATAAAAGGCATAATGGATTACTTTGAAGCCTATAGAAATGATGGGTTTGCTTCCAGTAAGGTTAATGCTATGGAAATTGCATCTGAAATGGGAGTTGAGCCATCATTCCCAGTAAAGCGTCGTGCTCTCAGAAGGAAGCATTTTGATGAAAATAATAATGAGGAAGAAATCTTGGAAGGTGAGAAGCAATTTAGAGTTAGTTACTTTAAGGTTATAATTGATATGGCAATCCGTTCACTGAAGACTAGATTTGAAGAATTAGAATCATTCAAAGAATTATTTGGATTTTTATTGAGTTCAACCAGCTTGAAAGCATTGGATGGTCCTGAGCTAAAAGTGTGTTGCACAACACTTGCAGCAGTTTTCTCTCAAGGGGGTTCATCTGACTTTGATTTAAATGATCCAATTTCTGAGCTGGGTGTCCTACAATTTACTTTGCCAGATAACCCAATGACAGCTATGGAGATTTTTGAGTTCGTTACAAAGGCTGATTGTTATCCTAATGCTTCCATTGCTTATCGGATCATGTTTACTATGACTGTGACTGTGGCATCAGCTGAAAGAAGCTTCTCCAAACTAAAGTTGTTGAAGAATTATCTGAGATCTACAATGTCTCAGGAGAGGCTAAATGGTTTGGCAACATTAAGCACTGAGAAGCGATTTTTGGATGAGATCGATATTAATACCATCATCAATGAATTTGCATCGAGGAATGCTAGAAGGAATTTTTAAGGTATTTGTACATTTATGAATTGTTGCATATGGATATTGCTTTTGCGTGCACTGTTAAGTATTTGTAACCCCTTGTAACTTATATAATATATATGTATTGAGGGCCTCGGATTTTTGTTTCGCCCCGGGCCTCAAAAAACTCAGGGCCGGCACTGTGATCATTTGTGGCATGTGGTCTGTTTGGACAGCGAGGAATGATCGGAAACACGGAAAAACACCGATTGATCCTAAGCTGGCTATTGAGTGGGCGCTGGACGCTTGCTTCTTACTGTTGCCTACCCGACAACAGCAAGGGAATGTGAGGCAGCCAAGGGAGCAATGGAAATTTCCACCACATAATGTTGTCAAAATAATTTGCGATGGAGACTTCTCTCCTGATAATATGACTGGATCCACCGGGGTGGTCTTGTGCGATTCGAGGGGCTCTTTTCTAGGTGCCTTGTCGAGAGGGATTCCGACAGTTTCAACAGCTCTTGCTGCAGAAGCAGAGGGCTGCCGGGATGGCTTGAGGATGGTGTTGGAGGGAGGTTTCAGGAGAGTGGTCATTGAGACAGATTCTCTTCAGTTTGTCACCATTTGGAAGAATCGCAGGCAACAACGATCTGAAATTGCTGTGATTTTGGAGATGAAAGAGTCGGCTTCTACTTTAATCTCCTTTGATTGTATCCATGCTAAGCGTAGTGCAAATGAAGTAGCTCATCTCTGTGCTAAATATGTAACCTCATCTAGCTGTAGCTTTGTGTGGCATGAGCCCCCTAGCTTTCTATTACCCTCACTCCAGCGTGATTGTAATCCTGGGCAATCAATGAATGAAGCTATGTTTCTCAAAAAAAGATCAATAAAACCTATTATATAGGTCTTCCTGCAATGGGATTAAGATAACATTTTTTATATAAACTCGTAGATCAGTAGCTTGCTAGCCGCATCAAACATGTTAGTGACTGCACTTGTTTGCCTAACGGCTTAATTGACTGGCATCTAACAAAGTTATTAATTGGATCCATGTCAGATAGAATACTATACGATGATGGTGGGCATTTGCACTTTTTTTTGAACGAAATGGGCATTTGCACTGAATCATTAAGTACCACAAATTCGATCCAAATCCATAGACCTCCAATCCACATTGTACGGATACATTTTTTTCATTTAATACAATGTGAAAATTATGTAGAAGCAGCTGGAGAATCTTTATCTACAGATGGAGGATCGAGCTCCCAAGTTTATGCCTCTGAGATCAGTGGCGAATCCAGGATCTATGGAGATGGGGGCTCATTTTCTTCCTTCTCCTCTTTCCTCCCCTCGTTTTCTTCTTCTTCCCCCTCTCTTCCTTCTTCCTCTTCTCATTCATGGCTCAAATTTGCTAGGGGGCTCAGGGGGCTTCAATGCCCCCACGTTGGATCCACCCCTGTCTGAGATGAACAACCATCTTGATACAATCATATATCATCAAAGCAAAAAAAAACAGTTCTAATATACAAAGATCTTTCACAACATAAGCCTCAAGAACCAACTTAGATAATAAGCATGTAAATCTTCAATCTTATATTATCATTTTTTTAGTATTTAAAACTAAAAATAGGTGTGCTGAAATACAATTTTATATTGTTAAAAATGTCAAACCAGTTACTCCTTTCTACAACCAAAAGAGAAGCAGTGCATATCTCAAATTGCTTTCGATGATGGTGGCAGTGTCATATGCAAATTAACATGGCTAATTAAGAAATCATGCTTATGACTTGTTCATAAAAATGGAACAGAAGCATTCAAACTAATAGTGTCAGCCATCAATTGGCTATCCTCAGCACATTCCTCCCTATCTCCAACTGAACTTAATCTCCATTGGTTTTGGTAGGAAATTTCACAAAAACCTAATCACAGTAGTGACATGGAAGACTTGCTATTTCATTTCAAAGTGCAACCACTCGAGGACATAGGAATGGTAGGCCGTAGCTCGTGACCACGTGGGAGGTGATCACGACAACAAATTGGTGTCAACCAGGACGTCCGTGAAGTCCCAGAATGTGATGGCGCCACAACCTTGCAGTCTGCAGCAACACCGTTACAACATATGATAAATAAATAAAGATAAATTTCAAGACATCATGATGTGACTATGACATTGTTTCCCAGGGGAAAATATGTTGTAGTTAAGACTTTTTAGTTCATAATAATAGAAGATGAGAAACAAACATTGCATGGCCATACTTCCGCCAACACACAATACAAAGTTTCTACGTTCTATCAGACATAACTCACCTCATTACAGCCTTAAGGTGACATGTTCTCATTCAGAAAGTCCAGACCCTGAAATGTACAGTACAAAGGGTAGAAGAATAATAGAGCATAATAGAAATGTAGTGAAAATACTCCAATTTTTTGCCATGGCCATTTTTTACCTGAAAAGAAATATAGATGACATGTAGTAATAGAATAATGGAAAACTGTATAAGAACCCTAGCACTGCAGAAGTCAGTTTTGTGTGAATTAACAAAGGAGAGGATTTTTCCCTCTATTCGGAAATTTGTAGAAGCAGAACAAATATTGAGTAATAATACTAAATAATCACAATGGGGCCATTTCCTACTGTTTCCTGATCTAATAAATAAAATGCAACGTTGTTTACATAAATTAAACATCTTCAATTAAATCCACAGCACATCGCAACGACTAAATGTTGGCGTGGCTCCTAGCTACTTTTCAGAATGGAAATGCAGGCTTGCAAAAAGATAAGTCGTGACCACATCGCACCTGGGCATTCCATCCAACAAATGATATGCACCTCTAGAATCGTTCACAAGCAGATGAAATCAAATATTTCATACAGTGGTCAATAGCAGATCTGCAGAGCAGAGGAAGGATCGGAGATTGTGGCGAGTCCCTGCCCACGCATCCTCCGTCAAGTCCTCAACACTTGCCCTCCACACGCTGCCCTGTCGCTTGGCTGACCAGCCCAGCCACAGCTACTGCGCCCAGGGAGGCTCCAAAACACCGTGCTGCCGGCATCCCTCACGGATGAAGGGGATCCGGGAGAGGCCAGCGGGCTGAGTTACCGTGAGTGTCGTCTCCACCTGCGGAAGGAACGGAGTATCGAATACCTCCATAGATCAGAACCAAATCACGGACATTTGATCTTCACGCGACATGGGAAAAATGAAAATGCGTATCTCTTAATCACTCACCTTCTCATCAAGGGACGGAAGTGGATCCAAAGGCCGACTGAGGGGGTGGCTCGGTCGCTCGGGGGCATATCACCATGGCCGGCGGCGATTCGTGGCCGTTGTCTGGTCGACGGTGGCGCCGGTGGTCATCAGCGATTCATGGCTGTTGTGGAATCCCGCGTGATGTTGTTGAGGGTGCAGCGGCGTTGTTGACGAAGCTAAGGGCCGAGCGCCGGCCGTTCCTGGAAGCGAGGCCGACCGGGCGTCGTTCCTGAAGGCTGCGTGGAGGAAGGAGATCGTCCGGCGTGGGGGAAGGAGATGGTCTCACCGCCGGCCGAATACGTGAAGAGGATCCGGAGGTGGAGAGACAGGGATGACGCACGTGATCGGTTGATTTGCGCACGTGATCGGTTGATTGGATCTCACACAGTGAACGCGACAGAAATTAGAAAATTTGACACACAATTCGAGGCCTCAATTTCTGTTGACACCCGTGACCTCTTCGAAATTTGACACCGGGATGTGAATTTCTTCGATGAGGGACTCACCTCTATTTCTCCCTTCAGCCCCGGCTGAAATGGCCATACTGCCCTCATCTTCTTCCTCTCCTTAGTTCCTTACCAACAGGCTGCCGGCCGGCCTCAGTCGCCGCCCTAAGATCCCGTGCGCCACCCGTGCCGCGCGGTCCCGACGCGACGCCGGTGGTGGGCCGGTGGCGGCGGGGCTGGTGTGGCGGGAGGAGGGAGCATCGACGGGCGTGATAGGAGGGGCGGCGTCGGCGTCCTCCGGTGTTGCCCACTCCGTGCGGAGCCCGACGCGGCGGCCTGGACTCCCCTACGGGGCGCGGGCGCTGTTGACGGTGAATTTCCGTCAACCTAGAGTACTTGTTATACATTGGTTTCGATTATGATTTGCAACTAACCCGCCACTAGGCATACTAATGATGTAACAAGTTCACACTTGCATGTCGATTTTGGAGTTTATTGTTTACGCAGGAAATCTATGCTAAAGAGGAGACTTTCGGGATAAGTTCACCAAGCACTTTGGAAGAAGATCATGAAGCCCGACAAGAGTCAAGACACGCGATGAACATGACTCCAAATGACCCGAGGAC
Organism: Cenchrus americanus; assembly: GCA_947561735.1. Taxonomy (NCBI): domain Eukaryota; kingdom Viridiplantae; phylum Streptophyta; class Magnoliopsida; order Poales; family Poaceae; genus Cenchrus; species Cenchrus americanus. The sequence goes on along the minus strand of OX387244.1, from coordinate 36,186,896 downwards.
CGAAGCGTCAACGTGCAAGTCTTCAGGGACTCAACCAGAAAACAGCGAAGCTTGCATAGCAAGGATTCAAGCCTTATCCATGAAGGAAACGACGTCAAAGGCCCACATGCAAGTCCACACAAATAAGGAATCGTGCAAGAAGCAACCGGGGAGGAACACGGGCCCGAACCGGCCCAGAAAAGGCCTGGGCCGGTCGGCCCAGTCGGATCGGCCCAGGGGCCTATTGGCTCGGTTCGCGACGCCCTTTGCCCTAGGTGTTTGTCTATTTATTGCCTCCGCCGCCGTCGGCCGCCACATCGAACAAATCATTCTACCGACGCCATTCACCAGAACACCACCGCCGCAAGATGAGGGAGAGAGTTGGATGAGCTCGTCGCAAGGACCAACGCCAGCGGAGAGAAGGAAGCAAGAGGAGGACTCCAAGCCGCTAGCCTAGGGGTGTTCCCAAGCTCCATCGCCGCCATCTTCATCGACGACGTTCTCCGGAGTCTCCATCACCCCTATGTGATTCAATCTTTGTAAGATGATGGGGTAATGTCTCCGTTCATCCCTAGGGTTAGATGGATGCATGCTATGTGATCGCTACTTGATTCGTGGTTTCAATCATTGCTTTCATGTTGATGATGCTTTGATGATTAAGGTTAGCTACCATGTTTATTCGGGCGTATGATATCCGCTACTCCCATAGATTCCATCAACATACCGTGTCCATCACAGGTCTAGTCATGATTACCTTCGCGTAGTGACAGTACGAGGGGAGGGAAAGGGCGAAACCGTGGTCACAACCCCGGGTAGATTGGTTTACCACTCTCGTGTAGTAGATGCATATCTTTGTTATCCTAGATCCTAAGGAGGGAACGCTTATCTTTCTTAATCACTCTCTTGTGTCCACCCTTTACCATCTAGTTTAACCCTAGATTTGTTTGATCAACTTATCAACTTAGGTTAGATTGTCTTTACCCTTAGATTAATACTCTTTCAAAGGTTTTCCATTCAACTAGATTAGTACTTGGTTAAGCGCTAGCAATCCCCTTGCTCCGCGGATTGACAAGAACCTTGGGAATCCCGTGGTGAAAAAGGTGTAGGTCCGTACGCTTGCGGATCGTAGGTGGATACAAGTTTTATCCGTCAACAAGCCCCTTTTTCTGGCGCCGTTGCCGGGGAGCAAGCCAGTTTGCTACATTTAATCTAGTATTGATTTTGTTGATTACTAACATCTAACCCTTATTTTCTTAAAAAAATCTTTTTTGTTTTTCTTTCTATTTTTCTTGTGCCTAGATGGATTAGTTCACCTCACTATTGGAAGACGAAGAGATGTCGCTAAGGGAGCTAGCAATACCGTCAATGGAAGACATTGAGATGCAAAAATCAGATTTGGCGCTTGCTACAACCCACTATGAAGTGAAGCCTGGAATCATCAAGTTAGTAGCGACAAAACCATTTAGAGGATTGGGGGATGACAACCCATATAGACACATTAAGAAATTCACGATGATATGCAACACGGTGCAACAAGAAGGAGTTCCGGCCGCTTGGTTCAAGTGGAATCTTTTTCCATTTTCTCTCGAAGATGAAGCGCGAAAATGGTACACACTTGCGTCCGTTGAAGCAAAAGGAAATTGGGATGATCTAGTAAAGAAGTTTCTTTTGAAGTTCTTTCCCATAAGCAAGGTGCAAGACTTAAGGAGGCAAGTGCTCACTTTCAAGCAAGGAGAGGATGAAGGAATTGATGAAGCATGAGACCGTTTTAATGAACTACTTGAGCGAGGCCCGAACTTGGGATTTTCCGGTGACTTGATGTTGCATACCTTTTATTTTTCACTAACCCCTAACTCGTCTCATTTTGTAAGCATGTGTGCAGGCGGTGATATAATGGATAAAACAATTAGTGAAGCCGCACAAATCTTACAAAGGATAAGCAATGGACAAAGAACGCAACGAGATTGGCAAAGACGTTGTCGAGAGGAGCAAAACGACAAAAGCAAGCCCAAGGTGCTTGCTGAATTTTCTGAAAAAGATGAACCAAAGGTCAAGGAAGATGAACCGACCATACAAGAAGTTAAAGATCCACTTACCAAGGTAATAGAAGTCATTTCGGATGTTAAAAATGTTGAAACTAACATGAATGTAGGCCGAAGTATGTGGAATGCTAGACCATTGGTGGAGTTCAATCAATCCGGTTGGATTAAAGTTGATTTTGCCCCACTAATCAACTACCGAAGGAAGGAGGAACGCCGACACATTGCCAAACTAGTTGAAGATATATTTGATCAAGAGATGAGTGGAGAGTCGATCCAAAAGATATTTGAAGAAGAAAGAGAAGAAGGAGATGAAGGATGGATCGACCGGTTTGACAACTCAAGGATTTATGATGAAGAAAGAGAAGAGTACAACCGTGACGAACCTAGTGACTCGAAGGATAAATGGGAGAAGATAGGACTCAAGCTAGAAGATGAATGGGAAGGAGTTGACATAGAGCAAGTACTCCAAGAAGGCCCCTCCCCACAAGGTGATAGCTTGTGTGCTATTGAAGCCTACACACTAGCAAATCAAGACATGGAAGCACTCAAAGATGAAGAAAAGAGTGAATCAACGATGAGTGATCTTGACGACATGTGGTACACGGGAGATAAAGAAAGTGACATACAAGAATTTGAAGACGAAGATTGGGATGACAATGAAGACTTCAAAGAAGAGACAAATGCAAATAAAGTTGATGGATTACACGTTCCACATGATGAGATGGAGGGGTGCAAAAAGGTAACAAAGAGACACCTTCACTCGTTGAGATTGATTCGCCTTCAACACCGCTAGATGAACCAAATATCACTCTTGTTGAAAAAGCTCTAAGGCCAAGGTACGTGCTGAAATCTCAGGATATTATTGGTATTGATGTTGATAAATTCAAATATTCATGCTCAACCAATAGTACGAATGATAGTTTAAATTCTATGCCTTGTTCCAATAATGATCATGTTGATAGGCTAGATTTTCTTGAGAATGAAAAAGAGGAAACATTTATGTTTGATCCAATTAATCTCACACCTAAAGAACCTTTGCGTAATGATGAGCTAAGTGCTATGCATGAAACATATGCTTCTTTTATTTACACCTTGACTTGTTTTGTAAATCTCGATCATGCTTTGCGCTTGGTCAAGCTAATGACCTTAAAGAAGCACATGTCGGGAGAAGGCCTGATTTTCACTAACTATGTAGACAAGGCTTGAATAATTAAAAAAAAAGAAGTCATGCCTAGAGAGTTGCAAGATAAATCCTCAACCTATCCAAATCCCGTGATGGATGCTGCTGTCTTCATCAATTTGAGAGCTTGTTCAGAGGTGTACAAATGAAGAAAATGAGATATCCAGAAGCTCCATCAAGTTTTCGTTCCAACGCATCAAGAACCAACAAATTTGAAGACCCGTGCAAGGAGTTATGGAGAAAACATTGAGTGTTGCGCGTTCTGAAATTTCATGACAAATTTCATCGCCGAAGTAAAACGGACGTAACTCTCTTGTCCGGAGTCCGATTTGGGCAAATAAAGACTCGTTGGAAAGGAAATTTTGTGCACTATGCAATGGAGTAGAGCTTGGGTATACTTTCTGTTCGGGGCATTAAAGAAAAATTTATGGAGTGAAGACAGCACCGAAGGATGATAAAGAAGGAGATAGCGATGAAACAAAAGGATGCCTTGGGAAAGTCTTCTATAAGTGATCAAGCACAACATGGGAAGTAAATTAAATCTGCATTGGTACCTTTTCTTCTTGCATGAAGGGTCATGGCTATGCGACGAAAAGAAGGTATGTGAGAAAGTCGAGCTCTATGACTTTAAATGAAGCGTTTTCGGGAGGCAACCCGTTTCTTTATATTTTTACTACTTTCTTAGAGAAAATAAAGAATGGCACTATCTTATGATGATCAACTTGTGGTTATTAATCTAAGTTTAGTTTTCTTTTTAGAACCACCATCATGTTCATGATCATATTTATTTATTTGCATGCATTGCATTTTGTTATCAACGTGATGTTTCTTTGTGTATACATGTTTTGTACATAGTTGGCTTGGTTGTTTTATATACTTAATGATGTATGCTTCATTTTCCATGTTAATACTTCATAAGGCCTTATGAGTATTTTCCTTTTATGATCTTGTGTAAACGTGGTGTTTAAACATGATTGCGGACTATCATCGTTAAGTTCGATAAACCTAGCTAGCTTTTCATATGTTTTCATGTTGCTTTGGTTAGTTTATAAGCTTTGCAATGCGCTTAATTTTTCTTGTCCTATAAGAGTTATTGATTTAGGGATAGACATGGTGTTTTAACCCTTGATAAATAAACATTTATGGCTATGGAGAAATTCGGCAACCTAGTTGTAAACATGGTGTTTAGAACTAGGAGAAAACATTGTCTTTGTTTATATGCTCTCCTCTCATGTGCATACACACCATGCACCATGTACACTCATTAGGTTTTTATTCCTCATTAGACTAATTATGCCACAAGTTAAGAATCTTAGGAGACATTGTTGGATTATTGGCAATTCTATCTACTCCCAACCGTCACCTTGGGGTAGAATGTGCGTTTAAAACGTCTTGCAGGCAAGATAAAGACTCTCGCTACAAGGAAATTGAAGGATGGCTAAGATAAAAATATTTTGTCTTCTTCTTCCATGACTAGCAAAATGCTAAGCATGGGGGAGACCCTGAATCGTCAACACGGGAGTGCAACATGACGCTATAGAAGATAGAATGATCAGATCATTAACGTCTCCAGATCAATGCACAAGAAGCCACCGATCTCATCATAATTCTGCGTGGTCTCGAAGGGAAAACACTGGATATTTTTGGATATTTAGAAGCCCCATGAAGTTACGATTCCAACAAATCAAGAATCGAGACAATCAGAGGTTCCTACAAGCGGTTATGCCCGAATCACCGAGTGCAACACGTCCTGAAATCAGTTTTGGACAGCACACAGCGCTGAAGTAAAACGGACATAGCTCCCTTGTTTGAACTCCGTTTTCGATGAATGACCACACGTTGGAAAGGTAATTTCATAAACTTTTCAATAGAGCTATATTTCTATATATGTTCTATTCTGTACAGAGGGGGAAATTCATAAAAAAGACAGCAAGGAGATGATGAGAACAAGAAAAAGGAGATGGTGATGACAACATTGAAGAGAAGGACGACCAATGACTCCATTAAGCATACAAGATCAAATTCAGAAGTTTAGGAGCATTGATAAATCAAGACAGAAGCAAAAGCCACATTGATACATGGAGATGTCGGAAGAAGGCAACGAAGAACCACAAAGGATGGTAACACCTCCATAGACCTTCTCTTTTCCAAACACAAATGCTTGTAAGTATGCCTTCAACCTCAACTAGGTGCAACCTTTTGTTTTTCTCTTCCAACAATAACATGGCTACTAGGAGGACAACCTAGGTTTTTTTACTTTCAATAGATAGGCATGACCATGTGTGCACCTCGATGTTTTATATTGCCTATGCTTACGGAAAGATGATGAAAGTTGTCGCTTTGTTTTACCTACATGAAGTTATACATGTCTTGGATAATTGCTCTCTATAATATGATCTGAAATTAATTTAAATACCGGCTCTTTTATTTGTGGAGGTGAAATGACTATGCTCTAGACCCACATACATATCTTATCTCTTCGATTTAAGTTTATGGATAGCCGGATAACTTGTTGTTTTTATTAAAACTTAACTTTTATGCTATCTACATGTTTGTGATGCTCTTGCAAAGTTCTACCTACCAAAGCCATATATATATATATGTTTTATGATAACAAAACCCGTAGATTACAAATATATCTTTTGATGAGGTGGACTAGGACTGATTTCTATGGTTCGAGACTAAGAAGCTGGTCATTCCTTTGTGTAACTTTTTCATGCTAGCCTTTTTGTCCATGCGTTGTGGGTTTTCACATCGAAAATTGCACAAACTTTGCTGGGCATCCACCCTAAACCAAAAACATCTTTTTGTGATCACCTCCTTGTCCACAACCCAATTTGAGTATGGAGTAAAATTCTCGATGGAGATTCAAATATTTCGCAAGATTATAGAATTTATACTTACTTTAGCAGTCATTTCCCCTCTCTTTTATGCTCGAGGACGAGCATCGTTCAAGCATGGGGGAGGAGTCATTCTCTGACACAAATGCTATGTAAGTATTATGTTGCAAAAAGTTTTGAGGAGCAAAAGAAAAAAAATGATGATGAAAAAAGAAAACAATTATGATGAGAAGAAAAGAAAAGTAAGAAAAATAGGAAGAATAAAGTAAAAAAAGAAAGAGAGAAAAATGAGAAGGAAGTAAAATAAAAGTAAAAAAATATAATAAAGATGCTCCTCGATTCTTTTTGCTTCATAAGTTCTCAAGTGCCTTGATGACAAATCCATACTCAAATCTTCCAACCATGTGCAATCCGATAACGAGGACTTCACTCGTGCCTCGGGATCATCCATTTGCCACTTGCACATGTCCACTTATCTAAATGTGTGTGTTTCATCCCTCTCTCTTTCCAACATTTATTTTCCATGGCCTTTTTGACAAGTCTCGGTAATTCCAATAGACCTCTCTCTTAATTTGACAATATTTCGGATGTATGTTTTGCTAGGATTGTTATTAACCTTCCAAGCTCCACATAAGCCTTCCACTATCACATATGAGTAGAGTAGGTTGAAAATAATCTAGTATAGGCTTGAGTGACTTGATGAGATGAGTGTTTCCATGAGCTTTTGCAAGAGATTTTCACTTATGTTGGATATGCATCTTTTTGAAAATCTTCCATGGGACAAGGTAATGGTTTGAAGTTCACTTAAGTTTGAGAGCATCGTGTTAAATGTGGCATGTTCTTTATTGTTAGTCTATCTTCCATAATGAAAAAGAAGCCGGTCACAACTTGAACTCTAAAATAAATTCTTAAGAGAGAGCAATTTGTCTCATCATGAATGACTAAGTGCAGGGACAACATTGGAAAGCAACACTGATTTCCCTTTTAAGCAAGGATCACTTACTCAAGGACGAGCAAGGTTTAAGCATGGGGGAGATGTTGACGGTGAATTTCGGTCAACCTAGAGTACTTGTTATACATTGGTTTCGATTATGATTTGCAATGTAACATCCTTAGATTTGGTTTGTTTGCAAAATGGGAAATTTCTAAAACTTGATTTGAATTTGAAGTGCTCATGCAACACATAAGGTTGGTTTCTTGTTTCTTCCCCGAAATTCCTAGATTTAATTTGGCACCATCATTAATTCTAGGTTTATATCTTGCTAGTGTGGTAACCTGGATCTTCATTTGGTTTTTATTTGGAGTTTCATGAGTGGATTCAAATTTGATTTGGGAAATTCAAATTTGAATCAAATTAGTAGTCTAGAGAAAAGATGAAACTCACCTATGCCCCCAAATCCGCCCGACACCGCTTTCGGCCCACGCGCCGGCCTAGCTAGCCACCCGCGGGTCGCCACCTACCGCGCGCGCCGGGCCGCCCGACCGGCGGGCCCCGCGCCCACGTCATCCCCGGCCCGCGGTGACGTGAGAGCGTCACCCCTAACCTTTCTCCTTTGGCCGACGCCCAAAGGCAAAGGCGGGGGAGCGCCGGCCGCAAAGGCTCGCCGCCGCGGCGTGCCGCGCGCCCCCGCGCATCCTAGCCGTCCGCGTGTCCCGCGCGCGCGCGCCCCTACGCAAGCCGCCGCCGAGCCCCAGGCGAACTCCCAACCCTAGCCGCCCCAGGGGAGTTGCCCCCTGACCACCCACACTGACCCGCTGAAGGAGAAGGGAGTGAAGGAGGGAAGGAGGAGGAGTGGAGCCGCCCGTGGGAGAACCGTTCGCTGCGAAGACCGGAGCCGCCCGTGGGAGGAGCCGGACCCGCCGTCGCCGGGAACGCCTACTTCCCCTACTTCCTCTACTTCCCCGACGACGCGCCGCCGCCTACCTCTTCTTCCTCCTCGCTGGCAAGCCACACCGCCACACTACACCGACGCCCTGCACTTCGGCCAGTAGCCACAGAGGTGAGGACGACCGCTGCTTCCCTCTTGTGGTTGCCCGGCCATCGAGCCGGAGTGGAACGCACCGCACCGCCGCTGGTGATGCCGAGCCTTCGTGCCAGGCTGGGATGCAGCTTCTTGCAGGTGCCGCTGCCTTCGTCAACGTGCGCTGCTTCCTTAGCCTAGCTTTCCTGTGTCGTCGTGTCCGCCGTGCGATGCCTATCGAGTCCACGACGCCGCGCCGAGCCGGACGCGTTCGCGTTCGCGCTTGCGCTCGCACGCGTCGTTTCACCAACTCGACGCCCGCGATACCATGCACCCCAGCACGCACGCGTGTCGATTTCGGGGAGGCCAGGTTGAGCCTTGGCCCTTCCCTCTCACGTAGGACGCCGCCACCGTGCTTTACCGAATCGCGCCGCCGCGGCCTCGCCGTGGCCGAGAACCTCGTGCACCGTAGCGGGTAGGGGAGGAAAGAAGACACCATGTCCTTGGTCGCCCTGAACGCACCCTGCCACCCGCTGTGAACCCTCTCGCACTTGCGCGAACCGACCGAGGGCGTCGTGCTCGCCGCCGCCCATGGCGTCGAGCCGGGCTCCGCCGTGAACCCCCGCCGCGACGTCCCGTCACGGCCGGCCCCTACACCTACCGGTAGCCACCTTGCGCGCGTGCGCGCCTCGCGCACGCCTTAGCACACACGTCCGCTCGTTCCCGCACCGGGAGGGGGCGCCAACACCACCGCCATGCCGCCGTCGCCGCGCCCGCGCCGACGCCGACCTCGCCGCGACGGCCGTCGCCCCTTAGTGCGTGTCCCTTCGAGCCAGCAACCCCGGGGAAGCCCCGTGAGGCTATCGTGTGGAGACCAGTCGCCCAGGCGTAGCGGGACCTCGCCGCCGGCAAGGCCGTTTCACGCCGCCGTCGCCCTTAGGGGCATTCCGTCGAATACCTTGGGCCACCTTCGAAACCGCAAGGGATCGTCATGTGCACGGGGAACCACACACAGGAGTGACCGTAGCCGATCCGCCCGGATCCGGTGCGGCCCACCACTCCTTTCCCAGGCCACACACCGGCCCTCACAGCACCCATCCTCACCGCCCATCGCGGGATCGCGTGCGGGAGCCGATGGCCACCCGGCCGCACGCGAGCCGCAAGGCGCCGGGCCGCAGCCGATCCCGAACCGGAGGATCCGGTGTGGCCGGGGGTTTGTAAGGGGAAAACATATTTTTATTTCCAGAAAATCATTTCTCTCTTTGAAAAACCCTAATAAATCCATTTTAACTCTGAAAATTGTGAAACCTTTTCCAGAAAGTTTCTAAAATCCTCAACTCCGGGCTAGGGTGGTGTTTGCTCTCTTTTGGATCTTAATTGCATTTCTTTGGAGTTAATTGCAATAGGACCGCTATTTATTTTCCTTTCGCGCTATTAGGAGCAGCTGGAGCCGGGGAGCTGATCCCGGAGTACGACTACGCCGACGACTTCACCGCGGAGGACTACCCGACCCCAGGTTCACTCCCAACTGATTCTGAAATACCTATTAGGCATTTCAAAGTAGAATTGCTAGAGCTTTACTTTATGTATGCATGACGATGAACCTTGCACTGCCTCTTTGTTTACCCTATCCTTGATTGCCCTACTACTACTGTATATATATGTTTATGTGAGCGTGTATATACGCTGAGCTTCGCGATGCATGTGTTGGGATGGGAATAGTGGTTCGTGGTGTGTGTGGGGTAAAACCGGCAGGAGAAGGCGTTTTGGGTACTTTGGCGGGGGTGAGCTCGAAACAACCGATCTGGGATCGGGGACAGGGGTGCACTCCTCAGTGTACCCCTACTGTTACAGTTTTCGGAGCCTAGGTGTTGGGGTTTTACTTGCGCTTGGAGGATATGAGCTCGCCCCGGTCTGAAACCGAGTTTATCAACTTGTCTATAGGACTCGTACACACCACCCCTCCAGGCGTGGGGATAGGGCCGAGTTGAGCTCGGCAAGTGCGGAACCATACCTGCTTAGGATGGATAGCGGGGTATCAGTGGGGGAGCGGTGGAGGTGAGACCACCCTCTCAGAGCGACTCCCGTGTGGCCACACGGGAGCATTTCACAGTTCCGGTGCCGTCCCTTCTGAGGGGGGGTGTTGACGGTGTATTTTGGTGCACCTAGCATGTTCATTACACTTTGGTTTGGATTTGATTATGGAACTAACCCTCCACTAGGCACACTAATCATATAACAAGTTCATCTTTGTGCATGCATTTGGAAGTGTTGTGTTTATGTAGGAAAACATGGACATAAAGGACGGATTCGCAACAAGTTCAAAGGAGCATTCATGGAGTCTTGTTCGTGTTCATGAGCTTGCTGAAATCGCTTCCAATGGTGGCGAGGACCGAAGTGCTACGAGGAACACCCCCGGGGATTGAAGCGTAAAAGATCAAACTTCATGCAAAGAGAGCCTCCATCTTGATCGCGAGGATAACAGCGTCAAAATCATGCAAGTGGAGGGGGCAAAGTAGATAAGTGCACGAGGACCCACGGAGCAAAAGGGGCGACCGAACCGGGTCGGGCCGGGCTCCGGCCGGCCGGCCCAGGCCGGGCCGGCCCCAGCCCACTTCGGGCACCGGTTCGGTCCCGTTTTCCTTGCCCTCGAAGGATCTTCAACCCTAAAACCCCCGATGCGCCGCCAACACCAAAGAGAGGAGTTATTCGTACCAGAAGGCCATCCACAAGCTAGAGAGAGAGGAGGAGGATCTCCGGCGGGAGATCAACCACCTCGAAGGAAGCACCCTCTCGTGGAGAAGAAGGAAGACACCGGCGGAAGGGAAACCATGATCAACGGTGCCATGATCAGCACCTTGATGGGGTAATCTTCTCATTCGTCCATGGGTTGTAATCGATCTTGAGATGTAATCGCACTTTGTCGGATTATCTATCTATCATCTTGTGTTGAATATACTTTAGTGCTTAAGGCTTGCAACCGTGCCGTAGAGGGAGTACGAGCTCCAATGCTTCCTTGGATCCATTCAATACGCCGTGGCCATCAAAGGTCTAGTCATGAATACCTTCGCGTAGTGACAGTACGAGAGGAGGGAAAGGGCGAAACCGTGGTCACAACCCCGATAGATTAGATTGGTTTTTCATGTCTTTAAGCGATTGCATGCTCTAGTATCGTAGACCCGTGGGCGAGTGTCTTCTACCTTGATCGTTTATCATTCTCTCTAGTGTAGTTTAGTGTTTTCTAGTATAATAGTTGTTAGGGTTTTAGTAGCTAGTGTGTCGTTGTTAATCGAACGCTTGTAATCCCCTTGCTCCGCGGATTAACAAGAACCTTGGGAATCCCGTGGTGAAAAAGGTGTAGGGGTCCGTACGCTTGCGGATCGTAGAGGGATACGTCTTTTATCCGTCAACAAGCCCCTTTTTCTGGCGCCGTTGCCGGGGAGCAAGTTAGTTTACATCATTTGATTTGCATCTAACTTAGTTTTATATTTTAGTTTATCTTTTATTCGCTATATCTAACATATATTACCCAGAAAAACACTTGTTTCTTTTTTTTGTTTTTGTTTTTATCTTATTGTCTAGATGGAGTTCGTTAATCAACCCGTGGAAGAACCGGAGAAATCATTAAGGGATTACGCTAGCCCTCGATGTGAAGACATAAAGGTACAAGAGTCGGATTCGAAGCTCGAAGCGACCAAGTATGAAATTAAATCCAAGATCATCAAGATGGTGGCGGAAAACCCATTTGAAGGGATGGTTACGGAGAACCCATATAGACAAATAAGGGATTTCACGACAATATGCAACACGGTGCGTCAAGAAGGAGTTCCCGATGAATGGTTCAAATGGAATCTCTTTCCCTACTCACTTGCCGGCAAAGCAAAGACATGGTATTCGGTTGCGTCCTTTGAAGTTGAAGGCAATTGGAACAAGTTGACAAAGAAGTTTTGCGAGAAGTTCTTTCCAATTAGCAAGGTTCAACATCTAAGGAGGCAAGTGATCACTTTCATGCAAGGAGAAGAGGAAGGGATAGACCAAGCCCGGGATAGGTTTAATGAATTAATCGAACAAGGACCAAAACTCGGCTTCACCGGTGACGTACTCTTGCATACATTTTTCTTTTCCCTAACCCCTAGTTGCATGCGACACGTCGAAATGTGTGCAGGTGGGGATCTCATGGAGAAAACACTCACGGAAGCCGCCCAACTTCTACAAAAAGTTAGTAAAGCGGCTGCCATGCGAAGAGATTGGGAAACAAGACTTGCGGAAGAGCCGGAATACAATTCAAGGAAGAAGAAGCTTGCTGATTTTTCTAAAGAGGCAACCCCGGAAGTCACAAAAGAGGAGCCAATCATGGAAAAGCTTGAACAAGAACACATCAAGTCAAGAACTACACCAAACGTCGACTTCGCCGCGCCAAATGAGACGAACAAGATAAGCATGTCAAGCGCGAAGCCACTAAGGGAGTTCGAGCCAATGGATTGGGTTCCTATTGATTACGGAGAAGTATTCGACAAGAGAAGACCGTTCCCTAATCAAAAGGGAATGGCAAGAGCATTGGAAGTGGATTTCCCACCGGAGAAGAAAGCTGAAAATTCATACGACCTCGAAACCACCGGTGAGATTTTTGAAAAGCTCTTTGGAGATGACGTGGTGGATCCGGAACATATTGCCGAGGTGAAGAGAATCATGGGGATCAAGCCCGAAGCATCACCATACGCTCGCCTCGCTGAAATTTATTCGATAGGATCCGAAGAAGAAGAGAAGATGACGCCGCACTTGAGTTGCGAGATCAACGGAGTTCAATGCAAAGCTTTATGCGACATCGGAGCCCAAGTAAGTGTTCTATCTTCTAAAATTTACGATAAAGTTCAATACCACAACCTAGACTTAGCTCCAACATCAACGAAATTAATTATGGGAGATGGTAGAACTATCAAACCTCTAGGTATTGCTTGCAACATGAAAGTAAAAATTTCTAGAAACTATATACCAACCGATTTCTTTGTTATTGATGCTTACCATAGCAATTCTGATCATATAATCTTAGGTAGGCCTTTTCTTAAGTTGGTTGATGCCGTGTTAGATGCCGGAGAAGGCAAAGTAACAATGAACCTTAATGGAACAAAGTACACATATAATTTTCTTCGTGCTTCTAAACACCTTACCCCTTTTCCTCCCGAAGATGAAGAAGTAGAAGAGATAGATAGTCTTTGTTTTGTTGAAACCCTTAGAGACCCGCTGAAAAGGGCGATGGAAAATCAAATTAGTAATCAACAAGATGAAGAACTAGAAGAAGCGACAAAAGGCTTAGAGCCGCATGATGGTAGTGTGGAGGAAGAGAAATTCGAAGACATAGGAGAAATCAAACCCGAGGAGCCACAAGTGCCCGAAGTAGACCTTAAACCTTTGCCCAAGGGATTAAAATATGAATTTTTGGGCCCAGATAAAACTAATCCAGTCATTGTGAGCGACGAGTTGAGCCCCGAAGAAAATGAAGCGTTGCTGATTTTATTAAAAAACATAGGAAGGTGATTGGATATTCAATTAATGATCTCAAAGGTATTAGCCCAGCCTTTTGCACTCATCGTATACCAATGGAAGACCAATGTAAGCCTGTAGTGGACCATCAAAGGAAACTAACCCATGCCATGCGAGAGGTAGTAAAGAAAGAGGTTATCAAGTTACTTGATGCCGGAATCATCTACCCGGTTCCGCATAGCGAATGGGTGAGCCCGGTACATTGTGTACCGAAGAAAGGAGGTTTGACCGTGGTGAAGAATGAGAAGAACGAATTGATACCGCAAAGAACCGTGACCGGGTGGCGGATGTGTATCGATTATCGTAAGCTTAACAAAGCGACGAAGAAAGATCACTTCCCCCTACCGTTCATAGACGAGATGCTCGAGAGGTTAGCAAACCACGCTTATTTTTGCTTTCTCGATGGATACTCGGGGTTCATGCAAATTCCCATTCACCCGAAGATCAACATAAGACAACGTTTACGTGTCCTTACGGAACGTTTGCATATAGGAGGATGCCCTTCGGCCTATGCAACGCTCCGGCCTCTTTTCAACGTTGTATGATGGCCGTGTTCTCGGAATTCATCGAAGAAATTGTTGAAGTGTTTATGGATGATTTTTCTCGTTTACGGGAAGACGTTCATGGATTGCTTAGCAAACTTAGAAAAGGTCCTTACAAGGTGTGCGAGAGGTAGATTTGGTTTTAAATTGGGAAAAGTGCCACTTCATGGTTAAGCAAGGCATAGTGCTCGGACATGTTATATCCGAGAGAGGAATTGAAGTGGACAAGGCTAAGGTAGAGACGGTTGAGCAACTCCCACCTCCTACGGATGTTAAGTCCTTAAGGAGCTTTCTAGGCCATGCCGGATTCTATAGAAGATTTATAAAGGACTTCTCAAAGATCACTAAGCCTTTAACGCACCTTCTTCAAAAGGATGTGGTTTTCGACTTTGACGAGAAGTGTCTAGCGGCATTCCGGACCTTGAAAAATGCGTTGGTGAGTGCTCCCATCATCCAACCTCCGGATTGGAGCCAACCTTTCGAGATCATGTGTGACGCAAGTGACTACGCCGTAGGTGCGGTCTTGGGTCAAAGAAAGGAAGGCCAAATTCACGCCATTTACTACGCTAGCAAAACTCTTAGTGGGGCACAATTAAATTACGCCACTACGGAAAAAGAGTTGCTAGCGGTGGTATTCGCTTTCGAAAAATTCAGATCTTACATCGTGAACTCGAAGGTCATTGTTTACACCGATCACGCAGCCATCAAGTATCTCTTGGCTAAGAAGGAAGCAAAACCACGTTTGATTCGTTGGATCCTTCTTCTCCAAGAGTTTGATGTTGAAATTCGTGATAAAAAGGGGCTGGAAAATGTTGTGGCCGATCATTTGTCTAGGATGAATCGTGGACAAGATGATAAAGAGCCCATAGAAGATAAGATGAGAGATGACCACCTCTATAGAGTGCTTGATAAAGATACTTGGATGATCGACATCATTCGAGCAATTCGAAAGATGCCCCTCGATCATCTAGACAAAAACACTCAAAGGAAGATAATCTCCGAAAGTAAGAAATATTTTTGGGATGCGCCATACCTCTTCAAACTTGGCAATGATGGAGTGATGAGAAGATGTGTGCCAAGAGAAGAGAGGCTTGAGATTCTAAGGAAGTGCCACTCGGCGGAGTACGGTGGGCACTATAGCCATTTTCGAACCGAAGCAAAAGTATGGTCGAGCGGATTCTATTGGCCGGAGATGCATGAAGATACTAAAAGATATGTTGCGTCATGCCCCGAATGCCAAAGAACCGGAAATATCTCTCAAAGAAATTCTATGCCTTTGAAATACAACTTGCAAATCGACATATTCGATGGATGGGGCATAGACTTCATGGGGCCTTTTAAAAACTCATTTGGATTCGAGTATATACTTGTTATGGTTGATTATGTATCCAAGTGGGTAGAGGCTATACCATGTCGTAAAGCTTCCACGGAGGAGTCCATCACTATGATCAAGAACGTGATTTTTCCCCGTTTCGGTACACCGAGAATCTTGATAAGTGATGGAGGAACTCATTTCACCGGAAGAACTTCAAAAGGTGCTTGTCCAAGTTGGGAATTGAGCATAGGGTCTCCACGGCCTATCACCCACAAACCAACGGACAAGCGGAGACGTCAAATCGGCAATTAAAAAGCATACTCAACAAAACCATAGAGAAGGGAGGCAAGGATTGGTCAAAGAAATTAGACGGAGCTTTATGGGCTTACCGAACGGCGTTTAAAACACCGATAGGTATGACCCCTTATCAATTTGTCTATGGAAAAGCTTGCCACCTTCCGGTTGAGTTGGAACATAAAGCCTATTGGGCGATTAAAGAGATGAACCTTGATCTCGATGCCGCGGTGGTGAAACGAAGAATTCAAATAAGCGAGCTAGAGGAGTTGAGGTTGAAAGCATATGAAAACGCAAGCATATACAAGGAGAGGATCAAAAGGTGGTATGATAAAAGATTGAAGAAAAAAGAATTCAAAGAAGGAGATAAGGTCCTCCTCTACAATTCGAGGTTTAAAACCTTCGGAAAGGGGAAATTGCAAAGCAAGTGGGACGGACCTTATGTTGTGCATTCGGTGTTCTCCAACGGAGCGGTAACCATTATGGATATAAACGGCGATCAATTTGTGGTGAATGGACAGCGGCTAAAGGTTTACTACGAACCCGATGTCGTGCCCATTCATCATGTTGACGTCTTTACCATGGAGGAAGAGCCCGAACGTCCCGCCTAGGACGAAAAACAAGGCATCAACTTCGTAAATAATTTTTCTTTTAGCTTTACTCGGAGTTTTTCGCGAAGATTTACCGGGCCAACTTTTTCCCATGGGCCGAGGAAGAAAAAAAAATAGGGCGGTGTGCAAAAACCCGGACCGGCCCGGCCCCCGAGGCGGGGTGGGCCGGCCGGCCCGTGCGGACCGGCCCGGGGGTGGCCCGACGCCCGATGACCCCGAATTTCGCTCCGAATTGCTCCTTTTTTACTTCCTTGTTTGGTCGGAAAATTTTAAGGGAAGTGTAAAAAAGGAAAATAAGGTTCCCGTGGCTTTTCTCTCGGGACTATTTATTTGGCCGAATTGGGAGCTCGAGAATCAAACCTTTCAAGCAATGTGTTGCACCCTTGTAGCAGCCATTGAGCCTCCAAAAAGCTTAGAGTTGAAGCTAGAAGCCAAGAAGCCATCGATGGAGGAGGCGATGCGATGCGAGCTCAAGCTATCCGTCAAGAGGACCGCACGTATCCGTTGCGGAGGACGTGTCCCGACCGGAGCTCTTGCATCTCGCAACCCCGTCGAAGGAGAGAAGGTCCCTACACCCGTCCGAAGGTCGGCACGCCTCCAAGGCATCAAGCGCAAGGATTACAAGGAGGTGTCGCCGGAGCCTAAGGATTATGGGGATAGTGACTACTCCGACGATCGTAGCCCGAGCTCGTGGGCGGCTGCCGGTAGAGACGATGACGATTGGGATGAGCAGCCCAATGATTGGACTCCCGAAGGCCCCAACGGCGACGGCAACGGCGGTGGCGAAGGCAACAACAATGGAGGTGGCGACGACGGTGGTGACAACGGTGGAGACTATGGCGACGACGACCCCTTCGGATTGCATCCGGTGTGCTGTCGAGTTTGCCGTCAATCCATCGCGGATCTCTACACGTCGGCCGACGAATGTCTCCAAGCCATGGAAGCGATGAAGCGGCGTATGGAGGACTTGGAGCGCGTAGTTGAAGATGACTACAAGTTCCTTAACCGTAACGTGCGCAAACTTTTCGGCATGGTTGGAAACATGAGAGGCAAGTGGTGCACATCTTGCTTGAAGTACCACTAGATCTAGTTTTCCCCTTAGGATTTTTTTGTAAGATACGACGAGGACGTCGTATGTTTTAAGTGTGGGGGAGAGCTAGCTCGCTAGCCTTAGCTTTTGAACTTCAAGTTTAGGTTCGGTTTAATCTTCGTGTGAGAGTCTTAGTGTTTTAATGAGTCTTTAGTTTTTGAGTCTGTTTTAAAATTTTTGCAAGTGTCTTAAATTAGTGTTGAGTCAAGAAAATCAAATAAAAAGAGTCTTTATATATATCTTTGTGTTTTATGTATTGTTTATCTTTATTTACTTGTTTGTTTAATCTTCGATTCTTGATATATGAACACAAGTAAGTGGTTTGAAAATCGTTTACCGTGGTGCTTAGTGGAATCGCTACTACTTAAAGTACCCATACCGCACTTCGATCTTGAGCTTCACATGCTAGTTGTGCTATGTTCGATGCTAAAAATTGGAGGATTTCAGTTCTGAAAATTATTTTAAAACCCTTGTAATAAAGGTTAGCAAAACCTCTTTTTCCAAGTTGAGAGTAAGAAAAAAATTCCTATCCAAAGCCAAGTTTATTTTTTTTTCGCTCCACCATAAGTGTGATTAGCACGATGAGTTAGGCTAGGACCCTTCTCTCTTGGTGAGTTTTAATTTCGAGCAATGATCATGTCCTTGTGCTTATCTTTTGTTGCTAGCCTCGTCATATATTCGGTAACGTGACTTTCACAACGGAAGTCACGTACATCGCCGAATTCCATACCCAACCCTATACATCTCTTTTGTACATCGTATTCCTTGAACACAACCTATTTTCAAAGTTTCGTCTCGTCTCTAGCATGATTTATTTAAAATTTCAGATTGTATGCATGCGAGGAAAGAGAGAATTGAAAGCTTTGAAAAGTTGTCAAGAGAGAGAAAAATAAAGAGAAAAAGTATGTGTATGGAAAAGAAAGAAAGAAAGAAAGAAAAATCATATGTGAATGAAAGAAAAAAAAGAAAAAAGAGAAAGATGAGTTAGCAATAAAGGTATGAGAGGGATGGATCAAGTGAAAGAAAAGAGAAAAAAAATAAAGTGTAAGGAAGGATGTCACGTTGATTGTGAGACGAAACTTTTACTCTATTTCCAACCATGTGCAATCCGACAACGAGGACATCATTGGTGCCTTGAAGTCACAATTTTCTTTTGCCCTTGTACATGTCCACCATTCTAAATCTTCTCATCCTTGATATCCCTACATATGGTTAATTCTCATGATCATTGGCTTTGAAAGGTAGACAACCATTAGAGGAAGTTCTTAGTTTGATAATACTTGTGTTGATTGCGCTAGCCCTACCTATAGCTCCACTTTTACATGATATATGAGAGATTAATGGGAGGTGAGAGTTTTATAAAATTTGGTTAGGATAGCCACTTCATATGAGTGACTTGAGAGAGCTTGGAGAAAGGTTTTTGTCTAATACTTGTTGCAGGAATTTTTGTTTTGAAAACCATAAAAACCCTCCGATGGAAGCAAAGGAGTAAGCATGGCTGAAATTGAAGACTTCAAGTGAAGGGTTTGAGTTGTGGGGTGAATCTTGACGTGGTAAAAATTCTAAACGCCCATGTTTATGTTTGATTATCATTACTTTGTGTTTATGTATTAAAGATGAAAAGATTGACTAACTTGTGAAGGAGGATTAATGATACACGATTACACACCTTGGACGAAGTTCTTTTACGAGTACTTGCTCGAGGACGAGCAAGAGCTAAGTGTGGGGGAGATGTTGACGGTGTATTTTGGTGCACCTAGCATGTTCATTACACTTTGGTTTGGATTTGATTATGGAACTAACCCGCCACTAGGCACACTAATCATATAACAAGTTCATCTTTGTGCATGCATTTGGAAGTGTTGTGTTTATGTAGGAAAACATGGACATAAAGGACGGATTCGCAACAAGTTCAAAGGAGCATTCATGGAGTCTTGTTCGTGTTCATGAGCTTGCTGAAATCGCTTCCAATGGTGGCGAGGACCGAAGTGCTACGAGGAACACCCCCGGGGATTGAAGCGTAAAAGATCAAACTTCCTGCAAAGAGAGCCTCCATCTTGATCGCGAGGATAACAGCGTCAAAATCATGCAAGTGGAGGGGGCAAAGTAGATAAGTGCACGAGGACCCACGGAGCAAAAGGGGCGACCGAACCGGCCGGGCCGGCCGGGCACAGGGCGCGGCCCAGGCCGGCCGGCCCAGCCCACTTCGGGCACCGGTTCGGTCCCGTCTTCCTTGCCCTCGAAGGATCTTCAACCCTAAAACCCCCGACGCGCCGCCAACACCAAAGAGAGGAGTTATTCGTACCAGAAGGCCATCCACAAGCTAGAGAGAGAGGAGGAGGATCTCCGGCGGGAGATCAACCACCTCGAAGGAAGCACCCTCTCGTGGAGAAGAAGGAAGACACCGACGGAAGGGAAACCATGATCAACGGTGCCATGATCAACACCTTGATGGGGTAATCTTCTCATTCGTCCATGGGTTGTAATCGATCTTGAGATGTAATCGCACTTTGTCGGATTATCTATCTATCATCTTGTGTTGAATATACTTTAATGCTTAAGGCTTGCAACCGTGCCGTAGAGGGAGTACGAGCTCCAATGCTTCCTTGGATCCATTCAATACACCGTGGCCATCAAAGGTCTAGTCATGAATACCTTCGCATAGTGACAGTACGAGAGGAGGGAAAGGGCGAAACCGTGGTCACAACCCCGATAGATTAGATTGGTTTTTCATGTCTTTAAGCGATTGCATGCTCTAGTATCGTAGACCCGTGGGCGAGTGTCTTCTACCTTGATCGTTTATCATTCTCTCTAGTGTAGTTTAGTGTTTTCTAGTATAATAGTTGTTAGGGTTTTAGTAGCTAGTGTGTCGTTGTTAATCGAACGCTTGTAATCCCCTTGCTCCGCGGATTGACAAGAACCTTGGGAATCCCGTGGTGAAAAAGGTGTAGGGGTCCGTACGCTTGCGGATCGTAGAGGGATACGTCTTTTATCCGTCAACAGGGGGACCGTTTTGAGGGCCGGATGCAGGATGGGACCGTAACTACCGAGAGTTCGCCCGGTAGGATGGGCTCGGTCGGCCGTACACCGGCCGGGTACCATTCCGGGATGGGTACAGGTGTACACACTCTGCAGAGTTGTTCGATCTATAGCTATAGCCGCGTCCTCGGTCATGGACACTGCCTAGACGACATGTTCGTTTCTCATGTTTTGGGATTTCTACCTTCCCCCTATAGGAGAGTGTATGGTGAGCCATGGTTGTAGCCGGCTAGAGGAGAGAGGCTCCATCTACCTCGTCAATACGGATGCAATCATTGAGGTGCGAGGAGAGGAAGTTCTCGCACCGACCCTAGACAGGAGTAGGTTGTGGAGACGGGTCCCCTGGGTGACCGGGTGGTTCCTAGCTGTGTTGAGAGACTTGGGATTTGGGGATATTGTTGGAGATACCTTGTTTATACTCTGTTGCTGCTGCTGCTCAGGAAACCAAAGCCGCTCCCTTTTTCCTTTTTCTTCCCTTTAGATGTTAGGCCACTTAAAGCTGCATACAGTTGGTGACGTGGACCTATCCCGCTCCTTGGGGATAGACTTTGGGTGTGCAGGGTACGAGACCGAGTTCGACTGCAACGCCGACGGATGGTACGACTGAGGGATACGTCGCTTCGCTCAAGATTGCCTGTGGCGGGAAGAATAAAAGATGGAGATCCTTCCGAGAAGATAGCTACCGTTGCGTAGAATTTTCACTCTGATTCAGCCAAGAGGCTTGTATTGATGTACTCCATAATGGACTTGTAATAAATTTGTGTACTCTTATCTTTATGTGATGCGTTGTATGACTTTGTGTATTCATCTGTGAGACGTTCTGTACGCGATAGCCACTGATCCAGGGACTATCGCGATGGTACAGGGATTCGGATTTTCTATGAAAATCCGGGGTTTTACAGGTGGTATCAGAGCCATGTTTGACCGTAGCACGTATCCCTAGAAAAGGTCGATAGAGATAGGACTCTATACGCTCTGCTTTTTATAGTTATATCCTTGAGCTATGTTATAAAACTCGTTCCCTTTTTGAAAACTTCTTACTCACCTGCGCTAACAAAAATTTCTTGCGTTTCACAGGTGATGGAGCGCCAGGACGCTGAGATCACCCCCGAGACGTGCGGGGCGATCTGCCACTGGATGGAGAGGGCGCTTCTCAAGCTTGGAGTCCCTCCGACCTACGTCTCGTACCGCGCCGAGTATGTACCCGCCGTGACTGGGCGGATGGTGCTCTGCACGGTCGCCGTGCTCCCTCACCCGAGTCTCCCGGGGTTCAAGGGAGAGGTCTGCTACAGCGCTGCACTCACCATCGCGACCGCGCTGGACGTCGCCTGCCGCCAGGCACTGGGCTGTCTTCTCGCGTAGTACCGCGCCTCCTTCAAGTCCGGGACACTTCGGCTGCTACCCCGAGACTACTGGTGCCTCGCACCGCTCGTGGACAGAGTTCCTTCGTACGAGGGGATCCAGGACGACATCGACGCTGCTCCCTTCCGCGAGTTCGACGAGACCCTGGTGGAGACGACCAGCTACTTGGTCGACCTCGACAAGTACGCACGCCGACTGGAGGACGAGTCACGTACCCTCTTCGGCCAGATCAGAGACACCACCGTCGACGCCCGCCAGTACCAGCCACGCTGTGTCCAGTTGGAGAGAGAGAGAACAGCGCCCTACTCTACCGTGTTCGCCAGCTCGAGCAGAGCCTCGACCGTGCGACCACCGTCCTGCTGCAATCCGAGAGGGAGAGGGTGGACACCCGTGAGGAGATGCTGCACGTCAAGGAGGACCTCCGCAGGCTGACAGCGAGTCAGAACAGGCTGAAGGACAAGCTCAAGCGCAAGGACGACCTACTCACGGTACGCGCTCACCTGCTCGGTTGTGAGCGGCTCAAGGTGGAGAAGCTGGAGAAGAGCCGGGCGGACAACATCGCCAACATCGCGTGGCTCACACGCACGGCCATCTACCTGAGAGACAAGGCCGAGAGACTGAGGAGGACTTGGGAGGACGCCGACTCACTTTGCGTGGACGAGCTCTTCGAGCTCAACGGAGAGCTACCCCCGAGTCTCAGCGTGAGATCCGCACCGAGACCTTCGAGCTACACCAGTCTCGCCTCAAGCTTCACATGTGCCCGATGGCCCATCTGCTGACCCCGTAGAGATCGAGGAGGTTCGAGAGGCTCACGCCTTGGTGTCCTGGATCTTTCCGCTGGACTACCCCACTGAGGACCACTACCCCGTCTCGTACAAGAGGGCGCGTACTAAGTAGAGAGCCGGGCGAGGGGCATGACCTAGAGTAGTGTAGTGTGCTAGTAGTTTCCATGAGATGTTCCATGCAGCCGCGAGTATGTTCCGGTGCATGAAGAGAGTCATGCCACACCATGTAGACACTACCCTTTTGAGTTTGTACCGATGTATTAGAGCATTGACTTGATGCTGCTACCCCCAAGGTCTGAGTCAGCCTCAGGGGAGCAAGTGTATTATTCATGCTTGATGTATGCTTGGATCTTAATGGAGTTGTTCGCGTCTTAATGCTTTTTCTCCTTGAGTGTAGGTTATAATTAGAATTATTTTCATGTTTGCTTTAGACTCATGTGTGTGTTGGTGAGTGACGTGTGTAAACTTTCCCCCTTCTCTTATGTTTTCAGAAGGATGTCGATCCGCTGATCCAACCAGCTGATGGCTCGCCTCGAGGAGGCAACTGCTGAGGAAGAAGCCCAGCAGGGACGTGGACGCAGACGTGGCTGTGGACGCCCACCCCTGCGTGGAGGAGCTTTGGGAGCTAGGGCCCAGGGTGACGAAGCACCGCCACCACCGCCCGAGAACCCTGAGGCCGAGGTTGAGCAAGGAGGAGCCGAGCGAGGCCAGCCGGAGCCTAACCAGCCCCCACCACCCCCACCTAACTTGGTGGAGGTGATGGCGCTCCAGACCCAGCTGATGCAGAGGATTGCTGAAGCCATGGAGCACCGTGGCAACGGTGGGAACCGCGTCGCTCCGCAGGACGAGGACCTCACGAGGAAGATCAAGAGGTTCATCCGTCTGAAGGCCCCAACCTTTAGCTACTCGGATGACCCGCTCGAGGCCGACGACTGGTTGAGGGTGATCGAGACCAAGCTCGACCTCACCGTCTGCTCCGACGAGGAGTGCGTCGCTATCGCCGCGCACCAGCTGGAGGGTCCTGCCAAGGCATGGTGGGACAATTACACTGCCACCCACCCGAACCCAGCTTTCATCACTTGGCTGGAGTTCTGCGAGGCGTTCCGCGAGCAGTACCTACCCGGTGAGCTGCTGGTCCAGAAGGCACAGGAGTTCTGCACCATGACCCAGGGTGCGATGAGGGTTGAGGAGTACGAGCGTCACTTCATGAAGATGATGCGGTACGCCCCCGACGACACCAACACCGACCAGAAGAAGCAGTTCTGGTTCCTGCGAGGCCTTCACCACGGCCTTCGCCAGGCGCTGAAGGCAAGTGAGCACAAGTCCCTTCGCCATCTCGTCAACCGTGCCATCGCGGTCGAGGATGAGAGGAGGGGGCACGAGGAGCGCATGAGGGGCAAGAAGAGGATTGGAGATCGGGACCAGCCTGACCGATCCTTCCAGAAGCCGAGGAGCGGACAGAGCAACATGTTGAGGGGGAGCTACCGCCCGGGGCACAACCAGCCTGGGCGTGGCTTCGGAGGAGGTGGACGTAGCCCGTTCCCCGGAGGGAGGAACCCCGGCTATCCCCAGCAGACTGGAGGCTACACTCGTGCTCCACAGGGCACCGTGAGACCTGCCGCAAGAGGTTTCACCGTCACCTGCTTCGCGTGTGGCAAGCCCAGCCACAAGTCCTACGACTGCCCCAACAAGAAGGCCGCTGCCACCCCCGCGAGGGCACCTGCTTCAGGAGGCCGACCTCCTCAGGCCGCGCCGCCGCTGGCTGCCTGCCTTGGGAGGCTGAACCACCTTACTGAGGAGGAGGCTGTTGACGCCCCTAATGTCGTGATCGGTGAGTTTTTAGTTTGTGGTACTTCTGCTATAGTTCTCTTCGACACCGGTGCAACCGGGTCGTATGTTACCTCTCGGTTCGTGAACAAACTCTCCCTCCCTACAACCACCCGAACGATTCCCGTCATCACGAGCTCTCCGCTCGGGGATATCCGATGCACCCTGCTGCGCAAGGGAGTGGATGTGGTCATCCAAGGCCACAGGTTCTATGGGGATCTGACCGTGCTGCCTTCCCATGGTATTGACGTGATACTGGGGATGGATTGGATCACTGCCCACAAAGGTGTCATCTCCACTTCGCCGAGACTTGTGACTCTGGTGCATCCTGATGGGACGAGAGTTACTTTCGAGCTGATGAAGCCTCGAGACATACCAGCGGTGTACAACCTTCACACGAAGGCCATATCGGACGTGTCGGTAGTCCGTGAGTATGAGGATGTGTTCCCGGAGGAACTGCCCGGGTTACCTCCCGATCGTGATGTGGAGTTTGTGATTAACTTGGTGCCGGGAACGGCGCCGATAGCCCAGAGTCCGTACCGCATGGCAGAAGTTGAACTGAAACTGTTGAAGGCAGAGCTAGACTCACTGCTCGAGAAAGGGTTCATCCGACCAAGTGCTTCACCTTGGGGTTCACGCAGACCGTTCGTTCCGAAGAAGGATGGAACTCAACGTACGTGCGTCGACTACTGCGCCCTAAATGCGGTAACCATCAAGAACAAGTACCCACTACCCAGAATCGATGACCTGATGGATCAGCTAAGGCAAGCCAAGTACTTCAGCAAGATTGATCTCCGGTCGGGTTATCACCAGATGAAGATTCGCCCGGAGGACATCCATAAGACGGCATTCGTAACCCGGTATGGGCAATACGAGTACATAGTCGTGTCGTTTGGCCTGACCAATGCCCCGACATACTTCATGAACATGATGAACAAGGTCTTCATGGATGAGTTGGACAAGTGTGTCGTCGTCTTCAACGACGATATACTAGTCTACTCCCAAACCACAGAAGAGCACGAGGAGCACCTGAGGATCGTGTTGGGGAAGCTCATGCAGCATCAGTTGTACGCCAAGTTCAGCAAGTGTGAGTTCTGTATGGAGGAAGTCGCCTTTCTTGGGCATGTGTTGTCAGCCAAGGGAGTGGTCGTAGACCCGAGCAAGATAGAAGCAGTGTTCAAGTGGCAATCACCAAAATCCGTGACGGAGATCCGCAGTTTTCTCGGTTTGGCCGGGTACTACCGCCGGTTCATCAAGAATTTCTCAAAGATCACCAAGCCCATGACAGAATTGTTGAAGAGCAACACGCCGTATGTGTGGTCGGACAAGTGTGAAGCCAGCTTCCAGGAGATCAAGACTCGTCTCACCACTACGCCGGTCCTGACCTTGCCCGATGCGAGCAAGGACTTCGTGGTGTACTGTGACGCATCAAGGCAAGGACTCGGCTGCGTGTTGATGCAGGGGGGCAAGGTGGTATCCTATGCCTCGCGACAGCTTAGAAAGCATGAGGAGAACTACCCTACGCACGACCACGAGCTAGCTGCTGTCATTCACGTCTTGAAGATATGGAGGCACTATCTGATGGGAAACAAGTGCGACATTTATACTGATCACAAGAGTCTGAAGTATATCTTCACCCAGTCTGAATTGAACCTGAGGCAGAGAAGGTGGCTGGAGCTGATCAAGGACTACGACCTGAACATTCACTACCACCCCGGTAAGGCAAACGTCGTAGCCGACACTCTGAGCCGCAAGCACTACTGCAACAACCTGATGGTCCGTGAAGAATAGCCGGCCTTACATGAAGAGCTGGAGAGGCTGAGTTTGGAGATAGTAGAAGAGGGGCAGTTGAATGAGTTGAGGGTGAAATACACCCTCGAAGACCAGATCCGTCAAACTCAGAAGGAGTGCCCGGAGATTCAAGAGGTAAAACGCCAGATGGAGAGAGGCAAAGCAGCCGACTATCGCCTCGATGGCCAGGGCACGCTGTGGCTGAAGGACCGTATCTGCGTACCCCAGAACAAGGAGATTCGGGACTCGATTCTTAGAGAAGCTCACGACTCTCGATACTCGATCCACCCTGGCTGCACCAAGATGTACAAGGATTTGAAGGTACGGTTCTGGTGGGAAAAGATGAGGGAAGACATTGCTGAGTACGTTGCTTGGTGCGACATGTGTCAGAGGGTGAAGGCAGAACACCAGAGACCTGCCGGTCTGCTGCAACCACTCGAGATACCCACGTGGAAGTGGGATGATATCAGTATGGACTTCATTATGGGATTACCGCGCACACAGAAAGGAAACGACTCCATTTGGTTGATTGTCGATCGGTTGACCAAAGTAGCACACTTCTTGCCCGTGAAAACGAACTATAGCGTGAGCCGGCTTGCGGAACTGTTTGTGTACAATATTCTAAAGCTTCATGGAGCTCCGAGGAGCATTGTGTCGGACAGAGGGCCTCAGTTCACCGCCCAGTTCTGGAAGAGTTTGCATGCTTCCATGGGCACCGAGCTGAACTACAGCACAGCTTTCCACCCCCAGACTGATGGTCAGACAGAGAGAGTGAATCAAGTCCTAGAAGACTTACTGAGGGCTTGCGTGTTGACCTACGAGTTCTGTAACATCCTTAGATTTGGTTTGTTTGCAAAATGGGAAATTTCTAAAACTTGATTTGAATTTGAAGTGCTCATGCAATACATAAGGTTGGTTTCTTGTTTCTTCCCCGAAATTCCTAGATTTAATTTGGCACCATCATTAATTCTAGGTTTATATCTTGCTAGTGTGGTAAGCTGGATCTTCATTTGGTTTTTATTTGGAGTTTCATGAGTGGATTCAAATTTGATTTGGGAAATTCAAATTTGAATCAAATTAGTAGTCTAGAGAAAAGATGAAACTCACCTATGCCCCCAAATCCGCCCGACACCGCTTTCGGCCCACGTGCCGACCCAGCTAGCCACCCGCGGGTCGCCACCTACCGCGCGCGCGCCGGGCCGCCGACCGGCGGGCCCCGGTGCCCACGTCATCCCGGCCCCGGCGGTGACACGAGCGCGTCACCCCTAACCTTTCGCCTTTGGGCCGACGCCCAAAGGCAAAGGCGGGGAGCGCCGGCCGCAAAGGCTCGCCGCCGCGGCGTGCCGCGCGCCCCGGCGCATCCTAGCCGTCCGCGTGTCCCGCGCCACGCAGCCCTACTTAAGCCGCCGCCGAGCCCCAGGAGAACTCCCAACCCTAGCCGCCCCAGGGGAGTTGCCCCCTGACCACCCACACCGATCCGCCGGAGGAGAAGGGAGTGAAGGAGGGAAGGAGGAGGAGTGGAGCCGCCCGTGGGAGAGCCGTTCGCCGCGAAGACCGGAGCCGCCCGTGGGAGGAGCCGGACCCGCCGTCGCCGGGAACGCCTACTTCCCCTACTTCCTCTACTTCCCCGACGACGCACCGCCGCCTACCTCTTCTTCCTCCTCGCCGGCAAGCCACACCGCCACACTACACCGACGCCCTGCACTTCGGCCAGTAGCCACAGAGGTGATGACGACCGCTGCTTCCCTCTTGTGGTTGCCCGGCCATTGAGCCGGAGTGGAACGCACCGTGTCGCCGCTGGTGATGCCGGCCTTCGTGCCAGGCTGGGATGCAGCTTCTTGCAGGTGCCGCTACCTTCGTCAACGCGCGCCGCTTCCTTAGCCTAGCTTTCCTGTGTCGTCGTGTCTGCCGTGCAATGCCTATCGAGTCCACGACGCCGCGCCGAGCTGGACGCGTTCGCGCTTGCGCTCGCACGCGTCGTTTCGCCAACCCGACGCCCGCGATACCGTGCACCCCAGCACGCGCGCGTGTCGATTTCGGGGAGGCCAGGTTGAGCCTTGGCCCTTCCCTCTCACGTAGGACGCCGCCGTCGTGCTTTACCGAACCGCGCCACCGCGGCCTCGCCGTGGCCGAGAACCTCGTGCACCGTAGCGGGTAGGGGAGGAAAGAAGACACCATGTCCTTGGTCGCCCTGAACGCACCCTGCCACCCGCCGTGAACCCTCTCGCGCTTGCGCGAACCGACCGCGGGCGTCGTGCTCGCCGCCGCCCATGGCGTCGAGCCGAGCTCCGCCGTGAACCCCGCTGCGACGTCCCGTCACGGCCATCCCCTACACCTACTGGTAGCCACCTTGCACACGCGCTGCCTCGCGCACGCCGTAGCACACACGTTCGCTCGTTCTCGCACTGGGAGGGGGCGCCAACACCACCGCCACGCCGCCGTCGCCGCGCCGCGCCGGCGCCGACCCTAGCCGCGACGGCCGTCGCCCCTTAGTGCGTGTCCCTTCGAGCCAGCAACCCCGGGGAAGCCCCGTGAGGCTATCGTGTGGAGACCAGTCGCCCGGGCGTAGCGGGACCTCGCCGCCGGCAAGGCCGTTTCACGCCGCCGTCGCCCTTAGGGGCATTCAGTCAAATACCTTGGGCCACCTTCGAAACCGCAAGGGATCGTCATGTGCACGGGGAACCACACACAGGAGTGACCGTAGCCGATCCGCCGGATCCGTGCGGCCCACCACTCCTTTCCCGGAGCCACACACCGGCCCTCACAAAGCACCCATCCGCACCGCCCATTGCGGGATCGCGTGCGGGAGCCGATGGCCACCCGCCGCACGCACGCGAGCCGCAAGGCGCCGGGCCGCGGCCCGATCCCGAACCGGAGGATCCGGTGTGGCCGGGGGGTTTGTAAGGGGAAAACGTATTTTTATTTCCAGAAAATCATTTCTCTCTTTGAAAAACCCTAATAAATCCATTTTAACTCTGAAAATTGTGAAACCTTTTCCAGAAAGTTTCTAAAATCCTCAACTCCGGGCTAGGGTGGTGTTTGCTCTCTTTTGGATCTTAATTGCATTTCTTTGGAGTTAATTGCAATAGGACCGCTATTTATTTTCCTTTCGCGCTATTAGGAGCAGCTGGAGCCGGGGAGCTGATCTCGGAGTACGACTACGCCGACGACTTCACCGCGGAGGACTACCCGACCCCAGGTTCACTCCCAACTGATTCTGAAATACCTATTAGGCATTTCTAAGTAGAATTACTAGCGCTTTACTTTATGTATGCATGACGATGAACCTTGCACTGCCTCTTTGTTTACCCTGTCCTTGATTGCCCTACTACTACTGTATATATATATATATGTTTATGTGAGCGTGTATATACGCCGAGCTTCGCGATGCATGTGTTGGGATGGGAATAGTGGTTCTTGGCGTGTGTGGGGTAAAACCTGCAGGAGAAGGCATTTTGGGTACTTTGGCGGGGGTGAGCTCGAAACAACCGATCTGGGATCGGGGACAGGGGTGCACTCCTCAGTGTACCCCTACTGTTACGGTTTTCAGAGCCTAGGTGTTGGGGTTTTACTTGCGCTTGGAGGATATGAGCTCGCCCGTGCGAAACCGAGTGGATCAACTTGTCTATAGGACATCGTACACACCACCCCCGCCGAGCGTGGGGATAGGGCCGAGTTGAGCTCGGCAAGTGCGGAACCATACCCCGCTTAGGATGGATAGCGGGGTATCGGTGGGGGGAGCGGTGGAGGTGAGACCACCCTCTCAGAGCGACTCCCGTGTGGCCACACGGGAGCATTTCACAGTTCCGGTGCCGTCCCTTCTGAGGGGGGGACCGTTTTGAGGGCCGGATGCAGGATGAGACCGTAACTACCGAGAGTTCGCCCGGTAGGATGGGCTCGGTCGGCCGTACACCGGCCGGGTACCATTCCGGGATGGGTACAGGTGTACACACTCTGCAGAGTTGTTCGATCTATAGCTATAGCCGCGTCCTCGGTCATGGACACTGCCTAGACGACATGTTCGTTTCTCATGTTTTGGGATTTCTACCTTCCCCCTATAGGAGAGTGTATGGTGAGCCGTGGTTGTAGCCGGCTAGAGGAGAGAGGCTCCATCTACCTCGTCGATCCGGATGCAATCATTGAGGTGCGAGGAGAGGAATTTCTCGCACCGACCCTAGACAGGAGTAGGTTGTGGAGACGGGTCCCCTGGGTGACCGGGTGGTTCCTAGCTGTGTTGAGAGACTTGGGATTTGGGGATATTGTTGGAGATACCTTGTTTATACTCTGCTGCTGCTGCTGAGGAAACCAAAGCCGCTCCCTTGTCCCTTTTCTTCCCTTTAGATGTTAGGCCACTTAAAGCTGCATACAGTTGGTGACGTGGACCTATCCCGCTCCTTGGGGATAGACTTTGGGTGTGCAGGGTACGAGACCGAGTTCGACTGCAACGCCGACGGATGGTACGACTGAGGGATACGTCGCTTCGCTCAAGATTGCCTGTGGCGGGAAGAATAAAAGATGGAGACCCTTCTGAGAAGATAGCTACCGTTGCGTAAATTTTTCACTCTGGTTCAGCCAAGAGGCTTGTATTGATGTACTCCATAATGGACTTGTAATAAATTTGTGTACTCTTATCTTTATGTGATGCGTTGTATGACTTTGTGTATTCATCTGTGAGACGTTCTGTACGCGATAGCCACTGATCCAGGGACTATCGCGATGGTACAGGGATTCGGATTTTCTATGAAAATCCGGGGTTTTACATGCAACTAACCCGCCACTAGGCATACTAATGATGTAACAAGTTCACACTTGCATGTCGATTTTGGAGTTTATTGTTTACACAGGAAATCTACGCTAAAGAGGAGACTTTCGGGATAAGTTCACCAAGCACTTTGGAAGAAGATCATGAAGCCCGACAAGAGTCAAGACACGCGATGAACATGACTCCAAATGACCCGAGGACCGAAGCGTCAACGTGCAAGTCTTCAGGGACTCAACCAGAAAACACTGAAGCTTGCATAGCAAGGCGTCAAGCCTTATCCGTGAAGGAAACGACGTCAAAGGCCCACATGCAAGTGCACACAAATAAGGAATCATGCAATAAGCAACCGGGGAGGAACACGGGCCCGAACCGGCCTAGAAAAGGCCTGGGCCAGTCAGCCCGGTCGGATCGGCCCAGGGGCCTGTTGGCCTGGTTCACGACGCCCTTTGCCCTAGGTGTTTGTCTATTTATTGCCTCCGCCGCCGTCGGCCGCCACATCGAACAAATCATTCTACCGACGCCATGTACCATAACACCACCACCGCAAGATGAGGGAGAGAGTTGGATGAGCTCGTCGCAAGGATCAACGCCGGCGGAGAGAAGGAAGCAAGAGGAGGACTCCAAGCCGCTGGCATAGGGGTGTTCCCAAGCTCCATCGCCGCCATCTTCATCAACGACGTTCTCCGGAGTCTCCATCACCCCTATGTGATTCAATCTTTGTAAGATGATGGGGTAATGTCTCCATTCATCCCTAGGGTTAGATGGATGCATGCTATGTGATCGCTACTTGATTCGTGGTTTCAATCTATTGCTTTCATATTGATGATACTTTGATGATTAAGGTTAGCTACCATGTTTATTTGGGCGTATGATATCCGCTACTCCCATAGATTCCATCAACATACCGTGTCCATCATAGGTCTAGTCATGATTACCTTCGCGTAGTGACAGTACGAGGGGAGGGAAAGGGCGAAACCGTGGTCACAACCCTCGGTAGATTGGTTTACCACTCTCGTGTAGTAGATGCATATCTTTGTTATCCTAGATCCTAGGGAGGGAACACTCATCTTTCTTAATCACTCTCTTGTGTCCACCCTTTACCATCTAGTTTAACCCTAGATTTGTTTGATCAACTTATCAACTTAGGTTAGATTGTCTTTACCCTTATATTAATACTCTTTCAAAGGTTTTCCATTCAACTATATTAGTACTTGGTTAAGCGCTAGCAATCCCCTTGCTTCGCGGATTGACAAGAACCTTGGGAATCCCGTGGTGAAAAAGGTGTAGGTCCGTACGCTTGCGGATCGTAGGTGGATATGAGTTTTATCCGTCAACAGGTGCGGAGGCCGGCCTGCACGAGAATAGGGCACGCGTGGGGGCGTGGACGGCCCCGGTGGTTAGCACAGGGGGTGCTGCGAGCGCGAGGTGTCGTGGCATCGGTGTCGTGATGGTCTCCGGGTCGCAACGATGGAGGTCACGACGGCGGCGGACTCCAGCAGGAAGAAGAAGCTGGGGGCAGTATGATCATTTCACTAGGGGTTGAGGAGACAAATAGAGGTGAGTCCCTCATCTCAAAGAAATTCGCGTCCACAGTGTCAAATTTGAAGAGGTCACGAATTAGGTGTCAATAGAAGTTAAGGTCTCAAATTAGGTGTCAATTTTTCAAATTTCTCTTGAACGCAGTGATAGAGCTCTCGCGAGGCTAGAAGGCGGAGTCGCGAGGGGGCCCGAGCGCCCGTGGTCGTCCTGGGTATTTTTACGTACTACTTTTTCCTCTGTTTCATTCATTTTAGCAGTAGAGACTAGAGGAGTGAGTTGTCGTGTATATGTTGACGGAGGGACGTGTATGGAATCAGATGCTCGTAGCCTAAGAGGGAGAGGGGGTGAATTAGGTAACTTAAAACCTTAACCTATAACTTCACTACTTTGCATAAAGTAAACTAGATCAAATTAATCTGGATGTGCAATCTAAGGTTGATCTAGTGTGAAATCCTCATCCCAAAATAAGTTTTGCAACCTATAGTTAATCCTAGTATGATACTACTCTAGGAAAGTAAACTCAAGCAATGATTGCAAGAGAGTAATGCGGAAACGTAAAGAGGGATGAGAGGAAGCAAACTCTTGACACGCGATTTATCCCATGGTAGCGGTAGGCACTTAGCCACCCATAGTCCATGTTGTTGAAGCACTCACACAAGAGTATTTGAGGACCATGTGTGGTTCGAGGACCGGTGGATGGTCGCTTCCTTGTGTGATGAGTGATTGACAACGTTGTGTGGACTGATTCTTGGCTAAGTATTGCGGTGCGAGTTGCGGCTTGACTCGTGTTGGTGCGGGTGAAGAACAAGCGCGAAAGGTCGTTGCCGGTGAGGCCTCCGGGTGTGGAGAAGACAAGTAGGCTTCGTTCGAGGGACCCGGTGGCCGGTGGGGTCAAGTGCGGACCGCATGGTGGCATGAACAAAGAAAGATGAAGTCATGGACGGTTTCTTGGTTGAGCCTCAAAACCAAGGTCGAGCCGGGACTACGTGGGAGCCGAGTCATGAGTGGAGATTGGCGGAGGCTACACCGAGTTCGCGGGGTTTCCGGTGGTTCACCGTAAAACCGCCGGGTTCCTTGGTTGATCCACAAAGCCAAGACCGGAGAACCGAAGACGGAGGCCGCAGCGGCCGCCGGACGGCCTCGACCGGTGAGGAGCACCGGTCGATCGGTGTGCGACGACGCGGTCCGAGACTTCGAAGCGAGAGGACACGCGTCGGGATCGCATAGCTTGCGTCGAGGCTACGCGGGGTGCGGTCGCCGGCATCCGTCCGATGGTGAAGACATCAAGAATTCCAAATCCGCCCTTGAGGGGCTTGTATCCCTAGTTAGTAGAGAAGGGCGTTTTAGACATTCGGTTGCCTCCATATAACCCAAGAGGTGAGAGGATGGCAGCCAACTCTTGGAACCCTAGCTCATTAGTTTTCCTATTTTCCACCTATTTTCCTTAGGTTTTCTCTAGGACTAGCAAGAGAGCTTCACGGAGAGATCTTGTAGAGAGGGATGGATGATCGGGCGGCTTGCTAGACCTTGTACGAACCTTTGTTTCATGTATAGATGATTCGGCGTGGTTCCTCAAGGTTTGGATGTGTTTTCCCGGTTGTTCTTGGTGGTGATTTTCGGAGCCCTTTCTCGGTGATTTCTTTGGGTTGTTTTCGGGACTTTTCTCTTGGGGATTTGATGGGGGAAATTTGTGGGAACCCTTCGTGGTTCTTTGGGCTGTGATTCCCCTCCCAAATCCGTGAGAAAAGGTGCTCGATTTTGGGGTTTCTTGAGTTCTTGGGTTGGAAGTGCTTTCGACGGGATTTCTTCGATTCCTCCTTTTTGGAAGAGATTTGGTGGGATTAAACTTGGCTATGGACTCCTCATGAGGTGTTCCTGATATCCCCAAAGTCTTGTTTAAGTCCGTGGAGTGATTCGGGAGAACGAGGTTTGGATTTGTGGGAGTTGACCCGCGGGTGCTGTTCATCCCGAGCTGCCCAGGCTACACCGGTCTGACCGGTGCTCTTGACCGGTCTGACCGGTTCGAGCCCTCGTGGGATTTTGCTCGGGTGAACGTCTTGGTGTGTTCGTAGTTGTCCCGTGTTGCTGCTGTTTCGAGTTTGGGTCAGTTTGGTGGTCGGTTGGCCTGTTTGGTGCCTTGGGGGCTTTCGGTGCCGCGACCGGTCCGACCGGTGTGTCTCACCGGTCTGACCGGTGTAGAGCCACTTAGTGAAAGTTGCTCGGTTTCACCGGCGAGGGACCGGTCGGCCGGTGGTGCTCACCGGTCCGACCGGTGTGGGTCTGTAGACTCGGGGTTTGTTGTTCCGCCGCGTTCTCGAGTCGGAAGGCTGTGTGTGTTGGTTCCTAGGTCCAGTGGCACTCCAGTGGCTACGTGTGCTTGGCCAACTTGGGTAGTGAGTCGGAGACGTGTGTTGGAAGCCGCGTTCGTCTTGTTGGAGTTTTCATCTCCTTCGAGAAGAATTTTTATCGGCTCTCATTCACTCCCCCCTCTCTGGTTCGCCGTATCGGTCCTTCAAGTGGTATCAGAGCCGGTTCGGGTCTTTGTTGACTCTAACCGCGTCTAAGATCCAAGGATGGCGTACCGGGAACGGGGTTCGGGTCCTCCACACTTCGATGGCAAGAACTACCGGATGTGGAGCAAGCGGATGGGTGCTTTTCTCCGCGGAAAGGGTCGGATCCTTTGGGATGTCACGGTGGACACGGGATATGTCCGGCCGATGGACTTCCTCGCTCCGGATCGAGGGACGGATTCGACGCCAACAATAAGGCGGTCGACTACTTGTTTCGTGCTTTGTGTCGGCCCCGAGTTCGATCGGGTGCACACCGAGCACCGGCTTGTAGGATTTGGGTGGTGTTGAAGGAGGCTCATGTTGGGAACGCCCGAGTTCGAGCACGGATGTATGCGACCTACGGAGAGAGTACGAGAACTTCACTCATCTCCCCAGGTGAGTCCATCGATGCCTTGTTTCGGAGGCTCACGGTGGTGGTGAACAACATGAGGGCCAATGTGGACGTGCTCCCGTACGATGATCATGATAGAGCGGTCAAGCTCTTACACTCTTTGGATCGTACGATTTGGGGCGGAAAGTTCGAGGCCATTGTGGAGTCGGAGAAGTATGACACTCTGACGGTGAACAAGCTGTTCTCGAAGCTCAAGTCGGCTGAGGTGGATAGGGCATGACTGCCAAGCTCGAGGGACCGACTGATTCCCATAGTCTTGCCCTCGTTGGTGGTTCGAAAGGAAAGGCTAACTCTAACCCATCCACCAGGATGTTCTCTTTTTCCTCTTTGATGTCTATGCCAGATAAGGAGTTCGACGTGCTTGGAGAGGACGAGCTGGCGCTCCTGACGAGGCGGTTCGAGAGGCTGCACGAGAACCGGGTGAACATGAGGAGGAACACGAGGACATGCTTCAAGTGCGGCAAGACTGGACACTATTTCGCCGAGTGTCCGAAGGTGAACAACCACGACAAGCACAAGTTCAAGGACAAGAGGAAGAAGTCCAAGAAGAAGGATCATGGACACGGGAAGAAGACACGGTCTCGAGAGAAGATGAAGAGATCAAGCGACATCGAGTCTGATTCCGAGGACACGTCTTCAAGCTCGAGTGATGAAGACGAAGAGGATGAGAAGAAGAGGAAGAAGAAGAAGAACCTTGGCAAGTATCTCAACGGCCTTTGTGTGACGGGCCTAAGCCTCAAGGACGACTTCTGCGGCATGGCTCGCAGTTCGAGCAGCAAGAGAAGCCAGAAGGACGCCTCAGACTTGGATTCCGAGGATGAGGTGGGAGACTTGAAGAACATTTGGTTGATTGACTCCGGTTGCTCGAGGCATATGACCGGAGACAGGGGGTGGTTCTCAAGTCTCGTCCCGGTGGTGACGAATGGGTACATCACCTTTGGGGACAATGGGCGTGGGCATGTGCTTTCAGAAGGTGAGATAAAAGTGAGTGACAAGATCACTCTGAGGCGTGTTGCTCTTGTTCAATCGCTGGGGTACAATTTGCTTTATGTGTCCCAGTTGTTGGATGAGGGTTTTGAGGTGTTGTTTCGGCCAGGTGGTTCTCGGATTGTGGACTCTCGAGGGGACCTTGTCTGTATGGTCGTTCCCGAGGGTCAGGTATTTCGTGCTGATTTTTCTCAGTCTTCGGGTGTGGAGCGTTGTTTCTTGGCTGGTTCTTCGAGTGAGTTGTGGAAGTGGCATAGGAAGTTGGGTCACTTGAGCTTTGACCTTTTGTCTCGCTTGAGTAAACTCAATTTGGTCCGAGGATTGCCACGGTTGAGGCTTGAGAAGGAGTTGGTTTGTGCGCCGTGTAGGCATGCCAAGATGGTAGCCTCTTCTAACCCGCCTCTCACCGATGTGATGACTGAGCGTCCATGCGAGCTGCTCCATATGGACCTTGTTGGCCCAGCTCGTGTGCGATCTGCGGGTGGGAAGTGGTATGTCCTTGTTGTGGTGGACGACTACTCTCGTTATGCGTGGGTGTTCTTTCTCGAGGAGAAGAAGGAGACGTTTGGTTTTGTTCGAGATCTAGTCTTGAGGTTGAGGAACGAGAGGCAAGGAGATGCCATACGAGCTATCCGCAGTGATAATGGCTCGGAATTCAGGAACTCTCGTTTTGAAACCTTTTGCCATGACTTGGGTCTTGAGCACCAGTTTTCGAGTCCGTATACGCCTCCCCAGAATGGTGTTGTAGAAAGGAAGAACAGGACCTTGTGCGAGATGGCTCGGACGATGCTTGATGAGCATAGGACTCCGAGGAGGTATTGGGCTGAGGCGGTGAATACCGCGTGCTATGTGTCGAACAGGATATACCTCAGAGTGCACAAGAAGAAGACATGCTATGAGTTGATGCAAGGTCTTGAGTGTGCTGGTGATGATGAGCTTGGCGAGGAGATTTTTCAGGAGGAGGAGCATGAACATGGTGATGATGAAGATGGCGGTGTGGAGCCCCCGGCTGAACATGTACCCACTACTTCGACTACGGTGATGGATGGACCCTCTGCTACACCTACGACGACAAATCAAGAACGAGGAGGAGCTGATGTTGAGGGGGAGGTAGCTTCGAGGCGAAAACCTCCCCGGCGAGTTCAAGTGGATCACCCAGCTTCGAGGATCATCGGCGACATGAATGAACGCACTACACGGTCGAGGGTTCGGAACAACTCTCATTTCGCTCATGCTGCATTTGTTGCTTCTTTCGAGCCCAAAGACATTGGACACGCACTATCTGATCACAATTGGGTTAATTCGATGCATGAGGAGTTGGAGAACTTTGAGAGGAATCGGTGTGTGGGAGTTGGTTGACCCTCCCCCGGGGTGTAAGCCGATCGGTACAAAGTGGGTGTGGAAAAACAAAGAGGGAGAGAAGGGTGAGGTTGTGAGGAACAAGTCGAGACTTGTTGCTCGGGGGTTCGATCGAAGGAGGGGATCGACTACGAGGAGACCTTTGCTCCCGTAGCCCGTTTGGAGGCGATTAGGATCCTTCTAGCCTTTTCCGTGGCTAAAGGGTTCAAGTTGCACCAAATGGATGTGAAGAGTGCTTTTCCGAATGGTGTGCTTTGGAGGAAGAAGTGTATGTGAGGCGACCTCCCGGCGTTTGAGAGTGAGAAATACCCCCACCGGGTGTACAAGTTGAGGAAGGCGCCGTATGGGTTGAAGCGGCGCCTAGAGCTTGGTATGGCGAGGTTGAGGGGGTTCTTGTTTGAGAGAGGTTTTGAGATGGGGAAGGTCGATCGGACCTTTTTTTGCCGAGGGCGAGGGCGGAGATATCCCGATTGTGCGGTGTACGTGGATGATATTGTCTTTGGTGGCTCATCTAACTCTCTTGTTGCAAGGTTTGCGGATGATATGAGCGGGGAGTTTGAGATGAGCATGATGGGTGAGTTGCGCTTCTTCCTCGGGCTACAAATCAAGCAATCAAAGGAAGGAACATTTGTGCACCGGGCTAAGTACACCAAGGACATTGTGAGGAAGTTCAAGATGGAGGACTCCAAGGCTATGACGACGCCGATGAGTACGACTACGGCTCTTGATGCGGACGAGGAAGGTGAACACGTGGACCGAAGGAGTACCGAAGCATGATCGGGTCACTCCTCTACTTGACGGCGACGAGGCCGGACATACGGTTCTCGGTGTGTCCGTGCGCTCGTTTTCAAGCGTCTCCGAGGACTTCGCATCGGCAAGCGGTGAAGCGAATTTTCGGTACTTGCGTCACACTCCCGACTTCGGCCTTTGGTACTCCGCGTCCTCTTCTTTGGCGCTTCATGATTTTTCGAACGCGGATTTTGCCGGGTGTCGGTTGGATAGGAAGTCCACTTCTGGGACTTGCCAGTTTTTGGGTTCTTCTTTGGTGTCTTGGTCTTCCCGCAAGAAGTCGAGTGTTGCTCAATCCACGACCGAGGCCGAGTATGTTGCCGCTGCTAGTTGTTGCTCTCAGCTCCTTTGGATCACCTACACCATGAGTGACTTTGGTGAGGAGTATACCCATGTCCCACTTCAATGTGATAGCACCAGTGCCATAAGCGTTGCAAAGAACCCAGTGCTCCATTCCAAAACCAAGCACATAGAAGTGAGATACCATTTTCTGAGAGACAACGTTGAGAAAGGAAAGATAGCATGATCCATGTACGCACACATGACCAACTAGCCGATATTTTCACCAAACCCCTAGATCAAGCAACTTTCACTCGTTTGCGGGGGGAACTTGGTGTTTGTTTGATTTCTTGAGTTGGGTGTGTGGGAGCTCTCTTTTGCCGGTGGTGTCAAGCCCGTTTTGCCTCCCCTCGAGGAGCCGGTTTGTAGCATATGTATAGCTTTCCTTTGTGCATTTCTTGCATTTGGCATGGCATATGTAACATGATGTATAGGCATCCTTGTATCTTAGATTGCATGCATTTTGTATCATATGCATTGGTTAGGAAAAGCTTCTCTCATATACATTGTTCACCATGGAATGAGATATATGTCTTTGTGAGCTTGTTTGGTATGCTACGGTTAGTTTGGCTTAGCTCTTGATGATCTTGATGAATAACCCATGGTTGATAGCTATGCTTTTGAAAAATGTCACATGTATGCTCTCTCATGTGTAAATGCCTTTACATGCTCTTGACATGTTTTTGTGGCCTTGCTATGCTTAATTTGTGGTTGGATGGCTAGTTTATTGATCATATGGGGCCAAAGGCTCATTTGCCATCATGAATGTTTAGCCCTCTTGATTTATCTTGTGGAGCATAAGTTCCTTTTTGTCGCAAAGACATTTCATGTACCATTTACAAATCTGAAAATGAAATGAAAAATGCTTGGAAAATATGCTCCCATGTCATATGTGCTGAATTTAATTTGCTTTGGGTGCTAAACCGTTGCATGATGCCTACCAATGAGAAGTCTCATAAATAGAAGTAGGCACATGGCTCGGTGGCTTTGACATGACATGAGGTGCTTGTGGGTGTTTGTGATGGTCTTATGGTTAGAATGGCTGTCCTAGCATGAAGTTTGTGTGGCTTTGCCATTTTGATATGCTTTGATCATGTTTAGGACTTTGCTCATGAGAGGCAAGTTTTTCGCAAAATTGCCAAAATCCATCTTAGCTTCGTCAATGGTTGTGAAACTTGGTGATCATGTAGTTGAGATCGATACGAAGTCGTAGAGTATCTAACTTGCTCATTTGGACATGTGTAGCATTCTTTGTTGAATTTTGTCTATTTGAGAAGCTCTAGGTTGAAAGTTTTGCATTTTTGGCTTGATTCATGCATTGCCAACAAGGAGGAGAAGTTTGAGCTTGAAATGGCTTGCTGAACGTGTTTAGAAGGTTTTCAGGTGGTTTTGAGCCATTTCTGGGCTCTGTTGTGCACCGGTCTGACCGGTCAGGGTCACCGGTCTGACCGGTGTGAGTGCTGGTTCTGTACACATGTTGCACACCGGTCTGACCGGTGGTGTGGACCGGTCTGACCGGTCAGGGCTGTTTTGTTGCAGTTGCCCTGTTTCAAGTGGTGTCTTGCATGCATTCGTCCAGGGGGAGGTGCATTGGTTCAGGGGGAGCTTGCATGTGTGCAGGGGGAGCTCTTTGTGGTGTTCGAGCTTTGATTCGGTGGTTTGCGCTCTTTGCTTGAGCTTTGCTTTGTCTCGGATGTGTCGAGCCGTTTCCCTTGCCTAAGGGGTCCGAGGCTTGTCTTCTTCAAGTGATCTTGCTCTTTGCCTTTGTTTGGCTTTCGATCGCTTGTTGGAGTTTCTTTTTGTTCGTTTCTTTTCTTTTCTTTTCTCTCTTGTTACTTTCGTGTGGGTGTTGTCAATGCACTCATCAAGGGGGAGATTGAGGACCATGTGTGGTTCGAGGACCGGTGGATGGTCGCTTCCTTGTGTGATGAGTGATTGACAACGTTGTGTGGACCGATTCTTGGCTAAGTATTGCGG
This sequence comes from Cenchrus americanus, assembly GCA_947561735.1. NCBI lineage: Eukaryota > Viridiplantae > Streptophyta > Magnoliopsida > Poales > Poaceae > Cenchrus > Cenchrus americanus. Next base: position 36,145,984 of record OX387244.1, on the reverse strand, counting down.
GTGCGGGTTGCGGCTTGACTCGTGTTGGTGCGGGTGAAGAACAAGCGCGAAAGGTCGTTGCGGTGAGGCCTCCGGTGTGGAGAAGACAAGTAGGCTTCGTTCGAGGGACCCGGTGGCCAGTGGGGTCAAGTGCGGACCGCATGGTGGCATGAACAGCAAGATGAAGTCATGGACGGTTTCTTGGTTGAGCCTCAAAACCAAGGTCGAGCCGGGACTACGTGGGAGCCGAGTCATGAGTGGAGATTGGCGGAGGCTACACCGAGTTCGCGGGGTTTCCGGTGGTTCACCAGAAAACCGCTGGGTTCCTTGGTTGATCCACAAAGCCAAGACCGGAGAACCGAAGACGGAGCTGCAGCAGCGCCAGACCGGTCTGACCGGTGAGGAGCACCGGTCTGATCGGTGTGCGACGACGCAGTCCGGAGACTTCGAAGCAGAGGACACGCGTCGGGATCGCATAGCTTGCGTCGAGGCTACGCAGGGTGCGGTCGCCGGGCATCCGTCCGATGGTGAAGACATCAAGAATTCCAAATCCGCCCTTGAGGGGCTTGTATCCCTAGTTAGTAGAGAAGGGCGTTTTAGACATTCGGTTGCCTCCATATAACCCAAGAGGTGAGAGGATGGCAGCCAACTCTTGGAACCCTAGCTCATTAGTTTTCCTATTTTCCACCTATTTTCCTTAGGTTTTCTCTAGGACTAGCAAGAGAGCTTCACGGAGAGATCTTGTAGAGAGGGATGGATGATCGGGCGGCTTGCTAGACCTTGTACGAACCTTTGTTTCATGTATAGATGATTCGGCGTGGTTCCTCAAGGTTTGGATGTGTTTTCCCCGGTTGTTCTTGGTGGTGATTTTCGGAGCCCTTTCTCGGTGATTTCTTTGGGTTGTTTTCGGGACTTTTCTCTTGGGGATTTGATGGGGGGAATTTGTGGGAACCCTTCATGGTTCTTTGGGCTGTGATTCCCCTCCCAAATCCGTGAAAAGGTGCTCGATTTTGGGGTTTCTTGAGTTCTTGGGTTGGAAGTGCTTTCGGCGGGATTTCTTCGATTCCTCCTTTTTGGACGAGATTTGGTGGGATTAAACTTGGCTATGGACTCCTCATGAGGTGTTCCTGATATCCCCAAAGTCTTGTTTAAGTCTGTGGAGTGATTCGGGAGATCGAGGTTTGGATTTGTGGGAGTTGACCCGCGGGTGCTGTTCATCCCGAGTCGCCCGTGCTACACGGTCTGACCGGTGCTCTTGACCGGTCTGACCGGTGCGAGCCCTCATGGGATTTTGCTCGGGTGAACGTCTTGGTGTGTTCGTAGTTGTCCCGTGTTGCTGCTGTTTCGAGTTTGGGTCAGTTTGGTGGTCGGTTGGCCTGTTTGGTGCCTTGGGGGCTTTCAGGCTGCGACCGGTCTGACCGGTGTGTCTCACCGGTCTGACCGGTGTAGAGCCACTTAGTGAAAGTTGCTCAGTTTCACCGGCAGGGACCGGTCGGCCGGTGGTGCTCACCGGTCCGACCGGTGTGGGTCTGTAGACTCGGGGTTTGTTGTTCCGCCGCGTTCTCGAGTCGGAAGGCCGTGTGTGTTGGTTCCTAGGTCCAGTGGCACTCCAGTGGCTACGTGGGCTTGGCCAACTGGGGTAGTGAGTCGGAGACGTGTGTTGGAAGCCGCGTTCGTCTTGTTGGAGTTTTCATCTCCTTCGAGAAGAATTTTTATCGGCTCCCATTCACTCCCCCCCTCTCTGGTTCGCCGTATCGGTCCTTCGGTATTACTTCTTGGTACTGAGTCGCTCCCAAGAGCACCACTTGACTCACCACTAAGGCACTCACCAAGCTCCCTTGGTCACCTTGATGCTGCCTCCACTAAGGAAGGGGTCCCCACGTCCCCCGCACAAAGTATCCTCGTCACTCCGAGTCAGAGGGTCGAAGACGATTGACGGTGAGCCACTTAGGCCTTAATGTTTCCAGCGCACCTTGTACAACTTGATTCACTCAAGAATTACCTCACAAGGTTGGCACACCTTGCACTCACTTAGCTCTAAGCTAAGCCTAGCACAAAGCACACACAAAACATGTGCAAGTCTATAGATGAGCAATTTAGCACTTGTATGGCTTGGTTATGATTTTGTATGTGTCTCACACTCCTCTGTACTTCCACATAATCCAGCAACCTCAAATGGGTGAGTGGAGGGGGTATAAATAGCCTAAGGCATCAAAAGAGTCGTTGGCTAACGTCCACTGAATAGTATAGAGTCGGATAAACCCATTGTCCCTTTTCCCCACCGTCGGTTCATCCGGTGCCCCTCCACGTCATCGTAGCCGTTGCAAATCTGCTGACACAATTCATCTGACGCTTTATCCGACGGTGCGTCGGTTCATCCAGTGTTGAAGGCTTCACAGCCGAAAACTTTCTGTTAGCTTCCTCGAGACCATCGGATAGACCAACGCTTCCACTGACCATGGCGTCGATTCATCCGGTTCTACTGAATATGTCTTGGTGTGTCTCTGTCTTGTTTTAAACTGATCATAGGATAGAATGACGATCGAACCAATGGATCGTCAGTTCATCCGACGCTTCTGTCTCCGTAGCTTCTCATCTGGCAATTCATCCGACACATCTAAAAAAGACTGTCGGTTCATCTGATGGTGCCTGTTCACTACAGACCACTCACAGTGTACCAAGTACTCGGCGCTAGCTTCCAGAGTATCGTTGGTTCATCCGACGGTGTCTTTTCTTTGTTTCCTTGCGTCTTTGACTTGTTTCTTTGCTTCATTTGATTGTGGTTGCATCCATGGGACCTAGATATGTCTATAAGGACATGGTAGACAATGTGGTTAGTGTCATTACTTTTGTTAGCATGAATCACCAAAATCAACTCGAACAAATGGCAAATGGGGTCATGTTCGCTACAGGACGACATGACAAGCAAATATGGAGCGGTAGTTTAGCAGTTTAGTATGCTCTTTGGATGCTATTTATGGAACAACGTATTTTTTATGATATTTTACGAATATACTCCCTATGTCCCATAAAATAATGCAATTTTAGTTTTTTTAGACAGATTAGTGGAGAAATAAAAAGACTCTAATACCCTCATTTGTTTGCCAAATGCAGGAAGTTCTGCCATGCAAATCAGATTTGACCACTTAATTAGGAAGGTAATGATCTATTTTCTAAAATTGCATTCTTTGCAAGATTTTTTTTCAAAATCTAGAATTGCACTTTTTTATGGGATGGAGGAGTAGGAGGATATCCCGATACCTCCACTCTAAACCTAGGTTGGACTCGGTATCTCGCTTATCGTTGCTTGCCATACTTGCTATGAGTATGTCCAAAGCATGTCTTGTTGGTAAGGATGCAAGTAGATGGTTAGTGATACGATAATGCTCCCTACATGACGTCTGGACTCGTGTCCTTTTTCCGGACGGTGGACGTGGCGCAAGCCAGTTCACATCCAGAGGGAAAAAAATCTGGCGTGGGTCCCACCTCAGCCTTATCCTGTCACCCTTCCCACGCGCGGCCGCACCCCACGGCGAGCGCTCCCCGCCTCGGGAGGGCAGAGCAGCCGTGTTGGACGCGTTGCCGCTCCCCATGCCTACCGCCGGGTGCTGTTGCTGCCGTTCCCCGCGGCCGGAGGACGGGCAAGCACGTCGCGGGGTGCCGCCGCTCCCGCAAGCTCGAGAGCGAGCTCCCTCCATGGGCCGGATCGAGCGCGGACCGAGGCGGCGAGCGGCCGCATGGGGCGGAGGAGGCGCGGGGGTGGCGGGAGGGATCAACGAGCGTGCTCCTCCCTGTTGGCTTTCCATCATCCCCCACCAGTGCAAGTGCAACATCTCTTTTTTTCTGGTTATTTGCATGTTGCAAACTTAGAGTTACAGTGTTCCGGACGTTTCATGTGGGTGTTTCAAATGCTTTTGTATGGATGTTGCAGAGAGAATCATGATGTTGCGAATGTTTCACGCGCTTGTTGCAGGTGTTTCATTTGAATATTTACATGAAGTAGATGTTACGGCGGGGCTTTCCCCCGATTATCGACATTTCATTATCCATAATTTTTTTTTGATGTTGCAAACATTGATTTAGATATTGTGGATGTTGAGTTTCGATGTTGCAGACACGTGATGTTGAGTGTTCGAGAGGGGAGGGAGGAGGGACTCTGATGTTTGGATGTTGCACGCCACACGGGGTGCAACATGCTCGCAACATGGCCCCTGAATATTTTTTTAATGTTGTAAATGTTTAATTGTTGCAAAAACTCTTTCTATGTTGCGAACATAGTTTTGAATGTTGCGAAGCGCTCGATGTGAAACGTTCCCATCGGATGTCCGAGCGCTAGCACAGCCATTAATGATATTTCTTAATTTTTGGCCCAGCACTACGGGAACAAATTACTCAGTTTATTTCTTTTTCTAAATTAGTTATCTGTTATGCACGGACAAATAAAGTGACGTCAAGGACAAATACGTCCACTTTGCGAATAAATTCTGCTTAGGCACGAAACAAATGGGCAGGGCAAGTTAATTAATACTATGCAAATACTTCCTCCATCATCAATAGATGGCGCTGAGCAGTTCAATTTAGAACTGGCAGGAGGTAGTAAGAGCATAGAATAAAATAAATAAATAAATAGATAAGATAAGATAAAAAACAGGAAAGGAAATAAAAAAACCAAGAAACATGCCGCAAGTCCCGGGAGTTTTTGACCAAGCAAGAAAAGCAACTCTCGCCGCCACCGACGAGGAGCGAAAGCTAGCCGTCTGCGACAACGGCGAGATTGTAGTCCCGAGAGGGCTCCGCCTTGCTGGCCTCAGTGGTGAAGAATCAGGTCCCGCGCGCGACTATTGCGCTCGTCCGGTACGGCGTGCCGGACCTGGGAGGAAAGCTCTCAGCGAGTTCATGGGTGTGCTGCCGCGGCTCGATGGAAGCGACGAGAAGAAAATCGCGATGGGGGTAGGCAAATGGAAACGACGACGCGATCGGGATCCTTTTCACCTCAAGGTAGAGTGTTAACACTTTTGACTTGCTCGGGATCTGATTACACTGTATCCATTTACAGTCCGATCTAAACAAGCACTTAACGCAATCGGCTTGCTCCATGATTGGATAACGCATTAACGCTCGAAAATCGCTGAACCACACGGCACCCAAAACAGCACAGGCATCGACTCCACCAAGGTCCATGTCGAGTTGTCAACCACCATGTCTATGCTGACGGGCGGCGGCGAAGGAGAGGTCTTTTCTCCTAAATTTTACTTTTTGCCAGGCTTAGAAGATATGTTTTGAGGATTGATGTTTCCTTTTGAACAGTAACTTGAGTAACTAGTAAAGTGCACGGTGACATGCACGTGTAATAAATAAATACTCAATATTTGTAAAAAAATCAATAAAGTGTTAATTGACTTGAGAAAAAACATCCATGCAACTATACACTCATAAAAGATGAATGCAATTATATTAGTGGAATTAACCACATAAATAAATAATGATTCAGTGTCTTTAATCTTACTATTATTGAATTCCTAGAGCCCACAATATATTAATTAAAAAGTTAACTTAAATCTGATTGTTGGATCCACCAAAGCTGGTACTACCCTATTGGTACTACCCGATACTACCACAGTTAACTTCTACCGGATGGATAACTCACATTAATTAAAATCACTCTAAAATTTCCCATATTTTGAGATCTTGATGCTGCCGGATACAATCCCCTAATTTGAAGAAAAAAAGATAAACAAATAGGAAAAGACAAAAGAAAAAGGTAGCAGCTCCAGATAATTCATATTTTTTGTCTGAATCATCTCACTGCTGCTCTCCAAATCTAATTGGTTCATGAACAGACAAGCAAATCATCAATTAATTGGTAACCACTATTTTAGATGTGCCTACTATTTCTCTTCTTTCAAAATAAAAATATTTCAGCAAAAAGGTTGCCCAATTCATTTCAAAACGAGTTTAATTATTTTAGATGTGCCTACTAATTCTCTTCATTCAAAATAAAAATATTTCAGCAAAAAGGTTGCCCAATTCATTTCAAAACGAGTTTAGTGACAAACATAAATACTCTAATATATAGCATTTTTTGCATCAGAAAGAAACCAATAATTTTGAACAAATGGTGACCTACTTGTGAAGGATACATTTTAAAAGGATCTTATACAAATAAAAGACCTTACTCATAAATCATAATTTTATTAATTAAATTTGAAGATGGAACCATATGCATCTATAATCCATACTCATAATTTATATGGCCCAACTGTAAGACCATATATGCAGCTTTTTGACTCATAAATCATAGTTCTATTAATTAAATTTGAAGATGGAACCATGCAGCTACAATCGATAATCATAATTTATATGGCCCAACTGTAAGACCATATATATATGCAGTTTTTTGAGTTATTAGGATGTAACCGAAGTACAGTGACAAACTTATTTCCATGTACAATGACAGAATCTTTTGTTTTGTTTTCCCTTTTGGAATAAAGATAGCATTGCAATACCAGATAGTATTATCTCTACTTCTTTATTGGCAACGCTCCGGGCACGCAGCAACTTGTGCAAACTTGAGCAGGAATATGTATGGTACGGCAACAATGATGTTCCACCCCATCTAGTTCAGAAATACCTCGTCTATGAGAAGAATCTATTGTAGGCCTTGGCAGATGCTCATTAATTCACTGACCTGAATGCAACACAATAATTCAGATTCACATGAACAGATTTAATCTCCATGTAAGTGATCACCATGATGCCAACCAGTAGCAACCTAAAACATACATTATGATATTACATCTACACTCTACAACTCTAACATGAGTTTCATTGCTCCAAGTGTAGTTAACTCAAGTTCAAAAAAATTAGTATATGAAAGACTCATTGCACCTGGTATTCTTTGGTTTTTAAAGAATACAATCATATAATGAACACCTGGCCAATTTCGCTACCACTATGCATAAATGTTGGAGGAAAAATCTTTTATGTATCCGGCAAAGATTTGGAGCAGCACATACTAACACATAGCAACAAAGAAGAGAATATGATTTAACTGCTCACCTTGAGGTGACTGCGATTTTTAGTGCACAACAAGATCAGGGTGGTGGCCGACGGACAACTACCGCAGTGCCCTGCACTTCCGCCGCTGCTCCTGAAAGGCAAAAGCGAGCCACAAGTGCAAAGCGACGAATAATCAATCAGCGCAATTGGAATTACATGAACAAAGCCCTTGTGCCCCCGTTTTTCGTTACCTGCAGGCTACAGCTCCATCGATGTAACCTGTAAGAAACAGCTTGGTGTCTGCTTGCGTGTTAACATCATCGCGCTCGCGCTCATGGACGCGGGAGCCACGTCTGCTTGCCAGTCATAGGATCAAATGGGGCGAGGGATATGAGATCGGGAAGGTAGATTATTAGGCGGTGTTTTATTCGAAACAAAATTAATAGGCGGCGCTCATTCATGGATGGAAAGGAGAGGAATCAGGGAGCTGGCGCAGTCATGCTAGCCCGCGGTAGATCTCGCCCGACGATCGCGTTGTCCCCTGGCGGAGCTCGCTCGGCTGACAGTACTATACCACGACGGGTCTCGACCGGCGGCAGCGATGGCCTGCGGTGGAGCTCGGCTTGCCGCGTCGGCCATGGGGATGGGCCCGTGTCACACCCCCAAGACGAGTTCAACCCTGTGCCTGCCGACTCGAGCCCCGGCCACGTCGCCATAGCTGCTCTTGCGTCGGCAACGGGAGAGTCCTTTGCTCGCGCGGGGTGGAGACGACGTGAAGCTCGTGGCCGCCATCGCAATTTGGACGAACGGATTGCGCCATGCTTGGCTGTTTATGGAAAAACAGAGAGGATCACGCAGAGAAACAAGTTTCCTAACATGAAAATCGAAACAGAGGTGTTGACGTAAAATAAGCGCCTCACGCCAAGCACACAGCAAGCCGAATTAGCTGGCTTAACACACGTGGCCCGAGCGTCAGAATCCGGATGCGTGCCAGTCAATTTTCCCTGAAACTGGCAAAGGATGAAAGAGGTTAGATAAAACCTGGAACTTGGCAGGTGGTACCAGACAGTTCCGTATTTACGGCTACAAAGCCAATCAAAACGACATATAGCTACAACAAGCTATCTGTCAGCAATCTGAATATCATTCGGGAACTGATAAAACATGTAAACAGGGTATAGCCGAATGCATGACGTAAACATGATGAAAAGTCAGTCTTTATTTAAACAACATTGTAGCACGTAACCGTGACCGATTATGAAGGATAAATCATAATAAAATAAATAAAAGCGAAGCACAATCATAAATTTGCAGTAAACATGCATGCATAGACCAAAAGCACTAGTCTACCTCATATCTAGGTACTTTCAAACCCGTCGAGCGTGACACCAAACAAGTTAACACCGCATGATACAACTTGTTTGAAATCACACCACCAACGAAGAATAGATCAATCCACCGCATGATACAATCTAAACATGGAAGGCTAAAAGCATACATTATTTAAAACATACTGATGAACATGTTTCACTCGTGATAGGGTTGCCGAATACAGCTGTACAGCCGATTCGGGTTCCGCGGAGAAGGAACAAACTATGCTAGATTAACAAGCTTGAACCCGCAACACGTAGCAATCTAGATTGATTCGAATTCGGCTATTAGAGAGCACGTGACCCATGCACCACGTCGAGTTAAAGATTTGAACATACAACATGTGGATCACAAACAAAATAGAGCCGAATCTAGTCAATCTAAATTGGGCAATAAGAGTGTTACATAAATTAAACATAAGAGGAAAATTCAAAGAAACACATGGTAACTTGATGAATCTATTAGATCTTGCCAAATCTAATAGAATCGATAACTAGCTCCAAGCTAGATCTTAGCCTACCGCATGGCTCATGATCCAACAAGAAAGCCTTCTTCAACCAAGCTTAAATCCACCGCATGATACTAAGCATGGTAACAAGACTACTTGCATCACGGTCTAAATCTACTGCATGATACTAAACATGATACAAGGTCGCCGGTACTTACGGAGGTCGACGGATCGATGGCTCCTCTCGAAGAACTCGACGACTCGACTAGAAGGACTCGGAAGTTGGCACGGGGCCGGTTTGTTGTGAAATTGTTCGATGCCTATTACAAACACTAAGGGTTCATATTTATACCCTTGTTCTAACACGACTCCCAGTCGGCCACGATTACAACATTTATTGCCTAAAATTGATACCCCGGTGCCAATGTCCATCTCGCACCAGTCATCAATTCGTCCCTTCTTTATATTCAAGCCACGTCATCACGCATTCCTGAATGCTTCCTCTTCCAAGCGTGAAACAACTCTTCCGCCGAATGATGACATACTCCCGACTGCAGACGCCTTTACCGAATGCTTTGAAGAAAACCTCTTGCCGAATGGTGCTTTTTCCACCAAACTCGGCCCACAGGTCATTCCCTTCCCTATACCATGTTAACATATGCCCCTTCAATTACGGGATAAAAGATGATTTTATTCCGGAATTGACCATAAATGCTCAACGTCCTCAGGCCGAATTCGTTCAACACCCGTTCTTTCATCCTTCAAACCATTGGAGTTTTCGTCCAGATCCAAACCCTAGTTCATCAACCTTTCAAGCTTCAATCTTCAAATGGCGAACCAAGACCAAGCTCTTCAAGTAAATCTTATCCTCCTCAGACTCATTCGGTATTACTTTTCTCGAATCTCATCTTAAATTTTTCTTTTGCCCTCTCTTGTTCTTGATAGGCTCTAGCCGCCGAAATCTTGATTCCCGCCGAGGATCAATCAGCATCATATTTCCTCGGGCCCGTAGGAATCTCCGACCCTTCTGAGTTCATTGCAGCCGAATCCCAGAGGATCCCCTTCAAGACATCACTGTCGAAACCTCATGAGTGGCATGACAGTTTTAAGAACTGGCCTCTGCCCCCAATTGCAGGCTGGAGAAACTGGTATAAGAGAATGCTTGATGATGACAGCCCCAAGACAAGCAATTGGGACAACCTTCGCATTGCTCATTGTTTAGAATTGTCTTTGGCCGAAACACCCAAAAATGAAAACCTTCTGATTGCAGCCTGCCATTTTTGCTCGAATGGCGCAAATGCCTTCCTTTTTGGCCATGGGCCAATGTCCCCCACTTTGGCCGATGTATACATGATAACAGGTCTGGGAGTCACAGGAACTGTGTATCCACACAAGTACAAGGGCTCCTCCAGGCAAACAAGAGTGAAAATAGGGGTTGGATATAAGAGATATATCCAAAACTATATGTCTGATGGCCCTTTTTCTAATGTTGAATACAGAGCTTTTCTGAATATGTGGTTATGCAGATTCATCTTTTGTGGCAAAGCCAATGAGCCAACCCTGAACCACATTGTAATGGCCAAGGACCTGGCTGCTGGTACCTCTATTCCCCTCGGGAAGTACCTCCTAGGAAGTGTCTAACATATGCTTCATCAGACCACCTATGTGATGCACACCAGCCAAAAGATTTCCTGTGTTAATGGCCCTTGGTGGTTTGTTCAGATGTGGCTGCAATTATATATGCACCAGATTGTTGTTATTGACCTCAACAATCGGCACTTCCCTTCAACCAACTACAAGGAAGGGGAAACCCAGAGCACCAAAGGCTGCCAAACTTATGGAGAAGCTGCCTCCACTGTGTCCATCAACCAAGGCATTGGCCAACTTTTTGAGCTCTTCTTCAGAGGTTTTGCCGACCCTCTTTGGTTTCCATATCTGGACAATGACAACTTGACTCTTCCTTGTGAGTTTAGTTTTGAAACTGGATGCAATGATGTACATTCTATAGCAATTTTCAATGCCTTCATTCATCCATGTATCCTGCTAGCAGAATTTTGTGGAGGAAGGCAAGTTCAGAGTACCTTTGAGTACTACCAGCCAAACATGATGGCCAGGCAATTAGGATGCGGCCAAGTGGCCCCAAGGCTATTCCTCCATGAATTCCTCAAGCCCAGAGAGGATATAAAGGAATCCATGCAAGCAAGAAGGGTTTTTGAGTACAAGTGCAGCACAACTGTATATGCACCCAGGCCTTTTGTGCCAATAACAGTCACTCATCCTTCTTTCATTCCTTGGTGGCAAGAACTTCATGATCACATCTTTAATGTGCCAGTACATCCTCTCTGTCTTGAACTAATGTCTGACTTTCAACCAACTTCAGAGGTAATATGTTCATCACCCTACTTTCAATCATGCCCCTCTTTACTGATCATGATTTTGTCATTTTCTGCAGGGTATAGTACCTGCCCCACTTGCCAGGACAATCTCCTATAATATCGAAGGCCCAATCTCTGCTTTGGGATACCGATCTCCTACTCTGGCTCAACTAATGTCCAGATATGCCACGCTAGATCCAACTCTCACCAGTTCAGCTTCTGACAAAAGGAAAGCTCCATCTCTAATTGCTCCTCCAGCTGTCAAGAAGAAAAGAACAAGCAAAAAACTACTTATTCAGGTCAGAACATCTTCCCTTCCTGAACACAATGTCATTTATCATTCTAACCATCTTTATCTTTGCATGATTCCAGACCAGAACTCAAAAACCATTGGTCATCACAGATCCTGCCAATGCTTCACCCACTGGTAAAATTTTACCATCTTATTCTTTAACCATTTTTCTTCATTGGCACTTATCCCTTACTTGTTAGTTGCAGAGGAAACTTCGGTGAGCCAAACTGTGGGGAGTTCTTCTCCTCAGCATGATTCAAATCCAGCCTCACGAAGGATCCAACCATCTTCTCCCCAACCAGAAGCCTCAGCCTCACCAAGGATTCATCCAGCTTCTCCTCAACCAGAAGCCTCAGCCTCACCAAGGACTCATCCAGCTTCTCCTCAACCAAACATCCAAGAGCCCTTCCTTGATCCTGAAAAACTTCCTTCCCCCACTCGGGAAGCCAGAAATGATGTAAGCATGAACACCCATCCATCTATTTTCATTCAATAAATCACCATTAATTCGGCAAGAACCTCTTTTCAGGAGGAAACTGTATCATCACCAAGTTATTCCTTTGCTGTGGATGACTTGGTTGCCGAAAAAGGAGATGAAGCATCTTCTTGCTAGGCTTTATCAGAGGAAAATCAAGCAAAGCTGAAGGAAATCTTCTCCCTGCTGCAAAGGTATGTTCAAGACCAAGTCAGGGATGTTGATCTTCTAAGAGAAGCACTTGAACTCATCGATCAAGATCTTCCGGCTGACATCAAGGCTTCCCTAGAACCTGTTTCCAAACTGGATGATCACGTTGTAGCAGTAAAACAGGCTTTGAAGAATCTATCCTCCCAACCAGCTCTGGAACAAAAGAAAGCTGCAAACAAGCAATCTGTGAAAGATTCGCATGCCCAATTGCAGAATCATAAGGAATTGCTGACCAAATTGCATCCTGCACTCGAGCTGAAGAAAGCCAGAAAAGCTGCATTAGAGGCCGAGCTGAGAACCCTGACAACTGCGATCGAGGCTGATGAAAAGAGGATGGTTGAACTTCCTGAATCAATGGAGAAAATACGAAAGGAAGCTTCAGTAGCCATGAATGCAGGAAAGCAGCTCAAGACAAAGCTCTCGGCTCTGTCTAAAACCCAAGAAGCTGATCAAAGATTGCTGGAGAATATCAACAAGATGATATCAGATGCCTCCAATGTAATTTCAAAATACTTGGGTGTATAATTGTAACAAACAATTTGTAGCCGAATGCCTCATTAGTTTTGTAGTTTTTCTCCCCATTAGTCTTTATTTTTCCATATTTGTCTTACCTTATTTTGACGAGCAGTTTTTGGATGATTCATTCGGCAACTCTGACCAAACAGTGTCAGACCCGAAAAACAACTCGACCGCAACACAACCGGATCTCAACCAGTCAAACCGAATATGACTCAGCATGAATCCCAAACGACTCGGCGACGGTTCGGACGAGAGAGTCTCTCCACTTCCCAAATTTCTTGGGATATGCGCCATGATCTCCGGCCACGATCTCTTCGCCAGTCCCATAAATAAGAACCTCGGGTGCCCCTAGACTTTCACCAAATCCTCTGCCATCCAAGCCTTTGCCAACCCAAGCTCTCTATTTCCAGTACTAGTACTTCCAGGAACTCCATGGCAAACAGCAGCAACAGGCGTCCGGCCAACGACGAGGCCGAAGGGAGCCGTGTCAGCACTCGTTGGAGGTGGTGATCGTTGGCTTCTTCACAACTCTTTTTTAGATCTTTTTTCATCCCTGACGATCTTCTTTGTGTTTTCAGGCTCATCCGGTGGAATCCTGCTCCTGCTCCAGCCACAACTCCGGCCATGGTGAGCGATTCCTCGGGATCGTCTAGCCGTTCCCACTCCTCCAGCTCACACTACAACGATCGCGACGCCCGCAGATTCAAGGAGGAACGTGACGCAACCCGGCACGAGTTGGATATCATCTCCAAAGAGGCCGGGATTGCCGAGCTCGAGTGGGAGCATCAACGCAAACAGCTGCTCGAAGCCATCAACGGTGAGTCCTGCAATTCGCCCAGTTTTAATTCAATCCTGAACTAACTCCGTTGCTTTGTGACCTCCGCAGATCGCGATGCCGAGCTCAATCGGCTGAAGGCGCTGGTTGAGAAGCTGGCGAACAAGGTGAACGCTCCCAGAGACACACCGGAAGCCCGCCTTGGCGCGGTGGAAGACCGCATCGATGAGGTGCCCCTTCATGGCGTCCGCCTGGGCACCACCTTGGGCTTGGCCGCCATGTCGACGCACACTGGCGTCGACTACTCTACGCGGCCGCGCGGCTTCTATGGTGGAGCGCCGGAAGACGTTGACGACATCGAGGCCACTATAGAGCGCCTCGACGGCCACGGCGTCGCCATTGCCGATTCCATCCACCCCCAGTCTGTTCTGAACAGGCTGTTTGATTAGTTTGTACTAGGGGTTATAGAATTTCGGCAATAAAAATGAAAATTTATCTTTTGTATTTGTCTTGTGATGACTTCTTTAATTTGTGCATACGAATCTTCACTATCTTGAACGCATTCGGGAACTTTTCCTCTAGCCGAATGCACACAAACTCTTGCTCCTCGGCGTAGAATCCGCAGAAAATCCTGATTCGGGAGCCATGAACACTGTTCCGATGAAAAAACCCTTCGCATCCAAGGAAAAACCCCCGTTGTTTGGTATTTCCATCAATGCACGCCAAGCAGTCATCACTCCCGATGCACTCCCACTGCTAATAAAATAGCCTCTCCGGTGCTCTGCAAATCCATTCACACACACTTCCATCATTTCAATCCCTCTCGTCCTCCTCTTCCAGAAAAAACCCCCAAGGCCATGGCGGACAAGGGGAAATAGCCACTCGAGGAGAACAGCTTCCCATCAAAGAAGAGAACCATCTGAGAGTAATCTTCTCTTTTCATCCCTTTCTCTTGATTTTGATTGCAATCTCGTGATTCATCTCTCTTTGATTCCAGCCTCGATCTGCTGCCAGAGGACATCTTTGGTACTGAAGAAATCCCTGAGTACATCCTCTCCGATTCCTCAACGGAAGAAGAAAATGCCACGCACGAGCAGAAGACCAACCATCAACTGCGTCGTCGCATTCGGCATCTAGAACATGATCTGCGGGACATCACCGCCCGTTGTAGTGCCGAACGCGAACGCCGCATGAGTTTGGAAGCGCTGGTAGGCGGTAAGATCTTCACCCTCATTTGACCCCATGTTCAAGTTCAGACCTCGCGCCTTATAATATTCTATTCTTCTTCTCCAGATGTGTCCGACAGGTACAACAACCTGAAGGCCGCTTGGGATAGCTTGATGGAAGCTGCAGAACATGCGAGCCCCCAAGGTTTCCACGTCACCGTCACGGTGGTCTTGGAGCGGCTGAAGAGGGAAGAGCTCAAGAGGAAAGGCGCTGAACCAAAGAAATGAAACTACTTTTGCTTCTTCCTCCACGCATTCTGCTTCCTGCAGGCCTTCTCTTGTAATCTTAGGCAACTGTGTTGTTAACAAAGGAACCTGCAAGAACGTTTGTAATGCAAAACATTTTCATGCTAAGGGCAATACACTTTAGTATTGGCCATTTTCCTTTGTCAGGATTTTTCGTTCTGAAGGCGGCTTCTTTCCCTAATGCCGGCTATTTCCGTGTTTTTGATGCTTGTAATAGCAATCAACGATCAACTTCAATACTATGATAATATTTCTTCAAGTATCTCCCGTTTATAGCAGCAATGAATTCTTCTCCTAGCAAAGTTTTCAAGATGTACGCATTTCCAGGTGCACACCTAACCACCCGAAAAGGACCTTCCCAATTCGGGGACCACTTGCCGAATGTACTGTACTTAGTTCCAATCGGCAATAACGCTTTCCAAACCAAATCTCCTTCTGCAAATTGCTTGACCTTTACCTTCTTGTCATAGTACTTAGCAACTCGCATTTTGTTTTTCTCAATATTCTCCAAGGCCCTAAGACGAATCATGTGAAAATCTTTTAATTCATCCATCATTAAGACATTGTAATCCTTGGAACTTAAATCTTTTTGCAATATCACTCTCCTCGACTCTGACTGCATCTCCCATGGCAAGATAGCATGATGTCCATAAACCAACTCATAAGGAGACGTCTGTGTAGCCCCATGAGGAGCCATTCGGTAAACCCACAAGGCTTCATTGAGTACCGAATGCCACCTTCTTGGCTTCTGATCAATCTTCTTCTGTATAATCTTGATCATGATCTTGTTAGAAGCCTCTGCCTGACCATTAGCTTGAGCATAATAAGGAGAAGAATTTAATAATTAGATCCCCATACTTTTAGCAAAATCTCTGAACTCTGAAGATGTAAATTGAGTTCCTTGATCGGTTGTAATTGTTTGAGGAATCCCAAATCTGTAAATAATATGCTCTTTGACAAACTTAATCATATTTTCTGATGTCACTTTCTTCAATAGAATTGCCTCAACCCATTTAGTGAAATAATCTGTTGCTAAAAGTACAAACTTATGCCCCTTGCTAGATGGAGGATTTATTTGGCCAATCAAGTCTATTCCCCATCCTCTGAGTGGCCATGGCTTGATAATAGGATTCAAAGCTAATGCTGGAACTCTCTGAATATTTCCAAACTTTTGACAATCTTGACACCCTTTGTAGTATTCAAAGCAATCTTCGAGCATTGTCGGCCAATAACATCCAGTCTTCCTAATGACCCACTTCATTCGGTACGCCGACTGATGTGCTCCACACAGCCCATCATGCACTTCACTCATCATCCTCTTTGCTTCTTCTTGACCCAGGCATTGTAGCAACACCCCATCCAATGATTTATAATACAAACGTCCATTAAGAAGAACAAACTTTATAGCTTTATACCTGAGTTTCCTAGAGACCTTTCGGGATGGATTCTCCAAATAATCATCAATTTCTTTTCTCCAATCATCTTCTGCTAGATTACTCCCAAAAGAATATACATCGATGGCAAACACTTCTTGATTCTCTCTATAACCCGAAGCACTTTGAGCTAACCTGTTTGCCTCTCCATTGTTTTCCCTAGGAATATATTGCAGAATCACTAACTGAAAACTTTTCATGATTTCCTTGCACTCCTCGTAGTAATTCCTCAGGATATCATTTCTACATTCATATTGGCCATTCAATTGTTTTATAACTAGCTCTGAATCTCCAAAAATCTCAACTAAAATAGCCATTGCCTCTTTCAAGTATTGAAGCCCTCTGAGCAATGCTTCATACTCAGCTTGATTATTTGTGACAGTAGGTTGAATAGGAATAGCAAATTCAAACATCTCTCCCCTGGGTGAAATTAATAAAATTCCTACTCCACCACCTTTTCCGCATGACGATCCATCAAAGAACAAAGCCCAAGGAGTAATCTCAAGTAAATTAATTGATGAATCACAATGTTCAGTAATGAAATCAGCAATAATCTGTCCTTTAACAGCTTTTGCCGACTCAAACCTTAATTCAAACTCAGACAAGGCTAAAATCCACTTTCCAATCCTTCCATTCAAAATTGGCATAGACAACATGTGTTTAATTACATCAAATTTTGAATATACAATGCATTCGACATTCAACAAATAGTGCCAAAACTTTGTACATGAGTAATAAACACATAAGCAAAGCTTCTCTGTAGCCGAATATCTTGTTTCGGGATCAAGCAATTTTCGGCTAAGGTATGCAACTACTCTTTTCTTTCCCTCAAATTCTTGTAGAGAGGGCCGATCCAATGGTTTGGGTATCGGTCGCCACGTACAACTTAAAAGGCTTGTTCAATTGTGGAGGTACCAACACTGGTGGTTCCTTCATGTATTCCTTGATCTCACTGAAAGCCTTCTATTGTTCGTCACCCCATACAAACTTCTGATCCTTTTTGAGTCTTAACAGTGGAGAAAAAGGCAACACCTTTTGTGACAAGTTTGAAATGAATCTTCTCACAAAATTGATTTTGCCAAGCAATGACTGCAATTCCTTAAGATTGGTTGGAGGAACAACTTCATCAATAGCTTTCATGCTCTTTTTGCCAACTTCTATTCCTCCTTCATGTACCAAAAATCCCAGGTACTCTCCAACCAAAACCCCAAAAGCACACTTGTTCGGGTTCATCTTAAGCCCATGTTTTCTAGTGCACTCTAGAGTTTTCCTCACATCATCCAAATGTGATTCATGATCCAATGACTTGATCACGACATCATCAATATATATCTCCACAATTTTGCCGATCAACTCGTGAAAAATATAATGCATGGCTCTTTGATAAGTTGCACCAGCATTTTCAACCCAAATGTCATGACACTCCACTCAAACAAGCCTATATGTCCAGGACATCTGAAGGCTGTTTTTGATACATCTTCTATTGCCATAAAAATTTGATTGTACCCTGCATTGCTATCCATGAAGCTAATAACTTTATGTCCAGCAGCAGCATCAACCAACAAGTCAGCGACGGGCATTGGATATCCATCCATGGGTGTAGCCCTATTTAGATCTCTAAAGTCTATGCAAATCCTCATTTTTCCGTTTTTCTTGTAAACAGGAACAATATTAGAGATCCACTCTGCATATCTGCATGGCCGAATGAAATTTGCTTCTATTAATCTCTCAACCTCTTTTTTCATGTCGGCCAATACTTCATCCTTGTAGATCTTTCGGGGAGGTTGCTTGTAAGGTCTAAAACCAGGCTTGATCGGCAACCGGTGCTCAACAATGGAACGATCCAAACCAGGCATCTCCGAATAATCCCAAGCGAAGCAATCTTTGTACTCTTTTAGCAGCTTAATTAACTCTTTTCTGAAGTTTGAATCCAAATTAGCACTGATGAATGTCGGCCTTGGCTTGTCACCATCTCCAATGTCTATTTCTTCCAATTTGTCGGCCGACATAAATCCACGTCCGAACTTTCCATCAGTTCCATCAATTGGATTCTCCATTAAAAATTACTATAAGAGCCGACTGCTTGAATCGGATGTTGATCACTGCTGACTGGTTCAACAAGACCTCACCCCAGTCCTTGCCTGAGAAGCAATCTATGCCTTGATACTCCCAGAAGGCTGGTTCCATGTTAGCCACGCTTACTGAATCATCCGCTTGGACGACTTCTACATCATCATCCACCCATTGAACAAGCTGTTGATGCATAGTAGATGGAATGCAGCAGTTCGCATGGATCCAATCTCTTCCAAGAAGCAAGCTATATGCCCCTTTGACTTCAATGACGAAGAAGGCCGTAAGCAGAGTCTTAGATCCAATCATCAAATCCACATGCACACAGCCCTTGGTGTCTGAAGGATTTCTAGCAAAATCATTCAGAACTATGCTTGTTGGCGTCAAATCTCCAGGGCCCATGCCAAGCTTTCTGAATGTAGTGTACGGCATCACATTGATAGCAGCTCCAACAAACATCTTGGTCAATGGCTTCCCGTTGACACACCCTCTTAAGTACAGCGGTCTCATGTGTCGATTCTTGGCTAGCTTGTCAAAAGTAGCTTTCTTGGCCAACACTAATTGTGCCATTAATCCAGATTGCTCGGCTTCACCCATGTCTGGCAATACCTCTTCCTGCACAATCTGATTAGCTGGAGCCATGAATTCATTCGGCAAGAAGCATACCATGCATGTAGGAGCCGAACAACCAGATTCATCAGGCTTGTCTTTTGGACGCCACACCTGTTTCCTCTTGATCCCCGCCTGCTTTAGTTCTTGATTCCTCAAGCGCTGAACCCTTCTCTTTTGGCTTCTCCTCAAACCAGGTGGGCACCACTGTCCTTTTTGCCATACATACCCTTGATCTTCCTCTTCTTCATGATCAACCCACCTGTAATCAGCATATCTTTTCTTCGGTTGATCATCAATCTTGCTTATTTTTAAACGCCGACCATCACTAGGATGCACCTTTCCAATTCTTTCATGGACGGATCGGCGATTGGCAATGTCTTGCCTGTATTCGGTATATTTGTCGCTGCATTCGGGGCAATTATTTTGCATGGGAAGTTTCAAACCCTCATTCCAGCAGTGTCTGAAGAAGGCACATCCCCA
Source organism: Cenchrus americanus (assembly GCA_947561735.1). Taxonomy (NCBI): domain Eukaryota; kingdom Viridiplantae; phylum Streptophyta; class Magnoliopsida; order Poales; family Poaceae; genus Cenchrus; species Cenchrus americanus. The sequence continues at coordinate 36,126,474 of OX387244.1, read as the reverse complement.
ATGTGCACGCTCTTGCTCTCGCATATATTCTTCTTGTTTCTTCCTGCACATCTCTTCTTCATATCTCCGCTTCTCCTCTTCGTATTTACGCTTCTGGTAGCGCTCCTTTTCTTGCTGACGCTGCCACTTGTTGAGGAGAATATGCGAAGTCACTCTGGGTTTAGAGGATTCACCCACTTCAATTTGACTTTTCAGAAAGCGGGGCTCTCCCTTGTGGATTTGTTTAAATGTTACTTGTCGAGCGGGATCAACTGATCCATCCTGCTTCGCCTTTGTTGAAGTCAAAACTTTCACTTTTCCTTTCTCTTCAACAGCATTCACCATGTTGATTGAGAACCCAATCATGTTCTGAGGAAAAGGATTACCATCCAATTTCATCTTATTATCAAACTTCAGATGACCTTCTTTGATAGCTTTTTGAATTCTCATCCTAAACACCCTGCATTCATTGATGGAATGAGAATTCCTGTCATGAAATCCACAGTACCTCTTTTCTTTCACTCCATCAGGCCGAAGCATAGAATGCCCTTCTGGCAACTTGATTCGGCCTTCTTTCACGAGGAATTCAAAGAGCTTATCTACCTTGGTCACATCAAAATCATAGGTGCCTTTAGCTTGCTTAATCCACCTCTGATTTACTATCAATGGCTCTTTGCCCCACACTATTTCTGCTGCAGTTATTTCCTCTTCATCATCATATTCATCTCCTTGATCTGCCCTTTCGAGGAATTGATTGTAGATGTCAGCTGTGTCATTATGTTTGACAAATCTGGAGTCTTTCTTGAAGCCATATGTTTGATTGCTCATCAACGACAGTCTGTGCGACAGCTGGCCAAGGTCATCGAATTCCATGCCGAATAACTTCTCCCGAATAGCTGGCAACATCCCTGCTACAGCCATACCGGCCAATTGATCATCCGGTATGTTCAAAGAGAAGCACATGCTTTTTGTCTCTCTGAACCTCCGGAGGAACTCCATTGGTGTTTCATTGTTCCTCTACCTCAAAGTAGTCAGATCAATTAGCTTTTTCTCATTACTGCCAGTGAAATAATGAGCATGAAACTTTTGCTCCAAATACTTCCAAGAGCAGATTGAGTGAGCATGTAGAGAAGTGAACCATGTAAAAGCCGGGCATGTCAATGATAGAGGGAAATATCTAATTCTGAAGGCCTCATCGCGTGCTTCCCCAAGCCGCATCGAGTACCGGCTATGTGTTCCACAGTACTGGTATCATCTTGCCCTGAAAACTTGGTAAACTCCGAGGGGACTTTCACCCTGTTCGGTAAAGCCACCCTGTGGTACCATTCCAGAAAGGGAGGTGTACATACGTGTCCTTGATTCTTAGGCTTTAGACCAAATTGATTTTGTAGCACATCAGTCATTCTCTGCATCAGGAGATCAACATTGACATCTTGATTCCCTGGTCCTCCAATAGGCATCCCTGTAGTAGCACCATACCCAGGATTCGGAAGAGCATCAATAGCACTATAATCCATGAATTCTGAATACCCGTTCCCGTACATGTTCCTTTGCAACCTGTTATTTGTTGGGGCTATCCTGTAAGTAGAAACAGGTTGGACTCCAGGAGTGTTGAACGCCATTTCTCCATACGTACGTGGATTAGGTATTGCTTGATGAGGTTCTGCCGAATTGGTTGACTATCCACGTGCTGAGTTGGCTGAACACTTACACTCTACGGCGGCAGTTGAACACTTGCATCTTGACGAGATGGTTGACCAGCAGCAGCGGCAGCACTTGAATCTCCTTGTTCAAAATGTTTGTCCACACCTGGGCCAAAAACACCAACCATCATTTGCCGGATGCTACTCAAAATGCAGTGTTGTGTCTAGCCATTATTTCTTCCATAGTTTGTTGTATCATAGCAAAAGCCTCTTGTTTCTCTGCAGCAGATGTGGCATCAGACTCCCCTGGCATCAGAACTCTTGGCATATCTGTCTTGAGGAATGACACACCACTCTTATTCTTGGAAAATGACATCAGACATTTCTGTTGGAAGTGGTCCATAGCTTCTTTCAGTAGTAATTGTTGTTCTGAAGACAGCTCATTGAAGGTAACATCCAGAACGGCTTTGATATCAGGCATCTTGATCAATTTGAGCGTCCCCCCAGGCATGCCAAAAAGTGTGTTGACGTAAAATCAGCACCTCACGCCAAGCACACAACAAGCCGAATTAGCTGGCTTAACACACGTGGCCCGAGCGTCAGAATACGGATGCGTGCCAGTCAATTTTCCCTGAAACTGATAAAGGATGAAAGAGGTTAGATAAAACATGGAACTTGCCGTGTAGTACCAGACAATTCCGTATTTACGGCTACAATGCCAATCAAAACGACATATAGCTACAACAAGCTATCTGTCAGCAATTTGAACATCATTCGGGAACTGATAAAACATGTAAACAGGGTATAGCCGAATGCATGACGTAAGCATGATGAAAAATCAGTCTTTATTTAAACAACATTGCAACACGTAACCGTGACCGTTTATCAAGGATAAATCATAATAAAATAAATAAAAGCGAAGCACAATCATAAATTTGCAGTAAACATGCATGCATAGACCGAAAGCACTAGTCTACCGCATGTCTAGGTACTTTCAAACCCGTCGAGCGTGACACCAAACAAGTTAATCCACCGCATGATACAACGTGTTTGAAATCACACCACCAACCAAGAATAGATCAATCCACCGCATGATACAATCTAAACATGGAAGGCTAAAAGCATACATTATTTAAAACAAACTGATGAACATGTTTCACTCGTGATAGGGTTGCCGAATACAACTGTACAGCCGATTCGGGTTCCGTGGAGAAGGAATAAACTATGCTAGATTAACAAGCTTGAACCCGCAACACGTAGCAATCTAGATTGATTCGAATTCGGCTATTAGAGAGCACGTGACCCATGCACCACATCGAGTTAAAGATTTGAACATACAACATGTGGATCACAAACAAGATAGAGCCGAATCTAGTCAATCTAAATTGGGCAATGAGAGTGTTACATGAATTAAACATAAGAGCAAAATTCAAAGCAACACATGGTAACTTGATGAATCTATTAATCTTGCCAAATCTAATAGAGTCGATAACTAGCTCCAAGCTAGATCTTAGCCTACCGCATGGCTCAGGATTCAACAAGAAAGCCTTCTTGAACCAAGCTTAAATCCACCGCATGATACTAAGCATGGTAACAAGACTACTTGCATCACAGTCTAAATCCACCGCATGATACTAAACATGATACAAGGTTGCCGGTACTTACGGAGGTCGACGGATCGATGGCTTCTCTCGAAGAACTCGACGACTCGACTAGAAGGACTCGAAAGTTGGCGCGGGGCCGGTTTATTGTGAAATTGTTCGATGCCTATTACAAACACTAAGGGTTCATATTTATACCCTTGTTCTAACACGACTCCCAGTCGGCCACGATTACAATATTTATTGCCTAAAATTGATACCCCGATGCCAATGTCCGTCTCGCACCCGTCATCAATTCGTCCCTTCTTTATATTCAAGCCACGTCATCACGCATTCCCGAATGCTTCCTCTTCCAAGCGTGAAACAACTCTTCTGTCGAATGATAACATACTCCCGACCGCAGACGCCTTTACCGGATGCTTTGAAGAAAACCTCTTGCCGAATGGTGCTTTTTCCACCAAACTCGGCCCACAGGTCAGTCCCTTCCCTGTACCAATTTTTGGTGTTAACAAGAGGTATCGTGGGTACAAAGGGTGGGTAAGTCCACACTTGGTGACAAAAACATTGTGTTTCTAAACGCTCCCCAAATTGCGATTTCTATAGTCGTTCCACCTTTTCGGTCATCACGCAACCTGACGGGTGGGTCCGGCGTGAGGGGTAAAGTGGGCCCGAATTGGGTGAGAAAAGTTTTTAATTGTCTTCGCTCCTTATAGTATAGATAAATTTCGTACCTTGATCTATAATATAAGTTATATATTGTGTGAGCAGAGGGGCATGTGCTCATCTGCCCTCCCAGCCATCGGATCGGCATTGGATGGATGAGATTGAGCCACAACAGCTCAATCTAGAAGTTTGCATGTGGTTTTTGATAGATTTGTTTAGAATGATCTTCGGAGCTGATGATACCCATCCAGCTACAAAGGAGGATGCATCTTCATCTATTCCTGCAGTTTGCACGTGTTTTTTGAAGGATTTTTGCTCTCACTAGTTCAGAGATTAGAATAAATATCAAATTTCGAATAAGGAAGGACAAATAGGGAAGATATGATGTACCCAATCTTTTTTTTAGACTGTGATGTACCCCATCTTTGCTTTATATTCTGACCATTTGATGAGCTTTTGATAGCCAGACATGTTATTGTTTCACGAATAATATTTACACACAATAGCTAGAGATTTATCAAGGATAAATATAGATGTATTCATAGACAATATCTAGAAAATATGAATTGGTAATTTAAAATCCGTAATGTTAGCATGGTCAATAGATGAAGCGAAGGCGAATGCCATTACTGTTTATTAGCTATCTGTGTCGCTTTGTGTCTCTACACGACAAACGCTTTGATAAGTGGAGGGACACTACCAGATGCATCACGCACACGGCACACAACACACAGCAAACTTCGATAATACAAAGTAGTTTTTTGGGTGTGCAATTGGTGCCTTCTCCTTTTACTACCAACTGCAAAACTTAATTTGTTCCTAAGAAAAGCTTGGAATTACCTTCTTCCCTATTAATTTTCTTATCGTGTTGTGTTTTTTCCCTCAAACTATCGTAGGTTGTACGATTACAGGAGTTTAAAGATATCAAGTTCCCAGTCAAAATAACCTTCTCAGTTGGAAGACCTGCTTGACTTTTTTTTAACGGAACGGCAAAATAATTGCCGTAATTTTTATTAGAAGGAAAAAGGAGGTATAAGAAACCCCAAAACAAAAGAAAACAAACAAGACAACTCTGTACAGCTAAACACAACTAAGCGACAACTGCAAAGAACCGAGAAGCAAAACGGCAAACAAGAAAACAGATTACAACTAAGAAGGAACAACGTCCACTGTCGCTTGTCCTGAAGCCAGAGTTTGGAAGCCTCGAGTGTCGATTATGATCAAAGAAGCTACTTCTGCTACTTCCATTGAGACATGTTGAAAGACTCTTCTATTTCGTTCTTTCCAAATATTCCACCAAAAGTATAGAATGAGTCTATCAATCTGAGGTCTTTGTTATTATGATCAAAGAAGCTACTTCCGCTACTTCCATTGAGACATGTTGAAAGACTCTTCTATTTCGTTCTTTCCAAATATTCCACCAAAAGTATAGAATGAGTCTATCAATCTGAGGTCTTTGTTTCTTGTCAAAAGGTCGCCGTAAACGTTTCCACCACCCATTAATAGTGCGAGCAGAAGGTTGTTGTAGGTCATGTCTCTGGAGCTGTGCGGAGAGGTGCATCCACACCGCCCTGGTGAACGGGCAATCCATGCATAGATGAGTCAGTGTCTCTGGAGATGTTTGGCACAGTTTGCATACCGGGTCATGCGTCCATCCTCGTTTAGCAAGGTTATTAGCAGTGAGGATTTTATGTTGGAGGAGGATCCAAGCAAAAATGCGACATTTAGGTTCAGCTTTCGCTCTCCAAATCGGCGCGGCGACTAACTTCTTGTATCGTCCCCTGAATTGTATTTGATAAGCGCTCTGTGTTGTGTATATCCCATCTGATGTCCATTTCCATTTAATCTCGTCTTCTGAGTCCTCCACTCTTGTTATTGATGTAATTTCTTCCCAAAGAAGAATGAAGTCATGTAGTTCGGCAAATGTGAGGATTGGAGTGATGTGACTGATCCACCTGTTGTTTTCAGTGGCTTTTAGCACTGAGATTTTTTTTCCTCTTTGATTTCTGGAATAGGGACGGGGCCAAGTTTTTTTGGGGCTCGTCCATTGATCCAATTTGAATTCCACAAGCTGGCCTTGTCCGCTTTCCCCACTGTGATTACTTTAGAAGCATCAAAGAGGTCTCTGTCCGTCTTATCGCACGGGATATCAAGTCCGGTCCAAGGTCGGTCCGCTTGTTTCCATTTGAACCACAACCATCGCAAACGTAAAGCTCGTGCAAATCTCTCGAGGTCCAGTATGCTAAGCCCCCAAGCTTTTTAGGCGTACAGACTGTCGGCCAGTTGACCTGCTTGACTGACTGCGCAAAATACAGTGATCCCTGTAGACGTCTTAATCACTTTGAAGCATTGACTCCTGCCGTTGACTAGCAATTGGAAAAATAGCCTCATATCGTTGCCATGGAAAGCTCAAAAGTAGCACCTCTTAATGTTCATGATGCTGGAGGTATCTGCTGGAGCAATCGTTCTTCTACTTATGTTGTAGCAATTGCAGAAGCCATTTCACTTTATTGGAAAAGTTCAGCGAGGTGTGCAGATACACTCACGCTTTTAATCATTCTATCATTAGATCTATCCCTCCCACTCTCACTATTTCGGTTTGCAGTTTGCCTAATTTGATGTTTGGGTATAGCCATGCTTAGGGAAATAAGCTCGTGGAGGAACTGCATGCTTTCTTTCCTGCTGATTCTATCTGTATTAGCAACAAGATGTTTACCAGCTCCCGTGACAGGAACGGATAGAATCTTCCAGAACCAATCAATTTCAGATGGGCAGACCCTTAGTGTCCACGAACAAAAGGTTTGTGCTTGGTTTCTTTACCCCTGGAGCTTCCAGGAACCGGTATGTTGGTGTGTGGTACAAAGATGATCCGGAAAGGACAGCTGTATGGGTTGCTAATAGGAACAATCCATTACAAGATAATTTGGGCATACTTAAGTTTGATAACACTAGTAGTCTGATAGTTTCAGATGGAAAGGGCAACTCATTCAGAGTGGCTTATGGGATGGAAGTGCAAGAATTGGAGGCTGCAATACTGTATAATGGTAACTTTGTCTTAAGGAGCATTGCCAACCAAACCAAGATTATATGGCAGAGCTTTGATTCTCCTACTGATACATGGCTCCCTGAAATGAACATCACGGTTGGTAGTAAATTGCTGACTTCAAGGAAGAGCTCTGATGACCCAGCAGTCGGGGACTACTCTTTTGGACCTGGCATAATAACTAATGCTTTACAACTCATTATCTCGTGGAATGGGAACAAATTTTGGACCAGTATGCGCTGAGACGGTAATGCGAGTTCTCTCTTTCCAGAACTTGTATTTATTGGTATCATCCCTGTTTTATTTCAGTGTTCCAACCTTACATGCACATACATTCCAAATCCTAGAACCCGAATGACAAAATTTGTGCTGGATCCAGATGGTTCATTGAACATTAGACAATTTGATCCTGAAGCGCTATCATGGACCCTGTTATGGAGGCAGCCTGTTAGTTGTGATGTATCTTTTTTTTTGAATGAACCGCACAAGATAGCGCGTGTTTCATTGATATAGCAGGAAAAAATACAAGACCATGACCCTGGGAGATCATAGGCAGGAAATAGAAAAGAAAGAAAAAGAACAACTCACCCGGTTGGATTGGGACGTCAATCCGGGTTACTGCTCAACTAAAAGCATATCTGACCCGGTTGTGATGTATCTTACTTATGTGGAGTTTTTGGTATATGCAACAACGCATATCCAAATATGTCTAAATCTGACTTACCAATATCCCTTTGTGGCTGTCCAAAAGGCTTTGCCCAACAAGACATTCAAAATTTTAGGAAAGGTTGCACTAGGAAAATTCCACTGCAGTGCAATGGTGATAGGTTTGTTGAGATGCCTGGAATGAGACTTCCTCTCAACAGAAAAAAGCTCTCTGTTACAGAAAATAGCGAATGTGAATGGGCCTACATGATGGATTGCACTTGTATTGCATATGCTCGTTCTGTATTGGAGGCTGCAGCCTATGCCATGGTAATCTAACAAATCTGCAGGATGGATACAATGGGAGTGCAGTAAGCACTCTTTACCTTCGTGTGGCTGCATCAGAGTTACAATCAGGCAGTAGTTCAGGTATGAAATGTATACAATTGTGAATTATTAATGATCAATCCGAGTTTGGAGAGTATTATGACTTGTTTGGTCAAAATATTAAATTTTGTAAGAAATTATTTTTTTTGAGGAAAAACAGGAGGGGCAAGCCCCTACTGTAAAAGCATTTCAATCATAGGACAAAGTACAAATTGAAACAAGATGCAAGGATGAAGGAGCAAAAACGGGGGGGTAAAGAGGAGGAAGAAAAGAAGCCTAAAGAGACTGTAACCAAACATTCATAATAGCTACTTTATCCGGCGGGACTCATTGAAGGAGAAGCTTAAATTCGTGCACAAATTTGTCCTTGCATCTCTGGATCGAGGGGTCAAGATTGTTGAAAATCCAGTCATTCCTGACTGTCCAAATACTCCAAGACATTAAAATGATAATCTCCATAAAGAAAGGTACTTGCAATTTCCTTCGGATTTTGTTGAAGATATGCAGGGCTGGTCAAGTAGTTGCAACCAGTGCTCCAATCATCTGCCAGCATGCTTTGGCGAAGTTGCATCGAAGAAAGAGGTGTGGCATTGATTCCCTTTTCTGAAGAATGCATAAGTCACAAGTGACATCACTAATATTCATGTTTTTCCTTGATAATAAATCCCGGGTGCTTAATCTGTCTTTGATGAGTAACCAAAAGAAAACCTTGTGTTTCATTTGGCATTTGGCTTTCCAAAGCCAATTATAGATGGGGTGAACATCACGGTGTCCAATTAGAGCTTTGTAGGCCTTGGATGTGGAGAAAATGTCAGATCCCCAGGTATACAGCCAAGTGTCAGCATCTGTTGACAAATGCAAGCTATCCACTTTGCTCTGAAGAAGTGAGAGTTGATCATGCGCCTGAACTGAGAGTGGGAGATTGAAGTTAGTCGTAAAGTCCAAGGTGGATGTTGCTGCAAGGAAAGAGATGTCAGGCTTTTTAGCAAACGAGAAGAGCTCAGGAAAGGCCTGAGCAGGAATCAAATCTCCCCATTTGTCCTTCCAAAATAATACTGTTGATCCATCTCCAATAGCCACTGAGGAAAGGTTCTTAAACTAGTCCATGATCTTAACAATATCTCTCCACCAAAATGAACCTTTCCTACTCTGCCCTGGAAGCTTTCCATTTCTGTAATAAGACTCCCAAACCAGTTGAACCCAAGGAATATCAGCCCTGGAGAAGAACTTGTGTAGATATTTGAGTAACATGACCTCATTGTGAGTATACAGGTTAACTACCCCCAAACCTCCTTCCTTTTTAGGTAAGCATACCATTGGCCAGGCTGCTTTGCAAGGTTTTTTAGAATTGAGGTCTGCACCTCTCCATAGATAGTGTTTCCTGTATTTGTCTAACTGTTTAATTACTCCTTTGGGCAGCTTGAGAGTTCCCATAGAGTACACAGCAACAGAGGATAAAACCGAATTGACCATTTCCAGTTTCCCAGCCTGAGACAGAAAAAGAGAGGTGCAGGAGAGCCTTTTTTCCAACTTCTGGATAAGAGGCATGAAGTCTTGGATATTTGGCTTTGTTGTTCCTAGGGGGAGGCCTAAATAAGTGAAGGGGAAGGATCCCTTTTGGCATGCAAAAGATGTTGAAAGAATATCCAATTCTTCACTTGAGATATTGAGAGGAACCATGACTGATTTGTTATAATTGACTTTGAGGCCAGTAGCATCAGAAAATGATTGCAGCAGATTTTTGAGGAAGAGAAGCTGGGTGGGACAGGCCTCCATTACTAAGATGGTGTCATCTGCATACTGGACTATTGGGAACTCATTTCCAGCAAAGCGAGGGATGGGGAGTTTAAGCGTGCCCCCGTCTTTGGCGTCATTAATCGGGGTTTGTAAAAGGTCCGTCGCCAACACAAATAGTAAAGGGGAGAGAGGGTCTCCCTGTCTAACTCCCCTCTTGCAATGAAAGACCTTCCCTGGTACACCATTCAGTAGCACAGAGGATGTCCCAGAGCTGAGTATCTCTCTAATCCAGCTTAACCACTTCTCTCCAAATCCTTTGTGGTTAAGAATATGCAAGATGGCTTGGTGTTCTATTTTGTCAAAGGCTTTCTCAAAATCCAGCTTTAAAATGACCATTCCTTTTTTAGCACTTTTGCAGATGTGAAGATATTCAAAAGCCCAAGCCAAACAATCATGAATCGATCTTGAATTTATGAAATCATACTGGTTTTTGTGGATGAGTCTGAGGATAACCTTTTGAAGCCTTTCTGCCAAGAGTTTAGTTATCAACTTAATTGAAGAATTTAGCAGGGAGATGGGCCTGAAATCCCCAACTCTAGTAGGGTTGTCACATTTGGGGATTAGGGTAATGAAAGATGAGTTTATGCTCCTGAGGCACAGATCTCCAGAATGGAAGTCCTGACAGAGTTTGTAAAAATCCTCAGCGATCAAAGGCCAGCACTTCTTGAGGAATTCACCATTGAACCCATCTGGGCCTGGTGATTTGTTATTGGGCAAATCTGCCACCACCTTATCAATTTCTTCTTGGGAGAAAGGAGTTTCTAGCCAAGTTAGATCATTATCTCTATGGAGGAGACTCTGGAGGTCGAAGTACATATGAGTGAATTCCGAGAGACCCATTCTGTCCTTAAAAGATTTCCAGAGAAGTTCTGCTTTCCCTTCATGATGTGAGATTACTTGCCCCTGCTCATCAGAAAGAGAGGTAATGCAGTTCTTTCTGTGTCTTAGAGATGCATTTGCATGGAAGAATTTTGTACATTCATCTTCAAATTTAACCCATTTTATGGTTCCCCTCTGTCTCCAATAAGTTTTTTGCTGCTGGAGTAAAGCCTCAAGGTGTTCAGAAATGATATTTCGAAAATTCCATTCTTCCAGAGTGAGGTCCCTTAACTCTCCTATGATATCCAAGACCTGAATCATATGTTTAGAATTATTAATGGCAGAGGCCAAGTTGGGGAGCTTGTTCTTCCAGACCTTGAAAACTTTCCTGAGATTCTTAAATTTTGCACTAATTCTTTTGGCACTGTCCAAATGTTGAATATGGGTATTCCAACCCTGTTGCATGACTGGGATGAAGTCCTCATGTTCAAGCCAATAGTTCTCAAACCTGAAAATTTGGGGCCTGGGGATCTTGGTTGAGGCAGAGATGACACAAGGTGTGTGATCTGAGGTGTCTCTTGACAAACCTGTGGCAAAAGAGTTAGGCAGTATGGTTGTCCAAGAATTGGATGTAAAGAACCAGTCTAGCCTTTCTAAAAGGGGATTTGTTTGCTTGTTGGTCCAGGTAAACTTGCAGCCTCTCAAGGGGAGTTCCACAAGTTTTAACTTACTAATAGCAGCATTGAAGTCTAACATTTCTTGGGGGTTTCCACCAGGTTTGTTTCTATTTTCTGGGCTTCTTAAGAGGTTAAAGTCTCCAACAATGAGCCAGTAAACCTCATCTGGCATTACAATATCTTTGAACCATCTGAGAAAGGCTTGTTTTCCCTCATGAGTGCAAGGAGCATAAACATTGGTCAAGACCCAAGATTCACCAGAGAGCTTGCAACAAAATTCCACAGACTATGCAAATTCATTCTGAAAGATTTGATGTCCCATGAATTTGGAGCTATCCCAAGCAATCAGAGATCCACCAGCATTCCCAACAGAAGGCAGGAAGACAAAATCATCAATTCTATTAGGGCAGAAATTCCTTAAATAGAGATTGTCACAGAATTCCCTCTTTGTTTCCTGTAAACAAACAATATCACATTTGGATTCTGAAATTTTACTTTTAACTGCATTCCATTTTCCTTCAGAATTAAGTCCTCTTATATTCCTACACAGCACCACCCAATCTCTGAGTTTGCTATTATAATTCATTTAAATTGGGCTTGATCCAGAGGACTGAAGCAGTTATATGCACAGCACATAACATGCACAAGAAACAGATCAAGCAGCTGAGCAAAAGCCAAAGAATGAAAGAACTGAGCATGAACCATTAGGATTGAAAAGAAGGTTTTAACCATAAAAGGTAGCTCGACAGGCATTGTTTTACAAGCCATCAAAAGATTTCCCATAACAGTAGGTAATTAAGCATGCATCAAAATAAAGATAGGGGCCTCAGGCTCCTACTGCTTCTTGCCCTTCTTGCTCACCTCTTGGTCCTCAGTGGTGTCATCGGGCTTCTTCTGCATGGTCTTGCTCAGCTGGGATGAAGAGGTCTCCTGGGCCACCCCCTTGGGACCAACCACCGTCTTGCCTTTACGTTTACCAACTAAAGCTGTATCAGTGAGCTTGTTGGTGCTGATCTTGCAGTACTGTTCCCCGACTTCCTTGATCATTTTGGTAGTGAAAGATGGAGGGGAAGCAGAGCAGGCCAAACAGTTCTTGGTCAAGCAGGTGTTGTGTTTAAAACCAAAGTTCCTGTCCCTGATCCTCGAGCTCCTCCTAGTCTCAGTTTCTATGACCGGAGTACCCCTGATAGTTTCTGACTTGCTCTTTTCAAAAGAGTTCCCTTGCTCCTCCTGCTCAGTGGGATTAGAGCCAGACTGGGAGCCAGGATTATCAGGGAGTTGCTTGGCCGAAGCACAAGTGACTTCAGCCTCCTGTGGGTAGGGAGATGGGATGGAAAATGACATCATTGCAGAGGGCCCAGAGCAACTCAGCATGACTTTCCAGGCTGGAGACGAAAGGAAGTTTTTAGCCCATACAAACTGGTTTGGGGAAAGAAACATAACAGTGAAGAAAGCAGCCCATTCAGAAGGTGTCTGTACCACCTGCTCAGGACAGCCCACAGGGGAGAAGTATTTGGCCCAAAGGCGATAGACATCAGGTTTGGGCTTAGAGGAGAAGAGTTGGGTGCCAAAGAAGTTATCACCATTAAGTGGAATCTCATTTGGAGTGACAAAATCCGTGAGGGCCATATTGATGTTCACATTGAAGTTTATTGAAGTAGAAGCACCACTGAGATTATCTTGGTTGAGGGCAGGGAGGAATTCTGGAAAGGCTTCCACATTGTTGGTTTCTTGAACCATTTGAACCTCATCAGAGTCTTCATTCAGAATGTTTCCAGAGGTATCTGATACTCCCCTCTGCATTTCAGAGGAAGCTGAGAGCTGACCATCAGGCATTTCAAAATTCTCATTTTGTGGCTCAGGGTCCTGCTGGATGGGTTCAATCTGAACATCTTGTGGCTGGGCAAGGTTGACCTCACGCAGCAGGACACCTTCTCCCAACTCTGCAAGCTGATTGATGATGTTATTGCCTTCCTGTTGTGCATTGTTCTGCCCCCCCTTCTGCCATCTGAATGGGATCGTCATTAGCTTCCAGTTGCCCAATGTTCTCCTCAACACCAACCATTTGGTTGAGCAGCTGATTCTCAGGATGTGGAGCCTGAGCGCCATGTATGGGAACTTGCAGGCTTAAAACAGTGGGGGGGTGCTGAGCAGCAGGTGGAAAGTTTACTGAAGAATTGCCCCCAGAATTGGAGTTGTCCGACTGCAAAGGGGGGGGCAAAACAACCAAGTCCATTTCCACAGGATTCTCCAGGCCATTGACATCTTCGTTTTCCTGGGGCTCAAACATGTCAACATCTTCTGCTAAAGCGTTTGCTGGGTGCATGTTTCCATCCAGGTGCCCCACAATGTCATCTCCATTGGCCTCTAGCATAGCTTGATCCTATATCGGGGCATTGAGGTCAGGTACCAAGTGCAGACCTGCCTCCAACTGGCCCTGCTGATTCTACATGAGCTGATCATGATTCATCCCTTGCTGCTGCTGACCAAAGCCTGGAAACACAAAATCATCACTGGGGCCTCCTGGTGGTATGTCCTCATCCTGTAGCTGACCACCTAACATATCTTGCTACATGATTTCGCATTGAACAGTTAAGGATGTTCCTTCAAAATCATCACCCTCAGACAGAACAAAGTAATGGGGGACATCTTCCAGCGAGGTGACTCTGGCCTTGATTATGACCCTGGCCAGGATATCATCTTTTTGCCACAGAATCAGACGGCCAAAAGATTTAATGGCATCCTTGATTTCATCCACATTCCTACTATCCACTGGAAAACCAATGAGCATGAGCCAGCATTCTCTGTTAAACAGAACCCTCCTGGCATTTGGCCCCCTATTATGCTTGGTGAAAGAGAAACTGAGACCGTGATGAATATGAGGGCTGAAATGTACCAGGCTATCTCTGTCTGACACACGATTGAGGCGAACAAAAGCTTGACCTCTAGCAAAGGGGCTTCTTTGAATCTCAACTACGCGGAGAGCGTATTCCCCCTCAATCAGATCAAGAATGCGGTTGCGGGTTTCTGCGAAGGGGAACTCACCCTTATATTATGAACTAGTACTCCATATGAACTCAAGTGCCAACTCTCTTTCTTCTTATTTAGGTCGCAGAATACTTTGGATAGCCGGTGTACTTTCCTCAGTTGCGATTCTTATCTTTTGTCTCATCTTGTTCATTTGGATTAGAAGATCGAAAAATAAAGGTAACCACTAGAAGTCATAAGAAATCCTTAATAGCTAAAGAAATGCCACTTTTATATGCAGTGTAGGTGAAAACATGACAATAAGTCTCATTCTACGAATCAGGGAAAGGAAAACAGGATGGTCACCACTCCTTAATTACTTCAGACACAATCAAACTTTGGGAGAGTGAACAAAGCAGCTCTCATTTTACGGCGTTTTCCTTTTCACGAATAAGAAATGCTACAGATAATTTTTCAACAGAAAACAAGCTTGGAGAAGGGGGGTTTGGCCCTGTTTACAAGGTATGATATGCCCTTCAATATCTTCTGCTCACATGCTTATGAGGATTTTAAAAACAAGTATGATTCAGAAGTATGTGATCAAATATATGGCTTGTTTATTTTTGGGCAAGTAACCCTAGTGCAATACATTCAAATAATCTACATGGAAAAGGGAAACTGAAGAGAGTATTAGACGTATGAGGGATATATGACATGACATGTAGATTGAGCTGCCATTTTTATTTTTCAAATGTACCGGCATATTTGCAGAAAGTAAACTTATGTGAAACAATGGGAACTATACCTGCGTGCCTTTTTTTTGCGAATTTGTATATCAGACTGGAAGAATTTAACGATTGACCTATAAGGTGATGAAAATCTCTTGAGTGTGTTTTGCACTCAGACTGAATAGTGAGTAGTGACTAAAGAGCGGATGGCATATCTTGTGAACACTAGTGAAGTTTTGTATCTAGAAAATGTTACCTGTTTGGCATAAGTTCTTTCCTTAACATGCTTGTCAAATTTGAGGTTTATTTTTCCTCTCCCTCTCTTGCGATCTATACCTTGGGTTCAGCCCTGTTCTTACATTCTCCTATTTCTTCTAGTGCTTCCATAAAATATTCATAAATAGACATTTAGTTGGGCTGCTAGGCTGTTGTGTCGAAGAGGAAGAAATGTTATTAGTCTACGAATACATGCCAAACAAAAGTCTGGATTTTTTCTTATTTGGTATGTCAGATTTCCTTTTTAATTCGTGTTGCTTCCTACTTTTTATTCCCAGCTGCCTTCTTGAACCAGTGAGTGTATTCCCCCCTTTCTAAAAAGAAAAATCAAGAAGGGCTTTGCTAGACTGGGAAATGAGGATGAACATATTTGAAGGGGTTGCACAAGGTCTTATTTACCTCCACAAGCATTCTCGGCTTAGAATTATTCATAGGGACCTGAAAGCAAGCAACATTTTGTTGGACGCTGATATTTTTTTTTCGCGACCGTGCCTTAGCACGTTTTTCATTAAGAGGAAAGGAAGGAACATCCGAGGAGCGTTGTCATCTAACGGATGACGAAGCCACAAGTCCGTTAAGCTACATTACACAAAAGAATTTGTGCGACCAAGTAAAGCGTGTACAAGAATAGAAATACTTTGAAAACCAGCACTACACCAATCGGCTAAATGCTCCAGGATACGCATTTGGACGCTGATATGAACCCTAAGATCTCGGACTTCGGAATGGCGAGAATATTTGTTCCCAAAGGAGCACAAGCTAATACAAAAAGAGTTGCTGGAACATAGTAAGTACTTGATTCGTTCCTCTAAACTTCCTTTTGCATTTGATTTATGAAGCTAATGTAGGTTATGTTGCAAATTTTGAGTTTAAGAGTACACAACTTTCAGTGGCCACATGGCTCCTGAATATGCTATGGCAGGCATTTTCTCCGTTAAGTCTGATGTATTTAGCTTCGGAGTCTTGCTTCTGGAGATTATTAGTGGAATGAGAAATGCAGGATCTCAACGACGTGGCAACTCTGTTAGCCTCCTTGGTCATGTAAGCATAAGTTATAAAGATAACAAGAATTATTCTATAGGATTTGATCATTTTGCAATTGGAGCACATCTAACTTGGTGTTCGCAACTAAACTTCACAGGCATGGGAATTATGGAACGAAGGCAGATGCCATGAGCTCATTGATAAATCACTACATGGTACATGTTCTGAGAATGTGGCGCTAAGATGCATCCATGTCAGTTTGTTGTGTGTTCAGGAGCAAGCTGCAGATCGACCCTCCATGACTGAAGTCCTTTTAATGATTACCAATGAAAACGCCACCTTACCGGACCCAAAGCAACCTGGTTTCCTGTTCCTGTTGGTCTCGAATCAAACTGAAATCACTGAAGAAACCTGCTCCCTGAATGGTCTTTCAATTACCAAGCTGGACGGCAGATAGTAACTGTCTCATTCCCCTGCTGTTCTTCTCTTGGTAAATGCATGCTTTAGAGTCGCTTGAAATTTGCATGGTGTTGCCCAACTTATAACGTGCGAACCTGAAATCCAACCACACTTATTAAATTTTGTTCAACTTGCAAGGACTGCTAGGTGGAATCTTTAGAGGAGCTTGTGGTTTCCAATGCCAACTTAGCATTACGACCTTCTGATTTCAGCTGGCCCCAGTTCCACCTGCCTGTTGTTGGTACTGATGTCTCCAGCTGAGGAGAGCAGCTGTTACTGTCTTGCCTTTCAAAGCAAAGGAAAATTTTGCTCACTGTTTGGTTCCAAACTCCATTTCTATACCCGCTTTAGTCTCTTCGTCAAAATTCAACACCTGCGGATTCGAACAACGAATGAAAATCTCCACAAATACTTCGCTGATGTGGATTATATCTTCTAGACTAGAGGAGTGACGATGTCTAGTTGTCTACCGCGGAATGTTCATATGCAACCTCGTTCGTTTTGACTTTTGATTGGTGTGGGGGGTGTTTGATCCATATTTCCATGGCACACGGTTGACAAAAAAAGCAAGTGTTTCCGTTGCGTGCAAGTGGCTCAAACAAATCTGTCAGTTGCAATGACAAGGATGGCTCAGATTTGATTGGTTCTTGTTTGACTCGAGTACAATTTAAGGTATGATGATGGTGCAGATAAGGCTAATGCATTTAGCTATTCGGCGGTGAACCCTTACCAATTCAGAGTGCTTGGCCTATTGGCCTTTGAGCAAGTTAACAGCTTGCATTCCAGCTACGAATAAACTGAGCTAGATCTAAACATCCAATGACCATCTTCGCCCATTTTAATTTGGGTTTGTCGTGTCGTTTACCCGTAGCTGCATCTTAACATGTGATATATTCTAATATTCGCGTGGTCAAACGCAAGTAAGATATGCCTAGTTGCAACTGAATCCGTTTGGGAGCCGTGAGCATGGCCTGTTGCTGCAAACAGGTGCTGCACTGTTTGTCCGTGTTACTGTGTATCCCTGTGCAAAGCGCAGCGGAGCGTCTGACCGGCCGGCACCAGGTGCGAGCTGCCCCTGCTCGTGAACGCCGAGCGAGCCGTTGACCAAAGCCGCCGCTCGATAGTCCATACGCAGCCGGCGCCATGGACGTGGCCCTGTGGGCGTAACAAATGCGCGAGCCTGCCTCGCGTTCCGACAGAGCGCCGCCGCGGCCGTTTCCTGCTGTCTGTGATTGCTGGCACGACGACCGCCACCCAGCCGCCCGTGCAGGCTGTCTCACGCACAAGTAACTGGACACAAGCCCATGTCATGAGAGATAGAGAGGAGAGGTCAACGGCAGGGTTTGGCGCGCCGTGATCGGGAGTAACCGGGAGAGAGACGATGAGGGCGCGCACGCTCTCTTCTCTCCTCCTCCTTGCCGTCGCCGCCGTCTCCTTCACTCCCTCGGCATCCACCGACACCATCTACCGGAACACGACGCTCACGGGCAACCGGACGATCGTCTCGGCCGGCGGCGTCTACGCGCTCGGCTTCTTCACCCCGGACGGCGCCGATGGCAGCCGGACGTACCTCGGCATCTGGTACGCCAGCATCCCGGGCCCGAAGACCGTGGTGTGGGTCGCCAACCGGCAGGACCCCGTGGTGAGCCCCCCGGGAACGCTCCAGCTCACCGCCGGCGGCCGGCTCGTCGTCCTTGACGGCAACAACGACACGGTCTGGTCCTCCGCGCCGCCCGCCGTCGCCAGGAACGTCACCACGCGCGTCGCGGCGCAGCTCCTGGACAGCGGCAACCTCGTCCTGAGCGCCGACGGGAGCGGCTCCGACCAGAGCGTGGCGTGGCAGAGCTTCGACTACCCGACGGACACGCTGCTGCCGGGGATGAAGCTCGGGGTGGACGCCAGGCACGGCATCACCCGGAACATCACGTCGTGGCGCAGCGCGTCCGACCCGTCGCCGGGCGACGTCACCTTCAAGCTCGTCCTGGGCGGCGGGCTCCCGCAGTTCTTCCTCATGCGGGGCAGCAAGAGGATCTACACGAGCGGGCCGTGGAACGGCGACATCCTCACCGGTGTGCCGTACCTCAAGGCGCAGGCCTTCACCTTCCGGGTCGTGTACAGCGCCGACGAGACGTACTACAGCTACTTCATCCGCGACCCGGCGCTGCTGTCGCGGCTTGTCGTCGACGGCGCCGCGACGCAGCTGAAGCGCTTCTCGCTCAACAACGGCGCGTGGAGCAGCTTCTGGTACTACCCGACGGACCAGTGCGACTACTACGCCAAGTGCGGGGCGTTCGGGTACTGCGACCCCGATCGCACCCCGGTGTGCAACTGCCTCCCGGGGTTCGTGCCGCGGTCGCCGGACAAGTGGGGTCAGCGGGACTGGTCCGGCGGGTGCGTCCGGAACACCAACCTGAGCTGCGACGGCGGCGGCAGCGACGGGTTCTGGGTGGTGAACCGGATGAAGCTGCCGCAGGCCACGGACGCGACGGTGTACGCCGGCATGACGCTGGACCAGTGCAGGCAGGCGTGCCTCGGCAACTGCAGCTGCGGGGCGTACGCCGCCGCCAACAACAGCGGCGGGGTCGGCGTCGGCTGCGTCCTCTGGACCGTCGACCTGCTGGACATGCGGCAGTACCCCATCGTCGTGCAGGACGTGTACATTCGGCTCGCGCAGACCGACATCGACGCCCTGAAGGCCGCCGCCGCAGGTTCTGTCTGACATTGATCAGAATTCCTCTCGATCCTGCAGTTTTCAAACTCTTGCACGCAATTCACATTTTTTCTATTTATTACGTATGATCTTAATTAAAGCCTTAGCTTCCATTGTTAGACCATCCGCCGGCTGTTCACCTCAGGGCTTGACCATTTCTTGCATTGGTTCCAGATAACCACGGGCGTTCACACAAGGGCAAGCTGATCATCATCGTCGCCGCGACCATTTCCGGTGCACTTCTCCTGTTAGCGGCGGCTGCCTGCTGTTGTTTATTGATGAAGAAGGGGAGGAGGAAGCGTGAAGGAGACGACCAGGCGTCGTCATTGCCGCCGAGCGCTACTACTACTGGAGATTTTGTGCTCCCGTACAGGCCCAGGAGCCAGCCTGCGTTGAGCCCGGGGCGGGTTCAGCAGAAGCCTGACGAGGGCTCGGATGGAATGAGATACGCCGAGAAAGACGTTGACCTTCCATTGTTCGATCTGGAGGTGATCCTGGTTGCCACGGACAACTTCGCGGAGCACAAGAAGATTGGAGCAGGTGGATTTGGCCCTGTTTACATGGTAATAACAAACAGAGCAGCAGAGTAAAATATACAGTAGTACTAATTTATATCTCGCTGGCTATTGAATGTGATTTCTCACTGACCTGCGGTTTGGCGAATCAATGGCAGGGAGTTCTTGAGGATGGGCAGCACGTAGCCGTGAAGAGGTTGAGCCAGGGATCAACGCAGGGGGCGAGGGAGTTCATGAACGAGGTGAAACTGATCGCGAAGCTGCAGCACAGGAACCTTGTGAGGCTGCTCGGCTGCTGCATCGACAACGACGAGAGGATGCTCGTGTACGAGTACATGCACAACCAGAGCCTGGACACGTTCCTATTCGGTTAGTTCATTTCTACAGGAGCACCTTCAGTTCGTATCAGGTATAAGAAGTTAATTTATGCCAGTCGACGCTGTAACGCAGATGAAACGAAGCGCAGGTTGCTAGTATGGCAGAAGCGGTTCGAGATCATTCAGGGGATTGCACGGGGTCTGCAGTACCTGCACGAGGATTCGAGGTTCAGGATCATCCACAGGGACCTCAAGGCCAGCAACGTGTTGCTGGACAGAAACATGGTCCCCAAAATTTCAGACTTTGGGATCGCCAGAATGTTTGGAGGCGATCAGACCACTGTATACACCCGGAAGGTCATCGGAACATAGTGGGTGCTATCTCTCATGTGCGTTTCAATCTGTTCTGGAAAAAATTTGAGCTGAATCTTCAGACATTTTCCAGTGGATACATGTCCCCGGAGTACGCAATGGACGGCCTCATCTCGGTAAAATCCGACGTCTTCAGCTTCGGCGTCCTGGTGCTGGAGATCATCACCGGCAAAAGGAACCGTGGCTCCTACGAACCCGAGCTCGATGTCAACCTACTAGGATATGTAAAATACCAGCAAACACTTATATAGCTCAACTATTTTTCTTCATCTTCTGAATTTCAGTGACATTTTGGTGGATTTCCAGGCATGGATGCTGTGGAGAGAAGGGAGGAGCTTGGAGCTCCTGGACGAGGCGTTGGGCGGCAGCTTCCACCACAGCAGGGTGCTGCGGTGCATCCAGGTGGCCCTGCTGTGCGTCGAAGCGCAGCCGAGGAACAGGCCCCTGATGTCGTCGGTGGTGACGATGCTGGCGAGCGAGAACACCGTGCTCCCAGAGCCCAACGAGCCCGGGCTGAACCCTGGGATGAGCACGTCGTCGGACACGGAGTCGTCCCGGACGCGGAGCGCCACCGCCAACTACGTGACGGTGACCAGATTAGAGGCGAGGTAGCGTGGAACTGTACAAAATTTCTGCTGATCTAGTGTTTCTGTGAAATTGTGAATTGGTCGAAGATTGTGTTGAGCATAAGGATTTCTGTTTTTTTTTCATTTTTTCTTTGTTGCAGGTCCACTGGTAACTCTTCGTTGTAAAGTTTACAAAGTTTGTAAAGAGTGTTGCATTGAGAAGCGCCTGAATTCAATTTATTGGGACCGAAACCGGGTCCGTATGTTTTTTTCAAAAATCTGTCAAGACTGTTGAGTATGTTGCGGTCAGTTAGACTGTATCTGTCCTGTAGTCCCGTTCACACAGCCTCCACATGCTCCCAACATTATCCTAGAGAACCACTTAACCACAGGATCGTTTACAACTGACTTTTCCTGAGCATCCTATGCTATTAGATAGCAAAATAAACCTTTAGAAAATCTTTCTTATAAAATAAAAAACATCCTGATATCAACTCCGGCATCCCTAGATGTATTTTTTTCTAAATCCTTACTGCGAATATTATTATGAAATAATCTAAAATAACCTACCGTAGACTAAATTATACACCTTTCACATTTCTCGTAATAAAGTATAATTTAAAAACTCTATATTTGAATTACTCACCTACATTCACTACAAGAAACTATTTAATCTGTGACGCTTTCTCCGCAACGTTTTCAGAAAACGTCACGAATGTGCATTGCAGCCCAAAACACTGCGACGATTTCTTTAATTCGTCGCGATTCTACGACGTATTCCTTTTTTTCGTCACGGATTTGCATCGAAGCCCAAAACACTACGACGATTTGTTAAATTCGTCGCGATTCTATAACGTATTCCTTTTTTTCGTCACAAACACTGCGACGATTTGTTTAGTTTGTCGCGATTCTACGACGTATTCATATTTTTTCGTCACGGACGTGCATGGATGGATATTGAAGCCCAAACCATCATAACGATTTGTTAAATTCGTCGCAATACGGCCCACAACACCGTAACGTTTTAGCAGATTCGTCGCGATCCATAAAAAAACAGCCACCTCACCAGCACCTAGGACCCACCCACACTGCCACGCAGGCGCCACCTCACGCAGCGCCACGTCACCACCACGTGAGCGCCGGGGCCCACCTCACCGCCACGCAGCGCCACCTCACCCGTGCGCCACGTCACCACCACGTGAGCGCCAAGGGCCCACCACACTGCCACGCACGCGCCACCTCACCCGTGCGCCACTTCACCACCACGTGAGCGCCGAGGGGCCCACCACACCGCCACGCAGCGCCACCTCAACCAGGCGCCACGTCACCACCAGACGAGCGCCAGGGGCCCACCTCACTACCACGCAGGCACCACCTCACCCAGGCGCCACGTCACCAACACGTGAGCGCCCGGGGCCCACCTCACTGCCACGCAGCGCCACCTCACCCGTGCGCCACGTCACCAACACGGAGCGCCCGGGCCCACCACACTGCCACGCAGCGCCACCTCACCCAGGCGCCACGTCACCACCACGTGAGCGCCAAGGGCCCACCCACACTGCCACGCAGGCGCCACCTCACCCAGGCGCCACGTCACCACCACGTGAGCGCCAGGGGCCCACCTCACTGCCACGCAGGCGCCACCTCACCCAGGCGCCACGTCACCACCACGTGAGTGCCCGGGGCCCACCTCACTGCCACGCAGGCGCCACCTCACCCAGGCGCCACGTCACCACCACGGGAGCGCCCCGGGCCCACCACACCGCCACGCAGCGCCACGTCACCACCACGCGAGCGCCCGGGGCCCACCTCACCGCCACGCAGCGCCACCTCACCCGGCGCCACGTCACCACCACGTGAGCACCGGGCCCACCTCACCGCCACGCAGCGCCACCTCACCCGGGCGCCACGTCACCACCACGGAGCGCCCGGGCCCACCACACCGCCACGCAGGCGCCACCTCACCCGTGCGCCGCGTCACCACCACGGAGCGCCCCGGCCCACCACACCGCCACGCAGGCGCCACGTCACCACCACGCGAGCGCCAGGGGCCCACCTCACTTCCACGCAGTGCCACCTCACCCGTGCGCCACGTCACCACCACGTGAGCGCCGGGCCCACCTCACCGCCACGCAGCGCCACCTCACCCGTGCGCCACGTCACCACCACGGAGCGCCCGGCCCACCACACCGCCACGCAGCGCCACCTCACCCGTGCGCCACGTCACCACCACGGGGAGCGCCCGGGCCCACCTCACCGCCACGCAGCGCCACCTCACCCGGGCGCCACGTCACCACCACGTGATTGCCCGGGCCCACCCTCCACCGCCACGCAGCGCCACCTCACCCAGGCGGCACGTCACCACCACGTGAGCGCCAAGGGCCCACCACACTGCCACGCTGGCGCCACCTCACCCAGGCACCACGTCACCACCACGCGAGCACCAGGGGCCCACCTCACTGCCACGGAGACGCCCCTCACCTAGGCACCACGTCACCACCACGTGGTAGAGAATGATTTTAGAAAATTTTAAAAAAAAGAATCATTGAATTTGGAGTTAGTATGAGGCAGAAAAACTAGTTACAAGTTTTAGTCAAAGATTAAAAAGAGAAAACACACTTGTTCATCTCAGTTCATAGCAATTGCAGTTTCTGTTTTTAATCTTCGGATAAAACTTGTAAACTGTTTTTCTTCCTCATACGAACTCCAAATTGGTTGATTCTTTTTCCTAATTTTTTCTAAAATCGTGATGTTTTACTCAGTGCCATTTGTTTGTATATTAATTACTATTTCTTGGTTGCTTTTCATACAACATAACTTTTCCAACTAAAAAAGAATATAAAAACATGTTTTTTCATAATAATTGCTAATATAACTTAATATTCTTTAATGTTATGGTCAACATGATATGGTGTCAAAAATTGAGGTGCATACAAGTTCGGTCACATTATTAGTTGTTCAAATCTCAAAGTTTGTTTTCAATTGTAGGAAAATATGTGAGTCTTGTGTCCTATTTGTGAACATATATAATCTCACTTTATCAAAATCATATGAATTTTTTATAGGAGCATTATACGCTTAAAATATGGTTTCATGTCAATTTGGTGGACTGTACAGTGCACCCGACGTACTATGAGAATTAATACAGTGCACACGCACACTCTGCTAGATGTACGGCTCCACGGCACATCCACAAAATGATTCCATGTTAATTTTTAGAATTTTCGGAGAAGTTTTAGATATTATTATCATTATATTATAACAAGGTGACTAGTACAATACCGCAAAAAAAAGGTGACTAGTACAAGTTCAAATTATCCTTTATATACACTTTAAATTTTGATCTATTTTGAGGATATGAGCTACACTAGAGAAAATGTACTCTTAATATATTTTTTTGGGAATTTTATAAATCTTATGTGATATACATGTAGTTCAAATTTTTATTATTTTCAATAAACCTGCAGAAATTTATTTATACTGTAGAAAATGGTAAATGAGTGAGTAAATTACTGGAACTTCTTAATAACAACTTATGTGTAGTATATTGTATTTAAAAAAATATAATAATACATATAAGATTATTATTTGTGTGTGCTACTTCACAATGGTGCATAAAACGAAAAAAGAAAAAAATGCTAAGTAGAGCAGGAATGAAACAAAGTCTGTGTCGGCCCAATTGGTTAAATGGGCTCAAATAAATGAGTCTCCTCTACCGGCCGTCGGATGGGATCTGACGGCCAAAATGCATTCAGCCGCGCACCCCCCTCCGTATATAAGGATGCTCCAACCCTAACCCTCTCCCTCACCCCCCCCCCCCCCGCGCCTCCCTCTCTCCCTCGCCCATCCTCCTTGGAGCTTTAGGGTTTCTCCAGCTCTTCTCTCCGGCTCGCTCCCTCCCCAATTCCTCCGCGCCCCCGATTCGGCCGCGGTGTCCCGCGTCACCATGCTCCCCCGCGCGTCGCGGACAACCCGGACGGGGGAGGCGGCGGCGCTCCGGCCGCCCGGCCTCCCGCCGACGCCCGTGGGGGCCCCGGCGGTACTTGGCGCCGGTGGGCGCCCGGTCTCGGTGGCGCCGCGCACTCCGCGTAAATGGGGGGAGCGCCGGCTCCCCGGTCCGGCCGCGAGCCGAGCGGCACGCCCCCCGACGGTGCCGCCAAGGGGGTGGCTCCCGGGCGGCGCCACCGCCACCGCCGCGGCGGCGTCTCCTTCTCCTCCGCGTGATCCGGGCCGGCTTCGTTCGTCGGTCTCGCGGTACCGGTCGTGCGCAACGTGCCGTCACTCGGATGCGGCGACGACCTCGCCAATCTCTTCGGGACGTACGGCCCGGTGGAGGAGTCGGCCTCGTCTCGCCTTCTTTTCTCCTCCTCCTTCCGCTCCCCGAATGCTCCTACCGGTCCCCGCTTGATGCCCTCCCCGCCGGTTCCGTACATGTGCAAGCCCATGGATGCCGAGGATTGTGAGCCCTACACCGACGTCTTCTTCATCAAGTTCTCACAGGTCAGCAACGCTAGGTGATTGATCTGATTGCAACCATCTCTATCCGTTGTCAATCCTTTCTGCTCGATTTGTTGGCTTTTTCTGCACTTAAAATCTACATATTCACTGGAAGTTGTAGCTATGACACCTCACATAGTCCAGTTGCTAGTGGTACAGCTCGAGCAAATCTGTGTTGTAGTTTATATGCGGTATACTTCCCAGAGGTATGAACTTAAGCTGTATTGACAGATGCAGTGGAACTGTGAACTTCCTAGTGCTAATGAGTTCACCGTGCCTTGTTAACTGTATTTGTTATGCAGCCTACTGAAACGAACTTGTTCCTCTGGGTATTTGATTGATTGCAGATCACATAGCAATGGTGAAGGCTGTGGTTTTGCACTGAACATGGACGGGGAAAGGGGGACAAGGCACGGAATTTCAGAGTTTGTTTGCACATTATTGATGTAATTGCTCGCCTTGGCCTCATAAACCTTGCTTCCTTCTTGTGACAATGCAGTGTATTCGTAGTGAGCCTTAATTACAGCTTTGTAGGCCTTTGATTGGGGAATGGTGCACGATTTGTCAGGGTTGCTCACTTGGTCCATACTCCTATCTCCTAGTATTTGAATATAATAGTTGACATCACTACTCTCAAATGAACCTTGATTTAACTTGAATCAATTGTGCCCATTGTGTTGTGCATCTGGTTTAAATTGGATAGTGAACATTTATCCTGAACTTCTGGAACCTTAATCTTATTAGCAGTGCCATCAATTCTCAATGCGCTACAAGCATCAGCTCAATTTAGACTTAGTGGTCAGAGCCTCATTTCATTCTGGCGCAAAGCTAACCTCATTGCCATAGGCCGTAGCAGTCGATAGATGCGTCTCACACTATGGGTAACATCTTATATATGTGAATTCGGTGTTAGTGTTTGCATGGTAATTTATTAATGCTTTTGAATTACCTTGAGATGGCTTTGCTGCTTGCTTTAGCTATTGCTGTGTGATCTGTCAATTTTTGTTCTGTATGTAGCTCCTTGGTTGTACAGATAAATAGGTCCTTGTTTTGTATGTAGCTATCTTCATAGGTCTAGATGATATGTATTGCTGTGTGACCTGTCAATTTTTGTTCTGTATAGGTCCTTGTTTTGTATGCTACTGCCTGCTAACACTAGCACTTGCATGTATTTTTAACAAATAGATATGAAATTCTTGTTTGCTTGAGTCTTTTGTTCTTGTTAGCTAAGTCTTGTATGATCCAGTCTTATGGTCCACATGAATTAAGTGATAATTTGCCAAATCATTTTTATTTGTTTTATCCTTTTACCAAATCCTAATCGTGCTGCATTGTATATGCCGTTGATGAAAATTGTCCTTTTGTTTTTTTGAATAGATCTGAATGTTGATCGAAAGCTATATGATTCTACATTCCGTTGATAGTTGTTGATGAAGTCATATAACCCTTGATTAAATATTCCATTATGTACATTATTGTGGTAAACTACTATCTTTTGTTTCTTTGATGCTTATTAGCAGTAAGGTTTCCCTGTCTTTTGTTTCACAAGGGAGATAGGTTGCACCCTGCGGGAGCTCTGCTGACGAAGCTCAACTACAACCTTCGCAGGGTAAGGATGCCCTCAAATTCTACCCAATGTTCCCTTCTCTTTTTCCCCTTCTCTCTTGCATCTTAATGGTGGTGCTGGCCAAAAGCTCTGGCTGCAGTAGGAATCATTTGTCAATCCTAGGGTACTCAGCTTCTTGAGGTATTGTGCTGAAAGTTTGCTCAATAATGATTTGTGGAGAGGAATCTGTTGGACTTAAATTAAATGGAACCGCAATATGATAACGAGCTTTTGGTTTTGGATAACTAGATTAACAACCATTCATGATGTTCTTGTAACTGCCTGTTGATTGATTTCCCATATAATTTAGAAGAGATATCTGATAACTATGCACTTGCCTATGAGTGAATTTGTTGTTACTTCTGACTTATGAAAGATGAAAACTGCCCTGACTTCAGAATTTTCCTAATGCTATCTATTTTCATGTGAATTGTCTAGCTATCTATTTTTTCTAAAGAAATTGCTTCTTTGTTATTGATGCAGGAAACTGTGCTTCAATAGATTGAAAGTGTTGCAAGATGAAGGTTTTAGCTGCAATAGATGCTGATGTGTTCTTGTAATGTATTTTCCTAGGCAGATACATGAAGTTACATAATTGATTTTTTTGTATTTGATTGCCATCGAATTCTCGATTCAAAAACTCGTACAAAACTATGAAGAAATTGTACAAATTTATGAAGATGTTGTTATGGGCTTTTTTGCCAATTTTATGCTCGTAATTATAATTCGAAATGGGCCTTGTGGGCCGGAATAGTAATCCGAACTGGGCCGTGGTAACGTACGCCGCCACGTCATCATTATCCATGTAGGTCGCCACGTCATCATCGTTCATGTAGGCCGCCACGTCATCATCGTCCATGTAGGTCGCCACGTGTCATCCATGCAGGCCGCCATGTGTCATCCACGTTGGCAGCCACATCGGCTGATCACGTCGGCGTCCGGATCGGCGCCCACTTGTCCATGTTGGCGCCACGTAATGATCCGTGTCGGCGGCAATCTGTGACAATTATTTTCGTCACTAAAACTGGACTTTGGGTTGGGCTGCATGGGCCTCGGGCTGCTCCGTGACGATTCAGATACGTCACGGATCGCGACGTTTATTAAGAGAACGTCGAGAGATTTAATCAATGACGCTCATTCCACCACGAAAATGTAAATCGTCGCGGATGCTGATTTGTGACGAATTTTATTTAATCCGTGACAGAATGGTTACGTCACAGATTAAATAGTTTCTTGTAGTGATTATTATAAAATAATCTAAATTAATTCCCTAATTTTCATCTCGATTACTAATTACTATGTAGGAAAAGGTGAGGTGATATCCTCTTGCTTATGCCCAGATGACTAGATCCCAATAAGCTAAGCTCTTATAAGTCTACCGGAAGATGAGTAAGAGTTGAAACTTTCAACCCACCAAATTCGTATAAACCATTTGTTCTTCTACGGTGTCCAACCCTCCTACTTGATGATGATGAGATGAAAAAATGTTGAACATTTTCCTAAAAATGTTTTCTAAAAAATGTTATGCATATTTTTCAAAAAAATGGATTATAGGGGGTACTCTCCTCTGCGTATTCTTCCTCTATCCTCTCCTTACCTCTTTCTCCTTCCTCAAATTTGTAGGAGAAGCTTAAGAGGGCTCCATTAAATTTCGGTCGGTAGGAGGGCTTGAGCCCCACCTTTGTACATACAGTATGTGTGATGTTTAATGGATTTAAATTAATTTCTATCTAATCCAATCAATTAATGAAAAACTAGTATCAAGGTGGACGCTGGGGGCTAGCCCCCCCCCCCCCCCTCAAAACACACAGCCACTATGCAACACGTCACAGAGAGTTCAGGTGTCTAACCTGCTGCTGGCTGCTGCCATTGCTCTCTCCGAAATGAAGGAAGGACTGATGTGACTAGGGTTTGCTGTAGATCCAGTAGTCATTATTCGTTGCACCAATCTCAAATGGTGGAAGATTAAACTTATTTCCACCTTCGGGAAAATGGGTAGGATTTCCCTAGACTTAGCATGCCCCGGTAGTATGTCTCTAAATTAGATTCGTGCAAACTTGGTCCGGCCCGAGCTCATTAGGCTAAGCCCAGCCCGTGGCTTTTATAGGGCTGGACGTGACGTGCATTTTGACCTTTATTCTACTTGTGGGACAGTTTTTCACCTCATGTTTCAGGAGGGAAAAATAATGTTTGAAGAGTAAGGTGGAGGCTGATACCCGTTTTAGACGAGGTTGGCATTTGGCAAAGGCATTGTTGGGCGTGATGGTAGTGATAATGGGTTGATGACAGACTGACAGTGATGACAATTTGTTTTCCTTCTTTGACCTCCTCAACTAATATCATCACAGTTACTACATGGTGGTGGTAATGATGATATGGTATGGATTAGGGCGAATAATCCCGCGAGTCAAAACATTCCCACTTTGTACTAGATGGACATCGGAATGCAAGTCAGCAGCTCGAGTTCCACCAACCAACCGAGACCAACGCCCGCGATTTCTGTTCAGCCTATTGAATGCAAAGCAGGGGTCCGTCGGGTAGTACCAGAAGCTGCTGTGCGTCGAAGCGCAGCCGAGGAACAGGCCCCTGAAGCCTGGGAGGTAGAGTGCAGAAATGACAAAGCAAACTCGACCGAGCCGTGAGAGCAGACTAGCAGAGCATAGCTTGCGCCTTGCGACTGCAAAACTGGAACCAACTGGCCATCGGACGCCAGCTGGGAAACTTCACCCGCATCGACGAACGGTAAGTGGCGAACTTTATGATTGTATTTTTGTATTTTTTACAATTTTTCAAAAACATATAGCTCAACAAAAAAATTGTAAAACTGTACCAATTACCATCGTTTGAAATGGTGGTAGCCTTGCAACGGCCGTTTCGCCCCTACCGTCATTTACAACGGCAGTAGTAAACGATAACTATGCGACAGGTGTTATACCACTCACAACCGTCGTTTCAAACGGTGGTAGAAACCAGTCTGTTTTAAAAAAATCGTAACCTTTTTATAAACTAAGATGGAGATAAACTTATATGAAAAATTGTGGCTTCCGTCGAGACCTACTACTTGTAGTTCAAACTTTTTTCATTCGAATTCATTTTGATGTTTAAATAATTGATAAAAATGTTTCTTCTCTCGATAGTATATTTTTTAAAAAACATATTTCTTTCATATAAACCTGAGATGCAGAAAAAGAATTATACTTGAATTGTAACTTTCGCCGAGAGGTACAACTTTGTAGTTCATACTTTTGTCATTTGAAATCATTTTGATGCTCAATAATCGATAATATATTCACATCTAAAATTCGACGGGATTTTTTTTTCTCTTGACATTATAACGTTTTCATATAAATTTGGATGGAGGAACCTCTACACCGAAATTGTGTATCTCGATTGGGTATACATCTTTGTGGTTCAAACTATGTCTATTTGAATTCATTTTGACGATCAAATGATTGACACAATGTTTGGATTTAAAATTCAAATTTAGACGTCAATGATTTGAACACCAAGATGATTTCAAATGAAAAAAGTTTGAACTAAAAACTTGAGGTCTCGATGAAAGCTATAATTTCTCATATAGAATTTATGACCATGACTTCATCCGAGTTTATCAAAAAAGGAATTATTATTTTTTGAAAACAAACAACCACCTACCGCTGTTTGAAACGAAGTGCTCCAGGAGTACCCCACACGGGGTACTTTTCACTACCGCTGGCGACAACGGCATAGTTTTACAATTTTTTGGTTGGGTTATATAGTTTTGAAAAATCGTAAAGAATAAATATAAAATAAAAATTCCCTCGCTTCCAGCACCGCCGCGCTGCAGGAAAAAACCGGCCATGGCCGCGTTTAGTTGGTGCCTTCTGCCTTGGTGGTGAGGAGTCAACCGAATTCGGTCTCTGGCCGACCGACGGCCAACTCGATCGCGTGAAAACCAGCTAGCTATTCCAGACTCCAAGGCTGACCCGGCTCGTCTTCTGTTCCAAATGCAGCGTCCCCGCACGCGAACGTGGCCACCTGTCTGTCACTGACTGCAGCAATGACAAACAAATGCGCGCGCC
Organism: Cenchrus americanus; assembly: GCA_947561735.1. Classification (NCBI taxonomy): domain Eukaryota; kingdom Viridiplantae; phylum Streptophyta; class Magnoliopsida; order Poales; family Poaceae; genus Cenchrus; species Cenchrus americanus. The sequence continues at coordinate 36,095,162 of OX387244.1, read as the reverse complement.
CGCAGCCTCGCACCGTCGCGCGCTAATCACACGGAACGAGGAATTTTTTTTTTAACCCTTTTTAATCTAAAATTTTAAAACTAACCCCACCCCAACTAAAATTCCAAGTAGCATTTTTGTCATGCGCCAAACCTCGCACATGGCGACTAATACTTCACGCCACACGATGTGGCGCGTATGTCCCGCGGTGGCGTTGGAAAAAGTCGCATGCGACGTGGCGAAGGGAGTCACGCCACACTGCGTGGCGTGACCGAATCGGTCACCTGTTGGATTGGGAGTTCCCAGTCTCATTTAGTCGTATTTACTTATTCCTTTTAATTACCAAATGAGCTCCTAAATTTGTGAAACTCGAGGTGTATGATCTATAGAGTGCATACGTTCCATTTTAACTATGTGCACTACAAACCATGATGTATAAAATGAGAAATCTAATTTTGAAATAGCCTAAGTGTTATTAAACCAACACATGAAAAATGTTAAGTCTGAAAATAGAGTCAACTAGTCAACTTTGGACATACTTTTTAAAACATTTTACACTAAGATCTTAAATACTTTTGGGCTACAAGTGAATTTGGATGTTAATAGGAAAGTTTGGACAAGTTTCTGGTCAAATATAACAAAGAATTCATAATTTAAGGGAGGCTTAAAGTTGGAAAGTTGTGGTGTTTTACACTAAGACATTAAACAGCACAACTTTCCAACTTTAAACTCCCCTTAAATTGTGAATTCTTTGTTATATTTGACTAAAAACTTGTCCAAATGATCCTATGAACATCCAAATTCACTTGTAGCCCAAAAATATTTAAGATATTAGTGTAAAATTTCTCAAAAAGTATGCCCAAAGTTGACTAGTTGACTCTAGTTTCAGACTTGGCATTTTTCATGTGTTGATTTGATAACACTTAGGCTATTTCAAAATTTGATTTCTCATTTTATACACCATGATTTGTAGTGCACATAGTTAAAATGGAACGTATGCACTCTATAGATCATACACCTCGAGTTTCACAAATTTAGGAGCTCATTTTCTAATTAAAAGGAATAAGTAAACACGACTAAATGAGACTGGGAACTCCCAGTCCAACCAGGTGATCCATCCGGTCACGCCACGGTGCGTGGCGTGACTCACGTACGAGTCGCGCCAGGCAGTGTGGCGTGACTCCCTTCGCCACGTCAGATGCGACTTTTTCCAACGCCACCGTGGACATTAGTCGCGCCACATCATGTGGCGTGACTCGAGTATTAGTCGCGCCACGAGGCTTGGCGCGACCAAAAGTGCTGCTTCTTGGAATTTTAGTTGGGGTGAGGTTAGTTTTAAAATTTTAGATTAAAAAGTGTTAACAAATAAAAAAATTTCCGGAACGAGACAGCGTCACACCACACCAACGTGCTCGCTCTCCCTCCCTCTTGTTTCTCCAAAAGCTAACGGGGTTATTCTCAAAAAAAAAAAGAAAAGCTAACGGGGTTGCTCGTTGGCTGGCAGCAGCCGCCACGGCCTCCTCTGGCCTCTGCCGTGCGCGCGTGGGGACACGCTCACAAAACGCCACGGCTCGATTGCGCGAAGCCATGTCCTGAGATCCCGCAGCCGGAGATCGATCGACCGATCGAGAGCAAGCATGATGAGGGCGGGCGCGCTCTGCCTCGCGCTCCTCGCCGCGTTCCTGCCCCGTTCCGCCTCCACGGACTCCATCGCCCTGGGCTCGTCCATCGCCGGCAACCAGACGCTCGTCTCGCGCGCCGGCGTGTTCGCGCTCGGCTTCTTCGCCCCGGACGCCGCCGACCCCGGCAGGAGGTACCTCGGCATTTGGTTCCACGGCATCCGGGAGCCGAAGCCGACCGTGGTGTGGGTCGCCAACCGCCAGACCCCGCTCGCCGACTCCTCCTCCCCGGGCGTCCTCCGCCTCACCGCCGACGGCCGCCTCGTCGTCCTCAACGGCAATAACGGCACCGTCTGGTCCTCGGCGGCGCCCACCCGGAACGTCACGTCCGCCGCCACCGCGCGGCTCGTGGACAACGGCAACCTCGTCCTGAGCGCGGACGGGAGCGGGTCCGACCAGAGCGTGGCGTGGCAGAGCTTCGACTACCCGACGGACACGCTGCTTCCGGGGATGAAGCTCGGGGTGGACATCAAGGCCGGCATCACCCGGAACATCACGTCGTGGAGCGGCGCCGACGACCCTTCCCCTGGCGCCTACACGTTCAAGCTCGTCCTCGGCGGCCTGCCGCAGTTCTTCCTCCTCCGCGGCGACACCAGGATCTACACGAGCGGGCCGTGGAACGGGGAGATACTCACCGGCGTGCCCTACCTCAAGTCCAACGACTTCACCTTCAAGGTCGTGTCGAGCCCCGACGAGACCTACTACAGCTACTCCATCGGCGGCGATCCGTCGCTGGTGTCGCGGCTCGTCGTGGGCGGCGACGCCGGGCAGGTGCAGCGGTTCGTGTGGGTGAACAGCACCGGCACCTGGAGCAGCTTCTGGTACTACCCGACGGACCCCTGCGACAACTACGCCAAGTGCGGGGCGTTCGGGTACTGCGACCCCGACCAGACCTCCCAGTGCAACTGCCTCCCAGGCTTCCGGCCGCGGTCGCCGCAGCAGTGGAACCTCCGGGTCTGGTCGGGCGGCTGCGTCAGGAGCACCGACCTGAGCTGCGCCGCCGCCGCCGGCGGCAACGGGAGCAGCGACGGGTTCTGGGTGGTGAACAGGATGAAGCTGCCGGAGGCGACGAACGCGACGGTGTACGCCGGCATGACGCTGGAGCAGTGCCGGCAGATGTGCCTGAGCAACTGCAGCTGCCGGGCGTACGCCGCGGCGAACGTCAGCGGCGGAGGCAGCCGCGGGTGCGTCATCTGGGCCGTCGACCTGCTGGACATGCGGCAGTACACGACGCTCGTGCAGGACGTGTACTTACGGCTGCCGCAGTCGGAGATAGACGCCCTCAACGCCGCCGCCGCCGCAGGTTCTGACTCTCATTCCTTTTTTAAAAAAATTTGGCACAGAATTTCTTTTTTACGATTCAGTAGTTCAACGGAAACAATTTACAATCCCGGGCAGTTTTTTACTCATCTTATTAGTACTAACACATGATGGTTTAAGACTTTTGTCTATCGTTGTTAAGAACCTGACAAGTGACATGACATAGGTAGAAAATTGTGGAATGCTTGTTTTTCAGACATAGCTGAGACATCTCGTCTACGTAGCTGTCGAGATTAATTGGCATCGTCCGGCTAATTACTCACTTATCAAACTGAAACCATCATACGCCAAGCCTGTTCACCTGTTGAACTGTGCCACGAATTCGTTTCCCTGGGGTCAAGAATTGGGTGCATCTCGCCGTCCCCGCATAGAAAATGTCCTCAGGGCACCACTTCCTTATCAAAACCAATCTGCGTACACATTTGAACGGGTCAGCTTTGAATGGAAGTAAAGTAGCATGGGTCGACTAGCAGGTTTGGGCAAAAACTGTGAGGGTGCTCAGTCCGGCCATACCAGAACCATGTGTCATAGGAAAACATTGGCTCAACGAGGGATCGTTCAACACCACCCAACTTGAAAGTGACACTTCAAATGGCCAAAAGTTGTCCGGATATGATAAACTAGTGTCAAACGTTTTCCACTGAAGAATATGCAGTCTTAAGTGTGGTGCTGATGATTATTACTGTAGTATTTATCAACATGGGGTAAAACACTCGCGCACTGAAAATTAAGCACGCCCTAAAAAAGCTTCAACTCATGGTGGTATGGAAAGGTCTTGAAGCATTCAAAATTGAAAACGCCGCATGTTTTAAAGAAAACTATTTGAATCAGGGCAGTCCCAATGGAGGGTTCTTAGACGAGTTTCCAAAGGAGAAAAAGAGGAGTTAATGTACTCCCTCCGGTTTCATATTAGAAGTTGCTTAGGACAGTGACACGGTCACCAAAGCACAACTTTGACTTCTTTTTTCTATAAAAATCTTTATTGAAAAGTTATGTATGTATATTCTTATGAAAGTAATTTTCAATACAAATCTATTTATATGATTTTCACATTTTATAACTCAACAACTTAAAAGTTATTCATGATTTATATTCTCAATGTTTGACTCAAACCTTGTCCAAAACGACTTCATATAGGAAACCAGAGGGAGTAAATAGAAACCACTCTCCCCACAGCTTGCGGCTGTTCGGTTAGTGATGATCCCAGTAGTCTTGGTTTGTTCGAGAGAAGAAAATCATGCTAATTGGTTCTTTGGTGGTCGATTTGTTGTGAGAGAAAATCTTGTTGGTACAGAATGATAAGCCAAGCGAACAGGGCATTGGTTTATATACTAATCATTGTGGTACAAATGACTTAAATGCAGCACACAAGCTAGATAGATTAGTTGTGGCAAATAATTTTGTAGAAAACATGCTGCCACACGCAGCCACATCTGCCATTGCACTCTCACGTGCTGCACACCCTATACAACCTCTATGCTTGACATAACAGTTAACAGGTACCACGTAGACTTGGCATCTAGAAATAGAGTTCATGACAATATGATATGCATAGGAAAAAAAGTGGAAGCATCTGCCCAAAAATGTGGAACCAAAACACTCTCATACCACACCATATATACAATTATTCATCATTGAATTATTCATATCTGCCATGAATAAGCACTGTCATACCACACCATATAGAATAACTATTCACAAAAGATTTCATCTGAAATAAAAACAAGTCCAATCTCTTTCTCCCAACATTATGAACCTGAAATTTATTTTTCAAAAGGACCTCAAACTTATTTAGCAGCAAATAAAATACCCAACCTGCTGTCAACATGCTGTCACTATCACTGAATGGATTATCTCCAAAAGATTTGGTGTTAGGCGCCCTTTGGGAGGGATTTGATGGCCAACACCACAGCTGTTGAGTTATGATCCAAATTCTGTCTCCCAAGAGAAAGGCCGACTTACGTCGCCGGTAGGCTTGGGCCGGAGCGAAGCGGAGACAGAAGTCGGCCCATCGGGCCACACCCTTTTCCCAGGTACGGTACGGGTCATAAATACCCATTAGGGTTTTCCATTGGAGATTTTCATTCTCTTCTTGTAAGCCGCCGCCGTTGGCGTTGTAACCTGACTCCCGATATAATGAAGTTCTTGCTGGCTAGCGCCCGTGGTTTTTCCCGCAAGGGTTTTCCACGTTAAATCTCGTGTCTCCTGCGGTTTGATTCATTTACTTGTCGTCGTTTATTCGCCATCGTTTATAACAACAGCAACAGGGAGATTTTGCAGCAGGCGGCGGCGAGCACGGGAATGAGTACGGAGATCAGGCGGGATAGCAGCAGGGAGAAGCGCGCATAGAAGCAGGGAGATTCAGCGGCGAGTGGTGCCTGCGTGCCTACGTAGCACGAGAGGGAGAGGAGCGGTGCCTGCGGGCATGCAGAAGAAAAGCGCGGGGAAAAGCGGCAGCGGCGGCTCGCGCGGGGGAAAGCGGTGGCGGCGGTGCAGAGGAGCGCACGGCGGGAGGGCAGGCGACGGCGCGCGTGCGGGAGGGGATGGGGGAGCAGCGGATCCGCAGGACTCTACCAAAGTCTTCCCGACGGGGATTTTGCGGAGTCTTGCCTTCTTGATTCACGCGAGGACGCCGAGTCGAGATGAAGAAACCAAGTTTTGTTTTTTTCTCCTCTTTGTTCGTTAACTACGCTGCCATGTCACCGATCTGCTGATTTGTCGTCTCATTTATTAAGGATGGAAACCATCCTACGTGGATTATTGAGACTGCCCTCCTCACTTCCATCGAGTGGAGGCACGAGCGCTTTGACTAGTCGTGTAAATGTGCGGCGTCGGCGTGTGCGTCAGGCGGAGACCAATTCACCAACTAACGTTTCTTGACGCTGTCTCTTGTTTCCCAGCTAACAGCCGGAGCGGCCCGAGCAAGCGCGTGGTGATCGCCGCCGTCGCGACCGTCGCCGGCGTGCTCTTCCTGGTGGCGGTCGGCTGCTGCTGCTGCTGCGTCTGGAGGAGGAGGAGGAAACGCCATGGCGAGACGGAATCGTCGGCGCCGGGCGGCGGTGGGGCGGAGGACGTGTTCCCGTTCAGGGTCAGGAAGCACCCCGCGCTGGAGGAAGACTGGAGATCGGCCGAGAAAGACGTCGACCTCCCGTTGGTTGACCTGGACGTGGTTCTGGCCGCCACGGACAACTTTGCTCTCCACAACAAGATCGGCGAGGGCGGGTTCGGCCCTGTCTACATGGTGAGAACCAGTCAACCAGTAGGATGATGATAAACTTAGAAATGGTAGAATAGTTCGGCAAAAAAAAAAAGTTTTGATATCCTGCAACAATGCTGGCAGGGAAAGCTTGAGGACGGGCAGGAAGTGGCAGTGAAGAGGCTGTCGCGGAGGTCGATGCAGGGGGCGGTGGAGTTCAAGAACGAGGTGAAGCTGATCGCCAAGCTCCAGCACAGGAACCTCGTGAGGCTGCTCGGCTGCTGCATCGACGAGGACGAGAGGATGCTCCTGTACGAGTACATGCACAACCAGAGCCTCGACACCTTCATATTCGACGAAGGGAGGAGGAGGCAGCTAAGGTGGCAAAAACGCTTCGAAATCATTCTGGGGATCGCGAGGGGTCTGCAGTACCTGCACGAGGATTCCAGGTTCAGGATCATCCACAGGGATCTGAAGGCTAGCAACGTGTTGCTGGACAGAAACTTGGTCCCTAAAATCTCAGACTTTGGGATCGCCAGAATGTTTGGAGGTGATCAGACCACTGAACATACCAAAAAGGTCATTGGAACATAGTAAGTACAGCTTCCTCTCATGCTTATTGATTTCACACTGTCCTGAAAGTGGACCTTCACACTGACTAGTGAGGCGATGGTTTTTTCAGTGGCTACATGTCTCCAGAATACGCGATGGACGGCGTGTTTTCGATGAAGTCCGACATCTACAGCTTCGGCGTGATGGTTCTTGAGATCATCACCGGCAAGAGGAACCGAGGCTTCTACGAAGTCGAGCTTGATCTCAACCTCCTCAGATATGTAAGTACTAAAACATGTTGATCAGCAAATAAAGACTTGCAGTGTGACTAGTTCTTTTATTTTTCTGCATCTTTTTTCTCTAACGATGCATCTTGGTCATAATTGTAAAGGCGTGGATGCTGTGGAAAGAAGGCCGGAGCGTCGATTTACTTGACGAGGTGATGGACGGCAGCTTCAACTACAGCGAGGTGCTGCGGTGCATCCAGGTGGCCCTGCTGTGCGTCGAGGTGCAGCCGAGGAACAGGCCCCTGATGTCGTCGGTGGTCATGATGCTGGCCAGCGAGGGCGCGACGGTCCCGGAGCCGAACGAGCCCGGGGTGAACATCGGGAGGAACACGTCGGACACGGAGTCGTCTCAGGGCCTCACGGGCACGGCCAACAACGTCACGATAACCGCGATAGATGCTAGGTAGGAGGCCAGTAGAAATTCTGCTTGCCGCTCTGACGGTGTAGGTAGTAGCCTCTGCGTTTTATGTTTAGCTTGTGCAGAGCAAAGGTTTTCGTTGCCACGAAATGTAAAGTTTGTAATTAAAGCTTACATCTTGTCGAGATCGCATCCAAAAACAGCTGGATTCAATTCTTTGACGGAAATAACAAGCATTGAATTTTGAAATGTTCCAGCGCACGCGGTCTTCCCTAGATCCTCAGCTCCCCCTCCGTCAAGTCTTGGGAGATGACGCACGCGCTCCAGCCACTCACTGGCTACATACCTGGAATCAGCCATGAGCCATCCATGCCTTGACCGTTAGAAAAAAAAACAAAACAAAAAAAACACGGTCGCGCCACCTGCCACTGCGCGCGTGCCCGCGGCTACGTAGTATATAGGAACAAAGGTCTTCCTGCAAAGTAACACTGAGCCCAGATAAAATGGCAGGCCGTGGCTGGCCCGGATAATAAAGGGCCAATTAGTATTCTGTGCAAAATCTGTCGCTGGTTTTAGATAGATATGAACATTACATCGATTATTTGAGCATGAAAATTGTTCTAAATAAAAAATATTTGAGCTGGAAAGTTGCATATATCATAGAGATATATATTTTTTTTTGGAAAAAGCTTATCTTCATCAGAGTTTATATAAAATTGTTACGATTTTTTAAAGATGTGTTGGAAGGTACCGTATAACCACGGGTTCATCTGGTGGTTTTTTTAAGAAAACCGCAACCTACTGCCATTTCATATGGCGGTTGAGGATTATTTTTTGCAAATTTTCGTTAGGTGTAATTAATTTTTGTGAAACATAAATAAATAAATTTGTGGGCAACTTTTGCTTTCTGCAACTTTTGTAAGCCGGTAATCCCTGGCTTTGGCATAATGGCATTCATCCTTGTAGATACTTGCCCACTTTGTTTGCTTCGGGACTTTGGCATCCCTGACTTTGGCATAATGGTATTTATCCCTAGCTTTGGCATGATGGCATTATCCTTGTGGATAATGGCGGGTAGCCAACGAGATTCGAGAACTAGGATAAAAAAATTCCCCTCGCATAGAAACTGAACAAATAGTTTGTGGCACGCAAAAGAAGCATAAGCCTGGCTTTTCTTGGTTTCTGACATTCTGTCACTCCGTCGCTTTCGATGAAAGCAACCATGATTCTAGTTGCTGCAATTTATTTAATATAATTATACATTTTTCTGTTGCTCAATCACACATTCACAAGCTACTGAAGAAAGCACCAACGTTACTCTGTAATACACATTCACCTACTGGTAGTTCAGTTTTCATGGCCGTGTCAAAGTACTAGCTCCTATCGACCCTCAAGCATGGTAATCGTTGCACTGTCAAATACGCTGCAATCCTTAGTTGACGATGTGTCTGTTTCCATTAGAACTCTCCTGGCTGAAAATCCAGGCTGCTTAGGGCTTGGCAGTGAGGCAGCATCAGGACTAGCTAACATCAGAAGCACCTGAGACATCAGCGGGCGGTCATCTGGGTTCTCTTGCACGCACAGGAGTCCAACTCTGACGCACTTGAGCACTTCATCCGAGTTGAATGATCCTTCCATCTTTTCATCTGCTAACTCTATGCCCTTCCCCTCGTTCCACAAGCTCCATGCCTGCACAACAGAAAACATATATTGGTTGCCTGATTTTATCGAAGCTTCCTTGACAACTAGAACACTGTCATACCCAAGATGGGGTAAACTTATCTCACTTACATGGCCTAGAAGGCTTTGGTTGTTCGAAATCGAATAAACTCCTCTGTTTCTCCTACCACTAACAATTTCCAGTAACAATACTCCGTAACTGAACACATCCGACTTAACTGAGAATATTCCGTCCATTGCATACTCCGGAGACATATAACCACTGCAAAAGGGTCACATGGAATTTGATTAGTACTGCAAAATTATTTTGCATGGTGAACATTGCATTCCTTTTTCTAAAATTACATTTTATTCTCAGTAACCATGCATACTTACTATGTTCCAACCACCTTACAAGTGTTGATTTCTGTCTCTTCATTGCCAAATATTCTTGCCATGCCGAAGTCTGAAATCTTTGGAGTCATCTCCCTGTCTAGGAGAACATTAGCTGCCTTGAGATCCCTATGAATGATTCTGTATCTCGAGTCCTGGTGCAAGTACAGCAAACCTCGAGTAATGCCTTCTATTATACGATACCGCACTTGCCAATCAAGTACAACATTAGCCTTTTCTGTTGAAATATAAGAGGGGGTTAGTTGTTTTGCCCTGGAAAGGTACCAGCAAACTTTCATGGTCACAAAATATTGGCTGAGACTTGAGAGCATACCGAATAGGAAATAGTCCAGGCTCTTGTTGGCCATGTACTCATAAACAAGCATCCTTTCTTGGCCACTAATGCTACATCCAAGAAGGCGAACAAGATTCCGGTGCTGGAGTTTGGCTATCAGCAGAACCTCGTTCTTGAACTCATCAAGGCCTTGTGCAGATGTTTTAGAAAGTGTTTTCACTGCGATTTCCATTCCGTCCTCGAGTTTACCCTGTAATATTGTTGATGGAAACCACTCCAATTAAGCATAGAAGGGCAGTATCAGAAACCTTAAAATGCCATTGCGATATATCACTGCTGATTCATCTGGAATAAGAATGTTTTTTAGTAACAACAAGCATGTCTTTGTTTTGTGACAGTTCCCTTTCATGGCTTCATAGAGCGTCAGTTGCCGTTGAAAACCAATTAGCATCTTGAGATGCAACTATGTTTTTGGGTCCGAAGTTTGTTAGAATAATGCGTAAGCATCAGAAACGATTCCGATGGAGTGTGGTACCTTGTATACCGGCCCAAAGCCACCCTCACCGAGCTTGTTGTTGACTGAGAAACCGTCAGTAGCAGCTGCAATCGTGCCCAGATCAAATATCGGCAGTTCCAGGTCGCCATCGTGGCTGCTCCCCTCGTTGCGACGGGTGGCAGTGCTGCGCGAGCTGCTCCATTTACTTGACCCTGCTGTGATTAACGTGTAAAAATCAGCACACCCCAAGTATATTGGCTATCTTTTTAGTTCGGATACGTATTTCTGCCTCTTGGCAAAATGTGTGATGGTAAGTTAATTTGCTGATGACGGTGCACTGACCCGTCATACATACCTGCTGTTCTTCGTAGCCTTCTCTTTCTGGACCAAATGAGGAGGCCAGCAACTGCTAGGAGAAACACCAGTGCCGCGACGCTGGCGCCAACCGCGATTATAACGCGTGCCTTCCTTGATTTTCTTGCTAATTCGTCTGCGTACGAAACCATGAATGTTAGTATACACTAGCTAGCATCGCCTGCGGACGTGCCCATGCTACAAGCAAGTGAGGACGAGATGGGTTTCGCGGATGCATGTGACCAACTGCGCACTGCCCCCACTTGATCTACAATCCTTAGGCCATGGCCACCTCTATTGGTTGCTAAAAGCTTAGCGATCGATCTGGGATGCGCCAGAGCACCGCGCGCGCGCGGCCGGGCCATCATGCTTGCCGCAGTTACTGCTTTTGGTGGGCAATTCGTGGACCTCTCGTCGTAGTTTTGCCAGCTGATTCAGGTCTGCATCAGCAGCAGTACGTACGCGCATCGTCCCCAGCGTGCGGCAAAGGAAGGCTCCGCAGCCTTCCTCCGCCGTCCAGCCAACCCCGACCAAAACTCGTGGAGTGCCCATCACTTTCGTGTCCCAACCCAACTCGTACCGCTGCCAGAGGCGCTCTGCCGCTGCCGCGCCGGCCCGCCATGGTTGCCCGAGCCGTACGGACGGCGGAACGCTGCTGGCGACTGGCCCGCGCGCTCGCCCCAAATCTCCCCCGTAGAGCGACGGGGTCGGGAAGCCGGGAATTATTGGCTCCGGCGCCGGCGCCGCGCGTGCCGACGGGAAGGGTCCCGGGCCCAGCCCGTCGTGGGATTAGCTTTGCCTCTTTCGAAAAAAAAGAGGGATTAGCTTTGCCCCGGGCGCGGGACCCCGAGATGCGGACGTGCATGTGATCTTCTGCATCCGCTGCTGGTGGGAAAGCAGGCGCGGCCCCAAGCGGCCGGTGCGGTGCGGTGCGGCCCCCGTACGCTGCAGTACCTACGAGCAAGCAGCTAGCAATCCCCCGATCGATTTGGGCTCCACGGAGTCAAAGGAAACGGTGGTTCGTGACGATGCCTCAATGGAAACGTGGAATAATGTATGTCAGATGGAAACATGTGTGTGCTAGAGGCAGGAGGCAAGGCATGCATGCAGGCCGACAGTGGCGTCTATAGGATTGAGGAAGCTTTCTTCCTCCTGATTCTTTTTCACATGATGCTGCTGCTTAATCTAGCTACTATCCATCTATCACCTAACAATAAAAACGATTGGTTATCTGTGGGGCTCTGTCAGTACGTACGTGTTCTTCACCTCTCCAAGCTCCCCCCAAGGGCCCACCATACCCTCTCCGAAACGAAACTCCACGTACCAATTAATTTCTTAGTTGCCCACACGACGTTCATCAGCTGCCTGTGTGTGCTGCAGATCGATCAGGCTGGAAGGTGGACCCCATGCGGTATTGCCAGTAGTTCAGCCAGCGCATCCCTTCTTTGAGCAGCGATGAGCACCCTGTAAAGGGAAGCCCTGCCCGTCGCTTTTCGGCTTTCGCGATCCGTGGATAAAAAAGGAGAGATTCCGGGGTACCGATCATGGACGGTACACGTCAGAAAACTCAATAGGAACCTCACAATAGCAACATGTGTTTTTGTCCCCTGTCACGGGCAACTGACGTGGACGACTCCCCCAACGTGATACAAGCCCTGCGTGACAGTTACCGCACCGGCAGGGGATTTCCATCCGATCCCAAAATTCCCAGCCACGAAACTTTGTACCGGCGGCCGGTCGATCGGCGCAAAATCAAGAGAAACTGACGCGAGCCTACTCGACGACCACACACACTGTTCCTTCCTCTCTTCCGACCATTTGCGTGCAGATCGGTGCACGGGGGGTGGCAGGCAGATCGAGGCAGGTGCAACGAATGGTCTCCGTGCCCTCAGGTGCTGCACGACGTCTCGTTCTCCCCCGGCTGCAGCAACCGGCAACAGTTCCTATCCCATTTTATTCATCGTGAATTGAGACATGCATGACATGAGAGCTTTTGCTTGTTTTGGTACCTAGCGCATAGTGCTCTACTTTTTGGAAAGCCTCTCGAGCTAAGGGACCGGTGTCTCACTCAAGGGAAAAAGCTCTTTTCTGCCCCCCTTTTATCGCTCTCGGTCTCACCGCGTATTAGGCCGTCCGCAATGGCTGACTATTTGACTAGCTATTATGACGTGGACAGGCAAAAAGTAGGAGAGAGAGATTAATCACTAATGACGAAGCGAATAAACCTTATCTATTTCACGTAGTTCAAGAATTTGTGAGATGAACACGTGTGGCCCAAAGAATGAAAATACTTTTTCCCTTATCTCTCACCTCCACGTCAGCTAACTATATAGCTAGTACTAACTATTATCATTGCGGACGCACTTATATGGAGATTTAAAGGAATTGGAGGGTACTGACGAGGACGGAATGAAAGTGTAAAAAGATGATTATTGCCCGATCACAGTTGGTGACCGATTCGGCATCTCTCGTGCATCGTTTCCGGCCCCGGCCCTTTCTCCAACAATAAAACGGACAACACATGCCGCTGATAGATGAGTTGGATCAGTACGCCTGCTGCCTGGTTCGGTGCCTCTCGCCGTCGTCGCGTCGTCGGTCGTCTTTGCCGCCGGTCTGTGGTCGCCGACGGCGATCCGATCCGCGAAACATGAGGGTGTGGCCGGGGCCAACAGCAACCATGATCTGGACGGACTCAAAACGACGACGATGGCAGGCGAGAAGCTTAGATATTATGCGAATGTACTGGATCACATGCGAAGTTCTGCTCATGCTCCGCTTCGACATGGAGGCCAGTGAGCTCAACGGAGTCTTCGAGGCCGGCTTGTCAGACAGCTACGTTCACAAGGTCTTGGATACTTTCCCCTTGCGGAAGATAAATGCCAGTAAGGCTCGGGAGGGCCCGCTCATTGTTTAGCAAGTTGTAGCACGAATGTGTGCTTATGTTCACCCGAGGTCACACTTTCTTGTAATGTTTAGTGGGTGGGTTTGATGCCACGCGCTGTTGTAACAAACTATTTTCATCTCCTTAACACAATGATACGTAGCTCTCCTGTGCAGGGTTCCAATTACCGCTAACCGGACGGTTTTCCAAAACCCTAAAATTGGACCGGTTAGCCGGTGTTACCGACCGATAAACTAGAAGGCCCGGGTTGACCTGGTTTTCTAAGTTTGGTTAGGGACCGATTACCAGTCGGTTTGCTATCGGGCCGGTTCAGTACCACCAGCGCGGAATTCTAGGCCGGTCGGAACGGTTATTAAAACCCTGCTCCTGCTTATTCGAGCAGAAAAAGACACTCAAAAATGGCATCATGCATGTCAGATTAGGCTGGACCAGCCGATCAGACCGATCCTTCCAAATGGTCTAATCAGTTTCGATCATGTAGTCGGTCCGGTAGGGATAGCCAGTCTGACCGATAACCCCGAGTTTGAGTAGAATTCAGAAGTCTCGGTAGATTTAGTCTTATAAAGGACTTCTTCGAGGGGCAATATATCCTCTAAGACTCATCACCTAATCGAGCAAACAAGTATTTATTGCTTGTATCTCCAAATTCCAACCTTTTGATCCTTTTGCTCCCCTTGTCCATCTCCATGAACTATCAGGGACTCACAATCTCAAAGAAACCCTAGACTTGCCATCTCCAACGGGTCTTTTTTGAGGTGGTGGACACACGCATGTTTTCATGACGCCTCTACGTAGACCGGTCTAACCAGACTGCCTCACCGATCTGACCGGCCAGGAGTGTACTCGTATATTGATTTCCTTATAAAATGTAATCAAATATTTTTAATTGCAACTAAACTCAAATTAAACTCATATGCAATGCAGCGATGCCACACTGTATGCACACAGTGTACGGTTTCCAATGCCTTGACTATGTATTTCTTTGATAATGAATGGTGTATAGTATTTATCAGAAAAGTTGCATATACAAATGAAACTTGGAAAAAGCATCCTAATTACATGTACAGGATTGTTAGATTCTGCTACATTGTTTATAATTTGTTGATTATAGCTCTGCTCAAATGTTCTTGATAAAGAGTTATTGTGTGATGTTATGTGCTTCACTATCCTACAGTAAGATCCAATGACCAATGGCAACATGTCCTTTATTCCAACAAGAATACGAGATAGAATAGGAAGCTAAATCAGGTTTACAACTAAGTGATGTTGTGTATTCCTGGATATATAGATTTACATTATATGTTCTAATTTCAGACCTGATATGGCCATAATATAGAAATTTCCATTACTAATATATCTCGAAACAAAAATGAAACAACTTGATATTGGTGTGCATATGCTTGCATCCAGTGAACTGCATTCCAGTGTCAAGAGGTAATACTTTTTCTTTTTCTTTTTATGTTTGGCGAAAGGTTCAATCCTTAGGTTCGCGAGATTCATTTTCTGCCATTTATCCAATTGCCAAAGGAACTGCTTTAACAAAGCTTGATGCTGGAGAGGGCAGAATATATGCATGATGTTAGCAAGGGGGCACTATATCAGGTGGTGTTTCTTAAGCTTAGTATTAGGACCTCTATGTTTGGGAACTTCTATATTTAAACTAGTCGTGGGAATTATGTTTCCTCAATGGTTGTGACCGCACCTTTAATGAATGAATTATCTCTTAGAGTTGTCAGTGATCATACTGAGTTTTGAAGCATTTGATGTTGAAAATCTTTACGCTGGTCTTGACACGTTTACCATGAAAAGCCCATAGTAACTAATTATGTTTTGTAATTTCATTTCACTAATAATTCTTCATATTTTGACAAATCTGTTCCCAATTGTGTGAAGGCAAATTATTCAGACTTAATAGTACTTCTACAGTTGTACCGTTATCTCCATGACTCCCATCTTGAGGAACTAGACTGCTCTGACATTATTATTTGTATATTGGACCAACAGAATGTGTGATTTTTTATCCGAGCTCATTTTGTAGAACAATCATCTTCAACTATATCCACATTACTAACTTCATTTGTATATTTGTTATGATTTCTTTCAGAAATACCCAATTGACAAAGACCACAAGTACCTTGCAAAGCAAACCTAATATATTAGTTGCTATGCAATTTCACTTTCATGAGTGGAAGAGGATGACCTTAACATCCACTCTCAACACACACCAAGGAAAAGAAACACGGTCCGGAGAGGATATGCAAAATGAGTTGCCACTGCAATCGAGTGGTCGTACTGGTGGCAAAAACCATATGGTCCTCTTGATGTTCAAATACTTCTAGTGCTAATGGAGTAAATATGTTTGTAGCAGATAAACTGAACCAATTTTGGTTTGGAGCAGTTTCATCATTTTTGGGTTATTTCTTTCAAAATAAATTAGTGGCAGTTTCAGTAGCTCATTATTTTGAAACATTGCACTTAGAATCTGATGTACACAGTTGACTTTGTTATGAATGAGATTTGTGCATTCTAAAGTATTGTCAATGAGGATGCGTTCTAGCAATATTTATTACTCGGCACAATTGGCCTTTTAAAAATTTACTAATTGGTAATTGATTTGTTTTAGATTTTTTATTATGCTTGGTTTAAATATGCATTTTTGTTATAATTATAAATTGTTCATTAGAATTTTTATGAATATAATATTTTTTAGTTTACTAATCATTTGGAAACCACGCACGTACATTTTGCTAGTATTGATAAAAAACGAAAACAAGTACAAGTAAAAGATGCGACAGATACGTATACGTGTAAACTGACGATGCATGTAGCATATCTCTGCGTAAACAGTAAATCGTATGCAAATACGTATACATACCGAGATCAGCGCGGGCGAGGCGGACGAAGAGGTCCTGGCCGAAGTCCGGGTAGACGCGCAGGTCGGTGAGTCCCGTGGTCCACATGACGCAGCCGTTGCCGGCGCCGGCGCCGCGGCCGGCGCTGCTGACGTTGGCGCTGGCGTACGCCGTGCATGAGCAGTTCCGGAGGCAGGCCAGGCGGCACTGGTCCAGCGTCAGGGACATGTCCACCACGCTCCGCTCCGTGTCGGGCACCTTGGCATGGCGCACAGCGACGAACCCGTCGGTGCCGTTGCGGCAGTCGAGCGGCGTCGAGCGCACGCACCCGTCCCGGCCGTCGCGGAGCGCCCACGCGGCGGGGGTCTTGGGGGTGAAGCCCCGGAGGCAGGAGCAGACGGGGAGGTTGTTGGTGTCGCACACGCCGTTGGGACCGCACGGCGACACCGCGTCGCACTGGTCCTTGGGCGCGTACCAGTAGAGGTTCCACGTCCTCGCCGCCTCCACCCACGTCGACCGCTGCAGCAGCCCGTAGTTCCCCGTGCTCACCACGCCCAGGTGCGAGATGATCGACGCGTTGTGCACCTGCGCAAGCATCAACAATGTTCTTCGCTTTCATGATGCATGCGATGATTACTTGCACATGCGTATATGTCTTCATGTACGAACGTACTACTATACCTGGAAGCTGTAGGTGACCTCCTGCGCGTTATTGATAAAGCTGAAGGTGAAGCCCGAGTAGGTGGCGGTGTCGGGGACGCCGGTGAACTGGAAGCCGTCCCATGGGCCGGAGCGCCAGACTTTCTCGGCGCCGTTCCAGATGAACACCTGGGGGTCGCCGTTGGTGTCCATGACCATGGCGACGGGGCCCGGGGAGGGGTCTGAGAGGCTCTTCCACGACGTCAGCGTCCGGTTCTTCCGCTTCACATAGTCGATCCCCAGCTTCATCTCCGGGAGCAGCGTGTCCGTCGGGTAGTCGAACCCTTCCCACGCCACGGCGCCGCCGACGCCGTCGGACAGCACCAGGTTGCCGTTGTCGAGGATCCGCGCGGTGGGGCTCGCCAGCCTCGCCGCCGCCGCCTCCGGCTGGACCGACCACACGACGGTCCCGTTCCCCGCGGCAACGGCGAGCGTGCCGCCGGCGGAGACGGAGAGCGTGGCGCCCGGGTTGTCCTCGACGGTGCCCGCGATCGGGGCCTCGCGGTTGGCGACCCACACGACGGTGCGGAGCGAGACCTTGTTGTACCACACGCCGAGGTAGGTGCTGTTGGCGCCTGGCGGGGTGAAGAAGCCCAGCGCGAAGTTTCCCTCGCCGCCAGACACCATCGTCTCGTTAGCCGCCAGCGGGCTGCTCGGCGTGATGGTGTCCCTGGCGGCGGCTGCGTGGCCGGCCGCGAGGTAACGGAGGAGGCAGAGCATGACGCAGAGGAGCCGCGGGTGAGGGGACGCCATTGCTCGGCGCGGGCGACGGGCCGCCTGTGCCGGTGGCGCGCCCACCGCGTCAGTGCCGCGCGTGGCGTCTGTCATGCACGCTGGCGTCGTCTTTGGACGGGAGGTGCGGGGATAGGGGTGGTGGTGAATGTCGTGGAGTGGCGGCCAGGGGCGGGGTGCCGCCGGGTGCGGCTGCTTATTATGTGGAGACGACACTTGGACTAGGAGCCCGGGGGCACCTTTTGTGGCTCAGGTGTTTCTGTTCTAGACTGCATCACTATTCACTACTACAGTAGTACGTACATGTGAGTTTGACAGGGGATAGGATCCAGATCGGGAAGCTAATTCGATTTTTTTTGAAGTCCAAGCTGTCTTCCAAAACTTAAATCATGAAATCCCTAGAGGCTAAAGCAATTTAAACCCTTTACATGCCTTGAAAGTTCACGAAACGTTCAGGATTTCAAAGTGCCGTCGATAAGTGCGGCTCTGCAGACTTGAACGTCCTGGATCTCCTTGTGATTGTTTCAAGTACAGAAGAAGCAATAGCTGCAATTTTGACATTTACGTGATGGATTTGGGCCTTTTCCGAGATTGCTGCAGCTTGCAATCCAACCCAATAAGAGGATTATGGACCGATGATCAAAACGGACGGAAGAAAGCCGGGAAAATAGCCAATTACACGGTTCGGTGGTTTGGAGCCCAGTTACGCTCATACTGTGATTTTTTTATATATTTATTTTTCGATGATTTTCCGAAAATAAATAGTCATTTCAAATTTTATTAAAAGTAGTCTCAAACCGCCGGTTCGACTGGCGGCAGGTTCCTGCCGCCGTTTCACACGGCGGCTGACGAGGGTCTAGATTAGGGCCCCCTTCGACGGCGAGATAATCACTCTTGAGGTGGAGTTTTCTAACACCATTGACAACGTGAAGGCCAAAGATTCAAGAGAAGGAGGACTAAAGACCCCACTCACGACGATCATTGGCAAGACGTCTTGTTCCCGACTAGTTGTGACCTTCCCCGACAAGTTCCTTACTAGAGGAAGCCTCGCACGACAAGTCTCCGCCTCGCACGACAAGCAGCTCGTTCGCACGAGCACTCTCCGTCTCCGACCAGGACACAAACCGTACCACGTGGTGCGACCTCGACACGTGAACTCCTCCGCCGACACGTGGGACACCGGTTCCCCATGCCATGCAAGTGCACCAGCTGGCGGCACGCGCGGGCATCTGGCTCTGACAGGAGTCTTAATGCAGCTCTGCCCGACCGCGCATCCATCAACTCGCCATCACATGCCACCCCGCAGCACGCAAACTCCACCCAAGTCACTCGAGTACCCCCTATGACGAGCACATGCCTACAATTAGGCCTTAACGTGGCGAGTTCATCCTGTGTTCAGACGGCTTGAGTCGCCACCAAACTACCTGGAGGAAGCGCTAGGCGACCCAAAGTGAACAGCTCTACTCGGCAACGCAGCGCGACTCCTATTCAATGCGCCCTGACGAACAGCGACGCGCAAGAGGACATCCCAACGGCCGACACTGTAACTTTTCTCTTATTTCCCCTTTTGCCCTTCCCACATGCGTCTATGTGACAACCCGCCCAGGAAAATACCGTACTATCGCCTAAGACCGACCCACTTTGGTCATTAAGCAATAATAAAGTATCATCCTGTCGTTAGTTGCCGGGTTAACGCCCGGTAAATCACTTGAAAAGCAGCAAGGATCGAATATATGCATTAAAACTCACTCGAAGGCGAGTCCAGAGATATAACAACATTCAAATCCAAATTCGTACCCCGAAGGGGTTTAATTATTACAAACCATAGTTTTTGTCACGATGAAATAGTTCAGAGTTTTCGAAAAACAGCGGAAATAAACTAGCGGAGGTGAAGACACCACGGGAGGCCATCCGTGATGCTTTCAGCGGTCGTCCTCCACCCATTCCAGCTCCCAGCCGGGCGGGATCTCTCCGGGCCACACATCACTGAAGGCATTACCTGGGTCAACACATTATAGCAAGGCTGAGTATACTAATACTCAGCAAGTCTTACCCGTCGGTGATATCTACTTCACCAAATCTAGACCATGAAAGGCTTTTTGGCTACTGGGTTGCTTTAGCTAAAAAGTAACAAAGAGTAGGTCCTTACTTTCAAGATTTTAGCACAAGTTCTAGTAGTTTAGTCTTTACTACATTAGCCAACTAGTACAAGCAAAAGTTGTACAATGCAATTAATCAAGCATAATATTCATCAACTTCCATCATTAGGGATCATATGACTAGTGGAGTAAGTAGTCTCGGGTAACGGTGAGAGGCCGACAATCGATTGATTTAAACCTTGCAAGGTAGACCCAAACACACGGTAGGCTGCCCCCGCGAGGACAACTTCCCAGGCCGTCCCCATAAATCCTAGGGTCGGGATCGAATCTTACAGTCTTTGGTGCAGGCTATCCGGCATACCCCGCGAGATACCCGGAGTCACCATACACCACCGGTGGCGAGCCGTGAGAGCGAATCCCAAGAGTAGTAACGGTAGGATCCCTAGCCGCCTCATTATGGTACTAGGCTTACCGGCCCCATAACCGGCATGTGCTTAGTACGTTCAAAAACTTAACCCACATAACCACTGGACCGGAGCCCAGATCCCATGCTCTTACCACGTGAGCAATCCATTTAAGGATATAGTATGATTCCTATCTAGGAACCTATTCTCGCGAGTGAGGTCATCACCCGACTTGTAACGGTCCTATAGCTTAGCAGCTACCGACCTATCATACTAGTAGGGACCAAAGGTACCTATGGATCATGCATCTAGGGTTTCATTCCACTCCTGTACGTAAATGCACAATCATTCATAGATAATTGAATAAAGAACTTAAAACTAGGTTAGATGCACCGGAGCTTGCTTTCGTCGACTAGGTTAGCTTGGGCACCCTCGGTGTCGAGCACGTCCACGTATTGCAGAGAACCTTCCGCTCCGCCTTCCTCGGTTTCCGGGACCAGGGAGTAATCTCCGTCCGGAAGATCTACACGGAATGCAATGCACTTTAGGTGATGTGATAGTTTGTTGTCTTATCCAACTCTAGTTGGTCATATTCACCTTAACAAGCATTCATCTAAGGTTTCTATTTTAGGAAGTCATTGGTTGTACATGGGTTACTCTTTTATTCCACATTTTAATAAAGATTTTTTATTAAGCTTATCATTTCATGTGAAAGCTTCATTTCATTTTATCTTTACCAACACGGTGTAATTAATATTTTTATTTATGAATTAATTTCTTATCAGTGATGGTAATTAATGATCTTTTAATTATATTAAATAATACTCTTCAAAAAGGAAAAAGATTTAATTAAGGGTTTCTCTTTATTTTAATTTCCCTTTAATATTAAAAGGGCATTTAAGCCTTTTATTAATCAATTAAATTACCAAAAATTAAATGGGTGTTTCTTAAGCCTACTAGCACCCATCCTGGTCCATTGGACCCACATGTAAGTGTTGGATGCTAGGAAATTAAATGTTGTGGAAAATAACAAAGGCTAGCTAGTGATTCAACTTAAATGCATATAAAAACAGATAAGCATCAAAATGATCCAAATTTTCTTGTGCATGCCCTCTGGACCTAAACAAGCCTAAAGAACCAGCACATTCACATGGGAACCTTACTTAACTTGGTTTATTAATTTACAAAGGAAAAATTGCATAATTCAAGAATAATTATTTATGTTAATACAAAAATCATGATTAATTCACAATATGTCTGTTTTGGTATTACAAGACAGTATGCACAAGTTGGGATCAAAAACATAATTATTTTTAGCAAGAAAAATCATTTATGCAGATCTGGCAGAAATGGAAAAACATTTGTATAAAAAGATTTACATCATAACTTTGTGCAATTTTTGGCTCAGGAGCTATTCATGACCTAACACACAACATATGCAAAAATTCGATACAGAGAATTTATGGTTTTGGAGATATTGCAGATCTAGTGTTTTCACATTTGTATTTTTCATGCAAAAACTAAAAGGAATTAGCTCAGGCCAGAATAATAAAAGTTGTAGTATAATTCATCACGAATCCAACAAAATTGGTTTCACAATTTTCTGATTTATCTGTGATTTTCTACGCAATTTAAAAGAATCAGGAAAAAGGCAACACTATTGGAGTTACCGTTTTGCAAGAAAGACCCTGGAAAGAACTTTATGCTCGCAATGTGGTCCCTGGGGCGGCTGGCCGGCGCGGGTGGGCCAAATTCCAGCGAACCTCGCCGGGGTTTGGCCGGGGAGGGCTGGGGAAGGACCTAGGGGTGCTAAGGGTTTGATTTTGGGGGCGCGGGTGGGGAGGAGCGGCGGGGGAACGGCGGCCGTCGGCGCTCGGGAAGGCCGGCCACGGAGGCCTTCGGCCCGGCGTCGCCCCGGCCCGGCAGGGAGGGCGCGGTGGTGCTGGGTGGTTGGGAGGCCGTGGGGAGAGGTTAGACCGCCCGGGACCGTGGCCAATGCGCTAGAGGAGGGGGGCGCTCGGGAGCGCGCGCGTGCACGGGCGGGGATGCGGCGTGCGGTCCGCGCGCGGCCGGTCGAGCACGGCCCTTTTAAGGTGTAACGCCCGCGTTTTTAGCCCTAAATAAATCACCTAATAAATCATGCGTATTTCCAAAAAAAACCAACCCGCCGAGCTCAATTACCATTCAAACCCTAGCCACTGTTTTCTCCCTCTCTCTCCCCGCGCGCGTGCCGCGAATCCCGCCGCACCGCACCTCGGCCGCACCCTTGCGCGCCTTCCCAACGCCGCGGTCGGCCACCGGCCGGAATCCCGCACACGCCGCGGTCCCGATGCCCGGTCCACCTCGCCATCACCGCCGTCCCGGAGAATGCGCCGACGCCCGAAAAACCGAGAAAAACCCCGCAAAACCCCTTCCCAATTTTCCCTAACAATTTTCCGGATTTTTCCAAAATCTTTTTCCCTATTTTTTCTTCCCTTTTCTTTCCTTTTTTCTTCTTCTTCTCCCTTTTCTTTTTTCCTTTTCCTTTTCTTTTTCCTTTATCTTCTTCTTCTCTTCTCCTCCCTTCCCTTTCCTCCCGCGCGGCCGGCCAAAGCACCCGACCGGCGCCCCGCCGCCGCCGACCGGGGCCCCACATGCCGCACTAGCCCTCCCCACGCCACCGGGCCGGCAAGGACACCGCCTCCGCACGCCACCACCGGCCCCGCCGCCCCGCGCACGCGGGTGACCGGCCGGCCACCGGCCGCGGCGCCATTAATTCCCCTGCCCGAGCACCACTGCGCCGACCACCACCGCCTGCACGCTAGGTCGCATCCACAGCCTAACCTTCCTGCACAAGTTGACCCGTACCGTCCCGAGCCGTCGCATCGCCGGTCGCCGCAAGGAGCCGACCAGAGTTCGAGAAGGAACTCGAGCTCGCCGGCGGCCTCGCCGGGAAAAAATCTTCCCCCTCCCCAAACCGACCTACGGCGCCTATTTAAGGCCGGCACCACCACCACCTCGCCGCACCGCACCGCACCGAGATCGAGCTTCCCTGAGCCCGCTCCCCGAGCACCACCGCGCCGCCACCATTAGCGCCGCCGCCGCCCTCTGACCGCCGCGGAGCCGCCTCCACCGTGCCCTATAGCCCAAGGTGAGTACGGGATTAGGACCCCCTCGCCCCCCTCTCCCGTTTTCCCCCCGTCCCCGGCCGCCGCCGCGGACCGGAGCCGCCGGCGGCACCCCCGCCGGCCGGCCATGCCCGCGCCCCCCTTTTCTCTGTTCTGTATCGAGGCAGGGAGAAGAAAGCCGGTTTTGCCAATAGGCCCCTGGCCTTTTCCTTAAACCTGAGCCCCCCCCTATCCTATTTACTTCCTCCCCTTTTCCTTCCAAATAGCCCCTAAGGCTAGTAATTAATTACTGTTGAGCCCTAAATAAATTACAAATAGGCCCTAACCCAAATTATATTGTCATAAACACACCCTTTCTCATTAGTAGAAAATTACCAATAGGTCCTTAATACCTATAACCCCTCCTTAACCTAGCCTTCCATACACGCCTTTCATTCCCGGTTAAGACCAAACATTACCGCACCCCCCCGCCGAACCAACCCCTTTCCTAGGGCCTATATATACCCCTCCTCCGCTCACTTCCCCCTCCCCGAGCTCGGCCGGAAACGTGTGTGCTAATACTGCTTGCTTGCTTGTGTGTGTGCCATAGCCGACGGAGTAGACGGAGGAAGGTACCCCGAGCCGGAGATCGAAGCCGACTACTGCGAGCAGGAGCCCGAGGTCCCGAACGCCGAGCCGGCACTCCCCGAAGATTTCGAAGACGGCAAGTTCAACCTTCCCCTTTGATGCATGCTTCTGTCCTAGTTTTAAAAATATATCCTATACCTGTTTTATAAATTGCATATTGTTTTACTGCAAAACATGGTAGGATAGCCACCCTTGATTGCTATGATTGAACCTTGTTTTGGCCTAAATGAGTGCTTTAAAGATGTGTGTGTGTGTGCTTTTTAAAATGTGTGAGTGCTTTAAAAACAAAAGGGGATATGTTTGGAAAATGAGTAAAGAACTGGGTAGACGGGATGGACGTGTGTATCAGGAGTATGGGTGAGCTCCTACCTGTGTGGTTGAGCGTGTTGGGAGTTGTCCATCTTGTCGGTTAAGGACCGGGTTGCGTGAAATCTCACCTGACCCAAATCATCGTACAACCACTCGACCGTTATGTGGCAACGGCTTAGCATAAACCCCACTAGTTAATCTACTTGCCATCTGGTGTGCGGGTGAGCAGCGGGAGACCAAGGAGTAGGGGTACGCTCTGTGTGAGGTACGCCCTGGTTATGTGGGATAACCCCTTGGGTGCTTCCGTGGTGGCTCGTAGCGTTAGCTAAGGTGGGTAATGGCTTTGATAGGATCCGTACCGCACTGAGGTGTCCGTGTGACGGTACCCTACTTGTGGGTAAAGATGTACAACCTCTGCAGAGTGTCAAACCTATTCGAATAGCCGTGTTCACGGTATTGGACGAGTCACGGTGTGGTCACAAAAACTAGTGTTTGGGATGGGATGCTTTTTGGCGTGAGTTGTTTTCTGGGTAAGGTGTGTGGCTGTGTGCCTGGACTACGACGGACGGGAAGTCCGGTAGATCCGCAGTGGTTTTCCTAAAACAGTTGAGTCACTTGGGTTATAAAAATGTTTTGCGAAAACCTTTTTGACATGAACCCCTGCATGTGTAAGTTTGCAAAATGAACCTTAACCTGATCCTTGTCATACCTTATGCATGGTTCTGCTTATAAGCCCCTCCGTGGGTGGGGTTGGATTTGCTGAGTACGTTTGTGCTCACCCTTGTTTTACTAACTATTTTACAGAGGAGGATCCCGATTACATTCCCGAAGACGTTGAGTAGGTCGTGCCCTACACCCAACCGTGCTCGTGTACCCGGGGCCCTACCGAAAGCTTCCATGGTGTGGTACTCTGAGGAGGCTATGGAAGCCTTTGCTATTGTAGTGTGGTCGCTAGCGTTTGTGTTGTTCCTTGTAGCGTTGGCACTACCGTGTCCTTTGTGTCGCCGTAATGTAAAAGACTGATTCCACCTGTTGTAATAAATGTGTTACCAGCCTCCTGGGACTGGTATTTGTGTCACATTTAGTCACCTCCGATGAGGGGACGCTTCAGGTGGTATCAGAGCCGTAGGTTGGCCGTAGGACATGACCTCCTCTGGCCCTCTATAACCTTTCCTTTGCTAAGCTCACCTTTTCCCAAATCCTTACCTTGATTCTTGCCTGTTTCCAGATGCCTAACCCCGAGCGAAACGGAGGAATTTGCCCCGTCCAGCCTGGTCTCCCTAACCTGTTGCTACTCAGCCTAGAGCGCGTCGGAGTAAGGGATCCGCCGGAGTTCGTCTACCGGGAGTACGAACGCTTCGGCACCCCCCCCGGTGTAAGCTGCTGATCTTTGTGGGAAGGAGCACGCTTTACCCCGACATAGAGCCATGGTTCGTCTCCGCCACTGGTTTTTGCTTTGCCGACACCTACCCCAAGGCTGCTCGGAAGGCCCTGCGACAGCTACGAGTGGTTTATAGACAACACCTCCAAAGGACTCCAATGGGATTCTTTCCACCCTCCGGAGGAAGAGGACGCTCGTGGATTGATCGCATGAGAGGTCTAGAACGAGAGGAAGAAGACTTAGAAGAGGCAGTTTCCCACCTATCCATATACCTCAGAGGCCTAGACCACCTTTATCGGGAGCAAGCCCAAGCAAGCGAAGCGAAGCGGATCGACGGAGCGGAAAGAGCGAGACGAGAGGATAGAACTAGAAAGGGTGAAGACAACCATAGCAGAAGTTGAACTACACAACACAAAGCAAGAATACCTCAGGGAAAGAGAGCGCACGCTGTTGGCCCATAAAGCCCTATGGGATGAACTAAAGGAGCGAAGAAGCAGAGATGAAGGAGCCAGAGCAGAGGAAGAAGAACCCGAAGAAACCCACTGGGACAAAGGGACCCAGACTGAAGATGAGATACTGGAGCAAGATCTTCCACTAAAGAAGCGCCGCATCCAGCTAGAGGAAGAATCACCATGAGGATAAGACTAGGGTGATTAGGCTAGAAGTTGAGATCTAGTAATAATAAGTGTACCCCGAAGAATGTACCCCAACCTTCCTACTAAATAAAGTTATCCATCTCTTGTACCCCCCACAACCTGTTCAACTCTACCTTTGTTTTCAGATGGCGGAAGATGGATGGACCCAAGGCGTGTGCCAGGAGGAGCCTGGTTTTGCTCGCCTGCTCATCAACTCCCTGGAGCGCCTCGGTATCACTGAGCGCCCTAGGTACTACAGACGAGAGTACGAGCAACTCGGCACTCTTCGCTGTAGGGTGGTCCTCTCCGTCGCTAGAAGCAACCGCCACACCAACATCGAGCCGTGGCGCGTGACCGCCACAGGATTTCGACACCGAGATACCTATCCTTTGGCCATCAGAAAAGCCCTCCGCTACCTGTGCCGAATCTACGAGGAACACCTCGTCCCCACACCGATGAGGTACTTCCCTCCCGCCATCAGGACCCCAGTTTGGCAGGCCCGCATGAGGAACCTGGAACGACGCCGCCACCAGGAGGACCTGCTATACCACGTGGTCGCCTACCTTGTCTCCTTGGATAGGCTCTTTGATGACCAAGCCAGACACTTGAGGGAACAAATCAGCCGGGCCGAGCAAGCTGAAGTCACAGTGAGGATGCACCAAGTCCGAGTGGCTCAAGCTGAAGCAAGGACCGCAGCAGCCATAAGCAGTGAAGCCGTTGCCCAGGAAAGCCTCAGGAGGATCCAGGACCAACGCATGCAAGAATGGACCCATGGCGGAACACCCGTTCCAGCCATTGGAGAAGCTCAAGTCCTGCTGGGAACACCCCTTGTAGGATGGGGAGGGACTATCGAAGTCCCCCCGCACCACCCGACGACCCACCGAACCCCCAACAGCTACCGCTGAAGCCGCAGCACAGCCTCAGGAAAACGGAGACCCCGAAGGCGGAAACGATGACGAGTTGCTCATTCCGCTGGAAGAACACTCGACCCCAGAAGACAGCTCCCCTCGCGAGTTGTGTGCCCCAAGACCCAGGGAATGAAGCCGTATTGGTCCAAGTCGCACCCTTAGTCTTTAGTCGTGTAGTGTGTCCGCGTAGTCGGGATGTATCCTCCTCGCTGGTTTGTAATAAAAACTTGTTTGTGCTTGCTTGTTTGCTATGTGCTTGTTGTGTGCTTACTGCGAGAATAAACCCTGCCTTTTCAAAAAGAAATCCGTTATAATCCACTTAAACATCACCTAAAACTAGATCTCTTAGACAACCCGTTTCTTTACAGATGGTTTCCAGGCGCCCTGTCAGGACCCACCGATCGGATGCTGAGGGTTCGCAAGCCGATCGGAGGGAGCGCCTCCACGATCAGGAGGTTAACCAAAACGAAGATGGAGGAGAGAACGTGGTCCTGCCACCGCCACCCCCTCCTGTTGACTTGGCACAAGTCTTAGCCAACAGTTGTCTCGATGGAGGCTATCTTCAATGCCATCAACCGCCCGAGACCCCGTGCTATGAGCATGAATGAGAAGCTGATCGAGTTCCTCAGGACTAAGCCGCCCACCTTTAGCGGGTCGGTAAATCCTTTGGACGCCGACGATTGGCCGAGAGCCATCCCGAGGGAACCGGAGCCCCTCCACTTTGCGAGGACCATGACAAGGTTCTCTTGGCGGCTCACCGGCTCACGGACGGCCCTAGCTTGGTGGGAGAATTACCGCGCCGCGACCCAAGGATCCCTCCGCCATCACATGGGATGAATTCGTGGAGGAGTTCCGCCGCTACCACATTCCGGAGGCCACACTGAAGCGGAAGGCAGACGAGTTCCGCAAACTCCGCCAAGGCAACATGTCTGTGGAGGAATACACGTACCAGTTCATAGAGCTGGCACGCTATGCCCCCGAGGAGGTGGATAAAGACTCCAAAAAGCAAGAGATGTTCAAGAAGGGGCGACTCGGAACCGAGGACACTTCTCGACTCCTCGGATTTACCGGACTTTAATACCCTTATGAACATGGCAATCCTCACGGAAAGAGCAAAGACCGAGGAAAAGAAGGAAAACAAGCGCAAGTTCATGGAACACAAGGCCAAGCGAAGAAGAGCGGTCCCGGAGGCCGAGAAACTTTGGACACCCCATGTCCAGGGTTCCAAGCTCCTATGCGATCAGAACCCAATCCCAAGCCACGAGCTCACAAGCCCCCGGAGCCCGAGTTCAAGCCCTCCTACAACCGAGTGCCATAAAGCCCCCACAGAACAACACCAGCCAGATCACTACCAACAACAACAACAACTCCCGAGTGTGTTTCAACTGCCGAGAAACCGGCACTTCATCGCCAACTGCCCCTATGCTAAAAAGCCAACCACCACCACCTACTCCAACTCGGTGAACGGGCCAAGGCCACTTGCGTCGGGGAGCCAACCGCATGCCGGTGCGCGGCAACAACAACTTCGGCAACAACACCGGCAACCGGCGGATGAGGCAGCCCCGGCGGTCATATGGACGCGCCGGGTCAATCACATCAATGCGCGGAGGCACGGGAAGCACAAGGCGTAGTACTCGGTGAGTTCCTCGGTCGGCTCGGCTTTGGCTACCATACTGTTCGATTCGGGAGCATCGCACTCATTCATATCCTCAAGCTTTGTGGAGAAGCATAGCATACCCACAGTACTACTCAAAGCACCCCTAATGACTCGAACGCCCGGAGGTGACATTAATTGTCAACTGGGATGCCCCCGGGTAAGGATCATTTTAAGTGGGGTAGAGTTCCTAGCGGACACTGGTAGTACCGAAATCCAAGGGGATAGATGTGATCCTTGGTATGGACCGGTTAAGCCGGCACCATGGCCTCATAAGTTGCGCCGACAAAGTAGTGCACCTGACCAACCCAGACGGGATACAAGTGACCTGCCACACCCGGGGACACATGCCGGATATAATGGTTTTCAACATAGAAGCCAAGTCCATAGAGGATGTCCCAGTAGTACGAGAATACCCAGATGTGTTCCCCGAAGAACTCCCTGGAATGCCACCGAACGGGGATATAGAGTTCGTGATCGACCTTATCCCCGGAACCTCCCCCATAGCCAAGAGGCCCTATAGGATGGCGGCCCCCGAGTTGGCGAGAATTGAAGAAGCGACTAGCGAGCTCTAGCGAAGTGGGTTCATCGACCAAGCTCATCACCATGGGGAGCCCCGGTGCTTTTCGTGGAGAAGAAGGATAAGAGCATGAGGATGTGCGTGGACTATCGCTCGGCCGAACGAGGTCACCATTAAAAACAAGTACCCTCTTCCCGGGATAGATGACCCGTTTGACCGACCGAAGGGGAGCCAAGTATTTCTCGAAGGTGGATCTAAGATCGGGTACCACCAGCTCAAGATTAGGGAAAGTGACATCCCCAAGACCGCCTTTGTCACTCGCTACGGACAGTATGAGTTCACGGTGATGTCCTTTGGACTAACCAATGCACCGGCAAGATACTTCATGAACCTCATGAATAAGGTGTTCATGGAAGAGGCTGGACAAGTTTGTCGTGGTCTTCATTGACGACATACTTGTTTACTCCAAGAGCGTGGAGGAGCATGAACAACATCTTCGAGTAGTCTTTGGAAAATTGAGGGCACACAAGCTATACGCCAAGTTCGGTAAGTGTGAATTTTGGCTAGAGAAGATATCCTTCCTTGGGCACATTCGACCGCGAAGGAGTAGTCGGAGACCCGGGAAAGTTGAGACGAGTCTCCAACGGCGGCAACCAACCAACGTGAGTGAGATCGGGAGTTTCCTAGGTTTAGCGGGGTACTACGGAGATTTATCGAGGGATTCTCCAAGATTGCCGGCCCATGACAGAATTGCTCAAGAAAGAGAAGAAGTTTAAGCGGACCGAGGCCCTGCGAAAGAAGTTTCCAAGAGTTGAAGAAGAGGTTGACCACAGCCCCAGTGCTGACCTTGCCAGACATTCAACGGGACTTTGTCGTGTATTGCGACGCCTCCCGACAAGGATTGGGATGTGTTCTCATGCAAGATGGGAAGGTAGTGGCATATGCCTCCCGTCAGCTTAAACCCCATGAGCAGAACTATCCCACCCATGATCTGGAGTTTGCAGCCGTAGTGCATGCCCTGAAGATCTGGAGACACTATCTGATCGGGAACAAGTGTGAAATCTACACAGACCACAAGAGTCTAAAGTACATCTTCACCCAGCCCGACCTAAACCTAAGGCAGAGAAGATGGCTAGAGCTAGTCAAGGACTATAACCTAGAAATTCACTACCACCCGGGGAAGGCCAATGTAGTAGCAGATGCCTTAAGCCGGAAGACCTACGAGAAGGCAGCACCCAAGAGTGCCCAGTTGCAAGAGGAGATGGCACGGCTCAACGTACACATCGTCCCCCAAGGCTACGTCCGCCAGCTGAGTGTTCAGCCTACCCTAGAGGAAAAGATCCGGAAGGCCCAAGAGACCGATGAAAATCTGATGAAGATCCGCAAGCATACCGGAGAGAACAAGGCCCCTGACTTCAGGGTAGATGACCAAGGCACCCTCGTGGTACAAAAACGAGGATATGCGTGCCGAAGGAGGAGATTTTCGACGGACCATCATGGGTGAGGCACACAACTCGGCATATTCCATTCACCGGGATCCACCAAGATGTACATGGACTTGAAACGAAGTATTGGTGGAATGGGATGAAACGCAGACATTGCACGGTTCGTCGCCCACCGTGACACTTGTCGAGGATCAAAGCCGAACATCAGAAGCCCGCAGGACTGTTGCAACCTTTACCAATCCCGGTATGGAAATGGGACGAGATAGGTATGGACTTCGTAGTAGGGTTGCCAAGGACTCAGAAGGGACATGACTCCATATGGGTGATCGTGGACCGACTCACTAAAGTCGCCCACTTTCTACCCGTACGGACCACCTATGGAGGAGAAAAGTTGGCAAAACTCTACATAGAGAATATAGTAAAGCTGCATGGAGTGCCCAGCAGAATAGTCTCGGACGGAGAGGGACCCGAGTTCACCTCTAGGTTACGGAAAAGCTCGCACAAAGCCATGGGCACCAAGCTAGACTTCGGCTCGGCGTACCACCCACGGACCGACGGACGGACCGAAAGGGTGAATCAAATCCTGGAAGATATGTTGAGAGCATGCGTCCTCACCTATGGCAAAGATTGGGAGCGAGCCCGCCATATGCGAATTTTCCTACAACAACGGCTACCAAGCAAGTCCGGGAATGTCGCCATTCGAAGCACTATACGGGAGAAAGTGTAGGACACCCCCGATGTGGTCGAAGTAGGAGAGCGTGCCCTGGTCGGGCCCGCGCTTATAAAGGAAGCCGAGGAGCGAGTAGCTGATATCCGAGAAAAGTTGAAAGCCGCTCAGTCCCGACAGAAGAGCTACGCAGACAGGAAGAGGCGTGAAGCGAGCTTCAATCCAGGAGACTTCGTCTACCTCAAGGTTTCACCCATCCGGGGAACTCGGAGGTTTCAAGTACACGGGAAGTTGGCCCCTCGGTACATCGGACCGTATAAAGTTCTCAAGAGAGTCGGAGCAGTAGCATATCGATTGGAGCTACCTGAAGAAATGTCAGATATACACCCAGTATTCCACATCTCCCAGCTACGCCGATGTTTGAAGGTTCTGGAAGAAAAGCAAGTACCGGTGGAGACCATCGATCTACAGCCAGACCTTAGGTACCAGGAGGTGCCCGTCAAGATCTTAGACACTGTGGTCAAGCGAACAAGAACGTCAGAAGTACGGGTGTGCAGAGTCCAATGGAGCAGACACGGGGTGGAAGAAGCTACGTGGGAACGAGAGGATGCACTGAGGAAGGAGTTCCCCCACCTATTCGAAAACTTAGCCGAATCTCGAGGACGAGATTCATTTTAAGTGGGGTAGGTTTGTAACGCCCGCGTTTTTAGCCCTAAATAAATCACCTAATAAATCATGCGTATTTCCAAAAAAAACCAACCCGCCGAGCTCAATTACCATTCAAACCCTAGCCACTCGTTTTCTCCCTCTCTCTCCCCGCGCGCGCGTGCCGCGAATCCCGCCGCACCGCACCTCGGCCGCACCCTTGCGCGCCTTCCCAACGCCGCGGTCGGCCACCGGCCGGGAATCCCGCGCACGCCGCGGTCCCGATGCCCGGTCCACCTCGCCATCACCGCCGTCCCGGAGAATGCGCCGACGCCCGAAAAACCGAGAAAAAACCCCGCAAAACCCCTTCCCAATTTTCCCTTACAATTTTCCGGATTTTTCCAAAATCTTTTTCCCTATTTTTCCTTCCCTTTTCTTTTCCTTTTTCTTCTTCTTCTCCCTTTTCTTTTTTTCCTTTTCCTTTTCTTTTTCCCTCTTTTTCTTTTTCCTTTCTCTTCTTCTTCTCTTCTCCTCCCTTCCCTTTCCTCCCGCGCGGCCGGGCCAGCACCCGACCGGCGCCCTGCCGCCGCTGACCGGGCCCCACACGCCGGCACCCGCCCTCCCCACGCCACCGGGCCGCAAGGACACCGCCTCCGCACGCCACCACCGGCCCCGCCCCCGCCCCGCGCACGCCGGTGACCGGCCGGCCACCGGGCCGCGCGCGCCACACCCCCCCCGCCCGAGCACCACTGCGCCGACCACCGCCGCCTGCACGCTAGGTCGCATCCACGGCCTAACCTTCCTGCACAAGTTGACCCGTACCGTCCCGAGCCGTCGCATCGCCTGTCGCCGCAAGGAGCCGACCGGAGTTCGAGAAGGAACTCGAGCTCGCTGGCGGCCTCGCCGGGAAAAAATCTTCCCCCTCCCCAAACCGACCTACGGCGCCTATTTAAGGCCGGCACCACCACCACCTCGCCGCACCGCACCGAGATCGAGCTTCCCTGAGCCCGCTCCCCGAGCACCACCGCGCCGCCACCATTAGCGCCGCCGCCGCCCTCCCGACCGCCGCGGAGCCGCCTCCACCGTGCCCTATAGCCCAAGGTGAGTACGGGATTAGGACCCCCTCGCCCCCCCTCTCCGTTTTCCCCCCGTCCCCGGCCGCCGCCGCGGGCCGGAGCCGCCCGACGCAGCACCCCCGCCCGGCCGGCCATGCCCGCGCCCCCCTCTCTCCCTCTCTCGTATCGAGGCAGGGAGAAGAAAGCCGGTTTTGCCAATAGGCCCCTGGCCTTTTCCTTAAACCTGAGCCCCCCTATCCTATTTACTTCCTCCCCTTTTCCTTCCAAATAGCCCCTAAGGCTAGTAATTAATTACTGTTGAGCCCTAAATAAATTACAAATAGGCCCTAACCCAAATTATATTGTCATAAACACACCCTTTCTCATTAGTAGAAAATTACCAATAGGTCCTTAATACCTATAACCCCTCCTTAACCTAGCCTTCCATACACGCCTTTCATTCCCGTTAAGACCAAACATTACCGCACCCCCCCCGCCGAACCAACCCCTTTCCTAGGGCCTATATATACCCCTCCTCCGCTCACTTCCCCCCTCCCCGAGCTCGGCGGAAACGTGTGTGCTAATACCGCTTGCTTGCTTGTGTGTGTGCCATAGCCGACGGAGTAGACGGAGGAAGGTACCCCCGAGCGGAGATCGAAGCCGACTACTGCGAGCAGGAGCCCGAGGTCCCGAACGCCGAGCCGGCACTCCCCGAAGATTTCGAAGACGGCAAGTTCAACCTTCCCCTTTGATGCATGCTTCTGTCCTAGTTTTAAAAATATATCCTATACCCGTTTTATAAATTGCATATTGTTTTACTGCAAAACATGGTAGGATAGCCACCCTTGATTGCTATGATTGAACCTTGTTTTGGCCTAAATGAGTGCTTTAAAGATGTGTGTGTGTGCTTTTTAAAATGTGTGAGTGCTTTAAAAACAAAAGGGGATATGTTTGGAAAATGAGTAAAGAACTGGGTAGACGGGATGGACGTGTGTATCAGGAGTATGGGTGAGCTCGTACCTGTGTGGTTGAGCGTGTTGGGAGTTGTCCATCTTGTCGGTTAAGGACCGGGTTGCGTGACATCTCACCTGACCCAAATCATCGTACAACCACTCGACCGTTGTATGTGGCAACGGCTTAGCATAAACCCCACTAGTTAATCTACTTGCCATCCGGTGTGCGGGTGAGCGACGGGAGACCAAGGAGTAGGGGTACGCTCCGTGTGAGGTACGCCCCGGTTATGTGGGATAACCCCTTGGGTGCTTCCGTGGTGGCTCGTAGCGTTAGCTAAGGTGGGTAATGGCTTTGATAGGATCCGTACCGAGACCGAGGTGTCCCCGTGACGGTACCCTACTTGTGGGTAAAGATGTACAACCTCCGCGAGTGTCTAACCTATTCGAATAGCCGTGTCCACGGTATTGGACGAGTCACGGTGTGGTCACAAAAACTAGTGTTTGGGATGGGATGCTTTTTGGCGTGAGTTGTTTTCCGGGTAAGGTGTGTGGCTGTGTGCCTGGACTACGACGGACGGGAAGTCCCGTAGATCCGCCATGATGGTTTTCCTAAAACAATTGAGTCACTTGGGTTATAAAAATGTTTTGCGAAAACCTTTTTGACATGAACCCCTGCATGTGTAAGTTTGCAAAATGAACCTTAACCTGATCCTTGTCATACCTTATGCATGGTTCTGCTTATAAGCCCCTCCGTGGGTGGGGTTGGATTTGCTGAGTACGTTTGTGCTCACCCTTGTTTTACTAACTATTTTACAGAGGAGGATCCCGATTACATTCCCGAAGACGTTGAGTAGGTCGTGCCCTACACCCAACCGTGCCTATGTACCCAGGGCCCTACCGAAAGCTTCCATGGTGTGGTACTCTGAGGAGGCTATGGAAGCCTTTGCTATTGTAGTGTGGTCGCTAGCGCTTGTGTTGTTCCTTGTAGCGTTGGCACTACCGTGTCCTTTGTGTCGCCGTAATGTAAAAGACTGATTCCACCTGTTGTAATAAATGTGTTACCAGCCTCCTGGGACTGGTATTTGTGTCACATTTAGTCACCTCCGATGAGGGGACGCTTCATAAGGCGGGCGTGGCAGCGGGAGCACGGCGAAGGGCAGCGCGGGCAGGGCACGAGGACAGCCGGGCAGCGGTCGTACCGCGCCGGGCGGGGAGGAGTACGACGGCGCGACGTTCTAGGCGCGGGCGGGGGGGTGGCGGCGCGGACTCCGTGGCGTTCCCGGCGTTCGAGGCGCCTTGGGGCACGGACGGCCCGGGGAACATGCAAGGCGGCTCGGGGAACGTGCGCCGCCGGGGCCGGGCCGAGGCGCGGCGGCCGGCGCGGCCCGGGCGCGCGGCGGCGCGGCTCGGCGCTCGGCGCGCGGGAGTGCCTGGTTTTAATCGGATTGGCCCTGTTCAAGCGAAGTTTTCTCCAAATTTTTTAATACAAGTGCATGAAGTGATGAATACGAAAGTTGTAGATCTAGCTACCCTCTACAACTTTTGTAAAGGCCGTCTAGTGTTTTTCTCGACGGATTTTGCAGGAACGTCGTGCCAACATTGAATGTCGGCCTGTTCTGGAAAACAGGAGGTACTGTCAATCGATCGAGTTTCTCACCAATTTC
Organism: Cenchrus americanus; assembly: GCA_947561735.1. Classification (NCBI taxonomy): domain Eukaryota; kingdom Viridiplantae; phylum Streptophyta; class Magnoliopsida; order Poales; family Poaceae; genus Cenchrus; species Cenchrus americanus. Next base: position 36,059,336 of record OX387244.1, on the reverse strand, counting down.
CACTCAAAATTTGAAATGCCAATCTACATGAAAGTTGTGTCCCTCAACAAGATCTACAACTTTCATAAAGGTAGAATTTTAAGTGTTTAGGTGAATTTTGGAGAACGCGGCAAAAGTCCCGGACGACATTCGCTGACGTCAACGGTTAAGCCGGTTTTGACCGTGTCTTTGACCAAGGGTCCACTACGGGTGCGTGTAGGCTTGGTCAAGGGGTTCATTAGGGTTCATTGGCGAGGTTTTCGGGGTGATGACCCAGGTTGACCTAAGTTTGACCGATGTTTGACCGGTTTGACTCGGCTAATCCGGTCATTAGCGTTAATGATAGTAATTAAAAACCTGGGGCGTCACAGTCTACCCCTCTTAAGAAGAATCTCGTCCCGAGATTCGAAATTCCAAGTACAAGGTAGAGAAATAGAGAAGTGGTCCCCTCGGATTTCCTGGAATTACTCTGGGGAGCAACACGATGGGATTATGGGGCAGGAGCATAACCACCATCGGTTCCAGATTAGCACCTAGGAGTAGTCAAGGGCGACAAGTAATGGAAAGCTTGCACGGAGTTTACTTGCGAATGCAAGCAAAAAGTATGGAAAGATAAATTGATATAGGATCTTTCGAACGATCTTGCTCACATGTCATTTAGGTTGCAACCTTAGGTGGCATGGCTGTGCCACTACGGTGCAATGCCTTTCAAAAAGTGATGTGATGCGCAGGTTTATGAAGGCACGATGCCTATGCTCGGGTAGTATGGTGCTTATGATGCATGTTAGCATGACTCGGTTACCCACGAAACGAGTTAGTGGTTGAGAATACAATCACAGGTTGAGAAGGAGTATGCGTGGCGAGTCGCGATTCTCACAACCAAGATACCAGTGCGCTCCTAGTGGCAATCATGTGGCTGCAGCGCACATGACGCCCTAGGTTCCATCATGGCACCTTTAGTTATGGGATAACAACGTCACCAAACACCGGGGATAGAGTGGAAGATATTGAAAACACTCCATGCGTATGCACGTTAGTTCCCCAAAGTTCCCAAATGCACATGCCATGCAAATGCATGCTCAAGAAGAGACATAATTATTTATTTATGTTTCAAAAGGTTGTGAGCAAGACCACGGGGAATAAGCTCATGATTGCACGTTCGAAGTAACCAGGACAAGGATATCAATACGAGGAATATCCTAGTGCTCCAACATGTCTGAGGACAAGGGGTTGAAGGGAAAATAAAAGTCGACGGAAATGACATGATGATAGGAGAATCACCATTGAAGATTGAATTCTAAGATCAAGGCATTTCCACGGTCTGGTAGAATGGCAAAAGTTCACTTTTCTCATGTTGGGTAATACGGGGTAGTCACGTGCACAAGGGCACAATTGCATGCTAGAACTCGAAGCGAGCTCACATACATAATGACATGAAGTTCTGGCAGTTGTGAACAAAAATTCATAACCAAAAATCCAGAACCCTCAAATCTTTCCCAAGTTTTCCCGGTTCAAAATAAATTCTTTACACCCATTTAATTGTTAGGGTTGAGCATCGATCAAGGAAACAAGATGAATGGTCCTTAACCTGGATGTGCCTAGGGAAAAGTGAACCAACCCATCGAAGCTTAGGATTTGAGATTTGCTATTACAAGACAGCTAGTTGAGGAGCAATTATTTTTAACAATTTGGTTTTAATTAAACCTAGCACAAGGTAAACAATTTTTCACAAAATTTCGGCAGCATGACGGCTAGGTATGAGGGGTACCTCTAATTTATAAAAAGCACACACTAGCATAAACTTCCTTAGAGAGCATATGGAAATTCGATTTTTGGGTCCATTTTGGTTGTTTCGATTTTTAATATGCATGCAAGACGTCTTATTCGACCTCACATGGCAATCAAGCCAGAAATCGAAGTTAGTGTCGGTGGCAAGGCTTTTAACCGTCTCTCCCTATAATATCTAGTCGAGAGCTATACGGTACTCGCTTAAAGACTAATCGAAGCGCTGTTATGTACCTGCAGAAAACGAACCTTTCGTGCCAGCACGTCACGAAAGCGTCCACATTCATTACCGTTCACTATAGAAACGGTATCCATGCGTTAAGCCGCTGCATGGACAGCGTCCTATTTAAGACTCTAACGCGACGTGAGTGCCCATTGGAATAGGCCTCACTCATCCCTCACGGACTTTCCCGTGGTACCATCACGTATGGCAAAACGTGACGAGACTCAAACGCGACGTGGCACCCGTTGGAATAGGTCCCACTAGTCCCTCACAGGACTTTCCTGTGGTACCACCACGTATGGCAAAACGTGATGAACTAGTATGGTTGTGCGAGAAGGTAAGTCTGACATAAAGTAATGTGCTGGGAGTTAGCAAAATAAACCATAGGTTAATAAGCCACCTGAAAGAACCCAAAATTCCCTCTAGGGCCTCTCGGTCTAGTTTATCCTTAGCGGACCAACGTATTTTGGAAAATCAGAAAATCTTGGCATATTTTATTCAAAAATCAGTGATTAAGGTTTATTAATTAATCTCTGGTGCATATAAGCTCTGATGCCAACTGTGACAACCCGCCCAGGAAAATACCGTACTATCGCCTAAGACCGATCCACTTTGGTCATTAAGCAATAATAAAGTATCATCCTGTCGTTAGTTGCCGGGTTAACGCCCGGTAAATCACTTGAAAAGCAGCAAGGATCGAATATATGCATTAAAACTCACTCGAAGGTGAGTCCAGAGATACAACAACATTCAAATCCAAATTCGTACCCCGAAGGGGTTTAATTATTACAAACCATAGTTTTTGTCACGATGAAATAGTTCATAGTTTTCGAAAAACAGTGGAAATAAACTAGCGGAGGTGAAGACACCACGGGAGGCCATCCATGATCCTTTCAGCAGTCGTCCTCCACCCATTCCGGCCTCCCGACCAGGGCGGGATCTCTCGGCCACACACATGACCGAAGGCATTACCTGGATCAACACATTATAGCAAGGGCGAGTATACTAATACTCGGCAAGTCTTACCCGTCGGTGATATCTACTTCACCAAATCTAGACCATGAAAGGCTTTTTGGCTCTTTGGGTTGCTTTTGCTAAAAAGTAACAAAGAGTAGGTCCTTACTTTCAAGATTTTAGCACAAGTTCTAGTAGTTTAGTCTTTACTACATTAGCCAACTAGTACAAGCAAAAGTTGTACAATGCAATTAATCAAGCATAATATTCATCAACTTCCATCATTAGGGATCATATGACTAGTGGAGTAAGTAGTCTCGGGTAACGGTGAGAGGCCGACAATCGATTGATTTAAACCTTGCAAGGTAGACCCAAACACACGGTAGGCTGCCCCCGCGAGGACAACTTCCCAGGCCGTCCCCATAAATCCTCGGGTCGGGATCGAATCTTACAGTCTTTGGTGCAGGCTATCCGGCATACCCCGCGAGATACCGGAGTCACCATACACCACGGTGGCGGCCGTGAGAGCGAATCCCAAGAGTAGTAACGGTAGGATCCCTAGCCGCCTCATTATGGTACTAGGCTTACCGGCCCCATAACCGGCATGTGCTTAGTACGTTCAAAAACTTAACCCACATAACCACTGGACCGGAGCCCAGATCCCATGCTCTTACCACGTGAGCAATCCATTTAAGGATATAGTATGATTCCTATCTAGGAACCTATTCTCGCGAGTGAGGTCATCACCCGACTTGTAACGGTCCTATAGCTTAGCGACTCACCGACCTATCATACTAGTAGGGACCAAAGGTACCTATGGATCATGCATCTAGGGTTTCATTCAACTCCTGTACGTAAATGCACAATCATTCATAGATAATTGAATAAAGAACTTAAAACTATGTTAGATGCACCGGAGCTTGCCTTCGTCGACTAGGTTAGCTTGGGCACCCTCGGTGTCGAGCACGTCCACGTATTGCAGAGAACCTTCCGCTCCGCCTTCCTCGGTTTCGGGACCGGGGAGTAATCTCCGTCCCGGAAGATCTACACGGAATGCAATGCACTTTAGGTGATGTGATAGTTTGTTGTCTTATCCAACTCTAGTTGGTCATATTCACCTTAACAAGCATTCATTTAAGGTTTCTATTTTAGGAAGTCATTGGTTGTACATGGGTTACTCTTTTATTCCACATTTTAATAAAGATTTTTATTAAGCTTATCATTTCATGTGAAAGCTTCATTTCATTTTATCTTTACCAACATGGTGTAATTAATATTTTTATTTATGAATTAATTTCTTATCAGTGATGGTAATTAATGATCTTTTAATTATATTAAATAATACTCTTCAAAAAGGAAAAAGATTTAATTAAGGGTTTCTCTTTATTTTAATTTCCCTTTAATATTAAAAGGGCATTTAAGCCTTTTATTAATCAATTAAATTACCAAAAATTAAATGAGTGTTTCTTAAGCCTACTAGCACCCATCCTGGTCCATTGGACCCACATGTAAGTGTTGGATGCTAGGAAATTAAATGTTGTGGAAAATAACAAAGGCTAACTAGTGATTCAACTTAAATGCATATAAAAACAGATAAGCATCAAAATGATCCAAATTTTCTTGTGCATGCCCTCTGGACGTAAACAAGCCTAAAGAACCAGCACATTCACATGGGAATCTTACTTAACTTGGTTTCTTAATTTACAAAGTAAAACATGCATAATTCAAGAATAATTATTTCTGTTAATTCAAAAATCATGATTAATTTACAAGATGTCTGTTTTGGTATTACAAGACAGTGTGCACAAGTTGGGCTCAAAAACATAATTATTTTTAGCAAGAAAAATCATTTATGCAGATCTGGCAGAAATGGAAAAACATTTGTAGAAAAAGATTTACATCATAACTTTGTGCAATTTTTGGCTCAGGAGCTAGTCATGACCTAACACACAACATATCCAAAAATTCGATACAGAGGATTTATGTTTTTTGAGATATTGCAGATCTAGTGTTTTCACATTTGTATTTTTCATGCAAAAACTAAAAGGAATTAGCTCAGGCCAGAATAGCAAAAGTTGTAGTATAATTCATCACGAATCCAACAAAATTGGTTTCACAATTTTCTAGTTTATCTGTGATTTTCTACGCAATTTACAAGAATCAGGAAAAAGGCAACACTATTGGAGTTACCGTTTTGCAAGAAAGACCCTGGAAAGAACTTTATGCTCGCAATGTGGTCCCTGGGGCGGCTGGCCGGCGCGGGTGGGCCAAATTCCAGCGAACCTCGCCGGGGTTTGGCCGGGGAGGGCTGGGGAAGGACCTAGGGGTGCTAAGGGTTTGATTTTGGGGGCCGCAGGTGGGGAGGAGTGGCGGGCAACGCGGCGGCCGGCGGCGCTCGGGAAGGCGGCCGCGGCGGCCGCCGGCCCGGCTTCGCCCGGCCGCGGGGAGGGCGCGGTGGTGCTGGGTGGTTGGGAGGCCGTGGGGAGCGGTTAGGCGCACCGGACCGTGGCCAATGCGCTAGAGGAGGGGGCTCGGGAGCGGCGCGTGCACGGGCGGGGACGCCGGCGTGCGGTCCGCGCGCGGCCGGTCGAGCACGGCCCTTTTAAGGCGGGCATGGCAGCGGGAGCACGGTGAAGGGCAGCGCGGGCGGGGCACGAGGACGGCCGGGCGGCGGTCGTACGCGCCGGGCGGGGAGGATTACGGCGGCGCGACGTTCTAGGCGTGGGCGAGGGGGTGGCGGCGTGGACTCCGTGGCGTTCCCGACGTTCGAGGCGCCTTGGGGCACGGGCGGCCCGGGGAACATGCGAGGCGGCCCGGGGAACGTGCGCCGGCGGGGCCGGAAGCCGAGGCGCGGGCGGCCGGCGCGGCCTGGCGCGAGGCGGCGCGACCGAGCACTCTGGCGCGCGGGAGTGCCTGGTTTTAATCGGATTGGCCCTGTTCAAGCGAAGTTTTCTCCAAATTTTTGAATACAAGTGCATGAAGTGATGAATACAAAAGTTGTAGATCTAGCTACCCCCTATAACTTTTGTAAAGGCCGTCTAGTGTTTTTCTTGACGGATTTTGCAGGAACGTCGTGCCAACATTGAATGTCGGCCTGTTCTAGAAAACAGGAGGTACTGTCAATCGATCGAGTTTTTCACCAATTTCCACTCAAAATTTGAAATGCCAATCTACATGAAAGTTGTGTCCCTCAACAAGATCTACAACTTTCATAAAGGTAGAATTTTAAGTGTTTAGGTGAATTTTGGAGAACGCGGCAAAAGTTCCGGACGACATTCGCTGACGTCAACGGTTAAGCCGGTTTTGACCGTGTCTTTGACCAAGGGTCCACTACGGGTGCGTGTAGGCTTGTTCAAGGGGTTCATTAGGGTTCATTGGCGAGGTTTTCGGGGTGATGACCCAGGTTGACCTTGGTTTGACCGATGTTTGACCGGTTTGACTCGGCTAATCCAGTCATTAGCGTTAATGATAGTAATTTAAAACCTGGGGCGTCACAGTCTATAAAAGGGAGAGGAGGGCAACCGTCACAAAGGCTGACGAACTGAATACTCATACTAAGGGACTTGGGCTCGACACCCTCTCCCGACCAGTTTGTAACCCCTACTACAAACAACCCCAGCACGGGAACTGTGACAGAACCGCCCAAAATAATTCCGTATTATCGCCTAAGCCGGTCCACTTGGCCATTAAGCAATAATAAAGAATTATTAAGTCGCTTCTGCCGGGTAAAGCCCGGTAAATCACATACGACAGGATCGCTGATATGCGCTAAGCCCACACGAAGGCAGGACCAGAGTACCACATTACATTACATTACATGAAAAGGGTTCACAAGTTTAACATTATTACAAACCATGTTTTTGTACATAAAAGTAAACATGGTTCAGAGTTTAAACAGCAGAAAATAAAACTAGCGCATGATACACACGGGAGGCCATCCATGCATATCACTCCTCATCATCGTTTTCCCATTCAAGCTCCCAACCATCTGGGATAGAACCAGGCCAGATGGAATTACCTGAAAACAACAAATTAAGCAAGGCTGAGTACTAATACTCAGCAAGACTTACCCGACAAAGATAAAGCAAGACTAGACATGCAAGGCCTTTTGGCTTGTGGGTTTGTTTTGCCAAAAGCGACTAAAAGTGGATCCTTATTTTCAAGTTTTAGCTCATATTCTAGTATGTTAATCAGTCTAGGTGAGCACCTGTACTAAACAAGCATGTTGTGCAAACAATATTAAACAGGTAAAATATTAAGTCAAAATGTTCCATAAATAAACATGGGGTAGCCAGTGGTCAAGGCGACTCAGATAACGGCGAGTGACCGACGATCGATCGATTTATATCCTTGCAAGGTAAACCCAAGATACACGGAAGAAGTAGACCCCAAGAATTCAAATAAAAGCAAATGCAGGGTCTATGAAGGACCGAAACGGCGAACCAGAGAGGGGGGGAGTGAATGGGAGCCGATAAAAATTCTATTCAAGAATTCGGCTTATGAACCCAAATTCACTCGTGCACCTCCGCAAGCTTCTCTTGCCAAGTTCACGTAGCCACTGGAGTGCTACTGAACCTAGGAGCAAGACCCAACCAACAGCCTCAACACACACGCAGCGGAACCACACACGGCACGGCCGGCAACGGTCCAAACCGGTCGGCCGATTTCGAAACCGGTCGGACCGCTTCGTCGGACTTAGCCTCACGCGAGCGGGGAAACCGGTCGGACCAGGTTAGGCAAACCGGTCGGACCGATTCTCGTCCGTAAACTCCCAAAAGACCCCAAACACATCAAAAGCCTTTCCACATCTGAACAACCGAAGCCATGGAGCAGCAAAGACTTCCTTGTTCAAAAAACTTTCTCGACAGCCCACAGGGCGAAACCGGTCAGACCGGTTTGGAAAACCGGTCAGGCCGGTTTTAGCCTGGACAGTCGAGAAGAACACAGCCCGCGGGTCAACTCCCTCAAAACCAAAACTCGATCTCCCGAATCGCTCCACGGACTTGAACAAGACTTTGGGGATATCAGGAACACCTCATGAGGAGTCCATGGCCAAGTTTAATCCCACCAAATCTCGTCCAAAAAGGAGGAATCGAAGAAATCCCGCCGAAAGCACTTCCAACCCAAGAACTCAAGAAACCCCGAAATCGAGCACTTTTCCTCACATATTTGGGAGGGGAATCACAGCCCAAAGAACCACGAAGGGTTCCCACAAATTTCCCCCAACAAATCCCCAAGAGAAAAGCCCCGAAAACACCCCAAAGAAATCACCGGAGAGGGCTCCGAAAATCACCACCAAGAACAACCGGGGAAAACACATCCAAACCTTGAGGAACCACGCCGAATCATCTATACATGAAACAAAGGTTCGTACATGGTCTAGCAAGCCGCCCGATCATCCATCCCTCTCTACAAGATCTCTTCGTGAAGCTCTCTTGCTAGTCCTAGAGAAAACCTAAGGAAAATAGGTGGAAAATAGGAAAACTAATGAGCTAGGGTTCCAAGAGCTGGGCTCACCGCCGGCGGCCGGAGGAGAGGCGGAGGGGCGCGGGCGAGTACACGGGCGACACCGGCGGGTCCCCCCGCGTGCCGCCGATGTGCGCGGCCCGGCCGCAGACGCCGCCGGCGGGCGTCCTCGGCGGCGCGCGGCGGCGCGCGTCCGCCGGGCGCGGCGGTCCGGCGGCCGGGCCCCCCGAGGCGCCGCTCCGGCGTGCGCGGGGAGGTGCGGAGGCCAAGTGGAAGGGGTGGTGAGGGCGGCCGGCGTTGGTCTCGTGCGGGAGTGGGTGTTCGCGGCGGAACGCGCGCGGCGACCTCTAGGCGCTAGACAGCGGCAGCGCAGGGCAAAAATGGTGGCGGCGGCCCTGAGCAGAGGGGCGGCGACGGTTTTCGACGTGCTCAAGATGAAGGACGACGTGCACGAGATGGCGCCACTGGCCTTAAGGCCTCGCGGTCCAGCTGGACACCATGCATGGGCGGTGCGCGCGCGCGGCCCTCCGGCGCGCGGCGCGTGGCCGCCGGCCGGTCCATCCGCCCCCTCGTCTAGGCGCGGCGCACGGGAGGCAACGGGGGCGGAGGGGGCCCACGACGCGCGGTCCACCGCGACGGACTCGAGGGTCCGTACGCCGGAGCCCCCGCGCGCGCGGCACGTGGCCGCGGAACCGGCGCGGCGCTCTGGAGCGCGAGACGACGGCGGTCTGCTTTCCGTTTCTATTTCATTTACCGGTTTTCGAAATTGCGAAACTCCAAAAATCGTCAACTAAGTTGAAAATCTCCAAAAAGCAAAGTTGTAGAGGAGCTATAGATCTACAACTTTCCCAAAGGGCGACATATGTTTTGATCAATGGTTTGCCGGGAACGCCGACCGAAGTTGCGATTTTCCACGGCTCGGTTTCTTCGTTCACGCGCGCGAAACTCGATTTTTGGCCAATTTGCGCTCAAAATTGGAATGTCCGCCAATTACGAAAAATGTGTTCCCGGAAATAACGAACAACTTTCGTATTGGCCGATTTTGAACTTCTATAGTGAAATTTGGAGAACGCGCAAGAAAACCATTTCAACGTTTAAAGTAGATCTAGGGTTTGACCGTAATTAGGGATTTTGACCGAGGTCTTTTGGGCAAAAGTGTGCCCAATCACGTCAAACATGCTTAGAAGTTAACTAACCTTAATTAACTCATATAATTAATGTCATTAGCGCAATCAAACATCCGGGATGTTACAGCCTACCCCCCTTAAAAGAAATCTCGTCCCGAGATTCAGGATTTAAAAGATGGAAGTAGGTGGGAAGAACTTACTTTGACTTGAGTCAAGAAAACCCGGATAATTCTCATTGAGATAATGTTCAGTTTCCCATGTAGCTTCTTCTACGGTATGATGACTCCATTGGATTTTATACATCTTTACAGATTGCATTCGAGTTTTTCTTTCTTTTACATCAAGAATTCTCAAAGGATGTTCCACAACAGAGAGATCCGGTTCAATCCAAGTATTAGCTTCTTCAATAACTTCTCTAGCCGGTTCATGTGCACATTTCCTCAATTGTGATACATGAAACACATTGTGCACGACAGAGAATCGTTCGGGTAGCCGAATACGGTATGCCACTGGCCCACAGACTTGAATGATTTCATAAGGGCCAATGTAGCGAGGAGCTAACTTCCCTTTCACACTGAATCTTTGGACACCCTTGGTTGGCGAAACTTTTAAGTACACAAAGTCACCAACTTTGTGTTGTCTAGGTGCCTTTCCCTTGTCATAATGACTCTTTTGTCTTTCTTGTGCAATTTTCAAGTTTTCCTTGATTACCCTTACTTTTTCTTCGGCATCCTCAACTAGGGCTGGGCCAAAGAATTTCCTCTCCCCGGTCTGTGACCAGTTCAAGGGAGTACGACATCTCCGTCCATAAAGAGCCTCAAAAGGTGCCATTTTCAAGCTGGCTTGATAACTGTTATTGTAAGAAAATTCAGCCAGGGCGAGACACTTGTCCCAACTCTTATCAAAAGACTTGCATAATCTTTGGCATCATATGTAGTGTGGACTGGAATAAAGTGAGCTGTTTTTGTCAATCTGTCAACGATAACCCAGATGGAATCATGTTTCCTAGATGTGAGTGGCAATCCGGACACAAAGTCCATACTTATGTCATCCCACTTCCATGAAGGTATGGGTAGGGGTTGAAGAGTACCGGAAGGTTTCAAATGACTTGCTTTAATTCTTTGACAAGTATCACATTCCGACACGTATTTGGCAATGTCCACCTTCATATTGGACCACCAAAAATTCTCCTTTAAATCTTGATACATTTTACTACTCCCCGGATGGATAGAGAATTTAGAGAGATGACCCTCATCAAAGATTTCCTTTTTCAACTCCCCATTATCTGGGACAACAAGGCGTTGCCCAAACCAGATTATATCTTTCTCATCCTTTCGGAAGCAATTATGTTTAGGATCCTTTTCTAGCAATTTTTGTTTAATTAAGAGAATACCCTCATCTTGAAGTTGAGCCTTAACAATTCTATCAAACAGGTCAGACTCCGTGGAAAGGGCATTTAGGCTTCCTTGTTCAACAATTTCCAAGTTTAGCCTTCTCAAATCCTCACACAGAGTGTCACTGTAGGGTTCCAATGATAGGCAATTGCAGTGAGCCTTGCGGCTTAGAGCATCTGCAACTACATTCGCCTTTCCAGGATGGTAATGAACCTCTAGATCATAATCTTTGATTAACTCTAACCATCTTCTTTGCCTCATATTTAAATCAGATTGAGTGAAAATGTATTTGAGACTTTTGTGGTCAGTAAAGATATTGCAGCGGGTCCCCATAAGGTAATGCCTCCATATTTTCAATGCATGAACAACCGCTGCTAGCTCTAAGTCATGTGTGGGATAATTCTTTTCATGAGGGCGAAGCGCTCGTGAGGCATAGGCAATAACCCGATTTTCTTGCATAAGGACACAGCCAAGACCCGTGCCTGAAGCATCACAATAAACTTCATACGGCTTTGAATTGTCCGGCTGCGCTAGCACTGGGGCTGAAGTTAAATGTTCTCTTAATTTTTGGAAAGCTTTATCACAAGCCTCACTCCACACAAATTTCACTCCTTTCTTTAGAAACTCAGTCATAGGCTTAGCAATTCTAGAGAAATCTGGAATAAAACGGCGATAATAACCAGCCAAGCCTAGAAAGCTGCGGATTTGATGAGCTGACTTAGGAGGTTGCCAATCCATAACCTCTTGCACTTTGCTTGGATCGACAGATATGCCTTCGCTGGAAATAGTGTGCCCCAGAAATTTAACACTATCCAACCGAAACTCACACTTGGAGAATTTAGCATAGAGTTTATGTTCTCGCAAGCGTTGTATCACAATGCGAAGATGTTCCGCATGATCTTCCTCATTCTTGGAATAAATAAGGATGTCGTCAATGAAAACCACGACGAATTTATCCAACTCCATCATAAATACGGAATTCATGAGGTACATGAAGTAGGCTGGTGCATTTGTGAGACCAAAAGACATAACCAAGAATTCATATAGACCATAGCGAGTAGAGAAAGCTGTCTTGGGAATATCACTAGGCCGGATTTTAATTTGGTGATAACCAGACCGAAGATCGATCTTTGAGAAGACCTTAGCTCCAGCCAACTGGTCAAATAGCACGTCAATGCGGGGCAACGGATATTTGTTTTTAATAGTCACCGCATTGAGAGGTCGGTAGTCCACACACAACCTCAGGCTACCATCTTTCTTTTTCACAAAGAGGGCAGGACAGCCCCACGGAGATGAGCTTGGGCGGATATAGCCCTTATCAAGCAACTCTTGAAGTTGTTTCTTTAATTCAGCAAGTTCTTTGGGTGGCATTCTATAAGATCGCTTAGAAATAGGAGCAGTACCAGGCTGTAGCTCAATGACAAACTCAACATCTCTGTCTGGTGGCAAGCCAGGCAATTCATCAGGAAAGACATCCATGTACTCACATACTAGTATACTACTGGAATGTCCTCAAGTTGAGTAGTTATGGCTGCATACACACATGAGCCTTTATGGTCGGTTGGGGGAAGGTACAGAATTGAATTTCCGATCAAAGGTGAGTGTTGGGTAATTCAGGAAAACCCGTCACCCTCAAAACGTCAAGCTTAACAAAGTTCTCAAAGTATGTTTTTCAGGAGCAGGGGATACGCGATTCTCGGAAACCTGGAACCTGCGCAGTCACGAATTCGCGGATGTGCGGAATTCGGGAATCTGGATTCGGTGAAAAGGCGGAGTCACGAACATGCGGGAGCCCGGAATCTCAACCGCCGATGGTCCGAACTTCGGGAACCGCCGATTCGGGAATCCGATGAAGACTCGTCGGGACTCGGACGCATGGACACGCACGAACCCGTCGGGAAGCAAGAGCCACTTCGGGAATCTGTTGAAGACCTAGTTCGGAGATTTTGGGCGAAGACATTCACGAATCACGGGAGAAGCAAAGTCAAAGTTGTAGTCCCAAAAAGTCCAGGTTTAGAGTGTGAACTGGTGGCAGACTTGTAAATATGTTGGGTGGGAAAAGACATTCTTGTGTGTGTTCACATTAGGAATATTCTCCGAGCCCGAGGGTGTTATCGGCATGTAAAAGTCCCTTCGTCTCCCTATAAAAGGGGGCGCAAGAGCACGTGTAAACGGATTCAGACTTTCTTGGGACTTGTGCTATTGACAGGAGGGGTTTCAGTCTCTTTGTGCCCTAACTGTGCTGTTGAACGTGTCTTGAACTTTCACTTGTGTTGGGGTAGTATTCCGAATTTTTCGGGTACCCCCAACAGTGAGTTGATTTCTAACATTCTTTCAGAAATATCCAGGACAACTTTGTGCTAAGTCATCCAATTCATGCCTAAGATAACATCTACCCCTTCTAGGTACATAGTGACCAGATTAGTTGGAAAAGTTTTGCTACCTATCTCAAGTGGTACGCTTAAGGCTACTTGATTTGAAGCAACCTTTCCACCCGTGTGGCAATCATATAGGCCTCGCTTAGTATGACACCACTTCAAGTCCAAATTTCTCACGATTTTCACATTAATAAAGCTATGAGTAGCACCGAATAAAATAATATAATAACCGGACAACCACGGATAGAAAATGTACCCGTCAAGACGGTGCTCCTCTGCGGTAGATCAACCACCGTGGTGAAGTTTAAACGGCCTTGCTTCACTTGCACGGTTGTTTCTTTCCCCGATTTCCAACCTTAGAGCCTTGCCCCCGACTTTGCCGATGCTGTCTTGTCGAGGGCGTGTGCACTTATTAGCATAGTGCCCCGGTGTCCGTCCGCAGCTATAGCAACGACGATCATCATTGTTGCGGGCGGTGGGGGTGCACTAGGCCTAGGAGCGGTCCGCGAGTGTTGCGATAGCCAAAGCGCCGGACGGCTTAGACCGAGATTGCCTCATCACCCGGCGTCCACCGAAGATGGCCGGGGGGCACCCCCGCATATTCTTCTTCACAAATTTAAATTTCTTGCCTTGGCCACGCTCGAAGCTTGATTGAACTTCCTCTTTCTATCCCGTTGAGCCCTCTTCATGGCGTCCTCCCGAGAGATGGCCAAGTTCACTAGCTCGGGATAGCTATCGCTTTGATTAAGTTCAACCTCTCATAGAGCTCCCCATCAAGCCCTTCACGGAATCGCTCCATCTTTTTCTTATCAGTATCAACATGATAGTCCCCATACTGACAGAGACTATTAAACTTCTGAGCATACTGATAGACTGAGTCAGAGCCTTGTTTGAGATTCATTAGCTCTCTCATTTTCCTATCAACAAGACCCTTGGGAATATGATGCTCTTTAAATGCTTTCTTGAATTCTACCCAAGTAATCTGGTGACCCTGTGGCTGCATGGACTTGAAATACTCCGACCAGATTAATGCTTCACCCCTCAGTTGCTGAGCAGCGAAGCCTGCCTTATGTTCTTCTGAGCAAGGCAGTGTGAAGATGGAAAACATGGCCTCTAGGGCCCTGATAAAAGCATCAGCCTCTAGGGGCTCCTCTGCCTTGGTGAAGAGGGGTGGCCTCATTGCCCTGAATTTTTCATAGGACATGACTGCATTAGGCCCCTCCTGAACATGGCCTTGATTGTGCACAGGTTGCTGCAATCTTTGAGCAATCTGCTGCTGAGTTTGAAGTATTTGGCGCAACACTTCGGTCTGCGCAGCAATAAACGCTTCTGCGGGTGTCATGGGTGGAGGTGGTGGAAGAGGAGCATCCCCACTGCCTCCCGCACCCCGAGAGTCATTTTGTGTGTTATCAGACATCTGAAAAGTTGAACTTTCATTAGATACATATTCAAAGCTTGCTTAGAAGGATACAAGAAGAATATGCATACGAAAATTCAGATTTATAGAAAAATTTCAGAATTCAGACAGCATCACCGTTCTGAGTAAATAATTCATAACTCTCTGTATAGAAGTCCAAAATTCATAAAATTTGGTCAGCATGTGTAGAATTTTATAAGCTTCAACTTTGGTATTCAACTCCAGATCAGATTCATCCTTTACAGGGGTTGAAAAATTCAGTTTTCAAGGCTCTGTCTAGCAGTTTGGACAGCAGCCAGCAACTTACTAAAAATTCGATATTTCTTAAACTACACATGCAAAAATGCTGAAATTTGGTGAGCATGACCATTATAAAATTTCAAACAACTTTGGTAGTCATTGCAAAATCCAGAAATGACCATAACTTTCTCCATTTCATTTCTTAGGCAGATTGCTGCCGGGAAGGTGTTTTTCCACCATAATTACAGATTACAAAATTTGGTGGATCACCATTACATAGGGGGGTCACTATGTAGCTTCTAGCTACACAAAAGAATACTCTAAGTCAGCCTAGCACCAAAATCCAACCAAAAGGGCTAACAAGAGTACATGTCAAGTTTTCCTACTACAACAACTAGGATCTAGGTCCTATGTACAAACTATGGAGAGTTTCCCCGCGACATCCAAGAATAGAGCACCAAGCTCCTCTAATCGAGTCCGGGAACGTCCTGAACCTCCTCTGGGTCCAGCTGGATCTGCATCTGCTCATCATCAACAATAGCTGGTGGGTGGTGCACCTGCTGGAGCATAACCACAACTCCCTCCAAGGCCTGTATATCGAGCTCGAGGTCCCCAACCTGCTCCTGCAAATCCTGGATGTGCTCAAGGTGCACAAGCCTCTCAAGCATCCCTATCAACCGGTCGAGCTCGCAGCCTCGCCGCCCAGCCCCCGTAAGTCCAGAATCTGCTGCAAGTGGTCACCTCGCTCAAACAGAAACTGGTGTGCCTGCTCCTGGAGCTGCTGTATCTGATCCTGAAGGTCAGCAATAACCTGCACAGCCTGAGTGTACTTAACATACTACTCGGTGAAAAGGCCGACAACCCAGGAGATGTACCAAGTAGCTCCAGTGAGACGACTAGCCAAGTCATCTGCGATAACCTGACGAAGGTCCCGTAGAGCGTACAAGGCCCTCAAGCACGTGCCCAAAGTCTGTACTGTGTCGTAGGGTGGCACAGTCTCGAGAAGTGTGGCTATATTGGCCATCCTGGCTAGCCACAACGGATCGTTGGGGTCCAAAGCTAGAGCCAACCCCAACGGTGTCTGAAGCATCTCCTGCGGTCTGTGGGTGGAAAGAGCGTGGAGCACCATCAGGGCTGCCGACTCCACCGCCTCGACGCGCGGAAACGAGAGGAGCTCCATGCTCAAGTCCCGCCCACTCGGGGTGGCCCGGTGGGGGAGCACAATCACTCGAACTGCGCCTCGGTACGCCCCACTCCTCGTACTCCACCCCCTCGTAGAAGGGGGGGTGGTGTAGCCGACAACACACAAGGCTCTCCACGCAATGCGTGTGAAGCCCTCCCACTGCAAGCCAGTGGTGGCAAACGTGCCATCAGCGCCCACCGCAACAAACCCAGGGGCAGCCATCTGTAAAATAATTACAAACACATGTTAGAACCAAAAATATGAGTTTAACATGCAATATGGCAAAACTGGCAGTTCTGAACAAAAATTCATAACTGAAAAACCAGTACCCCAAAAATTCCAAATTTTTGTGAGCAACTCGAAAATGTTATAACTCACATTTTTGGTATTCAAAGGTCGAACCAATTCAGATCGGAAAAGGGTGAAAAAGGTCCATTTTCAGAGTGCTGTTGTACAGAAATTCAGCAGGGCAGAGCTTCACTAAAAAGACCATAACTCAATACAGGAGTACCCAATTACCATGAAATTTTTACAGCATGATCTATGCTAGATAATGAACATTTTTGCTATAGATTCTCAGGTCAAATTCTGTTTGGAACTATAGGTAAAGATTCGAGTTTTCTGCCTAACTCAGAATTTTGACAGCTATTCAGCAAGACGTAGGCTAGCCATTTTTATCCTAACTTCAGTTTTAAATCTCCTAAAATCATGAGAAATTTAGGGAGCAAACTTAACTAGGTGATGAACAATTTCCCTAAAGAACACCTAGCCAGAAATTTTCTAGATAATCCTTAGGAAGATTTGGACAGCAGCTAGTTAAATTTTGCTTAATCACACATCAAAGCATCAAATTAGCATGATTGGTCATTAAGAAACACAATTTAATGAAAGACCAAATGACACATGATTTAAGTTCATTTTTGGTTCAATAGATTTTACATGATGCAAAAAGCGTCCTAAACTTTCTCACAAAGCCTTTAAGCTTAAAAACGAAGTTAGTGCCGGTGGCAGGGCATATATAACCGTCTCTCCCTATAATAACTAGTCGGAAGCTATTCGTTTCTTAATTACCGTGCCTAACAACCATGGTTAGTGTACCTGCAGAAAATCACAGATATTCAAGACCTTTTGTGCCAGCACTCACAAAAGCGTCCACATTCATTACCGTTCACTTGTAAAAACGGTATCCATGCGTAAAGCCGCTGCATGGACAGCGTCCTATTTAAGACTCTGACGCGACGTGAGTGCCCATTGGAATAGGCCTCACTCATCCCTCACGGACTTTCCCGTGGTACCATCACGTATGGCAAAACGTGACGAGACTCAGACGCGGCGTGACACCCATTGGAATAGGTCTCCCTGGTCCCTCACGGGACTTCCCTCGTGGTACCACCACGTATGGCAAAACGTGATGAGACGCGGACGCGACGTGGCACCCATTGGAATATGTCCCACTAGTCCCTCACGGGACTTCCCCGTGGTACCACCACGTATGGCAAAACGTGATGAACTAGTATGGTTGTGCATGAAAGTAAGTTTTGACAGGAATAAATGTGCTGGAAGTCAGACTAAATACACCATAGAATACTAGCCACCTGAAAGAACCCGAAAATTCCCTCTAGGGCCTCTCGGACTAGATTAAACCTTAACGTCCTACTCTTTTAGCAAGATTATTAATCTTGGCAAATTTTATTCCAAAAACAAGTTTGTTAAGGTATTTTAATTACTCTGGTGCATATCATCGCTCTGGTACCAGCTGTGACAGAACCGCCCAAAATAATTCCGTATTATCGCCTAAGCCGGTCCACTTGGCCATTAAGCAATAATAAAGAATTATTAAGTCGCTCTAACGGGTAAAGCCCGTAAATCACATACGACAGGGATCGCTGATATGCGCTAAGCCCACACGAAGGCGGGACCAGAGTACCACATTACATTACATTACATGAAAAGGGTTCACAAGTTTAACATTATTACAAACCATGTTTTTGTACATAAAAGTAAACATGGTTCGCAGTTTAAACGACGAAAAATAAAACTAGCGCATGATACACACGGGAGGCCATCCATGCATATCACTCCTCATCATCGTTTTCCCATTCAAGCTCCCAACCATCTGGGATAGAACCAGGCCAGATGGAATTACCTGAAAACAACAAATTAAGCAAGGCTGAGTACTAATACTCAGCAAGACTTACCCGACAAAGATAAAGCAAGACTAGACATGCAAGGCTTTTTGGCTTGTGGGTTTGTTTTGCCAAAAGCGACTAAAAGTGGACCCTTATTTTCAAGTTTTAGCTCATATTCTAGTATGTTAATCAGTCTAGGTGAGCACCTGTACTAAACAAGCATGTTGTGCAAACAATATTAAACAGGTAACAATATTAAGTCAAAATGTTCCATAAATAAACATGGGGTAGCCAGTGGTCAAGGCGACTCAGATAACGGCGAGTGACCGACGATCGATCGATTTATATCCTTGCAAGGTAAACCCAAGATACACGGAAGAAGTAGACCCCAAGAATTCAAATAAAAGCAAATGCAGGGTCTATGAAGGACCGAAACGGCGAACCAGAGAGGGGGGGAGTGAATGGGAGCCGATAAAAATTCTATTCAAGAATTCGGCCTATGAACCCAAATTCACTCGTGCACCTCCGCAAGCTTCTCTTGCCAAGTTCACGTAGCCACTGGAGTGCTACTGAACCTAGGAGCAAGACCCAACCAACGACCTCAACACACACGCCGCGGAACCACACACGACACGGCCGTCGGCGGCCCAAACCGGTCAGGCCGATTTCTGAAACCGGTCAGACCGCTTCTGTTGGACTTAGCCTCACGCAGGCAGGGGAAACCGGTCAGACCGGTTAGGCAAACCGGTCAGACCGATTCTGTCCAGAAACTCCCCAAAGACCCTAAACACATCAAAGGCCTTTCCACATCTGAACAAACGAAGCCATGGAGTAGCAAAGACTTCCTTGTTCAAAGATCTTTCTCGATAGCCCACAGGGCGAAACCGGTCAGACCGGTTTGGGAAACCGGTCAGGCCGGTTTTAGCCTGGACAGTCGGGAAGAACACAGCCCGCGGGTCAACTCCCTCAAAACCAAAACTCGATCTCCCGAAGCGCTCCACGGACTTGAACAAGACTTTGGGGATATCAGGAACACCTCATGAGGAGTCCATGGCCAAGTTTAATCCCACCAAATCTCGTCCAAAAAGGAGGAATCGAAGAAATCCCGCCGAAAGCACTTCCAACCCAAGAACTCAAGAAACCCCGAAATCGAGCACTTTTCCTCACATATTTGGGAGGGGAATCACAGCCCAAAGAACCACGAAGGGTTCCCACAAATTTCCCCCAACAAATCCCCAAGAGAAAAGCCCCGAAAACACCCCA
The DNA here is from genome assembly GCA_947561735.1 of Cenchrus americanus. NCBI lineage: Eukaryota > Viridiplantae > Streptophyta > Magnoliopsida > Poales > Poaceae > Cenchrus > Cenchrus americanus. The sequence goes on along the minus strand of OX387244.1, from coordinate 36,039,798 downwards.
AAGAAATCACCGGGAGAGGGCTCCGAAAATCACCACCAAGAACAACCGGGGAAAACACATCCAAACCTTGAGGAACCACGCCGAATCATCTATACATGAAACAAAGGTTCGTACATGGTCTAGCAAGCCGCCCGATCATCCATCCCTCTCTACAAGATCTCTCCGTGAAGCTCTCTTGCTAGTCCTAGAGAAAACCTAAGGAAAATAGGTGGAAAATAGGAAAACTAATGAGCTAGGGTTCCAAGAGTTGGCTGCCATCCTCTCACCTCTTGGGTTATATGGAGGCAACCGAATGTCTAAAATGCCCTTCTCTACTAACTAGGGATACAAGCCCCTCAAGGGCGGATTCGGAATTCTTGATGTATTCACCATCGGATGGATGCCCAGCAACCGCACCCTGCGTAGCCTCAACGCAAGCCTTGCGATTCCGACGCGTGTCCTCCGCCTTGAAGCTTCCGGCGCCCTGCGACCCCAAACCGGTCAGACCGGTTCTCCAAACCGGTCAGGCCGGTTTTGGCCAGACAGCCACACCCGGTCTTCGGCCTCGGCTTTGTGGCTCAGCCGAGTAACCCGGTGATTTTCTGGTGAACCACCGCAAACCCCGCGAACTTGATGTAGCCTCCGCCAATCACCACTCATGACTTGGCTCCCATGAAGTCCCGGCTCGACCTTGGTTTTGTGGCTCAACCAAGAAACCGTCCACCGACTTCATCTTGCTGTTCTTGCCACCATGCGGCCCGCACTCGACCCCGCTGGCCACCGGGTCCCTCGAACGAAGCCTACTTGTCTTCTCCACACCTGGAGGCCTCACCGGCAACGACCTTTCGCGCTTGTTCTTCACCTGCACCAACACGAGTCAAGCCTCAACCTGCACCTGCAATACTTAGCCAAGAATCAGTCCACACAACGTTGTCAAACACTCATCACACAAGGAAGCGACCATCCACCGGTCCTCGAACCACACATGGTCCTCAGTCTACCCCGACCAGGCGGTTCCCAACATCCCACGGTTTGGGATCAGACGCTACAAACTCTGGTACACGGTTATCCGGAGGGTCTAACCCGACCAGTCCGGACTCACACACTATACCACGGGTAGCTAGCCCGGAGACACATCCCAAGCGGGTAGCTAGAAAGATCCCGCCCCGGTTCAGAAGGTACTAGGCTTACCGGTCCCATTCCCGGCAAGTACTTGGTACGTTCAATAGCTTAGGACCAGCACCATGCTACTCGGTCGAGACCGAACCCATTGCTCTTACCACATGAGCGAGTCAATTTAACCAACTTATGATTCCAACATAAGCATCCTATATCTCGCGAGCATTGAGTCCTTACTCGACTTCTACCGTGACCTTAGAGCATGGCACTAGCGTTCCTAACATACTAGTAAAAGAGCATAGGAGTCCTAAGGATCATGCAACTAGGTTTCAAAACAACTCCTGAAACTTAAATGCACAATTAAAGCAATAAAGCGCTGAAAAGTAAAGGACATGATTTTAATTTAAAAACATGGTTTAGATGAAACCGGTGCTTGCCTTCCTCAGACTCAGTTCCTAAACAAGCCTTTGGCTCTTCTGGACTTTGGTCCAGGTCTTGCTGCACGCTAACTTGATTCAACTCTCCGCTAGCTGCTTCCTCCTCCTCCTGGGTGAGCGTGTACGTCCCGTCGGGAAGATCTACACGGTTACATGCATATGCATTAGATTATGGTGAAGGTGGGAGAATTACCACAAAACTAATTCTTGTTGGACACATACACCCAAATATTGATATTTTCTCATATAAATTATTAGGATGTGTGATAATAAACAAAACACGATTTTGATGGTGATTGTGTGCACATGTAAGCAATTTAAGTTACTTAACTCAACCAAACAGCAAGGGGGTGTGTTTAATTTAATAAAAACAGAAACAACATGATTTTACAATTTAGCACTTCAATTTCCATTTCTTTCTTTAATTATTTAAAACAAGCCTTTCAACCATAAATCCAAATTAAATCAAAAACACTTCCAATGAACCTAATCTTTTGCACACAGCAACATATGCTTAGTTTAAGCTCTCACACCAAAATTTGGCCTAAGATCATTTATAAATTAATTTATACGAAAAAGACAAATTTCAGCCTAGTAAATCAACATTAATTCATATAAAAAGATTTAATAAACTTTTTGATCTCAACTTTCTTCTACAGGTCAAGTACGCCAAAAATATTTTCTGACCAAGGCATGGTTGCAAATTCAATTTATTTTTCAGATTTTGAATTTAAGCTCCTACACAAGATTAAATCCAAAACACCTAGTAAACAATTCCCTAAATTCACATCCATCACACCAGGGGTACTAATCATCAAGTTAAAGTCCTAGGGTGCACTTGTGCTCAAAGAAAAGTTCATTAAAGGTGCTATAAAAAGCATCAAACTTATTCTAGTATAAAGCTTAAATAAATCATAACTGAAAATATATACATCAAAATCATGCAAACTTTTACCACAGATCTAGACATGATATAAAGAGCAATATATCCAAAATTCAAGTTCATAGCATGTGTATATTTTAAATCACACTAAAAACACTCCAAACTGAGTTTGAATTTTTAATTCAAAAACTTTACAGAAAAACCCTATACATGTTTTCTATAAAAGATAGATTTCTTCACCACGAACCCAACAAAATTGGTTTTGCATTTTTCTGATTTTTCTACAATTTTTAATGATTTTTCGAAGGTACTGCTGTAACCCTAAAAGTAACCTTTACAACCGGGTCCCTGGAACTTTGCATAAATCTCCCTGGGATTATTTCCACCTTCGCAATGTAGCCCCTGCCGGCGCTGGGCTCACCGCCGGCGGCCTGAGGAGAGGCGGAGGGGCGCGGGAGAGTACACGGGCGGCACCAGCAGGTCCCCCCGTGTCGCCGGTGTGCGCGGCCGACGGGAGACGCCGCCGGCGGGCGTCCTCGGCGCGCGCGCGGGGCGGCGTCCGCCGGGCGCGGCGGTCCGGCGGCCGGGCCCCCGAGGCGCCGCTCCCGGCGTGCGCGGGAGGTGCAGGAAGCCAAGAGGAAGGGGTGGTGGGTGTTCGCGGCGGAACGCGCGCGGCGACCTCTAGGCGCTAGGCGGCGGCGCGCGCAGGGCAAAAATGGCAGCGGCGGCCCGAGCGAGAGGGGCGGCGACGGTTTTCGACGTGCTCAAGATGAAGGACGATGTGCACGAGACGGCGCCCCTGGCCTTAAGGCCTCGCGGTCCGGTCGGACACCGTGCATGGGCGGCGAGCGCGCCCGGCCCGCTCGGCGCGCGGCGCGTGGCCGCCGGCCGGTCCATCCGCCCCGTCCGGGGCGCGCGCGCACGGGAGGCAACGCGGGCGGAGGGCCCACGCGCGCGCGGTCCACCGCGACGGACTCGAGGGTCCGTACGCCGGAGCCTGCGCGCGCGGCACGTGGCCGCGGAACCGGCGCGGCGCTCTGGAGCGCGAGACGACGGCGGTCTGCTCCGTTTCTATTTCATTTACCGGTTTTCGAAATTGCGAAACTCCAAAAATCGTCAACTAAGTTGAAAATCTCCCAAAAGCAAAGTTGTAGAGGAGCTATAGATCTACAACTTTCCCAAAGGGCGACATATGTTTTGATCAATGGTTTGCCCGGGAACGCCGACCGAAGTTGCAAATTTTCCACGGCTCGGTTTCTTCGTTCACGAGCGCGAAAACTCGATTTTTGGCCAATTTGCGCTCAAAATTGGAATGTCCGCCAATTATGAAAAATGTGTTCCGGAAATAACGAACAACTTTCGTATTGGCCGATTTTGAACTTCTATAGTGAAATTTGGAGAACGCGCAAGAAAACCATTTCAGCCTTTAAAGTAGATCTAGGGTTTGACCGTAATTAGGGATTTTGACCGAGGTCTTTTGTGCAAAAGTGTGCCCAATCACGTCAAACATGCTTAGAAGTTAATTAACCTTAATTAACTCATATAATTAATGTCATTAGCGCAATCAAACATCCGG